>OY757018.1:39361384-40734731 GCA_963580285.1 Lucinisca nassula
AGTGTCATATGCTGAATTACGTGGATTTGCGGCTAACTTAGTAATATATTGAAGAGACAATTTCTCTCTTCTAATATAAAGCGATGGTTCATTTGATTCAGCATAAAGACTTTCCACAGGTGAAGTACGAAAGGCACCCAGTGCTAAACGTAAACCTTGATGATGTATAGTATCCAAAGATTTTAAATAAGATTTCCTAGCAGATCCATAGACTATGGAACCATAGTCCAATTTGGAACGAATTAAAGATCTATAAAGATTTAAAAGAACAGTGCGATCTCTTCCCCAGTCGGAACTGGACAGGACTTTAAGAATATCAAGAGCTTTTAAACATTTAGCTTTCAAAGCTTTGATATGAGGAATAAAAGACAATTTGCTATGAAATAAAAGACCCAAAAACTTCGCCTCAGTGACGACTGGAATTGGACTGCCGTATATTGTTAAAACTGGATCTAAATGCAACTTTCGAATTTGGCAGAAATGAACACACTGAGTTTTTGTTTTAGAAAATTTAAAACCATTTTCTGTTGCTCAAGTTTCTATATTATTTAAACACCTTTGGAGTTTAAATTCAATGGTTTCCATATTTTTGGAACGATAAAAAATTCCAAAATCGTCAACAAAAAGCGAACAATCTGGGTCTTTTACACATTTAACTATATTATTAATTTTTATGCTGAACAAGGTTGGAGACAAAATACTACCTTGTGGTACACCTTGTTCTTGATCAAATGTGTCCGATAATGTATTTCCTATGCGAACATTAAATGTTCGATCGGACAAGAAATTTTGAACAAAAAGTGGCAATCGGCCTTTAAGGCCCAAGTTGTGTAAATCTTTCATGATGCCATATTTCCAAGTCGTATCATAGGCCTTTTCTAGGTCAAAGAATACAGCTACGACATGTTCTTTTTTTATAAAGGCATCACGTATAAATGATTCTAAGCGAATCAAATGATCATTAGTAGAGCTGTTTTTTCTAAAACCAGCTTGAAATTTAGTGATAAGCTGATTTGATTCTAAGAACCAAACCAGCCTATCATTAATCATTCTCTCCATTGTTTTACATAAGCAACTTGTCAAAGCAATAGGTCTATAATTAGTGGCTTCAGTATGATCTTTATTAGGTTTCGGAATAGGAATAATGGTAGCTTTTCTCCAGTTTTCAGGGAATTTTCCAGTGATCCAAATGTCATTCAGAATATTTAATAATGTTTCCAATGCCTTGTTGGGTAAATGTTTCAAAATTTGATAGTGTATGTCGTCAGGACCAACAGCAGTATCATGAGATTTATGGAGAGCATCTAATAATTCTTTAGTAGTGAAAGGTAAATTATATTTTTCATGATTTAATGAGGAAAAATTTAAATTCTTTTTCTCTTGTTCTTGTTTAATATTTTGGAAATTTTTTGAATAATTTAAGCTAGATGAGTTTTTCTGAAAATTTTCCCCCAAGGCATTGGAAATGTCTTTAGCCGTTGAACACATATTTCCGTTCGATTTGATATGGACATGTTTATTTGATTTGTTTTTGCCACTAATTTTTCGAATCATGTCCCATATTTTCTTAGTTGGTGTTCTGGTATTCAGTTTGGAGACGTATTGCTGCCAAGATCCTTTTTTGGCCGATTTTATTGTTTTGCGAGCTTTAGCTCGCATGTGTTTGGCATGGATAAGATTTTCTTTAGTTGATTGTTTATTGAATTTTCGTAATGCAGATTTTCTTTTATTGATTGAAGTTTTAACTTCGTCATTAAACCAAGGTCTGTTTCTTTTTGAAAAAGTCGAGGATTTAGGAATACATTTTTCAGCAATATCAATCAATTCATCAGTAAAATCTTGTATATCACTTGCAGTTTTAAAAAGTTCAGGGTCGAGTTTTTCATTACATAATTGATTAAAATTTTCCCAATTTGCTTTACTCAAATTCCATCTGGGGTGACGATCCTCATGGGTCGATGCAATTTCTTCAATTACTATCGGGAAATGATCGCTCCCATGGAGATCGTCCACAACAGACCAATCAAAATCTAGATAAATATTTGGAGAGCAAATTGAAAGATCTAAAGCAAAATAATTTCTTGTGGGAGAATGAAGATATGTTGGTTGTTTATCGTTAAATAAACAAAAATCATTTTCAGCAATAAAATTTTCTATGATTTCTCCTTTGTCATTTGTATCCGAGCAACCCCATAATTTGCTGTGACTATTAAAGTCTCCTAATAATATATAAGGACTAGGTAATTGATTAGTTAAATTTTCTAAATCCTGTTTAGAAAAATTATAATGAGGTGGAAGGTAGACAGAACAAATCGTTATGGATTTGGATAAAGTGACGTTTACAGCAACAGCTTGTAAATTAGTGTTTACATCTATTTTCCTATGAGGAACATCAGATTTTACCAGTATTGATGTACCTCCTGATGCCTTCTGATTATCCGTTGTGATATGATTGTACATACTGTAACCTTTAAAATTAGTATTATCTGTAGTTTTCAAAAACGTTTCTTGGAGACAAATGACATTAGGTGAAAAAAGTGTAGATAAAATTAAAAGTTCGTTAAAATTGGCTTTAAGTCCTCGACAATTCCATTGTAGTATTGATTTCTTATCCATGATTAAATGGAGAGAAGATTAAAATAAGGAATTTAATCCTTATATTTTCTATTACTTTGAGACAACATGGAGGAGTCCACCTCCAATTCCATGTCCTCAAGGGTGCCGTACTGATTTGCCAATTTGACTGAATCAGCCGACGCCCCTTTACTATTTGGGTTTGATCCTTTATGTTTTTCTTTGCCGTTTTTTTTCTTTTTGATCTGCTGTCCCTGATTTGGGTCGGGAGTGAGATCTGCTTGAATTTTTGGTATGTGCTTGTGAACTGGTCTGTGAAGTTGAGGGTTTTATTTCCGATCTTGATTGATGTGTAGATGGATGGATGGATATTTTGTTTAAAGACGCTCAACCCTAATAGGGCATATAGCGTCTAAAAATAATTAGGTATTAGATATAAAATTGTTATTGAAGTTTAAAAATTAAAATATTAATGATTACAGTTTGTTAAAAAGTCCGATTTCTTTAAGAAAATTGATTAATTGGTAAGATGGTATGTCGTTAAAAAGATCTTTCATTGTTGTAACATTAAAATATTTTGAGCGGATATGATAAAATTCTACACATGAAATGAGAAAGTGATTAACTGTGAACGGTTCGTTACAGGTGATGTGTAGAAGTAGGTTGCGAAGATGTAGTTTTGGGTTTAAAAGTAGAAGTAATGACTTTAGAATGTGGTTTTATCTCAAAATCTTTTTCGTTGAATTGAGTTGATGTTTCTTTGGTTTCAGGTTTGCTGGTAAGTGATTGAACAACTTTGGCGAATGTGGTTTCTGGTTTGTTTTGCTGAATTTTCTTGGCTTCCAAATATGTTACGTTTTGTGTGACTTTAATTTTCATAATTTCTTTTTCTGTTTTCCACACTTCACAGACGTTGGATTTTGATACATGATCTTTTCCGCAGTTCACGCACTTTGGAGGGTTCTTGCAGTTTTGAGTGTGATGATCGGTTCCACCACATTTCTCACAAACCGACCCATCAGGGACAGAACAGTCATTTTCATGGTGACCAAACCTCTGACAGTTAAAACACCGCAGAGGATTTGGTACGTACATTTCAACCGGTATTATTCTGTAAAATATTTTTAGTGATTTTGGCAAGGAAGTGGTATTAAAAGTTAGTAGTAATGTGTTTGTATCAATAAGGTTTCCATCTTTTTTAATTTTAAATCTTTTACAGGCCATTACTCCTTGATCTTTAAGATATTCCACAATGCTGGCTTCTGATTCCTGTTTTAACATTCTGTCCCGGATAATACCTTTGCATGAATTTAGCGTTTTATGTTCCGAGACAGATACGTTCAAGTTAAAAAATTTGTTGATTTTCAAAAGGTTTTCTGTTTGAGTTTTTCGATTGGTTTCCACTAAAAGAGTTCCATTTTTTAATTTTTTGACGTTTTTAGGTGTTCCAATGATTGATTCTATTTGTGTTTCGATAATAAATGGTGAGAGACTTGTAATGGCCTTCTCTTCCTTGCTAGAAATCACCAAAAATCTTGCAAAATTGTCATTTGCTTTGAAATTGAATGTAACCGGTTCCGGATCGTCATCAGATAAGTCCATTAATGCTCTTTTCCTATTGTTGGATCCCATGGTGAAAATTTATGATTCGATAGCTATGCGCCCCACCCTCCTTGGAGCCCTACAAGGGGACGTTTAATGGAAATGGATCTCCTATTTCCAACGCCAAGGCTACATTGCTATTATACTCGATGACAGGACCAGAGTCCTTCCGCTCCACTTCTGTTTTATGTCTTCCAACTATGCACTTAGATTTCAAAGAAAAATTGATGAACAGTTGGAATCCATCCCCACCCGTATTCTCTCCCTCACAGAAGTTTCTGCTGAATTTCCCCAGTACAAGCCCACCGATTGATCCATCAGCCGCCGCCCATCAAATAACACTCAAAGATAGAGGAATAAGACTAAATTACACCCGGTTTGTACCATAAAGATACGTAAAAAAGAAAGAAGGAAGATAAGGACAAGCTGTGCGATTCTAGAGCTTGGCACGACTGAGCCGATTGATTCAGGCCGGATCTAGCCCAAACCCCTCTTCTATCTGAAATATGGGCCAAAATGATGTGTTGAAAAGCTGGAGATCCCTGGGCTTTTCTCAATCATCAGGATCCCTTCTTCCAGCATACGAGACGCCACTCACGGCAAACAAGTGGCTCCTGTTTCAACAAGGAATTTCATCCCCATTCACTACAGAAGGAAAGTGACCTGTATATTTTATTCCCTACAGACAAGGGAGGCCGAAAACGTTTGCTTAAATAAAAGCTTGGCTCTGAAAATAGGAGATCCTTTGCTAAATATGAGATCCACGATTATGATAAGAAATTATTGAGTTGATAAGTTTCCGAAAGAACAAAGGATTTTAAAAGCTAATAAAGAAATAAGCTGTGTTAGATGATGACGTACATTTTAGAACTTAGTGATAAGTATCTGATTCTGTTAACTTTGGTGTAACATAAAATAATTTTGGGGTAACATGAAATTACAAGTTACTTATCTAATAACGTATACAAAAATGCATCTTTCATTGTTTGATGTGCAGAGTGAAGGAGCATGAAAAAGTGACACATACACAGTACATATACAGATGAGGTTTCTTCTTTGTGGTGCGCGACCCACCAACAATGATGATACACGTACAAATGCAGCGTGGTAGTAACATGAGATAGGAAAGGTTTAAAAGGATAGATCTCGCGTAGTGAATTGTATAAAAAATTTGGTAAGATGCATTTGAACAAATTGATGGATGGATGGATGGATGATTTATTTAAAGACGCTCAACCCTAACAGGGCATATAGCGTCTAGAAAATTATATATTATGCATAAAATACAGTAAGGTTAAAAATTAAAATCTTAATAATTACAGTTTATTAAAAAGTCCGGTTTCTTTAAGAAAATTGATTATTTCGTAAGATTGTACATCATTAAAAAGTTCTTTCATCGTTGAAACATTAAAATATTTTGTTCGTATATGATGAAATTCTACACATGAAATGAGAAAGTGTTTCACTGTGAACGGTTCGTTACAAGATATACAGAAAGGTGCTTGTTCGTTTTTTAAAATGTAGGAATGAGTCAGCCTTGTATGTCCAATACGGCATCTAGTGATCTTTGTCTGATCTTTTCTACTGTAATTCGTAAAAGAGCATTTGGTATTAAAGTAAGGTTGTATTTTATTCAATTTATTGTTATTTTCGTTTTCCCAAATAGATTGACATTTATTCTTAATATACTTATTTATGTTGGATTTAAAATCTGAAAAAGGGATTTTTAAATTTGTTATATTTAACGATAAGGCAGATTTAGCTTCTAAGTCGGCTAACTCATTCCCACGGATATTAACGTGACTGGGAAGCCAGCAAAAAATGATCTCTTTCGAGGTGGAAAGGAAGTGATATTTTCGCAAAATTTGTTGAATCAGGGGGTTTCTATGCTGTTGATCTTTGAGAGCTTTCAATACAGAAAGGGAATCTGAATAAATGATAAAATGTTTTTCGTATTGGTCTCGAATATAATAGAGGGCAATATCGATTGCTTTCGCTTCAGCGGTAAAAATAGAACTATTATCGGGTAATCTAATGCTATCAGTGAAATTCGGACTAATGACAGAACAAGCAACTTTCTCATCTTGCTTCGAACCGTCAGTGTAAATGGAAATGTGATGTTTAAAATTGGATTTGATTTCTAAAAATTCGTTTTTAAAAATATGTGAATCGACTTCCGATTTCTTATTTTTGTGTAAATCTAAAATTATCTTTGGATGATTTAATGTCCATGGTTCTTTTGATGGTAATGAGAACGATTGAACATTTTGGACATTAATATTGGCCTCTTTGATTAAAGGTCTGATTCTTAAGCCAAGAGGTTTAATAGCAGATGGTTTGATATTATAAAATCTTTCATAGTTAGGGTTAAAAACACATTCATATGCTGAATTGCGTGGATTTGCGGCTAACTTAGTAATATATTGAAGAGACAATTTCTTTCTTCTAATATAAAGCGATGGTTCATTTGATTCAGCATAAAGACTTTCCACGGGTGAAGTACGAAAGGCACCCAATGCTAAACGTAAACCGTGATGATGTATAGTATCCAAAGATTTTAAATAAGATTTCCTAGCAGATCCATAGACTATGGAACCATAGTCCAATTTGGAACGAATTAAAGATCTATAAAGATTTAAAAGAACAGTGCGGTCTCCTCCCCAGTCTGAACTGGACAGGACTTTAAGAATATCAAGAGCTTTTAAACATTTAGCTTTCAAAGCTTTGATATGAGGAATAAAAGACAATTTGCTATCAAATAAAAGACCCAAAAACTTCGCTTCAGTGACGACTGGAATTGGACTGCCGTATATTGTTAAAACTGGATCTAAATGCCACTTTCGAATTTGGCAGAAATGAACACACTGAGTTTTTGTTTTAGAAAATTTAAAACCATTTTCTGTTGCCCAAGTTTCTATATTATTTAAACACCTTTGGAGTTTAAATTCAATGGTTTCCATATTTTTGGATCGATAAAAGATTCCAAAATCGTCAACAAAAAGCGAACAATCTGGGTCTTTAACACATTTAACTATATTATTAATTTTTATGCTGAACAAGGTTGGTGATAAAATACTACCTTGTGGTACACCTTGTTCTTGATCAAATGTGTCCGATAATGTATTTCCTATGCGAACATTAAATGTTCGATCGGACAAGAAATTTTGAATAAAAAGTGGCAATCGGCCTTTAAGGCCTAAGTTGTGTAAATCTTTCATGATGCCATATTTCCAAGTCGTATCATAGGCCTTTTCTAGGTCAAAGAATACAGCTACGACATGTTCTTTTTTGATAAAGGCATCACGTATAAATGATTCTAAGCGAATCAAATGATCATTAGTAGAGCTGTTTTTTTCTAAAACCAGCTTGAAATTTAGTGATAAGCTGGTTTGATTCTAAGAACCAAACCAGCCTATCATTAATCATTCTCTCCATTGTTTTACATAAGCAACTTGTCAAAGCAATAGGTCTGTAATTAGTGGCTTCAGTATGATCTTTATTAGGTTTCGGAATAGGAATAATGGTAGCTTTTCTCCAGTTTTCAGGGAATTTTCCAGTGATCCAAATATCATTCAGAATATTTAATAATGTTTCCAATGCCTTGTTGGGTAAATGTTTTAAAATTTGATAGTGTATGTCGTCAGGACCAACAGCAGTATCATGAGATTTATGGAGAGCATCTAATAATTCTTAAGTAGTGAAAGGTAAATTATATTTTTCATGATTCAATGAGGAAAAATTTAAATTCGTTTTCTCTTGTTCTTGTTTAATATTTTGGATGGATGGATGGATGGATTATTTATTTAAAGACGCTCAACCCTAACAGGGCATATAGCGTCTAGAAAATTATATATTATGCATAAAATACAGTAAGGTTAAAAATTAAAATCTTAATAATTACAGTTTATTTAAAAGTCCGGTTTCTTTAAGAAAATTGATTATTTGGTAAGATTGTACATCATTAAAAAGTTCTTTCATCGTTGAAACATTAAAATATTTTGTTCGTATATGATGAAATTCTACACATGAAATGAGAAAGTGTTTCACTGTGAACGGTTCGTTACAAGATATACAGAAAGGTGCTTGTTCGTTTTTTAAAATGTAGGAATGAGTCAGCCTTGTATGTCCAATACGGCATCTAGTGATCTTTGTCTGATCTTTTCTACTGTAATTCGTAAAAGAGCATTTGGTATTGAAGTAAGGTTGTATTTTATTCAATTTATTGTTATTTTCGTTTTCCCAAATAGATTGACATTTATTCTTTATATACTTATTGATGTTGGATTTAAAATCTGAAAAAGGGATTTTTAAATTTGTTATATTTAACGATAAGGCAGATTTAGCTTCTAAGTCGGCTAACTCATTCCCACGGATATTAACGTGACTGGGAAGCCAGCAAAAAATGATCTCCTTCGAGGTGGAAAGGAAGTGATATTTTCGTAAAATTTGTTGAATCAGGGGGTTTCTATGCTGTTGATCTTTGAGAGCTTTCAATACAGAAAGGGAATCTGAATAAATGATAAAATGTTTTTCGTATTGGTCTCGAATATAATAGAGGGCAATATCAATTGCTTTCGCTTCAGCGGTAAAAATAGAACTATTATCGGGTAATCTAATGCTATCAGTGAAATTCGGACTAATGACAGAACAAGCAACTTTCTCATCTTGCTTCGAACCGTCAGTGTAAATGGAAATGTGATGTTTAAAATTGGATTTGATTTCTAAAAATTCGTTTTTAAAAATATGTGAATCGACTTCCGATTTCTTATTTTTGTGCAAATCTAAAATTATCTTTGGATGATTTAATGTCCATGGTTCTTTTGATGGTAATGAGAACGATTGAACATTTTGGACATTAATATTGGCCTCTTTGATTAAAGGTCTGATTCTTAAGCCAAGAGGTTTAATAGCAGATGGTTTGATATTATAAAATCTTTCATAGTTAGGATTAAAAACACATTCATATGCTGAATTGCGTGGATTTGCGGCTAACTTAGTAATATATTGGAGAGACAATTTCTCTCTTCTAATATAAAGCGATGGTTCATTTGATTCAGCATAAAGACTTTCCACGGGTGAAGTACGAAAGGCACCCAATGCTAAACGTAAACCTTGATGATGTATAGTATCCAAAGATTTTAAATAAGATTTCCTAGCAGATCCATAGACTATGGAGCCATAGTCTAATTTGGAACGAATTAAAGATCTATAAAGATTTAAAAGAACAGTGCGGTCTCCTCCCCAGTCGGAACTGGACAGGACTTTAAGAATATCAAGAGCTTTTAAACATTTAGCTTTTAAAGCTTTGATATGAGGAATAAAAGACAATTTGCTATCAAATAAAAGACCCAAAAACTTCGCTTCAGTGACGACTGGAATTGGACTGCCGTATATTGTTAAAACTGGATCTAAATGCAACTTTCGAATTTGGCAGAAATGAACACACTGAGTTTTTGTTTTAGAAAATTTAAAACCATTTTCTGTTGCCCAAGTTTCTATATTATTTAAACACCTTTGCAGTTTAAATTCAATGGTTTCCATATTTTTGGAACGATAAAAAATTCCAAAATCGTCAACAAAAAGCGAACAATCTGGGTCTTTTACACATTTAACTATATTATTAATTTTTATGCTGAACAAGGTTGGTGATAAAATACTACCTTGTGGTACACCTTGTTCTTGATCAAATGTGTCCGATAATGTATTTCCTATGCGAACATTAAATGTTCGATCGGATAAGAAATTTTGAACAAAAAGTGGCAATCGGCCTTTAAGGCCCAAGTTGTGTAAATCTTTCATGATGCCATATTTCCAAGTCGTATCATAGGCCTTTTCTAGGTCAAAGAATACAGCTACGACATGTTCTTTTTTGATAAAGGCATCACGTATAAATGATTCTAAGCGAATCAAATGATCATTAGTAGAGCTGTTTTTTCTAAAACCAGCTTGAAATTTAGTGATAAGCTGGTTTGATTCTAAGAACCAAACCAGCCTATCATTAATCATTCTCTCCATTGTTTTACATAAGCAACTTGTCAAAGCAATAGGTCTGTAATTAGTGGCTTCAGTATGATCTTTATTAGGTTTCGGAATAGGAATAATGGTAGCTTTTCTCCAGTTTTCAGGGAATTTTCCAGTGATCCAAATATCATTCAGAATATTTAATAATGTTTCCAATGCCTTGTTGGGTAAATGTTTTAAAATTTGATAGTGTATGTCGTCAGGACCAACAGCAGTATCATGAGATTTATGGAGAGCATCTAATAATTCTTTAGTAGTGAAAGGTAAATTATATTTTTCATGATTTAATGAGGAAAAATTTAAATTCTTTTTCTCTTGTTCTTGTTTAATATTTTGGAAATTTTCTGAATAATTCGAGCTAGATGAGTTTTTCTGAAAATTTTCCCCCAAGGCATTGGAAATGTCTTTAGTCGTTGAACATATATTTCCGTTCGATTTGATATGGACATGTTTATTGGATTTGTTTTTGCCACTAATTTTTCGAATCATGTCCCATATTTTCTTAGTTGGTGTTCTGGTATTCAGTTTGGAGACGTATTGCTGCCAAGATGCTTTTTTGGCCGATTTTATTGTTTTGCGAGCTTTAGCTCGCATATGTTTGGCATGGATAAGATTTTCTTTTGTTGGTTGTTTATTGAATTTTCGTAATGCAGATTTTCTTTTATTGATTGAAGTTTTAACTTCATCATTAAACCAAGGTCTGTTTCTTTTTGAAAAAGTCGAGGATTTAGGAATACATTTTTCAGCAATATCAATCAATTCATCAGTAAAATCTTGTATATCACTTGCAGTTTTAAAAAGTTCAGAGTCGAGTTTTTCATCACATAATTGATTAAACTTTTCCCAATTTGCTTTATTCAAATTCCATCTGGGGTGACGATCCTCATGGGTCGATGCAATTTCTTCAATTACTATCGGAAAATGATCGCTCCCATGGAGATCGTCCACAACAGACCAATCAAAATCTAGATAAATATTTGGAGAGCAAATTGAAAGATCTAAAGCAAAATAATTTCTTGTGGGAGAATGAAGATATGTTGGTTGTTTATCGTTAAATAAACATAAATCATTTTCAGCAATAAAATTTTCTATGATTGCTCCTTTGTCATTTGTATCCGAGCAACCCCATAATTTGCTGTGACTATTAAAGTCTCCTAATAATATATAAGGACTAGGTAATTGATTAGTTAAATTTTCTAAATCCTGTTTAGAAAAATTATAATGAGGTGGAAGGTAGACAGAACAAATCGTTATGGATTTGGATAAAGTGACGTTTACAGCAACAGCTTGTAAATTAGTGTTTACATCTATTTTCCTATGAGGAACGTCAGATTTTACCAGGATTGATGTACCTCCTGATGCCTTCTGATTATCCGTTGTGATATGATTGTACATACTGTAACCTTTGAAATTAATATTATCTGTAGTTTTCAAAAAAGTTTCTTGGAGACAAATGACATTAGGAGAAAAAAGTGTAGATAAAATTAAAAGTTCGTTAAAATTGGCTTTCATTCCTCGACAATTCCATTGTAGTATTGATTTCTTATCCATGATTAAATGGAGAGAAGATTAAAATAAGGAATTTAATCCTTATATTTTCTATTACTTTGAGTCAACATGGAGGAGTCCACCTCCAATTCCATGTCCTCAAGGGTGCCGTACTGATTTGCCAATTTGACTGGATCAGCCGACGCCCCTTTACTATTTGGGTTTGATCCTTTATGTTTTTCTTTGCCGTTTTTTTCTTTTTGATCTGCTGTCCCTGATTTGGGTCGGGAGTGAGATCTGCTTGAATTTTTGGTATGTGCTTGTGAACTGGTCTGTGAAGTTGAGGGTTTTATTTCCGATCTTGATTGATGTGTAGAAGTAGGTTGCGACGATGTAGTTTTGGGTTTAAAAGTAGAAGTAATGACTTTAGAATGTGGTTTTATTTCGAAATCTTTTTCGTTGAATTGTGTTGATGTTTCTTTGGTTTCAGGTTTGCTGGTAAGTGATTGAACAACTTTGGCGAATGTGGTTTCTGGTTTGTTTTGCTGAATTTTCTTGGCTTCCAAATATGTTACGTTTTGTGTGACTTTAATTTTCATAATTTCTTTTTCTGTTTTCCACACTTCACAGACGTTGGATTTTGATACATGATCTTTTCCGCAGTTCACGCACTTTGGAGGGTTCTTGCAGTTTTGAGTGTGATGATCGGTTCCACCACATTTCTCACAAACCGACCCATCAGGGACAGAACAGTCATTTTCATGGTGACCAAACCTCTGACAGTTAAAACACCGCAGAGGATTTGGTACGTACATTTCAACCGGTATTATTCTGTAAAATATTTTTAGTGATTTTGGCAAGGAAGTGGTATTAAAAGTTAGTAGTAATGTATTTGTATCAATAAGGTTTCCATCTTTTTTAATTTTAAATCTTTTACAGGCCATTACTCCTTGATCTTTAAGATATTCCACAATGCTGGCTTCTGATTCCTGTTTTAACATTCTGTCCCGGATAATACCTTTGCATGAATTTAGCGTTTTATGTTCCGAGACAGATACGTTCAAGTTAAAAAATTTGTTGATTTTCAAAAGATTTTCAGTTTGAGTTTTTCGATTGGTTTCCACTAAAAGAGTTCCATTTTTTAATTTTTTGACGTTTTTAGGTGTTCCAATGATTGATTCTATTTGTTTTTCGATAATAAATGGTGAGAGACTTGTAATGGCCTTCTCTTCCTTGCTAGAAATCACCAAAAATCTTGCAAAATTGTCATTTGCTTTGAAATTGAATGTAACCGGTTCCGGATCGTCATCAGATAAGTCAATTAATGCTCTTTTCCTATTGTTGGATCCCATGGTGAAAATTTATGATTCGATAGCTATGCGCCCCACCCTCCTTGGAGCCCTACAAGGGGACGTTTAATGGAAATGGATCTCCTATTTCCAACGCCAAGGCTACATTGCTATTATACTCGATGACAGGACCAGAGTCCTTCCGCTCCACTTCTGTTTTATGTCTTCCAACTATGCACTTAGATTTCAAAGAAAAATTGATGAACAGTTGGAATCCATCCCCACCCGTATTCTCTCCCTCACAGAAGTTTCTGCTGAATTTCCCCAGTACAAGCCCACCGATTGATCCATCAGCCGCCGCCCATCAAATAACACTCAAAGATAGAGGAATAAGATAAAGTTACACCCGGTTTGTACCATAAAGATACGTAAAAAAGAAAGAAGGAAGATAAGGACAAGCTGTGCGATTCTAGAGCTTGGCACGACTGAGCCGATTGATTCAGGCCGGATCTAGCCCAAACCCCTCTTCTATCTGAAATATGGGCCAAAATGATGTGTTGAAAAGCTGGAGATCCCTGGGCTTTTCTCAATCATCAGGATCCCTTCTTCCAGCATACGAGACGCCACTCACGGCAAACAAGTGGCTCCTGTTTCAACAAGGAATTTCATCCCCATTCACTACAGAAGGAAAGTGACCTGTATATTTTATTCCCTACAGACAAGGGAGGCCGAAAACGTTTGCTTAAATAAAAGCTTGGCTCTGAAAATAGGAGATCCTTTGCTAAATATGAGATCCACGATTATGATAAGAAATTATTGAGGTGATAAGTTTCCGAAAGAACAAAGGATTTTAAAAGCTAATAAAGAAATAAGCTGTGTTAGATGATGACGTACATTTTAGAACTTAGTGATAAGTAAGTGATTCTGTTAACTTTGGTGTAACATAAAATAATTTTGGGGTAACATGAAATTACAAGTTACTTATCTAATAACGTATACAAAAATGCATCTTTCATTGTTTGATGTGCAGAGTGAAGGAGCATGAAAAAGTGACACATACACAGTACAAACATATACAGATGAGGTTTCTTCTTTGTGGTGCGCGACCCACCAGCAATGATGATACACGTACAAATGCAGCGTGGTAGTAACATGATATAGGAAAGGTTTAAAAGGATAGACCTCGCGTAGTGAATTGTATAAAACATTTGGTAAGATGCATTTGAACAAATTGATTCACAAAATAATACCGGTCGAACGGACGATTGTTCTGTATGTTGGAGGCTTTTACCCAACTGCCACAGAACCTGAAGGCAGCCACCTATTTCGAGGCACCGGGTGGTCTCGGCAATGGGACTGTTTTCGGTGGGGTCTTACCACTCTGCCACACTCCCGAAGGCAGCCGCCATATTTCTACCCCCCGGGCAGGCGCGGGGCTAATATTTTGGAAATTTTCTGAATAATTCGAGCTAGAGGAGTTCTTCTGAAAATTTTCCCTTAAGGCATTGGAAATGTCTTTAGCCGTTGAACATATATTTCCGTTCGATTTGATATGGACTTGTTTATTTGATTTGTTTTTGCCACTAATTTTTCGAATCATGTCCCATATTTTCTTAGTTGGTGTTCTGGTATTCAGTTTGGAGACGTATTGCTGCCAAGATGCTTTTTTGGCCGATTTTATTGTTTTGCGAGCTTTAGCTCGCATATGTTTGGCATGGATAAGATTTTCTTTTGTTGGTTGTTTATTGAATTTTCGTAATGCAGATTTTCTTTTATTGATTGAAGTTTTAACTTCATCATTAAACCAAGGTCTGTTTCTTTTTGAAAAAGTCGAGGATTTAGGAATACATTTTTCAGCAATATCAATCAATTCATCAGTAAAATCTTGTATATCACTTGCAGTTTTAAAAAGTTCAGGGTCGAGTTTTTCATCACATAATTGATTAAACTTTTCCCAATTTGCTTTATTCAAATTCCATCTGGGGTGACGATCCTCATGGGTCGATGCAATTTCTTCAATTACTATCGGAAAATGATCGCTCCCATGGAGATCGTCCACAACAGACCATCAAAATCTAGATAAATATTTGGAGAGCAAATTGAAAGATCTAAAGCAAAATAATTTCTTGTGGGAGAATGAAGATATGTTGGTTGTTTATCGTTAAATAAACATAAATCATTTTCAGCAATAAAATTTTCTATGATTTCTCCTTTGTCATTTGTATCCGAGCAACCCCATAATTTGCTGTGACTATTAAAATCTCCTAATAATATATAAGGACTAGGTAATTGATTTGTTAAATTTTCTAATTCTTGTTTAGAAAAATTATAGTGTGGTGGAAGGTAGACGGAACAAATCGTTATGGATTTGGATAAAGTGACGTTTACAGCAACAGCTTGTAAATTAGTGTTTACATCTATTTTCCTATGAGGAACGTCAGATTTTACCAGGATTGATGTACCTCCTGATGCCTTCTGATTATCCGTTGTGATATGATTGTACATACTGTAACCTTTGAAATTAATATTATCTGTAGTTTTCAAAAAAGTTTCTTGGAGACAAATGACATTAGGAGAAAAAAGTGTAGATAAAATTAAAAGTTCGTTAAAATTGGCTTTCAGTCCTCGACAATTCCATTGAATTATTGACTTCTTATCCATGGTTGAATGGAGAGAAGATTAAAACAAGGAATTTAATCCTTTATCTTTTATTATTAGGCTTTAAGAACGTGGAGGGATCATTGTCCAACTCCATGTCCTCAAGGGCGCCATACTGATTAGCCAGTTTTACTGGATCAGCAGACGCCCCTTTACTGTTTGGGTTTGATCCTTTATGCTTTTCTTTGCAGTTTTTTTCTTTTTGATCTGCTGTCCCCGACGTGGATCGGGAGTGAGATCTGCTAGAATGTTTGCCGTTAGGTTGTGAACTGGTCTGTGAAGCTTGTCTAGATTCTGTTCTTGAATGATGAGTAGATGTAGTAGGTTGTGACGATGTAGTAGGTTGTGAAGATGTAGGTTGTGACGATGTGGTTTTGGGTTTTACAGAAGAGGTAATAACTTTAGAATGGGGTTTAATTTCAAAATCTTTCTCATTAAATTGTGTGGATGTTTCTTTTGTTTCAGGTTTGCTGGTAAGGGATTGTACAACTTTGGCGAATGTGTTTTCTGGTTTGTTTTGTTGAATTTTCTTTGCTTCCAAATAGGTGACGTTTTGTGTAACTTTGATTTTCATGATTTCTTTTTCTGTTTTCCAAACTTCACAGACATTGGATTTAGACAAATGATCTTTTCCGCAGTTCACACATTTTGGAGAATTCTTGCAGTTTGTAGTGTGGTGATCGGTACCACCACACTTCTCACAAACAGATCCATCAGGGACAGTACAGTCGTTTTCGTGGTGTCCAAACCTCTGACAATTGAAACATCGCAGAGGATTGGGCACGTAAATGTCAACCGGTATTATCCTGTAAAATATTTTCAGTGACTTCGGCAAGGATGGATGGATGGATGGATATTTTGTTTAAAGACGCTCAACCCTAATAGGGCATATAGCGTCTAAAAATAATTAGATATTAGATATAAAATTGTTATTGAAGTTTAAAAAATAAAATATTGATGATTATAGTTTGTTAAAAAGTCCGATTTCTTTAAGAAAATTGATTAATTGGTAAGATGGTATGTCGTTAAAAAGATCTTTCATTGTTGTAACATTAAAATATTTTGAGCGGATATGATAAAATTCTACACATGAAATGAGAAAGTGATTAACTGTGAATGGTTCGTTACAGGATACACAGAAAGGTGCTTGTTCGTTTTGTAATATGTAAGAATGAGTTAGTCTTGTGTGTCCAATACGGCATCTGGTAATTTTAGTCTGGTCTTTCCTACTGTAATTAGAGAAAGAGCATTTACTGTGAAAATTAGGTTCTATTTTGAATAATTTATTATCGGTTTCTTTTTCCCAAATAGGATGGATGGATGGATATTTTGTTTAAAGACGCTCAACCCTAATAGGGCATATAGCGTCTAAAAATAATTAGATATTAAATATAAAATTGTTATTGAAGTTTAAAAAATAAAATATTGATGATTACAGTTTGTTAAAAAGTCCGATTTCTTTAAGAAAATTGATTAATTGGTAAGATGGTATGTCGTTAAAAAGATCTTTCATTGTTGTAACATTAAAATATTTTGAGCGGATATGATAAAATTCTACACATGAAATGAGAAAGTGATTAACTGTGAATGGTTCGTTACAGGATACACAGAAAGGTGCTTGTTCGTTGTGTAATATGTAAGAATGAGTTAGTCTTGTGTGTCCAATACGGCATCTGGTAATTTTAGTCTGGTCTTTCCTACTGTAATTAGAGAAAGAGCATTTACTGTGAAAATTAGGTTCTATTTTGAATAATTTATTATCGGTTTCTTTTTCCCAAATAGATTGACATTTGTTTTTGATATATTTATTAGTGTTAGATTTAAAATCTGAAAAGGGAATTTTAAAATTTGTAGCATTCAAAGATAAAGCAGATTTAGCTTCTAAATCTGCCAACTCATTTCCACGAATATTGATGTGACTGGGAATCCAGCAGAAAATAATCTCCTTGGAGAGAGAAAGATAGTGGAATTTTCTTAAAATCTGTTGAATTAAGGGATTTTTGTGCTGTTGATCTTTAAGAGCCTTTAGAACTGAAAGAGAATCTGAAAAAATGATAAATTGTTTTTCATACTGATCTCTAATATGATACAGTGCAATATCAATTGCTTTCGCTTCAGCAGTAAAAATTGAGCTATTATCGGGTAATCTAATGCTATCAGTGAAATTCGGACTAATGATAGAACAAGCAACTTTCTCATCCTGTTTCGAACCGTCAGTGTAAATGGATGGATGGATGGATATTTTGTTTAAAGACGCTCAACCCTAATAGGGCATATAGCGTCTAAAAATAATTAGATATTAGATATAAAATTGTTATTGAAGTTTAAAAGTTAAAATATTAATGATTACAGTTTGTTATAAAGTCCGATTTCTTTAAGAAAATTGATTAATTGATAAGATGGTATGTCATTAAAAAGGTCTTTCATTGTTGTAACATTAAAATATTTTGAGCGTATATGATGAAATTCTACACATGAAATGAGAAAGTGTTCAACTGTAAACGGTTCGTTACAAGATATACAGAAAGGTGCTTGTTCGTTTTTTAATATGTAGGAATGAGTGAGTCGTGTGTGTCCAATACGGCATCTTGTGAGTTTAGTCTGGTCTTTCCTATTATAATTCAAAAAAGTACATTTGGTATGAAAATTTGGTTGTATTTTATTTAATTTATTATTATTTTCTTTTTCCCAAATTGATTGGCATTTATTTTTTATATATAGGTTTATGTTCGATTTTAAATCTGAAGAAGGAATTTTTAAATTGGTAATAGTTAACGATAATGCTGATTTGGCTTCCAAATCAGCTAACTCATTACCACGGATATTTACATGACTGGGAAGCCAGCAGAATATGATCTCCTTTGAGGCGGAAAGATAATGGTATTTTCTAAAAATTGGTTGAATCAAGGGGTTTCTGTGCTGTTGATCTTTCAGAGCTTTTAGTACAGAAAGAGAATCGGAATAAATGATGAAATGTCTTTCAGGTTGATCTCGAATGTGATAGAGTGCGATATCAATTGCTTTTGCTTCAGCGGTAAAAATAGAGCTATTATCGGGTAGTCTAATGCTATCAGTGAAATTCGGACTAATGACAGAACAAGCAACTTTCTCATCCTGTTTCGAACCGTCAGTGTAAATGGAAATGTGATTTTTAAAATGTGATTTAATTTCTAAAAATTCATTTTTAAAAATATGTGAATCAACTTCAGATTTCTTATTTTTATGTAAATCTAAAACTATCTTTGGATTAGTTAATGTCCATGGTTCTTTCGATGGAAATGAAAATGATTGAATATTTTGGACATTAATATTGGCTTCTTTAAATAAAGGTCGTATTCTTAGGCCAAGAGGTTTAATTGCGGAGGGTTTATTTTCGTAAAATCTTTCATAATTAGGGTTAAAAACACATTCATATGCTGAATTGCGTGGATTTGCAGCTAATTTGGAAGCATATTGAAGAGACAATTTTTCTCTTCTAACATAAAGTGATGGTTCATTAGATTCAGCATAGAGACTATCAACGGGTGAAGTGCGAAAGGCGCCTAGTGCTAAACGTAAACCTTGATGATGTATAGTATCCAAAGATTTTAAATAAGATTTCCTAGCAGATCCATAGACTATGGAGCCATAGTCCAATTTGGAACGAATTAACGATCTATACAGATTTAAAAGAACAGTACGATCTCCTCCCCAGTCGGAACTGGACAGGACTTTTAAAATATCAAGAGCTTTTAAACATTTAGCTTTCAAAGCTTTGATATGAGGAATAAAAGACAATTTGTTATCGAATGTAAGACCCAAAAACTTCGCCTCCGTGACGACTGGAATTGGACTGCCGTATATAGTCAGTACAGGATCTAAATGCAACTTTCGTATTTGGCAGAAATGAACACACTGAGTTTTTGTTTTAGAAAATTTAAAACCATTTTCAGTTGCCCAAGTTTCTATATTATTTAAACACCTTTGCAGTTTAAATTCAATGGTTTCCATATTTTTGGATCGATAAAAGATTCCAAAATCGTCAACAAAAAGCGAACAATCTGGGTCTTTTACACATTTAACTATATTATTAATTTTTATGCTGAACAAGGTTGGTGATAAAATACTACCTTGTGGTACACCTTGTTCTTGATCAAATGTGTCCGATAATGTATTTCCCATGCGAACATTAAATGTTCGATCGGACAAGAAATTTTGAACAAAAAGTGGCAATCGGCCTTTAAGGCCCAAGTTGTGTAAATCTTTCATGATGCCATATTTCCAAGTCGTATCATAGGCCTTTTCTAGGTCAAAGAATACAGCTACGACATGTTCTTTTTTTATAAAGGCATCACGTATAAATGATTCTAAGCGAATCAAGTGATCGTTAGTAGAGCTGTTTTTTCTAAAACCAGCTTGAAATTTAGTGATAAGCTGGTTTGATTCTAAGAACCAAACCAGCCTATCATTAATCATTCTCTCCATTGTTTTACATAAGCAACTTGTCAAAGCAATAGGTCTGTAATTAGTGGCTTCAGTATGATCTTTGTTAGGTTTCGGAATAGGAATAATGGTAGCTTTTCTCCAGTTTTCAGGGAATTTTCCAGTGATCCAAATATCATTCAGGATATTTAATAATGTTTCCAATGCCTTGTTGGGTAAATGTTTTAAAATTTGATAGTGTATGTCGTCAGGACCAACAGCAGTATCATGAGATTTATGGAGAGCATCTAATAATTCTTTAGTAGTGAAAGGTAAATTATATTTTTCATGATTTAATGAGGAAAAATTTAAATTCTTTTTCTCTTGTTCTTGTTTAATATTTTGGAAATTTTCTGAATAATTTGAGCTAGAGGAGTTTTTCTGAAAATTTTCCCCCAAGGCATTGGAAATGTCTTTAGCCGTTGAACACACATTTCCGTTCGATTTGATATGGACATGTTTATTTGATTTGTTTTTGCCACTAATTTTTCGAATCATGTCCCATATTTTCTTAGTTGGTGTTCTGGTATTCAGTTTTGAGACGTATTGCTGCCAAGATGCTTTTTTGGCCGATTTTATTGTTTTGCGAGCTTTAGCTCGCATGTATTTGGCATGGATAAGATTTTCTTTTGTTGGTTGTTTATTGAATTTTCGTAATGCAGATTTTCTTTTATTGATTGAAGTTTTAACTTCGTCATTAAACCAAGGTCTGTTTCTTTTTGAAAAAGTCGAGGATTTAGGAATACATTTTTCAGCAATATCAATCAATTCATCAGTAAAATCTTGTATATCACTTGCAGTTTTAAAAAGTTCAGGGTCGAGTTTTTCATTACATAATTGATTAAAATTTTCCCAATTTGCTTTACTCAAATTCCATCTGGGGTGACGATCCTCATGGGTCGATGCAATTTCTTCAATTACTATCGGAAAATGATCGCTCCCATGGAGATCGTCCACAACAGACCAATCAAAATCTAGATAAATATTTGGAGAGCAAATTGAAAGATCTAAAGCAAAATAATTTCTTGTGGGAGAATGAAGATATGTTGGTTGTTTATCGTTAAATAAACATAAATCATTTTCAGCAATAAAATTTTCTATGATTTCTCCTTTGTCATTTGTATCCGAGCAACCCCATAATTTGCTGTGACTATTAAAATCTCCTAATAATATATAAGGACTAGGTAATTGATTTGTTAAATTTTCTAATTCTTGTTTAGAAAAATTATAGTGTGGTGGAAGGTAAACAGAACAAATAGTTATGGATTTGGATAAAGTGACGTTTACAGCAACAGCTTGTAAATTAGTGTTTACATCTATTTTCCTATGAGGAACGTCAGATTTTACCAGGATTGATGTACCTCCTGATGCCTTCTGATTATCCGTTGAGATATGATTGTACATACTGTAACCTTTGAAATTAATATTATCTGTAGTTTTCAAAAAAGTTTCTTGGAGACAAATGACATTAGGAGAAAAAAGTGTAGTTAAAATTAAAAGTTCGTTAAAATTGGCTTTCAGTCCTCGACAATTCCATTGAATTATTGACTTCTTATCCATGGTTGAATGGAGAGAAGATTAAAATAAGGAATTTAATCCTTTATCTTTTATTATTAGCCTTTAAGAACGTGGAGGGATCATGATCCAACTCCATGTCCTCAAGGGCGCCGTACTGATTAGCCAGTTTTACTGGATCAGCAGACGCCCCTTTACTGTTTGGGTTTGATCCTTTATGCTTTTCTTTGCCGTTTTTTTCTTTTTGATCTGCTGTCCCCGACGTGGATCGGGAGTGTGATCTGCTAGAATGTTTGCCGTTAGGTTGTGAACTGGTCTGTGAAGTTTGTCTAGATTCTGATCTAGAATGATGAGTAGATGTAGGTTGTGACGATGTAAGTTGTGATGTGGGTTTTGGTTTAACAGTAGAGGTAATTACTTTAGAATGGGGTTTTATTTCAAAATCTTTTTCGTTAAATTGAGTGGAGGTTTCTTTTGTTTCAGGTTTGCTGGCAAGTGATTGAACAACTTTTGCGAATGTGTTTTCTGGTTTGTTTTGTTGTATTTTCTTTGCTTCCAAATAGGTGACGTTTTGTGTAACTTTAATTTTCATGATTTCTTTTTCCGTTTTCCAAACTTCACAGACATTGGATTTAGACAAATGATCTTTTCCGCAGTTCACACATTTTGGAGAGTTCTTGCAGTTGGTAGTGTGGTGGTCGGTACCACCACACTTCTCACAAACAGATCCGTCAGGGACAGTACAATCATTTTCATGGTGCCCAAACCTCTGACAATTGAAACAACGCAGAGGATTGGGCACGTAGATTTCGACCGGTATTATCCTGTAGAAGATCTTCAGCGATTTCGGCAAGGAAGTAGAGTTGAAAGTGAGTAGAAGTGTATTTGTATCAATCAGATTTCCGTCTTTTTTTACTTTAAATCTTTTACATGCCGTTACACCTTGTTCTTTTAGATATTCAATTATGCTGGCTTCCGATTCGTGCTTTAGCATTCTGTCACGGATAATTCCTTTACAAGAGTTGAGTGTTTTATGTTCCGTGACAGAGACGTTCATATTAAAGAATTTGTTTACTTTCAGGAGGTTTTCGGTTTGTGATTTTCTGTTTGTTTCTATTAAAAGTGTGCCATTTTTTAGTTTTTTGACGTTTTTTGGTGTGCCAATCAATGATTCTATTTGCTTTTCAATAACGAACGGAGAAAGAGTTGTAACGGCCTTATCTTCCTTGCTCGAAACCCAGTGTAAATGGGAATGTGATGTTTAAAATTGGATTTGATTTCTAAAAATTCGTTCTTAAATATATGAGATTCTACTTCGGATTTTTTATTTTTCTCTAAATCTAAAATTATTTTTGGTGGTTTCAACACCCATGGTTCTTTCGACGGCAAAGAAAACGATTGTATATTTTTAATATTTATATTGGCCTCTTCGAGCAACGGTTTTATTCTCAGACCAAGAGGTTTTATAGCAGATGGTTTGTTATTGTAGAATCTTTCATAATTTGGATTAAAAACCGTGTCATATGCTGAATTTCGTGGATTAGCAGCTAATTTGGTAGCATATTGAAGAGACAATTTCTCTCTTCTTACATAAAGTGATGGTTCATTTGATTCAGCATAAAGACTTTCAATAGGTGAAGTGCGAAATGCACCTAGTGCTAGACGTAAACCTTGATGATGTATAGTATCCAAAGATTTTAAATAAGATTTCCTAGCAGATCCATAGACTATGGAGCCATAGTCCAATTTGGAACGAATTAAAGATCTATAAAGATTTAAAAGAACAGTGCGATCTCCTCCCCAGTCGGAACTGGACAGGACTTTAAGAATATCAAGAGCTTTTAAACATTTAGCTTTCAAAGCTTTGATATGAGGAATAAAAGACAATTTGCTATCAAATAAAAGACCCAAAAACTTCGCTTCAGTGACGACTGGAATTGGACTGCCGTATATTGTTAAAACTGGATCTAAATGCAACTTTCGAATTTGGCAGAAATGAACACACTGAGTTTTTGTTTTAGAAAATTTAAAACCATTTTCTGTTGCCCAAGTTTCTATATTATTTAAACACCTTTGCAGTTTAAATTCAATGGTTTCCATATTTTTGGAACGATAAAAGATTCCAAAATCGTCAACAAAAAGCGAACAATCTGGGTCTTTTACACATTTAACTATATTATTAATTTTTATGCTGAACAAGGTTGGTGATAAAATACTACCTTGTGGTACACCTTGTTCTTGATCAAATGTGTCCGATAATGTATTTCCTATGCGAACATTAAATGTTCGATCGGACAAGAAATTTTGAACAAAAAGTGGCAATCGGCCTTTAAGGCCCAAGTTGTGTAAATCTTTCATGATGCCATATTTCCAAGTCGTATCATAGGCCTTTTCTAGGTCAAAGAATACAGCTACGACATGTTCTTTTTTGATAAAGGCATCACGTATAAATGATTCTAAGCGAATCAAATGATCATTAGTAGAGCTGTTTTTTCTAAAACCAGCTTGAAATTTAGTGATAAGCTGGTTTGATTCTAAGAACCAAACCAGCCTATCATTAATCATTCTCTCCATTGTTTTACATAAGCAACTTGTCAAAGCAATAGGTCTGTAATTAGTGGCTTCAGTATGATCTTTATTAGGTTTCGGAATAGGAATAATGGTAGCTTTTCTCCAGTTTTCAGGGAATTTTCCAGTGATCCAAATATCATTCAGAATATTTAATAATGTTTCCAATGCCTTGTTGGGTAAATGCTTTAAAATTTGATAGTGTATGTCGTCGGGACCAACAGCAGTATCATGAGATTTATGGAGAGCATCTAATAATTCTTTAGTAGTGAAAGGTAAATTATATTTTTCATGATTTAATGAGGAAAAATTTAAATTCTTTTTCTCTTGTTCTTGTTTAATATTTTGGAAATTTTTTGAATAATTTAAGCTAGAGGAGTTTTTCTGAAAATTTTCCCCGAAGGCATTGGAAATGTCTTTAGCCGTTGAACATATATTTCCGTTCGATTTGATATGGACATGTTTATTTGATTTGTTTTTGCCACTAATTTTTCGAATCATGTCCCATATTTTCTTAGTTGGTGTTCTGGTATTCAGTTTGGAGACGTATTGCAGCCAAGATGCTTTTTTGGCCGATTTTATTGTTTTGCGAGCTTTAGCTCGCATATGTTTGGCATGGATAAGATTTTCTTTTGTTGGTTGTTTATTGAATTTTCGTAATGCAGATTTTCTTTTATTGATTGAAGTTTTAACTTCATCATTAAACCAAGGTCTGTTTCTTTTTGAAAAAGTCGAGGATTTAGGAATACATTTTTCAGCAATATCAATCAATTCATCAGTAAAATCTTGTATATCACTTGCAGTTTTAAAAAGTTCAGGGTCGAATTTTTCATCACATAATTGATTAAACTTTTCCCAATTTGCTTTATTCAAATTCCATCTGGGGTGACGATCCTCATGGGTCGATGCAATTTCTTCAATGACTATCGGAAAATGATCGCTCCCATGGAGATCGTCCACAACAGACCAATCAAAATCTAGATAAATATTTGGAGAGCAAATTGAAAGATCTAAAGCAAAATAATTTCTTGTGGGAGAATGAAGATATGTTGGTTGTTTATCGTTAAATAAACATAAATCATTTTCAGCAATAAAATTTTCTATGATTTCTCCTTTGTCATTTGTATCCGAGCAACCCCATAATTTGCTGTGACTATTAAAATCTCCTAATAATATATAAGGACTAGGTAATTGATTTGTTAAATTTTCTAATTCTTGCTTAGAAAAATTATAGTGTGGTGGAAGGTAGACGGAACAAATCGTTATGGATTTGGATAAAGTGACGTTTACAGCAACAGCTTGTAAATTAGTGTTTACATCTATTTTCCTATGAGGAACGTCAGATTTTACCAGGATTGACGTACCTCCTGATGCCTTCTGATTATCCGTTGTGATATGATTGTACATACTGTAACCTTTGAAATTAATATTATCTGTAGTTTTCAAAAAAGTTTCTTGGAGACAAATGACATTAGGAGAAAAAAGTGTAGATAAAATTAAAAGTTCGTTAAAATTGGCTTTCAGTCCTCGACAATTCCATTGAAGTATTGATTTCTTATCCATGATTAAATGGAGAGAAGATTAAAATAAGGAATTTAATCCTTATATTTTCTATTACTTTGAGACAACATGGAGGAGTCCACCTCCAATTCCATGTCCTCAAGGGTGCCGTACTGATTTGCCAATTTGACTGGATCAGCCGACGCCCCTTTACTATTTGGGTTTGATCCTTTATGTTTTTCTTTGCCGTTTTTTTCTTTTTGATCTGCTGTCCCTGATTTGGGTCGGGAGTGAGATCTGCTCGAATTTTTGGTATGTGCTTGTGAACTGGTCTGTGAAGTTGAGGGTTTTATTTCCGATCTTGATTGATGTGTAGAAGTAGGTTGCGACGATGTAGTTTTGGGTTTAAAAGTAGAAGTAATGACTTTAGAATGTGGTTTAATTTCAAAATCTTTTTCGTTGAATTGTGTTGATGTTTCTTTGGTTTCAGGTTTGCTGGTAAGTGATTGAACAACTTTGGCGAATGTGGTTTCTGGTTTGTTTTGCTGAATTTTCTTGGCTTCCAAATATGTTACGTTTTGTGTGACTTTAATTTTCATAATTTCTTTTTCTGTTTTCCACACTTCACAGACGTTTGATTTTGATACATGATCTTTTCCGCAGTTCACGCACTTTGGAGGGTTCTTGCAGTTTTGAGTGTGATGATCGGTTCCACCACATTTCTCACAAACCGACCCATTAGGGACAGAACAGTCATTTTCATGGTGACCAAACCTCTGACAGTTAAAACACCGCAGAGGATTTGGTACGTACATTTCAACCGGTATTATTCGGTAAAATATCCTTAGTGATTTCGGCAACGAAGTGGTGTTGAAAGTCAGAAGAAGTGTATTTGTTTCGATTAGATTGCCGTCTTTTTTAATTTTGAAACGTTTACAGGCTGTTACTCCTTGATCTTTTAAATATTCCACAATACTGGCTTCTGTTTCTTGTTTCAGCATTCTGTCACGGATTATTCCTTTACATGAATTTAATGTTTTGTGCTCCGTGACAGAGACGTTAAGGTTAAAGAATTTGTTGATTTTGAGGAGGTTTTCTGTTTGTGATTTTCTATTCGTTTCGATTAAAAGGGTACCATTTTTTAGTTTTTTAACATTTTTAGGAGTGCCAATAAGTGCTTCAATTTGTTTTTCTATGACAAACGGTGAAAGAGAAGTAACAGCCTTTGCTTCGTTGCTCGTAATCACTAAGAATCTAGCAAAATTTTCGTTTGCTTTAAAAGTGAAAGTTGTCGGTTCCGGGTCGTCATCAGATAAGTCTAAGAAAGCTCTTTTTCTAGTGTTGGATCCCATGGTTGAAATTTTTGTTTCGATAGCTATGCGCCCCACCCTCCTTGGAGCCCTACAAGGGGACGTTTAATGGAAATGGATCTCCTATTTCCAACGCCAAGGCTACATTGCTATTATACTCGATGACAGGACCAGAGTCCTTCCGCTCCACTTCTGTTTTATGTCTTCCAACTATGCACTTAGATTTCAAAGAAAAATTGATGAACAGTTGGAATCCATCCCCACCCGTATTCTCTCCCTCACAGAAGTTTCTGCTGAATTTCCCCAGTACAAGCCCACCGATTGATCCATCAGCCGCCGCCCATCAAATAACACTCAAAGACAGAGGAATAAGACAAAATTAAACCCGGTTTGTACCATAAAGATACGTAAAAAAGAAAGAAGGAAGATAAGGACAAGCTGTGCTATTCTAGAGCTTGGCACGACTGAGCCGATTGATTCAGGCCGGATCTAGCCCAAACCCCTCTTCTATCTGAAATATGGGCCAAAATGATGTGTTGAAAAGCTGGAGATCCCTGGGCTTTTCTCAATCATCAGGATCCCTTCTTCCAGCATACGAGACGCCACTAACGGCAAACAAGTGGCTCCTGTTTCAACAAGGAATTTCATCCCCATTCACTACAGAAGGAAAGTGACCTGTATATTTTATTCCCTACAGACAAGGGAGGCCGAAAACGTTTGCTTAAATAAAAGCTTGGCTCTGAAAATAGGAGATCTTTAGCTAAATATGAGATCCACGATTATGATAAGAAATTATTGAGGTGATAAGTTTCCGAAAGAACTAAGGATTTTATAAGCTAATAAAGAAATAAGCTGTGTTAGATGATGACGTACATTTTAGAACTTAGTGATAAGTATCTAATTCTGTTAACTTTGGTGTAACATAAAATAATTTTGGGGTAACATGAAATGACAAGTTACTTATCTAATAACGTATACAAAAATGCATCTTTCATTGTTTGATGTGCAGAGTGAAGGAGCATGAAAAAGTGACACATACACAGTACAAACATATACAGATGAGGTTTCTTCTTTGTGGTGCGCGACCCACCAACAATGATGATACACGAACAAATGCAGCGTGGTAGTAACATGAGATAGGAAAGGTTTAAAAGGATAGATCTCGCGTAGTGAATTGTATAAAAAATTTGGTAAGATGCATTTGAACAAATTGATTCACAAAATAATACCGGTCGAACGGACGATTGTTCTGTATGTTGGAGGCTTTTACCCAACTGCCACAGAAGCTGAAGGCAGCCACCTATTTCGAGGCACCGGGTGGTCTCGGCAATGGGACTGTTTTCGGTGGGGTCTTACCACTCTGCCACACTCCCGAAGGCAGCCGCCATATTTCTACCCCCCCGGGCAGGCGCGGGCCACTTCGGCAAGGAAGTAGTGTTGAATGTTAGAAGTAACGTATTTGTGTCAATGAGTTTTCCATCTTTTTTAATTTTAAATCGTTTGCAGGCCATTACTCCTTGATCTTTGAGATATTCGACGATGCTAGTTTCAGATTCTTGTTTTAACATTCTGTCACGGATTATACCTTTGCAAGAATTTAGTGTTTTATGTTCCGTGACAGAGACATTCAAATTGTAAAATTTATTTATTTTGAGTAGATTTTCTGTTTGAGATTTCCTGTTTGTTTCGACCAAAAGAGTTCCATTTTTTAATTTTTTGACATTTTTTGGAGTTCCTATAATTGATTCGATTTGTTTTTCGATAATGAATGGTGACAGAGTGGTAATGGCCTTTTCTTCCTTGCTCGAAATCACTAAAAATCGAGCGAAATTTTCATTGGCTTTAAAATTGAATGTTGTCGGTTCCGGGTCGTCATCTGATAGGTCTAAAAATGCTCTTTTTCTTGTGTTGGATCCCATGGTGATAATAAATGATTCGATAGCTATGCGCCCCACCCTCCTTGGAGCCCTACAAGGGGACGTTTAATGGAAATGGATCTCCTATTTCCAACGCCAAGGCTACATTGCTATTATACTCGATGACAGGACCAGAGTCCTTCCGCTCCACTTCTGTTTTATGATTCCCAACTATGCACCCAGATTTCGATGGAAAAATGAGGAACAGTTGGGACCCATCCCCACCCGTATTCTCTCCCTCACAGAAGTTTCTGCTGAATTTCCCCAGTACAAGCCCACCGATTGATCCATCAGCCGCCGCCCATCAAATAACACTCAAAGATAGAGGAAAAAGACAAATTACACCCGGTTTGTACCATAAAGATACGTAAAAAAGAAAGAAGGAAGATAAGGACAAGCTGTGCGATTCTAGAGCTTGGCACGACTGAGCCGATTGATTCAGGCCGGATCTAGCCCAAACCCCTCTTCTATCTGAAATATGGGCCAAAATGATGTGTTGAAAAGCTGGAGATCCCTGGGCTTTTCTCAATCATCAGGATCCCTTCTTCCAGCATACGAGACGCCACTCACGGCAAACAAGTGGCTCCTGTTTCAACAAGGAATTTCATCCCCATTCACTACAGAAGGAAAGTGACCTGTATATTTTATTCCCTACAGACAAGGGAGGCCGAAAACGTTTGCTTAAATAAAAGCTTGGCTCTTTAAATAGGAGATCTTTTGCTAAATACGAGATCCACGATTATGATAAGAAACTATTGAGGTGATAAGTTTCCGAAAGAACAATGGATTTTATAGGCTAATAAAGAAATAAGCTGTGTTAGATGATGACGTACATTTTAGAACTTAGTGATAAGTATCTGATTCTGTTAACTTTGATGTAACATAAAATAATTTTGGGGTAACATGAAATGATAAGTTACTTATCTAATAACGTATACAAAAATGCATCTTTCATTGATGTGCAGAGTGAAGGAGCATGAAAAAGTGACACATACACAGTACAAACATATACAGATGAGGTTTCTTCTTTGTGGTGCGCGACCCACCAGCAATAATGATACACGTACAAATGAAGCGTGGTAGTAACATGAGATAGGAAAGGTTTAAAAGGATAGATCTCGCGTAGTGAATTGTATAAAAATTTGGTAAGATGCATTTGAATAAATTGAATTACAAAATAATACCGGTCGAACGGACGATTGTTCTGTATGTTGGAGGCTTTTACCCAACTGCCACAGAAGCTGAAGGCAGCCACCTATTTCGAGGCACCGGGTGGTCTCGGCAATGGGACTGTTTTCGGTGGGGTCTTACCACTCTGCCACACTCCCGAAGGCAGCCGCCATATTTCTACCCCCCGGGCAGGCGCGGGGCCTTGAACAAATTGATTCACAAAATAATACCGGTCGAACGGACGATTGTTCTGTATGTTGGAGGCTTTTACCCAACTGCCACAGAACCTGAAGGCAGCCACCTATTTCGAGGCACCGGGTGGTCTCGGCAATGGGACTGTTTTCGGTGGGGTCTTACCACTCTGCCACACTCCCGAAGGCAGCCGCCATATTTCTACCCCCCGGGCAGGCGCGGGGCATTGATAGGAGGAATAAAAGAAAATTTGCTATCGAATAAAAGACCCAAAAACTTCGCCTCAGTGACGACTGGAATTGGACTGCCGTATATTGTTAAAACTGGATCTAAATGCAACTTTCGAATTTGGCAGAAATGAACACACTGAGTTTTTGTTTTAGAAAATTTAAAACCATTTTCTGTTGCCCAAGTTTCTATACTATTTAAACACCTTTGGAGTTTAAATTCAATGGTTTCCATATTTTTGGAACGATAAAAAATTCCAAAATCGTCAACAAAAAGCGAACAATCTGGGTCTTTTACACATTTAACTATATTATTAATTTTTATGCTGAACAAGGTTGGTGATAAAATACTACCTTGTGGTACACCTTGTTCTTGATCAAATGTGTCCGATAATGTATTTCCTATGCGAACATTAAATGTTCGATCGGACAAGAAATTTTGAACGAAAAGTGGCAATCGGCCTTTAAGGCCCAAGTTGTGTAAATCTTTCATGATGCCATATTTCCAAGTCGTATCATAGGCCTTTTCTAGGTCAAAGAATACAGCTATGACATGTTCTTTTTTAATAAAGGCATCACGTATAAATGATTCTAAGCGAATCAAATGATCGTTAGTAGAGCTGTTTTTTCTAAATCCAGCTTGAAATTTAGTGATAAGCTGATTCGATTCTAAGAACCAAACCAGCCTATCATTAATCATTCTCTCCATTGTTTTACATAAGCAACTTGTCAAAGCAATAGGTCTGTAATTAGTGGCTTCAGTATGATCTTTCTATTGTAGATGAATTTGTTTCTTGCAAAATTTATGATAAACGTGATGATTTTGATTTCGAGATTGCAAATTTTCCTTTTTTAGACGGTGATGTTCCTCGTGCGACATCGTACGTGGTTTATATTTCGCAGTTAATTCGATGCGCAAGAGTGTCTAGTATTGTATCGGACTTCAACACTCGTAATAAATTAATAACCGCTAAAGTTCTTAATCGGTGGTATCGATATTACACAGTTGAGTTAGGTAGCGGACTAAACAAAATTAGTGTATACCGCGACAGGTAAGGGCGAGGATTATGTCCATGTAAAATCGATTTAAGCCCCCCCCCCCCCCCCCCCAGTGGAATAATTTCCACTGACCGTTCCAAGGCGGTTCTTCTGTGGCGGTTTATTTATGTTGTTGTTTGTTACTTACTGTGTGTATCACTTGCGTCTTTTTATTTTGGATGGCCTTTGGCCATTTTGTTGGAAACTGACCTTATGGCCTTACTTGTTTAGTTTTCAATTATGGTCTGGTCGCTTCAGGTTTGCGTTTCTTTCCCTTTGGTGTCTTTGATGGGTGGAGTAAGTTAATTGCATAGATTTCTGATCTTTGTTTTACTTCTTTGCAGGATACAGAGATATAGCTGCTATGAAGTGTGGACGGACGACGGCCGACCCAGTATACTATAAGATCCCTTAAAGCCTTCGGCCCAGGCGAGCTAAAAATCTCAGATGGATTTCAAAAAGACAAATCTTAATGTGTGTACCATGCTTAACCCACTGTATGCTAGTGGACGCTATTGCTATATGCTGGACAAGTCCATTTGCCATATAAGGGGTGTCTGGCCTTTTTTCCTTTGATGGAAAATTCTGTTAGCAAATAGTAAAGGCCCTGATCAGATGCCACATTGTGTGGCATCTGATGTGGGCCTGCACCGTTTGCCAAGGTACCATCTTAAGGGTTTTCCCCGCATACACTGGGTCAACAGATTTGGCTCTTAGAATCTAACACAGATTATACAATTTTATAAGGAACATTTTACCTGAAAATATTCCACCTTGTAAAAAAAGCAAGGTCTTGTAAGTTTGATATTAGTGCTTCAAAAACAAGAATATTGTTCATACTCCCGAAGTTAAGGCCAATAGCATGTGGTTAGACTAATCAAAATGACCATGACCATCGTCCTCAACAGCTCGATTCTGGCAACAAACATGATCACTTTAACCCTAGTCCTATTGATCACAACCACCACTACCTTTTGCTTACAGTGTAGTTCCAGATCAGATGGCTTCTTTAGAAGCCAATTGATCTGGATCTACACTTGCTCATTTGGGATTTTGGACTGAACGAATACATTATCAAGTAATTTGAGTGGTTTTACTATCAACCAATCAAACTAGAATTTGTTTTTCTACAAAAACATAGATGTCTCCCCCTTTTTGACCTCTAAGTGTGACCTTGACCTTTGAGGTATTGACCTCGTCTCATGGTTGTTAACATTTCTGCTAAGTAATTTCAAAATCCATCGGAAAATAAGAAAGTTATTGACCAGACACGATTTGTCCATACATAAAATCTTCCAAGGGAGATAACTCAAAAGTTATAAATCCGAGATTTATATAGTTCTTGCGCACTGCACGTCGTGAAATATTGATTGATACTTATGACGTTTCGTGAAGATGGCTTGTACAGTTCAACGGACCGATGGATAGACGTCCGGGAGATAAACAATAAGTCTCCGAAAAATAAAATCGGGGGAGACAAATTACTCATTATATTAAGAGAAAAAGATAGGGAAACTGGACCAAGGGTACGAACGGCTCTTGGTGCTCTTTAGAGCCACCAAGAGAGTACCAAACACCTGGAGTTCGCTGCCAACCTCACATTTCTTTATACACTGTAGGCTCACTTCCTTACATACACCTATTAAGAAAGTCAGGAAAAATCTATGGTCAAACCTTATCCTGCTGTTCACGACAAACCCTACCTTTGCAAACTGTAGATCCTGATCAGATGGCTTCTGAAGAAGCCATCTGATTAGGATCTACACTTTTTGATGTAGTTTATGAATTGAACAATGATATATCAAGTAGTTTGATTTACTGACAATCAGCAATGGTAGTGGCTTAAATTATGCAGCGGAATGGAGAGTATGATATTTTCTAGCAATGGTCAACATGCACTAAAATGGCAGGTACCGAACCCGCGTCCTCTTTGTCAACAGCAAGACGCGCATCCGTCCGAGCTACCAAGGCCGGCAGGCCTAGTGTAGTAATGGGTCAAAAGTATTCAAATGGTCGATTTATAATCTGTTATTTTAAACTATTAAAACAATGACAATTTATTGCAACATTTTAATCATAAATACAAAATACAACAAACAAATAAATTCAAATCATAACATTTGTCTTGCCAAGTCAGAATGGTCGTTTGTTTCATTCAACACGAGCAGCAGTCAGTCTACTTGGTTGATACCATGAGGAGAGTAACAAGCCATACACTTCCTGCAAAGAATAGTCGCATATGGTTCATAGCAAAATAGATTGCACGGGAATGTGGACATATGTATAAAAATCGTGAACAAAGTGCGTTTTAAATGTCATGATAAATAGAACAAGCTGTGTTTGTAAAACACCGATGCCCGTGGACAGCGCATGTGCAGTATATGAAAGCCCTATCACTGACCAATCACATGACTAAAACACGCATATACAAATGCATTGTAAACTTAACCGCCAAAAAAATAGAGCGAACATTGATGAAAAATTGTGATTAGTTTGCTCAGAATAAAGGTTGTGTCCACAATCTATATTTTGGAGATAAGGTTTACCGCTGTAAACTCTAGTTTTACTATATAAATAAGGGGTTCAAGGGGGGGGGTCAAAATTGTATAGGCGTGTTTTCGTGATATGGCTGATGGTCAAGATTTAACAGAGTTGTCAGAAGACAACATAGCTCGCCTTTGGGGCCTTCGTTGGTAGAGGACAATGAAGTTATCAAAAATTAAAATTCTTCTGTGAAACAGTTCCGACTGCAGCAATTTAAAGAGAAGCAGACAGTACCCCAAAGAACCCTATTGAAGAATCTCGTTTTAAGGGTTTTCGTTTGGAAAAAAATCCAATTTTGCTGCTCCAGACCCTGAAAGTCAAACTCAAGATCTCCTACCCAACATTTGCACCAAGCATCTTAGAATCTTTAAAAAAAAATGATGACATTAGAACAGTGACAATTTGTTTTAAATAATTTAGGCACATAGACCTTGACCACGAGCTCCAGACCTGAAAGTCGAACTCATTTCTTAAGAAAAAAAAAATGCAGTTAAAAATGTATATTGATTTTTACTATTTTATGAATCAAATTTTCAAATAAAATCAATCACAATAAGAGCTCGCAGATAAATTTTAAGTGAATGCGGACGCTGACGACGCCGACACCCGAAGCCGGGGGTATAGCAATAGCTCCCCTACTTTTGTAAGGCGAGTTAAAACGTAGGCCAAGGTTACGAGGTAAACAAAAATACGTTACGACTGGAAAGGTCTTGTCACAAAGGCACACGTGAAATATGAAAGCCCTATCACTTATCGATCAAAAGTTATTGGCAATGTTAATGTCTATAGGTTGGTCAAACATCAAGGTCAATGTCGGGTTAAAAACTATAGTAATACTGGAAAGGACTTGCGAGAAGAAGTGCACATGGAATATGAAAGTCCTGTCACTGCCCAATCAAACGTTATGGCCAGTGTTAAGGTTTTGGCGGACAGGCAGACAAAACTATATGCCCCCGAATCTTTGATTCCGTGGGCATAAAATAGAATCTTTCGTTCGTGCTCTTGTATATTAAATTTTTTAAACCTTGGAAAAAAAAATAACCGACAAAGCTTCGCGTTTTATCCGTTTTCCTCAACTCTGAATAATTCTGTCAATAATACACGAGCATTCATTTAAGATTCATGCAAAACACTCAACACAGCATACAACGAAACTTCCACGGCTCTTTGGTACCAAGGTAGTCCGAGGCAGTGTTACAAATAAGTATTATTATACTTTTGCCCAGTACTGGTATACCTTTGTAAGTGCTGATTAGAAACTCTTCGGCGAGGCGGTTCTAAAGAATACAGTTTATGGAGAACTTACAAACTAACCCTCAATTATCACAACAGTTACCTTATCTTTTGCTATGTTGTTGCTATGTTGCAGTCGAGTGGTTCGGTTGGGCATGGGCATTTTAAATGCTAAGTGCGCTTTTGTTATACGTGTGCTTGTTTCTCACGAATTCCATTAACCTTGCTGTTATTTTTGGACATCAGAGCTGTCCAGAAAGCATAGCATGCTTGGGAAAGCGTCCGAGGGGATGGACGTAGTTGTGGGTACCGCCTAATGTATCTTTGGACCTACATTACATAAATACAAATCAGAGTTTTGGAAAAGTTAGGAAAATACAAGCTCTAAAATACAGCTCTAAAATATAAAATTCTACACCCATGACATCTATCATTGGCATGCGTGGGGAATTGCTGATTAAAATGATCTGGTCAAATATGAACTAAGTCCATCACATGATTTGCAAAATATGAAAACAGAACAGTCTGACCGGGTCATGGGTGCGGGTATTGCTGTGTAAATAATTGGACCTAAATCTATTACAAATATGAACCAAATCCATCATATGGTTGAAACATTTCCATGTCCGTGACGTTATGTGCGAGGTCATGGACGATGGCATTTCTGAAAGAAACTGACCTATCGTCATACAAGCCACGAACCAAATCCATTATATGGTTTGCAGAACGAGCCGTTAAACTATAAATGTTGACGCCGATGTCGACTTCAAAGCCGGGGTTGGGGTTGTGCAACAGCTCTTGTCCAGGAGAGCTAAAACGACATGAACGCACCTGTAATAACTGAAGCGTAATTTCATTAAGCTGTCAGTTATAATTCCATACTTTAGTGAACAGCTTTAATTATAAAGTAAGATTTTAAATAATTTTAAAATAAACATTCTCGTAGGGTTTCTAATTCAAATGGGTCTCCGTATGACCTTAGCTGTTGGTGGGACGTAAAACTTAAACTCACTCACTCAAATTCAAATGGAATTAATGAACGTTTTGATGTTCAATGAATGGGTCGGTCATATAACACCCGATGTCATTAACTTGTATAACATACGCGAGGCTCATTTACGACGTTCAGCTCTAAAATCTGGATAGTAATGGATCATACGGAGAATGGACTCGTTTAACGGATCGTGGACCCGTTTAAAAATCGTGTACAAGTTTGGAGAAGCCCGAAATCAGACCTACACCTGGTGCGTATGGCGAAGAGCTTTTACCAGATCACCGAGACTTCAAGGGATATAAAAACAAATCGTTTGAAAGGTACTACGTTAATGTAATATTACCTAGTAATGTTGGAGCTCCGCTGCCTGTAGGTATTATATGCAGAATTCTGTTTGTCTCGAAGTATCTGTCACCAGCTTCCAGTGTACTGTTGTCAATGCTTCGCTTTTTCTTTGTGCAGCTCTGAAATAAAGTTATTTGCGTTTAGGTTTTACGTCTTCAACATTTAAGGTCATTTTGGGATTCCTTGGTTCCGATTGTGGGAGTTCATCCTATTACGAGCTGAAATGACGCGTCAAGCCGTCCGCCCACCGAAACCAGGATTGATGGAGTGGTCCTCGACTTGCACCACTAGGGCAGTCTTAGACCTAGAAGCGGGTTACCAGTACTCTTTTGTGGTAGGTTTCAGGTCTGCGCGGAAGCACCATGCAGCAGGTCTGTGCGGAAGCACCATGCAGCCCAGTCTATGTCTCTAAGCTTCGGTTTTTAAACACAATAACTTTATATTCTGAATTATCCGGTTTACGGGTTTATATGGCGAAGGACGAACGAGCATCGACTGTCGCTGCCATATGAATGCATGGGAAAACCATTATAATATAAAGTCAATGACCTTTATTATGTATCCAATATTTTAAGTGTACTAAAATCAGCCTGTTGGTTGGCGCCTGATGCTCCGTCTTTGGTCGGGCCCCTCGGAGTCTAACTGTTGGTACTCTTTTGCTGCAGCAATTCTATTGTTGTATGCTGTCTAGTCGTCAACCTTGTTTCATCTGTAGTTTTTTTTAGCTCACCTGACCGAAGGTCATGGTGAGCTTTTGTGACTGAGATGTCCGGCGTCGTCTTGGGTCGTGCGTCGTGCGATGTTCGTCGTTCGTCGTGCGTGCGTAAACTTTTCTTGTTAACACTCTAGAGGCCACAGTGTTGATCCAATCATCAAACTTGGTCAGAATGTTTATCCTGACAATATCTCGGTCAAGTTTGAATATGGGTCATTTCAGGTCAAAAAGTAGGTCAGTAGGTCAGATCATAGAAAAACCTTGTTAACACTCTTGAGGCCACAGTTTTGGTCCAATCATCCTCAGAATGATCATCCTGACAATATCTCGGTCAAGTTCGATTATGGGTCATGTCGGCCAAAAAAATAGGTCAGCTCAAATCATAGAAAAACCTTGTTAACATTCTAGAGGCCACAGTTTTAGTCCAATCATCATCAAACTTGTTCAGAATTGTCCTCTTTATATAATACCTTGGACAGGAGGGTATTTTATTTGACAGAAAATGCTGTCAGCAAACAGTGCAGACCCTGATCAGATGCCACGTTCTGCGACGTCTGATCTGGGCCTATGCTGTTTGCCAGGCTACCCCTTCAGGGTTTTCCCGCCTTTTAGGGGTTATTATAACTTTAAACAAATATTTTGTATGATAACACAGCATCTCGAGCAATTCAGGGTGTTTGGATCATGGTCAAAGTTCTTTTGGCCATTTTTAGAAAAAAAAAAAAAAACATTGTCATTACTCGACCTACTTTTATTTCATAATTTCCCCATCATAACCATGCTACAGATTAGAAATGATTGAAATCAACCTTCAGGCTGCAGAAATATAAATGCTGTTAGACATGGGGCGGCGGACCTTTCATCACAACCTCGGGTAAAAGTCCCACTAAATTGGAAGCAACGTCTCCAAAATGACCTAAATAGTATAAACCCCAAATCAAACAAAATTGATCAAATCATAATTGAGACTGCATTTTTGGTTAAAGCTTCATGAATGTTGCCAAGAATGTTTGCCTTTATAAAATCTTTTGAATGTTTGAATATGGGTCATGTGGGATCAAAAACAAGGCGATGAATAGACTGGTGAGCGATACAGGACCAACATGGTCTTCTTGTTTATTTGTATGTTCTCGGAGATGTGACACTGATGAGTTAGGAAGCCTTCATGCGGACTAAACAAAATTAGTGTATACCGCGACAGAGGTTAGGGCGAGGATTGTGGCCATGTAAAATCGATTTAAGCCCCCCAGTGGAATACTTTCCACTGACCGTTCCAAGGCGGTTCTTGTGTGGCGGTTTATTTATGTTGTTTGCTACTTGCTGTGTGTATCATTTTTGTATTTATTTTGGATGGCCATTTGGCCATTTTGTGGGAAAGTAACTGTCCTTATGGCCTTCCTTTGTTTAGGTTACCATTATGGTCTGGTCGCTTCATGTTTGCGTTTCTTTCCCTTTGGTGTCTTTGATGGATGGAGTAAGTTAATTGTATCGATTCCTGATCTTTGTTTTACTTCTACTTTGGTTGGCATAACTGAACAAAGTTCATATATTCTCAAGTGGTTTGAAATGGAAAATAATGGGAGGACGTTATCCGACACGTTGAAAGCCCACGCCGAATGGCGCTAAAGTGAAAAGGGTGTTCACGCACGTTTGTAGATCTGTGCAGTCTCCATTAAAAACTTCGACGTTTACGAACGTAGGCAACCATTTCTTTTCTGAATTGTCAGTTTTAGGTCTTTCAAAATACTATATTCTGAAGAACAAGCAAATCCTGAACAGATTTGTGCGATCCATTTTTCTTTATGCCGTTTACATATTCAGTCTATGTTCTAACTCTTCAGTCGATACGCACAGGACGCCTGCTATTTTTTTTTTAATACTAGCAATTTGTAAATGGTTCTATGAATCACTGATCATTATGGACGATTCACTCGATTATCTTATACCGGGGTCAGTAACATTTTATAAAGAAGAATTTCTGGTGTATATGAAAGTTCGGTTATATATATCGGGTATAATAAATGAATGAACAATCAACGGGCTTCGACAGGTTGGTTTTATTGTCGACTAGTTTCGGTCATATAATTAAAAAAAGACCTTTCTCAAGACATTGTACAGAGAAACAAAACAACTGGATCAATAATCACGCGATACCAATTGTTCTAAAATCAAAGTGAAAGTATATATACTTTACATTCAAGTTGCCAAGGGACACAGTGGGACTTTAAATAATTCCCTTATGATAACGAGCCTCCTTTTGTTCTAGTTACCTCTTATGAGAGGTTCGTTTTTAGTTTAAAATAGCCGAAAGTACTCACCGCTGCACAGTTTGAACTTCCCGTTGATGGACAGACTTTCACCGTACAGTGAAAATAGATGTCATCGCTGTCGTAGAATTTGAAGACGTACAGTGTGACGTAGTAGCGGTTGATGAGGGCAACAATGGATGAAACCGATGTAAAATCACTGCTAACCAAATCGTCATCATCGGCACATCTGTTGACAGAAATTATGTAAGTAAGCTACACAAATGACTTTTGAAAAAAGCACAAATATTCTAATGAATATGAAGTGGAAGATCTGTGCCAGCCATGAAAGTTCTTTTAGGCCTCTGACTCCGTTTTCGTCTTAGGCCTCCGTTTCCCTCCTGAATAGGTTAGAAACCTTAGTATCTGTCATGTGCTTAACTCATACGTGACGATGTGATCTTCACAAATAGTTTTTGGGTGGTCCATTTCTAATTATAGGCCCGTCTGATTTACTAAATGAACGTTATTTAAGCAAACCGTCTAGACATTTAAGCCGGGTCTGCACTGTTTGATAAAGTCGCAGAAAATGCCGCTAGGTATATATAGTCCGGTGTTAATGATAACACGAAGGATACTACTGTTGATTTGCTTCTCTCTACTGTTCTGCTTTTAAAAGAATCACCAGTATATCCTTTCAGCCCTGACCGAATTCTGAAAGGTACTTTCATGTCTGACAGACGTTATTCGTGTACGTAGGATGTCAAAATCATTAGAGCCAATAGCAAACTATTGATACTCATGCGAATGCTTGTTAGGTAAACACTGATCTAGTAAAATAAATTTTTAAATCCAAAAGTCCGAAAAGTGATCAATCTCGCCGTCGCCAGTTCAAGGACACATTCAAATAATAGTTGAACTTGTGCACATGCCAACATATTTGCTATCTTTAGCTCCTAACTTCAGTGGCAGGCCATAAAACTCTCGAGACAGTTGTTAATACTTAACCTTGCAATTTATTGCAACTAAACTTACGTACCCGTTGGTGAATAATGATTTTGATGTACCAGTGTTGTCTGTACCAGAGTAGGCTGTGCAGCTAGGTAGGGCATAGTAATCACCTGCAAGACATAAATTTCACCGACAGCTACAAAACAGAACTGAAAATCGGAGCGAGTAAGTTTTTAGTCCGTGACTAGGTCTCAGTGACACTAAAGTTAAACTAGAATTTGTTTTTCTATAAAAACACAGATGTCAACCGTTTTTGACCTTAAGTATGACCTTGACATTAGGTATTGAGCTGGGTCTTGTGTGTCTAATTTAGATGAACTTCTGCAAAGTAACTTTAAAAATGTTCATAGAGAAATAAAAAAGTTATTGGCCGTACACAAAAAAAGCCCTTTTTTACCTTTGACCTCTAAGTATGGCCTTGACCTTTGAGGTACAACACATCGTCTCATGATGGTTAACATTTCTGCCAAGTAATTTCACAATCCATCTAAAAATAAGAAAGTTATTGACCAAACTCGAAAAAGCCCCTTTTTGACATTTGAACTTTATGTATGACCTTGACATTTTATGTACCAAACTGAATCATGCATGCAACACATCGTCTCGTGATAGTTAACATTTTTGCCAAGTAACTTCAAATTCTATCTTAAAATAAGCAAGTTATTGACAACACCAAAAAAAAGGCTCCTTTTTTACCTTTGACCTCTAAGTATGACCTTGAACTTTGAGATACCAACCCGTGTCATGCACGCAACATATTGTCTTATGTTGGTTAACATTTCTGCCAAGTGATTTCAAAATCCATCTCAAAATAAGAAAGTTATCGACCAAACACGAAAAAGGCCTCTTTTTTGACATTTGACCTCTAAGTACGACCTTGACCTTTGAGGTACCGACCTGCCTCATGCGCACCACACATCGTCTCGTGGTTGTTAATATTTCGGCCAAGTAATTTTAAAATCCATCTGAAAATAAGAAAGTTATTGACAGGACACAATTTGCCCATACATATACATACCGACAAACTTCAAAGGGAGGTAATTAAAAAAAGTATAAAGTTATAGTCGTGCGGAATGCACGTCGTCTAATGCGGATTAATATTTATATGAAGTTTCGTGAAGATAGCTCGAACGGTTTTCAAGTTATAGAGCGGAAACTAATGTGTGACAGAGTGACAGACAGACGCCCGGGGGAAAAACAATAAGTCTCCGAAAAAACAAATTCGGGGGAGACATAATTCTGCAATTGAATATTAGGTCCCAAATGACGAGAATATAACCACTGATTATAAGGGCAGTGAGACTTCACGGCAGACAAGCATGTGTCCATATTTTCACCGATTTATTTGAAACGGGTAACTGAATATAAAAAAGCAGTAGTTTTGATTAGAGGTTTAACGTCCACGTTTTCACTATAGGTCATTTTGGAGACTTAGCTTCCAATTTTGTGGACTTTCACCAGACATTGAGATTAAATGACATCAAGCCCTGTCGCCCAATGAAACCAAATGAAACCCATCTATTTCTTCAAGCCCCGATGAGCGGGGGCGAAAAAGTCACATCACGAAAACACGCCTATATATATGGTTTCGACCCCCTTGAACCCCAGTATAGTAAAACTGGGGTTTACGGGGGTAAACCTTTTTTGTTATTTCTCGTCTAAAATATAGATTGTGGATACTCGGCGGTTCTAACGAACCCACAATCTATATTTAGAGCCGAAATAAGAAATATATTACAAGTTTTCATCTGAAAATGTAAATTTTACCACCAAAAAAATGAACAATGTATTTGTATAGGCATGTTTTCGTAATGAGTACAGATCGTTGACCTTTTCATGAATACTATGCTTCATAGGGCGACAGACTTTCACCTCTTTATTCGCAAAATCTTTACTGTATATTCTGATATGACATCGGTACAGGAGTGAGTTTCAGCTTCTATTTCAGAAGTGTGCCTTTACTTATGACATTGTCATCCCTATATAACGGTACGAGATGGATCGGCCAGTGTGACGTAATGTTCACTAAACATTCAGCCTGTAGTAAAACTTGCTATATAGGGGATCTTACACGAGTATACAAGTGCTCAGATATTACTGAATTTATTAAACGAGTTACGGAAAAAGGATAAATTGAGAGGCTTTGCCGAGCATTTTATACCTTTTCCTCAACGAGTTTAATAAATTCAATAATACATGAACACGAATGCAAGATTCTAATTATCATACGACATCAAAAGGCATTATATGCACGATTTTAACAAATATGTCTATATTCCGCCATTGGTAAACGCGACGTTGTTAAGAACATCGTACGTGTAACGTTACGGGACGTATCTATGTAATTAAGATATTTAATCCGCTAGTGGATTATGAATTTATTGCATTACGTTATTATACTCAGATGCGACTTCATGATACTATTCTTTATTAAGACTACGTAAACATGTTTACTTGGTACGTCTAATGTCCAATAGATTGAGGCTCCAACATCAGCTTCCGTTACTTCCGCGGCTGTGAGCGAAGAAATTCCACGTAGCTCTGTCGAAATTACAAAACTTGGTGTCTGTGCCAGCTCTGTTGAGGTCTCTAAACTGCAAGAAGTGAAAACTTGCATGGCAATGCGTCATAAATGCGACAAGTCCGTATAAAAAATGGTGATATAAAAAGTCTTCATTGAAAGATTATGGTTGACTGAATTATAAGCATTACGTCCAACGGGAACAGCGAACGTGATACCATTTTCTCTATTCACCTATATAATTTAGACCCTCTTGAACCCCACTTTATATGGTAAAAATGGGGTTTTACAAGGGTAAACCCGATTTCTTATTTCTGCTCTAATATAGATTCTGACTACTCGTTAGAACCGTCTCGCTGAGGCGGTTCTAATGAGTGCCAACATCTATATTTTGAGTAGAAATAAGAAATGATAATTTTTAATATTAAAATTCATTTTTACGGCGATAAAGGTGGCGATGTTTTTGTAAAGGCGTGTTTGCGTAATGCTTGGATATTCTCTTCTTGAATATAACGACAAGATGTATGTTCGCAGGCTTCCTATTAGGGTTATCATTGCTTCGAGTACGGAAAGCTATATAAAAAGCGCTCATAGCTATAAGAAATCCAGTTTTGGTAAGGAAAGCTCAGTGTATTGTTTAGTAATATTTACCCGATTTGCGCGTTCATGTTTATTGAACTGTGATAATCGCATGGTCAATAGTAGGTTCCCAGCAGGCACCCGATGTAATTGTGACGTCATCAACGTCGGTGTGACCTCATAACATTTATGCAATGTGATATCCAAGTCTGTGCATGATTTGACGTTGCAATAGCGACGTGTGCCTGCTGGGTTACCTCGAGTGTTTGGGTCGACTATCATTCGTCCCAAAAAGCTTAACCCTTATAACGCTGGATATCTAATTTAGGCACACCATTAGCTAACTATCAACCAAATCAAGCTACTTGATAATAGATGTTGATGGATCTTTAATTACAAGTTTAACCTCCGTCAACACTGTAAAGTTCATTTTGGAGACGATGCTTCCGATTTTGTGGGGCTTTTACCCGACATCGAGGTGAAATGACATCTCAAGTCCTGCCTCCCAATAAAACCAATAGGGTTTATTAGCATGGACGAGCCGACACCCCGCTTTACCTGGGCAGGCTTGCAACCTCTAAGCGGTTTTCCAGTACTCGTGTGCGGGTCGGTTTCAGGTCTGTCTGGAAGCATCATGCAGCCCATATATTTTTTCAAGCCCCGATGGGCGGGTCTACACCGTTCGCAAAGTATGGGTGGTCATTTCCAGCTAGGTAGATGCTCGGGACTGGCATAATTAATCCGACGGGTTAAGTTGATGCTTGACTTGCATAGCATCTACGAAATGTACCAGTCAATCTGTGAACAAGCGAGCTGCTTGTGTGCCAGCAAGTGGAACTTCGAAATAACTGCTCGTTTCTTTTGAATATGAGCCAGCGCATGACAATCTACAAGTAGCCTTAAGCGACCAGCGTATTGGCGAAGTCTGATCAGAGTCTGATCGTATGTACCTACTATAGGCTAATATCTATGAAAAGAGACACAAGCAAAAGGTCTCGTCACAGTAGATGGATGCGCAGGTCGATTTCAGTCTCTGCGGGTTTATTGTAGTTAGTCATGCGCAGGCTCATATCTGAACAAAATGCTTGTTTTACGGGCCAGTCAAAAGGTAAGGTCATGTTGGGTGGGCCAAAGCAGAAGAACGCCTCTGCACTGAAAGCTACACAGTATATTAACCCTTATCCTGCTGAATATTTTAAGTTGTCGCAGCCATTTCTGATTATCAGCCAATTAGATTACATTATATTTCGTTCAAATTCACAAACTGAACGACAGTGTAGATCTGTATATACAGTTTGCAAAGATAGCGATTGTGAACAGCGCGATAAGGGTGAACATCAACCCAACCTTGAATTCCGCAAGAACATAGACCATAGAAACCGAGATATCCATCGACTAACAATTTTTCGAAACATTCAATGCTATGGATATTAACTTGAACAGCCTTTTAGGGCGGTTCAAATAAGAACGTATAGTAACAAATTTATCCTTTTATTAATGGCCACTATCTGGAACTATACAGATTCTTAAAAAAAACAAAAAAAAAAAAAAAAAAAAAACATTGCTCGCCTCTATCAGTTGCGACTTATGTGGCGGCTAGACTGTCGTCTACTGTTCGATCTACTCCGGCGTCCGCTATCTGGGCACAGTGGATGGTATACGAATCAACTGTATCACCTCCAAATATAGAGTCAGCACCGGCCGTTGCCGCAAGATCAGAGAAATGAATGACAATGTCTTGGTCCTGGAAAAAGTGGGGCAACACTGTTGCAAACTGTTTGCGCTCAGTGAAACAGAAATAAGTTAAGGTTACATCGAGTGTCAGTTTCCTTGGTAAGCTTATGTATACACGCGCGCGCCACAATCAAACAGTTGATTCTTTCGCCATACAGAATCTAACAGAATCTAACTAGAAATGCGTCCGTAGGACACGGATGCCCCCGCCTGAAAATATGTCTATGTTCGTATTCATCCATAGAAAGTTATGAACCGTGTTTTAGTTTTGGACCTTTTTTTTCACGTTTCACCTCTAAGTATGACCTTGACCTTGCAGGTAAGGACGTTGTCTCATGATGGCCAACATTTCTGCCAAATAATTTCAAAATCCATCCAGAGATAAGAAAGTTATTGCCTGCGTTTAAGTTTCGGACCATTTTTTTTACCTTTGACCTCTAAGTATGACCTTGAAGGTACGGATCTGGGTTTGCATGTGACACATCGTCTCATGATGGTTAATATTTCTTCAAAGTAATTTTAAATCCATCCAGAAATAAGAAAGTTATTGACTGGGTTTAAGTTTCGGACCCTTTTTTGGACCTTTGACCTCTAAGTATGACCTTGGAGGTACGGACCTGAGTTTTGCACCTGACACGTCATCTCATGATGGTTAACATTTCTGCTGAGTAATTTTAAAATCCATCAAGAAATAAGGAAGTTATTGACTGCGTTTAAGTTTCGGACGCACGGACGGACGGACGGACAAGGGCAACGCTATATGCCCTTTCCACCATTCTTGGAATGGCGGGGGCATAAAAAGAGGGACCATTTCATTTCAGATGAAAAATTGTGAAATATCAACACAATTTAGGTCATTTCGAAGACATTGCTTCCAATTTTGTGGGTTGTCGAATCCTCGTAGTTCGATTTTTATGTTCGCCGAGATGTAGCACTGAGGTATAGATAGTGCAATTTTGAAAGACTTTATGACCTTGTTACCACAATTTCTCAATCGACTCATGCACATTTTTATGTACGCCGTTTTTCTAAGAGGTCGATGGATGGATGGATGGATATTTTGTTTAAAGACGCTCAACCCTAATAGGGCATATAGCGTCTAAAAATAATTAGGTATTAAATATAAAATTGTTATTGAAGTTTAAAAGTTAAAATATTAATGATTATAGTTTGTTAAAAAGTCCGATTTCTTTAAGAAAATTTATTAATTGATAAGATGGTATGTCGTTAAAAAGATCTTTCATTGTTGTAACATTAAAATATTTTGAGCGGATATGATAAAATTCTACACATGAAATGAGAAAGTGATTAACTGTGAACGGTTCGTTACAGGATACACAGAAAGGTGCTTGTTCGTTTTGTAATATGTAAGAATGAGTGAGTCTTGTGTGTCCAATACGGCATCTGGTAATTTTAGTCTGGTCTTTCCTACTGTAATTTGAAAAAGAGCATTTACTGTGAAAATTAGGTTCTATTTTGAATAATTTATTATTTGTTTCTTTTTCCCAAATAGATTGACATTTGTTTTTGATATATTTATTAATGTTAGATTTAAAATCTGAAAAAGGAATTTTAAAATTTGTAACATGCAAAGATAAAGCAGATTTAGCTTCTAAATCCGCCAACTCATTTCCACGAATATTGATGTGACTGGGAATCCAGCAGAAAATGATCTCCTTGGAGAGAGAAAGATAGTGGAATTTTCTTAAAATTTGTTGAATTAAGGGATTTCTGTGCTGTTGATCTTTAAGAGCCTTTAAAACTGAAAGAGAATCTGAAAAAATGATAAATTGTTTTTCATACTGATCTCTAATATGGTACAGTGCAATATCAATTGCTTTCGCTTCAGCAGTAAAAATTGAGCTATTATCGGGTAATCTAATGCTATCAGTGAAATTCGGACTAATGACAGAACAAGCAACTTTCTCATCCTGTTTCGAACCGTCAGTGTAAATGGGAATGTGATGTTTAAAATTGGATTTGATTTCTAAAAATTCGTTCTTAAATATATGAGATTCTACTTCGGATTTTTTATTTTTTTCCAAATCTAAAATTATCCTTGGTGGTTTCAACACCCATGGTTCTTTAGAGGGGAAAGAAAACGATTGTATATTTTGAATATTTATATTGGCCTCTTCGAGTAACGGCTTTATTCTCAGGCCAAGAGGTTTTATGGCAGATGGTTTGTTATTGTAGAATCTTTCATAATTTGGGTTAAAAACTGAGTCATATGCTGAATTTTGTGGATTAGCAGCTAATTTGGTAGCATATTGAAGAGACAATTTCTCTCTTCTTACATAAAGTGATGGTTCATTTGATTCAGCATAAAGACTTTCAATAGGTGAAGTGCGAAATGCACCTAGTGCTAGACGTAAACCTTGATGATGTATAGTATCCAAAGATTTTAAATAAGATTTCCTAGCAGATCCATAGACTATGGAACCATAGTCCAATTTGGAACGAATTAAAGATCTATAAAGATTTAAAAGAACAGTACGATCTCCTCCCCAGTCAGAACTGGACAGGACTTTAAGAATATCAAGAGCTTTTAAACATTTAGCTTTCAAAGCTTTTATATGAGGAATAAAAGACAATTTGCTATCAAATAAAAGACCCAAAAATTTCGCCTCAGTGACGACTGGAATTGGACTGCCATATATTGTTAAAACTGGATCTAAATGCAACTTTCGAATTTGGCAGAAATGAACACACTGAGTTTTTGTTTTAGAAAATTTAAAACCATTTTCTGTTGCCCAAGTTTCTATATTATTTAAACACCTTTGCAGTTTAAATTCAATGGTTTCCATATTTTTGGATCGATAAAAGATTCCAAAATCGTCAACAAAAAGCGAACAATCTGGGTCTTTTACACATTTAACTATATTATTAATTTTAATGCTGAACAAGGTTGGTGATAAAATACTACCTTGTGGTACACCTTGTTCTTGATCAAATGTGTCCGATAATGTATTTCCTATGCGAACATTAAATGTTCGATCGGACAAGAAATTTTGAACAAAAATTGGCAATCGGCCTTTAAGGCCCAAGTTGTGTAAATCTTTCATGATGCCATATTTCCAAGTCGTATCATAGGCCTTTTCTAGGTCAAAGAATACAGCTACGACATGTTCTTTTTTTATAAAGGCATCACGTATAAATGATTCTAAGCGAATCAAATGATCATTAGTAGAGCTGTTTTTTCTAAAACCAGCTTGAAATTTAGTGATAAGCTGGTTTGATTCTAAGAACCAAACCAGCCTATCATTAATCATTCTCTCCATTGTTTTACATAAGCAACTTGTCAAAGCAATAGGTCTGTAATTAGTGGCTTCAGTATGATCTTTATTAGGTTTCGGAATAGGAATAATGGTAGCTTTTCTCCAGTTTTCAGGGAATTTTCCAGTGATCCAAATATCATTCAGAATATTTAATAATGTTTCCAATGCCTTGTTGGGTAAATGTTTTAAAATTTGATAGTGTATGTCGTCAGGACCAACAGCAGTATCATGAGATTTATGAAGAGCATCTAATAATTCTTTAGTAGTGAAAGGTAAATTATATTTTTCATGATTTAATGAGGAAAAATTTAAATTCTTTTTCTCTTGTTCTTGTTTAATATGTTGGAAATTTTTTGAATAATTTGAGCTAGAGGAGTTTTTCTGAAAATTTTCCCCCAAGGCATTGGAAATGTCTTTAGCCGTTGAACATATATTTCCGTTCGATTTGATATGGACATGTTTATTTGATTTGTTTTTGCCACTAATTTTTCGAATCATGTCCCATATTTTCTTAGTTGGTGTTCTGGTATTCAGTTTGGAGACGTATTGCTGCCAAGATGCTTTTTTGGCCGATTTTAATGTTTTGCGAGCTTTAGCTCGCATATGTTTGGCATGGATAAGATTTTCTTTTGTTGGTTGTTTATTGAATTTTCGTAATGCAGATTTTCTTTTATTGATTGAAGTTTTAACTTCATCATTAAACCAAGGTCTGTTTCTTTTTGAAAAAGTCGAGGATTTAGGAATACATTTTTCAGCAATATCAATCAATTCATCAGTAAAATCTTGTATATCACTTGCAGTTTTAAAAAGTTCAGGGTCGAGTTTTTCATCACATAATTGATTAAACTTTTCCCAATTTGCTTTATTCAAATTCCATCTGGGGTGACGATCCTCATGGGTCGATGCAATTTCTTCAATTACTATCGGAAAATGATCGCTCCCATGGAGATCGTCCACAACAGACCAATCAAAATCTAGATAAATATTTGGAGAGCAAATTGAAAGATCTAAAGCAAAATAATTTCTTGTGGGAGAATGAAGATATGTTGGTTGTTTATCGTTAAATAAACATAAATCATTTTCAGCAATAAAATTTTCTATGATTTCTCCTTTGTCATTTGTATCCGAGCAACCCCATAATTTGCTGTGACTATTAAAATCTCCTAATAATATATAAGGACTAGGTAATTGATTTGTCAAATTTTCTAATTCTTGTTTAGAAAAATTATAGTGTGGTGGAAGGTAGACAGAACAAATCGTTATGGATTTGGATAAAGTGACGTTTACAGCAACAGCTTGTAAATTAGTGTTTACATCTATTTTCCTATGAGGAACATCAGATTTTACCAGGATTGATGTACCTCCTGATGCCTTCTGATTATCCGTTGTGATATGATTGTACATACTGTAACCTTTGAAATTAATATTATCTGTAGTTTTCAAAAAAGTTTCTTGGAGACAAATGACATTAGGAGAAAAAAGTGTAGATAAAATTAAAAGTTCGTTAAAATTGGCTTTCAGTCCTCGACAATTCCATTGTAGTATTGATTTATTATCCATGATTAAATGGAGAGAAGATTAAAATAAGGAATTTAATCCTTATATTTTCTATTACTTTGAGACAACATGGAGGAGTCCACCTCCAATTCCATGTCCTCAAGGGTGCCGTACTGATTTGCCAATTTGACTGGATCAGCCGACGCCCCTTTACTATTTGGGTTTGATCCTTTATGTTTTTCTTTGCCGTTTTTTTCTTTTTGATCTGCTGTCCCTGATTTGGGTCGGGAGTGAGATCTGCTTGAATTTTTGGTATGTGCTTGTGAACTGGTCTGTGAAGTTGAGGGTTTTATTTCCGATCTTGATTGATGTGTAGAAGTAGGTTGCGACGATGTAGTTTTGGGTTTAAAAGTAGAAGTAATGACTTTAGAATGTGGTTTTATTTCAAAATCTTTTTCGTTGAATTGTGTTGATGTTTCTTTGGTTTCAGGTTTGCTGGTAAGTGATTGAACAACTTTGGCGAATGTGGTTTCTGGTTTGTTTTGCTGAATTTTCTTGGCTTCCAAATATGTTACGTTTTGTGTGACTTTAATTTTCATAATTTCTTTTTCTGTTTTCCACACTTCACAGACGTTGGATTTTGATACATGATCTTTTCCGCAGTTCACGCACTTTGGAGGGTTCTTGCAGTTTTGAGTGTGATGATCGGTTCCACCACATTTCTCACAAACCGACCCATCAGGGACAGAACAGTCATTTTCATGGTGACCAAACCTCTGACAGTTAAAACACCGCAGAGGATTTGGTACGTACATTTCAACCGGTATTATTCTGTAAAATATTTTTAGTGATTTTGGCAAGGAAGTGGTATTAAAAGTTAGTAGTAATGTGTTTGTATCAATAAGGTTTCCATCTTTTTTAATTTTAAATCTTTTACAGGCCATTACTCCTTGATCTTTAAGATATTCCACAATGCTGGCTTCTGATTCCTGTTTTAACATTCTGTCCCGGATAATACCTTTGCATGAATTTAGCGTTTTATGTTCCGAGACAGATACGTTCAAGTTAAAAAATTTGTTGATTTTCAAAAGATTTTCAGTTTGAGTTTTTCGATTGGTTTCCACTAAAAGAGTTCCATTTTTTAATTTTTTGACGTTTTTAGGTGTTCCAATGATTGATTCTATTTGTTTTTCGATAATAAATGGTGAGAGACTTGTAATGGCCTTCTCTTCCTTGCTAGAAATCACCAAAAATCTTGCAAAATTGTCATTTGCTTTGAAAGTGAATGTAACCGGTTCCGGATCGTCATCAGATAAGTCCATTAATGCTCTTTTCCTATTGTTGGATCCCATAGTGAAAATTTATGATTCGATAGCTATGCGCCCCACCCTCCTTGGAGCCCTACAAGGGGACGTTTAATGGAAATGGATCTCCTATTTCCAACGCCAAGGCTACATTGCTATTATACTCGATGACAGGACCAGAGTCCTTCCGCTCCACTTCTGTTTTATGATTCCCAACTATGCACCCAGATTTCAAAGAAAAATGAGGAACAGTTGGGACCCATCCCCACCCATATTCTCTCCCTCACAGAAGCTTCTGCTGAATTTCCCCAGTACAAGCCCACCGATTGATCCATCAGCCGCCGCCCATCAAATAACACTCAAAGATAGAGGAATAAGACAAAATTACACCCGGTTTGTACCATAAAGATACGTAAAAAAGAAAGAAGGAAGATAAGGACAAGCTGTGCTATTCTAGAGCTTGGCACGACTGAGCCGATTGATTCAGGCCGGATCTAGCCCAAACCTCTCTTCTATCTGAAATATGGGCCAAAATGATGTGTTGAAAAGCTGGAGATCCCTGGGCTTTTCTCAATCATCAGGATCCCTTCTTCCAGCATACGAGACGCCACTCACGGCAAACAAGTGGCTCCTGTTTCAACAAGGAATTTCATCCCCATTCACTACAGAAGGAAAGTGATCTGTATATTTTATTCCCTACAGACAAGGGAGGCCGAAAACGTTTGCTTAAATAAAAGCTTGGCTCTGAAAACAGGAGATCCTTTGCTAAATATGAGATCCACGATTATGGTAAGAAATTATTGAGGTGATAAGTTTCAGAGAGAACAAAGGATTTTATAAACTAATAAAGAATAAAGCTGTGTTAGATGATGACGAACACTTCAGAACTTCGTGATAAGTATCCAATTCTGTTAACATTGATGTAACATAAAATAACTTTGGGGTAACATGAAATGACAAGTTACTTATCTAATAACGTATACAAAATGCATCTTTCATTGTTTGATGTGCAGAGTGAAGGAGCATGAAAAAGTGACACATACACAGTACAAACATATACAGATGAGGTTTCTTCTTTGTGGTGCGCGACCCACCAGCAATGATGATACACATACAAATGAAGCGTGGTAGTAACATGAGATAGGAAAGGTTTAAAAGGATAGATCTCGCGTAGTGAATTGTATAAAAAATTTGGTAAGATGCATTTGAATAAATTGAATTACAAAATAATACCGGTCGAACGGACGATTGTTCTGTATGTTGGAGGCTTTTACCCAACTGCCACAGAACCTGAAGGCAGCCACCTATTTCGAGGCACCGGGTGGTCTCGGCAATGGGACTGTTTTCGGTGGGGTCTTACCACTCTGCCACACTCCCGAAGGCAGCCGCCATATTTCTACCCCCCGGGCAGGCGCGGGGCATCTAAGAGGTCGATATATGTTATTCAGTACAGAGACCGGTGAATGGGTCACCATTCAGAAGATGCTGAAAATTCATGAGAATTCTACGCAAACCGCAGTTTCGCATTTAACGTGATTGTAGTTATGATACATGATATTTAGTTACCAGGGCACAGTTAGTGATCTCCACGGTTGATCCAGAGACCGAAACACTGCAGTCCGCAGCAGAGTTGCTTCCTGTATCCTCAACAGCTACCACGTTGGTGTAGGTACCGCTGTCTGGGTTGGTAACGATAATTGTACCGTTGGGATAGCAAGCTGAAATTTGTAGAATCAATTTAAGTACACATAAACCTTAACCTGTTCACGACACCCTATCTTTGCAACTGCAGATCCAGGTAAGATGCTTTGTGAAGAAGCCATCTGATCAGTATCTACACTAATATAGTGTGTAGATAAAAGAATATGATAGATCTGATTGTCTGTTAGTTGGTAATTCGTGTGACTTAATATATTCAGTAGGATATGGTTATAGATCTGTTACTGTTCATACCGTTTACTTTTTTACGATACAGGAATCGTACGCGTTTTGTCATGCTGTACACGAAAAATGCAAGCAATATAAAAATTGAGCTCTTGAAAACTGGGTTCAATAGAGAAGCAATGCTTTTAGGAACAAGAAAAGTAAGCTTATGAAGTTAGAGAACAAGGCAATATTTGGACACGTCAGTTTAAGTCTGTGCAATGAACACTGTTCTGAACCCAATTTATGTACAATCCTTCGGATAAACTAGAGGAAATTGGGGCGTTTTATTTTACTTTTTCTTCTTTTTTTTTTTTTTTTTTTTGCTGAAAAACATAATTTGGTGTATTCGTTAGAACTGCCTCTGAGGCGGTTCTAACGAGCACCAACTTTTGATTGAAATAGAAAAAATATCTAAACTTTATCATGCGAGTATCAAAGACTCCTTCATAACGCACGGGTATGTTGTTATGTTATGCGACAAGTCGTTGCCCATGACGACGCATACCGTTTCCTAAAACTAGTAAAAACGTTAGTGACAAACGTTGCTTTTATCTTTAATTCTCTTTTATCCGTATCCCGTTGAATACACCAACCTTTTCAAACTGAACAATCCGTATCATATGGTTTCTTAACCCTTATCTTGCTGAATAAGCATTTAAGCCACACCCGGTTCTGTCTAGCAACCAAACAAATTACTTATGTAATTTATTGCTACAAATTCATAAATTGAATGCCAAACCGTGTAGATCCTGCTCTATGAGAAGCCATCTGACCTGGATCTACACTGTTTGCAAAGACAGGGGTTGTCGTGAACAGCAAGATAAGCGTTATTGATCTACACTGCCATTCTTGTGAATTGCATAGATGCACCGACGTTACACTATTACACTAAGTAACTGGATGAAATGGGTGTGGCTTTATCAATTTATTCAGGAAGAGAGGGGTTAAGATGCAAAAAGATCTGGTTATGTTGTCTACTGCATATTTCAACATTTCAAAGTATTTTTGGACACAGGCAAAAAAGTGTGGACCGTGCTTAATACTACAGCAATAAAGTAACCACCATCATACAGTAGACGACAATTTGTGTCACCGACATCTAAAGGGTTAATTCTGTCGCAAGGTTGTTAACATGGTAAAAACCGGAAATGACATCTAGCAGCAGAATGTCCTCTAGCTGTTCAGATGAGTTGATCCAATCTAAATAAGCACATATTTTCTTCAGTGCTAAAGTCCACGTGGCTTATACTACGACCTAAACTATCATCATAGATTTGAAGGAAATCCATGAAACTTATTCATTCGTAAGAGGTTGTTTGGAATTATTGGTTGGGTTTTGCAAACGGTGTTGACCCACATCAGGCGTCTGATCAGCGTCTACACTTTGCTTAAAAATAATTTAAGGGTTAAACAAAAGTTAATTGGAGTCCAGGAGTATTTTCGGAGACTGTCGGATAACCAGTACAGTGCTTTGATAACTTACATGTAGGGGTAAGAAGCTAGCGGGAACGGCTGTTTTTTTTAGGATTTAGGTAAACCGTGTATAGTCCGACCAAACGTGGTGTAATGGCGCCTGATCTGGGTCTATACTGTTAACCTAAGTCACAGCACATGAGACCACTGCAAATTTTACATTCATTAGGAAAAACCTGTCCGTGTGAAATAATGGCGTCCAACATTGTCAGAAATGACAAATGTCCGGTAAAAATGATACCTTTCTTATTTCTACTTTCAACATAGATTGTGGGTGCTCGTCCGCCTTAGAGGCGGTTCTAACCAGTTCCCACAATCTATGTTTCTGAATACAAACAAAGCAGCTAAAATATACCCCGTAACCCGCACTTCTCTATAAAGTGGGGTTTATAGGGGTCTTCGTTTCACGACGTAAGTCTGATGGTCGGCGTTGCGTTGCAACAACAAGACTAGCATGGATTTAAATAACCGTTAGCTCGATTGTGCGCAAGTGACATTCGTGCGGTTTAAATCAGTCACGTGGAATATAAATCTGGTCTATGATTTGGCAATAGACCTTATACTTTACTTCGTTCGGGTAGATCTCAGAGCTGTTGGTGAATGTTGATGTTAGTGAAAGGTCGCCAAACATTTAAAGGAAAATCTAGTACCCAGCTAAAGCTATCTAAATACAGTAACAGTGCTATATTAAGACATTTGGTACTGTTCAAGTGGTCTTTAAGACCGCTTTTGAACAGTCTCAAAGGTGGTGTTAATCCAGAGCACACTTGGGGTAGAAAACAAAATGAAACCTAAATATGCTTGTAATAGCATAATGTATCTTAATTTTAGGTGGTCTAATAGCGAAATTTTACTGTATGTACTTACTATGAGCAAGAGAGTCCGAACTGCTTATGCCGGCGGACGCAAGTAGTGGTAACGCCAGCACGACAAGACCAAAGACAGAATTCATCCTGGAAGAAAGGGTGCCTATAGATAGAACGTACACATTAGAACCGCCTCTATATGCTGCATGTTAATATCGCCTCATCGAGCCGGTTCTAATTAGCAACAATGTATTTTACAGTACACATAAAATATGTTTACTCTAGTTTGTTTACCGGTTTAGCGTCCGTCAACATTGTCATTTTGGAGACCTTGCTTCCAATTTTGTGGGACTTTTACCCGAGAGAGATGAAATGACATCTAAAGACCTGTCGCCGAATGAAACAAATAGTGTTTCATAAGTATGGACGGTCAGACTCCCCGCTTTGCCTGGGCAGGCTTATTGATTCCATTGTGGAAATGGAACAATATTTTAGGGTCACTAAGATGAGGCCTAATTGGCCGAAACTAGCTAGTCTGGCCCAGAAAACGTTCACTTTATATTTCAGGTCTGTGGTGTATTCTTTGCTTCCAAAGGATACACCTTTTATAGAACATTTAGATCGTCTGAGCGGTTTACCAGTACTCAGAGTGCGGTCGGTTTCCGTTCTGCGTGAAATGATTATGCAGCCCATCTATTTCTACAAGCCCCAATGGGTGGGGGCCGAGGTTTACCCCTGTAAACACCTTTTTAATACATAAAAGAGTCAAAAAATTATATAGGCGCGTTTTCGTGTTGAGTGAAAATTAGTACATTCCGATCAGCACCTTGGTGGATACTTTTATGAATGCCATATTAGCAAGTCTGTAGTTGTGCAGCTTTTTCAAGTGCACAAAACCCCGAAAACCCAGTCCTTGCATTAAATACCCCGTGAATTTTCCAGTTAACTGTTTGATTTGATGTTTAACGTCCCCGTCAACACTAGGTCAATTTGGAGACTTTGCTTCCAACTTTGTGGGAGTTTTACCAGACATCGAGATGAAAGGACATCCCAAGTTCCGTCGCCCAATGAAACCAATACGGTTTGTAAGCATGAACGGTCCATCTCTTGCGCACCGCTTTGCCTTTAAACGGTTTACCAGTACTCTTGTATTTTAACAAACATGCATTTCTGCAATTCAGAACTTAGTCAATTTTCGATGGCTTGAACCAATTTCGGACTTTGCAAATTTGTCGAAACATCGGTAGTTCGAGGCACGGAGAGTTGCGTCTAGTGCCATACCAGGAGACTTGATTGTGGGATCTTTTTGGATACTATAAAAATTACACAGCATTTTTGCTAGATAAAGGAACAGATCCCTTACATTATCCCTTTATCATATTTGTAGGTGTCCCCTGCGGACGAGAATGGGTGACACCCGTGGACAAAATCGTTCATACTTTGATGAGCTTCATTTTATTCCGACTTGAAACATCATTCAATATATCCCATCATCCTAGACAAATAAATTCAAAACACAAGATTGTGTACATTTCGTTACGGATTCCTGCACTGTCCGATCACTGAACGACAATGTCAATCAGAAAGGGTTTTCCAAAATGAGACCAATCAATTGCTTTGTGTAGTTTTAGAATTTTTTGATGAATGTTTGATTTGAGGTTTAACGTCTCAAAAACACTGAAAAGGTCATTTTGGAGACATTGCTTCCAATTTTGTGGGACTTTTACCCGATATTGAGATGAAATGATATCAAGCCCTGTCGCCCAATGAAACCAATAGAGTTTATAAGTATGGACGGTCCGACACTACTTTGATGAATGACATTTGCTCGTCAAACTAACTTGATGCAAAAAGATTCTTTGAAAGTTATTTCATAGGAGTTTGAACGGTTTGTGTGTAGACTGTTCCATGATAAAACAGCTTTATAATTTTGACCCCTTTGAACGCCACTTTTATATAGTAAAACTGTTTACAGGGGTAACTCTTAAGATCACTAGAGCCGAACGCTCCGGGGAAGCTGATGTATAGGCATTGGTCCGTCGTCTGCGTCGTCAACATTTTCAAACATCTGACCCATTTGGCCAATTGAAACCAAATTATTGGTGGAGCCTCTATGGGAAGGGGGAACAAAAAGTTGGTTCACATCACCAATATGGCCGCCATGCCCGTATATGGTAAAAATCTTTAAAAATCTTCCCAAAAACCGAATAGCCGATGATCTTAAAATTTGGTATGCAGCATCGGGGACATGGGCCCTATCAAGTTTGTTCAAATGATGACGTTTGGTTGACCTTGCCCGTTTAACGTCAAGGTCAAATTTGGTCACTTAGACGTTCGTATAGAACGGCAAAACAGTGGATTTTTCAGATTGTATGTTAGCTAGTGGCATCAGAAATGGTATTTGCAGTCAGCTGAATGGAAGTTTATCAGTTCCAAAGGTCAAGGTCATTTAGCGACCTTTGTCCAGGATGGCTCAGATTGTTTTTTTTATCTTCACTTAAACTATTTAACTGAAACCAAATTACATGTGGAGCCTCTATGGAAAGAGGTAACGAAAGTTGGTTCATGAGGACTGGGTCACATGACCAATATAGGCCGCTATGCCCATATATGGTAAAAACCTTTAAAAATCTTCAAGAACCGAATGGCCGGTTATCTTGAAACTTTGTATGCAGCATGAGGGACTCGGGCCCTATAAAGTTTGTTCAAATGATGACCTTTCGACTTTGACCCGTTTTGACGTGAAGGTCAAATTTGGCCATTTAGACATTTGTATGGAATAGTGGATATTTCTGATTGCCTGGTAGGCTGTGACATCAAAAATGATATTTGCAGTTAGCTGAATGGAAGCTTATCAGTTCCAAAGGTCAAGGTCATTATCGACTTTTGCCTAACTCTTGGATGGCTCAGATTCAGTATTTTTATCTTCTAAAGTAAAAAGAACTGTGCCGATTGAAACCAAATTACATGAAAAGACTATGGGGTCGGTTTTGTTACGTGACCAAGATGGGCACCTTGCCTGTATATGGTATAAACCACATGACCTCTGGTGAGCGTAGTGACCCATGGGCCTCTCGTTTCTTATTTCTGCTCTATCTATTTTAGAGCAGAAATAAGTGTTACGGACCGCATTGCCTCCCTTCAGTTATCTACATGCATAGCTTGTAGGTTTATCACCACTGGCAACTGCTTCAGGGAGTCGACTGTTTGGTTCAGTGGTATTTAAAGAGCAGTGGACTCTTAGGCGACTGGCCAGGGTTCGAATCCCACCATGGGCTATGCTTCTTTCCTTTGTTACGGCTTTTATGTCGTAAGATTAAGTAAAATATCAGTTTTTTTTTATTTTGAAATTTACATTTTTTCGCCGATAAAGGTTACAATGTATTTGTATAGGCGTGTTTTGGTAATATTGAAGTTCTAAATGTTGCTGTTATAGAACAACCAAATTCTAGTCAGACGGCATGTTTGGACTTTGGGGACTAACTTTGACATTTAATACGTTAGGCTCCAAAAACGCCTAAATGCTTCTCCGATGAAACTATAGGGGGAAATGCAAAAACTCATTGTAATGTGAAGATTAAATGGCCTATAGTATTTTCACACAATCATTTGTATATATGTTTGTACAAGTCTCAGCCAAATTTAGAAATCTAACTCCTCGAGATACCCAGAAAGTTGTTTTTTTTCGCGCTATGGTGTTGTGCTTAAACCTATATAGCAGGAGCAGTGTACGGTTGTGTTTTAAAGTTTATTTGGAAAATGGCTGAACCTTTTGCAAACAGTCAAGGCTCTGGCGTCTGATCTGGGCCTGCAGTGTTTGCCAAATACCTGTTTCGGGGTATCAGGTACCTTTTATTTATTTGTTTTTATTCAGAATTTTATTACATGAATACATCTGTACAGCAAATATACATACAAATGTCAAAGGATTGGATGTAGGCTCAACCTATATTTATCCTCTCCTTTAAGATGTTGTAAGCATAAACATATCTGTTGCTTATGTACATGTACCATCTTTATCAGTTGTCAAATTATGTAACATATATATAACACTATGTATTGAAGAAGAAGAAGAGAGGTAGAAGCCCGTTACTTCGACGTACACCAATATTCACCGTGATGGTTTTGATGCGATACATGTGAAGGCTACAAATACAGCAAAAACCTGTATACTCACGTTGTTTAGAATGTTTTAAAAGAAAAAACACCAACAATTGAACAATCGTCACATTTAAATATACGAATGTCCGAAAGACCCCGAAAGTATCAGGTACTAAATGGGTTCTGCCGATACGACTCTGCATTTTTGAATATGTGTCAAGTGATTTCTTCTGTTACAGAAATTATTAAGATAAAATTATCTTGGTTTGTTATATTCGGTCCATCACGAAAACACGCCTATATGATTTTGACCGGGCCCCTTGAACCCCACTTTTTATATAGTAAAATGGGGTTTGCAGGGGTAAACCTTATTTTTCTTATTACTACTCTAAAATATAGATGTAAATATTGTAGTACGTCATGCAAATTCAGTATTGAACATCTGTAGTTAGTTATGTGCAAAAAAAAAAAAAAAAAAAACCTTATAACACAGGTTTTTTTTTAAGCTAGTTTTTTTTTTCTTCGAGAAGTAGTCCCCAAGATGAAGTAAATCTAGATAAAAATTATAGCAAAACTCTTCACGTATTGTGTAGATGACAAACTGGGTTTTCTGAAAGAAAAAGAAAAGTCCGTAACCCTGTGAAATTTACCAGCTAACAATGTCTGGTGAAGTCCGGGATCGATTGTGCGACCCCTGGTTTACAAGGCGAGTGGTGTAACTACTACATCACAGGCTGTGTCTACACAGCGCATGTGAAATATGATCAATGTTATTTTTTTTAAAAAGGAGGTCAGACGCCAATGTCAAGGTGACGAGGTCAAAATGATAGTACCACCGGAAATGTCTTGTGACAAGGAATGCACATGTAAAATATACTCGGTCAAAAAAGTCCCTATACGTAAAATTGCTTCTTTTACTATAGCTACTACAGAAAAAAAACTACATGAAGTTTGTTATGTTTTGATAAGAAGACGCATTTTTCCGTGTAAAAGCCCCATTCGTTTTTGTTTACGTAAACACATCAGTGTAGATTATTGCTTTAAACACCCAAGGGGTCACTGTCTTTTTCACAGAGAAAATCATTAAAACCTGATATGATTCAACATCACAAAATTTCCCCTATACCCTAAATTTCTAAAATTTGATACAAGTTACATTTCATTAGATACCATTCGCGTCTATTGACAAAAGATTTGGAACTTTAGTTGCATTAGCAACGAGAAACAGAAACAGGCTATCACATATTGACCAATTCTTAGAAGATGTGTGCAAATGCCGTTTCAATGGGAACTCCATAGAAAATCGCAATCGACAGTGCTACATGCTACATGATTTTTTCAGTATTTTTTACCATTATGATGAACAGCAAGTGGAAACAGAGTTTCTTTGAAAAATGACAAATTGATTGACAGGAATAAAAATTACAGCAGTTCGAAAATTGCTATACTTTAATTGCAAGGGAGATAATTTGGGAATTTCACAAATTAAAACCGCGCTTATAATGCGAGATCATGAGATATTGCAAAAGTAAGGTGTTATCCGATGTTCAGACGACATTTTCTTCCATCTCAGAAAAAAAGAGATTTCTGCGCATGCGCAATGTCCATTTTCTACCAAAATCTTTCTTAACACATATTGCAAGACAACTCTGGAGCAGAAAGGTATGAGCAAATGCAAGTTTGGGCATACCCTAGCTAAACGTTCGATTTGCATGTCTACAGCCAAATTTAGCTCTATAGCTGCCAGATATCTAGTGAGTTTCACCCCGAAGTTGGTATAGTTACTTTTTTGACTAAGTATATATGAGACCCCTATCACTTACCATTCAAAAGTTATGCCCAATGTTAATGTTTTTTGCGGACAGACAAACAGACATACGGACAGACAGACTAAAAACTATATGCCCCGGATTCCGGGGGCATAAAAAGATGCTGTAAACATTCACTTACCTGAAATATGGGGCCGAAATATGCTGTCTTCGTTGACCAAACAGTAGAAGAAATGTGTATCGATAGCGGCTCATGGTGGCTTTTATAGCTGATACTCTGTACCGCTAGCATGGCGCGCACGGGTTTCATGCTGTCGTGTGGAACACGAAACTTTCCGGATAAAAAAAAATCACTCAAGTGTTGAAAGTTTATTCTGTATTAAAAGATACACGAAAGTCTTATTATGCTGTATGAAAAGATACATCAAAAGTATTGTCTTGTAAATTAAGGGGACTTACACTTATCCTGCTGAATATGTTTAATAAGCCCGACCCATTTATAACTATCAACCAAATAGATTACATCATCACGTGAACAAGTCCGTGAAATGAACATCCCTCTAAACCCTACTTTATTTAGAGAATACTTGGGTTTAAGGGGGTATCCATTAATTTTCTTATATCTGCCCCAAGATATAGGTTGCGGGTACTCGTTAGAACCGCCTCATTGAGGCGGTTCTAACGAGCACCCACAACCTATGATTGCTGTATAAATAAGAAAAATATCACGGATTTTCGTCAGAAAAGTAGCAAATTTGGGGATGTGAAAAACTGCACTTTGTTACACGGGTGTGTTATCGTAATGTGATATAACGTTTTCGTTCAAATTCATAAACTGAATGACAAAAAGAGTAGATCCAGAGAAGCCATCTGATCCGGGTCCTCACTGTTTGAAATGGTAGGGTTGTCGTGAACAGCGTTATAAGGATAAGAAAACACGCCTATCTAAATAAATAGATAATTTTGCCGCCAAACAGTTGATAATTTTCCGATAATAAAATCCGTTTTTGTTGCGCCTGCTATTAGCATGGCGCGATATAGGCGTCCGGTTTTTCCGTCCGTTCGTTCGTCCGTCCGTCCATTTGTCAAGGCTTTAACATTTGCGACCACCCTAACGTTCATCCTAATGGTCAAGTTTATTTCTCAAGAACTATAAGAGCTTCACTAATAATATTTGGTGCAAACTTGTATCTGGGAATGGCAACTTAAATGCAAGCATCCATATTTGACCTTAACCTACATTTCATGGTTCACTGACTTTGTAAAATATTGCGACCACCCTAGCGTTCACCCTAATGGTCAAGTTCATTTCTCAAGAACTATTAGAGCTTCATTAATGATATTTGGTACACGCTTGTATCTGGGGATGGCAGCCTAAATGTAAGCACTCATATTTGACCTTGACCTACATTCCATGGTTCACTGACTTTGTAAAATATTAGGGATGGCAACTTTTATACAAGCTCAGTGTTTCACCTTGGCCTAGATGCCATGGTTCGGTGACTTTGCGCTCCCATAGGCGCGACATAGCCTTCGCCGGAATTCTTGTTTGTTTTTTTTTTTTGTGTCTTTTTTTTTCATATTTCTGCTCGAAACATAGATTTTCGGTATCCGGCGATGTGGATCCAACGAGTACCCACACTCTTGTTTTTTAGCACAAATAAGAAAATCATCAAAGTTTGTTTGTTTGTATTAGAGTTTAACGGCCCTGTCAACACTATTTAGGTCCCTTTTGAACCGGTCAGTTTACCTATCCAAACATTTCCTGGGCAGGCTTGTACGTAAGCGGTTAACCACATTCTTTCGCCAGAACCTGACAACTGCCATTCTTGAATCAGCAGAAGGGAAAGAATGAGAAACCTTAATGTATAATAGTCTTATGTAAATGTACGTGTATTTTTTGCATTTTGAAAACAAAATTATAAAGAAAGCAAAATAATGTATATGTATATTCCTATAAACCCCAGCTTTAATATATGAAACTTTGAGGGGAGGGGGTCAATCTTGTTTATAGACGTGTTTTTGTGATGTGACCACAAGAAGGACGCATATAAAGCAACCACAACATAAAAGTAACAGATAATATATAGAAAGCTAAAAAGACAGGGTCTCTCACTATCCTCAACCGCCACCCCATCTATAGCCCGCCATAACGGCAAAACGGTTATCCAAAATAAAAACATCGATCACCGTACAACCGGCTGCGGCGAATACAGATTACTGCCTCGAAGACAGTCGGAAAAAGGGTAGGTGAAGTTTTTTCGTTTGTATAAATCGAGATACCGCAGCAACTTTCTGACTATATTTCAAAACCAGATAAGGCTTTTCCAGTTCGTTGAAAAATATTTTCAAAGAAAATCGTATGAAATTTTGTTTTCGGCGTCAAGTATACGTATACGGAACGAAATATGTTACATTCACTTACTGGCGCTAAAATTACGAAATTCAGCAGCATTTCTGCCAAATTGGACCGTATAACTCGGTTAAATAAACAAACTACACTCTCCTAAAGAGTTTACCTGTCCACACTTTTTTCCCCGAGCAGGCTTATGCGTAAGTGGTTAACCAGTACAGTGCACATTCTTTCGCCAGAACCTGACAACTGCCCTTTATGAATCAGCGGAAGGGAGAGAATGACCGTAGAAAAGATTTCATGATCAATCGCCATGAAAGAATGTAATTATCGCATTGAAAGTCCCAGTTTTACCCTTAACCCTTTTTGGACCAAATGGAATCTTCCTCCTTATATGTGTTTTCTTCAAAATTAATTTGGTAAATGGCTGAACATTTTGCAAACAGTGTAGGCCCTGATTAGACGCCGCGTTCTTTGGCGTCTGATCTTGGTCTGCACTGTTTGTCAGGGTACCCGTTTATGGGTTTTCGGTACAAATTGGGTTAAGATGCAGAGAAAACTGCAGATGAAAATGTCGTCTGTTTATGTCATCTGCTGAATCTTTTATTGTAAAATATTTTTGCATACAATCAAACAGTATCTACCCAGATCAGATTGCTCTGATCTAAGTCCACACTGTTTGCAATAATGACTTTGCCTGTTAACTGGGAGATGACAAAGCGACAATTGACGTGATTGGCTAATGGGTTAAATAGAAAAATATCATAAGTGTGATCACCGTTTGAAGTGGGGGTATAGTCAGTCTAGTTAATAAATCGTCACTCATTGGTATTTAATGGTATCCAGATTTTTGAGGTTCGTTTCCACCCCCGGTTTTTCAGTCAGTCTGTCTGTCTCTCCATCCGTCTAATTTTCATACCAAGCCCATAATTTGAAAACCATGCAAAATTTTACAAACAAGAGGACCAAGACCGCCCTATATCGCTAATTTGAGCTAACAGATTCAAAGTTTCAGGAAGTGCCAACCTTTACTGAAGGATTTATGCGAGGACAAGGTGATGACACGTTAAGCATTTTCTGCAAACAAGTAGAATTCAACTCTATGATAAATAGGCTGTCCTCACCGGTTTTCAAACTCATTCAAGCTTTTATCCCTGACTTGTTTATATGTAACTTTCAAGAAGATCCCATTTAAATTGAAGGGACTATGGTGAGTGAGTGAGTGAGTGTTTGAATTTTACCAACAGCATAGGTCATACGGAGACGGGACCTCGGTTTAAAGACTCATCCGAAAGTCTGGAGAAGCCCGGGATCGAACCTGCGATCCCTGGTTTACAAGGCGAGTAGCGTAACCACTGCACCACGGAGACTTCTAGGGACAATGGTGATGACAAGGTCAAAAATAAGCAATTAATTGGTGCAATCAAAGGGATGTAACTCTATGATAAATAGGCCTTATTCACCAGTTTTCAATCTCCTCCGAGCTTTTCTGCCTGACTTACTTGTTTGTAAGTTTCATGAAGATCCGATCAAAACTGAAGGGGCAGCAGTGATGACAAGGTCGAAAATAAGCATTTTCAGCCAAGCAGGGGACATACATGTAACTTCATGATTAATTGACGGGCATTGCTAGTTTTCCAACTTGTCTGAGCTTTTATCCCTAACTTACAAACATATAAATTTCAAGAAGATCCATGAAAACTGAAAGAGTTACGGTCAAAAAGAGGCATTTTCTGCAATCCAAGGGGTGTAACTCTATGATAAATAGGTTGACCTCATCAGTTCACGAACAGATCCATTTTATCCATCACTTACTAACATGCAAGTTTCAAGAAAATTCAATAAAACGACGGAAGGAGCTACGGTGATGACAAGGTAAAACAACAGGTATTTCTGTACATGTAACTCTCTTAAATATAGGCTGATCTCACCAATTTTTTAACTCAGCCGGGATTTTATCCGTTACATACTCACATGTAAGTTTCAAGACGACCTGATGAAAACTGAAGGGGGCTATGGTAAATAGGCATTTTAAGCAGTAAAAGGGACACAATTCTACGTTAAATAAGCCAAACTCGTCAGTTTTCGAATTCATCCGAGGTTTATCCCTGACTTACTTGTTTGAAGTTTCAAGAAGATCCAATCAAAACTGAAGGGGCTAAGGTGATGACAAGGTCAAAACTAAGCATTATTCAGCAAAGTAGGGGATATAACTCCATGAGTAATCAACCTACATCCCTAATTTTCGAAATTATCCCAGCTTTTAACCCTAACTTCTTTGTAGGTAAGTTTCAGGAAGATCTGATCAAAACTGAAAGGGCTACGGTGATGACAAGGTCAAAGATCGGCAGTTTCAATAATCAACTATAATCATGGAGGACTTAACTCTCCGAAATATAGGCCGACTTCGCCATTTTTATAACTCAGCCAAGGTTTTAGCCTTTACAAACATGTAAGCTACAAAAAGATCCGAGGAAAACTAAAAGGGATATGGTGATGACACGGTCAAAAATTGGCATTTTCAGCAGTAAAGGGGACGTAAGTCTACAATAGATTAGCCAACCTCCTCAGTTTTTAAATCATCCAAGCTTTTTATCCCTTACTTGTATGTAAGTTTCAAGCAGATCCGATCAAAACTGAAGGGGCTACGGTCATGATATGGTCAGAAATAAGCATTTTCAGCAAAGGAGGGGACATAACTCAGTAGTCGACCCACATCGCTAGTTTACAAACTCGTCCAAGCTTTTAACCCTGACTTACTTGTACTTAAGTTTCAGGAAGACCCAATCAAAACGGAAGGGGCTACGTAGATGACAAGGTCAAAAATCGGCATTTTCAGCAATCAAAGGGATGTAACTATGATAAATGGGCCGACTTGGCTGGTTTTCCAACTCATTCAAGTCTTTTCTCCCAGCCACCTTACATATAAGTTTCAGAAATATCCTATCAAAACTGGAGGGCCTACGGTGATGACCAGGTAAAAATTGGCATTTTCCGCAATCAAAGGGATCTAACTCTATGATAAATAGGCCGACTTGGCCCTTGTTCGAACTCACCTGAGGTGTTATCCCCAGCCACCTTACATGTAAGTTTCAGAAAAATCCAATCACAACTTAAAGGCCTACGGTGATGACAAGGTCAAAAATGGGCATTTTCAGCAATCAAAGGGACGTAACTCTATGATAAATAGGCCGACTTGGCCCTTGTTCGAACTCACCTGAGGTGTTATCCCCAGCCACCTTACATATAAGTTTCAGAAAAATCCAATCACAACTTAAAGGCCTACGGTGATGACAAGGTCAAAAATCGGCATTTTCAGCAATCAAAGGGATTTAACTCTATGATAAATAGGCAGACTTGGCCGGTTTTTGTACTCATCCTAGGTTTTATCCTCAGCCACCTTACATATAAGTTTCAGAAAGATCCGATCAAAACTGAAGGGGCTACGGTAATGACAAGGTCTAAAATCAGCATTTTTCAGCAATCAAAGGGATGTAACTCCATGATAACCCAGCAGGCACATGACGTAATTATGATGTCGCATCAACGTCGGTGCAACGTCATGACTTTTATGCAACGTCATATCTACGTCGGTGCAACGTCGTTACGTTGCACCGACGTTGATCTGACGTTGCCCTTGCGACGTGTGCTTGCTGGGAAATAGGCCGACTTGGCCGGTTTTCGAGCTCCTTCGAGTTTTTATCCCAAGCCACCTTACATATAAGTTTAAGAAAGATCCAATCAAGACTGCAGGGGCTACGGTGTTGACAAGGTAAAAAAAATCGGCATTTTCAGCAATCAAAGGACGTAACTCTATAATAAATTGGCTGAATTGGCCCTTATTCGAACTGATTCGAGGTTTTATCCCCAGGCACCTTACATATAAGTTTCAGAAAGATCCGATAAAAACTAAAGGGACCAAAGTGATGACAAGGTAAAAAATCGGCATTTTCACCAATTGTGTGTGTGAATTCGGGTTTAACGTCGCTTTCAACAATTTTTTAGTCATATCACGACGGTGTCTGGTTGCGACAGGGAGCTCAATGCTCACTTTTATAGTGCTGCCTCACTGAAGTATCATGCCCCAGACACATTACATGATACCACACCCAGTCACATTATCCTGACACTGAGTCGACCAGTCCTTGCTCTACCCCGTAAATCTGAGTGCCAAGCGAGGAGCAGCTAGTACCATTCTTAACGACTTTGGTATGTCGCGGCCCGGGAGCGAACCCGTGACCTCCCGTTCCCCGGAGCGGACACTCTACCAACTGAGCTATCGGGGCCGGTACATTTTCAGCAATCAAAGGGACGTAACTCTATGATAAATGAGCCTACTAGGCCGGTTTTCGAACTCATCCGAGGGTTTATCCCTAGCCACCTTACAAATAAGTTGTGGAAAGATCCGATCCAAAACTGAAGGGGCTACGGTGATGAAAAAGTAAAAAATCGGCATTTTCAGCAATCAGAGGGACGTAACTCTATGATAAATAGGCCGAATTGGCCCTTGTTCGAACTCATCCGAGTTTTTATCCCCAGCCACCTTACATATAGGTTTCAGAAAGATCCAATCAAAACTGAAGGGGCTACGGTGATGACAGTCTAATACCTGCATTTTCAGTAATCAAAGGAACGTAACTCTACGATAAATAGGCCGACTTTGCCGGTTTTCGAATTCATCCGAGTTTTTATCCCAAGCCATCTTACATAACGGTTTCAGAAAGAGACAATCAAAACTGAAGGGCCTACGGTGATGACAAGGTCAAAAATCGGCATTTTCAGCAATCAAATGGACGTAACTATGATAAATGGGCCGATCTGGCCGGTTTTCGAACTCATCCAAGTTTTTCATCCCCATACACCTAACAGATAAGTTTCGGAAAGATCTAATCAAAACTGAAGGCGCTACGGTGATGACAAGCATGTTCCCATTGCAAGTCTATGGGACATTGGATTACCATAGGAACCAATGTTTTTATTCAACTTTGATAAAAATCTAAATTCTTCGTTGCTCCATCCAAGGCATGCTACAGATAAGAAATGATTTAGATCAGCTTGCAGGCTGCAGAGATATAACTGGTCAAAGGTGGTGACGGACAGACGACGGACGACGGATGACCAGCCATACTATAAGCTCCCCTGGGGCGTTCAGCCCAGGTGAGATAAAAAGTGAAGCATTTTGACACGATGTTTAGAAGACAAGAACAATAACTCTGGCTTACTACTTTTGAAATTATGGCCCTTCGAACATCCATCTACCTGTCTCTCTGACCGTTATGTTTTCGTGCCCACTTGGGAACTACTTGAGATATTTTCTTGAAACTTTACAGAAACCATGAAACACCATCAGGTGACATGCGGACGACAAACACTGGTTATGTTACTTTTGTCAGTTATGGCCCTTTGAACATTCAAAATAGTGTTTTTTTTGTTATTGTTTTTTTTTTTTTTTTTTTTTTTTTTTTTTTTTAATTTTCTTGTGTCCACTTTGTTATTTGAAAACAGATTTATTTTATATATGCATAGCTCCATTAGACGATGTGAAGAAAGACAAAGCCAGCCTCTTTAGCTTAGTCGGATGCGCGTCTGACTGGTGATCAGGGGGACGTGGCCAAAGTGGGCAATAGTCTTTCGTGGAGACTGATCATGCAATCTTGTGTATGGTCATTCTCTTCCTTCCGCTGATTCAAGAAGGGCAGTTGTCAGTTTCTGGCGAAAGAATGTGCACTGTACTGATTAATCTCTACATATAAGCCTGTCCAGGAAAACTGACCTAAAATAGTGTTAAACTCTAATACAAACCAGTGCTTCAGCTGAAGTGCACGACCCGCCGTATGCTTTTAGCTTTATGAGTGTTACCATTTATGGGTACGGCGGCCATTTTGGTCATGTGACCTGGACCTAAAACGGTTCCCCCAATAAATGCGCCTTATCGTAAGGAGCAAAAATATATCTTATACTTTAGTACTGTATTCTGAATCGTTTGCAGGATAAAATGCATTCTCACTTTTCCAATACAAAAGCATATGTGTCAAAGTTTGACCTAGGCACAAAGAAGGTCAGGGTCAACCCAGGGTCATCATTTTAGCAATTTATGATGGGCCTACGTCTCAGATGCAATTTATCAAGTTTCGTGGAAATCTGCCCAGTGATTCTGGAGAAGACTATTTTTGAAGGGTTTTTACCATATATGGCTTGGCTGCCATTTTGGTCATGTGACCTGGACCCCATGAGCAAATTTTGGTTTCCCCCATCCCATAGAGGCTCCATATGAAATTAGGCTTCAATCGGCATAACGGTTTCCGAGGAGAAGCAGTTCGAAAATTTTCACTTTTTTAGCCTCGGTGAGGCTATACAAATGGAGTGTAATATTTCGCAAGTTCATTGGTTAGATCTCATTGGTATCTATCAGTATGCCAAAAATTGTTTAAATATTCCAACAAAAGCATATGTGTCAAAGTTTGACCTAGGCACAAAAAAGGTCAAGGTCAACCCAGGTTCACCATTTTAGCAATTTATGATGGGCCTACGTCCCAGATGCTATTTATTAAGTTTCGTGGATATCTGCCCAGTGGTTCTGGAGAAGACTATTTTTGAAGGGTGTTTACCATATATGGCTTGGCGGCCATTTTGGTCATGTGACCTGGACCCCATGAGCAAATTTTGATTTCCCCCATCCCATAGAGGCTCCATATGAAAATTGACTTCAATCGGCCCTACGGTTTCCAAGGAGAAGCAGTTCGAAAATTTTCACATTTTTCGCCTCGGCGAGGCTATACTAAATGGAATGTAATATTTCGCAAGTTCATTGGTTAGATCTCATTGATATCTATCAGTATGCCAAAAATTGTTTAAATATTCCAAGCGGTTAAGTCACTATCACCAATTTTCACAAACGGGTTACGGACGGACAGACAGACAGACCATATATGGCTTAGCGGCCATTTTGGTCATGTGACCTAACCCCATGAGCAAATTTTGGTTTCCCCCATCCCAGAGGCTCCATATAAAATTTGACTTCAATCGGCCCAACGGTTTCCGAGGAGAAGCAGTTCGAAAATTTTCACATTTTTCGCCTCGGCGAGGCTATACTAAATGGAATGTAATATTTCGCAAGTTCATTGGTTAGATCTCATTGATATCTACCAGTGTGCCAAAAATTGTTTAAATATTCCAAGCGGTTAAGTCACTATTACCAATTTTCACAAACGGGTTACGGACGGACAGACAGACTGACAGACTGACAGAATGACCGATTGACCGAATGACAGAATGACACGGTGATTTTAGGGCGCTCTTAGAAATCAACCGGCTTCAGTCGCGCGCTTTTTCTGCGGGTCGTGCAATAACAGCAGAAGACAAGATCATAACTCGTCTATATTACGTTTGCAGTTATGGCCATTTGAACATTGAAAATACTGATTTGGGTTTTGTAACTTGAAGACCGTATGAGATATTTTTCATGAAATGTACCGGAAATGTAAAGCACCATAAGAGGATGTGCAGTTGCAACCCTTTTGTATATTGAAAACAGAGATTTGTCTTTTACCAGGGTTCGCTCTGTAACTTGAAAACAGATGTTTTCGTGAAAATTCATAGATTTAACGTAATGCACCATTTGATGATGTGCAGAAAACAAGAACCATAACTCTGACTTCATTTCTTGTGCAGTTCTGGCCATTTGAACATTGAAAATACTGATTCCGACCAGCTACATGTACATGTATGTGACTTTAAAATATTCATATTTTTCAAAAATGTAAAGCACCATGGGACGACATACTGAAGTCAGGGATCATGATTATTAACCTTTTTTTATTAGCTCACCAGAGCCGAAGGCTCCGGGGAAGCTTATAGGATAGGCAGTTGTCCGTCGTCGTCGTCGTCTGCGTCTGCGTCAACACTTTCAAACAACGACATCTCCTGAAACCACTGGACCGATTCAGCCCAAATGTCATCTGTATCATCCTTGGGCTAGGGGATTGAAAGTTTGTATTTTTTATGAAATTCGGCTATTAGTTTGGTTGCTATGGCAACTTAAGAGTTTCGATAGACTTATAATGGGAAAAATAGAAAAATGGCATTTACTGCCAAGCCTCTGCAGATGTTTTGCCAAAACTTTCATAGAAATATTCCTTAGAAAATCTACTATCTGCCATATGATTTAAAGCCTACTGCTTATTTCTATTGGTTGCCATGGAAACCAAAATAAAAAAATAGACATAAAAAACTTCAAAAATCATCTCAGAAACCGAATGCTCTATTAGGCTGAGTGTTTTGGAAATATTCACCATATTTGCCTTTACAGGTTTTGTGTTTTTTTTTTTTTTATAAAATTTGGCTCTTTAGTTTGGTTGCTATGGCAACTTAGATTTTCCATAGACTTATAATGGGGAAAATTGAAAAATGGCATTTGCTGCCAAGTTATTGCAGATATTTTGACAAAACTTTCATAGAAATGTTCCTTGAGTAAATGTCTCTCAGCCATATGCATTAATGCCAACATGGGGGCATTAAACGTTAAGCCTTTAGAAACCAGAATATATAAGGTTTTAGGGCGGGGATCTGAATGGTTTCTGAGATAGATGGCCTTTTGTGTACCCAGGAAGACCCCCAAATTGGCGTACCCGGGAAGACCCCCAAATTGGTGTCAATGAATGAGTCTCTTCATAAGGAACAAGAATATATAGGGTTAAGGGGGTGGAGATCTGTAAGGTTTCCAAGATATTGGGCCTTTTATGAAATGGAGGGGGTGGGGCATGACCTCGGCACAACCCGGGGGACCCCCAGGTTGTTGTCACTGAATGCGTCTTATCATAAGGAACAAGAGTATATATGGTTTTGGTGTGGGGATCTAAATGGTTTCTGAGATATATGGCCTTTTGTGAAGAAGAAGGGGTGAGGCAAGGCCCAGGGGCACCCCGGGAGACCCCCAAGTTGGTGTCAGTGAATGTATATTTTCATAAGAAACAATATATATGGTTTAGGGGCGGGGGCGGGGATCTGTAAGGTTTCCAAGATATTGGGCCTTTTATGGAATGGAGGGGGTGGGGCATGACCCCGGCACGTACCGGGGGACCCCGAGGTTGGTGTCACTGAATGCATCTTATCATAAGGAACAAGAATATATATGGTTTTGGGTTGAGGATCTGGATGGTAGTCGAGTTATATGGCCTTTTATGAACTGGAGGGGTTGGGCATGGCCCCGGCTTAACCTGGGGGATCCATATATATTCTTGTTCCTTATGATAAGTAAAGTAGAAGTAAAACAAAGATCAGGAATTGATACAATTAACTTACTCCATCCATAAAAGACACATTCAGTGCCACCAACCTGGGGGTTCCCCAGGTTGTGCCGGGGTCATGCCCCACCCCCTCCATTTCATAAAAGGCCCAATATCTTGGAAACCTTACAGATCCCCACCCCTAAACCATATATATTCTTGTTCCTTATGAAGATACTCATTCATTGACACCAATTTGGGGGTCTTCCTGGGTGCGCCTGGGCCTTGCCCCACCCCTCCACTTCACAAAAGGCCATCTATCTCAGAAACCATTCAGATCCCCGCCCCAAAACCTTATTATATTCTTGTTTCTTGTGATATGACGCATTCATTGACACTAACCTGGGGGTCCCTCAGGATGTGCCGGAGTCGTGCTCCACCCCTTCATTTCATTAAAGACCCAATATCTTGGAAACCTTACAGATCCCCACCTCTAACCATATATATTGTTGTTCCTTATGAGAAGACACATTCATTGACGTCAACCTGGATGTCTTCCGGGTCAAGCCTGGGCCTTGCCCCACTCCACCACTTCACAAAAGGCTATATATCTCAGAAACTGTTCAGAGCCCCACCCCTAAACCATATATAATTATCTTTGTGATAAGACACATTCAAATAACATTAGCTTGGGAGTCATCCGGACTGCCTGGGTCATGCCCCACTGCTTTACTTCATTAAAAGCCATATATCTCAGAAATCATTCAGATCCCCACCCATAAACTAACATTCTTGTTCCTTATGATAAGACTCATTCAGTCACACCAACCTGGGGGTCACTTTGTGCTAGGGCAATGCGCCCAGCCCCTCCACTTTAAAAGGCCATATATTTCAGTAAAAAAACATTCAAATCCCCACCCCATAATCATATATGTTCTTGTTCCTTATCAATAGCACACCCTCTTGGGGGCCACAGGGGCTATTCTTCTCCTCTCCACGTCATAGAAGGGCCTCATATATCAGAAACCATTCAGATTCCCATCCATAAACCATATATATATATATATATTCTTGGTCCTTATAGGGACAACAATCTTGGGCTTTCCTGGGATCAACAGGACATGCCCCAACCCCTCCACCGCTTAAGAGGCCCTATAACTCCGGTATACAGATCCCCACTGCTACACCATATATATACTTATTCCTTATGATAAGACGCATTTAGTGATACCAACCAGGGCTCCATTGGGTCAATGCTCTACACCCTCTACTAATGTTTTAGATACTGAGTCCATATGGATGCTCAATTTGGATATAGGGGTTCATTTGGGAGACTTTATAATTGGTAGATTAAAATGTTATCATGTTAAAATACATGGCTGCCATTGGGCAGTGTCCACCTGAGCTCTGGTTTATGAAATTTGGCACTTTAGTTTGTTTGCTATGGCAAGTTATTTCCATTGACTTATAATGGGGAAAATTGAAAAACGACATTAATGCCTTTCAAATTATTTTGTCACACTTTAGTAATATATAGGCTGATTGGGTGCAAATTTTATCTGTAGCATCCTTTGGCACAGGGCTTCCATGGTTAATTAAAATACATTGCTGCCAGTGGGCAGTGGCCCCCTGAGCTCTGGTGAGCATTGTGGCCCATGGGCCTCTTGTTTTATTTTGGTTTCCATGGCAACCAATAGAAATGAAAAAAAAAACATGGCAGATAGTAGATTGCCTGAGGAACATTTGTATGAAAGTTTTGTCAAAATATCTGCAGAGGCTTGGCAGTAAATGCCATTTTTCTATTTTTCCCATTATAAGTCCATGGAAACTAAGTTGCCATTGCAACCAAACTAAAGATTCGATTTTATTAATAAACACAAACTTTCAATCCCCCAGCCCAAGGATACTACAGATGAAATTTGGGCCCGATCGGCCCAGTGGTTTCAGAGAAGATGTCGTTTGAAAATGTTGACGTCACACGACGACGCAGACGCTGACGACGAGAGACAACTGCCTATCCTATAAGCTCCCCCGGAGCCTTCGGCTCTGGTGAGCTAAAACATTTATGTCATCAATGTGAAACCGCATTTCTATTCTCAAAATACTAACTTATTACCTCCTAAGCCTAAGACGTCTTTACGTCATCTTAAACTAGGTATTCAAGAATTTCGTAAGAGGTTTGTTTTGGCCATGCAGACAAGGTCGTTAACAACGTCGTCGTTGTGCGACGGCTCCACTATGTTAACACGCTTAAGCGGGAGCTTGGTGGTACCTTACAAAGCACGGTTTATTGCAAATTCTAGCTCTTGCACTACCTCTGAACTTTCTAAATTATTAACTTCCCGTCTTACTGCTATTTAAACGCATGTGATTAAATATTGTGATAAAGTTTTTGAAAGATCAGGAAGAAATCTGTTTTGGTCTATAAAAAATTCGATTGAGGTTTTAAATAAATTGAAATCCAGACGTTTTCGTGCTTCAAGTCTCTACTTACGATTTTTTCTCCACTCTTTACACTACACTTCCTCATAATCTTATGAAAGAAAAGCTCAATGATTTGAATGGGCTTTTCTCAGAGAAGATTCTCTATCTTGCATGTAATGTCAGAACTGCATTTTTCACTTCTTAAGTGCATAAGAATTATACACTTTGGTCATGTCAGAAAGTGTGCGATTCCCTCACCTTTCTACTTGACAATATTTTATTACGAGGTCCTCGTAGATTCGGTACTAAGTTATTTTGATACATTGTAGGTATTCCGATGGGCAAGAATTGCGCACCCCTTGTGGTGGATCTGTTCTTGTATGGTTATGAGACTTCATGTTGTCGCTTTCCATTGATAACGAATGTGAAATTATTGAAGCTTTTAGGTCTACTTCTAGATATTTAGAGGATTTATTAAATATTGGCAATACTTTAATGGTTTGATCAGTCAGATTTTTTGGATTTACATTAAATATTTTGTCTATTGTAGATGATGGATGGATGGATGGATGTTTTGTTTAAAGACGCTCAACCCTAATAGGGCATATAGCGTCTAAAAATAATTAAGGTATTAAATATAAAATTGTTATGAAAATTTAAAAGTTAAAATATTTACTATTACAGTTTGTTAAAAAGGCCGATTTCTTTAAGAAAATTGATTAATTTATAAGATGGTATATCGTTAAAAAGTTCTTTCATTGTTGAAACATTAAAATATTTTGTGCGTATATGATAAAATTCTATACATGAAATGAGAAAGTGTTTAACTGAACGGTTCGTTACAAGATATGCAGAAAGGTGCTTGTTCGTTTTTTAATATAAAGGAATGAGTGAGCCGTGTGTGGCCAATGCGGCATCTTGTGATTTTCGTCTGATCTTTCCTACTATAGTTTGAAAAAGAGCATTTGCTATGAAAATTTGGTTGTATTTTATTTAATTTATTATTGGTTTCTTTTTCCCAAATAGATTGACATTTGTTATTTATATATTTATTTATGTTGGATTTAAAATCTGAATGCGGAATTTTAAAATTAGTTATATTTAACGACAATGCCGATTTGGCCTCTAAATCGGCTAACTCATTTCCACGGATATTTACGTGACTGGGAAGCCAGCAGAATACGATCTCCTTTGAGACGGAAAGGTAATGATATTTTCTTAAAATTTGTTGAATCAAGGGGTTTCTGTGATGTTGATCTTTGAGAGATTTCAATACAGAAAGATGGATGGATGGATGGATTATTTATTTAAAGACGCTCAACCCTAACAGGGCATATAGCGTCTAGAAAATTATATATTATGCATAAAATACAGTAAGGTTAAAAATTAAAATCTTAATAATTACAGTTTATTTAAAAGTCCGGTTTCTTTAAGAAAATTGATTATTTGGTAAGATTGTACATCATTAAAAAGTTCTTTCATCGTTGAAACATTAAAATATTTTGTTCGTATATGATGAAATTCTACACATGAAATGAGAAAGTGTTTCACTGTGAACGGTTCGTTACAAGATATACAGAAAGGTGCTTGTTCGTTTTTTAAAATGTAGGAATGAGTCAGCCTTGTATGTCCAATACGGCATCTAGTGATCTTTGTCTGATCTTTTCTACTGTAATTCGTAAAAGAGCATTTGGTATTGAAGTAAGGTTGTATTTTATTCAATTTATTGTTATTTTCGTTTTCCCAAATAGATTGACATTTATTCTTTATATACTTATTGATGTTGGATTTAAAATCTGAAAAAGGGATTTTTAAATTTGTTATATTTAACGATAAGGCAGATTTAGCTTCTAAGTCGGCTAACTCATTCCCACGGATATTAACGTGACTGGGAAGCCAGCAAAAAATGATCTCCTTCGAGGTGGAAAGGAAGTGATATTTTCGTAAAATTTGTTGAATCAGGGGGTTTCTATGCTGTTGATCTTTGAGAGCTTTCAATACAGAAAGGGAATCTGAATAAATGATAAAATGTTTTTCGTATTGGTCTCGAATATAATAGAGGGCAATATCAATTGCTTTCGCTTCAGCGGTAAAAATAGAACTATTATCGGGTAATCTAATGCTATCAGTGAAATTCGGACTAATGACAGAACAAGCAACTTTCTCATCTTGCTTCGAACCGTCAGTGTAAATGGAAATGTGATGTTTAAAATTGGATTTGATTTCTAAAAATTCGTTTTTAAAAATATGTGAATCGACTTCCGATTTCTTATTTTTGTGCAAATCTAAAATTATCTTTGGATGATTTAATGTCCATGGTTCTTTTGATGGTAATGAGAACGATTGAACATTTTGGACATTAATATTGGCCTCTTTGATTAAAGGTCTGATTCTTAAGCCAAGAGGTTTAATAGCAGATGGTTTGATATTATAAAATCTTTCATAGTTAGGATTAAAAACACATTCATATGCTGAATTGCGTGGATTTGCGGCTAACTTAGTAATATATTGGAGAGACAATTTCTCTCTTCTAATATAAAGCGATGGTTCATTTGATTCAGCATAAAGACTTTCCACGGGTGAAGTACGAAAGGCACCCAATGCTAAACGTAAACCTTGATGATGTATAGTATCCAAAGATTTTAAATAAGATTTCCTAGCAGATCCATAGACTATGGAGCCATAGTCTAATTTGGAACGAATTAAAGATCTATAAAGATTTAAAAGAACAGTGCGGTCTCCTCCCCAGTCGGAACTGGACAGGACTTTAAGAATATCAAGAGCTTTTAAACATTTAGCTTTTAAAGCTTTGATATGAGGAATAAAAGACAATTTGCTATCAAATAAAAGACCCAAAAACTTCGCTTCAGTGACGACTGGAATTGGACTGCCGTATATTGTTAAAACTGGATCTAAATGCAACTTTCGAATTTGGCAGAAATGAACACACTGAGTTTTTGTTTTAGAAAATTTAAAACCATTTTCTGTTGCCCAAGTTTCTATATTATTTAAACACCTTTGCAGTTTAAATTCAATGGTTTCCATATTTTTGGAACGATAAAAAATTCCAAAATCGTCAACAAAAAGCGAACAATCTGGGTCTTTTACACATTTAACTATATTATTAATTTTTATGCTGAACAAGGTTGGTGATAAAATACTACCTTGTGGTACACCTTGTTCTTGATCAAATGTGTCCGATAATGTATTTCCTATGCGAACATTAAATGTTCGATCGGATAAGAAATTTTGAACAAAAAGTGGCAATCGGCCTTTAAGGCCCAAGTTGTGTAAATCTTTCATGATGCCATATTTCCAAGTCGTATCATAGGCCTTTTCTAGGTCAAAGAATACAGCTACGACATGTTCTTTTTTGATAAAGGCATCACGTATAAATGATTCTAAGCGAATCAAATGATCATTAGTAGAGCTGTTTTTTCTAAAACCAGCTTGAAATTTAGTGATAAGCTGGTTTGATTCTAAGAACCAAACCAGCCTATCATTAATCATTCTCTCCATTGTTTTACATAAGCAACTTGTCAAAGCAATAGGTCTGTAATTAGTGGCTTCAGTATGATCTTTATTAGGTTTCGGAATAGGAATAATGGTAGCTTTTCTCCAGTTTTCAGGGAATTTTCCAGTGATCCAAATATCATTCAGAATATTTAATAATGTTTCCAATGCCTTGTTGGGTAAATGTTTTAAAATTTGATAGTGTATGTCGTCAGGACCAACAGCAGTATCATGAGATTTATGGAGAGCATCTAATAATTCTTTAGTAGTGAAAGGTAAATTATATTTTTCATGATTTAATGAGGAAAAATTTAAATTCTTTTTCTCTTGTTCTTGTTTAATATTTTGGAAATTTTCTGAATAATTCGAGCTAGATGAGTTTTTCTGAAAATTTTCCCCCAAGGCATTGGAAATGTCTTTAGTCGTTGAACATATATTTCCGTTCGATTTGATATGGACATGTTTATTGGATTTGTTTTTGCCACTAATTTTTCGAATCATGTCCCATATTTTCTTAGTTGGTGTTCTGGTATTCAGTTTGGAGACGTATTGCTGCCAAGATGCTTTTTTGGCCGATTTTATTGTTTTGCGAGCTTTAGCTCGCATATGTTTGGCATGGATAAGATTTTCTTTTGTTGGTTGTTTATTGAATTTTCGTAATGCAGATTTTCTTTTATTGATTGAAGTTTTAACTTCATCATTAAACCAAGGTCTGTTTCTTTTTGAAAAAGTCGAGGATTTAGGAATACATTTTTCAGCAATATCAATCAATTCATCAGTAAAATCTTGTATATCACTTGCAGTTTTAAAAAGTTCAGAGTCGAGTTTTTCATCACATAATTGATTAAACTTTTCCCAATTTGCTTTATTCAAATTCCATCTGGGGTGACGATCCTCATGGGTCGATGCAATTTCTTCAATTACTATCGGAAAATGATCGCTCCCATGGAGATCGTCCACAACAGACCAATCAAAATCTAGATAAATATTTGGAGAGCAAATTGAAAGATCTAAAGCAAAATAATTTCTTGTGGGAGAATGAAGATATGTTGGTTGTTTATCGTTAAATAAACATAAATCATTTTCAGCAATAAAATTTTCTATGATTGCTCCTTTGTCATTTGTATCCGAGCAACCCCATAATTTGCTGTGACTATTAAAGTCTCCTAATAATATATAAGGACTAGGTAATTGATTAGTTAAATTTTCTAAATCCTGTTTAGAAAAATTATAATGAGGTGGAAGGTAGACAGAACAAATCGTTATGGATTTGGATAAAGTGACGTTTACAGCAACAGCTTGTAAATTAGTGTTTACATCTATTTTCCTATGAGGAACGTCAGATTTTACCAGGATTGATGTACCTCCTGATGCCTTCTGATTATCCGTTGTGATATGATTGTACATACTGTAACCTTTGAAATTAATATTATCTGTAGTTTTCAAAAAAGTTTCTTGGAGACAAATGACATTAGGAGAAAAAAGTGTAGATAAAATTAAAAGTTCGTTAAAATTGGCTTTCATTCCTCGACAATTCCATTGTAGTATTGATTTCTTATCCATGATTAAATGGAGAGAAGATTAAAATAAGGAATTTAATCCTTATATTTTCTATTACTTTGAGTCAACATGGAGGAGTCCACCTCCAATTCCATGTCCTCAAGGGTGCCGTACTGATTTGCCAATTTGACTGGATCAGCCGACGCCCCTTTACTATTTGGGTTTGATCCTTTATGTTTTTCTTTGCCGTTTTTTTCTTTTTGATCTGCTGTCCCTGATTTGGGTCGGGAGTGAGATCTGCTTGAATTTTTGGTATGTGCTTGTGAACTGGTCTGTGAAGTTGAGGGTTTTATTTCCGATCTTGATTGATGTGTAGAAGTAGGTTGCGACGATGTAGTTTTGGGTTTAAAAGTAGAAGTAATGACTTTAGAATGTGGTTTTATTTCGAAATCTTTTTCGTTGAATTGTGTTGATGTTTCTTTGGTTTCAGGTTTGCTGGTAAGTGATTGAACAACTTTGGCGAATGTGGTTTCTGGTTTGTTTTGCTGAATTTTCTTGGCTTCCAAATATGTTACGTTTTGTGTGACTTTAATTTTCATAATTTCTTTTTCTGTTTTCCACACTTCACAGACGTTGGATTTTGATACATGATCTTTTCCGCAGTTCACGCACTTTGGAGGGTTCTTGCAGTTTTGAGTGTGATGATCGGTTCCACCACATTTCTCACAAACCGACCCATCAGGGACAGAACAGTCATTTTCATGGTGACCAAACCTCTGACAGTTAAAACACCGCAGAGGATTTGGTACGTACATTTCAACCGGTATTATTCTGTAAAATATTTTTAGTGATTTTGGCAAGGAAGTGGTATTAAAAGTTAGTAGTAATGTATTTGTATCAATAAGGTTTCCATCTTTTTTAATTTTAAATCTTTTACAGGCCATTACTCCTTGATCTTTAAGATATTCCACAATGCTGGCTTCTGATTCCTGTTTTAACATTCTGTCCCGGATAATACCTTTGCATGAATTTAGCGTTTTATGTTCCGAGACAGATACGTTCAAGTTAAAAAATTTGTTGATTTTCAAAAGATTTTCAGTTTGAGTTTTTCGATTGGTTTCCACTAAAAGAGTTCCATTTTTTAATTTTTTGACGTTTTTAGGTGTTCCAATGATTGATTCTATTTGTTTTTCGATAATAAATGGTGAGAGACTTGTAATGGCCTTCTCTTCCTTGCTAGAAATCACCAAAAATCTTGCAAAATTGTCATTTGCTTTGAAATTGAATGTAACCGGTTCCGGATCGTCATCAGATAAGTCAATTAATGCTCTTTTCCTATTGTTGGATCCCATGGTGAAAATTTATGATTCGATAGCTATGCGCCCCACCCTCCTTGGAGCCCTACAAGGGGACGTTTAATGGAAATGGATCTCCTATTTCCAACGCCAAGGCTACATTGCTATTATACTCGATGACAGGACCAGAGTCCTTCCGCTCCACTTCTGTTTTATGTCTTCCAACTATGCACTTAGATTTCAAAGAAAAATTGATGAACAGTTGGAATCCATCCCCACCCGTATTCTCTCCCTCACAGAAGTTTCTGCTGAATTTCCCCAGTACAAGCCCACCGATTGATCCATCAGCCGCCGCCCATCAAATAACACTCAAAGATAGAGGAATAAGATAAAGTTACACCCGGTTTGTACCATAAAGATACGTAAAAAAGAAAGAAGGAAGATAAGGACAAGCTGTGCGATTCTAGAGCTTGGCACGACTGAGCCGATTGATTCAGGCCGGATCTAGCCCAAACCCCTCTTCTATCTGAAATATGGGCCAAAATGATGTGTTGAAAAGCTGGAGATCCCTGGGCTTTTCTCAATCATCAGGATCCCTTCTTCCAGCATACGAGACGCCACTCACGGCAAACAAGTGGCTCCTGTTTCAACAAGGAATTTCATCCCCATTCACTACAGAAGGAAAGTGACCTGTATATTTTATTCCCTACAGACAAGGGAGGCCGAAAACGTTTGCTTAAATAAAAGCTTGGCTCTGAAAATAGGAGATCCTTTGCTAAATATGAGATCCACGATTATGATAAGAAATTATTGAGGTGATAAGTTTCCGAAAGAACAAAGGATTTTAAAAGCTAATAAAGAAATAAGCTGTGTTAGATGATGACGTACATTTTAGAACTTAGTGATAAGTAAGTGATTCTGTTAACTTTGGTGTAACATAAAATAATTTTGGGGTAACATGAAATTACAAGTTACTTATCTAATAACGTATACAAAAATGCATCTTTCATTGTTTGATGTGCAGAGTGAAGGAGCATGAAAAAGTGACACATACACAGTACAAACATATACAGATGAGGTTTCTTCTTTGTGGTGCGCGACCCACCAGCAATGATGATACACGTACAAATGCAGCGTGGTAGTAACATGATATAGGAAAGGTTTAAAAGGATAGATCTCGCGTAGTGAATTGTATAAAAAATTTGGTAAGATGCATTTGAACAAATTGATTCGCAAAATAATACCGGTCGAACGGACGATTGTTCTGTATGTTGGAGGCTTTTACCCAACTGCCACAGAACCTGAAGGCAGCCACCTATTTCGAGGCACCGGGTGGTCTCGGCAATGGGACTGTTTTCGGTGGGGTCTTACCACTCTGCCACACTCCCGAAGGCAGCCGCCATATTTCTACCCCCCGGGCAGGCGCGGGGCCTCAATACAGAAAGAGAATCTGAATAAATGATAAAATGCCTTTCAGGTTGATCTCTAATGTGATAAAGTGCGATATCAATTGCTTTCGCTTCAGCAGTAAAAATGGAGCTGTTATCAGGTAATCTAATGCTGTCAGTGAAATTTGGACTAATGACAGAACAAGCAACTTTCTCATCTTGTTTCGAACCGTCAGTGTAAATGGATATATGATGTTTAAAATTTGATTGGATTTCTAAAAATTCGTTCTAAAAAATATGTGATTCTACTTCGGATTTCTTATTTTTGTTTAAGTCTAAAATTATCTTTGGGGAGTTTAACGTCCATGGTTGTTTAGATGGTAAAGAGAAAGACTGAATATTGTTTATATTAATATTGGTCTCTTCGAGTAATGGTTTAATTCTTAGGCCAATAGGTTTTATCGCTGATGGTTTGTTGTTATAAAATCTTTCATAGTTAGGGTTAAAAACAGTCATATGCTGAATTACGTGGATTTGCGGCTAATTTTGTAACAAACTGAAGAGACAATTTCTCTCTTCTAACGTAAAGTGAAGGTTCATTTGATTCAGCATAAAGACTTTCAACAGGTGAAGTGCGAAATGCACCTAGTGCTAGACGTAAACCTTGATGATGTATAGTATCCAAAGATTTTAAATAAGATTTCCTAGCAGATCCATAGACTATGGAACCATAGTCCAATTTGGAACGAATTAAAGATCTATAAAGATTTAAAAGAACAGTGCGATCTCCTCCCCAGTCGGAACTGGACAGGACTTTAAGAATATCAAGAGCTTTTAAACATTTAGCTTTCAAAGCTTTGATAGGAGGAATAAAAGACAATTTGCTATCGAATAAAAGACCCAAAAACTTCGCCTCAGTGACGACTGGAATTGGACTGCCGTATATTGTTAAAACTGGATCTAAATGCTACTTTCGAATTTGGCAGAAATGAACACACTGAGTTTTTGTTTTAGAAAATTTTGAACCATTTTCTGTTGCCCAAGTTTCTATACTATTTAAACACCTTTGGAGTTTAAATTCAATGGTTTCCATATTTTTGGAACGATAAAAAATTCCAAAATCGTCAACAAAAAGCGAACAATCTGGGTCTTTTACACATTTAACTATATTATTAATTTTTATGCTGAACAAGGTTGGTGATAAAATACTACCTTGTGGTACACCTTGTTCTTGATCAAATGTGTCCGATAATGTAGTTCCTATGCGAACATTAAATGTTCGATCTGACAAGAAATTTTGAACAAAAAGTGGCAATCGGCCTTTAAGGCCCAAGTTGTGTAAATCTTTCATGCCATATTTCCAAGTCGTATCATAGGCCTTTTCTAGGTCAAAGAATACAGCTACGACATGTTCTTTTTTAATAAAGGCATCAAGTATAAATGATTCTAAGCGAATCAAATGATCGTTAGTAGAGCTGTTTTTTCTAAATCCAGCTTGAAATTTAGTGATAGGCTGGTTTGGTTCTTAGAGCCTATCATTAATCATTCTCTCCATTGTTTTACATAAGCAACTTGTCAAAGCAATAGGTCTGTAATTAGTGGCTTCAGTATGATCTTTCTATTGTAGATGAATTTGTTTCTTGCAAAATTTATGATAAACGTGACGATTTTGATTTCGAGATTGCAAATTTTCCTTTTTTAGACGGTGATGTTCCTCGTGCGACATCGTACGTGGTTTATATTTCGCAGTTAATTCGATGCGCAAGAGTGTCTAGTATTGTATCGGACTTCAACACTCGTAATAAATTAATAACCGCTAAAGTTCTTAATCGGTGGTATCGATATTACACAGTTGTGTTAGGTAGCGGACTAAACAAAATTAGTGTATACCGCGACAGGTAAGGGCGAGGATTATGTCCATGTAAAATCGATTTAAGCCCCCCCCCCCCCCCAGTGGAATAATTTCCACTGACCGTTCCAAGGCGGTTCTTCTGTGGCGGTTTATTTATGTTGTTGTTACTTACTGTGTGTATCACTTGCGTCTTTTTATTTTGGATGGCCTTTGGCCATTTTGTTGGAAACTGACCTTATGGCCTTGTTTAGTTTTCAATTATGGTCTGGTCGCTTCAGGTTTGCGTTTCTTTCCCTTTGGTGTCTTTGATGGGTGGAGTAAGTTAATTGCATAGATTTCTGATCTTTGTTTTACTTCTTTGCAGGATACAGAGATATAGCTGCTATGAAGTGTGGACGGACGACGGCCGACCCAGTATACTATAAGATCCCTCAAAGCCTTCGGCTCAGGCGAGCTAAAAATCTCAGATGGATTTCAAAAAGACAAATCTTAATGTGTGTACCATGCTTAACCCAGTGTATGCTAGTGAACGCTATTGCTATATGCTGGACAAGTCCATTTGCCATATAAGGGGTGTCTGGCCTTTTTTCCTTTGATGGAAAATTCTGTTAGCAAATAGTAAAGGCCCTGATCAGATGCCACATTGTGTGGCATCTGATGTGGGCCTGCACTGTTTGCCAAGGTACCATCTTAAGGGTTTTCCCCGCATACACTGGGTCAACAGATTTGGCTCTTAGAATCTAACACAGATTATACAATTTTATAAGGAACATTTTACCTGAAAATATTCCACCTTGTAAAAAAAGCAAGGTCTTGTAAGTTTGATATTAGTGCTTCAAAAACAAGAATATTGTTCATACTCCCGAAGTTAAGGCCAATAGCATGTGGTTAGACTAATCAAAATGACCATGACCATCGTCCTCAACAGCTCGATTCTGGCAACAAACATGATCACTTTAACCCTAGTCCTATTGATCACAACCACCACTACCTTTTGCTTACAGTGTAGTTCCAGATCAGATGGCTTCTTTAGAAGCCAATTGATCTGGATCTACACTTGCTCATTTGGGATTTTGGACTGAACGAATACATTATCAAGTAATTTGAGTGGTTTTACTATCAACCAATCAAACTAGAATTTGTTTTTCTACAAAAACATAGATGTCTCCCCCTTTTTGACCTCTAAGTGTGACCTTGACCTTTGAGGTATTGACCTCGTCTCATGGTTGTTAACATTTCTGCTAAGTAATTTCAAAATCCATCGGAAAATAAGAAAGTTATTGACCAGACACGATTTGTCCATACATAAAATCTTCCAAGGGAGATAACTCAAAAGTTATAAATCCGAGATTTATATAGTTCTTGCGCACTGCACGTCGTGAAATATTGATTAATACTTATGACGTTTCGTGAAGATGGCTTGAACAGTTCAACGGACCGATGGATAGACGTCCGGGAGATAAACAATAAGTCTCCGAAAAATAAAATCGGGGGAGACAAATTACTCATTATATTAAGAGAAAAAGATAGGGAAACTGGAACAAGGGTACGAACGGCTCTTGGTGCTCTTTAGAGCCACCAAGAGAGTACCAAACACCTGGAGTTCGCTGCCAACCTCACATTTCTTTATACACTGTAGGCTCACTTCCTTACATACACCTATTAAGAAAGTCAGGAAAAATCTATGGTCAAACCTTATCCTGCTGTTCACGACAAACCCTACCTTTGCAAACTGTAGATCCTGATCAGATGGCTTCTGAAGAAGCCATCTGATTAGGATCTACACTTTTTGATGTAGTTTATAAATTGAACAATGATATATCAAGTAGTTTGATTTACTGACAATCAGCAATGGTAGTGGCTTAAATTATGCAGCGGAATGGAGAGTATGATATTTTCTAGCAATGGTCAACATGCACTAAAATGGCAGGTACCGAACCCGCGTCCTCTTTGTCAACAGCAAGACGCGCATCCGTCCGAGCTACCAAGGCCGGCAGGCCTAGTGTAGTAATGGGTCAAAAGTATTCAAATGGTCGATTTATAATCTGTTATTTTAAACTATTAAAACAATGACAATTTATTGCAACATTTTAATCATAAATACAAAATACAACAAACAAATAAATTCAAATCATAACATTTGTCTTGCCAAGTCAGAATGGTCGTTTGTTTCATCCAACACGAGCAGTAGTCAGTCTACTTGGTTGATACCATGAGGAGAGTAACAAGCCATACACTTCCTGCAAAGAATAGTCGCATATGGTTCATAGCAAAATAGATTGCACGGGAATGTGGACATATGTATAAAAATCGTGAACAAAGTGCGTTTTAAATGCCATGATAAATAGAACAAGCTGTGTTTGTAAAACACCGATGCCCGTGGACAGCGCATGTGCAGTATATGAAAGCCCTATCACTGACCAATCACATGACTAAAACACGCATATACAAATGCATTGTAAACTTAACCGCCAAAAAAAATAGAGCGAACATTGATGAAAAATTGTGATTAGTTTGCTCAGAATAAAGGTTGTGTCCACAATCTATATTTTGGAGATAAGGTTTACCGCTGTAAACTCTAGTTTTACTATATAAATAAGGGGTTCAAGGGGGGGGGGTCAAAATTGTATAGGCGTGTTTTCGTGATATGGCTGATGATCAAGATTTAACAGAGTTGTCAGAAGACAACATAGCTCGCCTTTGGGGCCTTCGTTGGTAGAGGACAATGAAGTTATCAAAAATTAAAATTCTGCTGTGAAACAGTTCCGACTGCAGCAATTTAAAGAGAAGCAGACAGTACCCCTAAGAACCCTATTGAAGAATCTCGTTTTAAGGGTTTTCGTTTGGAAAAAAATCCAATTTTGCTGCTCCAGACCCTGACAGTCAAACTCAAGATCTCCTACCCAACATTTGCACCAAGCATCTTAGAATCTTTAAAAAAAATGATGACATTAGAACAGTGACAATTTGTTTTAAATAATTTAGGCACATAGACCTTGACCACGAGCTCCAGACCTGAAAGTCGAACTCATTTCTTAAGAAAAAAAAATGCAGTTAAAAATGTATATTGATTTTTACTATTTTATGAATCAAATTTTCAAATAAAATCAATCACAATAAGAGCTCGCAGATAAATTTTAAGTGAATGCGGACGCTGACGACGCCGACACCCGAAGCCGGGGGTATAGCAATAGCTCCCCTACTTTTGTAAGGTGAGTTAAAACGTAGGCCAAGGTTACGAGGTAAACAAAAATACGTTACGACTGGAAAGGTCTTGTCACAAAGGCACACGTGAAATATGAAAGCCCTATCACTTATCGATCAAAAGTTATTGGCAATGTTAATGTCTATAGGTTGGTCAAACATCAAGGTCAATGTCGGGTTAAAAACTATAGTAATACTGGAAAGGACTTGCGAGAAGAAGTGCACATGGAATATGAAAGTCCTGTCACTGCCCAATCAAACGTTATGGCCAGTGTTAAGGTTTTGGCGGACAGGCAGACAAAACTATATGCCCCCGAATCTTTGATTCCGTGGGCATAAAATAGAATCTTTCGTTCGTGCTCCTGTATATTAAATTTTTTAAACCCTGAAAAAAAAATAACCGACAAAGCTTCGCGTTTTATCCGTTTTCCTCAACTCGGAATAATTCTGTCAATAATACACGAGCATTCATTTAAGATTCATGCAAAACACTCAACACAGCATACAACGAAACTTACACGGCTCTTTGGTACCAAGGTAGTCCGAGGCACAGTTACAAATAAGTATTATTATACTTTTGCCCAGTACTGGTATACCTTTGTAAGTGCTGATTAGAAACTCTTCGGCGAGGCGGTTCTAAAGAATACAGTTTATGGAGAACTTACAAACTAACCCTCAATTATCACAACAGTTACCTTATCTTTTGCTATGTTGTTGCTATGTTGCAGTCGAGTGGTTCGGTTGGGCATGGGCATTTTAAATGCTAAGTGCGCTTTTGTTATACGTGTGCTTGTTTCTCACGAATTCCATTAACCTTGCTGTTATTTTTGTACATCAGAGCTGTCCAGAAAGCATAGCATGCTTGGGAAAGCGTCCGAGGGGATGGACGTAGTTGTGGGTACTGCCTAATGCATCTTTGGACCTACATTACATAAATACAAATCAGAGTTTTGGAAAAGTTAGGAAAATACAAGCTCTAAAATACAGCTCTAAAATATAAAATTCTACACCCATGACATCATTGGCATGCGTGGGGAATTGCTGATTAAAATGATCTGGTCAAATATGAACTAAGTCCATCACATGATTTGCAAAATATGAAAACCAAACAGTCTGACCGGGTCATGGGTGCGGGTATTGCTGTGTAAATAATTGGACCTAAATCTATTACAAATATGAACCAAATCCATCATATGGTTGAAACATTTCCATGTCCGTGACGTTATGTGCGAGGTCATGGACGATGGCATTTCTGAAAGAAACTGACCTATCGTCATACAAGCCACGAACCAAATCCATTATATGGTTTGCAGAACGAGCCGTTAAACTATAAATGTTGACGCCGATGTCGACTTCAAAGCCAGGGTTGGGGTTGTGCAACAGCTCTTGTTCAGGAGAGCTAAAACGACATGAACGCACCTGTAATAACTGAAGCGTAATTTCATTAAGCTGTCAGTTATAATTCCATACTTTAGTGAACAGCTTTAATTATAAAGTAAGATTTTAAATAATTTTATGATAAACATTCTCGTAGGGTTTCTAATTCAAATGGGTCTCCGTATGACCTTAGCTGTTGGTGGGACGTAAAACTTAAACTCACTCACTCAAATTCAAATGGAATTAATGAACGTTTTGATGTTCAATGAATGGGTCGGTCATATAACACCCGATGTCATTAACTTGTATAACATACGCGAGGCTCATTTACGACGTTCAGCTCTAAAATCTGGATAGTAATGGATCATACGGAGAATGGACTCGTTTAACGGATCGTGGACCCGTTTAAAAATCGTGTACAAGTTTGGAGAAGCCCGAAATCAGACCTACACCTGGTGCGTATGGCGAAGAGCTTTTACCAGATCACCGAGACTTCAAGGGATATAAAAACAAATTTCGAAAGGTACTACGTTAATGTAATATTACCTAGTAATGTTGGAGCTCCGCTGCCTGTAGGTATTATATGCAGAATTCTGTTTGTCTCGAAGTATCTGTCACCAGCTTCCAGTGTACTGTTGTCAATGCTTCGCTTTTTCTTTGTGCAGCTCTGAAATAAAGTTATTTGTGTTTAGGTTTTACGTCTTCAACATTTAAGGTCATTTTGGGATTCCTTGGTTCCGATTGTGGGAGTTTATCCTATTACGAGCTGAAATGACGCGTCAAGCCGTCCGCCCACCGAAACCAGGATTGATGGAGTGGTCCTCGACTTGCACCACTAGGGCAGTCTTAGACCTAGAAGCGGGTTACCAGTACTCTTTTGTGGTAGGTTCCAGGTCTGCGCGGAAGCACCATGCAGCAGGTCTGTGCGGAAGCACCATGCAGCCCAGTCTATGTCTCTAAGCTTCGGTTTTTAAACACAATAACTTTATATTCTGAATTATCCGGTTTACGGGTTTATATGGCGAAGGACGAACGAGCATCGACTGTCGCTGCCATATGAATGCATGGGAAAACCTTTATAATATAAAGTCAATGACCTTTATTATGTATCCAATATTTTAAGTGTACTAAAATCAGCCTGTTGGTTGGCGCCTGATGCTCCGTCTTCGGTCGGGCCCCTCGGAGTCTAACTGTTGGTACTCTTTTGCTGCAGCAATTCTATTGTTGTATGCTGTCTAGTCGTCAACCTTGTTTCATCTGTAGTTTTTTTAGCTCACCTGACCGAAGGTCATGGTGAGCTTTTGTGACTGAGATGTCCGGCGTCGTCTTGGGTCGTGCGTCGTGCGATGTTCGTCGTTCGTCGTGCGTGCGTAAACTTTTCTTGTTAACACTCTAGAGGCCACAGTGTTGATCCAATCATCAAACTTTGTCAGAATCATCATCATGACAATATGTCGGTCAAGTTCGAATATGGGTCATTTCAGGTCAAAAAGTAGGTCAGTAGGTCAAATTAAAGGAAAACCCTTGTTAGCGATCTAGAGGCACAGTTTTGGTCCAATCTTCCCCAAACTTGGTCAGAATGTTTATCCTGACAATATCTCGGTCAAGTTTGAATATGGGTCATTTCAGGTCAAAAAGTAGGTCAGTAGGTCAGATCATAGAAAAACCTTGTTAACACTCTTGAGGCCACAGTTTTGGTCCAATCATCCTCAGAATGATCATCCTGACAATATCTCGGTCAAGTTCGATTATGGGTCATGTCGGCCAAAAAAATAGGTCGGCTCAAATCATAGAAAAACCTTGTTAACATTCTAGAGGCCACAGTTTTAGTCCAATCATCATCAAACTTGTTCAGAATTGTCCTCTTTATATAATACCTTGGACAGGAGGGTATTTTATTTGACAGAAAATGCTGTCAGCAAACAGTGCAGACCCTGATCAGATGCCACGTTCTGCGACGTCTGATCTGGGCCTATGCTGTTTGCCAGGCTACCCCTTCAGGGTTTTCCCGCCTTTTAGGGGTTATTATAACTTTAAATAAATATTTTGTATGATAACACAGCATCTCGAGCAATTCAGACTTTCAGGGTGTTTGGATCATGGTCAAAGTTCTTTTGGCCATTTTTAGAAAAAAAAAAACATTGTCATCACTCGACCTACTTTTATTTCATAATTTCCCCATCATAACCATGCTACAGATTAGAAATGATTGAAATCAACCTTCAGGCTGCAGAAATATAAATGCTGTTAGACATGGGGCGGCGGACCTTTCATCACAACCTCGGGTAAAAGTCCCACTAAATTGGAAGCAACGTCTCCAAAATGACCTAAATAGTATAAACCCCAAATCAAACAAAATTGATCAAATCATAATTGAGACTGCATTTTTGGTTAAAGCTTCATGAATGTTGCCAAGAATGTTTGCCTTTATAAAATCTTTTGAATGTTTGAATATGGGTCATGTGGGATCAAAAACAAGGCGATGAATAGACTCTGGTGAGCGATACAGGACCAACATGGTCTTCTTGTTTATTTGTATGTTCTCGGAGATGTGACACTGATGAGTTAGGAAGCCTTCATGCGGACTAAACAAAATTAGTGTATACCGCGACAGAGGTTAGGGCGAGGATTGTGGCCATGTAAAATCGATTTAAGCCCCCCAGTGGAATACTTTCCACTGACCGTTCCAAGGCGGTTCTTGTGTGGCGGTTTATTTATGTTGTTTGCTACTTGCTGTGTGTATCATTTTTGTATTTATTTTGGATGGCCATTTGGCCATTTTGTGGGAAAGTAACTGTCCTTATGGCCTTCCTTTGTTTAGGTTACCATTATGGTCTGGTCGCTTCATGTTTGCGTTTCTTTCCCTTTTGGTGTCTTTGATGGATGGAGTAAGTTAATTGTATCGATTCCTGATCTTTGTTTTACTTCTACTTTGGTTGGCATAACTGAACAAAGTTCATATATTCTCAAGTGGTTTGAAATGGAAAATAATGGGAGGACGTTATCCGACACGTTGAAAGCCCACGCCGAATGGCGCTAAAGTGAAAAGGGTGTTCACGCACGTTTGTAGATCTGTGCAGTCTCCATTAAAAACTTCGACGTTTACGAACGTAGGCAACCATTTCTTTTCTGAATTGTCAGTTTTAGGTCTTTCAAAATACTATATTCTGAAGAACAAGCAAATCCTGAACAGATTTGTGCGATCCATTTTGCTTTATGCCGTTTACATATTCAGTCTATGTTCTAACTCTTCAGTCGATACGCACAGGACGCCTGCTATTTTTTTTTTTAATACTAGCAATTTGTAAATGGTTCTATGAATCACTGATCATTATGGACGATTCACTCGATTATCTTATACCGGGGTCAGTAACATTTTATAAAGAAGAATTTCTGGTGTATATGAAAGTTCGGTTATATATATCGGGTATAATAAATGAATGAACAATCAACGGGCTTCGACAGGTTGGTTTTATTGTCGACTAGTTTCGGTCATATAATGACCTTTCTCAAGACATTGTACAGAGAAACAAAAAAAAAAACTGGATCAATAATCACGCGATACCAATTGTTCTAAAATCAAAGTGAAAGTATATATACTTTACATTCAAGTTGCCAAGGGACACAGTGGGACTTTAAATAATTCCCTTATGATAACGAGCCTCCTTTTGTTCTAGTTACCTCTTATGAGAGGTTCGTTATTAGTTTAAAATAGCCGAAAGTACTCACCGCTGCACAGTTTGAACTTCCCGTTGATGGACAGACTTTCACCGTACAGTGAAAATAGATGTCATCGCTGTCGTAGAATTTGAAGACGTACAGTGTGACGTAGTAGCGGTTGATGAGGGCAACAATGGATGAAACCGATGTAAAATCACTGCTAACCAAATCGTCATCATCGGCACATCTGTTGACAGAAATTATGTAAGTAAGCTACACAAATGACTTTTGAAAAAAGCACAAATATTCTAATGAATATGAAGTGGAAGATCTGTGCCAGCCATGAAAGTTCTTTTAGGCCTCTGACTCCGTTTTCGTCTTAGGCCTCCGTTTCCCTCCTGAATAGGTTAGAAACCTTAGTATCTGTCATGTGCTTAACTCATACGTGACGATGTGATCTTCACAAATAGTTTTTGGGTGGTCCATTTCTAATTATAGGCCCGTCTGATTTACTAAATGAACGTTATTTAAGCAAACCGTCTAGACATTTAAGCCGGGTCTGCACTGTTTGATAAAGTCGCAGAAAATGCCGCTAGGTATATATAGTCCGGTGTTAATGATAACACGAAGGATACTACTGTTGATTTGCTTCTCTCTACTGTTCTGCTTTTAAAAGAATCACCAGTATATCCTTTCAGCCCTGACCGAATTCTGAAAGGTACTTTCATGTCTGACAGACGTTATTCGTGTATGTAGGATGTCAAAATCATTAGAGCCAATAGCAAACTATTGATACTCATGCGAATGCTTGTTAGGTAAACACTGATCTAGTAAAATAATTTTTTAAATCCAAAAGTCCGAAAAGTGATCAATCTCGCCGTCGCCAGTTCAAGGACACATTCAAATAATAGTTGAACTTGTGCACATGCCAACATATTTGCTATCTTTAGCTCCTAACTTCAGTGGCAGGCCATAAAACTGTCTCGAGACAGTTGTTAATACTTAACCTTGCAATTTATTGCAACTAAACTTACGTACCCGTTGGTGAATAATGATTTTGATGTACCAGTGTTGTCTGTACCAGAGTAGGCTGTGCAGCTAGGTAGGGCATAGTAATCACCTGCAAGACATAAATTTCACCGTCAGCTACAAAACAGAACTGAAAATCGGAGCGAGTAAGTTTTTAGTCCGTGACTAGGTCTCAGTGACACTAAAGTTAAACTAGAATTTGTTTTTCTACAAAAACACAGATGTCAACCGTTTTTGACCTTAAGTATGACCTTGACATTAGGTATTGAGCTGGGTCTTGTGTGTCTAATTTAGATGAACTTCTGCAAAGTAACTTTAAAAATGTTCATAGAGAAATAAAAAAGTTATTGGCCGTACACAAAAAAAGCCCTTTTTTACCTTTGACCTCTAAGTATGGCCTTGACCTTTGAGGTACAACACATCGTCTCATGATGGTTAACATTTCTGCCAAGTAATTTCACAATCCATCTAAAAATAAGAAAGTTATTGACCAAACTCGAAAAAGCCCCTTTTTGACATTTGAACTTTATGTATGACCTTGACATTTTATGTACCCAACTGAATCATGCATGCAACACATCGTCTCGTGATAGTTAACATTTTTGCCAAGTAACTTCAAATTCTATCTTAAAATAAGCAAGTTATTGACAACACCAAAAAAAAAGGCTCCTTTTTTACCTTTGACCTCTAAGTATGACCTTGAACTTTGAGATACCAACCCGTGTCATGCACGCAACATATTGTCTTATGTTGGTTAACATTTCTGCCAAGTGATTTCAAAATCCATCTCAAAATAAGAAAGTTATCAACCAAACACGAAAAAGGCCTCTTTTTTGACATTTGACCTCTAAGTACGACCTTGACCTTTGAGGTACCGACCTGCCTCATGCGCACCACACATCGTCTCATGGTTGTTAATATTTCGGCCAAGTAATTTTAAAATCCATCTGAAAATAAGAAAGTTATTGACCGGACACAATTTGCCCATACATATACATACCGACAAACTTCAAAGGGAGATAATTAAAAAAAGTATAAAGTTATAGTCGTGCGGAATGCACGTCGTCTAATGCGGATTAATATTTATATGAAGTTTCGTGAAGATAGCTCGAACGGTTTTCAAGTTATAGAGCGGAAACTAATGTGTGACAGACGGACAGACAGACGCCCGGGGGAAAAACAATAAGTCTCCGAAAAAACAAATTCGGGGGAGACATAATTCTGCAATTGAATATTAGGTCCCAAATGACGAGAATATAACCACTGATTATAAGGGCAGTGAGACTTCACGGCAGACAAGCATGTGTCCATATTTTCACCGATTCATTTGAAACGGGTAACTGAATATAAAAAAGCAGTAGTTTTGATTAGAGGTTTAACGTCCACGTTTTCACTATAGGTCATTTTGGAGACTTCGCTTCCAATTTTGTGGACTTTCACCAGACATTGAGATTAAATGACATCAAGCCCTGTCGCCCAATGAAACCAAATGAAACCCATCTATTTCTTCAAGCCCCGATGAGCGGGGGCGAAAAAGTCACATCACGAAAACACGCCTATATATATGGTTTTGACCCCCTTGAACCCCAGTATAGTAAAACTGGGGTTTACGGGGGTAAACCTTTTGTTATTTTTCGTCTAAAATATAGATTGTGGATACTCGGCGGTTCTAACGAACCCACAATCTATATTTAGAGCCGAAATAAGAAATATATTACAAGTTTTCATCTGAAAATGTAAATTTTACCACCAAAAAAATGAACAATGTATTTGTATAGGCATGTTTTCGTAATGAGTACAGATCGTTGACCTTTTCATGAATACTATGCTTCATAGGGCGACAGACTTTCACCTCTTTATTCGCAAAATCTTTACTGTATATTCTGATATGACATCGGTACAGGAGTGAGTTTCAGCTTCTATTTCAGAAGTGTGCCTTTACTTATGACATTGTCATCCCTATATAACGGTACGAGATGGATCGGCCAGTGTGACGTAATGTTCACTAAACATTCAGCCTGTAGTAAAACTTGCTATATAGGGGATCTTACACGAGTATACAAGTGCTCAGTTATTACTGAATTTATTAAACGAGTTACGGAAAAGGGATAAAATGAGAGGCTTTGCCGAGCATTTTATACCTTTTCCTCAACGAGTTTAATAAATTCAATAATACATGAACACGAATGCAAGATTCTAATTATCATACGACATCAAAAGGCATTATATGCACGATTTTAACAAATATGTCTATATTCCGCCATTGGTAAACGCGACGTTGTTAAGAACATCGTACGTGTAACGTTACGGGACGTATCTATGTAATTAAGATATTTAATCCGCTAGTGGATTATGAATTTATTGCATTACGTTATTATACTCAGATGCGACTTCATGATACTATTCTTTATTAAGACTACGTAAACATGTTTACTTGGTACGTCTAATGTCCAATAGATCGAGGCTCCAACATCAGCTTCCGTTACTTCCGCGGCTGTGAGCGAAGAAATTCCACGTAGCTCTGTCGAAATTACAAAACTTGGTGTCTGTGCCAGCTCTGTTGAGGTCTCTAAACTGCAAGAAGTGAAAACTTGCATGGCAATGCGTCATAAATGCGACAAGTCCGTATAAAAAATGGTGATATAAAAAAGTCTTCATTGAAAGATTATGGTTGACTGAATTATAAGCATTACGTCCAACGGGAACAGCGAACGTGATACCATTTACTCTATTCACCTATATAATTTCGACCCTCTTGAACCCCACTTTATATGGTAAAAATGGGGTTTTACAAGGGTAAACCCGATTTCTTATTTCTGCTCTAATATAGATTCTGACTACTCGTTAGAAACGTCTCGCTGAGGCGGTTCTAATGAGTGCCAACATCTATATTTTGAGTAGAAATAAGAAATGATAATTTTTAATATTAAAATTCATTTTTACGGCGATAAAGGTGGCGATGTTTTTGTAAAGGCGTGTTTGCGTAATGCTTGGATATTCTCTTCTTGAATATAACGACAAGATGTATGTTCGCAGGCTTCCTATTAGGGTTATCATTGCTTCGAGTACGGAAAGCTATATAAAAAGCGCTCATAGCTATAAGAAATCCAGTTTTGGTAAGGAAAGCTCAGTGTATTGTTTAGTAATATTTACCCGATTTGCGCGTTCATGTTTATTGAACTGTGATAATCGCATGGTCAATAGTAGGTTCCCAGCAGGCACCCGATGTAATTGTGACGTCATCAACGTCGGTGTGACCTCATAACATTTATGCAATGTGATATCCAAGTCTGTGCATGATTTGACGTTGCAATAGCGACGTGTGCCTGCTGGGTTACCTCGAGTGTTTGGGTCGACTATATATCATTCGTCCCAAAAAGCTTAACCCTTATAACGCTGGATAACTAATTTAGGCACACCATTAGCTAACTATCAACCAAATCAAGCTACTTGATAATAGATGTTGATGGATCTTTAATTACAAGTTTAACCTTCGTCAACACTGTAAAGTTCATTTTGGAGACGATGCTTCCGATTTTGTGGGGCTTTTACCCGACATCGAGGTGAAATGACATCTCAAGTCCTGCCTCCCAATAAAACCAATAGGGTTTATTAGCATGGACGAGCCGACACCCCGCTTTACCTGGGCAGGCTTGCAACCTCTAAGCGGTTTTCCAGTACTCGTGTGCGGGTCGGTTTCAGGTCTGTCTGGAAGCATCATGCAGCCCATATATTTTTTCAAGCCCCGATGGGCGGGTCTACACCGTTTGCAAAGTATGGGTGGTCATTTCCAGCTAGGTAGATGCTCGTGACTGGCATAATTAATCCGACGGTTTAAGTTGATGCTTGATTTGCATAGCATCTACGAAATGTACCAGTCAATCTGCGAACAACCGAGCTGCTTGTGTGCCAGCAAGTGGAACTTCGAAATAACTGCTCGTTTCTTTTGAATATGAGCCAGCGCATGACAATCTACAAGTAGCCTTGAGCGACCAGCGTATTGGCAAAGTCTGATCAGAGTCTGATCGTATGTACCTACTATAGGCTAATATCTATGAAAAGAGACACAAGCAAAAGGTCTCGTCACAGTGGATGGATGCGCAGGTCGATTTCAGTCTCTGCGGGTTTATTGTAGTTAGTCATGCGCAGGCTCATATCTGAACAAAATGCTTGTTTTACGGGCCAGTCAAAAGGTAAGGTCATGTTGGGTGGGCCAAAGCAGAAGAACGCCTCTGCACTGAAAGCTACACAGTATATTAACCCTTATCCTGCTGAATATTTTAAGTTGTCGCAGCCATTTCTGATTATCAGCCAATTAGATTACATTATATTTCGTTCAAATTCACAAACTGAACGACAGTGTAGATCTGTATATACAGTTTGCAAAGATAGCGATTGTGAACAGCGCGATAAGGGTGAACATCAACCCAACCTTGAATTCCGCAAGAACATAGACCATAGAAACCGAGATATCCATCGACTAACAATTTTTCGAAACATTCAATGCTATGGATATTAACTTGAACAGCCTTTTAGGGCGGTTCAAATAAGAACGTATAGTAACAAATTTATCCTTTAATTATTAATGGCCACTATCTGGAACTATACAGATTCTTAAAAAAATAAACAAAAAAAAAAAAAAAAACATTGCTCGCCTCTATCAGTTGCGACTTACGTGGCGGCTAGACTGTCGTCTACTGTTCGATCTACTCCGGCGTCCGCTATCTGGGCACAGTGGATGGTATACGAATCAACTGTATCACCTCCAAATATAGAGTCAGCACCGGCCGTTGCCGCACGATCAGAGAAATGAATGACAATGTCTTGGTCCTGGAAAAAGTGGGGCAACACCGTTGCAAACTGTTTGCGCTCAGTGAAACAGAAATAAGTTAAGGTTACATCGAGTGTCAGTTTCCTTGGTAAGCTTATGTATACACGCGCGCGCCACAATCAAACAGTTGATTCTTTCGCCATACAGAATCTAACAGAATCTAACTAGAAATGCGTCCGTAGGACACGGATGCCCCCGCCTGAAAATATGTCTATGTTCGTATTCATCCATAGAAAGTTATGAACCGTGTTTTAGTTTTGGACCTTTTTTTTTCACGTTTCACCTCTAAGTATGACCTTGACCTTGCAGGTAAGGACGTTGTCTCATGATGGCCAACATTTCTGCCAAATAATTTTAAAATCCATCCAGAGATAAGAAAGTTATTGCCTGCGTTTAAGTTTCGGACCATTTTTTTTACCTTTGACCTCTAAGTATGACCTTGACCTTGGAGGTACGGATCTGGGTTTGCATGTGACACATCGTCTCATGATGGTTAATATTTCTTCAAAGTAATTTTAAATCCATCCAGAAATAAGAAAGTTATTGACTGGGTTTAAGTTTCGGACCCTTTTTTGGACCTTTGACCTCTAAGTATGACCTTGGAGGTACGGACCTGAGTTTTGCACCTGACACGTCATCTCATGATGGTTAACATTTCTGCTGAGTAATTTTAAAATCCATCAAGAAATAAGGAAGTTATTGACTGCGTTTAAGTTTCGGACGCACGGACGGACGGACGGACAAGGGCAACGCTATATGCCCTTTCCACCATTCTTGGAATGGCGGGGGCATAAAAAGAGGGACCATTTCATTTCAGATGAAAAATTGTGAAATATCAACACAATTTAGGTCATTTCGAAGACATTGCTTCCAATTTTGTGGGTTGTCGAATCCTCGTAGTTCGATTTTTATGTTCGCCGAGATGTAGCACTGAGGTATAGATAGTGCAATTTTGAAAGACTTTATGACCTTGTTACCACAATTTCTCAATCGACTCATGCACATTTTTATGTGCGCCGTTTTTCTAAGAGGTCGATATATGTTATTCAGTACAGAGACCGGTGAATGGGTCACCATTCAGAAGATGCTGAAAATTCATGAGAATTCTACGCAAACCGCAGTTTCGCATTTAACGTGATTGTAGTTATGATACATGATATTTAGTTACCAGGGCACAGTTAGTGATCTCCACGGTTGATCCAGAGACCGAAACAGTGCAGTCCGCAGCAGAGTTGCTTCCTGTATCCTCAACAGCTACCACGTTGGTGTAGGTACCGCTGTCAGGGTTGGTAACGATAATTGTACCGTTGGGATAGCAAGCTGAAATTTGTAGAATCAATGTAAGTACACATAAACCTTAACCTGTTCACGACACCCTATCTTTGCAACTGCAGATCCAGGTAAGATGCTTTGTGAAGAAGCCATCTGATCAGTATCTACACTAATATAGTGTGTAGATAAAAGAATATGATAGATCTGATTGTCTGTTAGTTGGTAATTCGTGTGACTTAATATATTCAGTAGGATATGGTTATAGATCTGTTACTGTTCATACAGTTTACTTTTTTACGATACAGGAATCGTACGCGTTTTGTCATGCTGTACACGAAAAATGCAAGCAATATAAAAATTGAGCTCTTGAAAACTGGGTTCAATAGAGAAGCAATGCTTTTAGGAACAAGAAAAGTAAGCTTATGAAGTTAGAGAACAAGGCAATATTTGGACACGTCAGTTTAAGTCTGTGCAATGAACACTGTTCTGAACCCAATTTATGTACAATCCTTCGGATAAACTAGAGGAAATTGGGGCGATTTATTTTACTTTTTTTTTTTTTTTGCTGAAAAACATAATTTGGTGTATTCGTTAGAACTGCCTCTGAGGCGGTTCTAACGAGCACCAACTTTTGATTGAAATAGAAAAAATATCTAAACTTTTTCATGCGAGTATCAAAGACTCCTTCATAACGCACGGGTATGTTGTTATGTTATGCGACAAGTCGTTGCCCATGACGACGCATACCGTTTCCTAAAACTAGTAAAAACGTTAGTGACAAACGTTGCTTTTATGTTTAATTCTCTTTTATCCGTATCCCGTTGAATACACCAACCTTTTCAAACTGAACAATCCGTATCATATGGCTTCTTAACCCTTATCTTGCTGAATAAGCATTTAAGCCACACCCGGTTCTGTCTAGCAACCAAACAAATTACTTATGTAATTTATTGCTACAAATTCATAAACTGAATGCCAAACCGTGTAGAGCCTGCTCTATGAGAAGCCATCTGACCTGGATCTACACTGTTTGCAAAGACAGGGGTTGTCGTGAACAGCAAGATAAGCGTTATTGATCTACACTGCTATTCTTGTGAATTGCATAGATGCACCGACGTTACACTATTACACTAAGTAACTGGATGAAATGGGTGTGGCTTTATCAATTTATTCAGGAAGAGAGGGGTTAAGATGCAAAAAGATCTGGTTATGTTGTCTACTGCATATTTCAACATTTCAAAGTATTTTTGGACACAGGCAAAAAAGTGTGGACCGTGCTTCATACTACAGCAATAAAGTAACCACCATCATACAGTAGACGACAATTTGTGTCACCGACATCTAAAGGATTAATTCTGTCGCAAGGTTGTTAACATGGTAAAAACCGGAAATGACATCTAGCAGCAGAATGTCCTCTAGCTGTTCAGATGAGATGATCCAATCTAAATAAGCACATATTTTCTTCAGTGCTAAAGTCCACGTGGCTTATACTACGACCTAAACTATCATCATAGATTTGAAGGAAATCCATGAAACTTATTCATTCGTAAGAGGTTGTTTGGAATTATTGGTTGGGTTTTGCAAACGGTGTTGACCCACATCAGGCGTCTGATCAGCGTCTACACTTTGCTTAAAAATAATTTAAGGGTTAAACAAAAGTTAATTGGAGTCCAGGAGTATTTTCGGAGACTGTCGGATAACCAGTACAGTGCTTTGATAACTTACATGTAGGGGTAAGAAGCTAGCGGGAACGGCTGTTTTTTTTAGGATTTAGGTAAACCGTGTATAGTCCGACCAAACGTGGTGTAATGGCGCCTGATCTGGGTCTATACTGTTAACCTAAGTCACAGCACATGAGAGCACTGCAAATTTTACATTCATTAGGAAAAACCTGTCCTTGTGAAATAATGGCGTCCAACATTGTCAGAAATGACAAATGTCCGGTAAAAATGATACCTTTCTTATTTCTACTTTCAACATAGATTGTGGGTGCTCGTCCGCCTTAGAGGCGGTTCTAACCAGTTCCCACAATCTATGTTTCTGAATACAAACAAAGCAGCTAAAATATACCCCGTAAACCGCACTTCTCTATAAAGTGGGGTTTATAGGGGTCTTCGTTTCACGACGTAAGTCTGATGGTCGGCGTTGCGTTGCAACAACAAGACTAGCATGGATTTAAATAACCGTTAGCTCGATTGTGCGCAAGTGACATGTGTGCGGTTTAAATCAGTCACGTGGACTATAAATCTGGTCTATGATTTGGCAATAGACCTTATACTTTACTTCGTTCGGGTAGATCTCAGAGCTGTTGGTGAATGTTGATGTTAGTGAAAGGTCGCCAAACATTTAAAGGAAAATCTAGTACCCAGCTAAAGCTATCTAAATACAGTAACAGTGCTATATTAAGACATTTGGTACTGTTCAAGTGGTCTTTAAGACCGCTTTTGAACAGTCTCAAAGGTGGTGTTAATCCAGAGCACACTTGGGGTAGAAAACAAAATGAAACCTAAATATGCTTGTAATAGCATAATGTATCTTAATTTTAGGTGGTCTAATAGCGAAATTTTACTGTATGTACTTACTATGAGCAAGAGAGTCCGAACTGCTTATGCCGGCGGACGCAAGTAGTGGTAACGCCAGCACGACAAGACCAAAGAAAGAATTCATCCTGGAAGAAAGGGTGCCTATAGATAGAACGTACACATTAGAACCGTCTCTATATGCTGCATGTTAATATCGCCTCATCGAGCCGGTTCTAATTAGCAACATAATGTATTTTACAGTACACATAAAATATGTTTACTCTAGTTTGTTTACCGGTTTAGCGTCCGTCAACATTGTCATTTTGGAGACCTTGCTTCCAATTTTGTGGGATGGATGGATGGATGGATGTTTTATTTAAAGACGCTCAACCCTAATAAGGCATATAGCGTCTAAAACAGTTATATATTATACATAAAATTGTGCAAGATTAAACAATTAAAATTTTTATAATTACAGCTTGTTAAAAAGACAGATTTCTTTAAGAAAATTGATTAATTGGTAAAAAGGAACATTATTAAAAAGATCTTTCATTGTAGTAATGTTAAAATATTTTGAACGTATATGATTAAATTCAATACATGAGATGAGAAAGTGATTAACAGTGAACGGTTCGTTACAAGATATACAGAAAGGTGCTTGTTCGTTTTTTAAAATGTAGGAATGTGTGAGTCGTGTGTGTCCAATACGGCATCTCGTAATTTTTGTCTGATCTTTTCGGCTATAGTTCAAAAATAGGCATTTACTGTAAAAATTAGGTTGAATTTTATTTAATTTATTATTAGTTTCATTGTCCCATATAGATTGACATTTTTTCTTTATATATGTATTGATGTTTGATTTGAAATCAGAGAAAGGAATTTTTAAATTTGTAATAGTTAACGATAATGCCGACTTGGCTTCCAAGTCAGCCAATTCATTTCCACGAATATTAACATGACTTGGAAGCCAGCAGAATATAATCTCCTTGCAGACAGAAAGGTAATGATATTTTCGTAAAATTTGTTGAATCAAGGGGTTCCTGTGCTGTTGGTCTTTCAGAGCTTTTAATACAGAAAGGGAATCAGAATAAATGATAAATTGTTTTTTCGGATTGATCTCGTATATGATAGAGTGCTATATCAATTGCTTTCGCTTCAGCGGTAAAAATAGAGCTATTATCGGGTAATCTAATGCTGTCAGTAAAATTCGGACTAATGACAGAACAAGCAACTTTCTCATCTTGTTTCGAACCGTCAGTGTAAATGGAAATGTGACGTTTAAAATTGGATTTGATTTCTAAAAATTCGTTTTTAAAAATATGAGATTCTACTTCTGTTTTCTTATTTTTATTTAAATCTAAAATAATCTTTGGAGCACTTAACGTCCATGGCTCTTTTGATGGTAACGTAAAAGATTGAATATTATTAATATTAATATTGGCCTCCATAAATAATGGCTTGATTCTTAGGCCAAGCGGTTTAATAGCCGATGGTTTGTTGTTGTAGAATCGTTCGTAATTAGGATTAAAAACAATGTCATATGCTGAATTTCGTGGATTGGCGGCCAATTTTGTAGCATATTGAAGAGACAATTTCTCCCTTCTAACATACAGTGATGGTTCATTCGATTCAGCATAAAGACTTTCAACAGGTGAGGTGCGAAAGGCACCTAGTGCTAGACGTAAACCTTGATGATGTATAGTATCCAAAGATTTTAAATAAGATTTCCTAGCAGATCCATAGACTATGGAACCATAGTCCAATTTGGAACGAATTAAAGATCTATAAAGATTTAAAAGAACAGTGCGATCTCCTCCCCAGTCGGAACTAGACAGGACTTTAAGAATATCAAGAGCTTTTAAACATTTAGCTTTCAAAGCTTTGATATGGGGAATAAAAGACAATTTGTTATCGAATAAAAGACCCAAAAATTTCGCTTCAGTGACGACTGGAATTGGACTGCCGTATATAGTAAGAACAGGATCTAAATGCAACTTTCGAATTTGGCAGAAATGAACACACTGAGTTTTTGTTTTTGAAAACTTAAAACCATTTTCTGTTGCCCAAGTTTCTATATTATTTAAACACCTTTGGAGTTTAAATTCAATGGTTTCCATATTTTTGGATCGATAAAAGATTCCAAAATCGTCAACAAAAAGCGAACAATCTGGGTCTTTTACACATTTAACTATATTATTAATTTTTATGCTGAACAAGGTTGGTGATAAAATACTACCTTGTGGTACACCTTGTTCTTGATCAAATGTGTCCGATAATGTATTTCCTATGCGAACATTAAATGTTCGATCGGACAAGAAATTTTGAACAAAAAGTGGCAATCGGCCTTTAAGGCCCAAGTTGTGTAAATCTTTCATGATGCCATATTTCCAAGTCGTATCATAGGCCTTTTCGAGGTCAAAGAATACAGCTACGACATGTTCTTTTTTGACAAAGGCATCACGTATAAATGATTCCAAGCGAATCAAATGATCGTTAGTAGAGCTGTTTTTTTCTAAAACCAGCTTGAAATTTAGTGATAAGCTGGTTTGATTCTAAGAACCAAACCAGCCTATCATTAATCATTCTCTCCATTGTTTTACATAAGCAACTTGTTAAAGCAATAGGTCTGTAATTAGTGGCTTCAGTATGATCTTTATTAGGTTTCGGAATAGGAATAATGGTAGCTTTTCTCCAGTTTTCAGGGAATTTTCCAGTGATCCAAATATCATTCAGAATATTTAATAATGTTTCCAATGCCTTGTTGGGTAAATGTTTTAAAATTTGATAGTGTATGTCGTCAGGACCAACAGCAGTATCATGAGATTTATGGAGAGCATCTAATAATTCTTTAGTAGTGAAAGGTAAATTATATTTTTCATGATTTAATGAGGAAAAATTTAAATTCTTTTTCTCTTGTTCTTGTTTAATATTTTGGAAATTTTCTGAATAATTTAAGCTAGAGGAGTTTTTCTGAAAATTTTCCCCCAAGGCATTGGAAATGTCTTTAGCCGTTGAACATATATTTCCGTTCGATTTGATATGGACATGTTTATTTGATTTGTTTTTGCCACTAATTTTTCGAATCATGTCCCATATTTTCTTAGTTGGTGTTCTGGTATTCAGTTTGGAGACGTATTGCTGCCAAGATGCTTTTTTGGCCGATTTTATTGTTTTGCGGGCTTTAGCTCGCATATGTTTGGCATGGATAAGATTTTCTTTTGTTGGTTGTTTATTAAATTTTCGTAATGCAGATTTTCTTTTATTGATCGAAGTTTTAACTTCGTCATTAAACCAAGGTTTGTTTCGTTTTGAAAAAGTCGAGGATTTAGGAATACATTTTTCAGCAATATCAATCAATTGATCAGTAAAATCTTGTATATCATTTGCAGTTTTAAAAAAATCAGGATCAAGTTTGTCATTACATAATTGATTAAAATTTTCCCAATTTGCTTTACTCAAATTCCATCTGGGGTGCCGATCCTCATGGGTCGATGCAATTTCTTCAATTACTATCGGAAAATGATCGCTCCCATGGAGATCGTCCACAACAGACCAATCAAAATCTAGATAAATATTTGGAGAGCAAATTGAAAGATCTAAAGCAAAATAATTTCTTGTGGGAGAATGAAGATATGTTGGTTGTTTATCGTTAAATAAACATAAATCATTTTCAGCAATAAAATTTTCTATGATTTCTCCTTTGTCATTTGTATCCGAGCAACCCCATAATTTGCTGTGACTATTAAAATCTCCTAATAATATATAAGGACTAGGTAATTGATTTATTAAATTTTCTAATTCTTGTTTAGAAAAATTATAGTGTGGTGGTAGGTAGACAGAACAAATCGTTATGGATTTGGATAAAGTGACGTTTACAGCAATAGCTTGTAAATTTGTGTTTACATCTATTTTCCTATGAGGAACGTCAGATTTTACCAGGATTGATGTACCTCCTGATGCCTTCTGATTATCCCTTGTGATATGATGGTACATACTGTAACCTTTGAAATTAATATTATCTGTAGTTTTCAAAAAAGTTTCTTGGAGACAAATGACATTAGGAGAAAAAAGTGTAGATAAAATTAAAAGTTCGTTAAAATTGGCTTTCAGTCCTCGACAATTCCATTGAATTATTGACTTCTTATCCATGGTTGAATGGAGAGAAGATTAAAACAAGGAATTTAATCCTTTATCTTTTATTATTAGGCTTTAAGAACGTGGAGGGATCATGGTCCAACTCCATGTCCTCAAGGGCGCCATACTGATTAGCCAGTTTTACTGGATCAGCAGACGCCCCTTTACTGTTTGGGTTTGATCCTTTATGCTTTTCTTTGCCGTTTTTTTTCTTTTTGATCCGCTGTCCCTGACGTGGATCGGGAGTGTGATCTGCTAGAATGTTTGCCGTTAGGTTGTGAACTGGTCTGCGAAGTTTGTCTAGATTCTGATCTTGAATGATGAGTAGATGTAGGTTGTGACGATGTAGTAGGTTGTGATGATGTGGGTTTTGGTTTAACAGTAGAGGTAATTACTTTAGAGTGGGGTTTAATTTCAAAATCTTTTTCATTAAATTGAGTGGAGGTTTCTTTTGTTTCAGGTTTGCTGGCAAGGGATTGGACAACTTTGGCGAATGTGTTTTCTGGTTTGTTTTGTTGTATTTTCTTTGCTTCCAAATAGGTGACGTTTTGTGTAACTTTAATTTTCATGATTTCTTTTTCAGTTTTCCAAACTTCGCAGACATTGGATTTAGATAAATGATCTTTTCCGCAGTTCACACATTTTGGAGTATTCTTGCAGTTGATAGTGTGATGGTCGGTACCACCACACTTTTCACAAACAGATCCGTCAGGGACAGTGCAATCGTTTTCATGGTGTCCAAACCTCTGACAATTGAAACATCGCAGAGGATTGGGCACGTATATGTCAACCGGTATTATCCTGTAGAAAATTTTTAGTGATTTCGGTAAGGAAGTTGTACTAAATGTAAGAAGAAGTGTGTTCGTGTCAATCAGATTTCCGTCTTTTTTGATTTTAAAACGTTTACAGGCCGTTACTCCTTGATCTTTAAGATATTCTATAATGCTGGCTTCAGATTCTTGTTTTAACATTCTGTCACGGATAATTCCCTTACAAGAGTTTAAAGTTTTGTTCCGTGACAGAAACATTCATGTTGAAAAATTTATTGATTTTTAGTAGATTTTCCGTTTGCGTTTTCCTGTTAGTTTCAATCAAAAGAGTTCCATTTTTTAATTTTTTAACGTTTTTAGGTGTACCAATGATAGATTCAATTTGCTTTTCGATCACAAACGGTGAAAGGGTAGTAACAGCCTTTTCCTCCTTACTCGAAATCACCAAAAATCTAGCGAAATTTTCGTTGGCTTTGAAATTGAAAGTTGCCGGTTCCGGGTCGTCGTCAGATAAATCTAAAAATGCTCTTTTCCTTGTGTTGGATCCCATGTTGATAATTTATGATTCGATAGCTATGCGCCCCACCCTCCTTGGAGCCCTACAAGGGGACGTTTTAATGGAAATGGATCTCCTATTTCCAACGCCAAGGCTACATTGCTATTATACTCGATGACACGACCAGAGTCCTTCCGCTCCACTTCTGCTTTATGATTCCCAACTATGCACCCAGATTTCAATGAAAAAATGAGGAATAGTTGGGATCCATCCCCACCCATATTCTCTCCCTCACAGAAGTTTCTGCTGAATTTCCCCAGTACAAGCCCACCGATTGATCCATCAGCCGCCGCCCATCAAATAACACTCAAAGATAGAGGAATAAGAAAAAATTACACCCGGTTTGTACCATAAAGATACGTAAGAAAGGTAGAAGGAAGTAAAGAACAAGCTGTGCAATTCTAGAGCTTGGCACGACTGAGCCGATTGATTCAGGCCGGATCTAGCCCAAACCCCTCTTCTATCTGAAATATGGGCCAAAATGATGTGTTGAAAAGCTGGAGATCCCTGGGCTTTTCTCAATCATCAGGATCCCTTCTTCCAGCATACGAGACGCCACTCACGGCAAACAAGTGGCTCCTGTTTCAACAAGGAATTTCATCCCCATTCACTACAGAAGGAAAGTGACCTGTATATTTTATTCCCTACAGACAAGGGAGGCCGAAAACGTTTGCTTAAATAAAAGCTTGGCTCTGAAAACAGGAGATCCTTTGCTAAATATGAGATCCACGATTATGGTAAGAAATTATTGAGGTGATAAGTTTCCGAGAGTACAAATGATTTTATAGACTGATGAAGAAATAAGCTGTGTTAGATGATAACGTACACTTCAGAATTTAGTGATAAGTATCTGATCCTGTTAACTTTGGAATAACATGAAATAAATTTGAGGTAACATGAAACGACAAGCTACTTATCTAATAACGTATTTAAAATGCATCTTTCATTGATGTGCAGAGTGATGGAGCATGAAAAAGTGACACATACACAGTACAAACATATACAGATGAGGTTTCTTCTTTGTGGTGCGCGACCCACCAGCAATGATGATACACGTACAAATGAAGCGTGGTAGTAACATGAGATAGGAAAGGTTTAAAAGGATAGATCTCGCGTAGTGAATTGAAAAAAAAATGGTAAGATGCATTTGAATAAATTGAATTACAAAATAATACCGGTCGAACGGACGATTGTTCTGTATGTTGGAGGCTTTTACCCAACTGCCACAGAACCTGAAGGCAGCCACCTATTTCGAGGCACCGGGTGGTCTCGGCAATGGGACTGTTTTCGGTGGGGTCTTACCACTCTGCCACACTCCCGAAGGCAGCCGCCATATTTCTACCCCCCGGGCAGGCGCGGGGCCCAATTTTGTGGGACTTTTACCCGAGAGAGATGAAATGACATCTAAAGACCTGTCGCCCAATGAAACAAATAGTGTTTCATAAGTATGGACGGTCAGACTCCCCGCTTTGCCTGGGCAGGCTTATTGATTCCATTGTGGAAATGGAACAATATTTTAGGGTCACTAAGATGAGGCCTAATTGGCCGAAACTAGCTAGTCTGGCCCAGAAAACGTTCACTTTATATTTCAGGTCTGTGGTGTATTCTTTGCTTCCAAAGGATAAACCTTTTATAGAACATTTAGATCGTCTGAGCGGTTTACCAGTACTCAGAGTGCGGTCGGTTTCCGTTCTGCGTGAAATGATTATGCAGCCCATCTATTTCTACAAGCCCCAATGGGTGGGGGCCGAGGTTTACTCCTGTAAACACCTTTTTAATACATAAAAGAGTCAAAAAATTATATAGGCGTGTTTTCGTGTTGAGTGAAAATTAGTACATTCCGATCAGCACCTTGGTGGATACTTTTATGAATGCCATATTAGCAAGTCTGTAGTTGTGCAGCTTTTTCAAGTGCACAAAACCCCGAAAACCCAGTCCTTGCATTAAATACCCCGTGAATTTTCCAGTTAACCGTTTGATTTGATGTTTAACGTCCCCGTCAACACTAGGTCAATTTGGAGACTTTGCTTCCAACTTTGTGGGAGTTTTACCAGACATCGAGATGAAAGGACATCCCAAGTTCCGTCGCCCAATGAAACCAATACGGTTTGTAAGCATGAACGGTCCATCTCTTGCGCACCGCTTTGCCTTTAAACGGTTTACCAGTACTCTTGTATTTTAACAAACATGCATTTCTGCAATTCAGAACTTAGTCAATTTTCGATGGCTTGAACCAATTTCGGACTTTGCAAATTTGTCGAAACATCGGTAGTTCGAGGCACGGAGAGTTGCGTCTAGTGCCATACCAGGAGACTTGATTGTGGGATCTTTTTGGATACTATAAAAATTACACAGCATTTTTGCTAGATAAAGGAACAGATCCCTTACATTATCCCTTTATCATATTTGTAGGTGTCCCCTGCGGACGAGAATGGGTGACACCCGTGGACAAAATCGTTCATACTTTGATGAGCTTCATTTTATTCCGACTTGAAACATCATTCAATATATCCCATCATCCTAGACAAATAAATTCAAAACACAAGATTGTGTACATTTCGTTACGGATTCCTGCACTGTCCAATCACTGAACGACAATGTCAATCAGAAAGGGTTTTCCAAAATGAGACCAATCAATTGCTTTGTGTAGTTTTAGAATTTTTTGATGAATGTTTGATTTGAGGTTTAACGTCTCCGTCAACACTGAAAAGGTCATTTTGGAGACATTGCTTCCAATTTTGTGGGACTTTTACCCGACATTGAGATGAAATGATATCAAGCCCTGTCGCCCAATGAAACCAATAGAGTTTATAAGTATGGACGGTCCGACACTACTTTGATGAATGACATTTGCTCGTCAAACTAACTTGATGCAAAAAGATTCTTTGAAAGTTATTTCATAGGAGTTTGAACGGTTTGTGTGTAGACTGTTCCATGATAAAACAGCTTTATAATTTTGACCCCTTTGAACGCCACTTATATAGTAAAACTTTTTACAGGGGTAACTCTTAAGATCACTAGAGCCGAACGCTCCGGGGAAGCTGATGTATAGGCATTGGTCCGTCGTCTGCGTCGTCAACATTTTCAAACATCTGACCCATTTGGCCAATTGAAACCAAATTATTGGTGGAGCCTCTATGGGAAGGGGGAACAAAAAGTTGGTTCACATCACCAATATGGCCGCCATGCCCGTATATGGTAAAAATCTTTAAAAATCTTCCCAAAAACCGAATAGCCGATGATCTTAAAATTTGGTATGCAGCATCGGGGACATGGGCCCTATCAAGTTTGTTCAAATGATGACGTTTGGTTGACCTTGCCCGTTTAACGTCAAGGTCAAATTTGGTCACTTAGACGTTCGTATAGAACGGCAAAACAGTGGATTTTTCAGATTGTATGTTAGCTAGTGGCATCAGAAATGGTATTTGCAGTCAGCTGAATGGAAGTTTATCAGTTCCAAAGGGCAAGGTCATTTAGCGACCTTTGTCCAGGATGGCTCAGATTGTTTTTTTATCTTCACTTAAACTATTTAACTGAAACCAAATTACATGTGGAGCCTCTATGGAAAGAGGTAACGAAAGTTGGTTCATGAGGACTGGGTCACATGACCAATATAGGCCGCTATGCCCATATATGGTAAAAACCTTTAAAAATCTTCAAGAACCGAATGGCCGGTTATCTTGAAACTTTGTATGCAGCATGAGGGACTCGGGCCCTATAAAGTTTGTTCAAATGATGACCTTTCGACTTTGACCCGTTTTGACGTGAAGGTCAAATTTGGCCATTTAGACATTTGTATGGAATAGTGGATATTTCTGATTGCCTGGTAGGCTGTGACATCAAAAATGATATTTGCAGTTAGCTGAATGGAAGCTTATCAGTTCCAAAGGTCAAGGTCATTATCGACTTTTGCCTAACTCTTGGATGGCTCAGATTCAGTATTTTTATCTTCTAAAGTAAAAAGAACTGTGCCGATTGAAACCAAATTACATGAAAAGACTATGGGGTCGGTTTTGTTACGTGACCAAGATGGGCACCTTGCCTGTATATGGTATAAACCACATGACCTCTGGTGAGCGTAGTGACCCATGGGCCTCTCGTTTCTTATTTCTGCTCTATCTATTTTAGAGCAGAAATAAGTGTTACGGACCGCATTGCCTCCCTTCAGTTATCTACATGCATAGCTTGTAGGTTTATCACCACTGGCAACTGCTTCAAGGAGTCGACTGTTTGGTTCAGTGGTATTTAAAGAGCAGTGGACTCTTAGGCGACCGGCCAGGGTTCGAATCCCACCATGGGCTATGCTTCTTTCCTTTGTTACGGCTTTTATGTCGTAAGATTAAGTAAAATATCAGTTTTTTTTTTTATTTTGAAATTTACATTTTTTCGCCGATAAAGGTTACAATGTATTTGTATAGGCGTGTTTTGGTAATGATGAAGTTCTAAATGTTGCTGTTATAGAACAACCAAATTCTAGTCAGACGGCATGTTTGGACTTTGGGGACTAACTTTGACATTTAATACGTTAGGCTCCAAAAACGCCTAAATGCTTCTCCGATGAAACTATAGGGGGAAATGCAAAAACTCATTGTAATGTGAAGATCAAATGACCTATAGTATTTTCACACAATCATTTGTATATATGTTTGTACAAGTCTCAGCCAAATTTAGAAATCTAACTCCTCGAGATTTCTAGAAAGTTGTTTTTTCGCGCTATGGTGTTGTGCTTAAACCTATATAGCAGGAGCAGTGTACGGTTGTGTTTTAAAATTTATTTGGAAAATGGCTGAACCTTTTGCAAACAGTCAAGGCTCTGGCGTCTGATCTGGGCCTGCAGTGTTTGCCAAATACCTGTTTCGGGGTATCAGGTACCTTTTATTTATTTGTTTTTATTCAGAATTTTATTACATGAATACATCTGTACAGCAAATATACATACAAATGTCAAAGGATTGGATGTAGGCTCAACCTATATTTATCCTCTCCTTTAAGATGTTGTAAGCATAAACATATATGTTGCTTATGCACATGAACCATCTTTATCAGTTGTCAAATTATGTAGCATATATATAACACTAAGTATTGAAGAAGAAGAAGAAGAAGAGAGGTAGAAGCCCGTTACTTCGACGTACACCAATATTTCACCGTTATGGTTTTGATGCGATACATGTGAAGGCTACAAATACAGCAAAAACCTGTATACTCGCGTTGTTTAGAATGTTTTAAAAGAAAAAACACCAACAATTGAACAATCGTCACATTTGAATATACTAATGTCCGAAAGACCCCGAAAGTATCAGGTACTAAATGGGTTCTGCCGATACGACTCGGCATTTTTGAATATGTGTCAAGTGATTTCTTCTGTTACAGAAATTATTAAGATAAAATTATCTTGGTTTGTTATATTCGGTCCATCACGAAAACACGCCTATATGATTTTGACCGGGCCCCTTGAACCCCACTTTTTATATAGTAAAATGGGGTTTGCAGGGGTAAACCTTATTTTTCTTATTACTACTCTAAAATATAGATGTAAATAGTGTAGTACGTCATGCAAATTCAGTATTGAACATCTGTAGTTAGTTATGTGCAAAAAAAAAAAAAAAAAAAAAAACCTTATAACACAGGTTTTTTTTTTAAGCTAGTTTTTTTTTTCTTCGAGAAAAAGTCCCCAAGATGAAGTAAATCTAGATAAAAATTATAGCAAAACTCTTCACGTATTGTGTAGATGACAAACTGGGTTTTCTGAAAGAAAAAGAAAAGTCCGTAACCCTGTGAAATTCACCAGCTAACAATGTCTGGTGAAGTCCGGGATCGATTGTGCGACCCCTGGTTTACAAGGCGAGTGGTGTAACTACTACATCACAGGCTGTGTCTACACAGCGCATGTGAAATATGATCAATGTTAATTTTTTTAAAAAGGAGGTCAGACGCCAATGTCAAGGTGACGAGGTCAAAATGATAGTACCACCGGAAATGTCTTGTGACAAGGAATGCACATGTAAAATATACTCGGTCAAAAAAGTCCCTATACGTAAAATTGCTTCTTTTACTATAGCTACTACAGAAAAAAACTACATGAAGTTTTTTATGTTTTGATAAGAAGACGCATTTTTCCGTGTAAAAGCCCCATTCGTTTTTGTTTACGTAAACACATCAGTGTTTTTTTATTGCTTTAAACACCCAAGGGGTCACTGTCTTTTTCACAGAGAAAATCATTAAAACCTGATATGATTCAACATCACAAAATTTCCCTATACCCTAAATTTCTAAAATTTGATACAAGTTACATTTCATTAGATACCATTCGCGTCTATTGACAAAAGATTTGGAACTTTAGTTGCATTAGCAACGAGAAACAGGCTATCACATATTGACCAATTCTTAGAAGATTTGTGCAAATGCCGTTTCAATGGGAACTCCATAGAAAATCGCAATCGACAGTGCTACATGCTACATGATTTTTTCAGTATTTTTTTACCATTATGATGAACAGCAAGTGGAAACAGAGTTTCTTTGAAAAATGACAAATTGATTGACAGGAATAAAAATTACAGCAGATGGAAAATTGCTATACTTTAATTGCAAGGGAGATAATTTGGGAAATTCACAAATTAAAACCGCGCTTATAATGCGAGATCATGAGATATTGCAAAAGTAAGGTGTTATCCGATGTTCAGACGACATTTTCTTCCATCTCAGAAAAAAAGAGATTTCTGCGCATGCGCAATGTCCATTTTCTACCAAAATCTTTCTTAACACATATTGCAAGACAACTCTGGAGCAGAAAGGTATGAGCAAATGGAAGTTTGGGCATACCCTAGCTAAACGTTCGATTTGCATGTCTACAGCCAAATTTAGCTCTATAGCTGCCAGATATCTAGTGAGTTTCACCCCGAAGTTGGTATAGTTACTTTTTTGACTAAGTATATATGAGACCCCTATCACTTACCATTCAAAAGTTATGCCCAATGTTAATGTTTTTTGCGGACAGACAAACAGACATACGGACAGACAGACTAAAAACTATATGCCCCGGATTCCGGGGGCATAAAAAGATGCTGTAAACATTCACTTACCTGAAATATGGGGCCGAAATATGCTGTCTTCGTTGACCAAACAGTAGAAGAAATGTGTATCGATAGCGGCTCATGGTGGCTTTTATAGCTGATACTCTGTACCGCTAGCATGGCGCGCACGGGTTTCATGCTGTCGTGTGGAACACGAAACTTTCCGGATAAAAAAAAATCACTCAAGTGTTGAAAGTTTATTCTGTATTAAAAGATACACGAAAGTCTTATTATGCTGTATGAAAAGATACATCAAAAGTATTGTCTTGTAAATTAAGGGGACTTACACTTATCCTGCTGAATATGTTTAATAAGCCCGACCCATTTATAACTATCAACCAAATAGATTACATCATCACGTGAACAAGTCCGTGAAATGAACATCCCTCTAAACCCTACTTTATTTAGAGAATACTTGGGTTTAAGGGGGTATCCATTAATTTTCTTATATCTGCCCCAAGATATAGGTTGCGGGTACTCGTTAGAACCGCCTCATTGAGGCGGTTCTAACGAGCACCCACAACCTATGATTGCTGTATAAATAAGAAAAATATCACGGATTTTCGTCAGAAAAGTAGCAAATTTGGGGATGTGAAAAACTGCACTTTGTTACACGGGTGTGTTATCGTAATGTGATATAACGTTTTCGTTCAAATTCATAAACTGAATGACAAAAAGAGTAGATCCAGAGAAGCCATCTGATCCGGGTCCTCACTGTTTGAAATGGTAGGGTTGTCGTGAACAGCGTTATAAGGATAAGAAAACACGCCTATCTAAATAAATAGATAATTTTGCCGCCAAACAGTTGATAATTTTCCGATAATAAAATCCGTTTTTGTTGCGCCTGCTATTAGCATGGCGCGATATAGGCGTCCGGTTTTCCGTCCGTTCGTTCGTCCGTCCGTCCATTTGTCAAGGCTTTAACATTTGCGACCACCCTAACGTTCATCCTAATGGTCAAGTTTATTTCTCAAGAACTATAAGAGCTTCACTAATAATATTTGGTGCAAACTTGTATCTGGGAATGGCAACTTAAATGCAAGCATCCATATTTGACCTTAACCTACATTTCATGGTTCACTGACTTTGTAAAATATTGCGACCACCCTAGCGTTCACCCTAATGGTCAAGGTCATTTCTCAAGAACTATTAGAGCTTCATTAATGATATTTGGTACACGCTTGTATCTGGGGATGGCAGCCTAAATGTAAGCACTCATATTTGACCTTGACCTACATTCCATGGTTCACTGACTTTGTAAAATATTAGGGATGGCAACTTTTATACAAGCTCAGTGTTTCACCTTGGCCTAGATGCCATGGTTCGGTGACTTTGCGCTCCCATAGGCGCGACATAGCCTTCGCCGGAATTCTTGTTTTTTTTTTTTTTTTTTTTGTGTCTTTTTTTTTCATATTTCTGCTCGAAACATAGACTTTCGGTATCCGGCGATGTGGATCCAACGAGTACCCACACTCTTGTTTTTTAGCACAAATAAGAAAATCATCAAAGTTTGTTTGTTTGTATTAGAGTTTAACGGCCCTGTCAACACTATTTAGGTCCCTTTTGAACCGGTCAGTTTACCTATCCAAACATTTCCTGGGCAGGCTTGTACGTAAGCGGTTAACCACATTCTTTCGCCAGAACCTGACAACTGCCATTCTTGAATCAGCAGAAGGGAAAGAATGAGAAACCTTAATGTATAATAGTCTTATGTAAATGTACGTGTATTTTTTGCATTTTGAAAACAAAATTATAAAGAAAGCAAAATAATGTATATGTATATTCCTATAAACCCCAGCTTTAATATATGAAACTGGGGTTTGAGGGGGGGAGGGGGTCAATCTTGTTTATAGACGTGTTTTTGTGATGTGACCACAAGAAGGACGCATATAAAGCAACCACAACATAGAAGTAACAGATAATATATAGAAAGCTAAAAAGACAGGGTCTCTCACTATCCTCAACCGCCACCCCATCTATAGCCCGCCATAACGGCAAAACGGTTATCCAAAATAAAAACATCGATCACCGTACAACCGGCTGCGGCGAATACAGATTACTGCCTCGAAGACAGTCGGAAAAAGGGTAGGTGAAGTTTTTTCGTTTGTATAAATCGAGATACCGCAGCAACTTTCTGACTATATTTCAAAACCAGATAAGGCTTTTCCAGTTCGTTGAAAAATATTTTCAAAGAAAATCGTATGAAATTTTGTTTTCGGCGTCAAGTATACGTATACGGAACGAAATATGTTACATTCACTTACTGGCGCTAAAATTACGAAATTCAGCAGCATTTCTGCCAAATTGGACCGTATAACTCGGTTAAATAAACAAACTACACTCTCCTAAAGAGTTTACCTGTCCACACTTTTTCCCCGAGCAGGCTTATGCGTAAGTGGTTAACCAGTACAGTGCACATTCTTTCGCCAGAACCTGACAATTGCCCTTTATGAATCAGCGGAAGGGAGAGAATGACCGTAGAAAAGATTTCATGATCAATCGCCATGAAAGAATGTAATTATCGCATTGAAAGTCCCAGTTTCACCCTTAACCCTTTTTGGACCAAATGGAATCTTCCTCCTTATATGTGTTTTCTTCAAAATTAATTTGGTAAATGGCTGAACATTTTGCAAACAGTGTAGGCCCTGATTAGACGCCGCGTTCTTTGGCGTCTGATCTTGGTCTGCACTGTTTGTCAGGGTACCCGTTTATGGGTTTTCGGTACAAATTGGGTTAAGATGCAGAGAAAACTGCAGATGAAAATGTCGTCTGTTTATGTCATCTGCTGAATCTTTTATTGTAAAATATTTTTGCATACAATCAAACATTATCTACCCAGATCAGATTGCTCTGATCTAAGTCCACACTGTTTGCAATAATGACTTTGCCTGTTAACTGGGAGATGACAAAGCGACAATTGACGTGATTGGCTAATGGGTTAAATAGAAAAATATCATAAGTGTGATCACCGTTTGAAGTGGGGGTATGGTCAGTCTAGTTAATAAATCGTCACTCATTGGTATTTAATGGTATTTCGTTTCCACCCCCGGTTTTTCAGTCAGTCTGTCTGTCTCTCCATCCGTCTAATTTTCACATCAAGCCCATAATTTGAAAACCATGCAAAATTTTACAAACAAGAGGACCAAGACCGCCCTATATCGCTAATTTGAGCTAACAGATTCAAAGTTTCAGGAAGTGCCAACCTTTACTGAAGGATTTATGCGAGGACAAGGTGATGACACGTTAAGCATTTTCTGCAAACAAGTAGAATTCAACTCTATGATAAATAGGCTGTCCTCACCGGTTTTCAAACTCATTCAAGCTTTTATCCCTGACTTGTTTATATGTAACTTTCAAGAAGATCCCATTTAAATTGAAGGGACTATGGTGAGTGAGTGAGTGAGTGTTTGAATTTTACAAACAGCATAGGTCATACGGAGACGGGACCTCGGTTTAAAGACTCATCCGAAAGTCTGGAGAAGCCCGGGATCGAACCTGCGATCCCTGGTTTACAAGGCGAGTAGCGTAACCACTGCACCACGGAGACTTCTAGGGACAATGGTGATGACAAGGTCAAAAATAAGCAATTAATTGGTGCAATCAAAGGGATGTAACTCTATGATAAATAGGCCTTATTCACCAGTTTTCAATCTCCTCCGAGCTTTTCTGCCTGACTTACTTGTTTGTAAGTTTCATGAAGATCCGATCAAAACTGAAGGGGCAGCAGTGATGACAAGGTCGAAAATAAGCATTTTCAGCCAAGCAGGGGACATACATGTAACTTCATGATTAATTGACGGGCATTGCTAGTTTTCCAACTTGTCTGAGCTTTTATCCCTAACTTACAAACATATAAATTTCAAGAAGATCCATGAAAACTGAAAGAGTTACGGTCAAAAAGAGGCATTTTCTGCAATCCAAGGGGTGTAACTCTATGATAAATAGGTTGACCTCATCAGTTCACGAACAGATCCATTTTATCCATCACTTACTAACATGCAAGTTTCAAGAAAATTCAATAAAACGACGGAAGGAGCTACGGTGATGACAAGGTAAAACAACAGGTATTTCTGTACATGTAACTCTCTTAAATATAGGCTGATCTCACCAATTTTTTAACTCAGCCGGGATTTTATCCGTTACATACTCACATGTAAGTTTCAAGACGACCTGATGAAAACTGAAGGGGGCTATGGTAAATAGGCATTTTAAGCAGTAAAAGGGACACAATTCTACGTTAAATAAGCCAAACTCGTCAGTTTTCGAATTCATCCGAGGTTTATCCCTGACTTACTTGTTTGAAGTTTCAAGAAGATCCAATCAAAACTGAAGGGGCTAAGGTGATGACAAGGTCAAAACTAAGCATTATTCAGCAAAGTAGGGGATATAACTCCATGAGTAATCAACCTACATCCCTAATTTTCGAAATTATCCAAGCTTTTAACCCTAACTTCTTTGTAGGTAAGTTTCAGGAAGATCTGATCAAAACTGAAGGGGCTACGGTGATGACAAGGTCAAAGATCGGCAGTTTCAATAATCAACTATAATCATGGAGGACTTAACTCTCCGAAATATAGGCCGACTTCGCCATTTTTTTAACTCAGCCAAGGTTTTAGCCTTTACAAACATGTAAGCTACAAAAAGATCCGAGGAAAACTAAAAGGGATATGGTGATGACACGGTCAAAAATTGGCATTTTCAGCAGTAAAGGGGACGTAAGTCTACAATAGATTAGCCAACCTCCTCAGTTTTTAAATCATCCAAGCTTTTTATCCCTTACTTGTATGTAAGTTTCAAGCAGATCCGATCAAAACTGAAGGGGCTACGGTCATGATATGGTCAGAAATAAGCATTTTCAGCAAAGGAGGGGACATAACTCAGTAGTCGACCCACATCGCTAGTTTACAAACTCGTCCAAGCTTTTAACCCTGACTTACTTGTACTTAAGTTTCAGGAAGATCCAATCAAAACGGAAGGGGCTACGTAGATGACAAGGTCAAAAATCGGCATTTTCAGCAATCAAAGGGATGTAACTATGATAAATGGGCCGACTTGGCTGGTTTTCCAACTCATTCAAGTCTTTTCTCCCAGCCACCTTACATATAAGTTTCAGAAATATCCTATCAAAACTGGAGGGCCTACGGTGATGACCAGGTAAAAATTGGCATTTTCCGCAATCAAAGGGATCTAACTCTATGATAAATAGGCCGACTTGGCCCTTGTTCGAACTCACCTGAGGTGTTATCCCCAGCCACCTTACATATAAGTTTCAGAAAAATCCAATCACAACTTAAAGGCCTACGGTGATGACAAGGTCAAAAATGGGCATTTTCAGCAATCAAAGGGACGTAACTCTATGATAAATAGGCCGACTTGGCCCTTGTTCGAACTCACCTGAGGTGTTATCCCCAGCCACCTTACATATAAGTTTCAGAAAAATCCAATCACAACTTAAAGGCCTACGGTGATGACAAGGTCAAAAATCGGCATTTTCAGCAATCAAAGGGATTTAACTCTATGATAAATAGGCAGACTTGGCCGGTTTTTGTACTCATCCTAGGTTTTATCCTCAGCCACCTTACATATAAGTTTCAGAAAGATCCGATCAAAACTGAAGGGGCTACGGTAATGACAAGGTCTAAAATCAGCATTTTTCAGCAATCAAAGGGATGTAACTCCATGATAACCCAGCAGGCACATGGCGTAATTATGATGTCGCATCAACGTCGATGCAACGTCATGACTTTTATGCAACGTCATATCTACGTCGGTGCAACGTCGTTACGTTGCACCGACGTTGATCTGACGTTGCCCTTGCGACGTGTGCTTGCTGGGAAATAGGCCGACTTGGCCGGTTTTCGAGCTCCTTCGAGTTTTTATCCCAAGCCACCTTACATATAAGTTTAAGAAAGATCCAATCAAGACTGCAGGGGCTACGGTGTTGACAAGGTAAAAAAAATCGGCATTTTCAGCAATCAAAGGACGTAACTCTATAATAAATTGGCTGAATTGGCCCTTATTCGAACTGATTCGAGGTTTTATCCCCAGGCACCTTACATATAAGTTTCAGAAAGATCCGATAAAAACTAAAGGGACCAAAGTGATGACAAGGTAAAAAATCGGCATTTTCACCAATTGTGTGTGTGAATTCGGGTTTAACGTCGCTTTCAACAATTTTTTAGTCATATCACGACGGTGTCTGGTTGCGACAGGGAGCTCAATGCTCACTTTTATAGTGCTGCCTCACTGAAGTATCATGCCCCAGACACATTACATGATACCACACCCAGTCACATTATCCTGACACTGAGTCGACCAGTCCTTGCTCTACCCCGTAAATCTGAGTGCCAAGCGAGGAGCAGCTAGTACCATTCTTAACGACTTTGGTATGTCGCGGCCCGGGAGCGAACCCGTGACCTCCCGTTCCCCGGAGCGGACACTCTACCAACTGAGCTATCGGGGCCGGTACATTTTCAGCAATCAAAGGGACGTAACTCTATGATAAATGAGCCTACTAGGCCGGTTTTCGAACTCATCCGAGGGTTTATCCCTAGCCACCTTACAAATAAGTTGTGGAAAGATCCGATCCAAAACTGAAGGGGCTACGGTGATGAAAAAGTAAAAAATCGGCATTTTCAGCAATCAAAGGGACGTAACTCTATGATAAATAGGCCGACTTGGCCCTTGTTCGAACTCATCCGAGTTTTTATCCCCAGCCACCTTACATATAGGTTTCAGAAAGATCCAATCAAAACTGAAGGGGCTACGGTGATGACAGTCTAATACCTGCATTTTCAGTAATCAAAGGAACGTAACTCTACGATAAATAGGCCGACTTTGCCGGTTTTCGAATTCATCCGAGTTTTTATCCCAAGCCATCTTACATAACGGTTTCAGAAAGAGCCAATCAAAACTGAAGGGCCTACGGTGATGACAAGGTCAAAAATCGGCATTTTCAGCAATCAAATGGACGTAACTATGATAAATGGGCCGATCTGGCCGGTTTTCGAACTCATCCGAGTTTTTCATCCCCATACACCTAACAGATAAGTTTCGGAAAGATCTAATCAAAACTGAAGGCGCTACGGTGATGACAAGCATTTTCCCATTGCAAGTCTATGGGACATTGGATTACCATAGGAACCAATGTTTTTATTCAACTTTGATAAAAATCTAAATTCTTCGTTGCTCCATCCAAGGCATGCTACAGATAAGAAATGATTTAGATCAGCTTGCAGGCTGCAGAGATATAACTGGTCAAAGGTGGTGACGGACAGACGACGGACGACGGATGACCAGCCATACTATAAGCTCCCCTGGGGCGTTCAGCCCAGGTGAGATAAAAAGTGAAGCATTTTGACACGATGTTTAGAAGACGAGAACAATAACTCTGGCTTACTACTTTTGAAATTATGGCCCTTCGAACATCCATCTACCTGTCTCTCTGACCGTTATGTTTTCGTACCCACTTGGGAACTACTTGAGATATTTTCTTGAAACTTTACAGAAACCATGAAACACCATCAGGTGACATGCGGACGACAAACACTGGTTATGTTACTTTTGTCAGTTATGGCCCTTTGAACATTCAAAATAGTGTTTTTTTTGTTATTGTTTTTTTTTTTTTTTTTTTTTTTTTTTTTAAATTTTCTTGTGTCCACTTTGTTATTTGAAAACAGATTTATTTTATATATGCATAGCTCCATTAGACGATCTGAAGAAAGACAAAGCCAGCCTCTTTAGCTTAGTCGGATGCGCGTCTGACTGGTGATCAGGGGGACGTGGCCAAAGTGGGCAATAGTCTTTCGTGGAGACTGATCATGCAATCTTGTGTATGGTCATTCTCTTCCTTCCGCTGATTCAAGAAGGGCAGTTGTCAGTTTCTGGCGAAAGAATGTGCACTGTACTGATTAATCTCTACATATAAGCCTGTCCAGGAAAACTGACCTAAAATAGTGTTAAACTCTAATACAAACCAGTGCTTCAGCTGAAGTGCACGACCCGCCGTATGCTTTTAGCTTTATGAGTGTTACCATTTATGGGTACGGCGGCCATTTTGGTCATGTGACCTGGACCTAAAACGGTTCCCCCAATAAATGCGCCTTATCGTAAGGAGCAAAAATATATCTTATACTTTAGTACTGTATTCTGAATCGTTTGCAGGATAAAATGCATTCTCACTTTTCCAATACAAAAGCATATGTGTCAAAGTTTGACCTAGGCACAAAGAAGGTCAGGGTCAACCCAGGGTCATCATTTTAGCAATTTATGATGGGCCTACGTCTCAGATGCAATTTATCAAGTTTCGTGGAAATCTGCCCAGTGATTCTGGAGAAGACTATTTTTGAAGGGTTTTTACCATATATGGCTTGGCTGCCATTTTGGTCATGTGACCTGGACCCCATGAGCAAATTTTGGTTTCCCCCATCCCATAGAGGCTCCATATGAAATTAGGCTTCAATCGGCATAACGGTTTCCGAGGAGAAGCAGTTCGAAAATTTTCACTTTTTTAGCCTCGGTGAGGCTATACAAATGGAGTGTAATATTTCGCAAGTTCATTGGTTAGATCTCATTGGTATCTATCAGTATGCCAAAAATTGTTTAAATATTCCAACAAAAGCATATGTGTCAAAGTTTGACCTAGGCACAAAAAAGGTCAAGGTCAACCCAGGTTCACCATTTTAGCAATTTATGATGGGCCTACGTCCCAGATGCTATTTATTAAGTTTCGTGGATATCTGCCCAGTGGTTCTGGAGAAGACTATTTTTGAAGGGTGTTTACCATATATGGCTTGGCGGCCATTTTGGTCATGTGACCTGGACCCCATGAGCAAATTTTGATTTCCCCCATCCCATAGAGGCTCCATATGAAAATTGACTTCAATCGGCCCTACGGTTTCCAAGGAGAAGCAGTTCGAAAATTTTCACATTTTTCGCCTCGGCGAGGCTATACTAAATGGAATGTAATATTTCGCAAGTTCATTGGTTAGATCTCATTGATATCTATCAGTATGCCAAAAAATTGTTTAAATATTCCAAGCGGTTAAGTCACTATCACCAATTTTCACAAACGGGTTACGTACGGACAGACAGACAGACCATATATGGCTTAGCGGCCATTTTGGTCATGTGACCTAACCCCATGAGCAAATTTTGGTTTCCCCCATCCCAGAGGCTCCATATGAAATTTGACTTCAATCGGCCCAACGGTTTCCGAGGAGAAGCAGTTCGAAAATTTTCACATTTTTCGCCTCGGCGAGGCTTTACTAAATGGAATGTAATATTTCGCAAGTTCATTGGTTAGATCTCATTGATATCTACCAGTGTGCCAAAAATTGTTTAAATATTCCAAGCGGTTAAGTCACTATTACCAATTTTCACAAGCGGGTTACGGACGGACAGACAGACTGACAGACTGACAGAATGACCGATTGACCGATTGACCGAATGACAGAATGACACGGTGATTTTAGGGCGCTCTTAGAAATCAACCGGCTTCAGTCGCGCGCTTTTTCTGCGGGTCGTGCAATAACAGCAGAAGACAAGATCATAACTCGTCTATATTACGTTTGCAGTTATGGCCCTTTGAACATTGAAAATACTGATTTGGGTTTTGTAACTTGAAGACCGTATGAGATATTTTTCATGAAATGTACCGGAAATGTAAAGCACCATAAGAGGATGTGCAGTTGCAACCCTTTTGAATATTGAAAACAGAGATTTGTCTTTTACCAGGGTTCGCTCTGTAACTTGAAAACAGATGTTTTCGTGAAAATTCATAGATTTAACGTAATGCACCATTTGATGATGTGCAGAAAACAAGAACCATAACTCTGACTTCATTTCTTGTGCAGTTCTGGCCATTTGAACATTGAAAATACTGATTCCGACCAGCTACATGTACATGTATGTGACTTTAAAATATTCATATTTTTCAAAAATGTAAAGCACCATGGGACGACATACTGAAGTCAGGGATCATGATTATTAACCTTTTTTTATTAGCTCACCAGAGCCGAAGGCTCCGGGGGAGCTTATAGGAAAGGCAGTTGTCCGTCGTCGTCGTCGTCTGCGTCTGCGTCAACACTTTCAAACAACGACATCTCCTGAAACCACTGGACCGATTCAGCCCAAATGTCATCTGTATCATCCTTGGGCTAGGGGATTGAAAGTTTGTATTTTTTATGAAATTCGGCTATTAGTTTGGTTGCTATGGCAACTTAAGAGTTTCGATAGACTTATAATGGGAAAAATAGAAAAATGGCATTTACTGCCAAGCCTCTGCAGATGTTTTGCCAAAACTTTCATAGAAATATTCCTTAGAAAATCTACTATCTGCCATATGATTTAAGGCCTACTGCTTATTTCTATTGGTTGCCATGGAAACCAAAATAAAAAAATAGACAAAAAAAACTTCAAAAATCATCTCAGAAACCGAATGCTCTATTAGGCTGAGTGTTTTGGAAATATTCACCATATTTGCCTTTACAGGTTTTGTGTTTTTTTTTTTTTTTTTTTTTTTTTATAAAATTTGGCTCTTTAGTTTGGTTGCTATGGCAACTTAGATTTTCCATAGACTTATAATGGGGAAAATTGAAAAATGGCATTTGCTGCCAAGTTATTGCAGATATTTTGACAAAACTTTCATAGAAATGTTCCTTGAGTAAATGCCTCTCAGCCATATGCATTAATGCCAACATGGGGGCATTAAACGTTAAGCCTTTAGAAACCAGAATATATAAGGTTTTAGGGCGGGGATCTGAATGGTTTCTGAGATAGATGGCCTTTTGTGTACCCAGGAAGACCCCCAAATTGGCGTACCCGGGAAGACCCCCAAATTGGTGTCAATGAATGAGTCTCTTCATAAGGAACAAGAATATATAGGGTTAAGGGGGTGGAGATCTGTAAGGTTTCCAAGATATTGGGCCTTTTATGAAATGGAGGGGGTGGGGCATGACCTCGGCACAACCCGGGGGACCCCCAGGTTGTTGTCACTGAATGCGTCTTATCATAAGGAACAAGAGTATATATGGTTTTGGTGTGGGGATCTAAATGGTTTCTGAGATATATGGCCTTTTGTGAAGAAGAAGGGGTGGGGCAAGGCCCAGGGGCACCCCGGGAGACCCCCAAGTTGGTGTCAGTGAATGTATATTTTCATAAGAAACAATATATATGGTTTAGGGGCGGGGATCTGTAAGGTTTCCAAGATATTGGGCCTTTTATGGAATGGAGGGGGTGGGGCATGACCCCGGCACGTACCGGGGGACCCCGAGGTTGGTGTCACTGAATGCATCTTATCATAAGGAACAAGAATATATATGGTTTTGGGTTGAGGATCTGGATGGTAGTCGAGTTATATGGCCTTTTATGAACTGGAGGGGTTGGGCATGGCCCCGCTTAACCTGGGGGATCCATATATATTCTTGTTCCTTATGATAAGTAAAGTAGAAGTAAAACAAAGATCAGGAATTGATACAATTAACTTACTCCATCCATAAAAGACACATTCAGTGCCACCAACCTGGGGGTTCCCCAGGTTGTGCCGGGGTCATGCCCCACCCCCTCCATTTCATAAAAGGCCCAATATCTTGGAAACCTTACAGATCCCCACCCCTAAACCATATATATTCTTGTTCCTTATGAAGATACTCATTCATTGACACCAATTTGGGGGTCTTCCTGGGTGCGCCTGGGCCTTGCCCCACCCCTCCACTTCACAAAAGGCCATCTATCTCAGAAACCATTCAGATCCCCGCCCCAAAACCTTATTATATTCTTGTTTCTTGTGATATGACGCATTCATTGACACTAACCTGGGGGTCCCTCAGGATGTGCCGGAGTCGTGCTCCACCCCTTCATTTCATTAAAGACCCAATATCTTGGAAACCTTACAGATCCCCACCTCTAACCATATATATTGTTGTTCCTTATGAGAAGACACATTCATTGACGTCAACCTGGATGTCTTCCGGGTCAAGCCTGGGCCTTGCCCCACTCCACCACTTCACAAAAGGCTATATATCTCAGAAACTGTTCAGAGCCCCACCCCTAAACCATATATAATTATCTTTGTGATAAGACACATTCAAATAACATTAGCTTGGGAGTCATCCGGACTGCCTGGGTCATGCCCCACTGCTTTACTTCATTAAAAGCCATATATCTCAGAAATCATTCAGATCCCCACCCATAAACTAACATTCTTGTTCCTTATGATAAGACTCATTCAGTCACACCAACCTGGGGGTCACTTTGTGCTAGGGCAATGCGCCCAGCCCCTCCACTTTAAAAGGCCATATATTTCAGTAAAAAAACATTCAAATCCCCACCCCATAATCATATATGTTCTTGTTCCTTATCAATAGCACACCCTCTTGGGGGCCACAGGGGCTATTCTTCTCCTCTCCACGCCATAGAAGGGCCTCATATATCAGAAACCATTCAGATTCCCATCCATAAACCATATATATATATATATATTCTTGGTCCTTATAGGGACAACAATCTTGGGCTTTCCTGGGATCAACAGGACATGCCCCAACCCCTCCACCGCTTAAGAGGCCCTATAACTCCGGTATACAGATCCCCACTGCTACACCATATATATACTTATTCCTTATGATAAGACGCATTTAGTGATACCAACCAGGGCTCCATTGGGTCAATGCTCTACACCCTCTACTAATGTTTTAGATACTGAGTCCATATGGATGCTCAATTTGGATATAGGGGTTCATTTGGGAGACTTTATAATTGGTAGATTAAAATGTTATCATGTTAAAATACATGGCTGCCATTGGGCAGTGTCCACCTGAGCTCTGGTTTATGAAATTTGGCACTTTAGTTTGTTTGCTATGGCAAGTTATTTCCATTGACTTATAATGGGGAAAATTGAAAAACGACATTAATGCCTTTCAAATTATGTTGTCACACTTTAGTAATATATAGGCTGATTGGGTGCAAATTTTATCTGTAGCATCCTTTGGCACAGGGCTTCCATGGTTAATTAAAATACATTGCTGCCAGTGGGCAGTGGCCCCCTGAGCTCTGGTGAGCATTGTGGCCCATGGGCCTCTTGTTTTATTTTGGTTTCCATGGCAACCAATAGAAATGAAAAAAAAAAACATATGGCAGATAGTAGATTGCCTGAGGAACATTTGTATGAAAGTTTTGTCAAAATATCTGCAGAGGCTTGGCAGTAAATGCCATTTTTCTATTTTTCCCATTATAAGTCCATGGAAACTAAGTTGCCAATGCAACCAAACTAAAGATTCGATTTTATTAATAAACACAAACTTTCAATCCCCCAGCCCAAGGATACTACAGATGAAATTTGGGCCCGATCGGCCCAGTGGTTTCAGAGAAGATGTCGTTTGAAAATGTTGACGTCACACGACGACGCAGACGCTGACGACGAGAGACAACTGCCTATCCTATAAGCTCCCCCGGAGCCTTCGGCTCTGGTGAGCTAAAACATTTATGTCATCAATGTGAAAAAACAAGTGAATAACCGCATTTCTATTCTCAAAATACTAACTTATTACCTCCTAAGCCTAAGACGTCTTTACGTCATCTTAAACTAGGTATTCAAGAATTTCGTAAGAGGTTTGTTTTGGCCATGCAGACAAGGTCGTTAACAACGTCGTCGTTGTGCGACGGCTCCACTATGTTAACACGCTTAAGCGGGAGCTTGGTGGTACCTTACAAAGCACGGTTTATTGCAAATTCTAGCTCTTGCACTACCTCTGAACTTTCTAAATTATTAACTTCCCGTCTTACTGCTATTTAAACGCATGTGATTAAATATTGTGATAAAGTTTTTGAAAGATCAGGAAGAAATCTGTTTTGGTCTATAAAAAATTCGATTGAGGTTTTAAATAAATTGAAATCCAGACGTTTTCGTGCTTCAAGTCTCTACTTACGATTTTTTCTCCACTCTTTACACTACACTTCCTCATAATCTTATGAAAGAAAAGCTCAATGATTTGAATGGGCTTTTCTCAGAGAAGATTCTCTATCTTGCATGTAATGTCAGAACTGCATTTTTCACTTCTTAAGTGCATAAGAATTATACACTTTGGTCATGTCAGAAAGTGTGCGATTCCCTCACCTTTCTACTTGACAATATTTTATTACGAGGTCCTCGTAGATTCGGTACTAAGTTATTTTGATACATTGTAGGTATTCCGATGGGCAAGAATTGCGCACCCCTTGTGGTGGATCTGTTCTTGTATGGTTATGAGACTTCATGTTGTCGCTTTCCATTGATAACGAATGTGAAATTATTGAAGCTTTTAGGTCTACTTCTAGATATTTAGAGGATTTATTAAATATTGGCAATACTTTAATGGTTTGATGAGTCAGATTTTTTGGATTTACATTAAATATTTTGTCTATTGTAGATGATGGATGGATGGATGGATGTTTTGTTTAAAGACGCTCAACCCTAATAGGGCTTATAGCGTCTAAAAATAATTAAGGTATTAAATATAAAATTGTTATGAAAATTTAAAAGTTAAAATATTTACTATTACAGTTTGTTAAAAAGGCCGATTTCTTTAAGAAAATTGATTAATTTATAAGATGGTATATCGTTAAAAAGTTCTTTCATTGTTGAAACATTAAAATATTTTGTGCGTATATGATAAAATTCTATACATGAAATGAGAAAGTGTTTAACTGAACGGTTCGTTACAAGATATGCAGAAAGGTGCTTGTTCGTTTTTTAATATAAAGGAATGAGTGAGCCGTGTGTGGCCAATGCGGCATCTTGTGATTTTCGTCTGATCTTTCCTACTATAGTTTGAAAAAGAGCATTTGCTATGAAAATTTGGTTGTATTTTATTTAATTTATTATTGGTTTCTTTTTCCCAAATAGATTGACATTTGTTATTTATATATTTATTTATGTTGGATTTAAAATCTGAATGCGGAATTTTAAAATTAGTTATATTTAACGACAATGCCGATTTGGCCTCTAAATCGGCTAACTCATTTCCACGGATATTTACGTGACTGGGAAGCCAGCAGAATACGATCTCCTTTGAGACGGAAAGGTAATGATATTTTCTTAAAATTTGTTGAATCAAGGGGTTTCTGTGATGTTGATCTTTGAGAGATTTCAATACAGAAAGAGAATCTGAATAAATGATAAAATGCCTTTCAGGTTGATCTCTAATGTGATAAAGTGCGATATCAATTGCTTTCGCTTCAGCAGTAAAAATGGAGCTGTTATCAGGTAATCTAATGCTGTCAGTGAAATTTGGACTAATGACAGAACAAGCAACTTTCTCATCTTGTTTCGAACCGTCAGTGTAAATGGATATATGATGTTTAAAATTTGATTGGATTTCTAAAAATTCGTTCTAAAAAATATGTGATTCTACTTCGGATTTCTTATTTTTGTTTAAGTCTAAAATTATCTTTGGGGAGTTTAACGTCCATGGTTGTTTAGATGGTAAAGAGAAAGACTGAATATTGTTTATATTAATATTGGTCTCTTCGAGTAATGGTTTAATTCTTAGGCCAATAGGTTTTATCGCTGATGGTTTGTTGTTATAAAATCTTTCATAGTTAGGGTTAAAAACAGTCATATGCTGAATTACGTGGATTTGCGGCTAATTTTGTAACAAACTGAAGAGACAATTTCTCTCTTCTAACGTAAAGTGAAGGTTCATTTGATTCAGCATAAAGACTTTCAACAGGTGAAGTGCGAAATGCACCTAGTGCTAGACGTAAACCTTGATGATGTATAGTATCCAAAGATTTTAAATAAGATTTCCTAGCAGATCCATAGACTATGGAACCATAGTCCAATTTGGAACGAATTAAAGATCTATAAAGATTTAAAAGAACAGTGCGATCTCCTCCCCAGTCGGAACTGGACAGGACTTTAAGAATATCAAGAGCTTTTAAACATTTAGCTTTCAAAGCTTTGATAGGAGGAATAAAAGACAATTTGCTATCGAATAAAAGACCCAAAAACTTCGCCTCAGTGACGACTGGAATTGGACTGCCGTATATTGTTAAAACTGGATCTAAATGCTACTTTTGAATTTGGCAGAAATGAACACACTGAGTTTTTGTTTTAGAAAATTTTGAACCATTTTCTGTTGCCCAAGTTTCTATACTATTTAAACACCTTTGGAGTTTAAATTCAATGGTTTCCATATTTTTGGAACGATAAAAAATTCCAAAATCGTCAACAAAAAGCGAACAATCTGGGTCTTTTACACATTTAACTATATTATTAATTTTTATGCTGAACAAGGTTGGTGATAAAATACTACCTTGTGGTACACCTTGTTCTTGATCAAATGTGTCCGATAATGTAGTTCCTATGCGAACATTAAATGTTCGATCTGACAAGAAATTTTGAACAAAAAGTGGCAATCGGCCTTTAAGGCCCAAGTTGTGTAAATCTTTCATGCCATATTTCCAAGTCGTATCATAGGCCTTTTCTAGGTCAAAGAATACAGCTACGACATGTTCTTTTTTAATAAAGGCATCACGTATAAATGATTCTAAGCGAATCAAATGATCGTTAGTAGAGCTGTTTTTTCTAAATCCAGCTTGAAATTTAGTGATAGGCTGGTTTGGTTCTTAGAGCCTATCATTAATCATTCTCTCCATTGTTTTACATAAGCAACTTGTCAAAGCAATAGGTCTGTAATTAGTGGCTTCAGTATGATCTTTCTATTGTAGATGAATTCGTTTCTTGCAAAATTTATGATAAACGTGATGATTTTGATTTCGAGATTGCAAATTTTCCTTTTTTAGACGGTGATGTTCCTCGTGCGACATCGTACGTGGTTTATATTTCGCAGTTAATTCGATGCGCAAGAGTGTCTAGTATTGTATCGGACTTCAACACTCGTAATAAATTAATAACCGCTAAAGTTCTTAATCGGTGGTATCGATATTACACAGTTGAGTTAGGTAGCGGACTAAACAAAATTAGTGTATACCGCGACAGGTAAGGGCGAGGATTATGTCCATGTAAAATCGATTTAAGCCCCCCCCCCCCACTGACCGTTCCAAGGCGGTTCTTCTGTGGCGGTTTATTTATGTTGTTGTTTGTTACTTACTGTGTGTATCACTTGCGTCTTTTTATTTTGGATGGCCTTTGGCCATTTTGTTGGAAACTGACCTTATGGCCTTACTTGTTTAGTTTTCAATTATGGTCTGGTCGCTTCAGGTTTGCGTTTCTTTCCCTTTGGTGTCTTTGATGGGTGGAGTAAGTTAATTGCATAGATTTCTGATCTTTGTTTTACTTCTTTGCAGGATACAGAGATATAGCTGCTATGAAGTGTGGACGGACGACGGCCGACCCACTATACTATAAGATCCCTTAAAGCCTTCGGCCCAGGCGAGCTATAAATCTCAGATGGATTTCAAAAAGACAAATCTTAATGTGTGTACCATGCTTAACCCACTGTATGCTAGTGGACGCTATTGCTATATGCTGGACAAGTCCATTTGCCATATAAGGGGTGTCTGGCCTTTTTTCCTTTGATGGAAAATTCTGTTAGCAAATAGTAAAGGCCCTGATCAGATGCCACATTGTGTGGCATCTGATGTGGGCCTGCACTGTTTGCCAAGGTACCATCTTAAGGGTTTTCCCCGCATACACTGGGTCAACAGATTTGGCTCTTAGAATCTAACACAGATTATACAATTTTATAAGGAACATTTTACCTGAAAATATTCCACCTTGTAAAAAAAGCAAGGTCTTGTAAGTTTGATATTAGTGCTTCAAAAACAAGAATATTGTTCATACTCCCGAAGTTAAGGCCAATAGCATGTGGTTAGACTAATCAAAATGACCATGACCATCGTCCTCAACAGCTCGATTCTGGCAACAAACATGATCACTTTAACCCTAGTCCTATTGATCACAACCACCACTACCTTTTGCTTACAGTGTAGTTCCAGATCAGATGGCTTCTTTAGAAGCCAACTGATCTGGATCTACACTTGCTCATTTGGGATTTTGGACTGAACGAATACATTATCAAGTAATTTGAGTGGTTTTACTATCAACCAATCAAACTAGAATTTGTTTTTCTACAAAAACAGATGTCTCCCCCTTTTTGACCTCTAAGTGTGACCTTGACCTTTGAGGTATTGACCTCGTCTCATGGTTGTTAACATTTCTGCTAAGTAATTTCAAAATCCATCGGAAAATAAGAAAGTTATTGACCAGACACGATTTGTCCATACATAAAATCTTCCAAGGGAGATAACTGAAAAGTTATAAATCCGAGATTTATATAGTTCTTGCGCACTGCACGTCGTGAAATATTGATTAATACTTATGACGTTTCGTGAAGATGGCTTGAACAGTTCAACGGACCGATGGATAGACGTCCGGGAGATAAACAATAAGTCTCCGAAAAATAAAATCGGGGGAGACAAATTACTCATTATATTAAGAGAAAAAGATAGGGAAACTGGACCAAGGGTACGAACGGCTCTTGGTGCTCTTTAGAGCCACCAAGAGAGTACCAAACACCTGGAGTTCGCTGCCAACCTCACATTTCTTTATACACTGTAGGCTCACTTCCTTACATACACCTATTAAGAAAGTCAGGAAAAATCTATGGTCAAACCTTATCCTGCTGTTCACGACAAACCCTACCTTTGCAAACTGTAGATCCTGATCAGATGGCTTCTGAAGAAGCCATCTGATTAGGATCTACACTTTTTGATGTAGTTTATGAATTGAACAATGATATATCAAGTAGTTTGATTTACTGACAATCAGCAATGGTAGTGGCTTAAATTATGCAGCGGAATGGAGAGTATGATATTTTCTAGCAATGGTCAACATGTACTAAAATGGCAGGTACCGAACCCGCGTCCTCTGTCAACAGCAAGACGCGCATCCGTCCTAGCTACCAAGGCCGGCAGGCCTAGTGTAGTAATGGGTCAAAAGTATTCAAATGGTCGATTTATAATCTGTTATTTTAAACTATTAAAACAATGACAATTTATTGCAACATTTTAATCATAAATACAAAATACAACAAACAAATAAATTCAAATCATAACATTTGTCTTGCCAAGTCAGAATGGTCGTTTGTTTCATCCAACACGAGCAGCAGTCAGTCTACTTGGTTGATACCATGAGGAGAGTAACAAGCCATGCACTTCCTGCAAAGAATAGTCGCATATGGTTCATAGCAAAATAGATTGCATGGGAATGTGGACATATGTATAAAAATCGTGAACAAAGTGCGTTTTAAATGTCATGATAAATAGAACAAGCTGTGTTTGTAAAACACCGATGCCCGTGGACAGCGCATGTGCAGTATATGAAAGCCCTATCACTGACCAATGACATGACTAAAACACGCATATACAAATGCATTATAAACTTAACCGCCAAAAAAAATAGAGCAAACATTGATGAAAAATTGTGATTAGTTTGCTCAGAATAAAGGTTGTGTCCACAATCTATATTTTGGAGATAAGGTTTACCGCTGTAAACTCTAGTTTTACTATATAAATAAGGGGTTCAAGGGGGGGGGGTCAAAATTGTATAGGCGTGTTTTCGTGATATGGCTGATGATCAAGATTTAACAGAGTTGTCAGAAGACAACATAGCTCGCCTTTGGGGCCTTCGTTGGTAGAGGACAATGAAGTTATCAAAAATTAAAATTCTTCTGTGAAACAGTTCCGACTGCAGCAATTTAAAGAGAAGCAGACAGTACCCCTAAGAACCCTATTGAAGAATCTCGTTTTAAGGGTTTTCGTTTGGAAAAAAATCCAATTTTGCTGCTCCAGACCCTGAAAGTCAAACTCAAGATCTCCTACCCAACATTTGCACCAAGCATCTTAGAATCTTTAAAAAAAATGATGACATTAGAACAGTGACAATTTGTTTTAAATAATTTAGGCACATAGACCTTGACCACGAGCTCCAGACCTGAAAGTCGAACTCATTTCTTAAGAAAAAAAATGCAGTTAAAAATGTATATTGATTTTTACTATTTTATGAATCAAATTTTCAAATAAAATCAATCACAATAAGAGCTCGCAGATAAATTTTAAGTGAATGCGGACGCTGACGACGCCGACACCCGAAGCCGGGGGTATAGCAATAGCTCCCCTACTTTTGTAAGGCGAGTTAAAACGTAGGCCAAGGTTACGAGGTAAACAAAAATACGTTACGACTGGAGGTAAACAAAAATACGTTACGACTGGAAAGGTCTTGTCACAAAGGCACACGTGAAATATGAAAGCCCTATCACTTATCGATCAAAAGTTATTGGCAATGTTAATGTCTATAGGTTGGTCAAACATCAAGGTCAATGTCGGGTTAAAAACTATAGTAATACTGGAAAGGACTTGCGAGAAGAAGTGCACATGGAATATGAAAGTCCTGTCACTGCCCAATCAAACGTTATGGCCAGTGTTAAGGTTTTGGCGGACAGGCAGACAAAACTATATGCCCCCGAATCTTTGATTCCGTGGGCATAAAATAGAATCTTTCGTTCGTGCTCCTGTATATTAAATTTTTTAAACCTTGAAAAAAAAATAACCGACAAAGCTTCGCGTTTTATCCGTTTTCCTCAACTCTGAATAATTCTGTCAATAATACACGAGCATTCATTTAAGATTCATGCAAAACACTCAACACAGCATACAACGAAACTTCCACGGCTCTTTGGTACCAAGGTAGTCCGAGGCACAGTTACAAATAAGTATTATTATACTTTTGCCCAGTACTGGTATACCTTTGTAAGTGCTGATTAGAAACTCTTCGGCGAGGCGGTTCTAAAGAATACAGTTTATGGAGAACTTACAAACTAACCCTCAATTATCACAACAGTTACCTTATCTTTTGCTATGTTGTTGCTATGTTGCAGTCGAGTGGTTCGGTTGGGCATGGGCATTTTAAATGCTAAGTGCGCTTTTGTTATACGTGTGCTTGTTTCTCACGAATTCCATTAACCTTGCTGTTATTTTTGGACATCAGAGCTGTCCAGAAAGCATAGCATGCTTGGGAAAGCGTCCGAGGGGGTGGACGTAGTTGTGGGTACTGCCTAATGTATCTTTGGACCTACATTACATAAATACAAATCAGAGTTTTGGAAAAGTTAGGAAAATACAAGCTCTAAAATACAGCTCTAAAATATAAAATTCTACACCCATGACATCTATCATTGGCATGCGTGGGGAATTGCTGATTAAAATGATCTGGTCAAATATGAACTAAGTCCATCACATGATTTGCAAAATATGAAAACCAAACAGTCTGACCGGGTCATGGGTGCGGGTATTGCTGTGTAAATAATTGGACCTAAATCTATTACAAATATGAACCAAATCCATCATATGGTTGAAACATTTCCATGTCCGTGACGTTATGTGCGAGGTCATGGACGATGGCATTTCTGAAAGAAACTGACCTATCGTCATACAAGCCACGAACCAAATCCATTATATGGTTTGCAGAACGAGCCGTTAAACTATAAATGTTGACGCCGATGTCGACTTCAAAGCCGGGGTTGGGGTTGTGCAACAGCTCTTGTCCAGGAGAGCTAAAACGACATGAACGCACCTGTAATAACTGAAGCGTAATTTCATTAAGCTGTCAGTTATAATTCCATGAACAGCTTTAATTATAAAGTAAGATTTTAAATAATTTTATGATAAACATTCTCGTAGGGTTTCTAATTCAAATGGAATTAATGAACGTTTTGATGTTCAATGAATGGGTCGGTCATATAACACCCGATGTCATTAACTTGTATAACATACGCGAGGCTCATTTACGACGTTCAGCTCTAAAATCTGGATAGTAATGGATCATACGGAGAATGGACTCGTTTAACGGATCGTGGACCCGTTTAAAAATCGTGTACAAGTTTGGAGAAGCCCGAAATCAGACCTACACCTGGTGCGTATGGCGAAGAGCTTTTACCAGATCACCGAGACTTCAAGGGATATAAAAACAAATTTCGAAAGGTACTACGTTAATGTAATATTACCTAGTAATGTTGGAGCTCCGCTGCCTGTAGGTATTATATGCAGAATTCTGTTTGTCTCGAAGTATCTGTCACCAGCTTCCAGTGTACTGTTGTCAATGCTTCGCTTTTTCTTTGTGCAGCTCTAAATAAAGTTATTTGCGTTTAGGTTTTACGTCTTCAACATTTAAGGTCATTTTGGGATTCCTTGGTTCCGATTGTGGGAGTTTATCCTATTACGAGCTGAAATGACGCGTCAAGCCGTCCGCCCACCGAAACCAGGATTGATGGAGTGGTCCTCGACTTGCACCACTAGGGCAGTCTTAGACCTAGAAGCGGGTTACCAGTACTCTTTTGTGGTAGGTTTCAGGTCTGCGCGGAAGCACCATGCAGCAGGTCTGCGCGGAAGCACCATGCAGCCCAGTCTATGTCTCTAAGCTTCGGTTTTTAAACACAATAACTTTATATTCTGAATTATCCGGTTTACGGGTTTATATGGCGAAGGACGAACGAGCATCGACTGTCGCTGCCATATGAATGCATGGGAAAACCTTTATAATATAAAGTCAATGACCTTTATTATGTATCCAATATTTTAAGTGTACTAAAATCAGCCTGTTGGTTGGCGCCTGATGCTCCGTCTTTGGTCGGGCCCCTCGGAGTCTAACTGTTGGTACTCTTTTGCTGCATCAATTCTATTGTTGTATGCGGTCTAGTCGTCAACCTTGTTTCATCTGTAGTTTTTTTAGCTCACCTGACCGAAGGTCATGGTGAGCTTTTGTGACTGAGATGTCCGGCGTCGTCTTGGGTCGTGCGTCGTGCGATGTTCGTCGTTCGTCGTGCGTGCGTAAACTTTTCTTGTTAACACTCTAGAGGCCACAGTGTTGATCCAATCATCAAACTTTGTCAGAATCATCATCATGACAATATGTCGGTCAAGTTCGAATATGGGTCATTTCAGGTCAAAAAGTAGGTCAGTAGGTCAAATTAAAGGAAAACCCTTGTTAGCGATCTAGAGGCACAGTTTTGGTCCAATCTTCCCCAAACTTGGTCAGAATGTTTATCCTGACAATATATCGGTCAAGTTTGAATATGGGTCATTTCAGGTCAAAAAGTAGGTCAGTAGGTCAGATCATAGAAAAACCTTGTTAACACTCTTGAGGCCACAGTTTTGGTCCAATCATCCTCAGAATGATCATCCTGACAATATCTCGGTCAAGTTCGATTATGGGTCATGTCGGCCAAAAAAATAGGTCAGCTCAAATCATAGAAAAACCTTGTTAACATTCTGGAGGCCACAGTTTTAGTCCAATCATCATCAAACTTGTTCAGAATTGTCCTCTTTATATAATACCTTGGACAGGAGGGTATTTTATTTGACAGAAAATGCTGTCAGCAAACAGTGCAGACCCTGATCAGATGCCACGTTCTGCGACGTCTGATCTGGGCCTATGCTGTTTGCCAGGCTACCCCTTCAGGGTTTTCCCGCCTTTTAGGGGTTATTATAACTTTAAATAAATATTTTGTATGATAACACAGCATCTCGAGCAATTCAGACTTTCAGGGTGTTTGGATCCTGGTCAAAGTTCTTTTGGCCATTTTTAGAAAAAAAAAAACATTGTCATCACTCGACCTACTTTTATTTCATAATTTCCCCATCATAACCATGCTACAGATTAGAAATGATTGAAATCAACCTTCAGGCTGCAGAAATATAAATGCTGTTAGACATGGGGCGGCGGACCTTTCATCACAACCTCGGGTAAAAGTCCCACTAAATTGGAAGCAACGTCTCCAAAATGACCTAAATAGTATAAACCCCAAATCAAACAAAATTGATCAAATCATAATTGAGACTGCATTTTTGGTTAAAGCTTCATGAATGTTGCCAAGAATGTTTTCCTTTATAAAATCTTTTGAATGTTTGAATATGGGTCATGTGGGATCAAAAACAAGGCGATGAATAGACTCGGGTGAGCGATACAGGACCAACACGGTCCTCTTGTTTATTTGTATGTTCTCGGAGATGTGACACTGATGAGTTAGGAAGCCTTCATGCGGACTAAACAAAATTAGTGTATACCGCGACAGAGGTTAGGGCGAGGATTGTGGCCATGTAAAATCGATTTAAGCCCCCCAGTGGAATACTTTCCACTGACCGTTCCAAGGCGGTTCTTGTGTGGCGGTTTATTTATGTTGTTTGCTACTTGCTGTGTGTATCATTTTTGTATTTATTTTGGATGGCCATTTGGCCATTTTGTGGGAAAGTAACTGTCCTTATGGCCTTCCTTTGTTTAGGTTACCATTATGGTCTGGTCGCTTCATGTTTGCGTTTCTTTCCCTTTGGTGTCTTTGATGGATGGAGTAAGTTAATTGTATCGATTCCTGATCTTTGTTTTACTTCTACTTTGGTTGGCATAACTGAACAAAGTTCATATATTCTCAAGTGGTTTGAAATGGAAAATAATGGGAGGACGTTATCCGACACGTTGAAAGCCCACGCCGAATGGCGCTAAAGTGAAAAGGGTGTTCACGCACGTTTGTAGATCTGTGCAGTCTCCATTAAAAACTTCGACGTTTACGAACGTAGGCAACCATTTCTTTTCTGAATTGTCAGTTTTAGGTCTTTCAAAATACTATATTCTGAAGAACAAGCAAATCCTGAACAGATTTGTGTGATCCATTTTGCTTTATGCCGTTTACATATTCAGTCTATGTTCTAACTCTTCAGTCGATACGCACAGGACGCCTGCTATTTTTTTTTTAATACTAGCAATTTGTAAATGGTTCTATGAATCACTGATCATTATGGACGATTCACTCGATTATCTTATACCGGGGTCAGTAACATTTTATAAAGAAGAATTTCTGGTGTATATGAAAGTTCGGTTATATATATCGGGTATAATAAATGAATGAACAATCAACGGGCTTCGACAGGTTGGTTTTATTGTCGACTAGTTTCGGTCATATAATGACCTTTCTCAAGACATTGTACAGAGAAACAAAAAAAAAACTGGATCAATAATCACGCGATACCAATTGTTCTAAAATCAAAGTGAAAGTATATATACTTTACATTCAAGTTGCCAAGGGACACAGTGGGACTTTAAATAATTCCCTTATGATAACGAGCCTCCTTTTGTTCTAGTTACCTCTTATGAGAGGTTCGTTATTAGTTTAAAATAGCCGAAAGTACTCACCGCTGCACAGTTTGAACTTCCCGTTGATGGACAGACTTTCACCGTACAGTGAAAATAGATGTCATCGCTGTCGTAGAATTTGAAGACGTACAGTGTGACGTAGTAGCGGTTGATGAGGGCAACAATGGATGAAACCGATGTAAAATCACTGCTAACCAAATCGTCATCATCGGCACATCTGTTGACAGAAATTATGTAAGTAAGCTACACAAATGACTTTTGAAAAAAGCACAAATATTCTAATGAATATGAAGTGGAAGATCTGTGCCAGCCATGAAAGTTCTTTTAGGCCTCTGACTCCGTTTTCGTCTTAGGCCTCCGTTTCCCTCCTGAATAGGTTAGAAACCTTAGTATCTGTCATGTGCTTAACTCATACGTGACGATGTGATCTTCACAAATAGTTTTTGGGTGGTCCATTTCTAATTATAGGCCCGTCTGATTTACTAAATGAACGTTATTTAAGCAAACCGTCTAGACATTTAAGCCGGGTCTGCACTGTTTGATAAAGTCGCAGAAAATGCCGCTAGGTATATATAGTCCGGTGTTAATGATAACACGAAGGATACTACTGTTGATTTGCTTCTCTCTACTGTTCTGCTTTTAAAAGAATCACCAGTATATCCTTTCAGCCCTGACCGAATTCTGAAAGGTACTTTCATGTCTGACAGACGTTATTCGTGTACGTAGGATGTCAAAATCATTAGAGCCAATAGCAAACTATTGATACTCATGCGAATGCTTGTTAGGTAAACACTGATCTAGTAAAATAAATTTTTAAATCCAAAAGTCCGAAAAGTGATCAATCTCGCCGTCGCCAGTTCAAGGACACATTCAAATAATAGTTGAACTTGTGCACATGCCAACATATTTGCTATCTTTAGCTCCTAACTTCAGTGGCAGGCCATAAAACTGTCTCGAGACAGTTGTTAATACTTAACCTTGCAATTTATTGCAACTAAACTTACGTACCCGTTGGTGAATAATGATTTTGATGTACCAGTGTTGTCTGTACCAGAGTAGGCTGTGCAGCTAGGTAGGGCATAGTAATCACCTGCAAGACATAAATTTTACCGTCAGCTACAAAACAGAACTGAAAATCGGAGCGAGTAAGTTTTTAGTCCGTGACTAGGTCTCAGTGACACTAAAGTTAAACTAGAATTTGTTTTTCTACAAAAACACAGATGTCAATCGTTTTTGACCTTAAGTATGACCTTGACATTAGGTATTGAGCTGGGTCTTGTGTGTCTAATTTAGATGAACTTCTGCAAAGTAACTTTAAAAATGTTCATAGAGAAATAAAAAAGTTATTGGCCGTACACAAAAAAAGCCCTTTTTTACCTTTGACCTCTAAGTATGGCCTTGACCTTTGAGGTACAACACATCGTCTAATGATGGTTAACATTTCTGCCAAGTAATTTCACAATCCATCTAAAAATAAGAAAGTTATTGACCAAACTCGAAAAAGCCCCTTTTTGACATTTGAACTTTATGTATGACCTTGACATTTTATGTACCCAACTGAATCATGCATGCAACACATCGTCTCGTGATAGTTAACATTTTTGCCAAGTAACTTCAAATTCTATCTTAAAATAAGCAAGTTATTGACAACACCAAAAAAAAAGGCTCCTTTTTTACCTTTGACCTCTAAGTATGACCTTGAACTTTGAGATACCAACCCGTGTCATGCACGCAACATATTGTCTTATGTTGGTTAACATTTCTGCCAAGTGATTTCAAAATCCATCTCAAAATAAGAAAGTTATCAACCAAACACGAAAAAGGCCTCTTTTTTGACATTTGACCTCTAAGTACGACCTTGACCTTTGAGGTACCGACCTGCCTCATGCGCACCACACATCGTCTCATGGTTGTTAATATTTCGGCCAAGTAATTTTAAAATCCATCTGAAAATAAGAAAGTTATTGACCGGACACAATTTGCCCATACATATACATACCGACAAACTTCAAAGGGAGATAATTAAAAAAAGTATAAAGTTATAGTCGTGCGGAATGCACGTCGTCTAATGCGGATTAATATTTATATGAAGTTTCGTGAAGATAGCTCGAACGGTTTTCAAGTTATAGAGCGGAAACTAATGTGTGACAGACGGACAGACAGACGCCCGGGGGAAAAACAATAAGTCTCCGAAAAAACAAATTCGGGGGAGACATAATTCTGCAATTGAATATTAGGTCCCAAATGACGAGAATATAACCACTGATTATAAGGGCAGTGAGACTTCACGGCAGACAAGCATGTGTCCATATTTTCACCGATTCATTTGAAACGGGTAACTGAATATAAAAAAGCAGTAGTTTTGATTAGAGGTTTAACGTCCACGTTTTCACTATAGGTCATTTTGGAGACTTCGCTTCCAATTTTGTGGACTTTCACCAGACATTGAGATTAAATGACATCAAGCCCTGTCGCCCAATGAAACCAAATGAAACCCATCTATTTCTTCAAGCCCCGATGAGCGGGGGCGAAAAAGTCACATCACGAAAACACGCCTATATATATGGTTTTGACCCCCTTGAACCCCAGTATAGTAAAACTGGGGTTTACGGGGGTAAACCTTTTTTGTTATTTATCGTCTAAAATATAGATTGTGGATACTCGGCGGTTCTAACGAACCCACAATCTATATTTAGAGCCGAAATAAGAAATATATTACAAGTTTTCATCTGAAAATGTAAATTTTACCACCAAAAAAATGAACAATGTATTTGTATAGGCATATTTTCGTAATGAGTACAGATGGATGGATGGATGGATGTTTTGTTTAAAGACGCTCAACCCTAATAGGGCATATAGCGTCTAAAAATAATTAAGGTATTAAATATAAAATTGTTATGAAAATTTAAAAGTTAAAATATTTACTATTACAGTTTGTTAAAAAGGCCGATTTCTTTAAGAAAATTGATTAATTGGTAAGATGGTATGTCATTAAAAAGATCTTTCATTGTTGTAACATTAAAATATTTTGAGCGTATATGATGAAATTCTATACATGAAATGAGAAAGTGTTCAACTGTAAACGGTTCGTTACAAGATATGCAGAAAGGTGCTTGTTCGTTTTTTAATATAAAGGAATGAGTGAGCCGTGTGTGGCCAATGCGGCATCTTGTGATTTTCGTCTGATCTTTCCTACTATAATTCGAAAAAGAGCATTTGCTATGAAAATTTGGTTGTATTTTATTTAATTTATTATTGGTTTCTTTTTCCCAAATACATTGACATTTGTTATTTATATATTTATTTATGTTGGATTTAAAATCTGAATGCGGAATTTTAAAATTAGTTATATTTAACGACAATGCCGATTTTGCCTCTAAATCGGCTAACTCATTTCCACGGATATTTACGTGACTGGGAAGCCAGCAGAATACGATCTCCTTTGAGACGGAAAGGTAATGATATTTTCTTAAAATTTGTTGAATCAAGGGGTTTCTGTGATGTTGATCTTTGAGAGATTTCAATACAGAAAGAGAATCTGAATAAATGATGAAATGTCTTTCAGGTTGATCTCGAATGTGATAAAGTGCGATATCAATTGCTTTCGCTTCAGCAGTAAAAATAGAGCTGTTATCAGGTAATCTAATGCTGTCAGTGAAATTTTGACTAATGACAGAACAAGCAACTTTCTCATCTTGTTTCGAACCGTCAGTGTAAATGGATATATGATGTTTAAAATTTGATTTGATTTCTAAAAATTCGTTCTTAAAAATATGTGATTCTACTTCGGATTTCTTATTTTTGTTTAAGTCTAAAATTATCTTTGGGGAGTTTAACGTCCATGGTTGTTTAGATGGTAAAGAGAAAGACTGAATATTGTTTAAATTAATATTGGCCTCTTCGAGTAATGGTTTAATTCTTAGGCCAAGAGGTTTTATCGCTGATGGTTGTTATAAAATCTTTCATAGTTAGGGTTAAAAACAGAGTCATATGCTGAATTACGTGGATTTGCGGCTAATTTTGTAACATACTGAAGAGACAATTTCTCTCTTCTAACGTAAAGTGAAGGTTCATTTGATTCAGCATAAAGACTTTCAACAGGTGAAGTGCGAAATGCACCTAGTGCTAGACGTAAACCTTGATGATGTATAGTATCCAAAGATTTTAAATAAGATTTCCTAGCAGATCCATAGACTATGGAGCCATAGTCCAATTTGGAACGAATTAAAGATCTATAAAGATTTAAAAGAACAGTGCGATCTCCTCCCCAGTCGGAACTGGACAGGACTTTAAGAATATCAAGAGCTTTTAAACATTTAGCTTTCAAAGCTTTGATATGAGGAATAAAAGACAATTTGCTATCGAATAAAAGACCCAAAAACTTCGCCTCAGTGACGACTGGAATTGGACTGCCGTATATTGTTAAAACCGGATCTAAATGCAACTTTCGAATTTGGCAGAAATGAACACACTGAGTTTTTGGTTTAGAAAATTTAAAACCATTTTCTGTTGCCCAAGTTTCTATATTATTTAAACACCTTTGCAGTTTAAATTCAATGGTTTCCATATTTTTGGAACGATAAAAAATTCCAAAATCGTCAACAAAAAGCGAACAATCCGGGTCTTTTACACATTTAACTATATTATTTATTTTTATGCTGAACAAGGTTGGTGATAAAATGCTACCTTGTGGTACACCTTGTTCTTGATCAAATGTGTCCGATAATGTATTTCCTATGCGAACATTAAATGTTCGATCGGACAAGAAATTTTGAACAAAAAGTGGCAATCGGCCTTTAAGGCCCAAGTTGTGTAAATCTTTCATGATGCCATATTTCCAAGTCGTATCATAGGCCTTTTCTAGGTCAAAGAATACAGCTACGACATGTTCTTTTTTAATAAAGGCATCACGTATAAATGATTCTAAGCGAATCAAATGATCGTTAGTAGAGCTGTTTTTTCTAAATCCAGCTTGAAATTTAGTGATAAGCTGGTTTGATTCTAAGAACCAAACCAGCCTATCATTAATCATTCTCTCCATTGTTTTACATAAGCAACTTGTCAAAGCAATAGGTCTGTAATTAGTGGCTTCAGTATGATCTTTATTAGGTTTCGGAATAGGAATAATGGTAGCTTTTCTCCAGTTTTCAGGGAATTTTCCAGTGATCCAAATATCATTCAGAATATTTAATAATGTTTCCAATGCCTTGTTGGGTAAATGTTTCAAAATTTGATAGTGTATGTCATCAGGGCCAACAGCAGTATCATGAGATTTATGGAGAGCATCTAATAATTCTTTAGTAGTGAAAGGTAAATTATATTTTTCGTGATTTAATGAGGAAAAATTTAAATTCTTTTTCTCTTGTTCTTGTTTAATATTTTGGAAACTTTCTGAATAATTTGAGCTAGAGGAGTTTTTCTGAAAATTTTCCCCCAAGGCATTGGAAATGTCTTTAGCCGTTGAACATATATTTCCGTTCGATTTGATATGGACATGTTTATGCGATTTGTTTTTGCCACTAATTTTTCTAATCATGTCCCATATTTTCTTCGTAGGTGTTCTGGTATTCAGTTTGGAGACGTATTGCTGCCAAGATGCTTTTTTGGCCGATTTTATTGTTTTGCGAGCTTTAGCTCGCATATGTTTGGCATGGATAAGATTTTCTTTTGTTGGTTGTTTATTGAATTTTCGTAACGCAGATTTTCTTTTATTGATTGAAGTTTTAACTTCATCATTAAACCAAGGTCTGTTTCTTTTTGAAAAAGTCGAGGATTTAGGAATACATTTTTCAGCAATATCAATCAATTCATCAGTAAAATCTTGAATATCACTTGCAGTTTTAAAAAGTTCAGGGTCGAGTTTTTCATCACATAATTGATTAAAATTTTCCCAATTTGCTTTACTCAAATTCCATCTGGGGTGACGATCCTCATGGGTCGATGCAATTTCTTCAATTACTATCGGAAAATGATCGCTCCCATGGAGATCGTCCACAACAGACCAATCAAAATCTAGATAAATATTTGGAGAGCAAATTGAAAGATCTAAAGCAAAATAATTTCTTGTGGGAGAATGAAGGTATGTTGGTTGTTTATCGTTAAATAAACATAAATCATTTTCAGCAATAAAATTTTCTATGATTTCTCCTTTGTCATTTGTATCCGAGCAACCCCATAATTTGCTGTGACTATTAAAATCTCCTAATAATATATAAGGACTAGGTAATTGATTTGTTAAATTTTCTAATTCTCGCTTAGAAAAATTATAGTGTGGTGGAAGGTAAACAGAACAAATAGTTATGGATTTGGATAAAGTGACGTTTACAGCAACAGCTTGTAAATTAGTGTTTACATCTATTTTCCTATGAGGAACGTCAGATTTTACCAGGATTGATGTACCTCCTGATGCCTTCTGATTATCCGTTGTGATATGATTGTACATACTGTAACCTTTGAAATTAATATTATCTGTAGTTTTCAAGAAAGTTTCTTGGAGACAAATGACATTAGGAGAAAAAAGTGTAGTTAAAATTAAAAGTTCGTTAAAATTGGCTTTCAGTCCTCGACAATTCCATTGAATTATTGACTTCTTATCCATGGTTGAATGGAGAGAAGATTAAAACAAGGAATTTAATCCTTTATCTTTTATTATTAGGCTTTGAGAACGTGGAGGGATCATGGTCCAACTCCATGTCCTCAAGGGCGCCGTACTGATTAGCCAGTTTTACTGGATCAGCCGACGCCCCTTTACTGTTCGGGTTTGATCCTTTATGCTTTTCTTTGCCGTTCTTTTCTTTTTGATCCGCTGTCCCTGACGTGGATCGGGAGTGAGATCTGCTCGAATGTTTGCTGTTAGGTTGTGAACTGGTCTGTGAAGTTTGTCTAGATTCTGTTCTTGAATGATGAGTAGATGTAGGCTGTGACGATGTAGTAGGTTGTGATGTGGGTTTTGGTTTAACTGTAGAGGTAATTACTTTAGAATGGGGTTTAATTTCAAAATCTTTTTCATTAAATTGTGTGGATGTTTCTTTTGTTTCAGGTTTGCTGGCAAGAGATTGGACAACTTTTGCGAATGTGTTTTCTGGTTTGTTTTGTTGTATTTTCTTTGCTTCCAAATAGGTGACGTTTTGTGTAACTTTGATTTTCATGATTTCTTTTTCTGTTTTCCAAACTTCACAGACATTGGATTTAGACAAATGATCTTTTCCGCAGTTCACACATTTTGGAGAATTCTTGCAGTTTGTAGTGTGGTGGTCGGAACCACCACACTTCTCACAAATAGACCCGTCAGGGACAGTACAGTCATTTTCGTGGTGCCCAAACCTCTGACAATTGAAACAACGCAAAGGATTGGGCACGTAGATTTCGACCGGTATTATCCTGTAGAAGATCTTCAGCGATTTCGGCAAGGAAGTAGAGTTGAAAGTGAGTAGAAGTGTATTGGTATCAATGAGATTTCCGTCTTTTTTTACTTTAAATCTTTTGCATGCCGTTACACCTTGTTCTTTTAAATAATCGATTATGCTGGCTTCTGATTCATGTTTTAGCATTCTGTCACGGATAATTCCTTTACAAGAGTTGAGCGTTTTATGTTCCGTGACAGAGACGTTCATATTAAAAAATTTGTTTACTTTTAGGAGGTTTTCAGTTTGTGTTTTTCGGTTAGTTTCTATCAAAAGTGTCCCATTTTTTAGTTTTTTGACGTTTTTTGGAGTTCCAATTAATGCTCTATTTGTTTTTCAATTACGAATGGAGAAAGAGATGTAACGGCTTTATCTTCCTTGCTCGAAATCACTAAAAATCGAGCGAAATTGTCATTTGCTTTGAAATTGAAAGTCGGTTCCTGGTCGTCATCGGATAAATCTAAAAATGCTCTTTTCCTAGTGTTGGATCCCATGGTGAAAAATTATGATTCGATAGCTATGCGCCCCACCCTCCTTGGAGCCCTACAAGGGGACGTTTAATGGAAATGGATCTCCTATTTCCAACGCCAAGGCTACATTGCTATTATACTCGTTGACAGGACCAGAGTCCTTCCGCTCCACTTCTGTTTTATGATTCCCAACTATGCACCCAGATTTCAAAGAAAAATGAGGAACAGTTGGGACCCATCCCCACCCATATTCTCTCCCTCACAGAAGCTTCTGCTGAATTTCCCCAGTACAAGCCCACCGATTGATCCATCAGCCGCCGCCCATTAAATAACACTCAAAGAGGAATAAGACGAAATTACACCCGGTTTGTACCATAAAGATACGTAAAAAAGAAAGAAGGAAGATAAGGACAAGCTGTGCGATTCTAGAGCTTGGCACGACTGAGCCGATTGATTCAGGCCGGATCTAGCCCAAACCCCTCTTCTATCTGAAATATGGGCCAAAATGATGTGTTGAAAAGCTGGAGATCCCTGGGCTTTTCTCAATCATCAGGATCCCTTCTTCCAGCATACGAGACGCCACTCACGGCAAACAAGTGGCTCCTGTTTCAACAAGGAATTTCATCCCCATTCACTACAGAAGGAAAGTGATCTGTATATTTTATTCCCTACAGACATGGGAGGCCGAAAACGTTTGCTTAAATAAAAGCTTGGCTCTGAAAACAGGAGATCCTTTGCTAAATACGAGATCTACGATTATGGTAAGAAATTGTTGAGGTGATAAGTTTCAGAGAGAACAAAGGATTTTATAAACTAATAAAGAATAAAGCTGTGTTAGATGATGACGAACACTTCAGAACTTCGTGATAAGTATCCAATTCTGTTAACATTGATGTAATATAAAATAATTTTGGGGTAACATGAAATGACAAGTTACTTATCTAATAACGTATACAAAATGCATCTTTCATTGTTTGATGTGCAGAGTGAAGGAGCATGAAAAAGTGACACATACACAGTACAAACATATACAGATGAGGTTTCTTCTTTGTGGTGCGCGACCCACCAGCAATGATGATACACGTACAAATGAAGGGTGGTAGTAACATGAGATAGGAAAGGTTTAAAAGGATAGATCTCGCGTAGTGAATTGTATAAAAAATTTGGTAAGATGCATTTGAATAAATTGAATTACAAAATAATACCGGTCGAACGGACGATTGTTCTGTATGTTGGAGGCTTTTACCCAACTGCCACAGAAGCTGAAGGCAGCCACCTATTTCGAGGCACCGGGTGGTCTCGGCAATGGGACTGTTTTCGGTGGGGTCTTACCACTCTGCCACACTCCCGAAGGCAGCCGCCATATTTCTACCCCCCGGGCAGGCGCGGGGCCTAATGAGTACAGATCGTTGACCTTTTCATGAATACTATGCTTCATAGGGCGACAGACTTTCACCTCTTTATTCGCAAAATCTTTACTGTATATTCTGATATGACATCGGTACAGGAGTGAGTTTCAGCTTCTATTTCAGAAGTGTGCCTTTACTTATGACATTGTCATCCCTATATAACGGTACGAGATGGATCGGCCAGTGTGACGTAATGTTCACTAAACATTCAGCCTGTAGTAAAACTTGCTATATAGGGGATCTTACACGAGTATACAAGTGCTCAGTTATTACTGAATTTATTAAACGAGTTACGGAAAAGGGATAAAATGAGAGGCTTTGCCGAGCATTTTATACCTTTTCCTCAACGAGTTTAATAAATTCAATAATACATGAACACGAATGCAATATTCTAATTATCATACGACATCAAAAGGCATTATATGCACGATTTTAACAAATATGTCTATATTCCGCCATTGGTAAACGAGACGTTGTTAAGAACATCGTACGTGTAACGTTACGGGACGTATCTATGTAATTAAGATATTTAATCCGCTAGTGGATTATGAATTTATTGCATTACGTTATTATACTCAGATGCGACTTCATGATACTATTCTTTATTAAGACTACGTAAACATGTTTACTTGGTACGTCTAATGTCCAATAGATTGAGGCTCCAACATCAGCTTCCGTTACTTCCGCGGCTGTGAGCGAAGAAATTCCACGTAGCTCTGTCGAAATTACAAAACTTGGTGTCTGTGCCAGCTCTGTTGAGGTCTCTAAACTGCAAGAAGTGAAAACTTGCATGGCAATGCGTCATAAATGCGACAAGTCCGTATAAAAAATGGTGATATAAAAAAGTCTTCATTGAAAGATTATGGTTGACTGAATTATAAGCATTACGTCCAACGGGAACAGCGAACGTGATACCATTTACTCTATTCACCTATATAATTTCGACCCTCTTGAACCCCACTTTATATGGTAAAAATGGGGTTTTACAAGGGTAAACCCGATTTCTTATTTCTGCTCTAATATAGATTCTGACTACTCGTTAGAAACGTCTCGCTGAGGCGGTTCTAATGAGTGCCAACATCTATATTTTGAGTAGAAATAAGAAATGATAATTTTTAATATTAAAATTCATTTTTACGGCGATAAAGGTGGCGATGTTTTTGTAAAGGCGTGTTTGCGTAATGCTTGGATATTCTCTTCTTGAATATAACGACAAGATGTATGTTCGCAGGCTTCCTATTAGGGTTATCATTGCTTCGAGTACGGAAAGCTATATAAAAAGCGCTCATAGCTATAAGAAATCCAGTTTTGGTAAGGAAAGCTCAGTGTATTGTTTAGTAATATTTACCCGATTTGCGCGTTCATGTTTATTGAACTGTGATAATCGCATGGTCAATAGTAGGTTCCCAGCAGGCACCCGATGTAATTGTGACGTCATCAACGTCGGTGTGACCTCATAACATTTATGCAATGTGATATCCAAGTCTGTGCATGATTTGACGTTGCAATAGCGACGTGTGCCTGCTGGGTTACCTCGAGTGTTTGGGTCGACTATATATCATTCGTCCCAAAAAGCTTAACCCTTATAACGCTGGATAACTAATTTAGGCACACCATTAGCTAACTATCAACCAAATCAAGCTACTTGATAATAGATGTTGATGGATCTTTAATTACAAGTTTAACCTTCGTCAACACTGTAAAGTTCATTTTGGAGACGATGCTTCCGATTTTGTGGGGCTTTTACCCGACATCGAGGTGAAATGACATCTCAAGTCCTGCCTCCCAATAAAACCAATAGGGTTTATTAGCATGGACGAGCCGACACCCCGCTTTACCTGGGCAGGCTTGCAACCTCTAAGCGGTTTTCCAGTACTCGTGTGCGGGTCGGTTTCAGGTCTGTCTGGAAGCATCATGCAGCCCATATATTTTTTCAAGCCCCGATGGGCGGGTCTACACCGTTTGCAAAGTATGGGTGGTCATTTCCAGCTAGGTAGATGCTCGTGACTGGCATAATTAATCCGACGGGTTAAGTTGATGCTTGATTTGCATAGCATCTACGAAATGTACCAGTCAATCTGCGAACAACCGAGCTGCTTGTGTGCCAGCAAGTGGAACTTCGAAATAACTGCTGGTTTCTTTTGAATATGAGCCAGCGCATGACAATCTACAAGTAGCCTTGAGCGACCAGCGTATTGGCGAAGTCTGATCAGAGTCTGATCGTATGTACCTACTATAGGCTAATATCTATGAAAAGAGACACAAGCAAAAGGTCTCGTCACAGTGGATGGATGCGCAGGTCGATTTCAGTCTCTGCGGGTTTATTGTAGTTAGTCATGCGCAGGCTCATATCTGAACAAAATGCTTGTTTTACGGGCCAGTCAAAAGGTAAGGTCATGTTGGGTGGGCCAAAGCAGAAGAACGCCTCTGCACTGAAAGCTACACAGTATATTAACCCTTATCCTGCTGAATATTTTAAGTTGTCGCAGCCATTTCTGATTATCAGCCAATTAGATTACATTATATTTCGTTCAAATTCACAAACTGAACGACAGTGTAGATCTGTATATACAGTTTGCAAAGATAGCGATTGTGAACAGCGCGATAAGGGTGAACATCAACCCAACCTTGAATTCCGCAAGAACATAGACCATAGAAACCGAGATATCCATCGACTAACAATTTTTCGAAACATTCAATGCTATGGATATTAACTTGAACAGCCTTTTAGGGCGGTTCAAATAAGAACGTATAGTAACAAATTTATCCTTTAATTATTAATGGCCACTATCTGGAACTATACAGATTCTTAAAAAAACAAACAAAAAAAAAAAAAAAACATTGCTCGCCTCTATCAGTTGCGACTTACGTGGCGGCTAGACTGTCGTCTACTGTTCGATCTACTCCGGCGTCCGCTATCTGGGCACAGTGGATGGTATACGAATCAACTGTATCACCTCCAAATATAGAGTCAGCACCGGCCGTTGCCGCACGATCAGAGAAATGAATGACAATGTCTTGGTCCTGGAAAAAGTGGGGCAACACCGTTGCAAACTGTTTGCGCTCAGTGAAACAGAAATAAGTTAAGGTTACATCGAGTGTCAGTTTCCTTGGTAAGCTTATGTATACACGCGCGCGCCACAATCAAACAGTTGATTCTTTCGCCATACAGAATCTAACAGAATCTAACTAGAAATGCGTCCGTAGGACACGGATGCCCCCGCCTGAAGATATGTCTATGTTCGTATTCATCCATAGAAAGTTATGAACCGTGTTTTAGTTTTGGACCTTTTTTTTTCACGTTTCACCTCTAAGTATGACCTTGACCTTGCAGGTAAGGACGTTGTCTCATGATGGCCAACATTTCTGCCAAATAATTTTAAAATCCATCCAGAGATAAGAAAGTTATTGCCTGCGTTTAAGTTTCGGACCATTTTTTTTGACCTTTGACCTCTAAGTATGACCTTGACCTTGGAGGTACGGATCTGGGTTTGCATGTGACACATCGTCTCATGATGGTTAATATTTCTTCAAAGTAATTTTAAATCCGTCCAGAAATAAGAAAGTTATTGACTGGGTTTAAGTTTCGGACCCTTTTTTGGACCTTTGACCTCTAAGTATGACCTTGGAGGTACGGACCTGAGTTTTGCACCTGACACGTCATCTCATGATGGTTAACATTTCTGCTGAGTAATTTTAAAATCCATCAAGAAATAAGGAAGTTATTGACTGCGTTTAAGTTTCGGACGCACGGACGGACGGACGGACGGACAAGGGCAACGCTATATGCCCTTTCCACCATTCTTGGAATGGCGGGGGCATAAAAAGAGGGACCATTTCATTTCAGATGAAAAATTGTGAAATATCAACACAATTTAGGTCATTTCGAAGACATTGCTTCCAATTTTGTGGGTTGTCGAATCCTCGTAGTTCGATTTTTATGTTCGCCGAGATGTAGCACTGAGGTATAGATAGTGCAATTTTGAAAGACTTTATGACCTTGTTACCACAATTTCTCAATCGACTCATGCACATTTTTATGTACGCCGTTTTTCTAAGAGGTCGATATACGTTATTCAGTACAGAGACCGGTGAATGGGTCACCATTCAGAAGATGCTGAAAATTCATGAGAATTCTACGCAAACCGCAGTTTCGCATTTAACGTGATTGTAGTTATGATACATGATATTTAGTTACCAGGGCACAGTTAGTGATCTCCACGGTTGATCCAGAGACCGAAACAGTGCAGTCCGCAGCAGAGTTGCTTCCTGTATCCTCAACAGCTACCACGTTGGTGTAGGTACCGCTGTCTGGGTTGGTAACGATAATTGTACCGTTGGGATAGCAAGCTGAAATTTGTAGAATCAATGTAAGTACACATAAACCTTAACCTGTTCACGACACCCTATCTTTGCAACTGCAGATCCAGGTAAGATGCTTTGTGAAGAAGCCATCTGATCAGTATCTACACTAATATAGTGTGTAGATAAAAGAATATGATAGATCTGATTGTCTGTTAGTTGGTAATTCGTGTGACTTAATATATTCAGTAGGATATGGTTATAGATCTGTTACTGTTCATACAGTTTACTTTTTTACGATACAGGAATCGTACGCGTTTTGTCATGCTGTACACGAAAAATGCAAGCAATATAAAAATTGAGCTCTTGAAAACTGGGTTCAATAGAGAAGCAATGCTTTTAGGAACAAGAAAAGTAAGCTTATGAAGTTAGAGAACAAGGCAATATTTGGACACGTCAGTTTAAGTCTGTGCAATGAACACTGTTCTGAACCCAATTTATGTACAATCCTTCGGATAAACTAGAGGAAATTGGGGCGATTTATTTTACTTTTTTTTCTTTTTTTTTTTTTTTTTTTTTGCTGAAAAACATAATTTGGTGTATTCGTTAGAACTGCCTCTGAGGCGGTTCTAACGAGCACCAACTTTTGATTGAAATAGAAAAAATATCTAAACTTTTTCATGCGAGTATCAAAGACTCCTTCATAACGCACGGGTATGTTGTTATGTTATGCGACAAGTCGTTGCCCATGACGACGCATACCGTTTCCTAAAACTAGTAAAAACGTTAGTGACAAACGTTGCTTTTATGTTTAATTCTCTTTTATCCGTATCCCGTTGAATACACCAACCTTTTCAAACTGAACAATCAGTATCATATGGCTTCTTAACCCTTATCTTGCTGAATAAGCATTTAAGCCACACCCGGTTCTGTCTAGCAACCAAACAAATTACTTATGTAATTTATTGCTACAAATTCATAAACTGAATGCCAAACCGTGTAGAGCCTGCTCTATGAGAAGCCATCTGACCTGGATCTACACTGTTTGCAAAGACAGGGGTTGTCGTGAACAGCAAGATAAGCGTTATTGATCTACACTGCCATTCTTGTGAATTGCATAGATGCACCGACGTTACACTATTACACTAAGTAACTGGATGAAATGGGTGTGGCTTTATCAATTTATTCAGGAAGAGAGGGGTTAAGATGCAAAAAGATCTGGTTATGTTGTCTACTGCATATTTCAACATTTCAAAGTATTTTTGGACACAGGCAAAAAAGTGTGGACCGTGCTTAATACTACAGCAATAAAGTAACCACCATCATACAGTAGACGACAATTTGTGTCACCGACATCTAAAGGATTAATTCTGTCGCAAGGTTGTTAACATGGTAAAAACCGGAAATGACATCTAGCAGCAGAATGTCCTCTAGCTGTTCAGATGAGTTGATCCAATCTAAATAAGCACATATTTTCTTCAGTGCTAAAGTCCACGTGGCTTATACTACGACCTAAACTATCATCATAGATTTGAAGGAAATCCATGAAACTTATTCATTCGTAAGAGGTTGTTTGGAATTATTGGTTGGGTTTTGCAAACGGTGTTGACCCACATCAGGCGTCTGATCAGCGTCTACACTTTGCTTAAAAATAATTTAAGGGTTAAACAAAAGTTAATTGGAGTCCAGGAGTATTTTCGGAGACTGTCGGATAACCAGTACAGTGCTTTGATAACTTACAGGTAGGGGTAAGAAGCTAGCGGGAACGGCTGTTTTTTTTTAGGATTTAGGTAAACCGTGTATAGTCCGACCAAACGTGGTGTAATGGCGCCTGATCTGGGTCTATACTGTTAACCTAAGTCACAGCACATGAGACCACTGCAAATTTTACATTCATTAGGAAAAACCTGTCCGTGTGAAATAATGGCGTCCAACATTGTCAGAAATGACAAATGTCCGGTAAAAATGATACCTTTCTTATTTCTACTTTCAACATAGATTGTGGGTGCTCGTCCGCCTTAGAGGCGGTTCTAACCAGTTCCCACAATCTATGTTTCTGAATACAAACAAAGCAGCTAAAATATACCCCGTAAACCGCACTTCTCTATAAAGTGGGGTTTATAGGGGTCTTCGTTTCACGACGTAAGTCTGATGGTCGGCGTTGCGTTGCAACAACAAGACTAGCATGGATTTAAATAACCGTTAGCTCGATTGTGCGCAAGTGACATGTGTGCGGTATAAATCAGTCACGTGGACTATAAATCTGGTCTATGATTTGGCAATAGACCTTATACTTTACTTCGTCCGGGTAGATCTCAGAGCTGTTGGTGAATGTTGATGTTAGTGAAAGGTCGCCAAACAGTTAAAGGAAAATCTAGTACCCAGCTAAAGCTATCTAAATACAGTAACAGTGCTATATTAAGACATTTGGTACTGTTCAAGTGGTCTTTAAGACCGCTTTTGAACAGTCTCAAAGGTGGTGTTAATCCAGAGCACACTTGGGGTAGAAAACAAAATGAAACCTAAATATGCTTGTAATAGCATAATGTATCTTAATTTTAGGTGGTCTAATAGCGAAATTTTACTGTATGTACTTACTATGAGCAAGAGAGTCCGAACTGCTTATGCCGGCGGACGCAAGTAGTGGTAACGCCAGCACGACAAGACCAAAGAAAGAATTCATCCTGGAAGAAAGGGTGCCTATAGATAGAACGTACACATTAGAACCGCCTCTATATGCTGCATGTTAATATCGCCTCATCGAGCCGGTTCTAATTAGCAACATAATGTATTTTACAGTACACATAAAATATGTTTACTCTAGTTTGTTTACCGGTTTAGCGTCCGTCAACATTGTCATTTTGGAGACCTTGCTTCCAATTTTGTGGGACTTTTACCCGAGAGAGATGAAATGACATCTAAAGACCTGTCGCCCAATGAAACAAATAGTGTTTCATAAGTATGGACGGTCAGACTCCCCGCTTTGCCTGGGCAGGCTTATTGATTCCATTGTGGAAATGGAACAATATTTTAGGGTCACTAAGATGAGGCCTAATTGGCCGAAACTAGCTAGTCTGGCGCAGAAAACGTTCACTTTATATTTCAGGTCTGTGGTGTATTCTTTGCTTCCAAAGGATAAACCTTTTATAGAACATTTAGATCGTCTGAGCGGTTTACCAGTACTCAGAGTGCGGTCGGTTTCCGTTCTGCGTGAAATGATTATGCAGCCCATCTATTTCTACAAGCCCCAATGGGTGGGGGCCGAGGTTTACCCCTGTAAACACCTTTTTAATACATAAAACAGTCAAAAAATTATATAGGCGTGTTTTCGTGTTGAGTGAAAATTAGTACATTCCGATCAGCACCTTGGTGGATACTTTTATGAATGCCATATTAGCAAGTCTGTAGTTGTGCAGCTTTTTCAAGTGCACAAAACCCCGAAAACCCAGTCCTTGCATTAAATACCCCGTGAATTTTCCAGTTAACCGTTTGATTTGATGTTTAACGTCCCCGTCAACACTAGGTCAATTTGGAGACTTTGCTTCCAACTTTGTGGGAGTTTTACCAGACATCGAGATGAAAGGACATCCCAAGTTCCGTCGCCCAATGAAACCAATACGGTTTGTAAGCATGAACGGTCCATCTCTTGCGCACCGCTTTGCCTTTAAACGGTTTACCAGTACTCTTGTATTTTAACAAACATGCATTTCTGCAATTCAGAACTTAGTCAATTTTCGATGGCTTGAACCAATTTCGGACTTTGCAAATTTGTCGAAACATCGGTAGTTCGAGGCACGGAGAGTTGCGTCTAGTGCCATACCAGGAGACTTGATTGTGGGATCTTTTTGGATACTATAAAAATTACACAGCATTTTTGCTAGATAAAGGAACAGATCCCTTACATTATCCCTTTATCATATTTGTAGGTGTCCCCTGCGGACGAGAATGGGTGACACCCGTGGACAAAATCGTTCATACTTTGATGAGCTTCATTTTATTCCGACTTGAAACATCATTCAATATATCCCATCATCCTAGACAAATAAATTCAAAACACAAGATTGTGTACATTTCGTTACGGATTCCTGCACTGTCCAATCACTGAACGACAATGTCAATCAGAAAGGGTTTTCCAAAATGAGACCAATCAATTGCTTTGTGTAGTTTTAGAATTTTTTGATGAATGTTTGATTTGAGGTTTAACGTCTCCGTCAACACTGAAAAGGTCATTTTGGAGACATTGCTTCCAATTTTGTGGGACTTTTACCCGACATTGAGATGAAATGATATCAAGCCCTGTCGCCCAATGAAACCAATAGAGTTTATAAGTATGGACGGTCCGACACTACTTTGATGAATGACATTTGCTCGTCAAACTAACTTGATGCAAAAAGATTCTTTGAAAGTTATTTCATAGGAGTTTGAACGGTTTGTGTGTAGACTGTTCCATGATAAAACAGCTTTATAATTTTGACCCCTTTGAACGCCACTTTTATATAGTAAAACTTTACAGGGGTAACTCTTAAGATCACTAGAGCCGAACGCTCCGGGGAAGCTGATGTATAGGCATTGGTCCGTCGTCTGCGTCGTCAACATTTTCAAACATCTGACCCATTTGGCCAATTGAAACCAAATTATTGGTGGAGCCTCTATGGGAAGGGGGAACAAAAAGTTGGTTCACATCACCAATATGGCCGCCATGCCCGTATATGGTAAAAATCTTTAAAAATCTTCCCAAAAACCGAATAGCCGATGATCTTAAAATTTGGTATGCAGCATCGGGGACATGGGCCCTATCAAGTTTGTTCAAATGATGACGTTTGGTTGACCTTGCCCGTTTAACGTCAAGGTCAAATTTGGTCACTTAGACGTTCGTATAGAACGGCAAAACAGTGGATTTTTCAGATTGTATGTTAGCTAGTGGCATCAGAAATGGTATTTGCAGTCAGCTGAATGGAAGTTTATCAGTTCCAAAGGTCAAGGTCATTTAGCGACCTTTGTCCAGGATGGCTCAGATTGTTTTTTTATCTTCACTTAAACTATTTAACTGAAACCAAATTACATGTGGAGCCTCTATGGAAAGAGGTAACGAAAGTTGGTTCATGAGGACTGGGTCACATGACCAATATAGGCCGCTATGCCCATATATGGTAAAAACCTTTAAAAATCTTCAAGAACCGAATGGCCGGTTATCTTGAAACTTTGTATGCAGCATGAGGGACTCGGGCCCTATAAAGTTTGTTCAAATGATGACCTTTCGACTTTGACCCGTTTTGACGTGAAGGTCAAATTTGGCCATTTAGACATTTGTATGGAATAGTGGATATTTCTGATTGCCTGGTAGGCTGTGACATCAAAAATGATATTTGCAGTTAGCTGAATGGAAGCTTATCAGTTCCAAAGGTCAAGGTCATTATCGACTTTTGCCTAACTCTTGGATGGCTCAGATTCAGTATTTTTATCTTCTAAAGTAAAAAGAACTGTGCCGATTGAAACCAAATTACATGAAAAGACTATGGGGTCGGTTTTGTTACGTGACCAAGATGGGCACCTTGCCTGTATATGGTATAAACCACATGACCTCTGGTGAGCGTAGTGACCCATGGGCCTCTCGTTTCTTATTTCTGCTCTATCTATTTTAGAGCAGAAATAGATGTTACGGACCGCATTGCCTCCCTTCAGTTATCTACATGCATAGCTTGTAGGTTTATCACCACTGGCAACTGCTTCAAGGAGTCGACTGTTTGGTTCAGTGGTATTTAAAGAGCAGTGGACTCTTAGGCGACCGGCCAGGGTTCGAATCCCACCATGGGCTATGCTTCTTTCCTTTGTTACGGCTTTTATGTCGTAAGATTAAGTAAAATATCAGTTTTTTTTTTTATTTTGAAATTTACATTTTTTCGCCGATAAAGGTTACAATGTATTTGTATAGGCGTGTTTTGGTAATGATGAAGTTCTAAATGTTGCTGTTATAGAACAACCAAATTCTAGTCAGACGGCATGTTTGGACTTTGGGGACTAACTTTGACATTTAATACGTTAGGCTCCAAAAACGCCTAAATGCTTCTCCGATGAAACTATAGGGGGAAATGCAAAAACTCATTGTAATGTGAAGATCAAATGACCTATAGTATTTTCACACAATCATTTGTATATATGTTTGTACAAGTCTCAGCCAAATTTAGAAATCTAACTCCTCGAGATTTCTAGAAAGTTGTTTTTTCGCGCTATGGTGTTGTGCTTAAACCTATATAGCAGGAGCAGTGTACGGTTGTGTTTTAAAATTTATTTGGAAAATGGCTGAACCTTTTGCAAACAGTCAAGGCTCTGGCGTCTGATCTGGGCCTGCAGTGTTTGCCAAATACCTGTTTCGGGGTATCAGGTACCTTTTATTTATTTGTTTTTATTCAGAATTTTATTACATGAATACATCTGTACAGCAAATATACATACAAATGTCAAAGGATTGGATGTAGGCTCAACCTATATTTATCCTCTCCTTTAAGATGTTGTAAGCATAAACATATATGTTGCTTATGCACATGAACCATCTTTATCAGTTGTCAAATTATGTAGCATATATATAACACTAAGTATTGAAGAAGAAGAAGAAGAAGAGAGGTAGAAGCCCGTTACTTCGACGTACACCAATATTTCACCGTTATGGTTTTGATGCGATACATGTGAAGGCTACAAATACAGCAAAAACCTGTATACTCGCGTTGTTTAGAATGTTTTAAAAGAAAAAACACCAACAATTGAACAATCGTCACATTTGAATATACTAATGTCCGAAAGACCCCGAAAGTATCAGGTACTAAATGGGTTCTGCCGATACGACTCTGCATTTTTGAATATGTGTCAAGTGATTTCTTCTGTTACAGAAATTATTAAGATAAAATTATCTTGGTTTGTTATATTCGGTCCATCACGAAAACACGCCTATATGATTTTGACCGGGCCCCTTGAACCCCACTTTTTATATAGTAAAATGGGGTTTGCAGGGGTAAACCTTATTTTTCTTATTACTACTCTAAAATATAGATGTAAATATTGTAGTACGTCATGCAAATTCAGTATTGAACATCTGTAGTTAGTTATGTGCAAAAAAAAAAAAAAAAAAAAAAAAACCTTATATTACATGTTTTTTTTTAAGCTAGTTTTTTTTTTCTTCGAGAAGTAGTCCCCAAGATGAAGTAAATCTAGATAAAAATTATAGCAAAACTCTTCACGTATTGTGTAGATGACAAACTGGGTTTTCTGAAAGAAAAAGAAAAGTCCGTAACCCTGTGAAATTCACCAGCTAACAATGTCTGGTGAAGTCCGGGATCGATTGTGCGACCCCTGGTTTACAAGGCGAGTGGTGTAACTACTACATCACAGGCTGTGTCTACACAGCGCATGTGAAATATGATCAATGTTAATTTTTTTAAAAAAGGAGGTCAGACGCCAATGTCAAGGTGACGAGGTCAAAATGATAGTACCACCGGAAATGTCTTGTGACAAGGAATGCACATGTAAAATATACTCGGTCAAAAAAGTCCCTATACGTAAAATTGCTTCTTTTACTATAGCTACTACAGAAAAAAACTACATGAAGTTTGTTATGTTTTGATAAGAAGACGCATTTTTCCGTGTAAAAGCCCCATTCGTTTTTGTTTACGTAAACACATCAGTGTAGATTATTGCTTTAAACACCCAAGGGGTCACTGTCTTTTTCACAGAGAAAATCATTAAAAGCTGATATGATTCAACATCACAAAATTTCCCTATACCCTAAATTTCTAAAATTTGATACAAGTTACATTTCATTAGATACCATTCGCGTCTATTGACAAAAGATTTGGAACTTTAGTTGCATTAGCAACGAGAAACAGAAACAGGCTATCACATATTGACCAATTCTTAGAAGATGTGTGCAAATGCCGTTTCAATGGGAACTCCATAGAAAATCGCAATCGACAGTGCTACATGCTACATGATTTTTTCAGTATTTTTTACCATTATGATGAACAGCAAGTGGAAACAGAGTTTCTTTGAAAAATGACAAATTGATTGACAGGAATAAAAATTACAGCAGTTCGAAAATTGCTATACTTTAATTGCAAGGGAGATAATTTGGGAATTTCACAAATTAAAACCGCGCTTATAATGCGAGATCATGAGATATTGCAAAAGTAAGGTGTTATCCGATGTTCAGACGACATTTTCTTCCATCTCAGAAAAAAAGAGATTTCTGCGCATGCGCAATGTCCATTTTCTACCAAAATCTTTCTTAACACATATTGCAAGACAACTCTGGAGCAGAAAGGTATGAGCAAATGCAAGTTTGGGCATACCCTAGTTAAACGTTCGATTTGCATGTCTACAGCCAAATTTAGCTCTATAGCTGCCAGATATCTAGTGAGTTTCACCCCGAAGTTGGTATAGTTACTTTTTTGACTATGTATATATGAGACCCCTATCACTTACCATTCAAAAGTTATGCCCAATGTTAATGTTTTTTGCGGACAGACAAACAGACATACGGACAGACAGACTAAAAACTATATGCCCCGGATTCCGGGGGCATAAAAAGATGCTGTAAACATTCACTTACCTGAAATATGGGGCCGAAATATGCTGTCTTCGTTGACCAAACAGTAGAAGAAATGTGTATCGATAGCGGCTCATGGTGGCTTTTATAGCTGATACTCTGTACCGCTAGCACGGCGCGCACGGGTTTCATGCTGTCGTGTGGAACACGAAGCTTTCCGGATAAAAAAAAAATCACTCAAGTGTTGAAAGTTTATTCTGTATTAAAAGATACACGAAAGTCTTATTATGCTGTATGAAAAGATACATCAAAAGTATTGTCTTGTAAATTAAGGGGACTTACACTTATCCTGCTGAATATGTTTAATAAGCCAGACCCATTTATAACTATCAACCAAATAGATTACATCATCACGTGAACAAGTCCGTGAAATGAACATCCCTCTAAACCCTACTTTATTTAGAGAATACTTGGGTTTAAGGGGGTATCCATTAATTTTCTTATATCTGCCCCAAGATATAGGTTGCGGGTACTCGTTAGAACCGCCTCATTGAGGCGGTTCTAACGAGCACCCACAACCTATGATTGCTGTATAAATAAGAAAAATATCACGGATTTTCGTCAGAAAAGTAGCAAATTTGGGGATGTGAAAAACTGCACTTTGTTACACGGGTGTGTTATCGTAATGTGATATAACGTTTTCGTTCAAATTCATAAACTGAATGACAAAAAGAGTAGATCCAGAGAAGCCATCTGATCCGGGTCCTCACTGTTTGAAATGGTAGGGTTGTCGTGAACAGCGTTATAAGGATAAGAAAACACGCCTATCTAAATAAATAGATAATTTTGCCGCCAAACAGTTGATAATTTTCCGATAATAAAATCCGTTTTTGTTGCGCCTGCTATTAGCATGGCGCGATATAGGCGTCCGGTTTTCCGTCCGTTCGTTCGTCCGTCCGTCCGTCCGTCCATTTGTCAAGGCTTTAACATTTGCGACCACCCTAACGTTCATCCTAATGGTCAAGTTTATTTCTCAAGAACTATAAGAGCTTCACTAATAATATTTGGTGCAAACTTGTATCTGGGAATGACAACTTAAATGCAAGCATCCATATTTGACCTTGACCTACATTTCATGGTTCACTGACTTTGTAAAATATTGCGACCACCCTAGCGTTCACCCTAATGGTCAAGTTCATTTCTCAAGAACTATTAGAGCTTCATTAATGATATTTGGTACACATTTGTATCTGGGGATGGCAGCCTAAATGTAAGCACTCATATTTGACCTTGACCTACATTCCATGGTTCACTGACTTTGTAAAATATTAGGGATGACAACTTTTATACAAGCTCAGTGTTTCACCTTGGCCTAGATTTCATGGTTCGGTGACTTTGCGCTCCCATAGGCGCGACATAGCATTCGCCGGAATTCTTGTTTTTTGGGTGTTTTTTTTTTTTTTTTTTTCATATTTCTGCTCGAAACATAGATTTTTGGTATTCGCTAGAACCACCTCGGCGATGCGGATCCAACGAGTACCCACACTCTTGTTTTTTAGCACAAATAAGAAAATCATCAAAGTTTGTTTGTTTGTATAAGAGTTTAACGACCCTGTCAACACTATTTAGGTCACTTTTGAACCGGTCAGTTTACCTATCCAAACATTTCCTGGGCAGGCTTGTACGTAAGCGGTTAACCACATTCTTTCGCCAGAACCTGACAACTGCCATTCTTGAATCAGCAGAAGGGAAAGAATGAGAAACCTTAATGTATAATAGTCTTATGTAAATGTACGTGTATTTTTTGCATTTTGAAAACAAAATTATAAAGAAAGCAAAATAATGTATATGTATATTCCTATAAACCCCAGCTTTAATATATGAAACTGGGGTTTGAGGGGGGGGGGGGTCAATCTTGTTTATAGACATGTTTTTGTGATGTGACCAAAAGAAGGACGCATATAAAGCAACCACAACATAGAAGTAACAGATAATATATAGAAAGCTAAAAAGACAGGGTCTCTCACTATCCTCAACCGCCACCCCATCTATAGCCCGCCATAACGGCAAAACGGTTATCCAAAATAAAAACATCGGTCACCGTACAACCGGCTGCGGCGAAGACAGATTACTGCCTCGAAGACAGTCGGAAAAAGGGTAGGTGAAGTTTTTTCGTTTGTATAAATCGAGATACCGCAGCAACTTTCTGACTATATTTCAAAACCAGATAAGGCTTTTCCAGTTCGTTGAAAAATATTTTCAAAGAAAATCGTATGAAATTTTGTTTTCGGCGTCAAGTATACGGAACGAAATATGTAACATTCACTTACTCGCGCTAAAATTACGAAATTCAGCAGCATTTCTGCCAAATTGGACCGTATAACTCGGTTAAATAAACAAACTACACTCTCCTAAAGAGTTTACCTGTCCACGCTTTTTCCCCGAGCAGCGGTTAACCAGTACAGTGCACATTCTTTCGCCAGAACCTGACAACTGCCCTTTATGAATCAGCGGAAGGGAGAGAATGACCGTAGAAAATATTTCATGATCAATCGCCATGAAAGAATGTAATTAACGCATTGAAAGTCCCAGTTTTACCCTTAACCCTTTTTGAACCAAATGGAATCTTCCTCCTTATATGTGTTTTCTTCAAAATTAATTTGGTAAATGGCTGAACATTTTGCAAACAGTGTAGGCCCTGATTAGACGCCGCGTTCTTTGGCGTCTGATCTTGGTCTACACTGTTTGTCAGGGTACCCGTTTATGGGTTTTCGGTACAAATTGGGTTAAGATGCAGAGAAAACTGCAGCTGAAAATGTCGTCTGTTTATGTCATCTTCTGAATATTTTATTATAAAATATTTTTGCATACAATCAAACAGTATCTACCCAGATCAGACTGCTCTGATCTAAGTCCACACTGTTTGCAATAATGACTTTGCCTGTTAACTGGGAGATGACAAAGCGACAATTGACGTGATTGGCTAATGGGTTAAATAGAAAAATATCATAAGTTTGATCACCGTTTGAAGTGGGGGTATAGTCAGTCTAGTTAATAAATCGTCACTCATTGGTATTTAATGGTATCCAGATTTGTGAGGTTGGTTTCCACCCCCGGTTTTTCAGTCAGTCTGTCTGTCTCTCCATCCGTCTAATTTTCATATCAAGCCCATAATTTGAAAATCATGCAAAACTTTACAAACCAGAGGACCAAGACCGTCCTATATCGCTAACTTGAGCTAACAGATTCAAAGTTTCAGGAAGTGCCAACCTTTACTGAAGGATTTATGCGAGGACAAGGTGATGACACGTTAAGCATTTTCTGCAAACAAGTAGAATTCAACTCTATGATAAATAGGCTGTCCTCACCGGTTTTCAAACTCATTCCAGCTTTTATCCCTGACTTGTTTATATGTAACTTTCAAGAAGATCCCATTTAAATTGAAGGGACTATGGTGAGTGAGTGAGTGTTTGAATTTTACCAACAGCTTAGGTCATACGGAGACGGGACCTCGGTTTAAAGACTCATCCGAAAGTCTGGAGAAGCCCGGGATCGAACCTGCGATCCCTGGTTTACAAGGCGAGTAGCGTAACCACTGCACCACGGAGACTTCTAGGGACTATGGTGATGACAAGGTCAAAAATAAGCAATTAATTGGTGCAATCAAAGGGATGTAACTCTATGATAAATAGGCCTTACTCACCAGTTTTCAATCTCCTCCGAGCTTTTCTGCCTGACTTACTTGTTTGTAAGTTTCATGAAGATCCGATCAAAACTGAAGGGGCAGCAGTGATGACAAGGTCGAAAATAAGCATTTTCAGCCAAGCAGGGGACATACATGTAACTTCATGATTAATTGACGGGCATTGCTAGTTTTCAAACTTGTCTGAGCTTTTATCCCTAACTTACAAACATATAAATTTCAAGAAGATCCGTGAAAACTGAAAGAGTTACGGTCAAAAAGAGGCATTTTCTGCAATCCAAGGGGTGTAACTCTATGATAAATAGGTTGACCTCATCAGTTCACGAACAGATCCATTTTATCCATCACTTACTAACATGCAAGTTTCAAGAAAATTCAATAAAACGGAAGGAGCTACGGTGATGACAAAGTAAAACAACATGTAGTTCTGTAATCGAGGGGACATACATGTAACTCTCTTAAATATAGGCTGATCTCACCAAGTTTTTAACTCAGCCGGGATTTTATCCGTTACTTACTCACATGTAAGTTTCAAGACGACCTGATGAAAACTGAAGGGGGCTATGGTAAATAGGCATTTTAAGCAGTAAAAGGGACACAATTCTACGTTAAATAAGCCAAACTCGTCAGTTTTCGAATTCATCCGAGGTTTATCCCTGACTTACTTTTTTGAAGTTTCAAGAAGGTCCAATCAAAACTGAAGGGGCTGAGGTGATGACAAGGTAAAAACTAAGCACATTCAGCAAAGTAGGGGATATAACTCCATGAGAAATCAACCTACATCCCTAATTTTCGAACTTATCCAAGCTTTTAACCCCAACTTCTTTGTAGGTAAGTTTCAGGAAGATCTGATCAAAACTGAAGGGGCTACGGTGATGACAAGGTCAAAGATCGGCAGTTTCAATAATCAACTATAATCATGGAGGACTTAACTCTCCGAAATATAGGCCGACTTCGCCATTTTTTTTAACTCAGCCAAGGTTTTAGCCTTTACAAACATGTAAGCTACTAAAAGATCCGAGGAAACCTTAAGGGGCTATGGTGATGACACGGTCAAAATTGGCATTTTCAGCAGTAAAGGGGACGTAAGTCTACAATAGATTAGCCAACCTCCTCAGTTTTTTAATCATCCAAGCTTTTTATCCCTTACTTGAATGTAAGTTTCAAGAAGATCCGATCAAAACTGAAGGGGCTACGGTCATGACATGGTCAGAAATAAGCATTTTCAGCAAAGGAGGGGACATAACTCAGTAATCGACCCACATCGCTAGTTTACAAACTCGTCCAAGCTTTTAACCCTGACTTACTTGTACTTAAGTTTCAGGAAGATCCAATCAAAACGGAAGGGGCTACGTAGATGACAAGGTCAAAAAATCGGCATTTTCAGCAATCAAAGGGATGTAACTATGATAAATGGGCCGACTTGGCTCGTTTTCCAACTCATTCAAGTCTTTTCTCCCAGCCACCTTACATATAAGTTTCAGAAATATCCGATCAAAACTGGAGGGCCTACGGTGATGACCAGGTAAAAAATTGGCATTTTCCGCAATCAAAGGGATCTAACTCTATGATAAACGGGCGGCCTTGGTCAGTTTTCAAACTCATCCGAGCTTTTATCCCCAGCCACCTTACATTAAAAGTTCAGAAAGATCTGATCAAAACTGGAGGAACTACGGTGATGACAAGGTCAAAAATCGGCATTTTCGGCAATCAAAGGGACGTAACTCTATGATAAATAGGCCGACTTGGCCCTTGTTCGAACTCACCTGAGGTGTTATCCCCAGCCACCTTACATATAAGTTTCAGAAAAATCCAATCACAACTTAAAGGCCTACGGTGATGACAATGTCAAAAATCGGCATTTTCAGCAATCAAAGGGATGTAACTCTATGATAAATGGGCCGACTTGGCCGGTTTTTGTACTCATCCTAGGTTTTATCCTCAGCCACCTTACATATAAGATTCAGAAAGATCCGATCAAAACTGAAGGGGCTACGGTAATGACAAGGTCTAAAATCAGCATTTTTCAGCAATCAAAGGGATGTAACTCCATGATAAATAGGTCGACTTGGCCGGGTTTCGAGCTCATTCGAGTTTTTATCCCAAGCCGCCTTACATATAAGTTTAAGAAAGATCCAATCAAGACTGCAGGGGCTACGGTGTTGACAAGGTAAAAAAAATCGGCATTTTTCAGCAATCAAAGGACGTAACTCTAAAATAAATTGGCTGAATTGGCCCTTATTCGAACTGATTCGAGGTTTTATCCCCAGGCACCATACATATAAGTTTCAGAAAGATCCGATCAAAACTAAAGGGACCAAAGTGATGACAAGGTAAAAAATCAGCATTTTCAGCAATTGTGTGTGTGAATTCGGGTTTAACGTCGCTTTCAACAATTTTTCAGTCATATCACGACGGTGTCTGGTTGCGACAGGGAGCTCAATGCTCACTTTTATAGTGCTGCCTCACTGAAGTATCATGTCCCAGACACATTACATGATCCCACACCCAGTCACATTATCCTGACACTGAGTCGATCAGTCCTTGCTCTACCCCGTAAATCTGAGTGCCAAGCGAGGAGCAGCTAGTACCATTCTTAACGACTTTGGTATGTCGCGGCCCGGGATCGAACCCGTGACCTCTCGTTCCCCGGAGCGGACACTCTACCAACTGAGCTATCGGGGCCGGTACATTTTCAGCAATCAAAGGGACGTAACTCTATGATAAATGAGCTTACTAGTCCGGTTTTCGAACTCACCCGAGGGTTTATCCCTAGCCACCTTACAAATAAGTTGTAGAAAGATCCGATCCAAAACTGAAGGGGCTACGGTGATGAAAAAGTAAAAAATGGGCATTTTCAGCAATCAAAGGGACGTAACTCTATGATAAATAGGCCGACTTGGCCGGTTTTCGAACTCATCCGAGTTTTTATCCCCAGCCACCTTACATATAGCTTTCAGAAAGATCCAAGCAAAACTGAAGGGGCTACGGTGATGACAAAGTCTAATATCTGCATTTTCAGTAATCAAAGGAACGTAACTCTACGATAAATAGGCCGACTTTGCCGGTTTTCGAATTCATCCGAGTTTTTATCCCAAGCCATCTTACATAACGGTTTCAGAAAGATCCAATCAAAACTGAAGGGCCTAAGGTGATGACAAGGTCAAAAATCGGCATTTTCAGCAATCAAATGGACGTAACTATGATAAATGGGCCGATCTGGCCGGTTTTCGAACTCATCCGAGTTTTTCATCCCCATACACCTAACAGATAAGTTTCGGAAAGATCTAATCAAAACTGAAGGCGCTACGGTGATGACAAGCATTTTCCCATTGCAAGTCTATGGGACATTGGATTACCATAGGAACCAAAGTTTTTATTCAACTTTGATAAAAAATCTAAATTCTTCGTTGCTCCATCCAAGGCATGCTACAGATAAGAAATGATTTAGATCAGCTTGCAGGCTGCAGATATATAACTGGTCAAAGGTGGTGACGGACAGACGACGGACGACGGATGACCAGCCATACTATAAGCTCCCCTGGGGCGTTCGGCCCAGGTGAGATAAAAAGTGAAGCATTTTGACACGATGTTTAGAAGACAAGAACAATAACTCTGGCTTACTACTTTTGAAATTATGGCCCTTCGAACATCCATCTACCTGTCTCTCTGACCGTTATGTTTTCGTGCCCACTTGGGAACTACTTGAGATATTTTCTTGAAACTTTACAGAAACCATGAAACACCATCAGGTGACATGCGGACGACAAACACTGGTTATGTTACTTTTGTCAGTTATGGCCCTTTGAACATTCAAAATAGTGTTTTTTGTTATTGTTTTTTTTTGTGTCCACTTTGTTATTTGAAAACAGATTTATTTTATATATGCATAGCTCCATTAGACGATGTGAAGAAAGACAAAGCCGGCCTCTTTAGCTAAGTCGGATGCGCGTCTGACTGGTGATCAGGGGGACGTGGCCAAAGTGGGCAATAGTCTTTCGTGGAGACTGATCATGCAATCTTTTGTATGGTCATTCTCTTCCTTCCGCTGATTCAAGAAGGGCAGTTGTCAGTTTCTGGCGAAAGAATGTGCACTGTACTGATTAATCTCTACATATAAGCCTGTCCAGGAAAACTGACCTAAAATAGTGTTAAACTCTAATACAAACCAGTGCTTCAGCTGAAGTGCACGAACCGCCGTATGCTTTTAGCTTTATGAGTGTTACCATATATGGGTACGGCGGCCATTTTGGTCATGTGACCTGGACCTAAAACGGTTTCCCCAATAAATGCGCCTTATCGTAAGGAGCAAAAATATATCTTATACTTTAGTACTGTATTCTGAATCGTTTGCAGGATACAATGCATTCTCACTTTTCCAATACAAACGCATATGTGTCAAAGTTTGACCTAGGCACAAAGAAGGTCAGGGTCAACCCAGGGTCATCATTTTAGCAATTTATGATGGGCCTACGTCTCAGATGCTATTTATCAAGTTTCGTGGAAATCTGCCCAGTGATTCTGGAGAAGACTATTTTTGAAGGGTTTTTACCATATATGGCTTGGCTGCCATTTTGGTCATGTGACCTGTTCCCCATGAGCAAATTTTGGTTTCCCCCATCCCATGGAGGCTCCATATGAAATTTGGCTTAAATCGGCCCAACGGTTTCCGAGGAGAAGCAGTTCGAAAATTTTCACTTTTTTAGCCTCGGCGAGGCTATACTAAATGGAGTGTAATATTTCGCAAGTTCATTGGTTAGATCTCATTGGTATCTATCAGTATGCCAAAAATTGTTTAAATATTCCAACAAAAGCATATGTGTCAAAGTTTGACCTAGGCACAAAGAAGGTCAAGGTCAACCCAGGTTCACCATTTTAGCAATTTATGATGGGCCTACGTCCCAGATGCTATTTATTAAGTTTCGTGGATATCTGCCCAGTGGTTCTGGAGAAGACTATTTTTGAAGGGTATTTACCATATATGGCTTGGCGGCCATTTTGGTCATGTGACCTAACCCCATGAGCAAATTTTGGTTTCCCCCATCCCATAGAGGCTCCATATGAAATTTGACTTCAATCGGCCCAACGGTTTCCGAAGAGAAGCAGTTCGAAAATACACCAATTTTCACAAACGGGTTACGGACGGACAAACAGACAGACCATATATGGCTTAGCGGCCATTTTGGTCATGTGACCTAACCCCATGAGCAAATTTTGGTTTCCCCCATCCCATAGAGGCTCCATATGAAATTTGACTTCAATCGGCCCAACGGTTTCCGAGGAGAAGCAGTTCGAAAAGTTTCACATTTTTCGCCTCGGCGAGGCTATACTAAATGGAATGTAATATTTCGCAAGTTCATTGGTTAGATCTCATTGATATCTATCAGTGTGCAAAAAATTGTTTAAATATTCCAAGCGGTTAAGTCACTATTACCAATTTTCACAAACGGGTTACGGACGGACTGACAGACTGACAGAATGACCGATTGACCGAATGACAGAATGACACGGTGATTTTAGGGCACTCTTAGAAATCAACCGACTTCAGTCGGTCGCTTTTTCTGCGGGTCGTGCAATAAAAGCAGAAGACAAGAACATAACTCGTCTATATTACGTTTGCAGTTATGGCCCTTTGAACATTGAAAATACTGATTTGGGTTTTGTAACTTGAAAAGTAGAAGTAAAACAAAGATCAGGAATTGATACAATTAACTTACTCCACCCATAAAAGACACCAAAGGGAAAGAAATACAAACATTAAGCGACAAGACCATAATGGAAACCTAAACAAAGGAAGGCCATAAGGACAGTTACTTTCCCACAAAATGGCCATATGGCCATCCAAAATAAAAAGACAAAAGTTATACACACAGTAAGTAACAAACAACAACATAAATAAATCGCCACAGAAGAGCCGCCTTGGAACGGTCAGTGGAAGATTTCCACTGGGGGGCTTAAATCGATTTTACGTGGCCACAATCCTCGCCCTTACTTCCGTCGCGATTTAGACAAATAATTTGTTCAGTCCGCATGAAGGCCTCCTAACTCATCAGTGCAACATCTCCGTGAACACAAAAATCAAAGAACCACAGAGGTGAGACAACGGTGAGGACTCGACAGCAAGAAACCACTGAAATGCTGGAGCAAAAGAAAACCAACAGTTAGGCCCGACCAGAGACAGAGCATCAGGCACCAACCAACATTACCTTGAATTAGATCTCTCTAATTCTCAATAAGCCTTTACGTTGGAGCCGTCATAGAATCTGAGGCCTGACCCACGGGCGTGCAATTAAAGAGGGAAGCAAAGTTGCCAACCGTGATTGGGTTGAAGACCGTATGAGATATTTTTCATGAAATGTACCGGAAATGTAAAGCACCATAAGAGGATGTGCAGTTGCAACCCTTTTGAATATTGAAAACGGAGATTTGTCTTTTACCAGGGTTCGCTCTGTAACTGGAAAACAGATGTTTTCGTGAAAATTCATAGATTTAACGTAATGCACCATTTGATGATGTGCAGAAAACAAGAACCATAACTCTGACTTCATTTCTTGTGCAGTTCTGGCCATTTGAACATTGAAAATACTGATTCAGGCCAGCTACATGTACATGTATGTGACTTTAAAATATTCATATTTTTCAAAAATGTAAAGCATCATGGGACGACATACTGAAGTCAGGGATCATGATTATTAACCTTTTTTTATTAGCTCACCAGAGTCTAAGGCTCCGGGGCAGCTTATAGGATAGGCAGTTGTCCGTCGTCGTCGTCGTCTGCGTCTGCGTCAACACTTTCAAACGACATCTCCTGAAACCACTGGGCCGATTCAGCACAAATGTCATCTGTATCATCCTTGGGCTAGGGGATTGAAAGTTTGTATTTTTTATGAAATTCGACTATTAGTTTGGTTGCTATGGCAACTTAAGAGTTTCGATATACTTATAATGGGAAAAAATAGAAAAATGGCATTTACTGCCAAGCCTCTGCAGATGTTTTGCCAAAACTTTCATAGAAATATTCCTTAGGTAATCTACTATCTGCCATATGATTTAAGGCCTACTGCTTATTTCTATTGGTTGCCATGGAAACCAAAATAAAAAAATAGACAAAAAAAAACTTCAAAAATCATCTCAGAAACCGAATGCCCTATTAGGCTGAGAGTTTTTGGAAATATTCACCATATTTGCCTTTACAGGTTTTGTGTTGTTGTTTTTTTTTTTTTTGTTTTTGTTTTTTTTTTTTATAAAATTTGGCTCTTTAGTTTGGTTGCTATGGCAACTTAGCTTTTCCATAGACTTATAATGGGGAAAATTGAAAAATGGCATTTGCTGCCAAGTTATTGCAGATATTTTGACAAAACTTTCATAGAAATGTTCCTTGAGTAAATGTCTCTCAGCCATATGCATTAATGCCAACATGGGGGCATTAAAGGTTAAGCCTTTAGAAACCAGAATATATAAGGTTTTAGGGCGGGGATCTGAATGGTTTCTGAGATAGATGGCCTTTTGTGTACCCAGGAAGACCCCCAAATTGGCGTACCCAGGAAGACCCCCAAATTGGTGTCAATGAATGAGTCTCTTCATAAGGAACAAGAATATATAGGGTTAAGGGGGTTGATATCTGTAAGGTTTCCAAGATATTGGGCCTTTTATGAAATGGAGGGGGTGGGGCATGACCTCGGCACAACCCGGGGGACCCCCAGGTTGTTGTCACTGAATGCGTCTTATCATAAGGAACAAGAGTATATATGGTTTTGGGGTGGGGATCTAAATGGTTTCTGAGATATATGGCCTTTTGTGAAGAAGAAGGGGTGGGGCAAGGCCCAGGGGCACCCCGTAAGACCCCCATGTTGGTGTCAATGAATGTATATTTTCATAAGAAACAATAATATATATGGTTTAGGGGCGGGGATCTGTAAGGTTTCCAAGATATTGGGCCTTTTATGGAATGGATGGGGTGGGGCATGATCCCGGCACGTACCGGGGGACCCCGAGGTTGGTGTCACTGAATGCATCTTATCATAAGGAACAAGAATATATATGGTTTTGGGGTGAGGATCTGGATGGTATCCGAGTTATATGGCCTTTTATGAACTGGAGGGGTTGGGCATGGCCCCGGCTTAACCTGGGGGACCCATATATATTCTTGTTCCTTATGATAAGACACATTCAGTGCCATCAACCTGGGGGGTCCCCAGGTTGTGCCGGGGTCATGCCCCACCCCCTCCATTTCATAAAAGGCCCAATATCTTGGAAACCTTACAGATCCCCACCCCTAAACCATATATATTCTTGTTCCTTATGAAGATACTCATTCATTGACACCAATTTGGGGGTCTTCCTGGGTGCGCCTGGGCCTTGCCCCACCCCTCCACTTCACAAAAGGCCATCTATCTCAGAAACCATTCAGATCCCCGCCCCAAAACCTTATTATATTCTTGTTTCTTGTGATATGACGCATTCATTGACACTAACCTGGGGGTCCCTCAGGATGTGCCGGAGTCGTGCTCCACCCCTTCATTGCATTAAAGACCCAATATCTTGGAAACCTTACAGATCCCCACCTCTAACCATATATATTGTTCCTTATGATAAGACACATTCATTGACGTCAACCTGGAGGTCTTCCGGGTCAAGCCTGGGCCTGGGCCTTGCCCCACTCCACCACTTCACAAAAGGCTATATATCTCAGAAACTGTTCAGAGCCCCACCCCTAAACCATATATGATTATCTTCTTTGTGATAAGACACATTCAAATAACACTAGCTTGGGAGTCATCCGGACTGCCTGGGTCATGCCCCATTGCTTTACTTCATTAAAAGCCATTTATCTCAGAAATCATTCAGATCCCCACCCATAAACTAACATTCTTGTTCCTTATGATAAGACTCATTCAGTCACACCAATCTGGGGGTCACTTTGTGCTAGGGCAATGCGCCCAGCCCCTCCACTTTAAAAGACCATAGATTTCAGTAAAAAACCATTCAAATCCCCACCTCATAATCATATATGTTCTTGTTCCTTATCAATAGCACACCCTCTTGGGGGCCACAGGGGCTATTCTTCTCCTCTCCACGCCATAGAAGGGCCTCCTATATCAGAAACCATTCAGATTCCCATCCATATATATATATATATATATATATATATATATATATATATATATATATATATATATATATATATATATATATATATATATATATATATATATATATATATATATATATATATATATATATATTCTTGGTCCTTATAGGGACAACAATCTTGGGCTTTCCTGGGATCAACAGGACATGCCCCAACCCCTCCAGCGCTTAAGAGGCCCTGTAACTCCGGTATACAGATCCCCACTGCTACACCATATATATACTTATTCCTTATGATAAGACGCATTTAGTGATTCCAACCAGGGCTCCATTGGGTCCATGCCCTACACCCTCTACTAATGTTTTAGATACTGAGTCCATATGGGTGCTCAATTTGGATATAGGGGTTCATTTGGGAGACTTTATAATTGGTAGATTAAAATGGTATCATGTTAAAATACATGGCTGCCATTGGGCAGTGTCCACCTGAGCTCTGGTTTATGAAATTTGGCACTTTAGTTTGTTTGCTATGGCAAGTTAAGAGTTTCCATTGACTTATAATGGGGAAAATTGAAAAACGACATTAATGCCTTTCAAATTATTTTGTCACACTTTAGTAATATATAGGCTGATTGGGTGCAAATTTTATCTGTAGCATCCTTGAGCACAGGGCTTCCATGGTTAATTAAAATACATTGCTGCCAGTGGGCAGTGGCCCCCTGAGCTCTGGTGAGCATTGTGGCCCATAGGCCTCTTGTTTTATTTTGGTTTCCATGGCAACCAATAGAAATGAAAAAAAAATCATATGACAGACAGCAGATTACCTGAGGAACATTTGTATGAAAGTTTTGTCAAAATATCTGCAGAGGCTTGGCAGTAAATGCCATTTTTCTATTTTTCCCATTATAAGTCCATGGAAACTAAGTTGCCATTGCAACCAAACTAAAGATTCGATTTTATTAATAAACATAAACTTTCAACCCCCCAGCCCAAGGATACTACAGATGAAATTTGGGCCCGATCGGCCCAGTGGTTTCAGAGAAGATGTCGTTTGAAAATGTTGACGTCACACGACGACGCAGACGCTGACGACGAGAGACAACTGCCTATCCTATAAGCTCCCCCGGAGCCTTCGGCTCTGGTGAGCTAAAACATTTATGTCATCAATGCCCAACCAGAGGCATGCTACACATGAGAAATGATTGAGATCAGCCTGGACACCGAGGCGAATAAATTCTACGATAGTCATAATCATTTATATGATGCGGCTCTCTTAACTAGAGGCTATACTCAGCATACTCTCCGTCCTTACATTGATTCTGAAATTAATCATGAACGCCATTTCTTCATTAATAAGGGTATGGATTTTATAGATTTGCCCAGCATTTTTCGTGAGAGCTCGGTGCTTTCTTCCATTCCTGCCTATTTTCAAAATACTGAAACATCTATAATATGTTATAAATATATCAAACCTGTTAGATCTCATTCTTAATTTCAATAAACTGGTTTCAGATCTTGATATTGATACTAATACTACTGATTCATGTGATTGTAAAAACTCAGTGTATTGCTATCCTGCTGCTCGTCATGTAATTACTGGCAATTTGAAAATTATTCCTGATTCTAGGATAAGGAATATATTTTCTAAAGGACCGAAATATCGGTTTCCTTCTAAAATTGATTTCAGTAAATGTAGAGAAGAAATCGCTGCTGCCTTGAATGAATTCGGTAATCGATTGTATAAATGAGAGTATGTTGAGCATAAAGCCCTTAAGGACTGGAAACTTAGCATTTTAAAACTAGTGAATAACCGCATTTCTATTCTCAAAATACTAACTTATACCTCCTAAGCCTAAGACGTCTTTACGTCATCTTAAACTAGGTATTCAAGAATTTCGTAAGAGGTTTGTTTTGGCCATGCAGACAAGGTCGTTAACAACGTCGTCGTGCGACGGCTCCACTATGTTAACACGCTTAAGCAGGAGCTCGGTGGTACCTTACAAAGCACGGTTTATTGCAAATTCTAGCTCTTGCACTACCTCTGAACTTTCTAAATTATTAACTTCCCGTCTTACTGCTATTAAAACGCATGTGATTAGATATTGATAAAGTCTAGTCATGTGATTAGATATTGTGATAAACCATAGTGCAGTTTATATTTTACTTTTGGTCCTTTGAGATCAGCGTGAATATTCTGAGAAATCAGAAATATTATTGGTTTGGACTCATTTTCTAAACAGGTTTTTAATTATTTGGATCCCATTTTGATTTATATCAGTCTTTGAATCGACTGCCTATTCGAAATTCGCAAAATTGCAGCATGTTTCCTCTGGCTTTCGTTGTCGGATCATTACAGGGTCACTGATGAGGCTTTATTAGCCGAAACTACGTAGTATGACCCATCTTCTTTCTTATCAATGTTTTCATTGCTCTTAAAGGAACTCATTTTTTGATTTTTATTTGAAAGATCAGGAAGAAATCTGTTTTGGTCTATAAAAAAATTCGATTGAGGTTTTAAATAAATTGAAATCCAGAAGTTTTCGTGCTTCAAGTCTCTACTTGAGATTTTTTCTCCACTCTTTACACTACACTTCCTCATAATCTTATAAAAGAAAAGCTCAATGATTTGAATGGGCGTTTCACAGAGAAGATTCTCTATCTTGCATGTAATGTCAGAAATGCATTTTTCACTTCTAAAGAGCCTAAGAATTATACACTTTGGTCATGTCAGAAAGTGTGCGATGTCCTCACCTTTTTACTTGACAATATTTCATTACGAGGTCCTCGTAGATTCGGTACTTAGTTATTTTGACACATTGTAGGTATTCCGATGGGCAAGAATTGCGCACCCCTAATGGTGGATCCGTTCTTGTATGGTTATGAGACTTCATGTTGTCGCTTTCCATTGATAACCAATGTGAAATTATTGAAGCTTTTAGCTCTACTTTTAGATATTTAGAGGATTTATTAAATATTGGCAATACTTACTTTAATGGTTTGATCAGATTTTTTGGATTTACATTTGTCTATTGTAGATGAATTGGTTTCTTGCAAAATTAATGATAAACGTGATGATTTCGATTTCGAGATTGCAAATTTTTCTTTTTTAGACGGTGATATTCCTCGTGCGATATCGTACGTGGTTTATATTTCGCAGTTAATTCGATGCGCAAGAGTGTCTAGTATTGTATCGGACTTCACTCTTAATAAATTATTAACCGCTAAAGTTCTTAATCGGGGGTATCGGTATCAAACTAGGTAAAGCCTTTTCTAAGTTTTATAGACGTCATTCTGATTTTGGTTTCAAAATTCAATGTTGGACTTAATACACTTCTGCAACATGGCCTATCGGAACCCGAATTCTATGGACTTAGTATATAAATTTAGAAAAATACATGCCTGTAATGACTTTAGTATCCAATTTCGTAAAATCGTTCGTCGATATATAAAGATTGAGTACAACATAAATGTTATAAAACAGACTGCATGCATGGTGGTTAACGCAATCACGGTTGGCAACTTTGCTTCCCTCTTTGATTGCACACCGGTGGGTCGGGCCTAAAATTATATGACGGTTCCAGCGTAAAAACATAAAGAATACTAAAATAAAATTCCATTTATGTTGGTTGGCGCCTGATGATCCGTCTGGTCGGGCCCCTCGGAGTCTAACTGTTGGTGTTCTTTTGCTCCAGCAAATCTGTTGTTGTATGCTGTCGAGTCGTCAACCTGGTTTCATCTATAGTTTTTTTATTTGTACGTTCTCGGAGATATTACACTGATGAGTTAGGTAGCGGACTAAACCGTGACAGGTAAGGGCGAGGATTATGTCCATGTAAAATCCATTTAAGCCCCCCAGTGGAATACTTTCCACTGACCGTTCCAAGGCGGTTCTTCTGTGGCGGTTTATTTATGTTGTTGTTTGTTACTGTGTGTATCACTTGCGTCTTTTTATTTTGGATGGCCTTTGGCCATTTCGTGGGAAACTGACCTTATGGCCTTGTTTAGTTTTCAATTATGGTCTGGTCGCTTCAGGTTTGCGTTTCTTTCCCTTTGGTGTCTTTGATGGGTGGAGTAAGTTAATTGCATAGATTTCTGATCTTTGTTTTACTTCTTTGCAGGATACAGAGATATAGCTGCTATGAAGTGTGGACGGACGACGGCCGACCCACTATACTATAAGATCCCTTAAAGCCTTCGGCCCAGGCGAGCTAAAAATCTCAGATGGATTTCAAAAAGACAAATCTTAATGCGTGTACCATGCTTAAACCCACTGTATGCTAGTGGACGCTATTGCTATATGCTGGACAAGTCCATTTGGCATATTAGGGGTGTCTGGTCTTTTTTCATTTGATGGAAAATTCTGTTAGCAAATAGTAAAGGCCCTGATCAGATGCCACATTGTGTGGCATCTGATGTGGGCCTGCACTGTTTGCGAAGGTAACATCTTAAGGGTTTTCCCGTATACACTGGGTCAACAGATTTGGCTCTCAGAATCTAACACAGATTAAACAATTTTATTAGGAACATTTTACCTGAAAATATTCCACCTTGTAAATATAGCAAGGTCTTGTAAGTTTGATATTAGTGCTTCAAAAACAAGAATATTGTTCATACTCCCGAAGTTAAGGCCAATAGCATGTGGTTAGACTAATCAAAATGACCATGACCATCGTCCTCAACAGCTCAATTCTGGCAACAAACATGATCACTTTAACCCTAGTCCTATTGATCACAACAACCACTACCTTTTGCTAACAGTGTAGTTCCAGATCAGATGGCTTCTTTAGAAGCCAATTGATCTGGATCTACACTGTTGCTCATTTGGGATTTTGGACTGAACGAATACATTATCAAGTAATTTGAGTGGTTTTACTATCAACCAATCAAAGTAGAATTTGTTTTTCTACAAACACATAGACGTCTCCCACTTTTTGACCTAAGTGTGACCTTGACCTTTGAGGTATTGACCTCGTCTCATGGTTGTTAACATTTCTGCTATGTAATTTCAAAATCCATCTGAAAATAAAGTTATTGACCAGACACGATTTGTCCATACATGAAAACTTCCAAGGGAGATAACTCAAAAGTTATAAATCCGAGATTTATATAGTTCTTGCGCACTGCACGTCGTGAAATATTGATTAATACTTATGACGTTTCGTGAAGATGGCTTGAACAGTTTTCAACGGACCGATGGATAGACGTCCGGGGGAAAAACAATAAGTTTCCGAAAAAAAAATCGGGGGAGACAAATTACTCATTATATTAAGAGAAAAAGATAGGGAAACTGGACCAATGGTACGAACGGGTCTTGGTGCTCTTTAGAGCCACCAAGAGTACCAAACACCTGGAGTTCGCTGCCAACCTCACATTTCTTTACACTGTAGGCTCACTTCCTTACATACACCTATTAAGAAAGTCAGGAAAAATCTATGGTCAAACTTTATCCTGCTGTTCACGACAAACCCTACCTTTGCAAACTAGATCCTGATCAGATGGCTTCTGAAGAAGCCATCTGATTAGGATCTACACTTTTTGATGCAGTTTGTGAATTGAACAATCATATATCAAGTAGTTTGATTTACTGACAATCAGCAATGGTAGTGGCTTAAATTATGCAGCGGAATGGAGAGTATGATATTTTCTAGCAATGGTCAACATGCACTAAAATGGCAGGTACCGAACCCGCGTCCTCTTTGTCAACAGCAAGACGCGCATCCGTCCGAGCTACTAAGGCCGGAAGGCCTAGTGTAGTAATGGGCAAAAATATTCAAATGGTCGATTTATAATCTGTTATTTCAAACTATTAAAACAATGACAATTTAATGCAACATTTTAATCATAAATACAAAATGCAACAAACAAATAAATTCAAATCATAACATTTGTCTTGCCAAGTCAGAATGGTCGTTTGTTTCATCCAACACGAGCAGCAGTCAGTCTACTTGGTTGATACCATGAGGAGAGTAACAAACCATACACTTCCTGCAAAGAATAGTCGCATATGGTTCATAGCAAAATAGATTGCACTGGAATATGGACATATGTATAAAAATCGTGAACAAAGTGCGTTTTAAATATCATGATAAATAGAACAAGCTGTGTTTGTAAAACACCGATGCCCGTGGACAGCGCATGTGCAGTATATGAAAGCCCTATCACTGACCAATCACATGACGAAAACACGCATATACAAATGCATTGAAACTTAACCGCCAAAAAAAAAAATAGAGCGAACATTGATGAAAAATTGCGATTAGTTTGCTCAGAATAAAGGTTGTGTCCACAATCTATATTTTGGAGATAAGGTTTACCACTGTAAACTCTAGTTTTACTATATAAATAAGGGTTTCGAGGGGGGGGGGGGGGGGTCAAAATTGTATAGGCGTGTTTTCGTGATAGATGTTATGGCTGATGATCAAGATTTAACAGAGTTGTCAGAAGACAACATAGCTCGCCTTTGGGGCCTTCGTTGGTAGAGGACAATGAAGTTATCAAAAATTAAAATTCTTCTGTGAAACATTTCCGACTGCAGCAATTTAAAGAGAAACAGACAGTAACCCTAAGAACCCTATTGAAGAATCTCGTTTTAAGGGTTTTCGTTTGAAAAAAAATCCAATTTTGCTGCTCCAGACCCTGAAAGTCAAACTCAAGATCTCCTACCCAACATTTGCACCAAGCATCTTAAAACCCATAAAAAAATGATGACATTAGAACAGTGACAATTTAAATAATTTAGGCACATTGACCTTGACCACGAGCTCCAGACCTGAAAGTCGAACTCATTTCTTAAGAAAAAAAATGCAGTTAAAAATGTATATTGGTTTTTACTATTTTATGAATCAAATTTTCAAATAAAATCAATCACAATAAGAGCTCGCAGATAAATTTTAAGTGAATGCGGACGCTGACGACGCCGACACCTGAAGCCGGGGGTATAGCAATAGCTCCCCTACTTTTATAAGGCGAGCTAAAACGTAGGCCAAGGTGACGAGGTAAAAAAAAATACGTTACGACTGGAAAGGTCTTGTCACAAAGGCACACGTGAAATATGAAAGCCCTATCACTTATCGATCGAAAGTTATTGGCAATGTTAATGCCTATAGGTTGGTCAAACATCAAGGTCAATGTCGGGTTAAAAACTATAGTAATACTGGAAGGAATATGAAAGTCCTGTCACTGCCCAATCAAACGTTATGGCCAGTGTTAAGGTTTTGGCGGACAGGCAGACAAAACTATATGCCCCCGAATCTTTGATTCCGTGGACATAAAATAGAATCTTTCGATCGTGCTCCTGTATATTAAATTTTTTAGACCTTGAAAAAAAAACCGACAAAGCCTCGCGTTTTATCGTTTTCCTCAACTCTGAATAATTCCGTCAATAATTCACAAGCATTCATGTAAGATTCATGTAAAACACTCAACACAGCATACAACGTAACTTCCACGGCTCTTTGGTACCAAGGTAGTCCGAGGCACAGTTACAAATAAGTATCGTTATACTTTTGCCCAGTACTGATAAACCTTTGTAAGTGCTGATTAGAAACTCTTCGGCGAGGCGGTTCTAAAGAATACAGTTTATGGAGAACTTACAAACTAACCCTCAATTATCACAACAGTTACCTTATCTTTTGCTATGTTGTTGCTATGTTGCAGTCGAGTGGTTCGGTTGGGCATGGGCATTTTAAATGCTAAGTGCGCTTTTGTTATATGTGTGCTTGTTTTTCTCACGAATTCCATTAACCTTGCTGTTATTTTTGGACATCAGAGCTGTCCAGAAAGCATAGCATGCTTGGGAAAGCGTCCGAGGGGATGGCCGTAGTTGTGGGTACTGCCTAATATATCTTTGGACCTACATTATATAAATAATAATCAGATGGATGGATGGATGTTTTGTTTAAAGACGCTCAACCCTAATAGGGCATATAGCGTCTAAAAATAATTAAGGTATTAAATATAAAATTGTTATGAAAATTTAAAAGATAAAATATTTACTATTACAGTTTGTTAAAAAGGCAGATTTCTTTAAGAAAATGGATTAATTTATAAGATGGTATATCTTATAAAAGCTCTTTCATTGTTGAAACATTAAAATATTTTGTGCGTATATGATAAAATTCTATACATGAAATTAGAAAGTGTTTAACTGTGAACGGTTCGTTACAAGATATGCAGAAAGGTGCTTGTTCGTTTTTTAATATAAAGGAATGAGTGAGCCGTGTGTGGCCAATGCGGCATCTTGTGATTTTCGTCTGATCTTTCCTACTATAATTCGAAAAAGAGCATTTGCTATGAAAATTTGGTTGTATTTTATTTAATTTATTATTGGTTTCTTTTTCCCAAATAGATTGACATTTGTTATTTATATATTTATTTATGTTGGATTTAAAATCTGAATGCGGAATTTTAAAATTAGTTATATTTAACGACAATGCCGATTTGGCCTCTAAATCGGCTAACTCATTTCCACGGATATTTACGTGACTGGGAAGCCAGCAGAATACGATCTCCTTTGAGACGGAAAGGTAATGATATTTTCTTAAAATTTGTTGAATCAAGGGGTTTCTGTGATGTTGATCTTTGAGAGATTTCAATACAGAAAGAGAATCTGAATAAATGATAAAATGCCTTTCAGGTTGATCTCTAATGTGATAAAGTGCGATATCAATTGCTTTCGCTTCAGCAGTAAAAATGGAGCTGTTATCAGGTAATCTAATGCTGTCAGTGAAATTTGGACTAATGACAGAACAAGCAACTTTCTCATCTCGTTTCGAACCGTCAGTGTAAATGGATATATGATGTTTAAAATTTGATTTCTAAAAATTCGTTCTTAAAAATATGTGATTCTACTTCGGATTTCTTATTTTTGTTTAAAGGCATTTATTCTGTAACAGTAAAACACACGGTGTGTTCATAATTGTTTTATTGCCCCCTGTGATATACTGACTATAGCAGATCAAAGGCGGCCCTTAATAGGGTGATTAGTAGCTCTTGTTAAATCCCCTGACTGAGGCACTTAAGAGGAAAATCAATAATGTGCACCAGTCAACAGTAAGTAATTTATTGATTTTCCCCAAGGAGGCCCCTTACTTGTTGAAGACAGAGGACTTCTCCTCTGTCAGCTCTGAGGGCTATATAATATTATGTAATGAAATGATAGTCTTCAATAATCAAGAATAAATGCCTTTAAGTCTAAAATTATCTTTGGGGAGTTTAACGTCCATGGTTGTTTAGATGGTAAAGAGAAAGACTGAATATTGTTTATATTAATATTGGCCTCTTCAAGTAATGGTTTAATTCTTAGGCCAAGAGGTTTTATTGCTGATGGTTTGTTGTTATAAAATCTCTCATAGTTAGGGTTAAAAACAGAGTCATATGCTGAATTACGTGGATTTGCGGCTAATTTTGTAACATACTGAAGAGACAATTTCTCTCTTCTAACGTAAAGTGAAGGTTCATTTGATTCAGCATAAAGACTTTCAACAGGTGAAGTGCGAAATGCACCTAGTGCTAGACGTAAACCTTGATGATGTATAGTATCCAAAGATTTTAAATAAGATTTCCTAGCAGATCCATAGACTATGGAACCATAGTCCAATTTGGAACGAATTATAGATCTATAAAGATTTAAAAGAACAGTGCGATCTCCTCCCCAGTCGGAACTGGACAGGACTTTAAGAATATCAAGAGCTTTTAAACATTTAGCTTTCAAAGCTTTGATATGAGGAATAAAAGACAATTTGCTATCGAATAAAAGACCCAAAAACTTCGCCTCAGTGACGACTGGAATTTGACTGCCGTATATTGTTAAAACTGGATCTAAATGCAACTTTCGAATTTGGCAGAAATGAACACACTGAGTTTTTGTTTTAGAAAATTTAAAACCATTTTCTGTTGCCCAAGTTTCTATATTATTTAAACACCTTTGGAGTTTAAATTCAATGGTTTCCATATTTTTGGAACGATAAAAAATTCCAAAATCGTCAACAAAAAGCGAACAATCTGGGTCTTTTACACATTTAACTATATTATTAATTTTTATGCTGAACAAGGTTGGTGATAAAATACTACCTTGTGGTACACCTTGTTCTTGATCAAATGTGTCCGATAATGTATTTCCTATGCGAACATTAAATGTTCGATCGGACAAGAAATTTTGAACAAAAAGTGGCAATCGGCCTTAAGGCCCAATGTGTGTAAGTCTTTCATGATGCCATATTTCCAAGTCGTATCATAGGCCTTTTCTAGGTCAAAGAATACAGCTACGACATGTTCTTTTTTGATAAAGGCATCACGTATAAATGATTCTAAGCGAATCAAATGATCATTAGTAGAGCTGTTTTTTCTAAAACCAGCTTGAAATTTAGTGATAAGCTGGTTTGATTCTAAGAACCAAACCAGCCTATCATTAATCATTCTCTCCATTGTTTTACATAAGCAACTTGTCAAAGCAATAGGTCTAATTAGTGGTTTCAGTATGATCTTTATTAGGTTTCGGAATAGGAATAATGGTAGCTTTTCTCCAGTTTTCGGGGAACTTTCCAGTGATCCAAATATCATTCAAAATATTTAATAAAGTTTCCAATGCCTTGTTGGGTAAATGTTTTAAAATTTGATAGTGTATGTCATCAGGGCCAACAGCAGTATTATGGGATTTATGGAGAGCATCTAATAATTCTTTAGTAGTGAAAGGCAAATTATATTTTTCGTGATTTAATGAGGAAAAATTTAAATTCTTTTTCTCTTGTTCTTGTTTAATATTTTGGAAATTTTCTGAATAATTTGAGCTAGAGGAGTTTTTCTGAAAATTTTCCCCCAAGGCATTGGAAATGTCTTTAGCCGTTGAACATATATTTCCGTTCGATTTGATATGGACATGTTTATTCGATTTGTTTTTACCACTAATTTTTCGAATCATGTTCCATATTTTCTTCGTTGATGTTCTGGTATTCAGTTTGGAGACGTATTGCTGCCAAGATGCTTTTTTGGCCGATTTTATTGTTTTGCGAGCTTTAGCTCGCATATGTTTGGCATGGATAAGATTTTCTTTTGTTGGTTGTTTATTAAATTTTCGTAATGCAGATTTTCTTTTGTTGATCGAAGTTTTAACTTCGTCATTAAACCAAGGTTTGTTTCGTTTTGAAAAAGTCGAGGATTTAGGAATACATTTTTCAGCAATATCAATCAATTGATCAGTAAAATCTTGTATATCATTTGTAGTTTTAAAAAGTTCAGGGTCGAGTTTGTCATTACATAATTCATTAAAGTTTTCCCAATTTGCTTTACTCAAATTCCATCTGGGGTGACGATCCTCATTGGTCGATGCAATTTCTTCAATTACTATCGGAAAATGATCGCTCCCATGGAGATCGTCCACAACAGACCAATCAAAATCTAGATAAATATTTGGAGAGCAAATTGAAAGATCTAAAGCAAAATAATTTCTTGTGGGAGAATGAAGGTATGTTGGCTGTTTATCATTAAATAAACATAAATCATTTTCAGCAATAAAATTCTCTATGATTTCTCCTTTGTCATTTGTATCCGAGCAACCCCATAATTTGCTGTGACTATTAAAGTCTCCTAGTAATATATAAGGACTAGGTAATTGATTAGTTAAATTTTCTAAATCTTGTTTAGAAAAATTATAGTGTGGTGGAAGGTAGACAGAACAAATCGTTATGGATTTGGATAAAGTGACGTTTACAGCAACAGCTTGTAAATTAGTGTTTACATCTATTTTCCTATGAGGAACGTCAGATTTTACCAGGATTGATGTACCTCCTGATGCCTTCTGATTATCCGTTGTGATATGATTGTACATACTGTAACCTTTGAAATTAATATTATCTGTAGTTTTCAAAAAAGTTTCTTGGAGACAAATGACATTAGGAGAAAAAAGTGTAGTTAAAATTAAAAGTTCGTTAAAATTGGCTTTCAGTCCTCGACAATTCCATTGAATTATTGACTTCTTATCCATGATTGAATGGAGAGAAGATTAAAACAAGGAATTTAATCCTTTATCTTTTATTATTAGGCTTTGAGAACGTGGAGGGATCATGGTCCAACTCCATGTCCTCAAGGGCGCCGTACTGATTAGCCAGTTTTACTGGATCAGCAGACGCCCCTTTACTGTTTGGGTTTGATCCTTTATGCTTTTCTTTGCCGTTTTTTTTCTTTTTGATCCGCTGTCCCTGACGTGGGTCGGGAGTGTGATCTGCTAGAATGTTTGCCGTTAGGTTGTGAACTTGTCTGCGAAGTTTGTCTAGATTCGGATCTTGAATGATGAGTAGATGTAGGTTGTGACGATGTAGTAGGTTGTGATGATGTGGGTTTTGGTTTAACAGTAGAGGTAATTACTTTAGAGTGGGGTTTAATTTCAAAATCTTTTTCATTAAATTGAGTGGAGGTTTCTTTTGTTTCAGGTTTGCTGGCAAGGGATTGGACAACTTTTGCGAATGTGTTTTCTGGTTTGTTTTGTTGTATTTTCTTTGCTTCCAAATAGGTGACGTTTTGTGTAACTTTAATTTTCATGATTTCTTTTTCAGTTTTCCAAACTTCGCAGACATTGGATTTAGATAAATGATCTTTTCCGCAGTTCACACATTGGAGGATTCTTGCAGTTGATAGTGTGATGGTCGGTACCACCACACTTCTCACAAACAGATCCGTCAGGGACAGTGCAATCGTTTTCATGGTGTCCAAACCTCTGACAATTGAAACATCGCAGAGGATTGGGCACGTATATGTCAACCGGTATTATCCTGTAGAAAATTTTTAGTGATTTCGGTAAGGAAGTTGTACTAAATGTAAGAAGAAGTGTGTTCGTGTCAATCAGATTTCCGTCTTTTTTTATTTTAAAACGTTTACAGGCCGTTACTCCTTGATCTTTAAGGTATTCTATAATGCTGGCTTCAGATTCTTGTTTTAACATTCTGTCACGGATAATTCCCTTACAAGAGTTTAAAGTTTTATGTTCCGTGACAGAAACATTCATGTTGAAAAATTTGTTGATTTTAAGTAGATTTTCCGTTTGCGTTTTCCTGTTAGTTTCAATCAAAAGAGTTCCATTTTTTTATTTTTTAACGTTTTTAGGTGTACCAATGATAGATTCTATTTGCTTTTCGATCACAAACGGTGAAAGGGTAGTAACAGCCTTTTCTTCCTTACTCGAAATCACCAAAAATCTAGCGAAATTTTCGTTGGCTTTGAAATTGAAAGTTGCCGGTTCCGGGTAAATAATAATCAGAGTTTTTGGAAAAGTTAGGAAAATACAGCTCTAAAATATAAAATTCTACACCCATGACATCTACCATTGGCATGCGTGGGGAATTGCCGATTAAAATGATCTGGTCAAATATGAACAAAGTCCATCACATGATTTGCAAAATATGAAAACCAAACAGTCTGACCGGGTCATGGGTGTGGGTATTGCTGTGTAAAAAATTGGACCTAAATCTATTACAAAAATAAACCAAATCCATCATACGGTTGAAACATTTCCATGACCGTGACCTTATGTGTGAGGTCATGGACGATGGCATTTCTGAAAGAAACTGACCTATCGTCATACAAGCCACGAACCAAATCCATGATATGGTTTGCAGAACGAGCCGTTAAACTATAAATGTTGACGCCGATGTCGACCTCAAAGCCGGGGTTGGGGTTGTGCAACAGGTCTTGTCCAGGCGAGCTAAAACGACATGAACGCACCTGTAATAACTGAAGCGTAATTTCATTAAGCTGTCAGTTATAATTCCATACTTTAGTGAACAGCTTTAATTATAAAGTAAGATTTTAAATAATTTTATGATAAACATTCTCGTAGGGTTTCTAATTCAAATGGAATTAATGAACGTTTTAATGTTCAATGAATGGGTCGGTCATATAACACCCCATGTCATTAACTTGTATAACATACGCGAGGCTCATTTACGACGTTCAGCTCGTCGAAACCTGGATAGTAATGGATCATACGGAGATTGGACTCGTTTAACGGATCGTGGACCCGGTTAAAAATCGTGTACAAGTTTGGAGAAGCCCGAAATCAGACCTACTACTGGTGCGTAAGGCGAAGAGCTTTTACTAGATCACCGAGACTTCAAGGGATATAAAACAAATCGTTTGAAAGGTACTACGTTAATGTAATATTACCTAGTAATGTTGGAGCTCCGCTGCCTGTGGGTATTATATGCAGAATTTTGTTTGTCTCGAAGTATCTGTCACCAGCTTCCAGTGTACTGTTGTCAATGCTTCGCTTTTTCTTTGTGCAGCTCTGAAATAAAGTTATTTGCGTTTAGGTTTTACGTCTTCAACATTTAAGGTCATTTTGGGATACCTTGGTTCCGATTGTGGGAGTTTATCCTATTACGAGCTGAAATGACGCGTCAAGCCGTCCGCCCACCGAAACCAGGATTTATGGAGTGGTCCTCGACTTGCACCACCAGGGCAGTCTTAGACCTAGAAGCGGGTTACCAGTACTCTTGTGTGGTAGGTTTCAGGTCTGCGCGGAAGCACCATGCAGCAGGTCTGTGCGGAAGCACCATGCAGCCCAGTCTATGTCTCTAAGCTTCGGTTTTTAAACACAATAACTTTATATTCTGAATTATCCGGTTTACGGGTTTATATGGCGAAGGACGAACGAGCTGCGACTGTCACTGCCATATGAATGAATGGGAAAACCTTTATAATATAAAGTCATTGACCTTTATTATGTATCCAATATTTTAAGTGTACTAAAATCAGCCTGTTGGTTGGCGCCTGATGCTCCGTCTTTGGTCGGTCCCCTCGGAGTCTAACTGTTGGTACTCTTTTGCTGCAGCAATTCTATTGTTGTATGCTGTCTAGTCGTCAACCTTGTTTCATCTGTAGTTTTTTTAGCTCACCCGACCGAAGGTCATGGTGAGCTTTTGTGACCGAGATGTCCGGCGTCATTTTGGGTCGTGCGTCGTGCGATGTTCGTCGTTCGTCGTGCGTGCGTAAACTTTTCTTGTTAACACTAGAGGCCACAGCTTTGATCGAATCATCAAACTTTGTCAGAATGATCATCATGACAATATGTCGGTCAAGTTCGAATATGGGTCATGTCGGGTCAAAAAGTAGGTCACCAGGTCAAATTAAAGGAAAACTCTTGTTAGCGATCTAGAGGCACAGTTTTGGTCCAATCTTCCTCAAACTTGGTCAGAATGTTTATCCTGACAATATCTCGGTCAAGTTTCAGATCATAGAGAAACTTTGTTAACACTCTTGAGGCCACAGTTTTGTGTCCAATCATCCTGAGAATGATCATCCTGACAATATCTCGGTCAAGTTCGATTATGGGTCATGTCGGCCAAAAAATAGGTCAGGTCAAATCATAGAAAAACCTTTTAACAATCTAGAGGCCACAGTTTTGGTCAAATCATCAGACTTGCTCAGAATGATCAGCTCTACAATATCTAGTTCTAATTCGAATATGGGCCATGTGGGGTCAAAAGTAGTTTAAATCATAGAAAAACCTTGTTAACACACTAGAGGCCACAGTTTTAGTCCAATCATCATCAAACTTGCTCAAAATTGTCCTCTTTATATAATACCTTGGACAGGAGGGTATTTTATTTGACAGTAAATGCTGTTAGCAAACCGTGCAGACTGATCAGATGCCACGTTCTGCGACGTCTGATCTGGGCCTATGCTGTTTGCCAGGCTACCCCTTCAGGGTTTTCCCGCCTTTTAGTGGTTATTATAACCTTAAACAAATATTTTGTATGATAACACAGTATCTCAAGCAATTCAGACTTTCAGGGTGTTTGGATCATGGTCAAAGTTGTTTTGGCCATTTTTAGAAAAATAAAAACATTGTCATCACTCGACCTACTTTTATTTCATAATTTCCCCACGATAACCATGCTACAGATTAGAAATGATTGAAATCAACCTTCAGGCTGCAGAAATATAAATGCTGTTAGATATGGGGCGGCGGACCTTTCATCACAACCTCGGGTAAAAGTCCCACTAAATTGGAAGCAACGTCTCCAAAATGACCTAAATAGTATAAACCCCAAATCAAACAAACAAAATTGGTCAAATCATAATTGAGACTGCATTTTTGGTTAAAGCTTCATGAAAGTTGCCAAGAATGTTTGCCTTTATACAATCTTGAATGTTTGAATATGGGTCATGTGGGATCAAAAACAAGGCGATGAATAGACTCAGGTGAGCGATACAGGACCATCATGGTCCTCTTGTTTATTTGTATGTTCTCGGAGATGTGACACTGATGAGTTAGGAAGCCTTCATGCGGACTAAACAAAATTAGTGTATACCGCGACAGAGGTTAGGGCGAGGATTGTGGCCATGTAAAATCTATTTAAGCCCCCCAGAGGAATACTTTCCACTGACCGTTCCCAGGCGGTTCTTGTGTGGCGGTTTATTTATGTTGTTTGCTACTTGATGTGTGTATGAATTTTGTCTTTATTTTGGATGGCCATTTGGCCATTTTGTGGGAAAGTAACTGTCCTTATGGCCTTCCTTTGTTTAGGTTACCATTATGGTCTGGTCGCTTCATGTTTGCGTTTCTTTCCCTTTGGTGTCTTTGATGGATGGAGTAAGCTAATTGTATCTATTCCTGATCTTTGTTTTACTTCTTTGGTTGGCATAACTGAACAAAGTTCATATATTCTCAAGTGGTTTGAAATGGAAAATAATGGGAGGACGTTATCCGACACGTTGAAAGCCCACGCCGAATGGCGCTAAAGTGAAAAGGGTGTTCACGCACGTTTGTAGATCTGTGCAGTTTCCATTAAAAACTTCGACGTTTACGAATGTAGGCAACCATTTTTTCTGAATTGTCAGTTTTATGTCTTTCAAAATACTATATTCTGAAGAACAAGCAAATTCTAAACAGATTTGTGTGATCCATTTTGCTTTATGCCGTTTACATATTCAGTCTATTTATGTTCTAACTTCAGTCGATACGCACAGGACGCCTGCTAATTTTTTTTAAAATACTAGCAATTTGTAAATGGTTCTATGAATCACTGATCATTATGGACGATTCACTCGATTATCTTATACCGGGGTCAGTAACTTTTTATAAAGAAGCATTTCTGGTGTATATAAAAGTTCGGTAATATATATCGGGTATAATAAATGAATGAAAGAACAATCAACGGGCTTCGACAGGTTGGTTTTATTGTCGACTATTTTCGGTCATATAATGACCTTTCTCAAGACATTGTACAGAGAAACAAAAAAAAAAACTGGATCAATAATCTGTCGATACCAATTGTTCTAAAATCAAAGTGAAAGTATATATACTTTATATATAAGTTGCCAAGGGACACAGTGGGACTTTAAATAATTCCCTTATGATAACGAGCCTCCTTTTGTTCTAGTTACCTCTTATGAGAGGTTCGTTTTTAGTTTAAAATAGCCGAAAGTACTCACCGCTGCACAGTTTGAACTTCCCGTTGATGGACAGACTTTCACCGTACAGTGAAAATAGATGTCATCGCTGTCGTAGAATTTGAAGACGTACAGTGTGACGTAGTAGCGGTTGATGAGGGCAACAATGGATGAAACCGATGTAAAATCACTGCTAACCAAATCGTCATCATCGGCACATCTGTTGACAGAAATTATGTAAGTAAGCTACACAAATGACTTGAAAAAAAGCACAAATATTCTAATGAATATGAAGTGGAAGCTCTGTGCCAGCCATGAAAGTTCTTTTAGGCCTCAGTGACTCAGTTTTCGTCTTAGGCCTCCGTTTTTCTCCTGAATAGGTTAGCAACCTTAGTATCTCTCATGTGCTTAACTCCTACGTGACGATGTGATCTTCACAAATAGTTTTTGGGTGGTCCATTTCTAATTATAGGCCCGTCTGAACTAAATGAACGTTATTTAAGCAAACCGTCTAGACATTTAAGCCGGGTCTGCACTGTTTGATAAAGTCGCAGAAAATGCCGCTAGGTATATATAGTCGGGTGTTAATGATAACACGAAGGATACTACTGTTGATTTGCTTCTCTCTACTGTTCTGCTTTTGAAAGAATCACCAGTATATCCTTTCAGCCCTGACTGAATTCTGAAAGGTACTTTCATGTCTGACAGACGTTATTCGTGTACGTAGGATGTCAAAATCATTAGAGCCAATAGCAAACTATTGATACTCATGAGAATGCTTGTTAGGTAAACACTGATCTAGTAAAATAAATTTTTAAATCCAAAAGTCCGAAAAGTGATCAATCTCGCCGTCGCCAGTTCAAGGACACATTCAAATAATAGTTGAACTTGTGCACATGCCAACATATTTGCTATCTTTAGCTCCTAACTTCAGTGGCAGGCCATAAAACTGTCTCGAGACAGTTGTTAATACTTAACCTTGCAATTTATTGCAACTAAACTTACGTACCCGTTGGTGAATAATGATTTTGATGTACCAGTGTTGTCTGTACCAGAGTAGGCTGTGCAGCTAGGTAGGGCATAGTAATCACCTGCAAGACATAAATTTCACCGTCAGCTACAAAACAGAACTGAAAATCGGAGCGAGTAAGTTTTTAGTCCGTGACTAGGTCTCAGTGACACTAAAGTTAAACTAGAATTTGTTTTTCTACAAAAACACAGATGTCAACCGTTTTTGACCTTAAGTATGACCTTGACATTAGGTATTGAGCTGGGTCTTGTGTGTCTAATTTAGATGAACTTCTGCAAAGTAACTTTAAAAATGTTCATAGAGAAATAAAAAAGTTATTGGCCGTACAATGAAAAAGCCCTTTTTTACCTTTCTAGGTATGACCTTGACATTAGAGGTATTGACCTTAGTCTTGCACATGACTCCTGGTCTAATGACGGTGAACATTTCTGCATGGTTACTTTATAAAGTCCATCCAGAAATAAAAATAAAAAACAAACTTTTTTTACCTCTGACCTCTTAGTATGACCTTGGAGGTACTGACCTGGGTCTAGTGTGCACCACATAGTCTCATGATGGTTAACATTTCTGCCAAGTAATTTCACAATCCATCTAAAAATAAGAAAGTTATTGACCAAACACGAAAAAGCCCCTTTTTGACATTTGACCTTTATGTATGACCTTGACATTTTATGTACCAAACTGAATCATGCATGCAACACATCGTCTCGTGATAGTTAACATTTTTGCCAAGTAACTTCAAATTCTATCTAAAAATAAGCACGTTATTGACAACACCAAAAAAAGGCCCCTTTTTACCTTTGACCTCTAAGTATGACCTTGAACTTTGAGATACCAACCTGGGTCATGCACGCAACATATTGTCTTATGTTGGTTAACATTTCTGCCAGGTGATTTCAAAATCCATCTCAAAATAAAGTTATTGACCAAACACGAAAAAGGCCTCTTTTTTGACATTTGACCTCTAAGTACGACCTTGACCTTTGAGGTACCGACCTGCCTCATGCGCACCACACATCATCTCATGGTTGTTAATATTTCTGCCAAGTAATTTTAAAATCCATCTGAAAATAAGAAAGTTATTGACCGGACACGATTTGCCCATACATATATACATACCGACAAACTTCCAAGGGAGATAATTAAAAAAGTATAAAGTTATAGTCGTGCGGACTGCACGTCGTCTAATGCTGATTAATATTTATATGAAGTTTCGTGAAGATAGCTCGGACGGTTTTCAAGTTATAGAGCGGAAACGAATGTGTGACAGACGGAGAATGTGCGACAGACGGACAGACAGACGCCCGGGGGAAAAACAATATGTCTCCGAAAAAAAAATTCGGGGGAGACATAATTCGGCAATTGAATATTAGGTCCCAAATGACGACATTATAACCACTGATTATAAGGGCAGTGAGACTTCACGGCAGGCAAGCATGTGTCCATATTTTCACCGATTCATTTGAAACGGGTAACTGAATATAAAAAAGCAGTAGTTTTGATTAGAGGTTTAACGTCCACGTTTTCACTATAGGTCATTTTGGAGACTTCGCTTCCAATTTTGTGGACTTTCACCAGACATCGAGCCCTGTCGCCCAATGAAACCAATAGGGTTTCAAAGTTTGTACGGTCCGACTCTTACCGCTTTGCCTGGGCAGGCTTACATCCTATAAGCCGTTACAAGTACACGTGTGCGATCGGTTTCAGCTCTGCGCGGAAGCATCATGAAGCCCATCTATTTCTTCAAGCCCCGATGAGCTGGGGCGAAAAAGTCACATCACGAAAACGCCTATATGGTTTTGACCCCCTTGAACCCCACTATAGTAAAACTGGGGTTTACGGGGGTAAACCTCTTATTTCTCGTCTAAAATATAGATTGTGGATACTCGGCGGTTCCAACGTACCCACAATCTATATTTTGAGCCGAAATAATATATTACAAGTTCATCTGAAAATGTTCATATTTTTGGTGGTAAAATTTACAATGTATTTGTATAGGCATGTTTTCGTAATGAGTACAGATCGTTGACCTTTTCATGAATACTATGCTTCATAAGGCGACAGACTTTCACCTCTTTATTCGCAAAATCTTTACTGTATATTCTGATATGACATCGGTACAGGAGCGAGTTTCAGCTTCTATTTCAGAAGTGTGCCTTTACTTATGACATTGTCATCCCTATATAACGGTACAAGATGGATCGGCCAGTGTGACGTAATGTTCACTAAACATTCAGCCTGTAGTAAAATTTGCTATATAGGGGATCTTACACGAGTATACAAGTGCTCAGTTATTACTGAATTTATTAAACGAGTTACGGTAAAGGGATAAAATGAGAGGCTTTGCCGAGCATTTTATACCTTTTCCTCAACGAGTTTAATAAATTCAATAATACATGAACACGAATGCAAGATTCTAATTATCATACGACATCAAAAGGCATTATATGCACGATTTTAACAAATATGTCGATATTCCGCCATTGGTAAACGCGACGTTGTTAAGAACATCGTACGTGTAACGTTACGGGACGCATCTATGTAATTCAGATATTTAATCCGCTAGTGGATTATCAATTTATTGCATTACGTTATTATACTCAGATGCGACTTCATGATACTATTCTTTATTAAGACTACGTAAACATGTTTACTTGGTACGTCTAATGTCCAATAGATTGAGGCTCCAACATCAGCTTCCGTTACTTCCGCGGCTGTGAGCGAAGAAATTCCACGTAGTTCTGTCGAAATTACAAAACTTGGTGTCTGTGCCAGCTCTGTTGAGGTCTCTAAACTGCAAGAAGTGAAAACTTGCATGGCAATGCGTCATAAATGCGACAAGTCCGTATAAAAAATGGTGATATAAAAATGTCTTCATTGAAAGATTATGGTTGACTGAATTATAAGCATTACGTCCAACGGGAACAGCGAACGTGATACCATTTTCTCTATTCACCTATATAATTTCGACCCTCTTAAACCCCACTTTTATATGGTAAAAATGGGGTTTACAAGGGTAAACCCGATTTCTTATTTCTGCTCTAATATAGATTCTGGCTACTCGTTAGAACCGTCTCGCTGAGGCGGTTCTAATGAGTGCCACCATCTATATTTTGAGCAGAAATAAGAAATCATAATTTTTAATATTAAAATTTTCATTTTTTCGGCGATAAAGGTGGCGATGTTTTTTGTAAAGGCGTGTTTGCGTAATGCTTGGACATTCTCTTGAATATAACGACAAGATGTATGTTCGCAGGCTTCCGATTAGGGTTATCATTGCTTCGAGTACGGAAAGCTATATAAAAAGCGCTCATAGCTATAAGAAATCCAGTTTTGGTAAGGAAAGCTCAGTGTATTGTTTAGTAATATTTACCCGATTTGCGCGTTCATGTTTATTGAACTGTGATAATCGCATGGTCAATAGTAGGTTCCCAGCAGGCACCCGATGTAATTGTGACGTCATCAACGTCGGTGTGACCTCATAACATTTATGCAATGTGATATCCAAGTCTGTGCACGATTTGACGTTGCAATAGCGACGTGTGCCTGCTGGGTTACCTTGAGTGTTTGGGTCGACTATATATCATTCGTCCCAAAAAGCTTAACCCTTATAACGCTGGATAACTAATTTAGGCACACCATTAGCTAACTATCAACCAAACAAATCAAGCTACTTGATAAAATAGATGTTGATGGATCTTTAATTACAAGTTTAACCGCCGTCAACACTGTAAAGTTCATTTTGGAGACGATGCTTCCGATTTTGTAGGGCTTTTACCCGACATTGAGATGAAATGACATCTCAAGTCCTGCCTCCCAACAGGGTTTATTAGCATGGACGAGCCGACACCCCGCTTTACCTGGGCAGGCTTGCAACCTCTAAGCGGTTTTCCAGTACTCGTGTGCGGGTCGGTTTCAGGTCCGTCTGGAAGCATCATGCAGCCCATATATTTTTTCAAGCCCCGATGGGCGGGTCTACACCGTTTCCAAAGTATGGGTGGTCATTTCCAGCTAGGTAGATGCTCGTGACTGGCATAATTAATCCGACGGGTTAAGTTGATGCTTGATTTGCATAGCATCTACGAAATGTACCAGTCAATCTGCGAACAAGCGAGCTGCTTGTGTGCCAGCAAGTGGAACTTCGAAATAACTGCTCGTTTCTTTTGAATATGAGCCAGCGCATGACAATCTACAAGTAGCCTTGAGCGACCAGCGTATTGGCGAAGTCTGATCAGAGTCTGATCGTATGTACCTACTATAGGCTAATATCTATGAAAAGAGACACAAGCAAAAGGTCTCGTCACAGTGGATGGATGCGCAGGTGGATTTCAGTCTCTGCGGGTCTATTGTAGTTTGTCATGCGCAGGCTCATATCTGAAAAAAATGCTTGTTTTACGGGCCAGTCAAAAGGTGAGGTCATGTTGGGTGGGCCAAAGCAGAAGAACGCCTCTGCACTGAAAGCTACACAGTATATAAACCGTTATCCTGCTGAATATTTTAAGTAGTCGCACCCATTTCTGATTATCAGCCAATCAGATTACATTATATTTCGTTCAAATTCACAAACTGAACGACAGTAGATCTGTATATACAGTTTGCAAAGATAGCGGTTGTGAACAGCGCGATGAGGGTGAACACCAACCCAACCTTGAATTCCGCAAGAACAGACCATAGAAACCGAGATATCCATCGACTAACAATTTTTCGAAACATTCAATGCTATGAATATTAACTTGAACAGCCTCTTAGGGCGGTTCAAATAAGAACGTATAGTATCAAATTTATCCTTTAATTATTAATGCCCACTATCTGGAACTATTTACAGATTCTAAAAAAAAAATAAAAAAAAATAGATATTATTGCTCGCCTCTATCAGATGCGACTTACGTGGCAGCTAGACTGTCGTCTACTGTTCGATCTACTCCGGCGTCCGCTATCTGGGCACAGTGGATGGTATACGAATCAACTGTATCACCTCCAAATATAGAGTCAGCACCGGCCGTTGCCGCACGATCAGAGAAATGAATGACAATGTCTTGGTCCTGGAAAAAAGTTGGGCAAAATCGTTGCAAACTGTTTGCGCCCAGTGAAACAGTAAAATAAATTAAGGTTACATCGCGTGTCAGTTTCCTTGGTAAGCTTATTATGTATACACGCGCCACAATCAAACAGTTGATTCTTTCGCCATACAGAATCTAATAGAATCTAAAAAGAGGGACCATTTCATTTCAGATGAAAAATTGTGAAATGTGTATAATAATATTTGTTTGATTCGAGGTTTAACGTCTCTATCAACACAATTTAGGTCATTTCGAAGACATTGCTTCCAATTTTGTGGGTTGTCGAATCCTCGTAGTTCGATTTTTATGTTCGCCGAGATGTAGCACTGAGGTATAGATAGTGCAATTTGAAAGACTTGATGATTACCACAATTTCTCAATCGACTCATGCACATTTTCATGTACGCCGTTTTTCTAAGAGGTCGATATATGTTATTTAATACAGAGACCGGTGAATGGGTCACCATTCAGAAGATGCTGAAAATTCATGAGAATTCTACGCAAACCGCAGTTTCGCATTTAACGTGATTGTAGTTATGATACATGACATTTAGTTACCAGGGCACAGTTAGTGATCTCCACGGTCGCTCCAGAGACCGAAACACTGCAGTCTGCAGCAGAGTTGCTTCCTGTATCCTCAACAGCTACCAAGTTGGTGTAGGTACCGCTGTCTGGGTTGGTAACGATAATTGTACCGTTGGGATAGCAAGCTGAAATTTGTAGAATCAATTTAAGTGCACATAAACCTTATCCTGTTCACGACACCCTATCTTTGCAACTGCAGATCCAGGTAAGATGCTTTGTGAAGAAGCCATCTGATCAGTATCTACACTAATACAGTGTGTGAATTAAATGAATATGATAGATCTGATTGTCTGTTAGTTGGTAATTCGTGTGACTTAATTTATTCAGTAGGATATGGTTATAGATCTGTTACTGTTCATACCGTTTACTTTTTTACGATACAGGAATCGTACGTGTTTTGTCATGCTGTACACGAAAAATGTAAGCAATATAAAAACTGAGCTCTTGAAAACTGGGTTCAAAAGAGAAGCAATGCTTTTAGGAACAAGAAAAGTAAGCTTATGAAGTTAGAGAACAAGGCAATATTTGGACACGTCAGTTTAAGTCTGTGCAATGAACACTGTTCTAAACCCAATTTATGTACAATCCCTCGGATAAACTAGAGGAAATTGGGGAGTTTTATTTTCCTTTTTTTTTTTTTTTTTTTTTTTTTGCTGAAATACATAATTTGGTGTATTCGTTAGAACTGCCTCTGAGGCGGTTCTAACGAGCACCAACAACTTTTGATTGAAATAGAAAAAATATCTAAACTTTTTCATGCGAGTATCAAAGACTCCTTTATAACGCACGGGTATGTTGTTATGTTATGCGACAAGTCGTTGCCCATGACGACGCATACCGTTTCCTAAAACTAGTAAAAACGTTACTTTTATCTTTAATTCTCTTTTATCCGTATCCCGTTGAATACACCAACCTTTTCAAACTGAACAATCCGTATCATATGGCTTCTTAACCCTTATCTTGCTGAATAAGCATTTAAGCCACACCCGGTTCTGTCTAGCAACCAAACATTACTTATGTAATTTATTGCTACAAATTCATAAACTGAATGCCAAACCGTGTAGATCCTGCTCTTTGAGAAGCCATCTGACCTGGATCTACACTGTTTGCAAAGACAGGGGTTGTCGTGAACAGCAAGATAAGCGTTAATGATCTACACTGCCATTCTTGTGAATTGCATAGATGCACCGACGTTACACTATTACACTAAGTAACTGGATGAAATGGGTGTGGCTTTATCAATTTATTCAGGAAGAGAGGGGTTAAGATGCAAAAAGATCTGGTTATGTTGTCTACTGCATATTTCAACATTTCAAAGTATTTTTGGACACAGGCAAAAAAGTGTGGACCGTGCTTAATACTACAGCAATAAAGTAATCATACAGCAGACGACAACTTGTGTCACCGACATCTAAAGGATTAATTCTGTCGCAAGGTTGTTAACATGGTAAAAACCGGAAATGACATCTAGCAGCAGAATGTCCTCTAGCTGTTCAGATGAGTTGATCCAATCTAAATAAGCACAGATTTTCTTCAGTGCTAAAGTCCACGTGGCTATACTACGACCTAAACTATCATCATAGATTTGAAGGAAATCCATGAAACTTATTCATTCGTAAGAGGTTGTTTGGAATTATTGGTTGGGCTTTGCAAACGATGTTGACCCGCATCAGGCGTCTGATCAGCGTCTACACTTTCCTTAAAAATAACTTAAGGGTTAAACAAAAGTTAATTGGAGTCCAGGAGTATTTTCGGAGACTGTCGGACAACCAGTACAGTGCTTTGATAACTTATATGTAGGGGTAAGAAGCTAGCGGGAACTGCTTTTTTTTTCAGGATTTAGGTAAACCGTGTATAGTCCGACCAAACGTGGTTTAATGGCGCCTGATCTGGGTCTATACTGTTAACCTAAGTCACAGCACATGAGACCACTGCAAATTTTACATTCATTAGGAAAAACATTGTCCGTGTGAAATAATGGTGTCCAACATGGTCAGAAATGACAAATGTCCGGTAAAAATGATACCTTTCTTATTTCTACTTTCAACGTAGATTGTGGGTGCACGTCCGCCTTAGAGGCGGTTCTAACCAGTTCCCACAATCTATGTTTCTGAATACAAACAAAGCAGCTAAAGTATGCCCCGTAAACCCCACTTCTCTATAAAGTGGGGTTTATAGGGGTCTTCGTTTCACGACCTAACTCTGATGGTCGGAGTTGTGTCGCAACATCAAGACTAGCATGGATATAAATAACCGTTAGCTCGATTGTGCGCAAGTGACATGTGTGGGGTTTAAATCAGTCACGTGGACTTTAGCAGTATTTTAAATCTGGTCTATGATTTGGCAATAGACCTTATACTTTACTTCGTTCGGGTAGATCTCAGAGCTGTTGGTGAATGTTGATGTTAGTGAAAGGTCGCCAAACATTTAAAGGAAAATCTAGTACCCAGCTAAAGCTATCTAAATACAGTAAAAGTGCTATATTAAGACAACATTTGGTACCGTTCAACTGGTCTTTAAGACCGCTTTTGAACAGTCTCAAAGGTGGTCTTAATCCAGAGCACACTTGGGGTAGAAAACAAAATGAAAAATTCTAAATATGCTCGTAATAGCATAATGTATCTTAATTTTAGGTGGTCTAATAGCGAAATTTTACTGTATGTACTTACTATGAGCAAGAGAGTTCGAACTGCTTCCGCCGGCGGACGCAAGTAGTGGTAACGCCAGCACGACAAGACCAAAGAAAGAATTCATCCTGGAAGAAAGGGTGCCTATAGATAGAACGTACACATTAGAACCGCCTCTATATGCTGCATGTTAATATCGCCTCATCGAGCCGGTTCTAATTAGCAACATAATGTATTTTACAGTACACATAAAATATAATGTTTACCCTAGTTTGTTTACCGGTTTAGCGTCCGTCAACACTCATTTTGGAGACGTTGCTTCCAATTTTGTGGGACTTTTACCCGACAGAGATGAAATGACATCTAAAGACCTGTCGCCCAATGAAACAAATAGTGTTTATAAGTATGGATGGCCAGACTCCCCGCTTTACCTGGGCAGGCTTATCATTGATTCCATTGTGGAAATGTTACAATATTTTAGGGTCACTGATGAGGCCTAATTGGCCGAAACTAGCTAGTCTGGCCCAGAAAACGTTCACTTTATATTTCAGTTCTGTGGTGTATTCTTTGCTTCCAAAGGATAAACCTTTTATAGAACATTTAGATCCTCTAAGCGGTTTACCAGTACTCCGAGTGCGGTCGGTTTCCGTTCTGCGTGAAATGATTATGCAGCCCATCTATTTCTACAAGCCCCAATGGGCGGGGGCCGAGGTTTACCCCTGTAAACACCTTTTTAATACATAAAAGAGTCAAAAAATTATATAGGCGTGTTTTCGTGATGAGTGAAAATTAGTACATTCCGATCAGCACCTTGGTGGATACTTTTATGAATGTCATATTAGCAAGTCTGTAGTTGTGCAGACTTTTCAAGCGCACAAAACCCCGAAAACCCAGTCCTTGCATTAAATATCCCGTGAATTTTCCAATTATCTGTTTGATGTTTAACGTCCCCGTCAACACTAGGTCAATTTGGAGACCTTGCTTCCAACTTTGTGGGAGTTTTACCAGACATCGAGATGAAAGGACATCCCAAGTTCCGTCGCCCAATGAAACCAATACGGTTTGTAAGCATGGACGGTCCATCTCTTGCGCACCGCTTTGCCTCTAAGCGGTTTACCAGTACTCTTGTATTTTAACATACATGCATTTCTGCAATTCAGAACTTAGTCAATTTTCGATGGCTTGAACCAATTTCGGACTTGCAAATTTGTCGAGACATCTGTAGTTCGAGGCACGGAGAGTTGCGTCTAGTGCCATACCAGGAGACTTGATTGTGGGATCTTTTTGGATACTATAAAAATTACACAGCATTTTTGTTAGATGAAGGAACAGATCCCTTACATTATCCCTTTATCATATTTGTAGGTGTCCCCTGCGGACGAGAATGGGTTACACCCGTGGACACAAAAGCGTTCAAACTTTGATGAGCTTCATTTTATTCCGACTTGAAACATCATTCAATATATCCCATCATCCTAGACAAATAAATTCAAAACACAAGATTGTGTACATTTCGTTACGGATTCCTGCACTGTCCAATCACTGAACGACAATGTCAATCAGAAAGGGTTTTCCAAAATGAGACCAATCAATTGCTTGGTGTAGTTTTAGAATTTTTTGATGAATGTTTGATTTGAGGGTTAACGTCTCCGTCAACACTGAAAAGGTCATTTTGGAGACATTGCTTCCAATTTTGTGGGACTTTTACCCGACATTGAGATGAAATGATATCAAGCCCCGTCGCCCAATGAAACCAATAGGGTTTATAAGTATGGACGGTGCGACACTACTTTGATGAATGACATTTGCTCGTCAAACTAACTTGATGCAAAAAGATTCTTTAAAAGTTATTTATAGGAGTTTGAACGGTTTGTGTGTAGACTGTTCCATGATAAAACACCTTTATAATTTTGACCCCTTTGAACCCCAGTTTTATATAGTAAAACTGTTTACAGGGGTAAATCTTAAGCTCACTAGAGCCGAAGGCTCCGGGGAAGCTGATGTATAGGCATTGGTCCGTCGTCTGCGTCGTCAACATTTTCAAACATCTGACCCATTTGGCCAATTGAAACCAAATTATTGGTGGAGCCTCTATGGGAAGAGGGAACAAGAAGTTTGTTCACATCAATATGGCCGCCATGCCCGTATATGGTAAAAATCTTTTAAAAAAATCTTCCCAAAAACCGAATAGCCGATTATCTTAAAATTTGGTATGCAGCATCGGGGACACGGGCCCCTATCAAGTTTGTTCAAATGATGACGTTTGGTTGACCTTGCCCGTTTAACGTCAAGGTCAAATTTGGTCACTTAGACGTTCGTATAGAACGGCAAAACAGTGGATTTTTCCGATTGTATGTTAGCTAGTGGCATCAGAAATGGTATTTGCAATCAGCTGAATGGAAGTTTATCAGTTCCAAAGGTCAAGGTCATTATCGACTTTTGCCTCACTCTTGGATGGCTCAGATTTAGTATTTTTATCTTCTAAAGTAAAAGAACTGCCGATTGAAACCAAATTACATGAAAAGACTATGGGATCGGTTTTGTTACGTGACCAAGATGGGCACCTTGCCTGTATATGGTATAAACCACATGACCTCTGGTGAGCGTAGTGACCCATGGGCCTCTCGTTTCTTATTTCTGCTCTATTTTAGAGCAGAAATAAGTGTTACGGACCGCATTGCCTCCCTTCAGTTATCTACATGCATAGCTTGTAGGTTTATCACCACTGGCAACTGCTTCAAGGAGTCGACTGTTTGGTTCAGTGGTATTTAAAGAGCAGTGGACTCTTAGGCGACCGGCCAGGGTTCGAATCCCACCATGGGCTATGCTTCTTTCCTTTGTTACGGCTTTTATGTCGTAAGATTAAGTAAAAATCAGTTTTTTTTTTATTTTGAAATTTACATTTTTTCGCCGATAAAGGTTACAATGTATTTGTATAGGCGTGTTTTGGTAATGATGAAGTTCTAAATGTTGCCGTTATAGAACAACCAAATTCTAGTCAGACGGCATGTTTGGACTTTGGGGACTAACTTTGACATTTAATACGTTAGGCTCCAAAAACGCCTAAATGCTTCTCCGATGAAACTATAGGGGGAAATGCAAAAACTGATTGTAATGTGAAGATCAAATGACCTATAGTATTTTCACACAATCATTTGTATATATGTTTGTACAAGTCTCAGCCAAATTTAGAAATCTAACTCCTCGAGATACCCAGAAAGTTGTTTTTTCGCGCTATGGTGTTGTGCTTAAACCTATATAGCAGGAGCAGTGTACGGTTGTGTTTTAAAATTTATTTGGAAAATTGCTGAATCTTTTGCAAACAGTCAAGGCTCTGGCGTCAGATCTGGGCCTGCAGTGTTTGCCAAATACCCGTTTCGGGGTAACAGGTACTTTTTTTTTTTTTATTCAGAATTTTATTACATGAATACATACATCTGTACAGCAAATATACATACAAATGTCAAAGGATTGGATGTAGGCTCAACCTATATTTATCGTCTCCTTTAAGATGTAAGCATAGACATATCTTGCTTATGTACATGTACCATCTTTATCAGTTGTCAAATTATGTAGCATATATATAACACTAAGTATTGAAGAAGAAGAAGAAGAAGAGAGGTAGAAGCCCGTTACTCCGACGTACACCAATATTCACCGTGATGGTTTTGATGCGATACATGTGAAGGCTACAAATACAGCAAAAACCTGTATACTCACGTTGTTTAGAATGTTTTAAAAGAAAAAACACCAACAATTGAACAATCGTCACATTTAAATATACGAATGTCCGAAAGACCCCGAAAGTATCCGGTACTAAATGGGTTCTGCCGATACGACTCTGCATTTTTGAATATGTGTCAAGTGATTTCTTCTGTTACAGAAATTATTCCGATAAAATTATCTTGGTTTGTCATTTTGATCTTGGTTCGTCATATTCGGTCCATCACGAAAACACGCCTATATGATTCTGATCGGGCCCCTTGAACCCCACTTTTATATAGTAAAACGGGGTTTGCAGGGGTAAACCTTATTTTTCTTATTACTGCTCTAAAATATAGATGTAAATATTGTAGTACGTCATGCAAATTCAGTATTGAACATCTGTAGTTAGTTATGTGAAAAAAAAACAAACAAACAAAAAAAAACCTTACACAGGTTTTTTTAAGCTAGTTTTTTTTTTCTTCGAGAAGTAGTCCCCAAGATGAAGTAAATCTAGATAAAAATTATAGCAAAACTTTTCACGTATTGTGTAGATGACAAACTGGGTTTTCTGAAAGAAAAAGAAAAGTCCGTAACCCTGTGAAATTCACCAGCTATTAATGTCTGGTGAAGTCCGGGATCGATTCTGCGACCACTGGTTTGCAAGGCGAGTGGTGTAACTACTACATCACAGGCTGTCTACACAGCGCATGTGAAATATGATCAATGTTAAATTTTTTAAAAAGGAGGTCAGACGCCAAAGTCAAGGTGAAGAGGTCAAAATGATAGTACCACAGGAAATGTCTTGTGACAAGGAATGCACATGTAAAATATACTCGGTCAAAAGTTCCTATACGTAAAATTGCTTCTTTTACTATAGCGACTACAGAAAAAAAACTTCATAAGAAGACGTATTTTGCCGTGTAAAAGCCCCATTCGTTTTTGTTTACGTAAACACATCACTGTAGATTATTGCTTTAAACACCCAAGGGGTCACTGTCATTTTCACAGAAAATCATTAAAACCTGGTATGATTTAATATCACAAAATTTCCCTATACCCTAAATTTCTAAAATTTAGATACAAGTTACCTTTCATTAGATACCATTTGCGTCTATTGACAAAAGATTTGGAACTTTAGTTGCATGAGCAACGAGAAACAGACTATCACATATTGACCGCCAATTGTTAGAAGATGTGTGCAAATGTTGTTTGAATGGGAACTCTATAGAAAATCGCAATCGATGGTGCTACATGGTACACGATTTCTGTATTTTTTACCATTAAGATGAACAGCAATAGTGGAAACAAAGCGTTTCTTTGAAAAAAGACAAAAATTGATTGACAGGAATAAAAATTACAGCAGTTCGAAAATTGCTATTCTTTTAATTGCAAGGGAGATAATTTGGGAATTTCACAAATTAAAACCGCGCTTATAATGCGAGATCATGAGATATTGCAAAATTAAGGTGTTATCCGATGTTCTTCCATCTCAGAAAAAAAAAGATTTTTGCGCATGCGCAATGTCAATTTTCTACCAAAAATCTTTCTTAACACATATTGCAAGACAACTCTGGAGCAGAAAGGTATGAGCAAATGCAAGTTTGGGCATACCCTAGCTAAACGTTCGATTTGCATGTCTACAGCCAAATTTAGCTCTATAGCTGCCAGATATCTAGTGAGTTTCACCCCGAAGTTGGTATAGTTACTTTTTTGACTAAGTATATATGAGACCCCTATCACTTACCATTCAAAAGTTATGCCCAATGTTAATGTTTTTTGCGGACAGACAAACAGATAAACAGACATACGGACAGACAGACTAAAAACTATATGCCCCGGATTCCGGGGGCATAAAAAGATGCAGTAAACATTCACTTACCTGAAATATGGGGCCGAAATATGTTGTATTCGTTGACCACACAGTAGAAGAAATGTGTATCGATAGCGGCTCATGGTGGCTTTTATAGCTGATACTCTGTACCGCTAGCATGGCGCGCACGGGTTTCATGCTGTCGTGTGGAACACGAAACTTTCCGGATAAAAAAAAAATCACTCAAGTGTTGAAAGTTTATTCTGTATTAAAAGATACACGAAAGTCTTATTATGCTGTATGAAAAGATACATCAACAGTATTGTCTTGTAAATTAAGGGGACTTACACCTTCTCATTAACACTTATCCTGCTGAATATTTTTAATAAGCCCGACTCATTTATAACTATCAACCAAATAGATTACATCATCACGTGAACAAGTCCGTGAAATGAACATCCCTCTAAACCCTACTTTATTTAGAGAATACTTGGGTTTAAGGGGGTATCCATTAATTTTCTTATATCTGCCCCAAGATATAGGTTGCGGCTACTCGTTAGAACCGCCTCAATGAGGCGGTTCTAACGAGCACCCACAACCTATGATGGCTGTATAAATAAGAAAAATATCACGGATTTTCGTCAGAAAAGTAGCAAATTTGGGGATGTGAAAAACTGAACTTTGTTACACGGGTGTGTTATCGTAATGTGATATTACGTTTTCGTTCAAATTCATAAACTGAATGACAAACAGAGTAGATCCAGAGAAGCCATCTGATCCGGGTCCTCACTGTTTGCAATGGTAGGGTTGTCGTGAACAGCTTTATAAGGATAAGAAAACACGCCTATCTATATAAATAGATAATTTTGCCGCCAAACAGTTGATAATTTTCCGATAATAAAATCCGTTTTTGTTGCGCCTGCTATTAGCATGGCGCGATATAGGCGTCCGGTTTTCCGTCCGTTCGTTCGTCCGTCCGTCCGTCCGTCCATTTGTCAAGGCTTTAACATTTGCGACCACCCTAACGTTCATCCTAATGGTCAAGTTTATTTCTCAAGAACTATAAGAGCTTCACTAATAATATTTGGTGCAAACTTGTATCTGGGAATGACAACTTAAATGCAAGCATCCATATTTGACCTTGACCTACATTTCATGGTTCACTGACTTTGTAAAATATTGCGACCACCCTAGCGTTCACCCTAATGGTTAAGTTCATTTCTCAAGAACTATTAGAGCTTCATTAATGATATTTGGTACACATTTGTATCTGGGGATGGCAGCCTAAATGTAAGCACTCATATTTGACCTTGACCTACATTCCATGGTTCACTGACTTTGTAAAATATTAGGGATGGCAACTTTTATACAAGCTCAGTGTTTCACCTTGGCCTAGATTTCATGGTTCGGTGACTTTGCGCTCCCATAGGCGCGACATAGCCTTCGCCGGAATTCTTGTTTTTTGGGTTTTTTTTTTTTTTTTTCATATTTCTGCTCGAAACATAGATTTTCGGTATTCGTTAGAACCACCTCGGCGATGCGGATCCAACGAGTACCCACACTCTTGTTTTTTAGCACAAATAAGAAAATCATCAAAGTTTGTTTGTTTGTATAAGAGTTTAACGACCCTGTCAACACTATTTAGGTCACTTTTGAACCGGTCAGTTTACCTATCCAAACATTTCCTGGGCAGGCTTGTACGTAAGCGGTTAACCACATTCTTTCGCCAGAACCTGACAACTGCCATTCTTGAATCAGCAGAAGGGAAAGAATGAGAAACCTTAATGTGTAATAGTCTTATGTAAATGTACGTGTATTTTTTGCATTTTGAAAACAAAATTATAAAGAAAGCAAAATAATGTATATGTATATTCCTATAAACCCCAGCTTTAATATATGAAACTGGGGTTTGAGGGGGGGGGTCAATCTTGTTTATAGACGTGTTTTTGTGATGTGACCAAAAGAAGGACGCATATAAAGCAACCACAACATAGAAGTAACAGATAATATATAGAAAGCTAAAAAGACAGGGTCTCTCACTATCCTCAACCGCCACCCCATCTATAGCCCGCCATAACGGCAAAACGGTTATCCAAAATAAAAACATCGGTCACCGTACAACCGGCTGCGGCGAAGACAGATTACTGCCTCGAAGACAGTCGGAAAAAGGGTAGGTGAAGTTTTTTCGTTTGTATAAATCGAGATACCGCAGCAACTTTCTGACTATATTTCAAAACCAGATAAGGCTTTTCCAGTTCGTTGAAAAATATTTTCAAAGAAAATCGTATGGAATTTTGTTTTCGGCGTCAAGTATACGGAACGAAATATGTTACATTCACTTACTCGCGCTAAAATTACGAAATTCAGCAGCATTTCTGCCAAATTGGACCGTATAACTCGGTTAAATAAACAAACTACACTCTCCTAAAGAGTTTACCTGTCCACACTTTTTCCCCGAGCAGCGGTTAACCAGTACAGTGCACATTCTTTCGCCAGAACCTGACAACTGCCCTTTATGAATCAGCGGAAGGGAGAGAATGACCGTAGAAAAGATTTCATGATCAATCGCCATGAAAGAATGTAATTAACGCATTGAAAGTCCCAGTTTTACCCTTAACCCTTTTTGAACCAAATGGAATCTTCCTCCTTATATGTATTTTCTTCAAAATTAATTTGGTAAATGGCTGAACATTTTGCAAACAGTGTAGGCCCTGATTAGACGCCGCGTTCTTTGGCGTCTGATCTTGGTCTACACTGTTTGTCAGGGTACCCGTTTATGGGTTTTCGGTACAAATTGGGTTAAGATGCAGAGAAAACTGCAGCTGAAAATGTCGTCTGTTTATGTCATCTGCTGAATCTTTTATTATAAAATATTTTTGCATACAATCAAACAGTATCTACCCAGATCAGACTGCTCTGATCTAAGTCCACACTGTTTGCAATAATGACTTTGCCTGTTAACTGGGAGATGACAAAGCGACAATTGACGTGATTGGCTAATGGGTTAAATAGAAAAATATCATAAGTGTGATCACCGTTTGAAGTGGGGGTATAGTCAGTCTAGTTAATAAATCGTCACTCATTGGTATTTAATGGTATCCAGATTTGTGAGGTTGGTTTCCACCCCCGGTTTTTCAGTCAGTCTGTCTGTCTCTCCATCCGTCTAATTTTCATATCAAGCTCATAATTTGAAAACCATGCAAAACTTTACAAACCAGAGGACCAAGACCGTCCTATATCGCTAACTTGAGCTAACAGATTCAAAGTTTCAGGAAGTGCCAACCTTTACTGAAGGATTTATGCGAGGACAAGTTGATGACACGTTAAGCATTTTCTGCAAACAAGTAGAATTCAACTCTATGATAAATAGGCTGTCCTCACCGGTTTTCAAACTCATTCAAGCTTTTATCCCTGACTTGTTTATATGTAACTTTCAAGAAGATCCCATTTAAATTGAAGGGACTATGGTGAGTGAGTGAGTGTTTGAATTTTACCAACAGCTTAGGTCATACGGAGACGGGACCTCGGTTTAAAGACTCATCCGAAAGTCTGGAGAAGCCCGGGATCGAACCTGCGATCCCTGGTTTACAAGGCGAGTAGCGTAACCACTGCACCACGGAGACTTCTAGGGACTATGGTGATGACAAGGTCAAAAATAAGCAATTAATTGGTGCAATCAAAGGGATGTAACTCTATGATAAATAGGCCTTACTCACCAGTTTTCAATCTCCTCCGAGCTTTTCTGCCTGACTTACTTGTTTGTAAGTTTCACGAAGATCCGATCAAAACTGAAGGGGCAGCAGTGATGACAAGGTCGAAAATAAGCATTTTCAGCCAAGCAGGGGACATACATGTAACTTCATGATTAATTGACGGGCATTGCTAGTTTTCAAACTTGTCTGAGCTTTTATCCCTAACTTACAAACATATAAATTTCAAGAAGATCCGTGAAAACTGAAAGAGTTACGGTCAAAAAGAGGCATTTTCTGCAATCCAAGGGGTGTAACTCTATGATAAATAGGTTGACCTCATCAGTTCACGAACAGATCCATTTTATCCATCACTTACTAACATGCAAGTTTCAAGAAAATTCAATAAAACGGAAGGAGCTACGGTGATGACAAAGTAAAACAACAGGTAGTTCTGTAATCGAGGGGACATACATGTAACTCTCTTAAATATAGGCTGATCTCACCAAGTTTTTAACTCAGCCGGGATTTTATCCGTTACTTACTCACATGTAAGTTTCAAGACGACCTGATGAAAACTGAAGGGGGCTATGGTAAATAGGCATTTTAAGTAGTAAAAGGGACACAATTCTACGTTAAATAAGCCAAACTCGTCAGTTTTCGAATTCATCCGAGGTTTATCCCTGACTTACTTGTTTGAAGTTTCAAGAAGATCCAATCAAAACTGAAGGGGCTGAGGTGATGACAAGGTAAAAACTAAGCACATTCAGCAAAGTAGGGGATATAACTCCATGAGTAATCAACCTACATCCCTAATTTTCGAACTTATCCAAGCTTTTAACCCTAACTTCTTTGTAGGTAAGTTTCAGGAAGATCTGATCAAAACTGAAGGGGCTACGGTGATGACAAGGTCAAAGATCGGCATTTTCAATAATCAACTATAATCATGGAGGACTTAACTCTCCGAAATATAGGCCGACTTCGCCATTTTTTTTAACTCAGCCAAGGTTTTAGCCTTTACAAACATGTAAGCTACTAAAAGATCCGGGGAAAACTTAAGGGGCTATGGTGATGACACGGTCAAAATTGGCATTTTCAGCAGTAAAGGGGACGTAAGTCTACAATAGATTAGCCAACCTCCTCAGTTTTTTAATCATCCAGGCTTTTCATCCCTTACTTGTATGTAAGTTTCAAGAAGATCCGATCAAAACTGAAGGGGCTACGGTCATGACATGGTCAGAAATAAGCATTTTCAGCAAAGGAGGGGACATAACTCAGTAATCGACCCACATCGCTAGTTTACAAACTCGTCCAAGCTTTTAACCCTGACTTACTTGTACTTAAGTTTCAGGAAGATCCAATCAAAACGGAAGGGGCTACGTAGATGACAAGGTCAAAAATCGGCATTTTCAGCAATCAAAGGGATGTAACTATGATAAATGGGCCGACTTGGCTCGTTTTCCAACTCATTCAAGTCTTTTCTCCCAGCCACCTTACATATAAGTTTCAGAAATATCCGATCAAAACTGGAGGGCCTACGGTGATGACCAGGTAAAAAATTGGCATTTTCCGCAATCAAAGGGATCTAACTCTATGATAAACGGGCGGCCTTGGTCAGTTTTCAAACTCATCCGAGCTTTTATCCCATGCCACCTTACATTAAAAGTTCAGAAAGATCTGATCAAAACTGGAGGAACTACGGTGATGACAAGGTCAAAAATCGGCATTTTCGGCAATCAAAGGGACGTAACTCTATGATAAATATGCCGACTTGGCCCTTGTTCGAACTCACCTGAGGTGTTATCCCCAGCCACCTTACATATAAGTTTCAGAAAAATCCAATCACAACTTAAAGGCCTACGGTGATGACAATGTCAAAAATCGGCATTTTCAGCAATCAAAGGGATGTAACTCTATGATAAATGGGCCGACTTGGCCGGTTTTTGTACTCATCCTAGGTTTTATCCTCAGCCACCTTACATATAAGATTCAGAAAGATCCGATCAAAACTGAAGGGGCTACGGTAATGACAAGGTCTAAAATCAGCATTTTTCAGCAATCAAAGGGATGTAACTCCATGATAAATAGGTCGACTTGGCCGGGTTTCGAGCTCATTCGAGTTTTTATCCCAAGCCGCCTTACATATAAGTTTAAGAAAGATCCAATCAAGACTGCAGGGGCTACGGTGTTGACAAGGTAAAAAAAATCGGCATTTTTCAGCAATCAAAGGACGTAACTCTAAAATAAATTGGCTGAATTGGCCCTTATTCGAACTGATTCGAGGTTTTATCCCCAGGCACCTTACATATAAGTTTCAGAAAGATCCGATCAAAACTAAAGGGACCAAAGTGATGACAAGGTAAAAAATCGGCATTTTCAGCAATTGTGTGTGTGAATTCGGGTTTAACGTCGCTTTCAACAATTTTTCAGTCATATCACGACGGTGTCTGGTTGCGACAGGGAGCTCAATGCTCACTTTTATAGTGCTGCCTCACTGAAGTATCATGTCCCAGACACATTACATGATCCCACACCCAGTCACATTATCCTGACACTGAGTCGATCAGTCCTTGCTCTACCCCGTAAATCTGAGTGCCAAGCGAGGAGCAGCTAGTACCATTCTTAACGACTTTGGTATGTCGCGGCCCGGGATCGAACCCGTGACCTCCCGTTCCCCGGAGCGGACACTCTACCAACTGAGCTATCGGGGCCGGTACATTTTCAGCAATCAAAGGGACGTAACTTTATGATAAATGAGCTTACTAGTCCGGTTTTCGAACTCACCCGAGGGTTTATCCCTAGCCACCTTACAAATAAGTTGTAGAAAGATCCGATCCAAAACTGAAGGGGCTACGGTGATGAAAAAGTAAAAAATGGGCATTTTCAGCAATCAAAGGGACGTAACTCTATGATAAATAGGCCGACTTGGCCGGTTTTCGAACTCATCCGAGTTTTTATCCCCAGCCACCTTACATATAGCTTTCAGAAAGATCCAAGCAAAACTGAAGGGGCTACGGTGATGACAAAGTCTAATATCTGCATTTTCAGTAATCAAAGGAACGTAACTCTACGATAAATAGGCCGACTTTGCCGGTTTTCGAATTCATCCGAGTTTTTATCCCAAGCCATCTTACATAACGGTTTCAGAAAGATCCAATCAAAACTGAAGGGCCTAAGGTGATGACAAGGTCAAAAATCGGCATTTTCAGCAATCAAATGGACGTAACTATGATAAATGGGCCGATCTGGCCGGTTTTCGAACTCATCCGAGTTTTTCATCCCCATACACCTAACAGATAAGTTTCGGAAAGATCTAATCAAAACTGAAGGCGCTACGGTGATGACAAGCATTTTCCCATTGCAAGTCTATGGGACATTGGATTAACATAGGAACCAAAGTTTTTATTCAACTTTGATAAAAAATCTAAATTCTTCGTTGCTCCATCCAAGGATGCTACAGATAAGAAATGATTTAGATCAGCTTGCAGGCTGCAGAGATATAACTGGTCAAAGGTGGTGACGGACAGACGACGGACGACGGATGACCAGCCATACTATAAGCTCCCCTGGGGCGTTCGGCCCAGGTGAGATAAAAAGTGAAGCATTTTGACACGATGTTTAGAAGACAAGAACAATAACTCTGGCTTACTACTTTTGAAATTATGGCCCTTCGAACATCCATCTACCAGTCTCTCTGACCGTTATGTTTTCGTGCCCACTTTGGAACTACTTGAGATATTTTCTTGAAACTTTACAGAAACCATGAAACCCCATCAGGTGACATGCGGACGACAAACACTGGTTATGTTACTTTTGTCAGTTATGGCCCTTTGAACATTCAAAATAGTGTTTTTTGTTATTGTTTTTTTTTTTTTTTAATTTTCTTGTGTCCACTTTGTTATTTGAAAACAGATTTATTTTATATATGCATAGCTCCATTAGACGATGTGAACAAAGACAAAGCCGGCCTCTTTAGCTAAGTCGGATGCGCGTCTGACTGGTGATCAGGGGGACGTGGCCAAAGTGGGCAATAGTCTTTCGTGGAGACTGATCATGCAATCTTTTGTATGGTCATTCTCTTCCTTCCGCTGATTCAAGAAGGGCAGTTGTCAGTTTCTGGCGAAAGAATGTGCACTGTACTGATTAATCTCTACATATAAGCCTGTCCAGAAAAACTGACCTAAAATAGTGTTAAACTCTAATACAAACCAGTGCTTCAGCTGAAGTGCACGAACCGCCGTATGCTTTTAGCTTTATGAGTGTTACCATATATGGGTACGGCGGCCATTTTGGTCATGTGACCTGGACCTAAAACGGTTTCCCCTATAAATGCGCCTTATCGTAAGGAGCAAAAATATATCTTATACTTTAGTACTGTATTCTGAATCGTTTGCAGGATACAATGCATTCTCACTTTTCCAATACAAAAGCATATGTGTCAAAGTTTGACCTAGGCACAAAGAAGGTCAGGGTCAACCCAGGGTCATCATTTTAGCAATTTATGATGGGCCTACGTCTCAGATAGTATTTATCAAGTTTCGTGGAAATCTGCCCAGTGATTCTGGAGAAGACTATTTTTGAAGGGTTTTTACCATATATGGCTTGGCTGCCATTTTGGTCATGTGACCTGGACCCCATGAGCAAATTTTGGTTTCCCCCATCCCATGGAGGCTCCATATGAAATTTGACTTAAATCGGCCCAACGGTTTCCGAGGAGAAGCAGTTCGAAAATTTTCACTTTTTTAGCCTCGGCGAGGCTATACTAAATGGAGTGTAATATTTCGCAAGTTCATTGGTTAGATCTCATTGGTATCTATCAGTATGCCAAAAATTGTTTAAATATTCCAACAAAAGCATATGTGTCAAAGTTTGACCTAGGCACAAAGAAGGTCAAGGTCAACCCAGGTTCACCATTTTAGCAATTTATGATGGGCCTACGTCCCAGATGCTATTTATTAAGTTTCGTGGATATCTGCCCAGTGGTTCTGGAGAAGACTATTTTTGAAGGGTATTTACCATATATGGCTTGGCGGCCATTTTGGTCATGTGACCTAACCCCATGAGCAAATTTTGGTTTCCCCCATCCCATAGAGGCTCCATATGAAATTTGACTTCAATCGGCCCAACGGTTTCCGAAGAGAAGCAGTTCGAAAATACACCAATTTTCACAAACGGGTTACGGACGGACAAACAGACAGACCATATATGGCTTAGCGGCCATTTTGGTCATGTGACCTAACCCCATGAGCAAATTTTGGTTTCCCCCATCCCATAGAGGCTCCATATGAAATTTGACTTCAATCGGCCCAACGGTTTCCGAGGAGAAGCAGTTCGAAAATTTTCACATTTTTCGCCTCGGCGAGGCTATACTAAATGGAATGTAATATTTCGCAAGTTCATTGGTTAGATCTCATTGATATCTATCAGTGTGCAAAAAATTGTTTAAATATTCCAAGCGGTTAAGTCACTATTACCAATTTTCACAAACGTGTTACGGACGGACTGACAGACTGACAGAATGACCGATTGACCGAATGACAGAATGACACGGTGATTTTAGGGCACTCTTAGAAATCAACCGACTTCAGTCGGTCGCTTTTTCTGCGGGTCGTGCAATAAAAGCAGAAGACAAGAACATAACTCGTCTATATTACGTTTGCAGTTATGGCCCTTTGAACATTGAAAATACTGATTTGGGTTTTGTAACTTGAGATGTAGAAGTAAAACAAAGATCAGGAATTGATACAATTAACTTACTCCACCCATAAAAGACACCAAAGGGAAAGAAATACAAACATTAAGCGACAAGACCATAATGGAAACCTAAACAAAGGAAGGCCATAAGGACAGTTACTTTCCCACGAAATGGCCATATGGCCATCCAAAATAAAAAGACAAAAGTTATACACACAGTAAGTAACAAACAACAACATAAATGAATCGCCACAGAAGAGCCGCCTTGGAACGGTCAGTGGAAGATTTCCACTGGGGGGCTTAAATCGATTTTACGTGGCCACAATCCTCGCCCTTACTTCCGTCGCGATTTAGACAAATAATTTGTTCAGTCCGCATGAAGGCCTCCTAACTCATCAGTGCAACATCTCCGTGAACACAAAAATCAAAGAACCACAGAGGTGAGACAACGGTGAGGACTCGACAGCAAGAAACCACTGAAATGCTGGAGCAAAAGAAAACCAACAGTTAGGCCCGACCAGAGACAGAGCATCAGGCACCAACCAACATTACCTTGAATTAGATCTCTCTAATTCTCAATAAGCCTTTACGTTGGAGCCGTCATAGAATCTGAGGCCTGACCCACCGGCGTGCAATTAAAGAGGGAAGCAAAGTTGCCAACCGTGATTGGGTTGAAGACCGTATGAGATATTTTTCATGAAATGTACCGGAAATGTAAAGCACCATAAGAGGATGTGCAGTTGCAACCCTTTTGAATATTGAAAACGGAGACTTGTCTTTTACCAGGGTTCGCTCTGTAACTGGAAAACAGATGTTTTCGTGAAAATTCATAGATTTAACGTAATGCACCATTTGATGATGTGCAGAAAACAAGAACCATAACTCTGACTTCATTTCTTGTGCAGTTCTGGCCATTTGAACATTGAAAATACTGATTCAGGCCAGCTACATGTACATGTATGTGACTTTAAAATATTCATATTTTTCAAAAATGTAAAGCATCATGGGACGACATACTGAAGTCAGGGATCATGATTATTAACCTTTTTTTATTAGCTCACCAGAGTCGAAGGCTCCGGGGGAGCTTATAGGATAGGCAGTTGTCCGTCGTCGTCGTCGTCTGCGTCTGCGTCAACACTTTCAAACGACATCTCCTGAAACCACTGGGCCGATTCAGCCCAAATGTCATCTGTATCATCCTTGGGCTAGGGGATTGAAAGTTTGTATTTTTTATGAAATTCGACTATTAGTTTGGTTGCTATGGCAACTTAAGAGTTTCGATAGACTTATAATGGGAAAAAATAGAAAAATGGCATTTACTGCCAAGCCTCTGCAGATGTTTTGCCAAAACTTTCATAGAAATATTCCTTAGGCAATCTACTATCTGCCATATGATTTAAGGCCTACTGCTTATTTCTATTGGTTGCCATGGAAACCAAAATAAAAAAAATAGACAAAAAAAAAACTTCAAAAATCATCTCAGAAACCGAATGCCCTATTAGGCTGAGAGTTTTTGGAAATATTCACCATATTTGCCTTTACAGGTTTTGTGGTTTTTTTTTTTTTTTTTTTTTTTTGTTTTTGTTTTTTTTTTATAAAATTTGGCTCTTTAGTTTGGTTGCTATGGCAACTTAGCTTTTCCATAGACTTATAATGGGGAAAATTGAAAAATGGCATTTGCTGCCAAGTTATTGCAGATATTTTGACAAAACTTTCATAGAAATGTTCCTTGAGTAAATGTCTCTCAGCCATATGCATTAATGCCAACATGGGGGCATTAAAGGTTAAGCCTTTAGAAACCAGAATATATAAGGTTTTAGGGCGGGGATCTGAATGGTTTCTGAGATAGATGGCCTTTTGTGTACCCAGGAAGACCCCCAAATTGGCGTACCCAGGAAGACCCCCAAATTGGTGTCAATGAATGAGTTTCTTCATAAGGAACAAGAATATATAGGGTTAAGGGGGTGGAGATCTGTAAGGTTTCCAAGATATTGGGCCTTTTTATGAAATGGAGGGGGTGGGGCATGACCTCGGCACAACCCGGGGGACCCCCAGGTTGTTGTCACTGAATGCGTCTTATCATAAGGAACAAGAGTATATATGGTTTTGGGGTGGGGATCTAAATGGTTTCTGAGATATATGGCCTTTTGTGAAGAAGAAGGGGTGGGACAAGGCCCAGGGGCACCCCGTAAGACCCCCAAGTTGGTGTCAATGAATGTATATTTTCATAAGAAACAATAATATATATGGTTTAGGGGCGGGGATCTGTAAGGTTTCCAAGATATTGGGCCTTTTATGGAATGGAGGGGGTGGGGCATGACCCCGGCACGTACCGGGGGACCCCGAGGTTGGTGTCACTGAATGCATCTTATCATAAGGAACAAGAATATATATGGTTTTGGGGTGAGGATCTGGATGGTATCCGAGTTATATGGCCTTTTATGAACTGGAGGGGTTGGGCATGGCCCCGGCTTAACCTGGGGGACCCATATATATTCTTGTTCCTTATGATAAGACACATTCAGTGCCACCAACCTGGGGGGTCCCCAGGTTGTGCCGGGGTCATGCCCCACCCCCTCCATTTCATAAAAGGCCCAATATCTTGGAAACCTTACAGATCCCCATCCCTAAACCATATATATTCTTGTTCCTTATGAAGATACTCATTCATTGACACCAATTTGGGGGTCTTCCTGGGTGCGCCTGGGCCTTGCCCCACCCCTCCACTTCACAAAAGGCCATCTATCTCAGAAACCATTCAGATCCCCGCCCCAAAACCTTATTATATTCTTGTTTCTTGTGATATGACGCATTCACTGACACTAACCTGGGGGTCCCTCAGGATGTGCCGGAGTCGTGCTCCACCCCTTCATTGCATTAAAGACCCAATATCTTGGAAACCTTACAGATCCCCACCTCTAACCATATATATTGTTCCTTATGATAAGACACATTCATTGACGTCAACCTGGAGGTCTTCCGGGTCAAGCCTGGGCCTGGGCCCACTCCACCACTTCACAAAAGGCTATATATCTCAGAAACTGTTCAGAGCCCCACCCCTAAACCATATATAATTATCTTCTTTGTGATAAGACACATTCAAATAACACTAGCTTGGGAGTCATCCGGACTGCCTGGGTCATGCCCCATTGCTTTACTTCATTAAAAGCCATTTATCTCAGAAATCATTCAGATCCCCACCCATAAACTAACATTCTTGTTCCTTATGATAAGACTCATTCAGTCACACCAATCTGGGGGTCACTTTGTGCTAGGGCAATGCGCCCAGCCCCTCCACTTTAAAAGACCATATATTTCAGTAAAAAACCATTCAAATCCCCACCTCATAATCATATATGTTCTTGTTCCTTATCAATAGCACACCCTCTTGGGGGCCACAGGGGCTATTCTTCTCCTCTCCACGCCATAGAAGGGCCTCATATATCAGAAACCATTCAGATTCCCATCCATAAACCATATATATATATATTCTTGGTCCTTATAGGGACAACAATCTTGGGCTTTCCTGGGATCAACAGGACATGCCCCAACCCCTCCAGCGCTTAAGAGGCCCTGTAACTCCGGTATACAGATCCCCACTGCTACACCATATATATACTTATTCCTTATGATAAGACGCATTTAGTGATTCCAACCAGGGCTCCATTGGGTCCATGCCCTACACCCTCTACTAATGTTTTAGATACGGAGTCCATATGGGTGCTCAATTTGGATATAGGGGTTCATTTGGGAGACTTTATAATTGGTAGATTAAAATGGTATCATGTTAAAATACATGGCTGCCATTGGGCAGTGTCCACCTGAGCTCTGGTTTATGAAATTTGGCACTTTAGTTTGTTTGCTATGGCAAGTTAAGAGTTTCCATTGACTTATAATGGGGAAAATTGAAAAACGACATTAATGCCTTTCAAATTATTTTGTCACACTTTAGTAATATATAGGCTGATTGGGTGCAAATTTTATCTGTAGCATCCTTGGGCACAGGGCTTCCATGGTTAATTAAAATACAGTGGCCCCCTGAGCTCTGGTGAGCATTGTGGCCCATGGGCCTCTTGTTTTATTTTGGTTTCCATGGTAACCAATAGAAATGAAAAAAAAAATCATATGACAGATAGCAGATTACCTGAGGAACATTTGTATGAAAGTTTTGTCAAAATATCTGCAGAGGCTTGGCAGTAAATGCCATTTTTCTATTTTTCCCATTATAAGTCCATGGAAACTAAGTTGCCATTGCAACCATACTAAAGATTCGATTTTATTAATAAACACAAACTTTCAACCCCCCAGCCCAAGGATACTACAGATGAAATTTGGGCCCGATCGGCCCAGTGGTTTCAGAGAAGATGTCGTTTGAAAATGTTGACGTCACACGACGACGCAGACGCTGACGACGAGAGACAACTGCCTATCCTATAAGCTCCCCCGGAGCCTTCGGCTCTGGTGAGCTAAAACATTTATGTCATCAATGCCCAACCAGAGGCATGCTACACATGAGAAATGATTGAGATCAGCCTGGACACCGAGGCGAATAAATTCTACGATAGTCATAATCATTTATATGATGCGGCTCTCTTAACTAGAGGCTATACTCAGCATACTCTCCGTCCTTACATTGATTCTGAAATTAATCATGAACGCCATTTCTTCATTAATAAGGGTATGGATTTTATAGATTTGCCCAGCATTTTTCGTGAGAGCTCGGTGCTTTCTTCCATTCCTGCCTATTTTCAAAGTACTGAAACATCTATAATATGTTATAAATATATCAAACCTGTTAGATCTCATTCTTAATTTCAATAAACTGGTTTCAGATCTTGATATTGATACTAATACTACTGATTCATGTGATTGTAAAAACTCAGTGTATTGCTATCCTGCTGCTCGTCATGTAATTACTGGCAATTTGAAAATTATTCCTGATTCTAGGATAAGGAATATATTTTCTAAAGGACCGAAATATCGGTTTCCTTCTAAAATTGATTTCAGTAAATGTAGAGAAGAAATCGCTGCTGCCTTGAATGAATTCGGTAATCGATTGTATAAATGAGAGTATGTTGAGCATAAAGCCCTTAAGGACTGGAAACTTAGCATTTTAAAACTAGTGAATAACCGCATTTCTATTCTCAAAATACTAACTTATACCTCCTAAGCCTAAGACGTCTTTACGTCATCTTAAACTAGGTATTCAAGAATTTCGTAAGAGGTTTGTTTTGGCCATGCAGACAAGGTCGTTAACAACGTCGTCGTGCGACGGCTCCACTATGTTAACACGCTTAAGCAGGAGCTCGGTGGTACCTTACAAAGCACGGTTTATTGCAAATTCTAGCTCTTGCACTACCTCTGAACTTTCTAAATTATTAACTTCCCGTCTTACTGCTATTAAAACGCATGTGATTAGATATTGTGATAAAGTCTTTGAAAGATCAGGAAGAAATCTGTTTTGGTCTATAAAAAAATTCGATTGAGGTTTTAAATAAATTGAAATCCGGAAGTTTTCGTGCTTCAAGTCTCTACTTGAGATTTTTTCTCCACTCTTTACACTACACTTCCTCATAATCTTATAAAAGAAAAGCTCAATGATTTGAATGGGCGTTTCACAGAGAAGATTCTCTATCTTGCATGTAATGTCAGAAATGCATTTTCACTTCTAAAGAGCCTAAGAATTATACACTTTGGTCATGTCAGAAAGTGTGCGATGTCCTCACCTTTTTACTTGACAATATTTCATTACGAGGTCCTCGTAGATTCGGTACTTAGTTATTTTGACACATTGTAGGTATTCCGATGGGCAAGAATTGCGCACCCCTAATGGTGGATCCGTTCTTGTATGGTTACGAGACTTCATGTTGTCGCTTTCCATTGATAACCAATGTGAAATTATTGAAGCTTTTAGCTCTACTTTTAGATATTTAGAGGATTTATTAAATATTGGCAATACTTACTTTAATGGTTTGATCAGTCAGATTTTTTGGATTTACATTTGTCTATTGTAGATGAATTGGTTTCTTGCAAAATTTATGATAAACGTGATGATTTTGATTTCGAGATTGCAAATTTTCCTTTTTTAGACGGTGATATTCCTCGTGCGATATCGTACGTGGTTTATATTTCGCAGTTAATTCGATGCGCAAGAGTGTCTAGTATTGTATCGGACTTCACTCTTAATAAATTATTAACCGCTAAAGTTCTTAATCGGGGGTATCGGTATCAAACTAGGTAAAGCCTTTTCTAAGTTTTATAGACGTCATTCTGATTTTGGTTTCAAAATTCAATGTTGGACTTAATACACTTCTGCAACATGGCCTATCGGAACCCGAATTCTATGGACTTAGTATATAAATTTAGAAAAATACATGCCTGTAATGACTTTAGTATCCAATTTCGTAAAATCGTTCGTCGATATATAAAGATTGAGTACAACATAAATGTTATAAAACAGACTGCATGCATGGTGGTTAACGCAATCACGGTTGGCAACTTTGCTTCCCTCTTTGATTGCACACCGGTGGGTCGGGCCTAAAATTATATGACGGTTCCAGCGTAAAAACAAAGAATACTAAAATAAAATTCCATTTATGTTGGTTGGCGCCTGATGATCCGTCTGGTCGGGCCCCTCGGAGTCTAACTGTTGGTGTTCTTTTGCTCCAGCAAATCTGTTGTTGTATGCTGTCGAGTCGTCAACCTGGTTTCATCTATAGTTTTTTATTTGTACGTTCTCGGAGATATTACACTGATGAGTTAGGTAGCGGACTAAACCGTGACAGGTAAGGGCGAGGATTATGTCCATGTAAAATCGATTTAAGCCCGCCAGTGGAATACTTTCCACTGACCGTTCCAAGGCGGTTCTTCTGTGGCGGTTTATTTATGTTGTTGTTTGTTACCGTGTGTATCACTTGCGTCTTTTTATTTTGGATGGCCTTTGGCCATTTCGTGGGAAACTGACCTTATGGCCTTGTTTAGTTTTCAATTATGGTCTGGTCGCTTCAGGTTTGCGTTTCTTTCCCTTTGGTGTCTTTGATGGGTGGAGTAAGTTAATTGCATAGATTTCTGATCTTTGTTTTACTTCTTTGCAGGATACAGAGATATAGCTGCTATGAAGTGTGGACGGACGACGGCCGACCCACTATACTATAAGATCCCTTAAAGCCTTCGGCCCAGGCGAGCTAAAAATCTCAGATGGATTTCAAAAAGACAAATCTTAATGCGTGTACCATGCTTAAACCCACTGTATGCTAGTGGACGCTATTGCTATATGCTGGACAAGTCCATTTGGCATATTAGGGGTGTCTGGTCTTTTTTCATTTGATGGAAAATTCTGTTAGCAAATAGTAAAGGCCCTGATCAGATGCCACATTGTGTGGCATCTGATGTGGGCCTGCACTGTTTGCGAAGGTAACATCTTAAGGGTTTTCCCGTATACACTGGGTCAACAGATTTGGCTCTCAGAATCTAACACAGATTAAACAATTTTATTAGGAACATTTTACCTGAAAATATTCCACCTTGTAAATATAGCAAGGTCTTGTAAGTTTGATATTAGTGCTTCAAAAACAAGAATATTGTTCATACTCCCGAAGTTAAGGCCAATAGCATGTGGTTAGACTAATCAAAATGACCATGACCATCGTCCTCAACAGCTCAATTCTGGCAACAAACATGATCACTTTAACCCTAGTCCTATTGATCACAACAACCACTACCTTTTGCTAACAGTGTAGTTCCAGATCAGATGGCTTCTTTAGAAGCCAATTGATCTGGATCTACACTGTTGCTCATTTGGGATTTTGGACTGAACGAATACATTATCAAGTAATTTGAGTGGTTTTACTATCAACCAATCAAAGTAGAATTTGTTTTTCTACAAACACATAGACGTCTCCCACTTTTTGACCTAAGTGTGACCTTGACCTTTGAGGTATTGACCTCGTCTCATGGTTGTTAACATTTCTGCTATGTAATTTCAAAATCCATCTGAAAATAAAGTTATTGACCAGACACGATTTGTCCATACATGAAAACTTCCAAGGGAGATAACTCAAAAGTTATAAATCCGAGATTTATATAGTTCTTGCGCACTGCACGTCGTGAAATATTGATTAATACTTATGACGTTTCGTGAAGATGGCTTGAACAGTTTTCAACGGACCGATGGATAGACGTCCGGGGGAAAAACAATAAGTTTCCGAAAAAAAAAATCGGGGGAGACAAATTACTCATTATATTAAGAGAAAAAGATAGGGAAACTGGACCAATGGTACGAACGGGTCTTGGTGCTCTTTAGAGCCACCAAGAGTACCAAACACCTGGAGTTCGCTGCCAACCTCACATTTCTTTACACTGTAGGCTCACTTCCTTACATACACCTATTAAGAAAGTCAGGAAAAATCTATGGTCAAACTTTATCCTGCTGTTCACGACAAACCCTACCTTTGCAAACTAGATCCTGATCAGATGGCTTCTGAAGAAGCCATCTGATTAGGATCTACACTTTTTGATGCAGTTTGTGAATTGAACAATCATATATCAAGTAGTTTGATTTACTGACAATCAGCAATGGTAGTGGCTTAAATTATGCAGCCGAATGGAGAGTATGATATTTTCTAGCAATGGTCAACATGCACTAAAATGGCAGGTACCGAACCCGCGTCCTCTTTGTCAACAGCAAGACGCGCATCCGTCCGAGCTACTAAGGCCGGAAGGCCTAGTGTAGTAATGGGCAAAAATATTCAAATGGTCGATTTATAATCTGTTATTTCAAACTATTAAAACAATGACAATTTAATGCAACATTTTAATCATAAATACAAAATGCAACAAACAAATAAATTCAAATCATAACATTTGTCTTGCCAAGTCAGAATGGTCGTTTGTTTCATCCAACACGAGCAGCAGTCAGTCTACTTGGTTGATACCATGAGGAGAGTAACAAACCATACACTTCCTGCAAAGAATAGTCGCATATGGTTCATAGCAAAATAGATTGCACTGGAATATGGACATATGTATAAAAATCGTGAACAAAGTGCGTTTTAAATATCATGATAAATAGAACAAGCTGTGTTTGTTAAACACCGATGCCCGTGGACAGCGCATGTGCAGTATATGAAAGCCCTATCACTGACCAATCACATGACGAAAACACGCATATACAAATGCATTGAAACTTAACCGCCAAAAAAAAAAAATAGAGCGAACATTGATGAAAAATTGCGATTAGTTTGCTCAGAATAAAGGTTGTGTCCACAATCTATATTTTGGAGATAAGGTTTACCACTGTAAACTCTAGTTTTACTATATAAATAAGGGTTTCAAGGGGGGGTCAAAATTGTATAGGCGTGTTTTCGTGATAGATGTTATGGCTGATGATCAAGATTTAACAGAGTTGTCAGAAGACAACATAGCTCGCCTTTGGGGCCTTCGTTGGTAGAGGACAATGAAGTTATCAAAAATTAAAATTCTTCTGTGAATTATTTCCGACTGCAGCAATTTAAAGAGAAACAGACAGTAACCCTAAGAACCCTATTGAAGAATCTCGTTTTAAGGGTTTTCGTTTGAAAAAAAAAATCCAATTTTGCTGCTCCAGACCCTGAAAGTCAAACTCAAGATCTCCTACCCAACATTTGCACCAAGCATCTTAAAACCCATAAAAAAATGATGACATTAGAACAGTGACAATTTTTTTAAATAATTTAGGCACATTGACCTTGACCACGAGCTCCAGACCTGAAAGTCGAACTCATTTCTTAAGAAAAAAAATGCAGTAAAAAATGTATATTGATTTTTACTATTTTATGAATCAAATTTTCAAATAAAATCAATCACAATAAGAGCTCGCAGATAAATTTTAAGTGAATGCGGACGCTGACGACGCCGACACCTGAAGCCGGGGGTATAGCAATAGCTCCCCTACTTTTGTAAGGCGAGCTAAAACGTAGGCCAAGGTGACGAGGTAAAAAAAAAATACGTTACGACTGGAAAGGTCTTGTCACAAAGGCACACGTGAAATATGAAAGCCCTATCACTTATCGATCGAAAGTTATTGGCAATGTTAATGCCTATAGGTTGGTCAAACATCAAGGTCAATGTCGGGTTAAAAACTATAGTAATACTGGAAGGAATATGAAAGTCCTGTCACTGCCCAATCAAACGTTATGGCCAGTGTTAAGGTTTTGGCGGACAGGCAGACAAAACTATATGCCCCCGAATCTTTGATTCCGTGGGCATAAAATAGAATCGTTCGTTCGTGCTCCTGTATATTAAATTTTTTAGACCTTGAAAAAAAAATAACCGACAAAGCCTCGCGTTTTATAGTTTTCCTCAACTCTGAATAATTCTGTCAATAATTCACAAGCATTCATGTAAGATTCATGTAAAACACTCAACACAGCATACAACGAAACTTCCACGGCTCTTTGGTACCAAGGTAGTCCGAGGCACAGTTACAAATAAGTGATGTTATACTTTTGCCCAGTACTGATAAACCTTTGTAAGTGCTGATTAGAAACTCTTCGGCGAGGCGGTTCTAAAGAATACAGTTTATGGAGAACTTACAAACTAACCCTCAATTATCACAACAGTTACAGGTACCCTGATTGGCATGCGTGGGGAATTGCCGATTAAAATGATCTGGTCAAATATGAACAAAGTCCATCACATGATTTGCAAAATATGAAAACCAAACAGTCTGACCGGGTCATGGGTGCGGGTATTGCTGTGTAAAAAATTGGACCTAAATCTATTACAAAAATAAACCAAATCCATCATATGGTTGAAACATTTCCATGACCGTGACCTTATGTGTGAGGTCATGGACGATGGCATTTCTGAAAGAAACTGACCTATCGTCATACAAGCCACGAACCAAATCCATGATATGGTTTGCAGAACGAGCCGTTAAACTATAAATGTTGACGCCGATGTCGACCTCAAAGCCGGGGTTGGGGTTGTGCAACAGCTCTTGTCCAGGCGAGCTAAAACGACATGAACGCACCTGTAATAACTGAAGCGTAATTTCATTAAGCTGTCAGTTATAATTCCATACTTTAGTGAACAGCTTTAACTATAAAGTAAGATTTTAAATAATTTTATGATAAACATTCTCGTAGGGTTTCTAATTCAAATGGAATTAATGAACGTTTTGATGTTCAATGAATGGGTCGGTCATATAACACCCCATGTCATTAACTTGTATAACATACGCGAGGCTCATTTACGACGTTCAGCTCGTCGAAATCTGGATAGTAATGGATCATACGGAGATTGGACTCGTTTAACGGATCGTGGACCCGGTTAAAAATCGTGTACAAGTTTGGAGAAGCCCGAAATCAGACCTACACCTGGTGCGTAAGGCGAAGAGCTTTTACTAGATCACCGAGACTTCAAGGGATATAAAAACAAATCGTTTGAAAGGTACTACGTTAATGTAATATTACCTAGTAATGTTGGAGCTCCGCTGCCTGTGGGTATTATATGCAGAATTGTGTTTGTCTCGAAGTATCTGTCACCAGCTTCCAGTGTACTGTTGTCAATGCTTCGCTTTTTCTTTGTGCAGCTCTGAAATAAAGTTATTTGCGTTTAGGTTTTACGTCTTCAACATTTAAGGTCATTTTGGGATACCTTGGTTCCGATTGTGGGAGTTTATCCTATTACGAGCTGAAATGACGCGTCAAGCCGTCCGCCCACCGAAACCAGGATTTATGGAGTGGTCCTCGACTTGCACCACCAGGGCAGTCTTAGACCTAGAAGCGGGTTACCAGTACTCTTGTGTGGTAGGTTTCAGGTCTGCGCGGAAGCACCATGCAGCAGGTCTGTGCGGAAGCACCATGCAGCCCAGTCTATGTCTCTAAGCTTCGGTTTTTAAACACAATAACTTTATATTCTGAATTATCCGGTTTACGGGTTTATATGGCGAAGGACGAACGAGCTGCGACTGTCGCTGCCATATGAATGCATGGGAAAACCTTTATAATATAAAGTCAATGACCTTTATTATGTATCCAATATTTTAAGTGTACTAAAATCAGCCTGTTGGTTGGCGCCTGATGCTCCGTCTTTGGTCGGTCCCCTCGGAGTCTAACTGTTGGTACTCTTGCTGCAGCAATACTATTGTTGTATGCTGTCTAGTCGTCAACCTTGTTTCATCTGTAGTTTTTTTTAGCTCACCCGACCGAAGGTCATGGTGAGCTTTTGTGACCGAGATGTCCGGCGTCATCTTGGGTCGTGCGTCGTGCGTCGTGCGATGTTCGTCGTTCGTCGTGCGTGCGTAAACTTTTCTTGTTAACACTAGAGGCCACAGTTTTGATCGAATCATCAAACTTTGTAGGAATGATCATCATGACAATATCTCGGTCAAGTTTGAATATGGGTCATTTCAGGTCAAAAAGTAGGTCAGTATGTCAGATCATAGAGAAACATTGTTAACACTCTTGAGGCCACAGTTTTGTGTCCAATCATCCTCAGAATGATCATCCTGACAATATCTCTGTCAAGTTCGATTATGGGTCATGTCGGCCAAAAAATAGGTCAGGTCAAATCATAGAAAAACCTTTTAACACTCTAGAGGCCACAGTTTTAGTCCAATCATCATCAAACTTGCTCAGAATTGTCCTCTTTATATAATACCTTGGACAGGAGGGTATTTTATTTGACAGTAAATGCTGTTAGCAAACCGTGCAGACTGATCAGATGCCACGTTCTGCGACGTCTGATCTGGGCCTATGCTGTTTGCCAGGCTACCCCTTCAGGGTTTTCCCGCCTTTTAGTGGTTATTATAACCTTAAACAAATATTTTGTATGATAACACAGTATCTCAAGCAATTCAGACTTTCAGGGTGTTTGGATCATGGTCAAAGTTGTTTTGGCCATTTTTAGAAAAATAAAAACATTGTCATCACTCGACCTACTTTTATTTCATAATTTCCCCACGATAACCATGCTACAGATTAGAAATGATCGAAATCAACCTTCAGGCTGCAGAAATATAAATGCGGTTAGATATGGGGCGGCGGACCTTTCATCACAACCTCGGGTAAAAGTCCCACTAAATTGGAAGCAACGTCTCAAATGACCTAAATAGTATAAACCCCAAATCAAACAAACAAAATTGGTCAAATCATAATTGAGACTGCATTTTTGGTTAAAGCTTCATGAAAATTGCCAAGAATGTTTGCCTTTATAAAATCTTGAATGTTTGAATATGGGTCATGTGGGATCAAAAACAAGGCGATGAATAGACTCAGGTGAGCGATACAGGACCATCATGGTCCTCTTGTTTATTTGTATGTTCTCGGAGATGTGACACTGTTGAGTTAGGAAGCCTTCATGCTGACTAAACAAAATTAGTGTATACCGCGACAGAGGTTAGGGCGAGGATTGTGGCCATGTAAAATCTATTTAAGCCCCCCAGAGGAATACTTTCCACTGACCGTTCCCAGGCGGTTCTTGTGTGGCGGTTTATTTATGTTGTTTGCTACTTGCTGTGTGTATCAATTTTGTCTTTATTTTGGATGGCCATTTGGCCATTTTGTGGGAAAGTAACTGTCCTTATGGCCTTCCTTTGTTTAGGTTACCATTATGGTCTGGTCGCTTCATGTTTGCGTTTCTTTCCCTTTGGTGTCTTTGATGGATGGAGTAAGTTAATTGTATCGATTCCTGATCTTTGTTTTACTTCTTTGGCTGGCATAACTGAACAAAGTTCATATATTCTCAAGTGGTTTGAAATGGAAAATACTGGGAGGACGTTATCCGACACGTTGAAAGCCCACGCCGAATGGCGCTAAAGTGAAAAGGGTGTTCACGCACGTTTGTAGATCTGTGCAGTTTCCATTAAAAACTTAGACGTTTACGAATGTAGGCAACCATTTTTTTCTGAATTGTCAGTTTTATGTCTTTCAAAATACTATATTCTGAAGAACAAGCAAATTCTAAACAGATTTGTGTGATCCATTTTGCTTTATGCCGTTTACATATTCAGTCTATTTATGTTCTAACTTCAGTTGATACGCACAGGACGCCTGCTAATTTTTTTTTAAATACTAGCAATTTGTAAATGGTTCTATGAATCACTGATCATTATGGACGATTCACTCGATTATCTTATACCGGGGTCAGTAACTTTTTATAAAGAAGCATTTTTGGTGTATATGAAAGTTCGGTAATATATATCGGGTATAATAAATGAATGAAAGAACAATCAACGGGCTTCGACAGGTTGGTTTTATTGTCGACTAGTTTCGGTCATATAATGACCTTTCTCAAGACATTGTACAGAGAAACAAAAAAAAACTGGATCAATAATCACGCGATACCAATTGTTCTAAAATCAAAGTGAAAGTATATATACTTTACATTCAAGTTGCCAAGGGACACAGTGGGACTTTAAATAATTCCCTTATGATAACGAGCCTCCTTTTGTTCTAGTTACCTCTTATGAGAGGTTCATTTTTAGTTTAACTTAGCCGAAAGTACTCACCGCTGCACAGTTTGAACTTCCCGTTGATGGACAGACTTTCACCGTACAGTGAAAATAGATGTCATCGCTGTCGTAGAATTTGAAGACGTACAGTGTGACGTAGTAGCGGTTGATGAGGGCAACAATGGATGAAACCGATGTAAAATCACTGCTAACCAAATCGTCATCATCGGCACATCTGTTGACAGAAATTATGTAAGTAAGCTACACAAATGACTTGAAAAAAAGCACAAATATTCTAATGAATATGAAGTGGAAGCTCTGTGCCAGCCATGAAAGTTCTTTTAGGCCTCAGTGACTCAGTTTTCGTCTTAGGCCTCCGTTTTCCTCCTGAATAGGTTAGCAACCTCAGTATCTCCCATGTGCTTAACTCCTACGTGACGATGTGATCTTCACAAATAGTTTTTGGGTGGTCCATTTCTAATTATAGGCCCGTCTGAACTGAATGAACGTTCTTTAAGCAAACCGTCTAGACATTTAAGCCGGGTCTGCACCGTTTGATAAAGTCGCAGAAAATGCCGCTAGGTATATATAGTCCGGTGTTAATGATAACACGAAGGATACTACTGTTGATTTGCTTCTCTCTACTGTTCTGCTTTTGAAAGAATCACCAGTATATCCTTTCAGCCCTGACTGAATTCTGAAAGGTACTTTCATGTTTGACAGACGTTATTAGTGTACGCAGGATGTCAAAATCATTAGAGCCAATAGCAAACTATTGATACTCATGAGAATGCTTGTTAGGTAAACACTGATCTAGTAAAATAAATTTTTAAATCCAAAAGTCCGAAAAGTGATCAATCTCGCCGTCGCCAGTTCAAGGACACATTCAAATAATAGTTGAACTTGTGCACATGCCAACATATTTGCTATCTTTAGCTCCTAACTTCAGTGGCAGGCCATAAAACTGTCTCGAGACTGCTGTTAATACTTAACCTTGCAATTTATTGCAACTAAACTTGCGTACCCGTTGGTAAATAATGATTTTGATGTACCAGTGTTGTCTGTACCAGAGTAGGCTGTGCAGCTAGGTAGGGCATAGTAATCACCTGCAAGACATAAATTTCACCGTCAGCTACAAAACGGAACTGAAAATCGGAGCGAGTAAGCTTTTAGTCCGTGACTAGGTCTCAGTGACACTAAAGTTAAACTAGAATTTGTTTTTCTACAAAAACACAGATGTCTCCCGTTTTTGACCTTAAGTATGACCTCGACATTAGAGGTATTGAGCTGGGTCTTGTGTGTCTAATGAAGATGAACTTTTGCAAAGTAACTTTAAAAATGTTCATAGAGAAATAAAAAAGTTATTGGCCGTACACAGAAAAAGCTCTTTTTTACCTTTCTAGGTATGACCTTGACATTAGAGGTATTGACCTTAGTCTTGCACATGACTCCTGGTCTAATGACGGTGAACATTTCTGCATGGTTACTTTATAAAGTCCATCCAGAAATGAAAATAAAAGTTATTGACTCGACACAAAAAAACAAACTTTTTTTACCTCTGACCTCTTAGTATGACCTTGGAGGTACTGACCTGGGTCTAGTGTGCACCACATAGTCTCATGATGGTTAACATTTCTGCCAAGTAATTTCACAATCCATCTAAAAATAAGAAAGTTATTGACCAAACACGAAAAAGCCCCTTTTTGACATTTGACCTTTATGTATGACCTTGACATTTTATGTACCAAACTGAATCATGCATGCAACACATCGTCTCGTGATAGTTAACATTTTTGCCAAGTAACTTCAAATTCTATCTAAAAATAAGCACGTTATTGACAACACCAAAAAAGGCCCCTTTTTACCTTTGACCTCTAAGTATGACCTTGAACTTTGAGATACCAACCTGGGTCATGCACGCAACATATTGTCTTATGTTGGTTAACATTTCTGCCAGGTGATTTCAAAATCCATCTCAAAATAAGAAAGTTATTGACCAAACACGAAAAAGGTCTCTTTTTTGACATTTGACCTCTTAAGTACGACCTTGACCTTTGAGGTACCGACCTGCCTCATGCGCACCACACATCGTCTCATGGTTGTTAATATTTCTGCCAAGTAATTTTAAAATCCATCTGAAAATAAGAAAGTTATTGACCGGACACGATTTGCCCATACATATATACATACCGACAAACTTCCAAGGGAGATAATTAAAAAAGTATAAAGTTATAGTCGTGCGGACTGCACGTCGTCTAATGCTGATTAATATTTATATGAAGTTTCGTGAAGATAGCTCGAACGGTTTTCAAGTTATAGAGCGGAAACGAATGTGTGACAGACGGAGAATGTGCGACAGACAGACAGACAGACGCCCGGGGGAAAAACAATATGTCTCCGAAAAAAAAATTCGGGGGAGACATAATTCGGCAATTGAATATTAGGTCCCAAATGACGACATTATAACCACTGATTATAAGGGCAGTGAGACTTCACGGCAGGCAAGCATGTGTCCATATTTTCACCGATTCATTTGAAACGGGTAACTGAATATAAAAAAGCAGTAGTTTTGATTAGAGTTTTAACGTCCACGTTTTCACTATAGGTCATTTTGGAGACTTCTCTTCCAATTTTGTGGACTTTCAGACATCGAGCCCAGTCGCCCAATGAAACCAATAGGGTTTCAAAGTTTGTACGGTCCGACTCTTACCGCTTTGCCTGGGCAGGCTTACATCCTATAAGCCGTTACAAGTACACGTGTGCGATCGGTTTCAGCTCTGCGCGGAAGCATCATGAAGCCCATCTATTTCTTCAAGCCCCGATGAGCGGGGGCGAAAAAGTCACATCACGAAAACGCTTATATATGGTTTTGACCCCCTTGAACCCCACTATAGTAAAACTGGGGTTTACGGGGGTAAACCTTTCTTATTTCTCGTCTAAAATATAGATTGTGGATACTCGGCGGTTCCAACGTACCCACAATCTATATTTTGAGCCGAAATAATATATTACAAGTTCATCTGAAAATGTTCATATTTTTGGTGGTAAAATTTACAATGTATTTGTAAAGGCACGTTTTCGTAATGAGTACAGATCGTTGACCTTTTCATGAATACTATGCTTCATAAGGCAACAGACTTTCACCTCTTTATTCGCAAAATCTTTACTGTATATTCTGATATGACATCGGTACAGGAGCGAGTTTCAGCTTCTATTTCAGAAGTGTGCCTTTACTTATGACATTGTCATCCCTATATAACGGTACGCGATGGATCGGCCATTGTGACGTAATGTTCACTAAACATTCAGCCTGTAGTAAAACTTGCTATATAGGGGATCTTACACGAGTATACAAGTGCTCAGTTATTACTGAATTTATTAAACGAGTTACGGAAAAGGGATAAAATGAGAGGCTTTGCCGAGCATTTTATACCTTTTCCTCAACGAGTTTAATAAATTCAATAATACATGAACACGAATGCAAGATTCTAATTATCATACGACATCAAAAGGCATTATATGCACGATTTTAACAAATATGTCGATATTCCGCCATTGGTAAACGCGACGTTGTTAAGAACATCGTACGTGTAACGTTACGGGACGCATCTATGTAATTCAGATATTTAATCCGCTAGTGGATTATCAATTTATTGCATTACGTTATTATACTCAGATGCGACTTCATGATACTATTCTTTATTAAGACTACGTAAACATGTTTACTTGGTACGTCTAATGTCCAATAGATTGAGGCTCCAACATCAGCTTCCGTTACTTCCGCGGCTGTGAGCGAAGAAATTCCACGTAGTTCTGTCGAAATTACAAAACTTGGTGTCTGTGCCAGCTCTGTTGAGGTCTCTAAACTGCAAGAAGTGAAAACTTGCATGGCAATGCGTCATAAATGCGACAAGTCCGTATAAAAAATGGTGATATAAAAAAGTCTTCATTGAAAGATTATGGTTGACTGAATTATAAGCATTACGTCCAACGGGAACAGCGAACGTGATACCATTTTCTCTATTCACCTATATAATTTCGACCCTCTTAAACCCCACTTTTATATGGTAAAAATGGGGTTTACAAGGGTAAACCCGATTTCTTATTTCTGCTCTAACATAGATTCTGGCTACTCGTTAGAACCGTCTCGCTGAGGCGGTTCTAATGAGTGCCACCATCTATATTTTGAGCAGAAATAAGAAATCATAATTTTTAATATTATGATTTTCATTTTTTCGGCGATAAAGGTGGCGATGTTTTTGTAAAGGCGTGTTTGCGTAATGCTTGGACATTCTCTTGAATATAACGACAAGATGTATGTTCGCAGGCTTCCGATTAGGGTTATCATTGCTTCGAGTACGGAAAGCTATATAAAAAGCGCTCATAGCTATAAGAAATCCAGTTTTGTTAAGGAAAGCTCAGTGTATTGTTTAGTAATTTTTACCCGATTTGCGCGTTCATGTTTATTGAACTGTGATAATCGCATGGTCAACAGTAGGTTCCCAGCAGGCACCCGATGTAATCGTGACGTCATCAACGTCGGTGTGACCTCATAACATTTATGCAATGTGATATCCAAGTCTGTGCACGATTTGACGTTGCAATAGCGACGTGTGCCTGCTGGGTTACCTTGAGTGTTTGGGTCGACTATATATCATTCGTCCCAAAAAGCTTAACCCTTATAACGCTGAATAACTAATTTAGGCACACCATTAGCTAACTATCAACCAAATCAAGCTACTTGATAAAATAGATGTTGATGGATCTTTAATTAGAAGTTTAACCTCCGTCAACACTGTAAAGTTCATTTTGGAGACGATGCTTCCGATTTTGTAGGGCTTTTACCCGACATTGAGATGAAATGACATCTCAAGTCCTGCCTCCCAATAGGGTTTATTGGGATGGACGAGCCGACACCCCGCTTTACCTGGGCAGGCTTGCAACCTCTAAGCGGTTTTCCAGTACTCGTGTGCGGGTCGGTTTCAGGTCCGTCTGGAAGCATCATGCAGACCATATATTTTTTTCAAGTCCCGATGGGCGGGTCTACACCGTTTGCAAAGTATGGGTGGTCATTTGCAGCTAGGTAGATGCTCGTGACTGGCATAATTAATCTGACGGGTTAAGTTAAACTGACTTGCATAGCATCTACGAAATGTACCAGTCAATCTGCGAACAAGCGAGCTGCTTGTGTGCCAGCAAGTGGAACTTCGAAATAACTGCTCGTTTCTTTTGAATATGAGCCAGCGCATGAAAATCTACAAGTAGCCTTGAGCGACCAGCGTATTGGCGAAGTCTGATCAGAGTCAGATCGTATGTACCTACTATAGGCTAATATCTATGAAAAGAGACGCAAGCAAAAGATCTCGTCACAGTGGATGATGGCGCAGGTCGATTTCAGTCTCTGCGGGTCTATTGTAGTTTGTCATGCGCAGGCTCATATCTGAAAAAAATGCTTGTTTTACGGGCCAGTCAAAAGGTGAGGTCATGTTGGGTGGGCCAAAGCAGAAGAACGCCTCTGCACTGAAAGCTACACAGTATATTAACCCTTATCCTGCTGAATATTTTAAGTAGTCGCACCCATTTCTGATTATCAGCCAATCAGATTACATTATATTTCGTTCAAATTCACAAACTGAACGACAGTAGATCTGTATATACAGTTTGCAAAGATAGCGGTTGTGAACAGCGCGATGAGGGTGAACACCAACCCAACCTTGAATTCCGCAAGAACAGACCATAGAAACCGAGATATCCATCGACTAACAATTTTTCGAAACATTCAATGCTATGGATATTAACTTGAACAGCCTCTTAGGGCGGTTCAAATAAGAACGTATAGTATCAAATTTATCCTTTAATTATTAATGCCCACTATCTGGAACTATTTACAGATTCTAAAAAAAATAAAAAAAAAATAGATATTATTGCTCGCCTCTATCAGATGCGACTTACGTGGCAGCTAGACTGTCGTCTACTGTTCGATCTACTCCGGCGTCCGCTATCTGGGCACAGTGGATGGTATAAGAATCAACTGTATCACCTCCAAATATAGAGTCAGCACCGGCCGTTGCCGCACGATCAGAGAAATGAATGACAATGTCTTGGTCCTGGAAAAAAGTTGGGCAACATCGTTGCAAACTGTTTGCGCTCAGTGAAACAGTAAAATAAATTAAGGTTACATCGCGTGTCAGTTTCCTTGGTAAGCTTATTATGTATACACGCGCCACAATCAAACAGTTGATTCTTTCGCCATACAGAATCTAACAGAATCTAAAAAGAGGGACCATTTCATTTCAGATGAAAAATTGTGAAATGTGTATAATAATATTTGTTTGATTCGAGGTTTAACGTCTCTATCAACACAATTTAGGTCATTTCGAAGACATTGCTTCCAATTTTGTGGGTTGTCGAATCCTCGTAGTTCGATTTTTATGTTCGCCGAGATGTAGCACTGAGGTATAGATAGTGCAATTTGAAAGACTTGATGATTACCACAATTTCTCAATCGACTCATGCACATTTTTATGTACGCCGTTTTTCTAAGAGGTCGATATATGTTATTTAATACAGAGACCGGTGAATGGGTCACCATTCAGAAGATGCTGAAAATTCATGAGAATTCTACGCAAACCGCAGTTTCGCATTTAACGTGATTGTAGTTATGATACATGACATTTAGTTACCAGGGCACAGTTAGTGATCTCCACGGTCGCTCCAGAGACCGAAACACTGCAGTCCGCAGCAGAGTTGCTTCCTGTATCCTCAACAGCTACCACGTTGGTGTAGGTACCGCTGTCTGGGTTGGTAACGATAATTGTACCGTTGGGATAGCAAGCTGAAATTTGTAGAATCAATTTAAGTACACATAAACCTTATCCTGTTCACGACACCCTATGTTTGCAACTGCAGATCCAGGTAAGATGCTTTGTGAAGAAGCCATCTGATCAGTATCTACACTTATACAGTGTGTGAATTAAATGAATATGATAGATCTGATTGTCTGTTAGTTGGTAATTCGTGTGACTTAATATATTCAGTAGGATATGGTTATAGATCTGTTACTGTTCATACAGTTTACTTTTTTACGATACAGGAATCTTACGCGTTTTCGTCATGCTGTACACGAAAAATGCAAGCAATATAAAAATTGAGCTCTTGAAAACTGGGTTCAATAGAGAAGCAATGCTTTTAGGAACAAGAAAAGTAAGCTTATGAAGTTAGAGAACAAGGCAATATTTGGACACGTCAGTTTAAGTCTGTGCAATGAACACTGTTCTAAACCCAATTTATGTACAATCCCTCGGATAAACTAGAGGAAATTGGGGAGTTTTATTTTCCTTTTTTCTTTTTTTTTTTTTTTTTTTTTTGGCTGAAATACATAATTTGGTGTATTCGTTAGAACTGCCTCCGAGGCGGTTCTAACGAGCACCAACAACTTTTGATTGAAATAGAAAAAATATCTAAACTTTTTCATGCGAGTATCAAAGACTCCTTTATAACGCACGGGTATGTTGTTATGTTATGCGACAAGTCGTTGCCCATGACGACGCATACCGTTTCCTAAAACTAGTAAAAACGTTACTTTTATCTTTAATTCTCTTTTATCCGTATCCCGTTGAATACACCAACCTTTTCAAACTGAACAATCAGTATCATATGGCTTCTTAACCCTTATCTTGCTGAATAAGCATTTAAGCCACACCCGGTTCCGTCTAGCAACCAAACATTACTTATGTAATTTATTGCTACAAATTCATAAACTGAATGCCAAACCGTGTAGATCCTGCTCTTTGAGAAGTCATCTGACCTGGATCTACACTGTTTGCAAAGACAGGGGTTGTCGTGAACAGCAAGATAAGCGTTAATGATCTACACTGCCATTCTTGTGAATTGCATAGATGCACCGACGTTACACTATTACACTAAGTAACTGGATGAAATGGGTGTGGCTTTATCAATATTATTTATTCAGGAAGAGAGGGGTTAAGATGCAAAAAGATCTGGTTATGTTGTCTACTGCATATTTCAACATTTCAAAGTATTTTTGGACACAGGCAAAAAAGTGTGGACCGTGCTTAATACTACAGCAATAAAGTAATCATACAGCAGACGACAACTTGTGTCACCGACATCTAAAGGATTAATTCTGTCGCAAGGTTGTTAACATGGTAAAAACCGGAAATGACATCTAGCAGCAGAATGTCCTCTAGCTGTTCAGATGAGTTGATCCAATCTAAATAAGCACAGATTTTCTTCAGTGCTAAAGTCCACGTGGCTATACTACGACCTAAACTATCATTATAGATTTGAAGGAAATCCATGAAACATTCATTCGTAAGAGGTTGTTTGGAATTATTGGTTGGGTTTTGCAAACGATGTTGACCCGCATCAGGCGTCTGATCAGCGTCTACACTTTCCTTAAAAATAATTTAAGGGTTAAACAAAAGTTAATTGGAGTCCAGGAGTATTTTCGGAGACTGTCGGACAACCAGTACAGTGCTTTGATAACTTATATGTAGGGGTAAGAAGCTAGCGGGAACTGCTTTTTTTTCAGATTTAGGTAAACCGTGTATAGTCCGACCAAACGTGGTTTAATGGCGCCTGATCTGGGTCTATACTGTTAACCTAAGTTACAGCACATGAGACCACTGCAAATTTTACATTCATTAGGAAAAACATTGTCCGTGTGAAATAATGGTGTCCAACATTGTCAGAAATGACAAATGTCCGGTAAAAATGATACCTTTCTTATTTCTACTTTCAACATAGATTGTGGGTGCACGTCCGCCTCAGAGGCGGTTCTAACCAGTTCCCACAATCTATGTTTCTGAATACAAACAAAGCAGCTAAAGTATGCCCCGTAAACCCCACTTCTCTATAAAGAAAATTCAGAAAAATATATAACCGCAATGATTTCTGCACCCAATTTCGTAAAATCGTTCTGCGATATAAAAAGATTGGGTACAACATGGATATTATACGACAGACTGCATGCATGGTAGTTAACCCAATCACGGTTGGCAACTTTGCTTCCCTCTTTAATTGCACGCCGGTGGGTCAGGCCTCAGATTCTATGACGGCTCCAACGTAAAGGCTTATTGAAAATTAGAGAGATAATGTCGGTTGGTGCCTGATGCTCTGTCTCTGGTCGGGCTCATCGGAGTCTAACTGTTGGTTTTCTTTTGCTCCAGCATTTCAGTGGTTTCTTGCTGTCGAGTCCTCACCGTTGTCTCACCTCTGTGGTTCTTTGATTTTTGTGTTCACGGAGATGTTGCACTGATGAGTTAGGAGGCCTTCATGCGGACTGAACAAATTATTTGTCTAAATCGCGACGGAAGTAAGGGCGAGGATTGTGGCCACGTAGGGTCGATTTAAGCCCCCCAGTGGAAATCTTCCACTGACCGTTCCAAGGCGGCTCTTCTGTGGCGATTTATTTATGTTGTTGTTTGTTACTTGCTGTGTGTGTCGCTTGTGTCTTTTGGTTTCGGATGGCCATATGGCCATTTTGTGGGAAAGTAACTGTCCTTATGGCCTTCCTTTGTTTGGGTTTCCATTATGGTCTGGTCGCTTGGTGTTTGTGTTTCTTTCCCTTTGGTGTCTTTTGTGGGTGGAGTAAGTTAATTGTATCAATTCCTGATCTTTGTTTTACTTCTACTTTATAGGGGTCTTCGTTTCACGACCTAACTCTGATGGTCGGAGTTGTGTCGCAACAACAAGACTAGCATGGATATAAATAACCGTTAGCTCGATTGTGCGCAAGTGACATGTGTGCGGTTTAAATCAGTCACGTGGACTTTAGCAGTATTTTAAATCTGGTCAATGATTTGGCAATAGACCTTATACTTTACTTCGTTCGGGTAGATCTCAGAGCTGTTGGTGAATGTTGATGTTAGTGAAAGGTCGCCAAACATTTAAAGGAAAATCTAGTACCCAGCTATCTAAATACAGTAAAAGTGCTATATTAAGACAATATTTGGTACCGTTCAAGTGGTCTTTAAGACCGCTTTTGAACAGTCTCAAAGGTGGTCTTAATGCAGAGCACACTTGGGGTAGAAAACAATGAAACATTCTAAATATGCTCGTAATAGCATAATGTATCTTAATTTTAGGTGGTCTAATAGCGAAATTTTACTGTATGTACTTACTATGAGCAAGAGAGTTCGAACTGCTTCCGCCGGCGGACGCAAGTAGTGGTAACGCCAGCACGACAAGACCAAAGAAAGAATTCATCCTGGAAGAAAGGGTGCCTATAGATAGAACGTACACATTAGAACCGCCTCTATATGCTGCATGTTAATATCGCCTCATCGAGCCGGTTCTAATTAGCAACATAATGTATTTTACAGTACACATAAAATATAATGTTTACCCTAGTTTGTTTACCGGTTTAGCGTCCGTCAACACTCATTTTGGAGACGTTGCTTCCAATTTTGTGGGACTTTTACCCGACAGAGATGAAATGACATCTAAAGACCTGTCGCCCAATGAAACAAATAGTGTTTATAAGTATGGATGGCCAGACTCCCCGCTTTGCCTGGGCAGGCTTATCATTGATTCCATTGTGGAAATGTTACAATATTTTAGGGTCACTGATGAGGCCTAATTGGCCGAAACTAGCTAGTCTGGCCCAGAAAACGTTCACTTTATATTTCAGTTCTGTGGTGTATTCTTTGCTTCCAAAGGATAAACCTTTTATAGAACATTTAGATCCTCTAAGCGGTTTACCAGTACTCCGAGTGCGGTCGGTTTCCGTTCTGCGTGAAACGATTATGCAGCCCATCTATTTCTACAAGCCCCAATGGGCGGGGGCCGAGGTTTACCCCTGTAAACACCTTTTTAATACATAAAAAGAGTCAAAAAATTATATAGGCGTGTTTTCGTGATGAGTGAAAATTAGTACATTCCGATCAGCACCTTAGTGGATACTTTTATGAATGCCATATTAGCAAGTCTGTAGTTGTGCAGCTTTTTCAAGCGCACAAAACCCCGAAAACCCAGTCCTTGCATTAAATATCCCGTGAATTTTCCAATTATCTGTTTGATGTTTAACGTCCCCGTCAACACTAGGTCAATTTGGAGACCTTGCTTCCAACTTTGTGGGAGTTTTACCAGACATCGAGATGAAAGGACATCCCAAGTTCCGTCGCCCAATGAAACCAATACGGTTTGTAAGCATGGACGGTCCATCTCTTGCGCACCGCTTTGCCTCTAAGCGGTTTACCAGTACTCTTGTATTTTAACATACATGCATTTCTGCAATTCAGAACTTAGTCAATTTTCGATGGCTTGAACCAATTTCGGACTTGCAAATTTGTCGAGACATCTGTAGTTCGAGGCACGGAGAGTTGCGTCTAGTGCCATACCAGGAGACTTGATTGTGGGATCTTTTTGGATACTATAAAAATTACACAGCATTTGTTAGATAAAGGAACAGATCCCTTACATTATCCCTTTATCATATTTGTAGGTGTCCCCTGCGGACGAGAATGGGTTACACCCGTGGACACAAAAGCGTTCAAACTTTGATGAGCTTCATTTTATTCCGACTTGAAACATCATTCAATATATCCCATCATCCTAGACAAATAAATTCAAAACACAAGATTGTGTACATTTCGTTACGGATTCCTGCACTGTCCAATCACTGAACGACAATGTCAATCAGAAAGGGTTTTCCAAAATGAGACCAATCAATTGCTTGGTGTAGTTTTAGAATTTTTTGATGAATGTTTGATTTGAGGGTTAACGTCTCCGTCAACACTGAAAAGGTCATTTTGGAGACATTGCTTCCAATTTTGTGGGACTTTTACCCGACATTGAGATGAAATGATATCAAGCCCCGTCGCCCAATGAAACCAATAGGGTTTATAAGTATGGACGGTGCGACACTACTTTGATGAATGACATTTGCTCGTCAAACTAACTTGATACAAAAAGATTCTTTAAAAGTTATTTCATAGGAGTTTGAACGGTTTGTGTGTAGACTGTTCCATGATAAAACACCTTTATAATTTTGACCCCTTTGAACCCCAGTTTTATATAGTAAAACTGTTTACAGGGGTAAATCTTAAGCTCACTAGAGCCGAAGGCTCCGGGGAAGCTGATGTATAGGCATTGGTCCGTCGTCTGCGTTGTCAACATTTTCAAACATCTGACCCATTTGGCCAATTGAAACCAAATTATTGGTGGAGCCTCTTTGGGAAGAGGGAACAAGAAGTTTGTTCACATCACCAATATGGCCGCCATGCCCGTATATGGTAAAAATCTTTTAAAATCTTCCCAAAAACCGAATAGCCGATGATCTTAAAATTTGGTATGCAGCATCGGGGACACGGGGCCCTATCAAGTTTGTTCAAATGATGACGTTTGGTTGACCTTGCCCGTTTAACGTCAAGGTCAAATTTGGTCACTTAGACGTTCGTATAGAACGGCAAAACAGTGGATTTTTCCGATTGTATGTTAGCTAGTGGCATCAGAAATGGTATTTGCAATCAGCTGAATGGAAGTTTATCAGTTCCAAAGGTCAAGGTCATTATCGACTTTTGCCTCACTCTTGGATGGCTCAGATTTAGTATTTTTATCTTCTAAAGTAAAAGAACTGCCGATTGAAACCATATTACATGAAAAGCCTCTATGGGGGTGAGGCAATTAAAAATAATTAGTGGTATTGTTACGTGACCAAGATGGGCACCTTGCCTGTATATTGTATAAACCACATGACCTCTGGTGAGCGTAGTGACCCATGGGCCTCGTTTCTTATTTCTGCTCTATCTCTATTTTAGAGCAGAAATAAGTGTTACGGACCGCATTGCCTCCCTTCAGTTATCTACATGCATAGCTTGTAGGTTTATCACCACTGGCAACTGCTTCAGGGAATCGACTGTTTTGTTCAGTGCTATTTAAACAGCAGTGGACTCTTAGGCGACCGGCCAGGGTTCGAATCCCACCATGGGCTATGCTTCTTTCCTTTGTTACGGCTTTTATGTCGTAAGATTAAGTAAATCAGTTTTTTTTTATTTTGAAATTTACATTTTTTCGGCGATAAAGGTTATGATGTATTTGTATAGGCGTGTTTTGGTAATGATGAAGTTCTAAATGTTGCTGTTATAGAACAACCAAATTCTAGTCAGACGGCATGTTTGGACTTTGGGGACTAACTTTGACATTCAATACGTTAGGCTCCAAAAACGCCTAAATGCTTCTCCGATGAAACTATAGGGGGAAATGCAAAAACTCATTGTAATGTGAAGATCAAATGGCCTATAGTATTTTCTCACAATCATTTGTGATATGTTTGTACAAGTCTCAGCCAAATTTAGAAATCTAACTCCTCGAGATTTCTCGAAAGTTGTTTTTTCGCGCTATGGTGTTGTGCTTAAACCTATGTAGCAGGAGCAGTGTACGGTTGTGTTTTAAAATTTATTTGGAAAATGGCTGAACCTTTTGCAAACAGTCAAGGCTCTGGCGTCAGATCTGGGCCTGCAGTGTTTGCCAAATACCCGTTTCGGGGTAACAGGTACTTTTTTATTTATTTTTTTTTTATTCAGAATTTTATTACATGAATACATACATCTGTACAGCAAATATACATACAAATGTCAAAGGATTGGATGTAGGCTCAACCTATATTTATCGTCTCCTTTAAGATGTAAGCATAGACATATCTTGCTTATGTACATGTACCATCTTTATCAGTTGTCAAATTATGTAGCATATATATAACACTAAGTATTGAAGAAGAAGAAGAAGAGAGGTAGAAGCCCGTTACTCCGACGTACACCAATATTCACCGTGATGGTTTTGATGCGATACATGTGAAGGCTACAAATACAGCAAAAACCTGTATACTCCCGTTGTTTAGAACGTTTTAAAAGAAAAAACACCAACAATTGAACAATCGTCACATTTAAATATACGAATGTCCGAAAGACCCCGAAAGTATCAGGTACTAAATGGGTTCTGCCGATACGACTCTGCATTTTTGAATATGTGTCAAGTGATTTCTTCTGTTACAGAAATTATTCCGATAAAATTATCTTGGTTTGTCATTTTGATCTTGGTTCGTCATATTCGGTCCATCACGAAAACACGCCTATATGATTCTGACCGGGCCCCTTGAAACCCACTTTTATATAATAAAATGGGGTTTGCAGGGGTAAACCTTATTTTTCTTATTACTGCTCTAAAATATAGATGTAAATATTGTAGTACGTCATGCAAATTCAGTATTGAACATCTGTAGTTAGTTATGTGCAAAAAAAACTAACAAACAAAAACCTTATACACATGTTTTTTTAAGTTAGTTTTTTTTCTTCGAGAAGTAGTCCCCAAGATGAAGTAAATCTAGATAAAAATTATAGCAAAACTCTTTTAAGTCCGTAACCCTGTGAAATTCAGCTATTAATGTCTGGTGAAGTCCGGGATCGATTCTGCGACCACTGGTTTGCAAGGCGAGTGGTGTAACTACTACATCACAGGCTGTCTACACAGCGCATGTGAAATATGATCAATGTTAAATTTTTTAAAAAGGAGGTCAGACGCCAAAGTCAAGGTGAAGAGGTCAAAATGATAGTACCACAGGAAATGTCTTGTGACAAGGAATGCACATGTAAAATATACTCGGTCAAAAGTTCCTATACGTAAAATTGCTTCTTTTACTATAGCTATTACAGAAAAAAAACTTCATAAGAAGACGTATTTTGCCGTGTAAAAGCCCCATTCGTTTTTGTTTACGTAAACACATCACTGTAGATTATTGCTTTAAACACCCAAGGGGTGACTCATTTTCACAGAAAATCATTAAAACCTGCTATGATTTAACATCACAAAATTTCCCTATACCCTAAATTTCTAAAATTTAGATACAAGTTACCTTTCATTAGATACCATTTGCGTCTTTTGACAAAAGATTTGGAACTGTAGTTGCATGAACAACGAGAAACAGACTATCACATATTGACCGCCAATTGTTAGAAGATGTGTGCAAATGTTGTTTGAATGGGAACTCAATAGAAAATCGCAATCGATGGTGCTACATGGTACAGGATTTCTGTATTTTTTACCATTATGATGAACAACAATAGTGGAAACAAAGCGTTTCTTTGAAAAAAGACAAAAATTGATTGACAGGAATAAAAATTACAGCAGTTCGAAAATTGCTATTCTTTTAATTGCAAGGGAGATAATTTGGGAATTTCACAAATTAAAACCGCGCTTATAATGCGAGATCATGAGATATTGCAAAATTAAGGTGTTATCCGATGTTCTTCCATCTCAGAAAAAAAGATTTTTGCGCATGCGCAATGTCAATTTTCTACCAAAAATCTTTCTTAACACATATTGCAAGACAACTCTGGAGCAGAAAGGTATGAGCAAATGCAAGTTTGGGCATACCCTAGCTAAACGTTCGATTTGTATGTCTACAGCCAAATTTAGGTCTATAGCTGCCAGATATCTAGTGAGTTTCACCCCGAATTTGGTATAGTTACTTTTTTGACTAAGTATATATGAGACCCCTATCACTTACCATTCAAAAGTTATGCCCAATGTTAATGTTTTTTGCGGACAGACAAACAGATAAACAGACATACGGACAGACAGACTAAAAACTATATGCCCCAGATTCCGGGGGCATAAAAAGATGCAGTAAACATTCACTTACCTGAAATATGGGGCCGAAATATGTTGTATTCGTTGACCACACAGTAGAAGAAATGTGTATCGATAGCGGCTCATGGTGGCTTTTATAGCTGATACTCTGTACCGCTAGCATGGCGCGCACGGGTTTCATGCTGTCGTGTGGAACACGAAACTTTCCGGATAAAAAAAAATCACTCAAGTGTTGAAAGTTTATTCTGTATTAAAAGATACACGAAAGTCTTATTATGCTGTATGAAAAGATACATCAACAGTATTGTCTTGTAAATTAAGGGGACTTACACCTTCTCATTAACACTTATCCTGCTGAATATTTTTAATAAGCCCGACTAATTTATAACTATCAACCAAATAGATTACATCATCACGTGAACAAGTCCGTGAAATGAACATCCCTCTAAACCCTACTTTATTTAGAGAATACTTGGGTTTAAGGGGGTATCCATTAATTTTCTTATATCTGCCCCAAGATATAGGTTGCGGCTACTCGTTAGAACCGCCTCATTGAGGCGGTTCTAACGAGCACCCACAACCTATGATGGCTGTATAAATAAGAAAAATATCACGGATTTTCGTCAGAAAAGTAGCAAATTTGGGGATGTGAAAAACTGAACTTTGTTACACGGGTGTGTTATCGTAATGTGATATTACCTTTTCGTTCAAATTCATAAACTGAATGACAAACAGAGTAGATCCAGAGAAGCCATCTGATCCGGGTCCTCACTGTTTGCAATGGTAGGGTTGTCGTGAACAGCTTTATAAGGATAAGAAAACACGCCTATCTATATAAATAGATAATTTTGCCGCCAAACAGTTGATAATTTTCCGATAATAAAATCCGTTTTTGTTGCGCCTGCTATTAGCATGGCGCGATATAGGCGTCCGGTTTTCCGTCCGTTCGTTCGTCCGTCCGTCCGTCCGTCCATTTGTCAAGGCTTTAACATTTGCGACCACCCTAACGTTCATCCTAATGGTCAAGTTTATTTCTCAAGAACTATAAGAGCTTCACTAATAATATTTGGTGCAAACTTGTATCTGGGAATGACAACTTAAATGCAAGCATCCATATTTGACCTTGACCTACATTTCATGGTTCACTGACTTTGTAAAATATTGCGACCACCCTAGCGTTCACCCTAATGGTTAAGTTCATTTCTCAAGAACTATTAGAGCTTCATTAATGATATTTGGTACACATTTGTATCTGGGGATGGCAGCCTAAATGTAAGCACTCATATTTGACCTTGACCTACATTCCATGGTTCACTGACTTTGTAAAATATTAGGGATGGCAACTTTTATACAAGCTCAGTGTTTCACCTTGGCCTAGATTTCATGGTTCGGTGACTTTGCGCTCCCATAGGCGCGACATAGCCTTCGCCGGAATTCTTGTTTTTTGGGTTTTTTTTTTTTTTTTTTTTCATATTTCTGCTCGAAACATAGATTTTCGGTATTCGTTAGAACCACCTCGGCGATGCGGATCCAACGAGTACCCACACTCTTGTTTTTTAGCACAAATAAGAAAATCATCAAAGTTTGTTTGTTTGTATAAGAGTTTAACGACCCTGTCAACACTATTTAGGTCACTTTTGAACCGGTCAGTTTACCTATCCAAACATTTCCTGGGCAGGCTTGTACGTAAGCGGTTAACCACATTCTTTCGCCAGAACCTGACAACTGCCATTCTTGAATCAGCAGAAGGGAAAGAATGAGAAACCTTAATGTATAATAGTCTTATGTAAATGTACGTGTATTTTTTGCATTTTGAAAACAAAATTATAAAGAAAGCAAAATAATGTATATGTATATTCCTATAAACCCCAGCTTTAATATATGAAACTGGGGTTTGAGGGGGGGGGTCAATCTTGTTTATAGACGTGTTTTTGTGATGTGACCAAAAGAAGGACGCATATAAAGCAACCACAACATAGAAGTAACAGATAATATATAGAAAGCTAAAAAGACAGGGTCTCTCACTATCCTCAACCGCCACCCCATCTATAGCCCGCCATAACGGCAAAACGGTTATCCAAAATAAAAACATCGGTCACCGTACAACCGGCTGCGGCGAAGACAGATTACTGCCTCGAAGACAGTCGGAAAAAGGGTAGGTGAAGTTTTTTCGTTTGTATAAATCGAGATACCGCAGCAACTTTCTGACTATATTTCAAAACCAGATAAGGCTTTTCCAGTTCGTTGAAAAATATTTTCAAAGAAAATCGTATGGAATTTTGTTTTCGGCGTCAAGTATACGGAACGAAATATGTTACATTCACTTACTCGCGCTAAAATTACGAAATTCAGCAGCATTTCTGCCAAATTGGACCGTATAACTCGGTTAAATAAACAAACTACACTCTCCTAAAGAGTTTACCTGTCCACACTTTTTCCCCGAGCAGCGGTTAACCAGTACAGTGCACATTCTTTCGCCAGAACCTGACAACTGCCCTTTATGAATCAGCGGAAGGGAGAGAATGACCGTAGAAAAGATTTCATGATCAATCGCCATGAAAGAATGTAATTAACGCATTGAAAGTCCCAGTTTTACCCTTAACCCTTTTTGAACCAAATGGAATCTTCCTCCTTATATGTGTTTTCTTCAAAATTAATTTGGTAAATGGCTGAACATTTTGCAAACAGTGTAGGCCCTGATTAGACGCCGCGTTCTTTGGCGTCTGATCTTGGTCTACACTGTTTGTCAGGGTACCCGTTTATGGGTTTTCGGTACAAATTGGGTTAAGATGCAGAGAAAACTGCAGCTGAAAATGTCGTCTGTTTATGTCATCTGCTGAATCTTTTATTATAAAATATTTTTGCATACAATCAAACAGTATCTACCCAGATCAGACTGCTCTGATCTAAGTCCACACTGTTTGCAATAATGACTTTGCCTGTTAACTGGGAGATGACAAAGCGACAATTGACGTGATTGGCTAATGGGTTAAATAGAAACATATCATAAGTTTGATCACCGTTTGAAGTGGGGGTATGGTCAGTCTAGTTAATAAATCGTCACTCATTGGTATTTAATGGTATCCAGATTTGTGAGGTTGGTTTCCACCCCCGGTTTTTCAGTCAGTCTGTCTGTCTCTCCATCCGTCTAATTTTCATATCAAGCTCATAATTTGAAAACCATGCAAAACTTTACAAACCAGAGGACCAAGACCGTCCTATATCGCTAACTTGAGCTAACAGATTCAACGTTTCAGGAAGTGCCAACCTTTACTGAAGGATTTATGCGAGGACAAGTTGATGACACGTTAAGCATTTTCTGCAAACAAGTAGAATTCAACTCTATGATAAATAGGCTGTCCTCACCGGTTTTCAAACTCATTCAAGCTTTTATCCCTGACTTGTTTATATGTAACTTTCAAGAAGATCCCATTTAAATTGAAGGGACTATGGTGAGTGAGTGAGTGTTTGAATTTTACCAACAGCTTAGGTCATACGGAGACGGGACCTCGGTTTAAAGACTCATCCGAAAGTCTGGAGAAGCCCGGGATCGAACCTGCGATCCCTGGTTTACAAGGCGAGTAGCGTAACCACTGCACCACGGAGACTTCTAGGGACTATGGTGATGACAAGGTCAAAAATAAGCAATTAATTGGTGCAATCAAAGGGATGTAACTCTATGATAAATAGGCCTTACTCACCAGTTTTCAATCTCCTCCGAGCTTTTCTGCCTGACTTACTTGTTTGTAAGTTTCATGAAGATCCGATCAAAACTGAAGGGGCAGCAGTGATGACAAGGTCGAAAATAAGCATTTTCAGCCAAGCAGGGGACATACATGTAACTTCATGATTAATTGACGGGCATTGCTAGTTTTCAAACTTGTCTGAGCTTTTATCCCTAACTTACAAACATATAAATTTCAAGAAGATCCGTGAAAACTGAAAGAGTTACGGTCAAAAAGAGGCATTTTCTGCAATCCAAGGGGTGTAACTCTATGATAAATAGGTTGACCTCATCAGTTCACGAACAGATCCATTTTATCCATCACTTACTAACATGCAAGTTTCAAGAAAATTCAATAAAACGGAAGGAGCTACGGTGATGACAAAGTAAAACAACAGGTAGTTCTGTAATCGAGGGGACATACATGTAACTCTCTTAAATATAGGCTGATCTCACCAAGTTTTTAACTCAGCCGGGATTTTATCCGTTACTTACTCACATGTAAGTTTCAAGACGACCTGATGAAAACTGAAGGTGGCTATGGTAAATAGGCATTTTAAGTAGTAAAAGGGACACAATTCTACGTTAAATAAGCCAAACTCGTCAGTTTTCGAATTCATCCGAGGTTTATCCCTGACTTACTTGTTTGAAGTTTCAAGAAGATCCAATCAAAACTGAAGGGGCTGAGGTGATGACAAGGTAAAAACTAAGCACATTCAGCAAAGTAGGGGATATAACTCCATGAGTAATCAACCTACATCCCTAATTTTCGAACTTATCCAAGCTTTTAACCCCAACTTCTTTGTAGGTAAGTTTCAGGAAGATCTGATCAAAACTGAAGGGGCTACGGTGATGACAAGGTCAAAGATCGGCATTTTCAATAATCAACTATAATCATGGAGGACTTAACTCTCCGAAATATAGGCCGACTTCGCCATTTTTTTAACTCAGCCAAGGTTTTAGCCTTTACAAACATGTAAGCTACTAAAAGATCCGGGGAAAACTTAAGGGGCTATGGTGATGACACGGTCAAAAATTGGCATTTTCAGCAGTAAAGGGGACGTAAGTCTACAATAGATTAGCCAACCTCCTCAGTTTTTTAATCATCCAGGCTTTTCATCCCTTACTTGTATGTAAGTTTCAAGAAGATCCGATCAAAACTGAAGGGGCTACGGTCATGACATGGTCAGAAATAAGCATTTTCAGCAAAGGAGGGGACATAACTCAGTAATCGACCCACATCGCTAGTTTACAAACTCGTCCAAGCTTTTAACCCTGACTTACTTGTACTTAAGTTTCAGGAAGATCCAATCAAAACGGAAGGGGCTACGTAGATGACAAGGTCAAAAATCGGCATTTTCAGCAATCAAAGGGATGTAACTATGATAAATGGGCCGACTTGGCTCGTTTTCCAACTCATTCAAGTCTTTTCTCCCAGCCACCTTACATATAAGTTTCAGAAATATCCGATCAAAACTGGAGGGCCTACGGTGATGACCAGGTAAAAAATTGGCATTTTCCGCAATCAAAGGGATCTAACTCTATGATAAACGGGCGGCCTTGGTCAGTTTTCAAACTCATTCGAGCTTTTATCCCATGCCACCTTACATTAAAAGTTCAGAAAGATCTGATCAAAACTGGAGGAACTACGGTGATGACAAGGTCAAAAATCGGCATTTTCGGCAATCAAAGGGACGTAACTCTATGATAAATAGGCCGACTTGGCCCTTGTTCGAACTCACCTGAGGTGTTATCCCCAGCCACCTTACATATAAGTTTCAGAAAAATCCAATCACAACTTAAAGGCCTACGGTGATGACAATGTCAAAAATCGGCATTTTCAGCAATCAAAGGGATGTAACTCTATGATAAATGGGCCGACTTGGCCGGTTTTTGTACTCATCCTAGGTTTTATCCTCAGCCACCTTACATATAAGATTCAGAAAGATCCGATCAAAACTGAAGGGGCTACGGTAATGACAAGGTCTAAAATCAGCATTTTTCAGCAATCAAAGGGATGTAACTCCATGATAAATAGGTCGACTTGGCCGGGTTTCGAGCTCATTCGAGTTTTTATCCCAAGCCGCCTTACATATAAGTTTAAGAAAGATCCAATCAAGACTGCAGGGGCTACGGTGTTGACAAGGTAAAAAAAATCGGCATTTTTCAGCAATCAAAGGACGTAACTCTAAAATAAATTGGCTGAATTGGCCCTTATTCGAACTGATTCGAGGTTTTATCCCCAGGCACCTTACATATAAGTTTCAGAAAGATCCGATCAAAACTAAAGGGACCAAAGTGATGACAAGGTAAAAAATCGGCATTTTCAGCAATTGTGTGTGTGAATTCGGGTTTAACGTCGCTTTCAACAATTTTTCAGTCATATCACGACGGTGTCTGGTTGCGACAGGGAGCTCAATGCTCACTTTTATAGTGCTGCCTGACTGAAGTATCATGTCCCAGACACATTACATGATCCCACACCCAGTCACATTATCCTGACACTGAGTCGATCAGTCCTTGCTCTACCCCGTAAATCTGAGTGCCAAGCGAGGAGCAGCTAGTACCATTCTTAACGACTTTGGTATGTCGCGGCCCGGGATCGAACCCGTGACCTCCCGTTCCCCGGAGCGGACACTCTACCAACTGAGCTATCGGGGCCGGTACATTTTCAGCAATCAAAGGGACGTAACTCTATGATAAATGAGCTTACTAGTCCGGTTTTCGAACTCACCCGAGGGTTTATCCCTAGCCACCTTACAAATAAGTTGTAGAAAGATCCGATCCAAAACTGAAGGGGCTACGGTGATGAAAAAGTAAAAAATGGGCATTTTCAGCAATCAAAGGGACGTAACTCTATGATAAATAGGCCGACTTGGCCGGTTTTCGAACTCATCCGAGTTTTTATCCCCAGCCACCTTACATATAGCTTTCAGAAAGATCCAAGCAAAACTGAAGGGGCTACGGTGATGACAAAGTCTAATATCTGCATTTTCAGTAATCAAAGGAACGTAACTCTACGATAAATAGGCCGACTTTGCCGGTTTTCGAATTCATCCGAGTTTTTATCCCAAGCCATCTTACATAACGGTTTCAGAAAGATCCAATCAAAACTGAAGGGCCTAAGGTGATGACAAGGTCAAAAATCGGCATTTTCAGCAATCAAATGGACGTAACTATGATAAATGGGCCGATCTAGCCGGTTTTCGAACTCATCCGAGTTTTTCATCCCCATACACCTAACAGATAAGTTTCGGAAAGATCTAATCAAAACTGAAGGCGCTACGGTGATGACAAGCATTTTCCCATTGCAAGTCTATGGGACATTGGATTAACATAGGAACCAAAGTTTTTATTCAACTTTGATAAAAAATCTAAATTCTTCGTTGCTCCATCCAAGGATGCTACAGATAAGAAATGATTTAGATCAGCTTGCAGGCTGCAGAGATATAACTGGTCAAAGGTGGTGACGGACAGACGACGGACGACGGATGACCAGCCATACTATAAGCTCCCCTGGGGCGTTCGGCCCAGGTGAGATAAAAAGTGAAGCATTTTGACACGATGTTTAGAAGACAAGAACAATAACTCTGGCTTACTACTTTTGAAATTATGGCCCTTCGAACATCCATCTACCTGTCTCTCTGACCGTTATGTTTTCGTGCCCACTTGGGAACTACTTGAGATATTTTCTTGAAACTTTACAGAAACCATGAAACCCCATCAGGTGACATGCGGACGACAAACACTGGTTATGTTACTTTTGTCAGTTATGGCCCTTTGAACATTCAAAATAGTGTTTTTTGTTATTGTTTTTTTTTTTTTTTTAATTTTCTTGTGTCCACTTTGTTATTTGAAAACAGATTTATTTTATATATGCATAGCTCCATTAGACGATGTGAACAAAGACAAAGCCGGCCTCTTTAGCTAAGTCGGATGCGCGTCTGACTGGTGATCAGGGGGACGTGGCCAAAGTGGGCAATAGTCTTTCGTGGAGACTGATCATGCAATCTTTTGTATGGTCATTCTCTTCCTTCCGCTGATTCAAGAAGGGCAGTTGTCAGTTTCTGGCGAAAGAATGTGCACTGTACTGATTAATCTCTACATATAAGCCTGTCCAGAAAAACTGACCTAAAATAGTGTTAAACTCTAATACAAACCAGTGCTTCAGCTGAAGTGCACGAACCGCCGTATGCTTTTAGCTTTATGAGTGTTACCATATATGGGTACGGCGGCCATTTTGGTCATGTAACCTGGACCTAAAACGGTTTCCCCAATAAATGCGCCTTATCGTAAGGAGCAAAAATATATCTTATACTTTAGTACTGTATTCTGAATCGTTTGCAGGATACAATGCATTCTCACTTTTCCAATACAAAAGCATATGTGTCAAAGTTTGACCTAGGCACAAAGAAGGTCAGGGTCAACCCAGGGTCATCATTTTAGCAATTTATGATGGGCCTACGTCTCAGATGCTATTTATCAAGTTTCGTGGAAATCTGCCCAGTGATTCTGGAGAAGACTATTTTTGAAGGGTTTTTACCATATATGGCTTGGCTGCCATTTTGGTCATGTGACCTGGACCCCATGAGCAAATTTTGGTTTCCCCCATCCCATGGAGGCTCCATATGAAATTTGACTTAAATCGGCCCAACGGTTTCCGAGGAGAAGCAGTTCGAAAATTTTCACTTTTTTAGCCTCGGCGAGGCTATACTAAATGGAGTGTAATATTTCGCAAGTTCATTGGTTAGATCTCATTGGTATCTATCAGTATGCCAAAAATTGTTTAAATATTCCAACAAAAGCATATGTGTCAAAGTTTGACCTAGGCACAAAGAAGGTCAAGGTCAACCCAGGTTCACCATTTTAGCAATTTATGATGGGCCTACGTCCCAGATGCTATTTATTAAGTTTCGTGGATATCTGCCCAGTGGTTCTGGAGAAGACTATTTTTGAAGGGTATTTACCATATATGGCTTGGCGGCCATTTTGGTCATGTGACCTAACCCCATGAGCAAATTTTGGTTTCCCCCATCCCATAGAGGCTCCATATGAAATTTGACTTCAATCGGCCCAACGGTTTCCGAAGAGAAGCAGTTCGAAAATACACCAATTTTCACAAACGGGTTACGGACGGACAAACAGACAGACCATATATGGCTTAGCGGCCATTTTGGTCATGTGACCTAACCCCATGAGCAAATTTTGGTTTCCCCCATCCCATAGAGGCTCCATATGAAATTTGACTTCAATCGGCCCAACGGTTTCCGAGGAGAAGCAGTTCGAAAATTTTCACATTTTTCGCCTCGGCGAGGCTATACTAAATGGAATGTAATATTTCGCAAGTTCATTGGTTAGATCTCATTGATATCTATCAGTGTGCAAAAAATTGTTTAAATATTCCAAGCGGTTAAGTCACTATTACCAATTTTCACAAACGTGTTACGGACGGACTGACAGACTGACAGAATGACCGATTGACCGAATGACAGAATGACACGGTGATTTTAGGGCACTCTTAGAAATCAACCGACTTCAGTCGGTCGCTTTTTCTGCGGGTCGTGCAATAAAAGCAGAAGACAAGAACATAACTCGTCTATATTACGTTTGCAGTTATGGCCCTTTGAACATTGAAAATACTGATTTGGGTTTTGTAACTTGAGATGTAGAAGTAAAACAAAGATCAGGAATTGATACAATTAACTTACTCCACCCATAAAAGACACCAAAGGGAAAGAAATACAAACATTAAGCGACAAGACCATAATGGAAACCTAAACAAAGGAAGGCCATAAGGACAGTTACTTTCCCACGAAATGGCCATATGGCCATCCAAAATAAAAAGACAAAAGTTATACACACAGTAAGTAACAAACAACAACATAAATGAATCGCCACAGAAGAGCCGCCTTGGAACGGTCAGTGGAAGATTTCCACTGGGGGGCTTAAATCGATTTTACGTGGCCACAATCCTCGCCCTTACTTCCGTCGCGATTTAGACAAATAATTTGTTCAGTCCGCATGAAGGCCTCCTAACTCATCAGTGCAACATCTCCGTGAACACAAAAATCAAAGAACCACAGAGGTGAGACAACGGTGAGGACTCGACAGCAAGAAACCACTGAAATGCTGGAGCAAAAGAAAACCAACAGTTAGGCCCGACCAGAGACAGAGCATCAGGCACCAACCAACATTACCTTGAATTAGATCTCTCTAATTCTCAATAAGCCTTTACGTTGGAGCCGTCATAGAATCTGAGGCCTGACCCACCGGCGTGCAATTAAAGAGGGAAGCAAAGTTGCCAACCGTGATTGGGTTGAAGACCGTATGAGATATTTTTCATGAAATGTACCGGAAATGTAAAGCACCATAAGAGGATGTGCAGTTGCAACCCTTTTGAATATTGAAAACGGAGACTTGTCTTTTACCAGGGTTCGCTCTGTAACTGGAAAACAGATGTTTTCGTGAAAATTCATAGATTTAACGTAATGCACCATTTGATGATGTGCAGAAAACAAGAACCATAACTCTGACTTCATTTCTTGTGCAGTTCTGGCCATTTGAACATTGAAAATACTGATTCAGGCCAGCTACATGTACATGTATGTGACTTTAAAATATTCATATTTTTCAAAAATGTAAAGCATCATGGGACGACATACTGAAGTCAGGGATCATGATTATTAACCTTTTTTTATTAGCTCACCAGAGTCGAAGGCTCCGGGGGAGCTTATAGGATAGGCAGTTGTCCGTCGTCGTCGTCGTCTGCGTCTGCGTCAACACTTTCAAACGACATCTCCTGAAACCACTGGGCCGATTCAGCCCAAATGTCATCTGTATCATCCTTGGGCTAGGGGATTGAAAGTTTGTATTTTTTATGAAATTCGACTATTAGTTTGGTTGCTATGGCAACTTAAGAGTTTCGATAGACTTATAATGGGAAAAAATAGAAAAATGGCATTTACTGCCAAGCCTCTGCAGATGTTTTGCCAAAACTTTCATAGAAATATTCCTTAGGCAATCTACTATCTGCCATATGATTTAAGGCCTACTGCTTATTTCTATTGGTTGCCATGGAAACCAAAATAAAAAAAATAGACAAAAAAAAACTTCAAAAATCATCTCAGAAACCGAATGCCCTATTAGGCTGAGAGTTTTTGGAAATATTCACCATATTTGCCTTTACAGGTTTTGTGGTTTTTTTTTTTTTTTTTTGTTTTTTTGTTTTTTTTTTATAAAATTTGGCTCTTTAGTTTGGTTGCTATGGCAACTTAGCTTTTCCATAGACTTATAATGGGGAAAATTGAAAAATGGCATTTGCTGCCAAGTTATTGCAGATATTTTGACAAAACTTTCATAGAAATGTTCCTTGAGTAAATGTCTCTCAGCCATATGCATTAATGCCAACATGGGGGCATTAAAGGTTAAGCCTTTAGAAACCAGAATATATAAGGTTTTAGGGCGGGGATCTGAATGGTTTCTGAGATAGATGGCCTTTTGTGTACCCAGGAAGACCCCCAAATTGGCGTACCCAGGAAGACCCCCAAATTGGTGTCAATGAATGAGTTTCTTCATAAGGAACAAGAATATATAGGGTTAAGGGGGTGGAGATCTGTAAGGTTTCCAAGATATTGGGCCTTTTTATGAAATGGAGGGGGTGGGGCATGACCTCGGCACAACCCGGGGGACCCCCAGGTTGTTGTCACTGAATGCGTCTTATCATAAGGAACAAGAGTATATATGGTTTTGGGGTGGGGATCTAAATGGTTTCTGAGATATATGGCCTTTTGTGAAGAAGAAGGGGTGGGACAAGGCCCAGGGGCACCCCGTAAGACCCCCAAGTTGGTGTCAATGAATGTATATTTTCATAAGAAACAATAATATATATGGTTTAGGGGCGGGGATCTGTAAGGTTTCCAAGATATTGGGCCTTTTATGGAATGGAGGGGGTGGGGCATGACCCCGGCACGTACCGGGGGACCCCGAGGTTGGTGTCACTGAATGCATCTTATCATAAGGAACAAGAATATATATGGTTTTGGGGTGAGGATCTGGATGGTATCCGAGTTATATGGCCTTTTATGAACTGGAGGGGTTGGGCATGGCCCCGGCTTAACCTGGGGGACCCATATATATTCTTGTTCCTTATGATAAGACACATTCAGTGCCACCAACCTGGGGGGTCCCCAGGTTGTGCCGGGGTCATGCCCCACCCCCTCCATTTCATAAAAGGCCCAATATCTTGGAAACCTTACAGATCCCCATCCCTAAACCATATATATTCTTGTTCCTTATGAAGATACTCATTCATTGACACCAATTTGGGGGTCTTCCTGGGTGCGCCTGGGCCTTGCCCCACCCCTCCACTTCACAAAAGGCCATCTATCTCAGAAACCATTCAGATCCCCGCCCCAAAACCTTATTATATTCTTGTTTCTTGTGATATGACGCATTCACTGACACTAACCTGGGGGTCCCTCAGGATGTGCCGGAGTCGTGCTCCACCCCTTCATTGCATTAAAGACCCAATATCTTGGAAACCTTACAGATCCCCACCTCTAACCATATATATTGTTCCTTATGATAAGACACATTCATTGACGTCAACCTGGAGGTCTTCCGGGTCAAGCCTGGGCCTGGGCCCACTCCACCACTTCACAAAAGGCTATATATCTCAGAAACTGTTCAGAGCCCCACCCCTAAACCATATATAATTATCTTCTTTGTGATAAGACACATTCAAATAACACTAGCTTGGGAGTCATCCGGACTGCCTGGGTCATGCCCCATTGCTTTACTTCATTAAAAGCCATTTATCTCAGAAATCATTCAGATCCCCACCCATAAACTAACATTCTTGTTCCTTATGATAAGACTCATTCAGTCACACCAATCTGGGGGTCACTTTGTGCTAGGGCAATGCGCCCAGCCCCTCCACTTTAAAAGACCATATATTTCAGTAAAAAACCATTCAAATCCCCACCTCATAATCATATATGTTCTTGTTCCTTATCAATAGCACACCCTCTTGGGGGCCACAGGGGCTATTCTTCTCCTCTCCACGCCATAGAAGGGCCTCATATATCAGAAACCATTCAGATTCCCATCCATAAACCATATATATATATATTCTTGGTCCTTATAGGGACAACAATCTTGGGCTTTCCTGGGATCAACAGGACATGCCCCAACCCCTCCAGCGCTTAAGAGGCCCTGTAACTCCGGTATACAGATCCCCACTGCTACACCATATATATACTTATTCCTTATGATAAGACGCATTTAGTGATTCCAACCAGGGCTCCATTGGGTCCATGCCCTACACCCTCTACTAATGTTTTAGATACGGAGTCCATATGGGTGCTCAATTTGGATATAGGGGTTCATTTGGGAGACTTTATAATTGGTAGATTAAAATGGTATCATGTTAAAATACATGGCTGCCATTGGGCAGTGTCCACCTGAGCTCTGGTTTATGAAATTTGGCACTTTAGTTTGTTTGCTATGGCAAGTTAAGAGTTTCCATTGACTTATAATGGGGAAAATTGAAAAACGACATTAATGCCTTTCAAATTATTTTGTCACACTTTAGTAATATATAGGCTGATTGGGTGCAAATTTTATCTGTAGCATCCTTGGGCACAGGGCTTCCATGGTTAATTAAAATACAGTGGCCCCCTGAGCTCTGGTGAGCATTGTGGCCCATGGGCCTCTTGTTTTATTTTGGTTTCCATGGTAACCAATAGAAATGAAAAAAAAATCATATGACAGATAGCAGATTACCTGAGGAACATTTGTATGAAAGTTTTGTCAAAATATCTGCAGAGGCTTGGCAGTAAATGCCATTTTTCTATTTTTCCCATTATAAGTCCATGGAAACTAAGTTGCCATTGCAACCAAACTAAAGATTCGATTTTATTAATAAACACAAACTTTCAACCCCCCAGCCCAAGGATACTACAGATGAAATTTGGGCCCGATCGGCCCAGTGGTTTCAGAGAAGATGTCGTTTGAAAATGTTGACGTCACACGACGACGCAGACGCTGACGACGAGAGACAACTGCCTATCCTATAAGCTCCCCCGGAGCCTTCGGCTCTGGTGAGCTAAAACATTTATGTCATCAATGCCCAACCAGAGGCATGCTACACATGAGAAATGATTGAGATCAGCCTGGACACCGAGGCGAATAAATTCTACGATAGTCATAATCATTTATATGATGCGGCTCTCTTAACTAGAGGCTATACTCAGCATACTCTCCGTCCTTACATTGATTCTGAAATTAATCATGAACGCCATTTCTTCATTAATAAGGGTATGGATTTTATAGATTTGCCCAGCATTTTTCGTGAGAGCTCGGTGCTTTCTTCCATTCCTGCCTATTTTCAAAGTACTGAAACATCTATAATATGTTATAAATATATCAAACCTGTTAGATCTCATTCTTAATTTCAATAAACTGGTTTCAGATCTTGATATTGATACTAATACTACTGATTCATGTGATTGTAAAAACTCAGTGTATTGCTATCCTGCTGCTCGTCATGTAATTACTGGCAATTTGAAAATTATTCCTGATTCTAGGATAAGGAATATATTTTCTAAAGGACCGAAATATCGGTTTCCTTCTAAAATTGATTTCAGTAAATGTAGAGAAGAAATCGCTGCTGCCTTGAATGAATTCGGTAATCGATTGTATAAATGAGAGTATGTTGAGCATAAAGCCCTTAAGGACTGGAAACTTAGCATTTTAAAACTAGTGAATAACCGCATTTCTATTCTCAAAATACTAACTTATACCTCCTAAGCCTAAGACGTCTTTACGTCATCTTAAACTAGGTATTCAAGAATTTCGTAAGAGGTTTGTTTTGGCCATGCAGACAAGGTCGTTAACAACGTCGTCGTGCGACGGCTCCACTATGTTAACACGCTTAAGCAGGAGCTCGGTGGTACCTTACAAAGCACGGTTTATTGCAAATTCTAGCTCTTGCACTACCTCTGAACTTTCTAAATTATTAACTTCCCGTCTTACTGCTATTAAAACGCATGTGATTAGATATTGTGATAAAGTCTTTGAAAGATCAGGAAGAAATCTGTTTTGGTCTATAAAAAAATTCGATTGAGGTTTTAAATAAATTGAAATCCGGAAGTTTTCGTGCTTCAAGTCTCTACTTGAGATTTTTTCTCCACTCTTTACACTACACTTCCTCATAATCTTATAAAAGAAAAGCTCAATGATTTGAATGGGCGTTTCACAGAGAAGATTCTCTATCTTGCATGTAATGTCAGAAATGCATTTTCACTTCTAAAGAGCCTAAGAATTATACACTTTGGTCATGTCAGAAAGTGTGCGATGTCCTCACCTTTTTACTTGACAATATTTCATTACGAGGTCCTCGTAGATTCGGTACTTAGTTATTTTGACACATTGTAGGTATTCCGATGGGCAAGAATTGCGCACCCCTAATGGTGGATCCGTTCTTGTATGGTTATGAGACTTCATGTTGTCGCTTTCCATTGATAACCAATGTGAAATTATTGAAGCTTTTAGCTCTACTTTTAGATATTTAGAGGATTTATTAAATATTGGCAATACTTACTTTAATGGTTTGATCAGTCAGATTTTTTGGATTTACATTTGTCTATTGTAGATGAATTGGTTTCTTGCAAAATTTATGATAAACGTGATGATTTTGATTTCGAGATTGCAAATTTTCCTTTTTTAGACGGTGATATTCCTCGTGCGATATCGTACGTGGTTTATATTTCGCAGTTAATTCGATGCGCAAGAGTGTCTAGTATTGTATCGGACTTCACTCTTAATAAATTATTAACCGCTAAAGTTCTTAATCGGGGGTATCGGTATCAAACTAGGTAAAGCCTTTTCTAAGTTTTATAGACGTCATTCTGATTTTGGTTTCAAAATTCAATGTTGGACTTAAAACACTTCTGCAACATGGCCTATCGGAACCCGAATTCTATGGACTTAGTATATAAATTTAGAAAAATACATGCCTGTAATGACTTTAGTATCCAATTTCGTAAAATCGTTCGTCGATATATAAAGATTGAGTACAACATAAATGTTATAAAACAGACTGCATGCATGGTGGTTAACGCAATCACGGTTGGCAACTTTGCTTCCCTCTTTGATTGCACACCGGTGGGTCGGGCCTAAAATTATATGACGGTTCCAGCGTAAAAACAAAGAATACTAAAATAAAATTCCATTTATGTTGGTTGGCGCCTGATGATCCGTCTGGTCGGGCCCCTCGGAGTCTAACTGTTGGTGTTCTTTTGCTCCAGCAAATCTGTTGTTGTATGCTGTCGAGTCGTCAACCTGGTTTCATCTATAGTTTTTTATTTGTACGTTCTCGGAGATATTACACTGATGAGTTAGGTAGTGGACTAAACCGTGACAGGTAAGGGCGAGGATTATGTCCATGTAAAATCGATTTAAGCCCCCCAGTGGAATACTTTCCACTGACCGTTCCAAGGCGGTTCTTCTGTGGCGGTTTATTTATGTTGTTGTTTGTTACCGCGTGTATCACTTGCGTCTTTTTATTTTGGATGGCCTTTGGCCATTTCGTGGGAAACTGACCTTATGGCCTTGTTTAGTTTTCAATTATGGTCTGGTCGCTTCAGGTTTGCGTTTCTTTCCCTTTGGTGTCTTTGATGGGTGGAGTAAGTTAATTGCATAGATTTCTGATCTTTGTTTTACTTCTTTGCAGGATACAGAGATATAGCTGCTATGAAGTGTGGACGGACGACGGCCGACCCACTATACTATAAGATCCCTTAAAGCCTTCGGCCCAGGCGAGCTAAAAATCTCAGATGGATTTCAAAAAGACAAATCTTAATGCGTGTACCATGCTTAAACCCACTGTATGCTAGTGGACGCTATTGCTATATGCTGGACAAGTTCATTTGGCATATTAGGGGTGTCTGGTCTTTTTTCATTTGATGGAAAATTCTGTTAGCAAATAGTAAAGGCCCTGATCAGATGCCACATTGTGTGGCATCTGATGTGGGCCTGCACTGTTTGCGAAGGTAACATCTTAAGGGTTTTCCCGTATACACTGGGTCAACAGATTTGGCTCTCGGAATCTAACACAGATTAAACAATTTTATTAGGAACATTTTACCTGAAAATATTCCACCTTGTAAATATAGCAAGGTCTTGTAAGTTTGATATTAGTGCTTCAAAAACAAGAATATTGTTCATACTCCCGAAGTTAAGGCCAATAGCATGTGGTTAGACTAATCAAAATGACCATGACCATCGTCCTCAACAGCTCAATTCTGGCAACAAACATGATCACTTTAACCCTAGTCCTATTGATCACAACCACCACTACCTTTTGCTTACAGTGTAGTTCCAGATCAGATGGCTTCTTTAGAAGCCAACTGATCTGGATCTACACTTGCTCATTTGGGATTTTGGACTGAACGAATACATTATCAAGTAATTTGAGTGGTTTTACTATCAACCAATCAAAGTAGAATTTGTTTTTCTACAAACACATAGACGTCTCCCACTTTTTGACCCAAGTGTGACCTTGACCTTTGAGGTATTGACCTCGTCTCATGGTTGTTAACATTTCTGCTATGTAATTTCAAAATCCATCTGAAAATAAAGTTATTGACCAGACACGATTTGTCCATACATGAAAACTTCCAAGGGAGATAACTCAAAAGTTATAAATCCGAGATTTATATAGTTCTTGCGCACTGCACGTCGTGAAATATTGATTAATACTTATGACGTTTCGTGAAGATGGCTTGAACAGTTTTCAACGGACCGATGGATAGACGTCCGGGGGAAAAACAATAAGTTTCCGAAAAAAAAAATCGGGGGAGACAAATTACTCTATTAAGAGAAAAAGATAGGGAAACTGGACCAATGGTACGAACGGGTCTTGGTGCTCTTTAGAGCCACCAAGAGTACCAAACACCTGGAGTTCGCTGCCAACCTCACATTTCTTTACACTGTAGGCTCACTTCCTTACATACACCTATTAAGAAAGTCAGGAAAAATCTATGGTCAAACTTTATCCTGCTGTTCACGACAAACCCTACCTTTGCAAACTAGATCCTGATCAGATGGCTTCTGAAGAAGCCATCTGATTAGGATCTACACTTTTTGATGCAGTTTGTGAATTGAACAATCATATATCAAGTAGTTTGATTTACTGACAATCAGCAATGGTAGTGGCTTAAATTATGCAGCGGAATGGAGAGTATGATATTTTCTAGCAATGGTCAACATGCACTAAAATGGCAGGTACCGAACCCGCGTCCTCTTTGTCAACAGCAAGACGCGCATCCGTCCGAGCTACTAAGGCCGGAAGGCCTAGTGTAGTAATGGGCAAAAATATTCAAATGGTCGATTTATAATCTGTTATTTCAAACTATTAAAACAATGACAATTTAATGCAACATTTTAATCATAAATACAAAATGCAACAAACAAATAAATTCAAATCATAACATTTGTCTTGCCAAGTCAGAATGGTCGTTTGTTTCATCCAACACGAGCAGCAGTCAGTCTACTTGGTTGATACCATGAGGAGAGTAACAAACCATACACTTCCTGCAAAGAATAGTCGCATATGGTTCATAGCAAAATAGATTGCACTGGAATATGGACATATGTATAAAAATCGTGAACAAAGTGCGTTTTAAATATCATGATAAATAGAACAAGCTGTGTTTGTTAAACACCGATGCCCGTGGACAGCGCATGTGCAGTATATGAAAGCCCTATCACTGACCAATCACATGACGAAAACACGCATATACAAATGCATTGAAACTTAACCGCCAAAAAAAAAAAATAGAGCGAACATTGATGAAAAATTGCGATTAGTTTGCTCAGAATAAAGGTTGTGTCCACAATCTATATTTTGGAGATAAGGTTTACCACTGTAAACTCTAGTTTTACTATATAAATAAGGGTTTCAAGGGGGGGTCAAAATTGTATAGGCGTGTTTTCGTGATAGATGTTATGGCTGATGATCAAGATTTAACAGAGTTGTCAGAAGACAACATAGCTCGCCTTTGGGGCCTTCGTTGGTAGAGGACAATGAAGTTATCAAAAATTAAAATTCTTCTGTGAATTATTTCCGACTGCAGCAATTTAAAGAGAAACAGACAGTAACCCTAAGAACCCTATTGAAGAATCTCGTTTTAAGGGTTTTCGTTTGAAAAAAAAAATCCAATTTTGCTGCTCCAGACCCTGAAAGTCAAACTCAAGATCTCCTACCCAACATTTGCACCAAGCATCTTAAAACCCATAAAAAAATGATGACATTAGAACAGTGACAATTTTTTTAAATAATTTAGGCACATTGACCTTGACCACGAGCTCCAGACCTGAAAGTCGAACTCATTTCTTAAGAAAAAAAATGCAGTAAAAAATGTATATTGATTTTTACTATTTTATGAATCAAATTTTCAAATAAAATCAATCACAATAAGAGCTCGCAGATAAATTTTAAGTGAATGCGGACGCTGACGACGCCGACACCTGAAGCCGGGGGTATAGCAATAGCTCCCCTACTTTTGTAAGGCGAGCTAAAACGTAGGCCAAGGTGACGAGGTAAAAAAAAAATACGTTACGACTGGAAAGGTCTTGTCACAAAGGCACACGTGAAATATGAAAGCCCTATCACTTATCGATCGAAAGTTATTGGCAATGTTAATGCCTATAGGTTGGTCAAACATCAAGGTCAATGTCGGGTTAAAAACTATAGTAATACTGGAAGGAATATGAAAGTCCTGTCACTGCCCAATCAAACGTTATGGCCAGTGTTAAGGTTTTGGCGGACAGGCAGACAAAACTATATGCCCCCGAATCTTTGATTCCGTGGGCATAAAATAGAATCGTTCGTTCGTGCTCCTGTATATTAAATTTTTTAGACCTTGAAAAAAAAATAACCGACAAAGCCTCGCGTTTTATAGTTTTCCTCAACTCTGAATAATTCTGTCAATAATTCACAAGCATTCATGTAAGATTCATGTAAAACACTCAACACAGCATACAACGAAACTTCCACGGCTCTTTGGTACCAAGGTAGTCCGAGGCACAGTTACAAATAAGTGATGTTATACTTTTGCCCAGTACTGATAAACCTTTGTAAGTGCTGATTAGAAACTCTTCGGCGAGGCGGTTCTAAAGAATACAGTTTATGGAGAACTTACAAACTAACCCTCAATTATCACAACAGTTACAGGTACCCTGATTGGCATGCGTGGGGAATTGCCGATTAAAATGATCTGGTCAAATATGAACAAAGTCCATCACATGATTTGCAAAATATGAAAACCAAACAGTCTGACCGGGTCATGGGTGCGGGTATTGCTGTGTAAAAAATTGGACCTAAATCTATTACAAAAATAAACCAAATCCATCATATGGTTGAAACATTTCCATGACCGTGACCTTATGTGTGAGGTCATGGACGATGGCATTTCTGAAAGAAACTGACCTATCGTCATACAAGCCACGAACCAAATCCATGATATGGTTTGCAGAACGAGCCGTTAAACTATAAATGTTGACGCCGATGTCGACCTCAAAGCCGGGGTTGGGGTTGTGCAACAGCTCTTGTCCAGGCGAGCTAAAACGACATGAACGCACCTGTAATAACTGAAGCGTAATTTCATTAAGCTGTCAGTTATAATTCCATACTTTAGTGAACAGCTTTAACTATAAAGTAAGATTTTAAATAATTTTATGATAAACATTCTCGTAGGGTTTCTAATTCAAATGGAATTAATGAACGTTTTGATGTTCAATGAATGGGTCGGTCATATAACACCCCATGTCATTAACTTGTATAACATACGCGAGGCTCATTTACGACGTTCAGCTCGTCGAAATCTGGATAGTAATGGATCATACGGAGATTGGACTCGTTTAACGGATCGTGGACCCGGTTAAAAATCGTGTACAAGTTTGGAGAAGCCCGAAATCAGACCTACACCTGGTGCGTAAGGCGAAGAGCTTTTACTAGATCACCGAGACTTCAAGGGATATAAAAACAAATCGTTTGAAAGGTACTACGTTAATGTAATATTACCTAGTAATGTTGGAGCTCCGCTGCCTGTGGGTATTATATGCAGAATTCTGTTTGTCTCGAAGTATCTGTCACCAGCTTCCAGTGTACTGTTGTCAATGCTTCGCTTTTTCTTTGTGCAGCTCTGAAATAAAGTTATTTGCGTTTAGGTTTTACGTCTTCAACATTTAAGGTCATTTTGGGATACCTTGGTTCCGATTGTGGGAGTTTATCCTATTACGAGCTGAAATGACGCGTCAAGCCGTCCGCCCACCGAAACCAGGATTTATGGAGTGGTCCTCGACTTGCACCACCAGGGCAGTCTTAGACCTAGAAGCGGGTTACCAGTACTCTTGTGTGGTAGGTTTCAGGTCTGCGCGGAAGCACCATGCAGCAGGTCTGTGCGGAAGCACCATGCAGCCCAGTCTATGTCTCTAAGCTTCGGTTTTTAAACACAATAACTTTATATTCTGAATTATCCGGTTTACGGGTTTATATGGCGAAGGACGAACGAGCTGCGACTGTCGCTGCCATATGAATGCATGGGAAAACCTTTATAATATAAAGTCAATGACCTTTATTATGTATCCAATATTTTAAGTGTACTAAAATCAGCCTGTTGGTTGGCGCCTGATGCTCCGTCTTTGGTCGGTCCCCTCGGAGTCTAACTGTTGGTACTCTTGCTGCAGCAATACTATTGTTGTATGCTGTCTAGTCGTCAACCTTGTTTCATCTGTAGTTTTTTTTAGCTCACCCGACCGAAGGTCATGGTGAGCTTTTGTGACCGAGATGTCCGGCGTCATCTTGGGTCGTGCGTCGTGCGTCGTGCGATGTTCGTCGTTCGTCGTGCGTGCGTAAACTTCTCTTGTTAACACTAGAGGCCACAGTTTTGATCGAATCATCAAACTTTGTAGGAATGATCATCATGACAATATGTCGGTCAAGTTCGAATATGGGTCATGTCGGGTCAAAAAGTAGGTCACCAGGTCAAATTAAAGGAAAACTCTTGTTAGCGATCTAGAGGCACAGTTTTGGTCCAATCTTCCTCAAACTTGGTCAGAATGTTCATCCTGACAATATCTCGGTCAAGTTTGAATATGGGTCATTTCAGGTCAAAAAGTAGGTCAGTATGTCAGATCATAGAGAAACATTGTTAACACTCTTGAGGCCACAGTTTTGTGTCCAATCATCCTCAGAATGATCATCCTGACAATATCTCTGTCAAGTTCGATTATGGGTCATGTCGGCCAAAAAATAGGTCAGGTCAAATCATAGAAAAACCTTTTAACACTCTAGAGGCCACAGTTTTAGTCCAATCATCATCAAACTTGCTCAGAATTGTCCTCTTTATATAATACCTTGGACAGGAGGGTATTTTATTTGACAGTAAATGCTGTTAGCAAACCGTGCAGACTGATCAGATGCCACGTTCTGCGACGTCTGATCTGGGCCTATGCTGTTTGCCAGGCTACCCCTTCAGGGTTTTCCCGCCTTTTAGTGGTTATTATAACCTTAAACAAATATTTTGTATGATAACACAGTATCTCAAGCAATTCAGACTTTCAGGGTGTTTGGATCATGGTCAAAGTTGTTTTGGCCATTTTTAGAAAAATAAAAACATTGTCATCACTCGACCTACTTTTATTTCATAATTTCCCCACGATAACCATGCTACAGATTAGAAATGATCGAAATCAACCTTCAGGCTGCAGAAATATAAATGCGGTTAGATATGGGGCGGCGGACCTTTCATCACAACCTCGGGTAAAAGTCCCACTAAATTGGAAGCAACGTCTCAAATGACCTAAATAGTATAAACCCCAAATCAAACAAACAAAATTGGTCAAATCATAATTGAGACTGCATTTTTGGTTAAAGCTTCATGAAAATTGCCAAGAATGTTTGCCTTTATAAAATCTTGAATGTTTGAATATGGGTCATGTGGGATCAAAAACAAGGCGATGAATAGACTCAGGTGAGCGATACAGGACCATCATGGTCCTCTTGTTTATTTGTATGTTCTCGGAGATGTGACACTGTTGAGTTAGGAAGCCTTCATGCTGACTAAACAAAATTAGTGTATACCGCGACAGAGGTTAGGGCGAGGATTGTGGCCATGTAAAATCTATTTAAGCCCCCCAGAGGAATACTTTCCACTGACCGTTCCCAGGCGGTTCTTGTGTGGCGGTTTATTTATGTTGTTTGCTACTTGCTGTGTGTATCAATTTTGTCTTTATTTTGGCTGGCCATTTGGCCATTTTGTGGGAAAGTAACTGTCCTTATGGCCTTCCTTTGTTTAGGTTACCATTATGGTCTGGTCGCTTCATGTTTGCGTTTCTTTCCCTTTGGTGTCTTTGATGGATGGAGTAAGTTAATTGTATCGATTCCTGATCTTTGTTTTACTTCTTTGGCTGGCATAACTGAACAAAGTTCATATATTCTCAAGTGGTTTGAAATGGAAAATAATGGGAGGACGTTATCCGACACGTTGAAAGCCCACGCCGAATGGCGCTAAAGTGAAAAGGGTGTTCACGCACGTTTGTAGATCTGTGCAGTTTCCATTAAAAACTTAGACGTTTACGAATGTAGGCAACCATTTTTTTCTGAATTGTCAGTTTTATGTCTTTCAAAATACTATATTCTGAAGAACAAGCAAATTCTAAACAGATTTGTGTGATCCATTTTGCTTTATGCCGTTTACATATTCAGTCTATTTATGTTCTAACTTCAGTTGATACGCACAGGACGCCTGCTAATTTTTTTTTAAATACTAGCAATTTGTAAATGGTTCTATGAATCACTGATCATTATGGACGATTCACTCGATTATCTTATACCGGGGTCAGTAACTTTTTATAAAGAAGCATTTTTGGTGTATATGAAAGTTCGGTAATATATATCGGGTATAATAAATGAATGAAAGAACAATCAACGGGCTTCGACAGGTTGGTTTTATTGTCGACTAGTTTCGGTCATATAATGACCTTTCTCAAGACATTGTACAGAGAAACAAAAAAAAACTGGATCAATAATCACGCGATACCAATTGTTCTAAAATCAAAGTGAAAGTATATATACTTTACATTCAAGTTGCCAAGGGACACAGTGGGACTTTAAATAATTCCCTTATGATAACGAGCCTCCTTTTGTTCTAGTTACCTCTTATGAGAGGTTCATTTTTAGTTTAACTTAGCCGAAAGTACTCACCGCTGCACAGTTTGAACTTCCCGTTGATGGACAGACTTTCACCGTACAGTGAAAATAGATGTCATCGCTGTCGTAGAATTTGAAGACGTACAGTGTGACGTAGTAGCGGTTGATGAGGGCAACAATGGATGAAACCGATGTAAAATCACTGCTAACCAAATCGTCATCATCGGCACATCTGTTGACAGAAATTATGTAAGTAAGCTACACAAATGACTTGAAAAAAAGCACAAATATTCTAATGAATATGAAGTGGAAGCTCTGTGCCAGCCATGAAAGTTCTTTTAGGCCTCAGTGACTCAGTTTTCGTCTTAGGCCTCCGTTTTCCTCCTGAATAGGTTAGCAACCTTAGTATCTCTCATGTGCTTAACTCCTACGTGACGATGTGATCTTCACAAATAGTTTTTGGGTGGTCCATTTCTAATTATAGGCCCGTCTGAACTGAATGAACGTTCTTTAAGCAAACCGTCTAGACATTTAAGCCGGGTCTGCACCGTTTGATAAAGTCGCAGAAAATGCCGCTAGGTATATATAGTCCGGTGTTAATGATAACACGAAGGATACTACTGTTGATTTGCTTCTCTCTACTGTTCTGCTTTTGAAAGAATCACCAGTATATCCTTTCAGCCCTGACTGAATTCTGAAAGGTACTTTCATGTTTGACAGACGTTATTAGTGTACGCAGGATGTCAAAATCATTAGAGCCAATAGCAAACTATTGATACTCATGAGAATGCTTGTTAGGTAAACACTGATCTAGTAAAATAAATTTTTAAATCCAAAAGTCCGAAAAGTGATCAATCTCGCCGTCGCCAGTTCAAGGACACATTCAAATAATAGTTGAACTTGTGCACATGCCAACATATTTGCTATCTTTAGCTCCTAACTTCAGTGGCAGGCCATAAAACTGTCTCGAGACTGCTGTTAATACTTAACCTTGCAATTTATTGCAACTAAACTTGCGTACCCGTTGGTAAATAATGATTTTGATGTACCAGTGTTGTCTGTACCAGAGTAGGCTGTGCAGCTAGGTAGGGCATAGTAATCACCTGCAAGACATAAATTTCACCGTCAGCTACAAAACGGAACTGAAAATCGGAGCGAGTAAGCTTTTAGTCCGTGACTAGGTCTCAGTGACACTAAAGTTAAACTAGAATTTGTTTTTCTACAAAAACACAGATGTCTCCCGTTTTTGACCTTAAGTATGACCTCGACATTAGAGGTATTGAGCTGGGTCTTGTGTGTCTAATGAAGATGAACTTTTGCAAAGTAACTTTAAAAATGTTCATAGAGAAATAAAAAAGTTATTGGCCGTACACAGAAATACTCTTTTTTACCTTTCTAGGTATGACCTTGACATTAGAGGTATTGACCTTAGTCTTGCACATGACTCCTGGTCTAATGACGGTGAACATTTCTGCATGGTTACTTTATAAAGTCCATCCAGAAATGAAAATAAAAGTTATTGACTCGACACAAAAAAACAAACTTTTTTTACCTCTGACCTCTTAGTATGACCTTGGAGGTACTGACCTGGGTCTAGTGTGCACCACATAGTCTCATGATGGTTAACATTTCTGCCAAGTAATTTCACAATCCATCTAAAAATAAGAAAGTTATTGACCAAACACGAAAAAGCCCCTTTTTGACATTTGACCTTTATGTATGACCTTGACATTTTATGTACCAAACTGAATCATGCATGCAACACATCGTCTCGTGATAGTTAACATTTTTGCCAAGTAACTTCAAATTCTATCTAAAAATAAGCACGTTATTGACAACACCAAAAAAGGCCCCTTTTTACCTTTGACCTCTAAGTATGACCTTGAACTTTGAGATACCAACCTGGGTCATGCACGCAACATATTGTCTTATGTTGGTTAACATTTCTGCCAGGTGATTTCAAAATCCATCTCAAAATAAGAAAGTTATTGACCAAACACGAAAAAGGTCTCTTTTTTGACATTTGACCTCTAAGTACGACCTTGACCTTTGAGGTACCGACCTGCCTCATGCGCACCACACATCGTCTCATGGTTGTTAATATTTCTGCCAAGTAATTTTAAAATCCATCTGAAAATAAGAAAGTTATTGACCGGACACGATTTGCCCATACATATATACATACCGACAAACTTCCAAGGGAGATAATTAAAAAAGTATAAAGTTATAGTCGTGCGGACTGCACGTCGTCTAATGCTGATTAATATTTATATGAAGTTTCGTGAAGATAGCTCGAACGGTTTTCAAGTTATAGAGCGGAAACGAATGTGTGACAGACGGAGAATGTGCGACAGACAGACAGACAGACGCCCGGGGGAAAAACAATATGTCTCCGAAAAAAAAATTCGGGGGAGACATAATTCGGCAATTGAATATTAGGTCCCAAATGACGACATTATAACCACTGATTATAAGGGCAGTGAGACTTCACGGCAGGCAAGCATGTGTCCATATTTTCACCGATTCATTTGAAACGGGTAACTGAATATAAAAAAGCAGTAGTTTTGATTAGAGTTTTAACGTCCACGTTTTCACTATAGGTCATTTTGGAGACTTCTCTTCCAATTTTGTGGACTTTCAGACATCGAGCCCAGTCGCCCAATGAAACCAATAGGGTTTCAAAGTTTGTACGGTCCGACTCTTACCGCTTTGCCTGGGCAGGCTTACATCCTATAAGCCGTTACAAGTACACGTGTGCGATCGGTTTCAGCTCTGCGCGGAAGCATCATGAAGCCCATCTATTTCTTCAAGCCCCGATGAGCGGGGGCGAAAAAGTCACATCACGAAAACGCTTATATATGGTTTTGACCCCCTTGAACCCCACTATAGTAAAACTGGGGTTTACGGGGGTAAACCTTTCTTATTTCTCGTCTAAAATATAGATTTTGGATACTCGGCGGTTCCAACGTACCCACAATCTATATTTTGAGCCGAAATAATATATTACAAGTTCATCTGAAAATGTTCATATTTTTGGTGGTAAAATTTACAATGTATTTGTAAAGGCACGTTTTCGTAATGAGTACAGATCGTTGACCTTTTCATGAATACTATGCTTCATAAGGCAACAGACTTTCACCTCTTTATTCGCAAAATCTTTACTGTATATTCTGATATGACATCGGTACAGGAGCGAGTTTCAGCTTCTATTTCAGAAGTGTGCCTTTACTTATGACATTGTCATCCCTATATAACGGTACGCGATGGATCGGCCAGTGTGACGTAATGTTCACTAAACATTCAGCCTGTAGTAAAACTTGCTATATAGGGGATCTTACTATATAGGGGATCTTACACGAGTATACAAGTGCTCAGTTATTACTGAATTTATTAAACGAGTTACGGAAAAGGGATAAAATGAGAGGCTTTGCCGAGCATTTTATACCTTTTCCTCAACGAGTTTAATAAATTCAATAATACATGAACACGAATGCAAGATTCTAATTATCATACGACATCAAAAGGCATTATATGCACGATTTTAACAAATATGTCGATATTCCGCCATTGGTAAACGCGACGTTGTTAAGAACATCGTACGTGTAACGTTACGGGACGCATCTATGTAATTCAGATATTTAATCCGCTAGTGGATTATCAATTTATTGCATTACGTTATTATACTCAGATGCGACTTCATGATACTATTCTTTATTAAGACTACGTAAACATGTTTACTTGGTACGTCTAATGTCCAATAGATTGAGGCTCCAACATCAGCTTCCGTTACTTCCGCGGCTGTGAGCGAAGAAATTCCACGTAGTTCTGTCGAAATTACAAAACTTGGTGTCTGTGCCAGCTCTGTTGAGGTCTCTAAACTGCAAGAAGTGAAAACTTGCATGGCAATGCGTCATAAATGCGACAAGTCCGTATAAAAAATGGTGATATAAAAAAGTCTTCATTGAAAGATTATGGTTGACTGAATTATAAGCATTACGTCCAACGGGAACAGCGAACGTGATACCATTTTCTCTATTCACCTATATAATTTCGACCCTCTTAAACCCCACTTTTATATGGTAAAAATGGGGTTTACAAGGGTAAACCCGATTTCTTATTTCTGCTCTAATATAGATTCTGGCTACTCGTTAGAACCGTCTCGCTGAGGCGGTTCTAATGAGTGCCACCATCTATATTTTGAGCAGAAATAAAAAATCATAATTTTTAATATTATGATTTTCATTTTTTCGGCGATAAAGGTGGCGATGTTTTTGTAAAGGCGTGTTTGCGTAATGCTTGGACATTCTCTTGAATATAACGACAAGATGTATGTTCGCAGGCTTCCGATTAGGGTTATCATTGCTTCGAGTACGGAAAGCTATATAAAAAGCGCTCATAGCTATAAGAAATCCAGTTTTGTTAAGGAAAGCTCAGTGTATTGTTTAGTAATTTTTACCCGATTTGCGCGTTCATGTTTATTGAACTGTGATAATCGCATGGTCAACAGTAGGTTCCCAGCAGGCACCCGATGTAATCGTGACGTCATCAACGTCGGTGTGACCTCATAACATTTATGCAATGTGATATCCAAGTCTGTGCACGATTTGACGTTGCAATAGCGACGTGTGCCTGCTGGGTTACCTTGAGTGTTTGGGTCGACTATATATCATTCGTCCCAAAAAGCTTAACCCTTATAACGCTGAATAACTAATTTAGGCACACCATTAGCTAACTATCAACCAAATCAAGCTACTTGATAAAATAGATGTTGATGGATCTTTAATTAGAAGTTTAACCTCCGTCAACACTGTAAAGTTCATTTTGGAGACGATGCTTCCGATTTTGTAGGGCTTTTACCCGACATTGAGATGAAATGACATCTCAAGTCCTGCCTCCCAATAGGGTTTATTGGGATGGACGAGCCGACACCCCGCTTTACCTGGGCAGGCTTGCAACCTCTAAGCGGTTTTCCAGTACTCGTGTGCGGGTCGGTTTCAGGTCCGTCTGGAAGCATCATGCAGACCATATATTTTTTTCAAGTCCCGATGGGCGGGTCTACACCGTTTGCAAAGTATGGGTGGTCATTTGCAGCTAGGTAGATGCTCGTGACTGGCATAATTAATCCGACGGGTTAAGTTGATGCTTGATTTGCATAGCATCTACGAAATGTACCAGTCAATCTGCGAACAAGCGAGCTGCTTGTGTGCCAGCAAGTGGAACTTCGAAATAACTGCTCGTTTCTTTTGAATATGAGCCAGCGCATGACAATCTACAAGTAGCCTTGAGCGACCAGCGTATTGGCGAAGTCTGATCAGAGTCAGATCGTATGTACCTACTATAGGCTAATATCTATGAAAAGAGACGCAAGCAAAAGATCTCGTCACAGTGGATGATGGCGCAGGTCGATTTCAGTCTCTGCGGGTCTATTGTAGTTTGTCATGCGCAGGCTCATATCTGAAAAAAATGCTTGTTTTACGGGCCAGTCAAAAGGTGAGGTCATGTTGGGTGGGCCAAAGCAGAAGAACGCCTCTGCACTGAAAGCTACACAGTATATAAACCCTTATCCTGCTGAATATTTTAAGTAGTCGCACCCATTTCTGATTATCAGCCAATCAGATTACATTATATTTCGTTCAAATTCACAAACTGAACGACAGTAGATCTGTATATACAGTTTGCAAAGATAGCGGTTGTGAACAGCGCGATGAGGGTGAACACCAACCCAACCTTGAATTCCGCAAGAACAGACCATAGAAACCGAGATATCCATCGACTAACAATTTTTCGAAACATTCAATGCTATGGATATTAACTTGAACAGCCTCTTAGGGCGGTTCAAATAAGAACGTATAGTATCAAATTTATCCTTTAATTATTAATGCCCACTATCTGGAACTATTTACAGATTCTAAAAAAAATAAAAAAAAAATAGATATTATTGCTCGCCTCTATCAGTTGCGACTTACGTGGCAGCTAGACTGTCGTCTACTGTTCGATCTACTCCGGCGTCCGCTATCTGGGCACAGTGGATGGTATAAGAATCAACTGTATCACCTCCAAATATAGAGTCAGCACCGGCCGTTGCCGCACGATCAGAGAAATGAATGACAATGTCTTGGTCCTGGAAAAAAGTTGGGCAACATCGTTGCAAACTGTTTGCGCTCAGTGAACAGTAAAATAAATTAAGGTTACATCGCGTGTCAGTTTCCTTGGTAAGCTTATTATGTATACACGCGGCACAATCAAACAGTTGATTCTTTCGCCATACAGAATCTAACAGAATCTAAAAAGAGGGACCATTTCATTTCAGATGAAAAATTGTGAAATGTGTATAATAATAATATGTTTGATTCGAGGTTTAACGTCTCTATCAACACAATTTAGGTCATTTCGAAGACATTGCTTCCAATTTTGTGGGTTGTCGAATCCTCGTAGTTCGATTTTTATGTTCGCCGAGATGTAGCACTGAGGTATAGATAGTGCAATTTGAAAGACTTGATGATTACCACAATTTCTCAATCGACTCATGCACATTTTTATGTACGCCGTTTTTCTAAGAGGTCGATATATGTTATTTAATACAGAGACCGGTGAATGGGTCACCATTCAGAAGATGCTGAAAATTCATGAGAATTCTACGCAAACCGCAGTTTCGCATTTAACGTGATTGTAGTTATGATACATGACATTTAGTTACCAGGGCACAGTTAGTGATCTCCACGGTCGCTCCAGAGACCGAAACACTGCAGTCCGCAGCAGAGTTGCTTCCTGTATCCTCAACAGCTACCACGTTGGTGTAGGTACCGCTGTCTGGGTTGGTAACGATAATTGTACCGTTGGGATAGCAAGCTGAAATTTGTAGAATCAATTTAAGTACACATAAACCTTATCCTGTTCACGACACCCTATGTTTGCAACTGCAGATCCAGGTAAGATGCTTTGTGAAGAAGCCATCTGATCAGTATCTACACTTATACAGTGTGTGAATTAAATGAATATGATAGATCTGATTGTCTGTTAGTTGGTAATTCGTGTGACTTAATATATTCAGTAGGATATGGTTATAGATCTGTTACTGTTCATACAGTTTACTTTTTTACGATACAGGAATCTTACGCGTTTTCGTCATGCTGTACACGAAAAATGCAAGCAATATAAAAATTGAGCTCTTGAAAACTGGGTTCAATAGAGAAGCAATGCTTTTAGGAACAAGAAAAGTAAGCTTATGAAGTTAGAGAACAAGGCAATATTTGGACACGTCAGTTTAAGTCTGTGCAATGAACACTGTTCTAAACCCAATTTATGTACAATCCCTCGGATAAACTAGAGGAAATTGGGGAGTTTTATTTTCCTTTTTTTTTTTTTTTTGCTGAAATACATAATTTGGTGTATTCGTTAGAACTGCCTCCGAGGCGGTTCTAACGAGCACCAACAACTTTTGATTGAAATAGAAAAAATATCTAAACTTTTTCATGCGAGTATCAAAGACTCCTTTATAACGCACGGGTATGTTGTTATGTTATGCGACAAGTCGTTGCCCATGACGACGCATACCGTTTCCTAAAACTAGTAAAAACGTTACTTTTATCTTTAATTCTCTTTTATCCGTATCCCGTTGAATACACCAACCTTTTCAAACTGAACAATCAGTATCATATGGCTTCTTAACCCTTATCTTGCTGAATAAGCATTTAAGCCACACCCGGTTCCGTCTAGCAACCAAACATTACTTATGTAATTTATTGCTACAAATTCATAAACTGAATGCCAAACCGTGTAGATCCTGCTCTTTGAGAAGTCATCTGACCTGGATCTACACTGTTTGCAAAGACAGGGGTTGTCGTGAACAGCAAGATAAGCGTTAATGATCTACACTGCCATTCTTGTGAATTGCATAGATGCACCGACGTTACACTATTACACTAAGTAACTGGATGAAATGGGTGTGGCTTTATCAATATTATTTATTCAGGAAGAGAGGGGTTAAGATGCAAAAAGATCTGGTTATGTTGTCTACTGCATATTTCAACATTTCAAAGTATTTTTGGACACAGGCAAAAAAGTGTGGACCGTGCTTAATACTACAGCAATAAAGTAATCATACAGCAGACGACAACTTGTGTCACCGACATCTAAAGGATTAATTCTGTCGCAAGGTTGTTAACATGGTAAAAACCGGAAATGACATCTAGCAGCAGAATGTCCTCTAGCTGTTCAGATGAGTTGATCCAATCTAAATAAGCACAGATTTTCTTCAGTGCTAAAGTCCACGTGGCTATACTACGACCTAAACTATCATTATAGATTTGAAGGAAATCCATGAAACATTCATTCGTAAGAGGTTGTTTGGAATTATTGGTTGGGTTTTGCAAACGATGTTGACCCGCATCAGGCGTCTGATCAGCGTCTACACTTTCCTTAAAAATAATTTAAGGGTTAAACAAAAGTTAATTGGAGTCCAGGAGTATTTTCGGAGACTGTCGGACAACCAGTACAGTGCTTTGATAACTTATATGTAGGGGTAAGAAGCTAGCGGGAACTGCTTTTTTTTTCAGGATTTAGGTAAACCGTGTATAGTCCGACCAAACGTGGTTTAATGGCGCCTGATCTGGGTCTATACTGTTAACCTAAGTTACAGCACATGAGACCACTGCAAATTTTACATTCATTAGGAAAAACATTGTCCGTGTGAAATAATGGTGTCCAACATTGTCAGAAATGACAAATGTCCGGTAAAAATGATACCTTTCTTATTTCTACTTTCAACATAGATTGTGGGTGCACGTCCGCCTCAGAGGCGGTTCTAACCAGTTCCTACAATCTATGTTTCTGAATACAAACAAAGCAGCTAAAGTATGCCCCGTAAACCCCACTTCTCTATAAAGTGGGGTTTATAGGGGTCTTCGTTTCACGACCTAACTCTGATGGTCGGAGTTGTGTCGCAACAACAAGACTAGCATGGATATAAATAACCGTTAGCTCGATTGTGCGCAAGTGACATGTGTGCGGTTTAAATCAGTCACGTGGACTTTAGCAGTATTTTAAATCTGGTCAATGATTTGGCAATAGACCTTATACTTTACTTCGTTCGGGTAGATCTCAGAGCTGTTGGTGAATGTTGATGTTAGTGAAAGGTCGCCAAACATTTAAAGGAAAATCTAGTACCCAGCTATCTAAATACAGTAAAAGTGCTATATTAAGACAATATTTGGTACCGTTCAAGTGGTCTTTAAGACCGCTTTTGAACAGTCTCAAAGGTGGTCTTAATGCAGAGCACACTTGGGGTAGAAAACAATGAAACATTCTAAATATGCTCGTAATAGCATAATGTATCTTAATTTTAGGTGGTCTAATAGCGAAATTTTACTGTATGTACTTACTATGAGCAAGAGAGTTCGAACTGCTTCCGCCGGCGGACGCAAGTAGTGGTAACGCCAGCACGACAAGACCAAAGAAAGAATTCATCCTGGAAGAAAGGGTGCCTATAGATAGAACGTACACATTAGAACCGCCTCTATATGCTGCATGTTAATATCGCCTCATCGAGCCGGTTCTAATTAGCAACATAATGTATTTTACAGTACACATAAAATATAATGTTTACCCTAGTTTGTTTACCGGTTTAGCGTCCGTCAACACTCATTTTGGAGACGTTGCTTCCAATTTTGTGGGACTTTTACCCGACAGAGATGAAATGACATCTAAAGACCTGTCGCCCAATGAAACAAATAGTGTTTATAAGTATGGATGGCCAGACTCCCCGCTTTGCCTGGGCAGGCTTATCATTGATTCCATTGTGGAAATGTTACAATATTTTAGGGTCACTGATGAGGCCTAATTGGCCGAAACTAGCTAGTCTGGCCCAGAAAACGTTCACTTTATATTTCAGTTCTGTGGTGTATTCTTTGCTTCCAAAGGATAAACCTTTTATAGAACATTTAGATCCTCTAAGCGGTTTACCAGTACTCCGAGTGCGGTCGGTTTCCGTTCTGCGTGAAATGATTATGCAGCCCATCTATTTCTACAAGCCCCAATGGGCGGGGGCCGAGGTTTACCCCTGTAAACACCTTTTTAATACATAAAAAGAGTCAAAAAATTATATAGGCGTGTTTTCGTGATGAGTGAAAATTAGTACATTCCGATCAGCACCTTAGTGGATACTTTTATGAATGCCATATTAGCAAGTCTGTAGTTGTGCAGCTTTTTCAAGCGCACAAAACCCCGAAAACCCAGTCCTTGCATTAAATATCCCGTGAATTTTCCAATTATCTGTTTGATGTTTAACGTCCCCGTCAACACTAGGTCAATTTGGAGACCTTGCTTCCAACTTTGTGGGAGTTTTACCAGACATCGAGATGAAAGGACATCCCAAGTTCCGTCGCCCAATGAAACCAATACGGTTTGTAAGCATGGACGGTCCATCTCTTGCGCACCGCTTTGCCTCTAAGCGGTTTACCAGTACTCTTGTATTTAAACATACATGCATTTCTGCAATTCAGAACTTAGTCAATTTTCGATGGCTTGAACCAATTTCGGACTTGCAAATTTGTCGAGACATCTGTAGTTCGAGGCACGGAGAGTTGCGTCTAGTGCCATACCAGGAGACTTGATTGTGGGATCTTTTTGGATACTATAAAAATTACACAGCATTTTTGTTAGATGAAGGAACAGATCCCTTACATTATCCCTTTATCATATTTGTAGGTGTCCCCTGCGGACGAGAATGGGTTACACCCGTGGACACAAAAGCGTTCAAACTTTGATGAGCTTCATTTTATTCCGACTTGAAACATCATTCAATATATCCCATCATCCTAGACAAATAAATTCAAAACACAAGATTGTGTACATTTCGTTACGGATTCCTGCACTGTCCAATCACTGAACGACAATGTCAATCAGAAAGGGTTTTCCAAAATGAGACCAATCAATTGCTTGGTGTAGTTTTAGAATTTTTTGATGAATGTTTGATTTGAGGGTTAACGTCTCCGTCAACACTGAAAAGGTCATTTTGGAGACATTGCTTCCAATTTTGTGGGACTTTTACCCGACATTGAGATGAAATGATATCAAGCCCCGTCGCCCAATGAAACCAATAGGGTTTATAAGTATGGACGGTGCGACACTACTTTGATGAATGACATTTGCTCGTCAAACTAACTTGATACAAAAAGATTCTTTAAAAGTTATTTCATAGGAGTTTGAACGGTTTGTGTGTACACTGTTCCATGATAAAACACCTTTATAATTTTGACCCCTTTGAACCCCAGTTTTATATAGTAAAACTGTTTACAGGGGTAAATCTTAAGCTCACTAGAGCCGAAGGCTCCGGGGAAGCTGATGTATAGGCATTGGTCCGTCGTCTGCGTTGTCAACATTTTCAAACATCTGACCCATTTGGCCAATTGAAACCAAATTATTGGTGGAGCCTCTTTGGGAAGAGGGAACAAGAAGTTTGTTCACATCACCAATATGGCCGCCATGCCCGTATATGGTAAAAATCTTTTAAAATCTTCCCAAAAACCGAATAGCCGATGATCTTAAAATTTGGTATGCAGCATCGGGGACACGGGGCCCTATCAAGTTTGTTCAAATGATGACGTTTGGTTGACCTTGCCCGTTTAACGTCAAGGTCAAATTTGGTCACTTAGACGTTCGTATAGAACGGCAAAACAGTGGATTTTTCCGATTGTATGTTAGCTAGTGGCATCAGAAATGGTATTTGCAATCAGCTGAATGGAAGTTTATCAGTTCCAAAGGTCAAGGTCATTATCGACTTTTGCCTCACTCTTGGATGGCTCAGATTTAGTATTTTTATCTTCTAAAGTAAAAGAACTGCCGATTGAAACCATATTACATGAAAAGCCTCTATGGGGGTGAGGCAATTAAAAATAATTAGTGGTATTGTTACGTGACCAAGATGGGCACCTTGCCTGTATATTGTATAAACCACATGACCTCTGGTGAGCGTAGTGACCCATGGGCCTCGTTTCTTATTTCTGCTCTATCTCTATTTTAGAGCAGAAATAAGTGTTACGGACCGCATTGCCTCCCTTCAGTTATCTACATGCATAGCTTGTAGGTTTATCACCACTGGCAACTGCTTCAGGGAATCGACTGTTTTGTTCAGTGCTATTTAAACAGCAGTGGACTCTTAGGCGACCGGCCAGGGTTCGAATCCCACCATGGGCTATGCTTCTTTCCTTTGTTACGGCTTTTATGTCGTAAGATTAAGTAAATCAGTTTTTTTTTATTTTGAAATTTACATTTTTTCGGCGATAAAGGTTATGATGTATTTGTATAGGCGTGTTTTGGTAATGATGAAGTTCTAAATGTTGCTGTTATAGAACAACCAAATTCTAGTCAGACGGCATGTTTGGACTTTGGGGACTAACTTTGACATTCAATACGTTAGGCTCCAAAAACGCCTAAATGCTTCTCCGATGAAACTATAGGGGGAAATGCAAAAACTCATTGTAATGTGAAGATCAAATGGCCTATAGTATTTTCTCACAATCATTTGTGATATGTTTGTACAAGTCTCAGCCAAATTTAGAAATCTAACTCCTCGAGATTTCTCGGAAAGTTGTTTTTTCGCGCTATGGTGTTGTGCTTAAACCTATGTAGCAGGAGCAGTGTACGGTTGTGTTTTAAAATTTATTTGGAAAATGGCTGAACCTTTTGCAAACAGTCAAGGCTCTGGCGTCAGATCTGGGCCTGCAGTGTTTGCCAAATACCCGTTTCGGGGTAACAGGTACTTTTTTATTTATTTTTTTTTTTATTCAGAATTTTATTACATGAATACATACATCTGTACAGCAAATATACATACAAATGTCAAAGGATTGGATGTAGGCTCAACCTATATTTATCGTCTCCTTTAAGATGTAAGCATAGACATATCTTGCTTATGTACATGTACCATCTTTATCAGTTGTCAAATTATGTAGCATATATATAACACTAAGTATTGAAGAAGAAGAAGAAGAGAGGTAGAAGCCCGTTACTCCGACGTACACCAATATTCACCGTGATGGTTTTGATGCGATACATGTGAAGGCTACAAATACAGCAAAAACCTGTATACTCCCGTTGTTTAGAACGTTTTAAAAGAAAAAACACCAACAATTGAACAATCGTCACATTTAAATATACGAATGTCCGAAAGACCCCGAAAGTATCAGGTACTAAATGGGTTCTGCCGATACGACTCTGCATTTTTGAATATGTGTCAAGTGATTTCTTCTGTTACAGAAATTATTCCGATAAAATTATCTTGGTTTGTCATTTTGATCTTGGTTCGTCATATTCGGTCCATCACGAAAACACGCCTATATGATTCTGACCGGGCCCCTTGAAACCCACTTTTATATAATAAAATGGGGTTTGCAGGGGTAAACCTTATTTTTCTTATTACTGCTCTAAAATATAGATGTAAATATTGTAGTACGTCATGCAAATTCAGTATTGAACATCTGTAGTTAGTTATGTGCAAAAAAAACTAACAAACAAAAACCTTATACACATGTTTTTTTAAGTTAGTTTTTTTTCTTCGAGAAGTAGTCCCCAAGATGAAGTAAATCTAGATAAAAATTATAGCAAAACTCTTTTAAGTCCGTAACCCTGTGAAATTCAGCTATTAATGTCTGGTGAAGTCCGGGATCGATTCTGCGACCACTGGTTTGCAAGGCGAGTGGTGTAACTACTACATCACAGGCTGTCTACACAGCGCATGTGAAATATGATCAATGTTAAATTTTTTAAAAAGGAGGTCAGACGCCAAAGTCAAGGTGAAGAGGTCAAAATGATAGTACCACAGGAAATGTCTTGTGACAAGGAATGCACATGTAAAATATACTCGGTCAAAAGTTCCTATACGTAAAATTGCTTCTTTTACTATAGCTATTACAGAAAAAAAACTTCATAAGAAGACGTATTTTGCCGTGTAAAAGCCCCATTCGTTTTTGTTTACGTAAACACATCACTGTAGATTATTGCTTTAAACACCCAAGGGGTGACTCATTTTCACAGAAAATCATTAAAACCTGCTATGATTTAACATCACAAAATTTCCCTATACCCTAAATTTCTAAAATTTAGATACAAGTTACCTTTCATTAGATACCATTTGCGTCTTTTGACAAAAGATTTGGAACTGTAGTTGCATGAACAACGAGAAACAGACTATCACATATTGACCGCCAATTGTTAGAAGATGTGTGCAAATGTTGTTTGAATGGGAACTCAATAGAAAATCGCAATCGATGGTGCTACATGGTACAGGATTTCTGTATTTTTTACCATTATGATGAACAACAATAGTGGAAACAAAGCGTTTCTTTGAAAAAAGACAAAAATTGATTGACAGGAATAAAAATTACAGCAGTTCGAAAATTGCTATTCTTTTAATTGCAAGGGAGATAATTTGGGAATTTCACAAATTAAAACCGCGCTTATAATGCGAGATCATGAGATATTGCAAAATTAAGGTGTTATCCGATGTTCTTCCATCTCAGAAAAAAAGATTTTTGCGCATGCGCAATGTCAATTTTCTACCAAAAATCTTTCTTAACACATATTGCAAGACAACTCTGGAGCAGAAAGGTATGAGCAAATGCAAGTTTGGGCATACCCTAGCTAAACGTTCGATTTGTATGTCTACAGCCAAATTTAGGTCTATAGCTGCCAGATATCTAGTGAGTTTCACCCCGAATTTGGTATAGTTACTTTTTTGACTAAGTATATATGAGACCCCTATCACTTACCATTCAAAAGTTATGCCCAATGTTAATGTTTTTTGCGGACAGACAAACAGATAAACAGACATACGGACAGACAGACTAAAAACTATATGCCCCAGATTCCGGGGGCATAAAAAGATGCAGTAAACATTCACTTACCTGAAATATGGGGCCGAAATATGTTGTATTCGTTGACCACACAGTAGAAGAAATGTGTATCGATAGCGGCTCATGGTGGCTTTTATAGCTGATACTCTGTACCGCTAGCATGGCGCGCACGGGTTTCATGCTGTCGTGTGGAACACGAAACTTTCCGGATAAAAAAAAATCACTCAAGTGTTGAAAGTTTATTCTGTATTAAAAGATACACGAAAGTCTTATTATGCTGTATGAAAAGATACATCAACAGTATTGTCTTGTAAATTAAGGGGACTTACACCTTCTCATTAACACTTATCCTGCTGAATATTTTTAATAAGCCCGACTAATTTATAACTATCAACCAAATAGATTACATCATCACGTGAACAAGTCCGTGAAATGAACATCCCTCTAAACCCTACTTTATTTAGAGAATACTTGGGTTTAAGGGGGTATCCATTAATTTTCTTATATCTGCCCCAAGATATAGGTTGCGGCTACTCGTTAGAACCGCCTCATTGAGGCGGTTCTAACGAGCACCCACAACCTATGATGGCTGTATAAATAAGAAAAATATCACGGATTTTCGTCAGAAAAGTAGCAAATTTGGGGATGTGAAAAACTGAACTTTGTTACACGGGTGTGTTATCGTAATGTGATATTACCTTTTCGTTCAAATTCATAAACTGAATGACAAACAGAGTAGATCCAGAGAAGCCATCTGATCCGGGTCCTCACTGTTTGCAATGGTAGGGTTGTCGTGAACAGCTTTATAAGGATAAGAAAACACGCCTATCTATATAAATAGATAATTTTGCCGCCAAACAGTTGATAATTTTCCGATAATAAAATCCGTTTTTGTTGCGCCTGCTATTAGCATGGCGCGATATAGGCGTCCGGTTTTCCGTCCGTTCGTTCGTCCGTCCGTCCGTCCGTCCATTTGTCAAGGCTTTAACATTTGCGACCACCCTAACGTTCATCCTAATGGTCAAGTTTATTTCTCAAGAACTATAAGAGCTTCACTAATAATATTTGGTGCAAACTTGTATCTGGGAATGACAACTTAAATGCAAGCATCCATATTTGACCTTGACCTACATTTCATGGTTCACTGACTTTGTAAAATATTGCGACCACCCTAGCGTTCACCCTAATGGTTAAGTTCATTTCTCAAGAACTATTAGAGCTTCATTAATGATATTTGGTACACATTTGTATCTGGGGATGGCAGCCTAAATGTAAGCACTCATATTTGACCTTGACCTACATTCCATGGTTCACTGACTTTGTAAAATATTAGGGATGGCAACTTTTATACAAGCTCAGTGTTTCACCTTGGCCTAGATTTCATGGTTCGGTGACTTTGCGCTCCCATAGGCGCGACATAGCCTTCGCCGGAATTCTTGTTTTTTGGGTTTTTTTTTTTTTTTTTTCATATTTCTGCTCGAAACATAGATTTTCGGTATTCGTTAGAACCACCTCGGCGATGCGGATCCAACGAGTACCCACACTCTTGTTTTTTAGCACAAATAAGAAAATCATCAAAGTTTGTTTGTTTGTATAAGAGTTTAACGACCCTGTCAACACTATTTAGGTCACTTTTGAACCGGTCAGTTTACCTATCCAAACATTTCCTGGGCAGGCTTGTACGTAAGCGGTTAACCACATTCTTTCGCCAGAACCTGACAACTGCCATTCTTGAATCAGCAGAAGGGAAAGAATGAGAAACCTTAATGTATAATAGTCTTATGTAAATGTACGTGTATTTTTTGCATTTTGAAAACAAAATTATAAAGAAAGCAAAATAATGTATATGTATATTCCTATAAACCCCAGCTTTAATATATGAAACTGGGGTTTGAGGGGGGGGGGTCAATCTTGTTTATAGACGTGTTTTTGTGATGTGACCAAAAGAAGGACGCATATAAAGCAACCACAACATAGAAGTAACAGATAATATATAGAAAGCTAAAAAGACAGGGTCTCTCACTATCCTCAACCGCCACCCCATCTATAGCCCGCCATAACGGCAAAACGGTTATCCAAAATAAAAACATCGGTCACCGTACAACCGGCTGCGGCGAAGACAGATTACTGCCTCGAAGACAGTCGGAAAAAGGGTAGGTGAAGTTTTTTCGTTTGTATAAATCGAGATACCGCAGCAACTTTCTGACTATATTTCAAAACCAGATAAGGCTTTTCCAGTTCGTTGAAAAATATTTTCAAAGAAAATCGTATGGAATTTTGTTTTCGGCGTCAAGTATACGGAACGAAATATGTTACATTCACTTACTCGCGCTAAAATTACGAAATTCAGCAGCATTTCTGCCAAATTGGACCGTATAACTCGGTTAAATAAACAAACTACACTCTCCTAAAGAGTTTACCTGTCCACACTTTTTCCCCGAGCAGCGGTTAACCAGTACAGTGCACATTCTTTCGCCAGAACCTGACAACTGCCCTTTATGAATCAGCGGAAGGGAGAGAATGACCGTAGAAAAGATTTCATGATCAATCGCCATGAAAGAATGTAATTAACGCATTGAAAGTCCCAGTTTTACCCTTAACCCTTTTTGAACCAAATGGAATCTTCCTCCTTATATGTGTTTTCTTCAAAATTAATTTGGTAAATGGCTGAACATTTTGCAAACAGTGTAGGCCCTGATTAGACGCCGCGTTCTTTGGCGTCTGATCTTGGTCTACACTGTTTGTCAGGGTACCCGTTTATGGGTTTTCGGTACAAATTGGGTTAAGATGCAGAGAAAACTGCAGCTGAAAATGTCGTCTGTTTATGTCATCTGCTGAATCTTTTATTATAAAATATTTTTGCATACAATCAAACAGTATCTACCCAGATCAGACTGCTCTGATCTAAGTCCACACTGTTTGCAATAATGACTTTGCCTGTTAACTGGGAGATGACAAAGCGACAATTGACGTGATTGGCTAATGGGTTAAATAGAAAAATATCATAAGTTTGATCACCGTTTGAAGTGGGGGTATAGTCAGTCTAGTTAATAAATCGTCACTCATTGGTATTTAATGGTATCCAGATTTGTGAGGTTGGTTTCCACCCCCGGTTTTTCAGTCAGTCTGTCTGTCTCTCCATCCGTCTAATTTTCATATCAAGCTCATAATTTGAAAACCATGCAAAACTTTACAAACCAGAGGACCAAGACCGTCCTATATCGCTAACTTGAGCTAACAGATTCAACGTTTCAGGAAGTGCCAACCTTTACTGAAGGATTTATGCGAGGACAAGTTGATGACACGTTAAGCATTTTCTGCAAACAAGTAGAATTCAACTCTATGATAAATAGGCTGTCCTCACCGGTTTTCAAACTCATTCAAGCTTTTATCCCTGACTTGTTTATATGTAACTTTCAAGAAGATCCCATTTAAATTGAAGGGACTATGGTGAGTGAGTGAGTGTTTGAATTTTACCAACAGCTTAGGTCATACGGAGACGGGACCTCGGTTTAAAGACTCATCCGAAAGTCTGGAGAAGCCCGGGATCGAACCTGCGATCCCTGGTTTACAAGGCGAGTAGCGTAACCACTGCACCACGGAGACTTCTAGGGACTATGGTGATGACAAGGTCAAAAATAAGCAATTAATTGGTGCAATCAAAGGGATGTAACTCTATGATAAATAGGCCTTACTCACCAGTTTTCAATCTCCTCCGAGCTTTTCTGCCTGACTTACTTGTTTGTAAGTTTCATGAAGATCCGATCAAAACTGAAGGGGCAGCAGTGATGACAAGGTCGAAAATAAGCATTTTCAGCCAAGCAGGGGACATACATGTAACTTCATGATTAATTGACGGGCATTGCTAGTTTTCAAACTTGTCTGAGCTTTTATCCCTAACTTACAAACATATAAATTTCAAGAAGATCCGTGAAAACTGAAAGAGTTACGGTCAAAAAGAGGCATTTTCTGCAATCCAAGGGGTGTAACTCTATGATAAATAGGTTGACCTCATCAGTTCACGAACAGATCCATTTTATCCATCACTTACTAACATGCAAGTTTCAAGAAAATTCAATAAAACGGAAGGAGCTACGGTGATGACAAAGTAAAACAACAGGTAGTTCTGTAATCGAGGGGACATACATGTAACTCTCTTAAATATAGGCTGATCTCACCAAGTTTTTAACTCAGCCGGGATTTTATCCGTTACTTACTCACATGTAAGTTTCAAGACGACCTGATGAAAACTGAAGGTGGCTATGGTAAATAGGCATTTTAAGTAGTAAAAGGGACACAATTCTACGTTAAATAAGCCAAACTCGTCAGTTTTCGAATTCATCCGAGGTTTATCCCTGACTTACTTGTTTGAAGTTTCAAGAAGATCCAATCAAAACTGAAGGGGCTGAGGTGATGACAAGGTAAAAACTAAGCACATTCAGCAAAGTAGGGGATATAACTCCATGAGTAATCAACCTACATCCCTAATTTTCGAACTTATCCAAGCTTTTAACCCCAACTTCTTTGTAGGTAAGTTTCAGGAAGATCTGATCAAAACTGAAGGGGCTACGGTGATGACAAGGTCAAAGATCGGCATTTTCAATAATCAACTATAATCATGGAGGACTTAACTCTCCGAAATATAGGCCGACTTCGCCATTTTTTTAACTCAGCCAAGGTTTTAGCCTTTACAAACATGTAAGCTACTAAAAGATCCGGGGAAAACTTAAGGGGCTATGGTGATGACACGGTCAAAAATTGGCATTTTCAGCAGTAAAGGGGACGTAAGTCTACAATAGATTAGCCAACCTCCTCAGTTTTTTAATCATCCAGGCTTTTCATCCCTTACTTGTATGTAAGTTTCAAGAAGATCCGATCAAAACTGAAGGGGCTACGGTCATGACATGGTCAGAAATAAGCATTTTCAGCAAAGGAGGGGACATAACTCAGTAATCGACCCACATCGCTAGTTTACAAACTCGTCCAAGCTTTTAACCCTGACTTACTTGTACTTAAGTTTCAGGAAGATCCAATCAAAACGGAAGGGGCTACGTAGATGACAAGGTCAAAAATCGGCATTTTCAGCAATCAAAGGGATGTAACTATGATAAATGGGCCGACTTGGCTCGTTTTCCAACTCATTCAAGTCTTTTCTCCCAGCCACCTTACATATAAGTTTCAGAAATATCCGATCAAAACTGGAGGGCCTACGGTGATGACCAGGTAAAAAATTGGCATTTTCCGCAATCAAAGGGATCTAACTCTATGATAAACGGGCGGCCTTGGTCAGTTTTCAAACTCATTCGAGCTTTTATCCCATGCCACCTTACATTAAAAGTTCAGAAAGATCTGATCAAAACTGGAGGAACTACGGTGATGACAAGGTCAAAAATCGGCATTTTCGGCAATCAAAGGGACGTAACTCTATGATAAATAGGCCGACTTGGCCCTTGTTCGAACTCACCTGAGGTGTTATCCCCAGCCACCTTACATATAAGTTTCAGAAAAATCCAATCACAACTTAAAGGCCTACGGTGATGACAATGTCAAAAATCGGCATTTTCAGCAATCAAAGGGATGTAACTCTATGATAAATGGGCCGACTTGGCCGGTTTTTGTACTCATCCTAGGTTTTATCCTCAGCCACCTTACATATAAGATTCAGAAAGATCCGATCAAAACTGAAGGGGCTACGGTAATGACAAGGTCTAAAATCAGCATTTTTCAGCAATCAAAGGGATGTAACTCCATGATAAATAGGTCGACTTGGCCGGGTTTCGAGCTCATTCGAGTTTTTATCCCAAGCCGCCTTACATATAAGTTTAAGAAAGATCCAATCAAGACTGCAGGGGCTACGGTGTTGACAAGGTAAAAAAAATCGGCATTTTTCAGCAATCAAAGGACGTAACTCTAAAATAAATTGGCTGAATTGGCCCTTATTCGAACTGATTCGAGGTTTTATCCCCAGGCACCTTACATATAAGTTTCAGAAAGATCCGATCAAAACTAAAGGGACCAAAGTGATGACAAGGTAAAAAATCGGCATTTTCAGCAATTGTGTGTGTGAATTCGGGTTTAACGTCGCTTTCAACAATTTTTCAGTCATATCACGACGGTGTCTGGTTGCGACAGGGAGCTCAATGCTCACTTTTATAGTGCTGCCTGACTGAAGTATCATGTCCCAGACACATTACATGATCCCACACCCAGTCACATTATCCTGACACTGAGTCGATCAGTCCTTGCTCTACCCCGTAAATCTGAGTGCCAAGCGAGGAGCAGCTAGTACCATTCTTAACGACTTTGGTATGTCGCGGCCCGGGATCGAACCCGTGACCTCCCGTTCCCCGGAGCGGACACTCTACCAACTGAGCTATCGGGGCCGGTACATTTTCAGCAATCAAAGGGACGTAACTCTATGATAAATGAGCTTACTAGTCCGGTTTTCGAACTCACCCGAGGGTTTATCCCTAGCCACCTTACAAATAAGTTGTAGAAAGATCCGATCCAAAACTGAAGGGGCTACGGTGATGAAAAAGTAAAAAATGGGCATTTTCAGCAATCAAAGGGACGTAACTCTATGATAAATAGGCCGACTTGGCCGGTTTTCGAACTCATCCGAGTTTTTATCCCCAGCCACCTTACATATAGCTTTCAGAAAGATCCAAGCAAAACTGAAGGGGCTACGGTGATGACAAAGTCTAATATCTGCATTTTCAGTAATCAAAGGAACGTAACTCTACGATAAATAGGCCGACTTTGCCGGTTTTCGAATTCATCCGAGTTTTTATCCCAAGCCATCTTACATAACGGTTTCAGAAAGATCCAATCAAAACTGAAGGGCCTAAGGTGATGACAAGGTCAAAAATCGGCATTTTCAGCAATCAAATGGACGTAACTATGATAAATGGGCCGATCTAGCCGGTTTTCGAACTCATCCGAGTTTTTCATCCCCATACACCTAACAGATAAGTTTCGGAAAGATCTAATCAAAACTGAAGGCGCTACGGTGATGACAAGCATTTTCCCATTGCAAGTCTATGGGACATTGGATTAACATAGGAACCAAAGTTTTTATTCAACTTTGATAAAAAATCTAAATTCTTCGTTGCTCCATCCAAGGATGCTACAGATAAGAAATGATTTAGATCAGCTTGCAGGCTGCAGAGATATAACTGGTCAAAGGTGGTGACGGACAGACGACGGACGACGGATGACCAGCCATACTATAAGCTCCCCTGGGGCGTTCGGCCCAGGTGAGATAAAAAGTGAAGCATTTTGACACGATGTTTAGAAGACAAGAACAATAACTCTGGCTTACTACTTTTGAAATTATGGCCCTTCGAACATCCATCTACCTGTCTCTCTGACCGTTATGTTTTCGTGCCCACTTGGGAACTACTTGAGATATTTTCTTGAAACTTTACAGAAACCATGAAACCCCATCAGGTGACATGCGGACGACAAACACTGGTTATGTTACTTTTGTCAGTTATGGCCCTTTGAACATTCAAAATAGTGTTTTTTGTTATTGTTTTTTTTTTTTTTTTAATTTTCTTGTGTCCACTTTGTTATTTGAAAACAGATTTATTTTATATATGCATAGCTCCATTAGACGATGTGAACAAAGACAAAGCCGGCCTCTTTAGCTAAGTCGGATGCGCGTCTGACTGGTGATCAGGGGGACGTGGCCAAAGTGGGCAATAGTCTTTCGTGGAGACTGATCATGCAATCTTTTGTATGGTCATTCTCTTCCTTCCGCTGATTCAAGAAGGGCAGTTGTCAGTTTCTGGCGAAAGAATGTGCACTGTACTGATTAATCTCTACATATAAGCCTGTCCAGAAAAACTGACCTAAAATAGTGTTAAACTCTAATACAAACCAGTGCTTCAGCTGAAGTGCACGAACCGCCGTATGCTTTTAGCTTTATGAGTGTTACCATATATGGGTACGGCGGCCATTTTGGTCATGTAACCTGGACCTAAAACGGTTTCCCCAATAAATGCGCCTTATCGTAAGGAGCAAAAATATATCTTATACTTTAGTACTGTATTCTGAATCGTTTGCAGGATACAATGCATTCTCACTTTTCCAATACAAAAGCATATGTGTCAAAGTTTGACTTAGGCACAAAGAAGGTCAGGGTCAACCCAGGGTCATCATTTTAGCAATTTATGATGGGCCTACGTCTCAGATGCTATTTATCAAGTTTCGTGGAAATCTGCCCAGTGATTCTGGAGAAGACTATTTTTGAAGGGTTTTTACCATATATGGCTTGGCTGCCATTTTGGTCATGTGACCTGGACCCCATGAGCAAATTTTGGTTTCCCCCATCCCATGGAGGCTCCATATGAAATTTGACTTAAATCGGCCCAACGGTTTCCGAGGAGAAGCAGTTCGAAAATTTTCACTTTTTTAGCCTCGGCGAGGCTATACTAAATGGAGTGTAATATTTCGCAAGTTCATTGGTTAGATCTCATTGGTATCTATCAGTATGCCAAAAATTGTTTAAATATTCCAACAAAAGCATATGTGTCAAAGTTTGACCTAGGCACAAAGAAGGTCAAGGTCAACCCAGGTTCACCATTTTAGCAATTTATGATGGGCCTACGTCCCAGATGCTATTTATTAAGTTTCGTGGATATCTGCCCAGTGGTTCTGGAGAAGACTATTTTTGAAGGGTATTTACCATATATGGCTTGGCGGCCATTTTGGTCATGTGACCTAACCCCATGAGCAAATTTTGGTTTCCCCCATCCCATAGAGGCTCCATATGAAATTTGACTTCAATCGGCCCAACGGTTTCCGAAGAGAAGCAGTTCGAAAATACACCAATTTTCACAAACGGGTTACGGACGGACAAACAGACAGACCATATATGGCTTAGCGGCCATTTTGGTCATGTGACCTAACCCCATGAGCAAATTTTGGTTTCCCCCATCCCATAGAGGCTCCATATGAAATTTGACTTCAATCGGCCCAACGGTTTCCGAGGAGAAGCAGTTCGAAAATTTTCACATTTTTCGCCTCGGCGAGGCTATACTAAATGGAATGTAATATTTCGCAAGTTCATTGGTTAGATCTCATTGATATCTATCAGTGTGCAAAAAATTGTTTAAATATTCCAAGCGGTTAAGTCACTATTACCAATTTTCACAAACGTGTTACGGACGGACTGACAGACTGACAGAATGACCGATTGACCGAATGACAGAATGACACGGTGATTTTAGGGCACTCTTAGAAATCAACCGACTTCAGTCGGTCGCTTTTTCTGCGGGTCGTGCAATAAAAGCAGAAGACAAGAACATAACTCGTCTATATTACGTTTGCAGTTATGGCCCTTTGAACATTGAAAATACTGATTTGGGTTTTGTAACTTGAGATGTAGAAGTAAAACAAAGATCAGGAATTGATACAATTAACTTACTCCACCCATAAAAGACACCAAAGGGAAAGAAATACAAACATTAAGCGACAAGACCATAATGGAAACCTAAACAAAGGAAGGCCATAAGGACAGTTACTTTCCCACGAAATGGCCATATGGCCATCCAAAATAAAAAGACAAAAGTTATACACACAGTAAGTAACAAACAACAACATAAATGAATCGCCACAGAAGAGCCGCCTTGGAACGGTCAGTGGAAGATTTCCACTGGGGGGCTTAAATCGATTTTACGTGGCCACAATCCTCGCCCTTACTTCCGTCGCGATTTAGACAAATAATTTGTTCAGTCCGCATGAAGGCCTCCTAACTCATCAGTGCAACATCTCCGTGAACACAAAAATCAAAGAACCACAGAGGTGAGACAACGGTGAGGACTCGACAGCAAGAAACCACTGAAATGCTGGAGCAAAAGAAAACCAACAGTTAGGCCCGACCAGAGACAGAGCATCAGGCACCAACCAACATTACCTTGAATTAGATCTCTCTAATTCTCAATAAGCCTTTACGTTGGAGCCGTCATAGAATCTGAGGCCTGACCCACCGGCGTGCAATTAAAGAGGGAAGCAAAGTTGCCAACCGTGATTGGGTTGAAGACCGTATGAGATATTTTTCATGAAATGTACCGGAAATGTAAAGCACCATAAGAGGATGTGCAGTTGCAACCCTTTTGAATATTGAAAACGGAGACTTGTCTTTTACCAGGGTTCGCTCTGTAACTGGAAAACAGATGTTTTCGTGAAAATTCATAGATTTAACGTAATGCACCATTTGATGATGTGCAGAAAACAAGAACCATAACTCTGACTTCATTTCTTGTGCAGTTCTGGCCATTTGAACATTGAAAATACTGATTCAGGCCAGCTACATGTACATGTATGTGACTTTAAAATATTCATATTTTTCAAAAATGTAAAGCATCATGGGACGACATACTGAAGTCAGGGATCATGATTATTAACCTTTTTTTATTAGCTCACCAGAGTCGAAGGCTCCGGGGGAGCTTATAGGATAGGCAGTTGTCCGTCGTCGTCGTCGTCTGCGTCTGCGTCAACACTTTCAAACGACATCTCCTGAAACCACTGGGCCGATTCAGCCCAAATGTCATCTGTATCATCCTTGGGCTAGGGGATTGAAAGTTTGTATTTTTTATGAAATTCGACTATTAGTTTGGTTGCTATGGCAACTTAAGAGTTTCGATAGACTTATAATGGGAAAAAATAGAAAAATGGCATTTACTGCCAAGCCTCTGCAGATGTTTTGCCAAAACTTTCATAGAAATATTCCTTAGGCAATCTACTATCTGCCATATGATTTAAGGCCTACTGCTTATTTCTATTGGTTGCCATGGAAACCAAAATAAAAAAAATAGACAAAAAAAAACTTCAAAAATCATCTCAGAAACCGAATGCCCTATTAGGCTGAGAGTTTTTGGAAATATTCACCATATTTGCCTTTACAGGTTTTGTGGTTTTTTTTTTTTTTTTTTGTTTTTTTGTTTTTTTTTTATAAAATTTGGCTCTTTAGTTTGGTTGCTATGGCAACTTAGCTTTTCCATAGACTTATAATGGGGAAAATTGAAAAATGGCATTTGCTGCCAAGTTATTGCAGATATTTTGACAAAACTTTCATAGAAATGTTCCTTGAGTAAATGTCTCTCAGCCATATGCATTAATGCCAACATGGGGGCATTAAAGGTTAAGCCTTTAGAAACCAGAATATATAAGGTTTTAGGGCGGGGATCTGAATGGTTTCTGAGATAGATGGCCTTTTGTGTACCCAGGAAGACCCCCAAATTGGCGTACCCAGGAAGACCCCCAAATTGGTGTCAATGAATGAGTTTCTTCATAAGGAACAAGAATATATAGGGTTAAGGGGGTGGAGATCTGTAAGGTTTCCAAGATATTGGGCCTTTTTATGAAATGGAGGGGGTGGGGCATGACCTCGGCACAACCCGGGGGACCCCCAGGTTGTTGTCACTGAATGCGTCTTATCATAAGGAACAAGAGTATATATGGTTTTGGGGTGGGGATCTAAATGGTTTCTGAGATATATGGCCTTTTGTGAAGAAGAAGGGGTGGGACAAGGCCCAGGGGCACCCCGTAAGACCCCCAAGTTGGTGTCAATGAATGTATATTTTCATAAGAAACAATAATATATATGGTTTAGGGGCGGGGATCTGTAAGGTTTCCAAGATATTGGGCCTTTTATGGAATGGAGGGGGTGGGGCATGACCCCGGCACGTACCGGGGGACCCCGAGGTTGGTGTCACTGAATGCATCTTATCATAAGGAACAAGAATATATATGGTTTTGGGGTGAGGATCTGGATGGTATCCGAGTTATATGGCCTTTTATGAACTGGAGGGGTTGGGCATGGCCCCGGCTTAACCTGGGGGACCCATATATATTCTTGTTCCTTATGATAAGACACATTCAGTGCCACCAACCTGGGGGGTCCCCAGGTTGTGCCGGGGTCATGCCCCACCCCCTCCATTTCATAAAAGGCCCAATATCTTGGAAACCTTACAGATCCCCATCCCTAAACCATATATATTCTTGTTCCTTATGAAGATACTCATTCATTGACACCAATTTGGGGGTCTTCCTGGGTGCGCCTGGGCCTTGCCCCACCCCTCCACTTCACAAAAGGCCATCTATCTCAGAAACCATTCAGATCCCCGCCCCAAAACCTTATTATATTCTTGTTTCTTGTGATATGACGCATTCACTGACACTAACCTGGGGGTCCCTCAGGATGTGCCGGAGTCGTGCTCCACCCCTTCATTGCATTAAAGACCCAATATCTTGGAAACCTTACAGATCCCCACCTCTAACCATATATATTGTTCCTTATGATAAGACACATTCATTGACGTCAACCTGGAGGTCTTCCGGGTCAAGCCTGGGCCTGGGCCCACTCCACCACTTCACAAAAGGCTATATATCTCAGAAACTGTTCAGAGCCCCACCCCTAAACCATATATAATTATCTTCTTTGTGATAAGACACATTCAAATAACACTAGCTTGGGAGTCATCCGGACTGCCTGGGTCATGCCCCATTGCTTTACTTCATTAAAAGCCATTTATCTCAGAAATCATTCAGATCCCCACCCATAAACTAACATTCTTGTTCCTTATGATAAGACTCATTCAGTCACACCAATCTGGGGGTCACTTTGTGCTAGGGCAATGCGCCCAGCCCCTCCACTTTAAAAGACCATATATTTCAGTAAAAAACCATTCAAATCCCCACCTCATAATCATATATGTTCTTGTTCCTTATCAATAGCACACCCTCTTGGGGGCCACAGGGGCTATTCTTCTCCTCTCCACGCCATAGAAGGGCCTCATATATCAGAAACCATTCAGATTCCCATCCATAAACCATATATATATATATTCTTGGTCCTTATAGGGACAACAATCTTGGGCTTTCCTGGGATCAACAGGACATGCCCCAACCCCTCCAGCGCTTAAGAGGCCCTGTAACTCCGGTATACAGATCCCCACTGCTACACCATATATATACTTATTCCTTATGATAAGACGCATTTAGTGATTCCAACCAGGGCTCCATTGGGTCCATGCCCTACACCCTCTACTAATGTTTTAGATACGGAGTCCATATGGGTGCTCAATTTGGATATAGGGGTTCATTTGGGAGACTTTATAATTGGTAGATTAAAATGGTATCATGTTAAAATACATGGCTGCCATTGGGCAGTGTCCACCTGAGCTCTGGTTTATGAAATTTGGCACTTTAGTTTGTTTGCTATGGCAAGTTAAGAGTTTCCATTGACTTATAATGGGGAAAATTGAAAAACGACATTAATGCCTTTCAAATTATTTTGTCACACTTTAGTAATATATAGGCTGATTGGGTGCAAATTTTATCTGTAGCATCCTTGGGCACAGGGCTTCCATGGTTAATTAAAATACAGTGGCCCCCTGAGCTCTGGTGAGCATTGTGGCCCATGGGCCTCTTGTTTTATTTTGGTTTCCATGGTAACCAATAGAAATGAAAAAAAAATCATATGACAGATAGCAGATTACCTGAGGAACATTTGTATGAAAGTTTTGTCAAAATATCTGCAGAGGCTTGGCAGTAAATGCCATTTTTCTATTTTTCCCATTATAAGTCCATGGAAACTAAGTTGCCATTGCAACCAAACTAAAGATTCGATTTTATTAATAAACACAAACTTTCAACCCCCCAGCCCAAGGATACTACAGATGAAATTTGGGCCCGATCGGCCCAGTGGTTTCAGAGAAGATGTCGTTTGAAAATGTTGACGTCACACGACGACGCAGACGCTGACGACGAGAGACAACTGCCTATCCTATAAGCTCCCCCGGAGCCTTCGGCTCTGGTGAGCTAAAACATTTATGTCATCAATGCCCAACCAGAGGCATGCTACACATGAGAAATGATTGAGATCAGCCTGGACACCGAGGCGAATAAATTCTACGATAGTCATAATCATTTATATGATGCGGCTCTCTTAACTAGAGGCTATACTCAGCATACTCTCCGTCCTTACATTGATTCTGAAATTAATCATGAACGCCATTTCTTCATTAATAAGGGTATGGATTTTATAGATTTGCCCAGCATTTTTCGTGAGAGCTCGGTGCTTTCTTCCATTCCTGCCTATTTTCAAAGTACTGAAACATCTATAATATGTTATAAATATATCAAACCTGTTAGATCTCATTCTTAATTTCAATAAACTGGTTTCAGATCTTGATATTGATACTAATACTACTGATTCATGTGATTGTAAAAACTCAGTGTATTGCTATCCTGCTGCTCGTCATGTAATTACTGGCAATTTGAAAATTATTCCTGATTCTAGGATAAGGAATATATTTTCTAAAGGACCGAAATATCGGTTTCCTTCTAAAATTGATTTCAGTAAATGTAGAGAAGAAATCGCTGCTGCCTTGAATGAATTCGGTAATCGATTGTATAAATGAGAGTATGTTGAGCATAAAGCCCTTAAGGACTGGAAACTTAGCATTTTAAAACTAGTGAATAACCGCATTTCTATTCTCAAAATACTAACTTATACCTCCTAAGCCTAAGACGTCTTTACGTCATCTTAAACTAGGTATTCAAGAATTTCGTAAGAGGTTTGTTTTGGCCATGCAGACAAGGTCGTTAACAACGTCGTCGTGCGACGGCTCCACTATGTTAACACGCTTAAGCAGGAGCTCGGTGGTACCTTACAAAGCACGGTTTATTGCAAATTCTAGCTCTTGCACTACCTCTGAACTTTCTAAATTATTAACTTCCCGTCTTACTGCTATTAAAACGCATGTGATTAGATATTGTGATAAAGTCTTTGAAAGATCAGGAAGAAATCTGTTTTGGTCTATAAAAAAATTCGATTGAGGTTTTAAATAAATTGAAATCCGGAAGTTTTCGTGCTTCAAGTCTCTACTTGAGATTTTTTCTCCACTCTTTACACTACACTTCCTCATAATCTTATAAAAGAAAAGCTCAATGATTTGAATGGGCGTTTCACAGAGAAGATTCTCTATCTTGCATGTAATGTCAGAAATGCATTTTCACTTCTAAAGAGCCTAAGAATTATACACTTTGGTCATGTCAGAAAGTGTGCGATGTCCTCACCTTTTTACTTGACAATATTTCATTACGAGGTCCTCGTAGATTCGGTACTTAGTTATTTTGACACATTGTAGGTATTCCGATGGGCAAGAATTGCGCACCCCTAATGGTGGATCCGTTCTTGTATGGTTATGAGACTTCATGTTGTCGCTTTCCATTGATAACCAATGTGAAATTATTGAAGCTTTTAGCTCTACTTTTAGATATTTAGAGGATTTATTAAATATTGGCAATACTTACTTTAATGGTTTGATCAGTCAGATTTTTTTGGATTTACATTTGTCTATTGTAGATGAATTGGTTTCTTGCAAAATTTATGATAAACGTGATGATTTTGATTTCGAGATTGCAAATTTTCCTTTTTTAGACGGTGATATTCCTCGTGCGATATCGTACGTGGTTTATATTTCGCAGTTAATTCGATGCGCAAGAGTGTCTAGTATTGTATCGGACTTCACTCTTAATAAATTATTAACCGCTAAAGTTCTTAATCGGGGGTATCGGTATCAAACTAGGTAAAGCCTTTTCTAAGTTTTATAGACGTCATTCTGATTTTGGTTTCAAAATTCAATGTTGGACTTAAAACACTTCTGCAACATGGCCTATCGGAACCCGAATTCTATGGACTTAGTATATAAATTTAGAAAAATACATGCCTGTAATGACTTTAGTATCCAATTTCGTAAAATCGTTCGTCGATATATAAAGATTGAGTACAACATAAATGTTATAAAACAGACTGCATGCATGGTGGTTAACGCAATCACGGTTGGCAACTTTGCTTCCCTCTTTGATTGCACACCGGTGGGTCGGGCCTAAAATTATATGACGGTTCCAGCGTAAAAACAAAGAATACTAAAATAAAATTCCATTTATGTTGGTTGGCGCCTGATGATCCGTCTGGTCGGGCCCCTCGGAGTCTAACTGTTGGTGTTCTTTTGCTCCAGCAAATCTGTTGTTGTATGCTGTCGAGTCGTCAACCTGGTTTCATCTATAGTTTTTTATTTGTACGTTCTCGGAGATATTACACTGATGAGTTAGGTAGTGGACTAAACCGTGACAGGTAAGGGCGAGGATTATGTCCATGTAAAATCGATTTAAGCCCCCCAGTGGAATACTTTCCACTGACCGTTCCAAGGCGGTTCTTCTGTGGCGGTTTATTTATGTTGTTGTTTGTTACCGTGTGTATCACTTGCGTCTTTTTATTTTGGATGGCCTTTGGCCATTTCGTGGGAAACTGACCTTATGGCCTTGTTTAGTTTTCAATTATGGTCTGGTCGCTTCAGGTTTGCGTTTCTTTCCCTTTGGTGTCTTTGATGGGTGGAGTAAGTTAATTGCATAGATTTCTGATCTTTGTTTTACTTCTTTGCAGGATACAGAGATATAGCTGCTATGAAGTGTGGACGGACGACGGCCGACCCACTATACTATAAGATCCCTTAAAGCCTTCGGCCCAGGCGAGCTAAAAATCTCAGATGGATTTCAAAAAGACAAATCTTAATGCGTGTACCATGCTTAAACCCACTGTATGCTAGTGGACGCTATTGCTATATGCTGGACAAGTTCATTTGGCATATTAGGGGTGTCTGGTCTTTTTTCATTTGATGGAAAATTCTGTTAGCAAATAGTAAAGGCCCTGATCAGATGCCACATTGTGTGGCATCTGATGTGGGCCTGCACTGTTTGCGAAGGTAACATCTTAAGGGTTTTCCCGTATACACTGGGTCAACAGATTTGGCTCTCGGAATCTAACACAGATTAAACAATTTTATTAGGAACATTTTACCTGAAAATATTCCACCTTGTAAATATAGCAAGGTCTTGTAAGTTTGATATTAGTGCTTCAAAAACAAGAATATTGTTCATACTCCCGAAGTTAAGGCCAATAGCATGTGGTTAGACTAATCAAAATGACCATGACCATCGTCCTCAACAGCTCGATTCTGGCAACAAACATGATCACTTTAACCCTAGTCCTATTGATCACAACCACCACTACCTTTTGCTTACAGTGTAGTTCCAGATCAGATGGCTTCTTTAGAAGCCAACTGATCTGGATCTACACTTGCTCATTTGGGATTTTGGACTGAACGAATACATTATCAAGTAATTTGAGTGGTTTTACTATCAACCAATCAAAGTAGAATTTGTTTTTCTACAAACACATAGACGTCTCCCACTTTTTGACCCAAGTGTGACCTTGACCTTTGAGGTATTGACCTCGTCTCATGGTTGTTAACATTTCTGCTATGTAATTTCAAAATCCATCTGAAAATAAAGTTATTGACCAGACACGATTTGTCCATACATGAAAACTTCCAAGGGAGATAACTCAAAAGTTATAAATCCGAGATTTATATAGTTCTTGCGCACTGCACGTCGTGAAATATTGATTAATACTTATGACGTTTCGTGAAGATGGCTTGAACAGTTTTCAACGGACCGATGGATAGACGTCCGGGGGAAAAACAATAAGTTTCCGAAAAAAAAAATCGGGGGAGACAAATTACTCTATTAAGAGAAAAAGATAGGGAAACTGGACCAATGGTACGAACGGGTCTTGGTGCTCTTTAGAGCCACCAAGAGTACCAAACACCTGGAGTTCGCTGCCAACCTCACATTTCTTTACACTGTAGGCTCACTTCCTTACATACACCTATTAAGAAAGTCAGGAAAAATCTATGGTCAAACTTTATCCTGCTGTTCACGACAAACCCTACCTTTGCAAACTAGATCCTGATCAGATGGCTTCTGAAGAAGCCATCTGATTAGGATCTACACTTTTTGATGCAGTTTGTGAATTGAACAATCATATATCAAGTAGTTTGATTTACTGACAATCAGCAATGGTAGTGGCTTAAATTATGCAGCGGAATGGAGAGTATGATATTTTCTAGCAATGGTCAACATGCACTAAAATGGCAGGTACCGAACCCGCGTCCTCTTTGTCAACAGCAAGACGCGCATCCGTCCGAGCTACTAAGGCCGGAAGGCCTAGTGTAGTAATGGGCAAAAATATTCAAATGGTCGATTTATAATCTGTTATTTCAAACTATTAAAACAATGACAATTTAATGCAACATTTTAATCATAAATACAAAATGCAACAAACAAATAAATTCAAATCATAACATTTGTCTTGCCAAGTCAGAATGGTCGTTTGTTTCATCCAACACGAGCAGCAGTCAGTCTACTTGGTTGATACCATGAGGAGAGTAACAAACCATACACTTCCTGCAAAGAATAGTCGCATATGGTTCATAGCAAAATAGATTGCACTGGAATATGGACATATGTATAAAAATCGTGAACAAAGTGCGTTTTAAATATCATGATAAATAGAACAAGCTGTGTTTGTTAAACACCGATGCCCGTGGACAGCGCATGTGCAGTATATGAAAGCCCTATCACTGACCAATCACATGACGAAAACACGCATATACAAATGCATTGAAACTTAACCGCCAAAAAAAAAAAAATAGAGCGAACATTGATGAAAAATTGCGATTAGTTTGCTCAGAATAAAGGTTGTGTCCACAATCTATATTTTGGAGATAAGGTTTACCACTGTAAACTCTAGTTTTACTATATAAATAAGGGTTTCAAGGGGGGGTCAAAATTGTATAGGCGTGTTTTCGTGATAGATGTTATGGCTGATGATCAAGATTTAACAGAGTTGTCAGAAGACAACATAGCTCGCCTTTGGGGCCTTCGTTGGTAGAGGACAATGAAGTTATCAAAAATTAAAATTCTTCTGTGAATTATTTCCGACTGCAGCAATTTAAAGAGAAACAGACAGTAACCCTAAGAACCCTATTGAAGAATCTCGTTTTAAGGGTTTTCGTTTGAAAAAAAAAATCCAATTTTGCTGCTCCAGACCCTGAAAGTCAAACTCAAGATCTCCTACCCAACATTTGCACCAAGCATCTTAAAACCCATAAAAAAATGATGACATTAGAACAGTGACAATTTTTTTAAATAATTTAGGCACATTGACCTTGACCACGAGCTCCAGACCTGAAAGTCGAACTCATTTCTTAAGAAAAAAAATGCAGTAAAAAATGTATATTGATTTTTACTATTTTATGAATCAAATTTTCAAATAAAATCAATCACAATAAGAGCTCGCAGATAAATTTTAAGTGAATGCGGACGCTGACGACGCCGACACCTGAAGCCGGGGGTATAGCAATAGCTCCCCTACTTTTGTAAGGCGAGCTAAAACGTAGGCCAAGGTGACGAGGTAAAAAAAAAATACGTTACGACTGGAAAGGTCTTGTCACAAAGGCACACGTGAAATATGAAAGCCCTATCACTTATCGATCGAAAGTTATTGGCAATGTTAATGCCTATAGGTTGGTCAAACATCAAGGTCAATGTCGGGTTAAAAACTATAGTAATACTGGAAGGAATATGAAAGTCCTGTCACTGCCCAATCAAACGTTATGGCCAGTGTTAAGGTTTTGGCGGACAGGCAGACAAAACTATATGCCCCCGAATCTTTGATTCCGTGGGCATAAAATAGAATCGTTCGTTCGTGCTCCTGTATATTAAATTTTTTAGACCTTGAAAAAAAAATAACCGACAAAGCCTCGCGTTTTATAGTTTTCCTCAACTCTGAATAATTCTGTCAATAATTCACAAGCATTCATGTAAGATTCATGTAAAACACTCAACACAGCATACAACGAAACTTCCACGGCTCTTTGGTACCAAGGTAGTCCGAGGCACAGTTACAAATAAGTGATGTTATACTTTTGCCCAGTACTGATAAACCTTTGTAAGTGCTGATTAGAAACTCTTCGGCGAGGCGGTTCTAAAGAATACAGTTTATGGAGAACTTACAAACTAACCCTCAATTATCACAACAGTTACAGGTACCCTGATTGGCATGCGTGGGGAATTGCCGATTAAAATGATCTGGTCAAATATGAACAAAGTCCATCACATGATTTGCAAAATATGAAAACCAAACAGTCTGACCGGGTCATGGGTGCGGGTATTGCTGTGTAAAAAATTGGACCTAAATCTATTACAAAAATAAACCAAATCCATCATATGGTTGAAACATTTCCATGACCGTGACCTTATGTGTGAGGTCATGGACGATGGCATTTCTGAAAGAAACTGACCTATCGTCATACAAGCCACGAACCAAATCCATGATATGGTTTGCAGAACGAGCCGTTAAACTATAAATGTTGACGCCGATGTCGACCTCAAAGCCGGGGTTGGGGTTGTGCAACAGCTCTTGTCCAGGCGAGCTAAAACGACATGAACGCACCTGTAATAACTGAAGCGTAATTTCATTAAGCTGTCAGTTATAATTCCATACTTTAGTGAACAGCTTTAACTATAAAGTAAGATTTTAAATAATTTTATGATAAACATTCTCGTAGGGTTTCTAATTCAAATGGAATTAATGAACGTTTTGATGTTCAATGAATTGGTCGGTCATATAACACCCCATGTCATTAACTTGTATAACATACGCGAGGCTCATTTACGACGTTCAGCTCGTCGAAATCTGGATAGTAATGGATCATACGGAGATTGGACTCGTTTAACGGATCGTGGACCCGGTTAAAAATCGTGTACAAGTTTGGAGAAGCCCGAAATCAGACCTACACCTGGTGCGTAAGGCGAAGAGCTTTTACTAGATCACCGAGACTTCAAGGGATATAAAAACAAATCGTTTGAAAGGTACTACGTTAATGTAATATTACCTAGTAATGTTGGAGCTCCGCTGCCTGTGGGTATTATATGCAGAATTCTGTTTGTCTCGAAGTATCTGTCACCAGCTTCCAGTGTACTGTTGTCAATGCTTCGCTTTTTCTTTGTGCAGCTCTGAAATAAAGTTATTTGCGTTTAGGTTTTACGTCTTCAACATTTAAGGTCATTTTGGGATACCTTGGTTCCGATTGTGGGAGTTTATCCTATTACGAGCTGAAATGACGCGTCAAGCCGTCCGCCCACCGAAACCAGGATTTATGGAGTGGTCCTCGACTTGCACCACCAGGGCAGTCTTAGACCTAGAAGCGGGTTACCAGTACTCTTGTGTGGTAGGTTTCAGGTCTGCGCGGAAGCACCATGCAGCAGGTCTGTGCGGAAGCACCATGCAGCCCAGTCTATGTCTCTAAGCTTCGGTTTTTAAACACAATAACTTTATATTCTGAATTATCCGGTTTACGGGTTTATATGGCGAAGGACGAACGAGCTGCGACTGTCGCTGCCATATGAATGCATGGGAAAACCTTTATAATATAAAGTCAATGACCTTTATTATGTATCCAATATTTTAAGTGTACTAAAATCAGCCTGTTGGTTGGCGCCTGATGCTCCGTCTTTGGTCGGTCCCCTCGGAGTCTAACTGTTGGTACTCTTGCTGCAGCAATACTATTGTTGTATGCTGTCTAGTCGTCAACCTTGTTTCATCTGTAGTTTTTTTTAGCTCACCCGACCGAAGGTCATGGTGAGCTTTTGTGACCGAGATGTCCGGCGTCATCTTGGGTCGTGCGTCGTGCGTCGTGCGATGTTCGTCGTTCGTCGTGCGTGCGTAAACTTTTCTTGTTAACACTAGAGGCCACAGTTTTGATCGAATCATCAAACTTTGTAGGAATGATCATCATGACAATATGTCGGTCAAGTTCGAATATGGGTCATGTCGGGTCAAAAAGTAGGTCACCAGGTCAAATTAAAGGAAAACTCTTGTTAGCGATCTAGAGGCACAGTTTTGGTCCAATCTTCCTCAAACTTGGTCAGAATGTTCATCCTGACAATATCTCGGTCAAGTTTGAATATGGGTCATTTCAGGTCAAAAAGTAGGTCAGTATGTCAGATCATAGAGAAACATTGTTAACACTCTTGAGGCCACAGTTTTGTGTCCAATCATCCTCAGAATGATCATCCTGACAATATCTCTGTCAAGTTCGATTATGGGTCATGTCGGCCAAAAAATAGGTCAGGTCAAATCATAGAAAAACCTTTTAACACTCTAGAGGCCACAGTTTTAGTCCAATCATCATCAAACTTGCTCAGAATTGTCCTCTTTATATAATACCTTGGACAGGAGGGTATTTTATTTGACAGTAAATGCTGTTAGCAAACCGTGCAGACTGATCAGATGCCACGTTCTGCGACGTCTGATCTGGGCCTATGCTGTTTGCCAGGCTACCCCTTCAGGGTTTTCCCGCCTTTTAGTGGTTATTATAACCTTAAACAAATATTTTGTATGATAACACAGTATCTCAAGCAATTCAGACTTTCAGGGTGTTTGGATCATGGTCAAAGTTGTTTTGGCCATTTTTAGAAAAATAAAAACATTGTCATCACTCGACCTACTTTTATTTCATAATTTCCCCACGATAACCATGCTACAGATTAGAAATGATCGAAATCAACCTTCAGGCTGCAGAAATATAAATGCGGTTAGATATGGGGCGGCGGACCTTTCATCACAACCTCGGGTAAAAGTCCCACTAAATTGGAAGCAACGTCTCAAATGACCTAAATAGTATAAACCCCAAATCAAACAAACAAAATTGGTCAAATCATAATTGAGACTGCATTTTTGGTTAAAGCTTCATGAAAATTGCCAAGAATGTTTGCCTTTATAAAATCTTGAATGTTTGAATATGGGTCATGTGGGATCAAAAACAAGGCGATGAATAGACTCAGGTGAGCGATACAGGACCATCATGGTCCTCTTGTTTATTTGTATGTTCTCGGAGATGTGACACTGTTGAGTTAGGAAGCCTTCATGCTGACTAAACAAAATTAGTGTATACCGCGACAGAGGTTAGGGCGAGGATTGTGGCCATGTAAAATCTATTTAAGCCCCCCAGAGGAATACTTTCCACTGACCGTTCCCAGGCGGTTCTTGTGTGGCGGTTTATTTATGTTGTTTGCTACTTGCTGTGTGTATCAATTTTGTCTTTATTTTGGATGGCCATTTGGCCATTTTGTGGGAAAGTAACTGTCCTTATGGCCTTCCTTTGTTTAGGTTACCATTATGGTCTGGTCGCTTCATGTTTGCGTTTCTTTCCCTTTGGTGTCTTTGATGGATGGAGTAAGTTAATTGTATCGATTCCTGATCTTTGTTTTACTTCTTTGGCTGGCATAACTGAACAAAGTTCATATATTCTCAAGTGGTTTGAAATGGAAAATAATGGGAGGACGTTATCCGACACGTTGAAAGCCCACGCCGAATGGCGCTAAAGTGAAAAGGGTGTTCACGCACGTTTGTAGATCTGTGCAGTTTCCATTAAAAACTTAGACGTTTACGAATGTAGGCAACCATTTTTTTCTGAATTGTCAGTTTTATGTCTTTCAAAATACTATATTCTGAAGAACAAGCAAATTCTAAACAGATTTGTGTGATCCATTTTGCTTTATGCCGTTTACATATTCAGTCTATTTATGTTCTAACTTCAGTTGATACGCACAGGACGCCTGCTAATTTTTTTTTAAATACTAGCAATTTGTAAATGGTTCTATGAATCACTGATCATTATGGACGATTCACTCGATTATCTTATACCGGGGTCAGTAACTTTTTATAAAGAAGCATTTTTGGTGTATATGAAAGTTCGGTAATATATATCGGGTATAATAAATGAATGAAAGAACAATCAACGGGCTTCGACAGGTTGGTTTTATTGTCGACTAGTTTCGGTCATATAATGACCTTTCTCAAGACATTGTACAGAGAAACAAAAAAAAACTGGATCAATAATCACGCGATACCAATTGTTCTAAAATCAAAGTGAAAGTATATATACTTTACATTCAAGTTGCCAAGGGACACAGTGGGACTTTAAATAATTCCCTTATGATAACGAGCCTCCTTTTGTTCTAGTTACCTCTTATGAGAGGTTCATTTTTAGTTTAACTTAGCCGAAAGTACTCACCGCTGCACAGTTTGAACTTCCCGTTGATGGACAGACTTTCACCGTACAGTGAAAATAGATGTCATCGCTGTCGTAGAATTTGAAGACGTACAGTGTGACGTAGTAGCGGTTGATGAGGGCAACAATGGATGAAACCGATGTAAAATCACTGCTAACCAAATCGTCATCATCGGCACATCTGTTGACAGAAATTATGTAAGTAAGCTACACAAATGACTTGAAAAAAAGCACAAATATTCTAATGAATATGAAGTGGAAGCTCTGTGCCAGCCATGAAAGTTCTTTTAGGCCTCAGTGACTCAGTTTTCGTCTTAGGCCTCCGTTTTCCTCCTGAATAGGTTAGCAACCTTAGTATCTCTCATGTGCTTAACTCCTACGTGACGATGTGATCTTCACAAATAGTTTTTGGGTGGTCCATTTCTAATTATAGGCCCGTCTGAACTGAATGAACGTTCTTTAAGCAAACCGTCTAGACATTTAAGCCGGGTCTGCACCGTTTGATAAAGTCGCAGAAAATGCCGCTAGGTATATATAGTCCGGTGTTAATGATAACACGAAGGATACTACTGTTGATTTGCTTCTCTCTACTGTTCTGCTTTTGAAAGAATCACCAGTATATCCTTTCAGCCCTGACTGAATTCTGAAAGGTACTTTCATGTTTGACAGACGTTATTAGTGTACGCAGGATGTCAAAATCATTAGAGCCAATAGCAAACTATTGATACTCATGAGAATGCTTGTTAGGTAAACACTGATCTAGTAAAATAAATTTTTAAATCCAAAAGTCCGAAAAGTGATCAATCTCGCCGTCGCCAGTTCAAGGACACATTCAAATAATAGTTGAACTTGTGCACATGCCAACATATTTGCTATCTTTAGCTCCTAACTTCAGTGGCAGGCCATAAAACTGTCTCGAGACTGCTGTTAATACTTAACCTTGCAATTTATTGCAACTAAACTTGCGTACCCGTTGGTAAATAATGATTTTGATGTACCAGTGTTGTCTGTACCAGAGTAGGCTGTGCAGCTAGGTAGGGCATAGTAATCACCTGCAAGACATAAATTTCACCGTCAGCTACAAAACGGAACTGAAAATCGGAGCGAGTAAGCTTTTAGTCCGTGACTAGGTCTCAGTGACACTAAAGTTAAACTAGAATTTGTTTTTCTACAAAAACACAGATGTCTCCCGTTTTTGACCTTAAGTATGACCTCGACATTAGAGGTATTGAGCTGGGTCTTGTGTGTCTAATGAAGATGAACTTTTGCAAAGTAACTTTAAAAATGTTCATAGAGAAATAAAAAAGTTATTGGCCGTACACAGAAATACTCTTTTTTACCTTTCTAGGTATGACCTTGACATTAGAGGTATTGACCTTAGTCTTGCACATGACTCCTGGTCTAATGACGGTGAACATTTCTGCATGGTTACTTTATAAAGTCCATCCAGAAATGAAAATAAAAGTTATTGACTCGACACAAAAAAACAAAACTTTTTTTACCTCTGACCTCTTAGTATGACCTTGGAGGTACTGACCTGGGTCTAGTGTGCACCACATAGTCTCATGATGGTTAACATTTCTGCCAAGTAATTTCACAATCCATCTAAAAATAAGAAAGTTATTGACCAAACACGAAAAAGCCCCTTTTTGACATTTGACCTTTATGTATGACCTTGACATTTTATGTACCAAACTGAATCATGCATGCAACACATCGTCTCGTGATAGTTAACATTTTTGCCAAGTAACTTCAAATTCTATCTAAAAATAAGCACGTTATTGACAACACCAAAAAAGGCCCCTTTTTACCTTTGACCTCTAAGTATGACCTTGAACTTTGAGATACCAACCTGGGTCATGCACGCAACATATTGTCTTATGTTGGTTAACATTTCTGCCAGGTGATTTCAAAATCCATCTCAAAATAAGAAAGTTATTGACCAAACACGAAAAAGGTCTCTTTTTTGACATTTGACCTCTAAGTACGACCTTGACCTTTGAGGTACCGACCTGCCTCATGCGCACCACACATCGTCTCATGGTTGTTAATATTTCTGCCAAGTAATTTTAAAATCCATCTGAAAATAAGAAAGTTATTGACCGGACACGATTTGCCCATACATATATACATACCGACAAACTTCCAAGGGAGATAATTAAAAAAGTATAAAGTTATAGTCGTGCGGACTGCACGTCGTCTAATGCTGATTAATATTTATATGAAGTTTCGTGAAGATAGCTCGAACGGTTTTCAAGTTATAGAGCGGAAACGAATGTGTGACAGACGGAGAATGTGCGACAGACAGACAGACAGACGCCCGGGGGAAAAACAATATGTCTCCGAAAAAAAAATTCGGGGGAGACATAATTCGGCAATTGAATATTAGGTCCCAAATGACGACATTATAACCACTGATTATAAGGGCAGTGAGACTTCACGGCAGGCAAGCATGTGTCCATATTTTCACCGATTCATTTGAAACGGGTAACTGAATATAAAAAAGCAGTAGTTTTGATTAGAGTTTTAACGTCCACGTTTTCACTATAGGTCATTTTGGAGACTTCTCTTCCAATTTTGTGGACTTTCAGACATCGAGCCCAGTCGCCCAATGAAACCAATAGGGTTTCAAAGTTTGTACGGTCCGACTCTTACCGCTTTGCCTGGGCAGGCTTACATCCTATAAGCCGTTACAAGTACACGTGTGCGATCGGTTTCAGCTCTGCGCGGAAGCATCATGAAGCCCATCTATTTCTTCAAGCCCCGATGAGCGGGGGCGAAAAAGTCACATCACGAAAACGCTTATATATGGTTTTGACCCCCTTGAACCCCACTATAGTAAAACTGGGGTTTACGGGGGTAAACCTTTCTTATTTCTCGTCTAAAATATAGATTTTGGATACTCGGCGGTTCCAACGTACCCACAATCTATATTTTGAGCCGAAATAATATATTACAAGTTCATCTGAAAATGTTCATATTTTTGGTGGTAAAATTTACAATGTATTTGTAAAGGCACGTTTTCGTAATGAGTACAGATCGTTGACCTTTTCATGAATACTATGCTTCATAAGGCAACAGACTTTCACCTCTTTATTCGCAAAATCTTTACTGTATATTCTGATATGACATCGGTACAGGAGCGAGTTTCAGCTTCTATTTCAGAAGTGTGCCTTTACTTATGACATTGTCATCCCTATATAACGGTACGCGATGGATCGGCCAGTGTGACGTAATGTTCACTAAACATTCAGCCTGTAGTAAAACTTGCTATATAGGGGATCTTACACGAGTATACAAGTGCTCAGTTATTACTGAATTTATTAAACGAGTTACGGAAAAGGGATAAAATGAGAGGCTTTGCCGAGCATTTTATACCTTTTCCTCAACGAGTTTAATAAATTCAATAATACATGAACACGAATGCAAGATTCTAATTATCATACGACATCAAAAGGCATTATATGCACGATTTTAACAAATATGTCGATATTCCGCCATTGGTAAACGCGACGTTGTTAAGAACATCGTACGTGTAACGTTACGGGACGCATCTATGTAATTCAGATATTTAATCCGCTAGTGGATTATCAATTTATTGCATTACGTTATTATACTCAGATGCGACTTCATGATACTATTCTTTATTAAGACTACGTAAACATGTTTACTTGGTACGTCTAATGTCCAATAGATTGAGGCTCCAACATCAGCTTCCGTTACTTCCGCGGCTGTGAGCGAAGAAATTCCACGTAGTTCTGTCGAAATTACAAAACTTGGTGTCTGTGCCAGCTCTGTTGAGGTCTCTAAACTGCAAGAAGTGAAAACTTGCATGGCAATGCGTCATAAATGCGACAAGTCCGTATAAAAAATGGTGATATAAAAAAGTCTTCATTGAAAGATTATGGTTGACTGAATTATAAGCATTACGTCCAACGGGAACAGCGAACGTGATACCATTTTCTCTATTCACCTATATAATTTCGACCCTCTTAAACCCCACTTTTATATGGTAAAAATGGGGTTTACAAGGGTAAACCCGATTTCTTATTTCTGCTCTAATATAGATTCTGGCTACTCGTTAGAACCGTCTCGCTGAGGCGGTTCTAATGAGTGCCACCATCTATATTTTGAGCAGAAATAAGAAATCATAATTTTTAATATTATGATTTTCATTTTTTCGGCGATAAAGGTGGCGATGTTTTTGTAAAGGCGTGTTTGCGTAATGCTTGGACATTCTCTTGAATATAACGACAAGATGTATGTTCGCAGGCTTCCGATTAGGGTTATCATTGCTTCGAGTACGGAAAGCTATATAAAAAGCGCTCATAGCTATAAGAAATCCAGTTTTGTTAAGGAAAGCTCAGTGTATTGTTTAGTAATTTTTACCCGATTTGCGCGTTCATGTTTATTGAACTGTGATAATCGCATGGTCAACAGTAGGTTCCCAGCAGGCACCCGATGTAATCGTGACGTCATCAACGTCGGTGTGACCTCATAACATTTATGCAATGTGATATCCAAGTCTGTGCACGATTTGACGTTGCAATAGCGACGTGTGCCTGCTGGGTTACCTTGAGTGTTTGGGTCGACTATATATCATTCGTCCCAAAAAGCTTAACCCTTATAACGCTGAATAACTAATTTAGGCACACCATTAGCTAACTATCAACCAAATCAAGCTACTTGATAAAATAGATGTTGATGGATCTTTAATTAGAAGTTTAACCTCCGTCAACACTGTAAAGTTCATTTTGGAGACGATGCTTCCGATTTTGTAGGGCTTTTACCCGACATTGAGATGAAATGACATCTCAAGTCCTGCCTCCCAATAGGGTTTATTGGGATGGACGAGCCGACACCCCGCTTTACCTGGGCAGGCTTGCAACCTCTAAGCGGTTTTCCAGTACTCGTGTGCGGGTCGGTTTCAGGTCCGTCTGGAAGCATCATGCAGACCATATATTTTTTTCAAGTCCCGATGGGCGGGTCTACACCGTTTGCAAAGTATGGGTGGTCATTTGCAGCTAGGTAGATGCTCGTGACTGGCATAATTAATCCGACGGGTTAAGTTGATGCTTGATTTGCATAGCATCTACGAAATGTACCAGTCAATCTGCGAACAAGCGAGCTGCTTGTGTGCCAGCAAGTGGAACTTCGAAATAACTGCTCGTTTCTTTTGAATATGAGCCAGCGCATGACAATCTACAAGTAGCCTTGAGCGACCAGCGTATTGGCGAAGTCTGATCAGAGTCAGATCGTATGTACCTACTATAGGCTAATATCTATGAAAAGAGACGCAAGCAAAAGATCTCGTCACAGTGGATGATGGCGCAGGTCGATTTCAGTCTCTGCGGGTCTATTGTAGTTTGTCATGCGCAGGCTCATATCTGAAAAAAATGCTTGTTTTACGGGCCAGTCAAAAGGTGAGGTCATGTTGGGTGGGCCAAAGCAGAAGAACGCCTCTGCACTGAAAGCTACACAGTATATAAACCCTTATCCTGCTGAATATTTTAAGTAGTCGCACCCATTTCTGATTATCAGCCAATCAGATTACATTATATTTCGTTCAAATTCACAAACTGAACGACAGTAGATCTGTATATACAGTTTGCAAAGATAGCGGTTGTGAACAGCGCGATGAGGGTGAACACCAACCCAACCTTGAATTCCGCAAGAACAGACCATAGAAACCGAGATATCCATCGACTAACAATTTTTCGAAACATTCAATGCTATGGATATTAACTTGAACAGCCTCTTAGGGCGGTTCAAATAAGAACGTATAGTATCAAATTTATCCTTTAATTATTAATGCCCACTATCTGGAACTATTTACAGATTCTAAAAAAAATAAAAAAAAAATAGATATTATTGCTCGCCTCTATCAGTTGCGACTTACGTGGCAGCTAGACTGTCGTCTACTGTTCGATCTACTCCGGCGTCCGCTATCTGGGCACAGTGGATGGTATAAGAATCAACTGTATCACCTCCAAATATAGAGTCAGCACCGGCCGTTGCCGCACGATCAGAGAAATGAATGACAATGTCTTGGTCCTGGAAAAAAGTTGGGCAACATCGTTGCAAACTGTTTGCGCTCAGTGAAACAGTAAAATAAATTAAGGTTACATCGCGTGTCAGTTTCCTTGGTAAGCTTATTATGTATACACGCGGCACAATCAAACAGTTGATTCTTTCGCCATACAGAATCTAACAGAATCTAAAAAGAGGGACCATTTCATTTCAGATGAAAAATTGTGAAATGTGTATAATAATAATATGTTTGATTCGAGGTTTAACGTCTCTATCAACACAATTTAGGTCATTTCGAAGACATTGCTTCCAATTTTGTGGGTTGTCGAATCCTCGTAGTTCGATTTTTATGTTCGCCGAGATGTAGCACTGAGGTATAGATAGTGCAATTTGAAAGACTTGATGATTACCACAATTTCTCAATCGACTCATGCACATTTTTATGTACGCCGTTTTTCTAAGAGGTCGATATATGTTATTTAATACAGAGACCGGTGAATGGGTCACCATTCAGAAGATGCTGAAAATTCATGAGAATTCTACGCAAACCGCAGTTTCGCATTTAACGTGATTGTAGTTATGATACATGACATTTAGTTACCAGGGCACAGTTAGTGATCTCCACGGTCGCTCCAGAGACCGAAACACTGCAGTCCGCAGCAGAGTTGCTTCCTGTATCCTCAACAGCTACCACGTTGGTGTAGGTACCGCTGTCTGGGTTGGTAACGATAATTGTACCGTTGGGATAGCAAGCTGAAATTTGTAGAATCAATTTAAGTACACATAAACCTTATCCTGTTCACGACACCCTATGTTTGCAACTGCAGATCCAGGTAAGATGCTTTGTGAAGAAGCCATCTGATCAGTATCTACACTTATACAGTGTGTGAATTAAATGAATATGATAGATCTGATTGTCTGTTAGTTGGTAATTCGTGTGACTTAATATATTCAGTAGGATATGGTTATAGATCTGTTACTGTTCATACAGTTTACTTTTTTACTGTACAGGAATCTTACGCGTTTTCGTCATGCTGTACACGAAAAATGCAAGCAATATAAAAATTGAGCTCTTGAAAACTGGGTTCAATAGAGAAGCAATGCTTTTAGGAACAAGAAAAGTAAGCTTATGAAGTTAGAGAACAAGGCAATATTTGGACACGTCAGTTTAAGTCTGTGCAATGAACACTGTTCTAAACCCAATTTATGTACAATCCCTCGGATAAACTAGAGGAAATTGGGGAGTTTTATTTTCCTTTTTTTTTTTTTTTTTGCTGAAATACATAATTTGGTGTATTCGTTAGAACTGCCTCCGAGGCGGTTCTAACGAGCACCAACAACTTTTGATTGAAATAGAAAAAATATCTAAACTTTTTCATGCGAGTATCAAAGACTCCTTTATAACGCACGGGTATGTTGTTATGTTATGCGACAAGTCGTTGCCCATGACGACGCATACCGTTTCCTAAAACTAGTAAAAACGTTACTTTTATCTTTAATTCTCTTTTATCCGTATCCCGTTGAATACACCAACCTTTTCAAACTGAACAATCAGTATCATATGGCTTCTTAACCCTTATCTTGCTGAATAAGCATTTAAGCCACACCCGGTTCCGTCTAGCAACCAAACATTACTTATGTAATTTATTGCTACAAATTCATAAACTGAATGCCAAACCGTGTAGATCCTGCTCTTTGAGAAGTCATCTGACCTGGATCTACACTGTTTGCAAAGACAGGGGTTGTCGTGAACAGCAAGATAAGCGTTAATGATCTACACTGCCATTCTTGTGAATTGCATAGATGCACCGACGTTACACTATTACACTAAGTAACTGGATGAAATGGGTGTGGCTTTATCAATATTATTTATTCAGGAAGAGAGGGGTTAAGATGCAAAAAGATCTGGTTATGTTGTCTACTGCATATTTCAACATTTCAAAGTATTTTTGGACACAGGCAAAAAAGTGTGGACCGTGCTTAATACTACAGCAATAAAGTAATCATACAGCAGACGACAACTTGTGTCACCGACATCTAAAGGATTAATTCTGTCGCAAGGTTGTTAACATGGTAAAAACCGGAAATGACATCTAGCAGCAGAATGTCCTCTAGCTGTTCAGATGAGTTGATCCAATCTAAATAAGCACAGATTTTCTTCAGTGCTAAAGTCCACGTGGCTATACTACGACCTAAACTATCATTATAGATTTGAAGGAAATCCATGAAACATTCATTCGTAAGAGGTTGTTTGGAATTATTGGTTGGGTTTTGCAAACGATGTTGACCCGCATCAGGCGTCTGATCAGCGTCTACACTTTCCTTAAAAATAATTTAAGGGTTAAACAAAAGTTAATTGGAGTCCAGGAGTATTTTCGGAGACTGTCGGACAACCAGTACAGTGCTTTGATAACTTATATGTAGGGGTAAGAAGCTAGCGGGAACTGCTTTTTTTTTCAGGATTTAGGTAAACCGTGTATAGTCCGACCAAACGTGGTTTAATGGCGCCTGATCTGGGTCTATACTGTTAACCTAAGTTACAGCACATGAGACCACTGCAAATTTTACATTCATTAGGAAAAACATTGTCCGTGTGAAATAATGGTGTCCAACATTGTCAGAAATGACAAATGTCCGGTAAAAATGATACCTTTCTTATTTCTACTTTCAACATAGATTGTGGGTGCACGTCCGCCTCAGAGGCGGTTCTAACCAGTTCCCACAATCTATGTTTCTGAATACAAACAAAGCAGCTAAAGTATGCCCCGTAAACCCCACTTCTCTATAAAGTGGGGTTTATAGGGGTCTTCGTTTCACGACCTAACTCTGATGGTCGGAGTTGTGTCGCAACAACAAGACTAGCATGGATATAAATAACCGTTAGCTCGATTGTGCGCAAGTGACATGTGTGCGGTTTAAATCAGTCACGTGGACTTTAGCAGTATTTTAAATCTGGTCAATGATTTGGCAATAGACCTTATACTTTACTTCGTTCGGGTAGATCTCAGAGCTGTTGGTGAATGTTGATGTTAGTGAAAGGTCGCCAAACATTTAAAGGAAAATCTAGTACCCAGCTATCTAAATACAGTAAAAGTGTTATATTAAGACAATATTTGGTACCGTTCAAGTGGTCTTTAAGACCGCTTTTGAACAGTCTCAAAGGTGGTCTTAATGCAGAGCACACTTGGGGTAGAAAACAATGAAACATTCTAAATATGCTCGTAATAGCATAATGTATCTTAATTTTAGGTGGTCTAATAGCGAAATTTTACTGTATGTACTTACTATGAGCAAGAGAGTTCGAACTGCTTCCGCCGGCGGACGCAAGTAGTGGTAACGCCAGCACGACAAGACCAAAGAAAGAATTCATCCTGGAAGAAAGGGTGCCTATAGATAGAACGTACACATTAGAACCGCCTCTATATGCTGCATGTTAATATCGCCTCATCGAGCCGGTTCTAATTAGCAACATAATGTATTTTACAGTACACATAAAATATAATGTTTACCCTAGTTTGTTTACCGGTTAAGCGTCCGTCACTCATTTTGGAGACGTTGCTTCCAATTTTGTGGGACTTTTACCCGACAGAGATGAAATGACATCTAAAGACCTGTCGCCCAATGAAACAAATAGTGTTTATAAGTATGGATGGCCAGACTCCCCGCTTTGCCTGGGCAGGCTTATCATTGATTCCATTGTGGAAATGTTACAATATTTTAGGGTCACTGATGAGGCCTAATTGGCCGAAACTAGCTAGTCTGGCCCAGAAAACGTTCACTTTATATTTCAGTTCTGTGGTGTATTCTTTGCTTCCAAAGGATAAACCTTTTATAGAACATTTAGATCCTCTAAGCGGTTTACCAGTACTCCGAGTGCGGTCGGTTTCCGTTCTGCGTGAAATGATTATGCAGCCCATCTATTTCTACAAGCCCCAATGGGCGGGGGCCGAGGTTTACCCCTGTAAACACCTTTTTAATACATAAAAAGAGTCAAAAAATTATATAGGCGTGTTTTCGTGATGAGTGAAAATTAGTACATTCCGATCAGCACCTTAGTGGATACTTTTATGAATGCCATATTAGCAAGTCTGTAGTTGTGCAGCTTTTTCAAGCGCACAAAACCCCGAAAACCCAGTCCTTGCATTAAATATCCCGTGAATTTTCCAATTATCTGTTTGATGTTTAACGTCCCCGTCAACACTAGGTCAATTTGGAGACCTTGCTTCCAACTTTGTGGGAGTTTTACCAGACATCGAGATGAAAGGACATCCCAAGTTCCGTCGCCCAATGAAACCAATACGGTTTGTAAGCATGGACGGTCCATCTCTTGCGCACCGCTTTGCCTCTAAGCGGTTTACCAGTACTCTTGTATTTTAACATACATGCATTTCTGCAATTCAGAACTTAGTCAATTTTCGATGGCTTGAACCAATTTCGGACTTGCAAATTTGTCGAGACATCTGTAGTTCGAGGCACGGAGAGTTGCGTCTAGTGCCATACCAGGAGACTTGATTGTGGGATCTTTTTGGATACTATAAAAATTACACAGCATTTGTTAGATAAAGGAACAGATCCCTTACATTATCCCTTTATCATATTTGTAGGTGTCCCCTGCGGACGAGAATGGGTTACACCCGTGGACACAAAAGCGTTCAAACTTTGATGAGCTTCATTTTATTCCGACTTGAAACATCATTCAATATATCCCATCATCCTAGACAAATAAATTCAAAACACAAGATTGTGTACATTTCGTTACGGATTCCTGCACTGTCCAATCACTGAACGACAATGTCAATCAGAAAGGGTTTTCCAAAATGAGACCAATCAATTGCTTGGTGTAGTTTTAGAATTTTTTGATGAATGTTTGATTTGAGGGTTAACGTCTCCGTCAACACTGAAAAGGTCATTTTGGAGACATTGCTTCCAATTTTGTGGGACTTTTACCCGACATTGAGATGAAATGATATCAAGCCCCGTCGCCCAATGAAACCAATAGGGTTTATAAGTATGGACGGTGCGACACTACTTTGATGAATGACATTTGCTCGTCAAACTAACTTGATGCAAAAAGATTCTTTAAAAGTTATTTCATAGGAGTTTGAACGGTTTGTGTGTAGACTGTTCCATGATAAAACACCTTTATAATTTTGACCCCTTTGAACCCCAGTTTTATATAGTAAAACTGTTTACAGGGGTAAATCTTAAGCTCACTAGAGCCGAAGGCTCCGGGGAAGCTGATGTATAGGCATTGGTCCGTCGTCTGCGTTGTCAACATTTTCAAACATCTGACCCATTTGGCCAATTGAAACCAAATTATTGGTGGAGCCTCTTTGGGAAGAGGGAACAAGAAGTTTGTTCACATCACCAATATGGCCGCCATGCCCGTATATGGTAAAAATCTTTTAAAAATCTTCCCAAAAACCGAATAGCCGATGATCTTAAAATTTGGTATGCAGCATCGGGGACACGGGGCCCTATCAAGTTTGTTCAAATGATGACGTTTGGTTGACCTTGCCCGTTTAACGTCAAGGTCAAATTTGGTCACTTAGACGTTCGTATAGAACGGCAAAACAGTGGATTTTTCCGATTGTATGTTAGCTAGTGGAATCAGAAATGGTATTTGCAATCAGCTGAATGGAAGTTTATCAGTTCCAAAGGTCAAGGTCATTATCGACTTTTGCCTCACTCTTGGATGGCTCAGATTTAGTATTTTTATCTTCTAAAGTAAAAGAACTGCCGATTGAAACCATATTACATGAAAAGCCTCTATGGGGGTGAGGCAATTAAAAATAATTAGTGGTATTGTTACGTGACCAAGATGGGCACCTTGCCTGTATATTGTATAAACCACATGACCTCTGGTGAGCGTAGTGACCCATGGGCCTCGTTTCTTATTTCTGCTCTATCTCTATTTTAGAGCAGAAATAAGTGTTACGGACCGCATTGCCTCCCTTCAGTTATCTACATGCATAGCTTGTAGGTTTATCACCACTGGCAACTGCTTCAAGGAGTCGACTGTTTGGTTCAGTGGTATTTAAAGAGCAGTGGACTCTTAGGCGACCGGCCAGGGTTCGAATCCCACAATGGGCTATGCTTCTTTCCTTTGTTACGGCTTTTATGTCGTAAGATTAAGTAAATCAGTTTTTTTATTTTGAAATTTACATTTTTTCGGCGATAAAGGTTATGATGTATTTGTATAGGCGTGTTTTGGTAATGATGAAGTTCTAAATGTTGCTGTTATAGAACAACCAAATTCTAGTCAGACGGCATGTTTGGACTTTGGGGACTAACTTTGACATTCAATACGTTAGGCTCCAAAAACGCCTAAATGCTTCTCCGATGAAACTATAGGGGGAAATGCAAAAACTCATTGTAATGTGAAGATCAAATGGCCTATAGTATTTTCTCACAATCATTTGTGATATGTTTGTACAAGTCTCAGCCAAATTTAGAAATCTAACTCCTCGAGATTTCTCGAAAGTTGTTTTTTCGCGCTATGGTGTTGTGCTTAAACCTATGTAGCAGGAGCAGTGTACGGTTGTGTTTTAAAATTTATTTGGAAAATGGCTGAACCTTTTGCAAACAGTCAAGGCTCTGGCGTCAGATCTGGGCCTGCAGTGTTTGCCAAATACCCGTTTCGGGGTAACAGGTACTTTTTTTATTTATTTTTTTTTATTCAGAATTTTATTACATGAATACATACATCTGTACAGCAAATATACATACAAATGTCAAAGGATTGGATGTAGGCTCAACCTATATTTATCGTCTCCTTTAAGATGTAAGCATAGACATATCTTGCTTATGTACATGTACCATCTTTATCAATTGTCAAATTATGTAGCATATATATAACACTAAGTATTGAAGAAGAAGAAGAAGAGAGGTAGAAGCCCGTTACTCCGACGTACACCAATATTCACCGTGATGGTTTTGATGCGATACATGTGAAGGCTACAAATACAGCAAAAACCTGTATACTCCCGTTGTTTAGAACGTTTTAAAAGAAAAAACACCAACAATTGAACAATCGTCACATTTAAATATACGAATGTCCGAAAGACCCCGAAAGTATCAGGTACTAAATGGGTTCTGCCGATACGACTCTGCATTTTTGAATATGTGTCAAGTGATTTCTTCTGTTACAGAAATTATTCCGATAAAATTATCTTGGTTTGTCATTTTGATCTTGGTTCGTCATATTCGGTCCATCACGAAAACACGCCTATATGATTCTGACCGGGCCCCTTGAAACCCACTTTTATATAATAAAATGGGGTTTGCAGGGGTAAACCTTATTTTTCTTATTACTGCTCTAAAATATAGATGTAAATATTGTAGTACGTCATGCAAATTCAGTATTGAACATCTGTAGTTAGTTATGTGCAAAAAAACAAACAAACAAAAACCTTATACACAGGTTTTTTTAAGTTAGTTTTTTTTTTCTTCGAGAAGTAGTCCCCAAGATGAAGTAAATCTAGATAAAAATTATAGCAAAACTCTTTTCACGTATTGTGTAGATGACAAAATGGATAATCTGAAAGAAAAAGAAAAGTCCGTAACCCTGTGAAATTCACCAGCTATTAATGTCTGGTGAAGTCCGGGATCGATTCTGCGACCACTGGTTTGCAAGGCGAGTGGTGTAACTACTACATCACATGTTGTCTACACAGCGCATGTGAAATATGATCAATGTTAAATTTTTTAAAAAGGATGTCAGACGCCAAAGTCAAGGTGAAGAGGTCAAAATGATAGTACCACAGGAAATCTCTTGTGACAAGGAATGCACATGTAAAATATACTCGGTCAAAAGTTCCTATACGTAAAATTGCTTCTTTTACTATAGCTATTACAGAAAAAAAACTTCATAAGAAGACGTATTTTGCAGTGTAAAAGCCACATTCGTTTTTGTTTACGTAAACACATCACTGTAGATTATTGCTTTAAACACCCAAGGGGTCACTGTCATTTTCACAGAAAATCATTAAAACCTGCTATGATTTAACATCACAAAATTTCCCTATACCCTAAATTTCTAAAATTTGATACAAGTTACATTTCATTAGATACCATTTGCGTCTATTGACAAAAGATTTGGAACTTTAGTTGCATGAGCAACGAGAAACAGACTATCACATATTGACCGCCAATTCTTAGAAGATGTGTGGAAATGTTGTTTGAATGGGAACTCTATAGAAAATCGCAATCGATGGTGCTACATGGTACATGATTTCTGTATTTTTTACCATTATGATGAACAGCAATAGTGGAAACAAAGCGTTTCTTTGAAAAAAGACAAAAATTGATTGACAGGAATAAAAATTACAGCAGTTCGAAAATTGCTATTCTTTTAATTGCAAGGGAGATAATTTGGGAATTTCACAAATTAAAACTGCGCTTATAATGCGAGATCATGAGATCTTGCAAAATTAAGGTGTTATCCGATGTTCTTCCATCTCAGAAAAAAAAGATTTTTGCGCATGCGCAATGTCAATTTTCTACCAAAAATCTTTCTTAACACATATTGCAAGACAACTCTGGAGCAGAAAGGTATGAGCAAATGCAAGTTTGGGCATACCCTAGCTAAACGTTCGATTTGCAGGTCTACAGCCAAATTTAGCTCTATAGCTGCCAGATATCTAGTGAGTTTCACCCCGAAGTTGGTATAGTTACTTTTTTGACCAAGTATATATGAGACCCCTATCACTTACCATTCAAAAGTTATGCCCAATGTTAATGTTTTTTGCGGACAGACAAACAGATAAACAGACATACGGACAGACAGACTAAAAACTATATGCCCCGGATTCCGGGGGCATAAAAAGATGCAGTAAACATTCACTTACCTGAAATATGGGGCCGAAATATTTTGTATTCGTTGACCACACAGTAGAAGAAATGTGTATCGATAGCGGCTCATGGTGGCTTTTATAGCTGATACTCTGTACCGCTAGCATGGCGCGCACGGGTTTCATGCTGTCGTGTGGAACACGAAACTTTCCGGATAAAAAAAAATCACTCAAGTGTTGAAAGTTTATTCTATATTAAAAGATACACGAAAGTCTTATTATGCTGTATGAAAAGATACATCAACAGTATTGTCTTGTAAATTAAGGGGACTTACACCTTCTCATTAACACTTATCCTGCTGAATATTTTTAATAAGCCCGACTCATTTATAACTATCAACCAAATAGATTACATCATCACGTGAACAAGTCCGTGAAATGAACATCCCTCTAAACCCTACTTTATTTAGAGAATACTTGGGTTTAAGGGGGTATCCATTAATTTTCTTATATCTCCCCCAAGATATAGGTTGCGGCTACTCGTTAGAACCGCCTCATTGAGGCGGTTCTAACGAGCACCCACAACCTATGATGGCTGTATAAATAAGAAAAATTTGGCAAATTTGGGGATGTGAAAAACTGCACTTTGTTACACGGGTGTGTTATCGTAATGTGATATAACGTTTTCGTTCAAATTCATAAACTGAATGACAAACAGAGTAGATCCAGAGAAGCCATCTGATCCGGGTCCTCACTGTTTGCAATGGTAGGGTTGTCGTGAACAGCTTTATAAGGATAAGAAAACACGCCTATCTATATAAATAGATAATTTTGCCGCCAAACAGTTGATAATTTTCCGATAATAAAATCCGTTTTTGTTGCGCCTGCTATTAGCATGGCGCGATATAGGCGTCCGGTTTTCCGTCCGTTCGTTCGTCCGTCCGTCCGTCCGTCCATTTGTCAAGGCTTTAACATTTGCGACCACCCTAACGTTTATCCTAATGGTCAAGTTTATTTCTCAAGAACTATAAGAGCTTCACTAATAATATTTGGTGCAAACTTGTATCTGGGAATGACAACTTAAATGCAAGCATCCATATTTGACCTTGACCTACATTTCATGGTTCACTGACTTTGTAAAATATTGCGACCACCCTAGCGTTCACCCTAATGGTCAAGTTCATTTCTCAAGAACTATTAGAGCTTCATTAATGATATTTGGTACACATTTGTATCTGGGGATGGCAGCCTAAATGTAAGCACTCATATTTGACCTTGACCTACATTCCATGGTTCACTGACTTTGTAAAATATTAGGGATGGCAACTTTTATACAAGCTCAGTGTTTCACCTTGGCCTAGATTTCATGGTTCGGTGACTTTGCGCTCCCATAGGCGCGACATAGCCTTCGCCGGAATTCTTGTTTTTTGGGGTGTTTTTTTTTTTTTTTTCATATTTCTGCTCGAAACATAGATTTTCGGTATTCGTTAGAACCACCTCGGCGATGCGGATCCAACGAGTACCCACACTCTTGTTTTTTAGCACAAATAAGAAAATCATCAAAGTTTGTTTGTTTGTATAAGAGTTTAACGACCCTGTCAACACTATTTAGGTCACTTTTGAACCGGTCAGTTTACCTATCCAAACATTTCCTGGGCAGGCTTGTACGTAAGCGGTTAACCACATTCTTTCGCCAGAACCTGACAACTGCCATTCTTGAATCAGCAGAAGGGAAAGAATGAGAAACCTTAATGTATAATAGTCTTATGTAAATGTACGTGTATTTTTTGCATTTTGAAAACAAAATTATAAAGAAAGCAAAATAATGTATATGTATATTCCTATAAACCCCAGCTTTAATATATGAAACTGGGGTTTGAGAGGGGGGGGGGGTCAATCTTGTTTATAGACGTGTTTTTGTGATGTGACCAAAAGAAGGACGCATATAAAGCAACCACAACATAGAAGTAACAGATAATATATAGAAAGCTAAAAAGACAGGGTCTCTCACTATCCTCAACCGCCACCCCATCTATAGCCCGCCATAACGGCAAAACGGTTATCCAAAATAAAAACATCGGTCACCGTACAACCGGCTGCGGCGAAGACAGATAACTGCCTCGAAGACAGTCGGAAAAAGGGTAGGTGAAGTTTTTTCGTTTGTATAAATCGAGATACCGCAGCAACTTTCTGACTATATTTCAAAACCAGATAAGGCTTTTCTAGTTCGTTGAAAAATATTTTCAAAGAAAATCGTATGAAATTTTGTTTTCGGCGTCAAGTATACGGAACGAAATATGTTACATTCACTTACTCGCGCTAAAATTACGAAATTCAGCAGCATTTCTGCCAAATTGGACCGTATAACTCGGTTAAATAAACAAACTACACTCTCCTAAAGAGTTTACCTGTCCACACTTTTTCCCCGAGCAGCGGTTAACCAGTACAGTGCACATTCTTTCGCCAGAACCTGACAACTGCCCTTTATGAATCAGCGGAAGGGAGAGAATGACCGTAGAAAAGATTTCATGATCAATCGCCATGAAAGAATGTAATTAACGCATTGAAAGTCCCAGTTTTACCCTTAACCCTTTTTGAACCAAATGGAATCTTCCTCCTTATATGTGTTTTCTTCAAAATTAATTTGGTAAATGGCTGAACATTTTGCAAACAGTGTAGGCCCTGATTAGACGCCGCGTTCTTTGGCGTCTGATCTTGGTCTACACTGTTTGTCAGGGTACCCGTTTATGGGTTTTCGGTACAAATTGGGTTAAGATGCAGAGAAAACTGCAGCTGAAAATGTCGTCTGTTTATGTCATCTGCTGAATCTTTTATTATAAAATATTTTTGCATACAATCAAACAGTATCTACCCAGATCAGACTGCTCTGATCTAAGTCCACACTGTTTGCAATAATGACTTTGCCTGTTAACTGGGAGATGACAAAGCGACAATTGACGTGATTGGCTAATGGGTTAAATAGAAAAATATCATAAGTTTGATCACCGTTTGAAGTGGGGGTATAGTCAGTCTAGTTAATAAATCGTCACTCATTGGTATTTAATGGTATCCAGATTTGTGAGGTTGGTTTCCACCCCCGGTTTTTCAGTCAGTCTGTCTCTCTCTCCATCCGTCTAATTTTCATATCAAGCCCATAATTTGAAAACCATGCAAAACTTTACAAACCAGAGGACCAAGACCGTCCTATATCGCTAACTTGAGCTAACAGATTCAAAGTTTCAGGAAGTGCCAACCTTTACTGAAGGATTTATGCGAGGACAAGGTGATGACACGTTAAGCATTTTCTGCAAACAAGTAGAATTCAACTCTATGATAAATAGGCTGTCCTCACCGGTTTTCAAACTCATTCAAGCTTTTATCCCTGACTTGTTTATATGTAACTTTCAAGAAGATCCCACTTAAATTGAAGGGACTATGGTGAGTGAGTGAGTGTTTGAATTTTACCAACAGCTTAGGTCATACGGAGACGGGACCTCGGTTTAAAGACTCATCCGAAAGACTGGAGAAGCCCGGGATCGAACCTGCGATCCCTGGTTTACAAGGCGAGTAGCGTAACCACTGCACCACGGAGACTTCTAGGGACTATGGTGATGACAAGGTCAAAAATAAGCAATTAATTGGTGCAATCAAAGGGATGTAACTCTATGATAAATAGGCCTTACTCACCAGTTTTCAATCTCCTCCGAGCTTTTCTGCCTGACTTACTTGTTTGTAAGTTTCATGAAGATCCGATCAAAACTGAAGGGGCAGCAGTGATGACAAGGTCGAAAATAAGCATTTTCAGCCAAGCAGGGGACATACATGTAACTTCATGATTAATTGACGGGCATTGCTAGTTTTCAAACTTGTCTGAGCTTTTATCCCTAACTTACAAACATATAAATTTCAAGAAGATCCGTGAAAACTGAAAGAGTTACGGTCAAAAAGAGGCATTTTCTGCAATCCAAGGGGTGTAACTCTATGATAAATAGGTTGACCTCATCAGTTCACGAACAGATCCATTTTATCCATCACTTACTAACATGCAAGTTTCAAGAAAATTCAATAAAACGGAAGGAGCTACGGTGATGACAAAGTAAAACAACAGGTAGTTCTGTAATCGAGGGGACATACATGTAACTCTCTTAAATATAGGCTGATCTCACCAAGTTTTTAACTCAGCCGGGATTTTATCCGTTACTTACTCACATGTAAGTTTCAAGACGACCTGATGAAAACTGAAGGGGGCTATGGTAAATAGGCATTTTAAGCAGTAAAAGGGACACAATTCTACGTTAAATAAGCCAAACTCGTCAGTTTTCGAATTCATCCGAGGTTTATCCCTGACTTACTTGTTTGAAGTTTCAAGAAGGTCCAATCAAAACTGAAGGGGCTGAGGTGATGACAAGGTAAAAACTAAGCACATTCAGCAAAGTAGGGGATATAACTCCATGAGAAATCAACCTACATCCCTAATTTTCGAACTTATCCAAGCTTTTAACCCCAACTTCTTTGTAGGTAAGTTTCAGGAAGATCTGATCAAAACTGAAGGGGCTACGGTGATGACAAGGTCAAAGATCGGCATTTTCAATAATCAACTATAATCATGGAGGACTTAACTCTCCGAAATATAGGCCGACTTCGCCATTTTTTTTAACTCAGCCAAGGTTTTAGCCTTTACAAACATGTAAGCTACTAAAAGATCCGAGGAAAACTTAAGGGGCTATGGTGATGACACGGTCAAAACTGGCATTTTCAGCAGTAAAGGGGACGTAAGTCTACAATAGATTAGCCAACCTCCTCAGTTTTTTAATCATCCAGGCTTTTTATCCCTTACTTGTATGTAAGTTTCAAGAAGATCCGATCAAAACTGAAGGGGCTACGGTCATGACATGGTCAGAAATAAGCATTTTCAGCAAAGGAGGGGACATAACTCAGTAATCGACCCACATCGCTAGTTTACAAACTCGTCCAAGCTTTTAACCCTGACTTACTTGTACTTAAGTTTCAGGAAGATCCAATCAAAACGGAAGGGGCTACGTAGATGACAAGGTCAAAAATCGGCATTTTCAGCAATCAAAGGGATGTAACTATGATAAATGGGCCGACTTGGCTCGTTTTCCAACTCATTCAAGTCTTTTCTCCCAGCCACCTTACATATAAGTTTCAGAAATATCCGATCAAAACTGGAGGGCCTACGGTGATGACCAGGTAAAAAATTGGCATTTTCCGCAATCAAAGGGATCTAACTCTATGATAAACGGGCGGCCTTGGTCAGTTTTCAAACTCATCCGAGCTTTTATCCCCAGCCACCTTACATTAAAAGTTCAGAAAGATCTGATCAAAACTGGAGGAACTACGGTGATGACAAGGTCAAAAATCGGCATTTTCGGCAATCAAAGGGACGTAACTCTATGATAAATAGGCCGACTTGGCCCTTGTTCGAACTCACCTGAGGTGTTATCCCCAGCCACCTTACATATAAGTTTCAGAAAAATCCAATCACAACTTAAAGGCCTACGGTGATGACAATGTCAAAAATCGGCATTTTCAGCAATCAAAGGGATGTAACTCTATGATAAATGGGCCGACTTGGCCGGTTTTTGTACTCATCCTAGGTTTTATCCTCAGCCACCTTACATATAAGATTCAGAAAGATCCGATCAAAACTGAAGGGGCTACGGTAATGACAAGGTCTAAAATCAGCATTTTTCAGCAATCAAAGGGATGTAACTCCATGATAAACAGGTCGACTTGGCCGGGTTTCGAGCTCATTCGAGTTTTTATCCCAAGCCGCCTTACATATAAGTTTAAGAAAGATCCAATCAAGACTGCAGGGGCTACGGTGTTGACAAGGTAAAAAAAATCGGCATTTTTCAGCAATCAAAGGACGTAACTCTAAAATAAATTGGCTGAATTGGCCCTTATTCGAACTGATTCGAGGTTTTATCCCCAGGCACCTTACATATAAGTTTCAGAAAGATCCGATCAAAACTAAAGGGACCAAAGTGATGACAAGGTAAAAAATCGGCATTTTCAGCAATTGTGTGTGTGAACTCGGGTTTAACGTCGCTTTCAACAATTTTTCAGTCATATCACGACGGTGTCTGGTTGCGACAGGGAGCTCAATGCTCACTTTTATAGTGCTGCCTCACTGAAGTATCATGTCCCAGACACATTACATGATCCCACACCCAGTCACATTATCCTGACACTGAGTCGATCAGTCCTTGCTCTACCCCGTAAATCTGAGTGCCAAGCGAGGAGCAGCTAGTACCATTCTTAACGACTTTGGTATGTCGCGGCCCGGGATCGAACCCGTGACCTCCCGTTCCCCGGAGCGGACACTCTACCAACTGAGCTATCGGGGCCGGTACATTTTCAGCAATCAAAGGGACGTAACTCTATGATAAATGAGCTTACTAGTCCGGTTTTCGAACTCACCCGCGGGTTTATCCCTAGCCACCTTACAAATAAGTTGTAGAAAGATCCGATCCAAAACTGAAGGGGCTACGGTGATGAAAAAGTAAAAAATGGGCATTTTCAGCAATCAAAGGGACGTAACTCTATGATAAATAGGCCGACTTGGCCGGTTTTCGAACTCATCCGAGTTTTTATCCCCAGCCACCTTACATATAGCTTTCAGAAAGATCCAAGCAAAACTGAAGGGGCTACGGTGATGACAAAGTCTAATATCTGCATTTTCAGTAATCAAAGGAACGTAACTCTACGATAAATAGGCCGACTTTGCCGGTTTTCGAATTCATCCGAGTTTTTATCCCAAGCCATCTTACATAACGGTTTCAGAAAGATCCAATCAAAACTGAAGGGCCTAAGGTGATGACAAGGTCAAAAATCGGCATTTTCAGCAATCAAATGGACGTAACTATGATAAATGGGCCGATCTGGCCGGTTTTCGAACTCATCCGAGTTTTTCATCCCCATACACCTAACAGATAAGTTTCGGAAAGATCTAATCAAAACTGAAGGCGCTACGGTGATGACAAGCATTTTCCCATTGCAAGTCTATGGGACATTGGATTACCATAGGAACCAAAGTTTTTATTCAACTTTGATAAAAAATCTAAATTCTTCGTTGCTCCATCCAAGGCATGCTACAGATAAGAAATGATTTAGATCAGCTTGCAGGCTGCAGAGATATAACTGGTCAAAGGTGGTGACGGACAGACGACGGACGACGGATGACCAGCCATACTATAAGCTCCCCTGGGGCGTTCGGCCCAGGTGAGATAAAAAGTGAAGCATTTTGACACGATGTTTAGAAGACAAGAACAATAACTCTGGCTTACTACTTTTGAAATTATGGCCCTTCGAACATCCATCTACCTGTCTCTCTGACCGTTATGTTTTCGTGCCCACTTGGGAACTACTTGAGATATTTTCTTGAAACTTTACAGAAACCATGAAACACCATCAGGTGACATGCGGACGACAAACACTGGTTATGTTACTTTTGTCAGTTATGGCCCTTTGAACATTCAAAATAGTGTTTTTTGTTATTGTTTTTTTTTTTTTTTTTTTTTTGTTTTAATTTTCTTGTGTCCACTTTGTTATTTGAAAACAGATTTATTTTATATATGCATAGCTCCATTAGACGATGTGAAGAAAGACAAAGCCGGCCTCTTTAGCTAAGTCGGATGCGCGTCTGACTGGTGATCAGGGGGACGTGGCCAAAGTGGGCAATAGTCTTTCGTGGAGACTGATCATGCAATCTTTTGTATGGTCATTCTCTTCCTTCCGCTGATTCAAGAAGGGCAGTTGTCAGTTTCTGGCGAAAGAATGTGCACTGTACTGATTAATCTCTACATATAAGCCTGTCCAGGAAAACTGACCTAAAATAGTGTTAAACTCTAATACAAACCAGTGCTTCAGCTGAAGTGCACGAACCGCCGTATGCTTTTAGCTTTATGAGTGTTACCATATATGGGTACGGCGGCCATTTTGGTCATGTGACCTGGACCTAAAACGGTTTCCCCAATAAATGCGCCTTATCGTAAGGAGCAAAAATATATCTTATACTTTAGTACTGTATTCTGAATCGTTTGCAGGATACAATGCATTCTCACTTTTCCAATACAAAAGCATATGTGTCAAAATTTGACTTAGGCACAAAGAAGGTCAGGGTCAACCCAGGGTCATCATTTTAGCAATTTATGATGGGCCTACGTCTCAGATGCTATTTATCAAGTTTCGTGGAAATCTGCCCAGTGATTCTGGAGAAGACTATTTTTGAAGGGTTTTTACCATATATGGCTTGGCTGCCATTTTGGTCATGTGACCTGGACCCCATGAGCAAATTTTGGTTTCCCCCATCCCATGGAGGCTCCATATGAAATTTGACTTAAATCGGCCCAACGGTTTCCGAGGAGAAGCAGTTCGAAAATTTTCACTTTTTTAGCCTCGGCGAGGCTATACTAAATGGAGTGTAATATTTCGCAAGTTCATTGGTTAGATCTCATTGGTATCTATCAGTATGCCAAAAATTGTTTAAATATTCCAACAAAAGCATATGTGTCAAAGTTTGACCTAGGCACAAAGAAGGTCTAGGTCAACCCAGGTTCACCATTTTAGCAATTTATGATGGGCCTACGTCCCAGATGCTATTTATTAAGTTTCGTGGATATCTGCCCAGTGGTTCTGGAGAAGACTATTTTTGAAGGGTATTTACCATATATGGCTTGGCGGCCATTTTGGTCATGTGACCTAACCCCATGAGCAAATTTTGGTTTCCCCCATCCCATAGAGGCTCCATATGAAATTTGACTTCAATCGGCCCAACGGTTTCCGAAGAGAAGCAGTTCGAAAATACACCAATTTTCACAAACGGGTTACGAACGGACAAACAGACAGACCATATATGGCTTAGCGGCCATTTTGGTCATGTGACCTAACCCCATGAGCAAATTTTGGTTTCCCCCATCCCATAGAGGCTCCATATGAAATTTGACTTCAATCGGCCCAACGGTTTCCGAGGAGAAGCAGTTCGAAAATTTTCACATTGTTCGCCTCGGCGAGGCTATACTAAATGGAATGTAATATTTCGCAAGTTCATTGGTTAGATCTCATTGATATCTATCAGTGTGCAAAAAATTGTTTAAATATTCCAAGCGGTTAAGTCACTATTACCAATTTTCACAAACGGGTTACGGACGGACTGACAGACTGACAGAATGACCGATTGACCGAATGACAGAATGACACGGTGATTTTAGGGCACTCTTAGAAATCAACCGACTTCAGTCGGTCGCTTTTTCTGCGGGTCGTGCAATAAAAGCAGAAGACAAGAACATAACTCGTCTATATTACGTTTGCAGTTATGGCCCTTTGAACATTGAAAATACTGATTTGGGTTTTGTAACTTGAAAAGTAGAAGTAAAACAAAGATCAGGAATTGATACAATTAACTTACTCCACCCATAAAAGACACCAAAGGGAAAGAAATACAAACATTAAGCGACAAGACCATAATGGAAACCTAAACAAAGGAAGGCCATAAGGACAGTTACTTTCCCACAAAATGGCCATATGGCCATCCAAAATAAAAAGACAAAAGTTATACACACAGTAAGTAACAAACAACAACATAAATGAATCGCCACAGAAGAGCCGCCTTGGAACGGTCAGTGGAAGATTTCCACTGGGGGGCTTAAATCGATTTTACGTGGCCACAATCCTCGCCCTTACTTCCGTCGCGATTTAGACAAATAATTTGTTCAGTCCGCATGAAGGCCTCCTAACTCATCAGTGCAACATCTCCGTGAACACAAAAATCAAAGAACCACAGAGGTGAGACAACGGTGAGGACTCGACAGCAAGAAACCACTGAAATGCTGGAGCAAAAGAAAACCAACAGTTAGGCCCGACCAGAGACAGAGCATCAGGCACCAACCAACATTACCTTGAATTAGATCTCTCTAATTCTCAATAAGCCTTTACGTTGGAGCCGTCATAGAATCTGAGGCCTGACCCACCGGCGTGCAATTAAAGAGGGAAGCAAAGTTGCCAACCGTGATTGGGTTGAAGACCGTATGAGATATTTTTCATGAAATGTACCGGAAATGTAAAGCACCATAAGAGGATGTGCAGTTGCAACCCTTTTGAATATTGAAAACGGAGACTTGTCTTTTACCAGGGTTCGCTCTGTAACTGGAAAACAGATGTTTTCGTGAAAATTCATAGATTTAACGTAATGCACCATTTGATGATGTGCAGAAAACAAGAACCATAACTCTGACTTCATTTCTTGTGCAGTTCTGGCCATTTGAACATTGAAAATACTGATTCAGGCCAGCAACATGTACATGTATGTGACTTTAAAATATTCATATTTTTCAAAAATGTAAAGCATCATGGGACGACATACTGAAGTCAGGGATCATGATTATTAACCTTTTTTTATTAGCTCACCAGAGTCGAAGGCTCCGGGGGAGCTTATAGGATAGGCAGTTGTCCGTCGTCGTCGTCGTCTGCGTCTGCGTCAACACTTTCAAACGACATCTCCTGAAACCACTGGGCCGATTCAGCCCAAATGTCATCTGTATCATCCTTGGGCTAGGGGATTGAAAGTTTGTATTTTTTATGAAATTCGACTATTAGTTTGGTTGCTATGGCAACTTAAGAGTTTCGATAGACTTATAATGGGAAAAAATAGAAAAATGGCATTTACTGCCAAGCCTCTGCAGATGTTTTGCCAAAACTTTCATAGAAATATTCCTTAGGCAATCTACTATCTGCCATATGATTTAAGGCCTACTGCTTATTTCTATTGGTTGCCATGGAAACCAAAATAAAAAATAGACAAAAAAAAACTTCAAAAATCATCTCAGAAACCGAATGCCCTATTAGACTGAGAGTTTTTGGAAATATTCACCATATTTGCCTTTACAGGTTTTGTGTTTTTTTTGTTGTTTTTTTTGTTTTTTTTTTATAAAATTTGGCTCTTTAGTTTGGTTGCTATGGCAACTTAGCTTTTCCATAGACTTATAATGGGGAAAATTGAAAAATGGCATTTGCTGCCAAGTTATTGCAGATATTTTGACAAAACTTTCATAGAAATGTTCCTTGAGTAAATGTCTCTCAGCCATATGCATTAATGCCAACATGGGGGCATTAAAGGTTAAGCCTTTAGAAATCAGAATATATAAGCTTTTAGGGCGGGGATCTGAATGGTTTCTGAGATAGATGGCCTTTTGTGTACCCAGGAAGACCCCCAAATTGGCGTACCCAGGAAGACCCCCAAATTGGTGTCAATGAATGAGTTTCTTCATAAGGAACAAGAATATATAGGGTTAAGGGGGTGGAGATCTGTAAGGTTTCCAAGATATTGGGCCTTTTATGAAATGGAGGGGGTGGGGCATGACCTCGGCACAACCCGGGGGACCCCCAGGTTGTTGTCACTGAATGCGTCTTATCATAAGGAACAAGAGTATATATGGTTTTGGGGTGGGGATCTAAATGGTTTCTGAGATATATGGCCTTTTGTGAAGAAGAAGGGGTGGGGCAAGGCCCAGGGGCACCCCATAAGACCCCCAAGTTGGTGTCAATGAGTGTATATTTTCATAAGAAACAATAATATATATGGTTTAGGGGCGGGGATCTGTAAGGTTTCCAAGATATTGGGCCTTTTATGGAATGGAGGGGGTGGGGCATGACCCCGGCACGTATCGGGGGACCCCGAGGTTGGTGTCACTGAATGCATCTTATCATAAGGAACAAGAATATATATGGTTTTGGGGTGAGGATCTGGATGGTATCCGAGTTATATGGCCTTTTATGAACTGGAGGGGTTGGGCATGGCCCCGGCTTAACCTGGGGGACCCATATATATTCTTGTTCCTTATGATAAGACACATTCAGTGCCACCAACCTGGGGGGTCCCCAGGTTGTGCCGGGGTCATGCCCCACCCCCTCCATTTCATAAAAGGCCCAATATCTTGGAAACCTTACAGATCCCCACCCCTAAACCATATATATTCTTGTTCCTTATGAAGATACTCATTCATTGACACCAATTTGGGGGTCTTCCTGGGTGCGCCTGGGCCTTGCCCCACCCCTCCACTTCACAAAAGGCCATCTATCTCAGAAACCATTCAGATCCCCGCCCCAAAACCTTATTATATTCTTGTTTCTTGTGATATGACGCATTCATTGACACTAACCTGGGGGTCCCTCAGGATGTGCCGGAGTCGTGCTCCACCCCTTCATTGCATTAAAGACCCAATATCTTGGAAACCTTACAGATCCCCACCTCTAACCATATATATTGTTCCTTATGATAAGACACATTCATTGACGTCAACCTGGAGGTCTTCCGGGTCAAGCCTGGGCCTGGGCCTTGCCCCACTCCACCACTTCACAAAAGGCTATATATCTCAGAAACTGTTCAGAGCCCCACCCCTAAACCATATATAATTATCTTCTTTGTGATAAGACACATTCGAATAACACTAGCTTGGGAGTCATCCGGACTGCCTGGGTCATGCCCCATTGCTTTACTTCATTAAAAGCCATTTATCTCAGAAATCATTCAGATCCCCACCCATAAACTAACATTCTTGTTCCTTATGATAAGACTCATTCAGTCACACCAATCTGGGGGTCACTTTGTGCAAGGGCAATGCGCCCAGCCCCTCCACTTTAAAAGACCATATATTTCAGTAAAAAACCATTCAAATCCCCACCTCATAATCATATATGTTCTTGTTCCTTATCAATAGCACACCCTCTTGGGGGCCACAGGGGCTATTCTTCTCCTCTCCACGCCATAGAAGGGCCTCATATATCAGAAACCATTCAGATTCCCATCCATAAACCATATATATATATATTCTTTGTCCTTATAGGGACAACAATCTTGGGCTTTCCTGGGATCAACAGGACATGCCCCAACCCCTCCAGCGCTTAAGAGGCCCTGTAACTCCGGTATACAGATCCCCACTGCTACACCATATATATACTTATTCATTATGATAAGACGCATTTAGTGATTCCAACCAGGGCTCCATTGGGTCCATGCCCTACACCCTCTACTAATGTTTTAGATACTGAGTCCATATGGGTGCTCAATTTGGATATAGGGGTTCATTTGGGAGACTTTATAATTGGTAGATTAAAATGGTATCATGTTAAAATACATGGCTGCCATTGGGCAGTGTCCACCTGAGCTCTGTGGTTTATGAAATTTGGCACTTTAGTTTGTTTGCTATGGCAAGTTAAGAGTTTCCATTGACTTATAATGGGGAAAATTGAAAAACGACATTAATGCCTTTCAAATTATTTTGTCACACTTTAGTAATATATAGGCTGATTGGGTGCAAATTTTATCTGTAGCATCCTTGGGCACAGGGCTTCCATGGTTAATTAAAATACATTGCTGCCAGTGGGCAGTGGCCCCCTGAGCTCTGGTGAGCATTGTGGCCCATGGGCCTCTTGTTTTATTTTGGTTTCCATGGCAACCAATAGAAATTAAAAAAAAAATCATATGACAGATAGCAGATTACCTGAGGAACATTTGTATGAAAGTTTTGTCAAAATATCTGCAGAGGCTTGGCAGTAAATGCCATTTTTCTATTTTTCCCATTATAAGTCCATGGAAACTAAGTTGCCATTGCAACCAAACTAAAGATTCGATTTTATTAATAAACACAAACTTTCAACCCCCCAGCCCAAGGATACTACAGATGAAATTTGGGCCCGATCGGCCCAGTGGTTTCAGAGAAGATGTCGTTTGAAAATGTTGACGTCACACGACGACGCAGACGCTGACGACGAGAGACAACTGCCTATCCTATAAGCTCCCCCGGAGCCTTCGGCTCTGGTGAGCTAAAACATTTATGTCATCAATGCCCAACCAGAGGCATGCTACACATGAGAAATGATTGAGATCAGCCTGGAGACCGAGGCGAATAAATTCTACGATAGTCATAATCATTTATATGATGCGGCTCTCTTAACTAGAGGCTATACTCAGCATACTCTCCGTCCTTACATTGATTCAGAAATTAATCATGAACGCCATTTCTTCATTAATAAGGGTATGGATTTTATAGATTTGCCCAGCATTTTTCGTGAGAGCTCGGTGCTTTCTTCCATTCCTGCCTATTTTCAAAGTACTGAAACATCTATAATATGTTATAAATATATCAAACCTGTTAGATCTCATTCTTAATTTCAATAAACTGGTTTCAGATCTTGATATTGATACTAATACTACTGATTCATGTGATTGTAAAAACTCAGTGTATTGCTATCCTGCTGCTCGTCATGTAATTACTGGCAATTTGAAAATTATTCCTGATTCTAGGATAAGGAATATATTTTCTAAAGGACCGAAATATCGGTTTCCTTCTAAAATTGATTTCAGTAAATGTAGAGAAGAAATCGCTGCTGCCTTGAATGAATTTGGTAATCGATTGTATAAATGAGAGTATGTTGAGCATAAAGCCCTTAAGGACTGGAAACTTAGCATTTTAAAACTAGTGAATAACCGCATTTCTATTCTCAAAATACTAACTTATACCTCCTAAGCCTAAGACGTCTTTACGTCATCTTAAACTAGGTATTCAAGAATTTCGTAAGAGGTTTGTTTTGGCCATGCAGACAAGGTCGTTAACAACGTCGTCGTACGACGGCTCCACTATGTTAACACGCTTAAGGAGCTCGGTGGTACCTTACAAAGCACGGTTTATTGCAAATTCTAGCTCTTGCACTACCTCTGAACTTTCTAAATTATTAACTTCCCGTCTTACTGCTATTAAAACGCATGTGATTAGATATTGTGATAAAGTCTTTGAAAGATCAGGAAGAAATCTGTTTTGGTCTATAAAAAAATTCGATTGAGGTTTTAAATAAATTGAAATCCAGAAGTTTTCGTGCTTCAAGTCTCTACTTGAGATTTTTTCTCCACTCTTTACACTTCACTTCCTCATAATCTTATAAAAGAAAAGCTCAATGATTTGAATGGGCGTTTCACAGAGAAGATTCTCTATCTTGCATGTAATGTCAGAAATGCATTTTCACTTCTAAAGAGCCTAAGAATTATACACTTTGGTCATGTCAGAAAGTGTGCGATGTCCTCACCTTTTTACTTGACAATATTTCATTACGAGGTCCTCGTAGATTCGGTACTTAGTTATTTTGACACATTGTAGGTATTCCGATGGGCAAGAATTGCGCACCCCTAATGGTGGATCCGTTCTTGTATGGTTATGAGACTTCATGTTGTCGCTTTCCATTGATAACCAATGTGAAATTATTGAAGCTTTTAACTCTACTTTTAGATATTTAGAGGATTTATTAAATATTGGCAATACTTTAATGGTTTGATCAGTCAGATTTTTTGGATTTACATTTGTCTATTGTAGATGAATTGGTTTCTTGCAAAATTTATGATAAACGTGATGATTTTGATTTCGAGATTGCAAATTTTCCTTTTTTAGACGGTGATATTCCTCGTGCGATATCGTACGTGGTTTATATTTCGCAGTTAATTCGATGCGCAAGAGTGTCTAGTATTGTATCGGACTTCACTCTTAATAAATTATTAACCGCTAAAGTTCTTAATCGGGGGTATCGGTATCAAACTAGGTAAAGCCTTTTCTAAGTTTTATAGACGTCATTCTGATTTTGGTTTCAAAATTCAATGTTGGACTTAATACACTTCTGCAACATGGCCTATCGGAACCCGAATTCTATGGACTTAGTATATAAATTTAGAAAAATACATGCCTGTAATGACTTTAGTATCCAATTTCGTAAAATCGTTCGTCGATATATAAAGATTGAGTACAACATAAATGTTATAAAACAGACTGCATGCATGGTGGTTAACGCAATCACGGTTGGCAACTTTGCTTCCCTCTTTGATTGCACACCGGTGGGTCGGGCCTAAAATTATATGACGGTTCCAGCGTAAAAACATAAAGAATACTAAAATAAAATTCCATTTATGTTGGTTGGCGCCTGATGATCCGTCTGGTCGGGCCCCTCGGAGTCTAACTGTTGGTGTTCTTTTGCTCCAGCAAATCTGTTGTTGTATGCTGTCGAGTCGTCAACCTGGTTTCATCTATAGTTTTTTATTTGTACGTTCTCGGAGATATTACACTGATGAGTTAGGTAGCGGACTAAACCGTGACAGGTAAGGGCGAGGATTATGTCCATGTAAAATCGATTTAAGCCCCCCAGTGGAATACTTTCCACTGACCGTTCCAAGGCGGTTCTTCTGTGGCGGTTTATTTATGTTGTTGTTTGTTACCGTGTGTATCACTTGCGTCTTTTTATTTTGGATGGCCTTTGGCCATTTCGTGGGAAACTGACCTTATGGCCTTGTTTAGTTTTCAATTATGGTCTGGTCGCTTCAGGTTTGCGTTTCTTTCCCTTTGGTGTCTTTGATGGGTGGAGTAAGTTAATTGCATAGATTTCTGATCTTTGTTTTACTTCTTTGCAGGATACAGAGATATAGCTGCTATGAAGTGTGGACGGACGACGGCCGACCCACTATACTATAAGATCCCTTAAAGCCTTCGGCCCAGGCGAGCTAAAAATCTCAGATGGATTTCAAAAAGACAAATCTTAATGCGTGTACCATGCTTAAACCCACTGTATGCTAGTGGACGCTATTGCTATATGCTGGACAAGTCCATTTGGCATATTAGGGGTGTCTGGTCTTTTTTCCTTTGATGGAAAATTCTGTTAGCAAATAGTAAAGGCCCTGATCAGATGCCACATTGTGTGGCATCTGATGTGGGCCTGCACTGTTTGCGAAGGTACCATCTTAAGGGTTTTCCCGCATACACTGGGTCAACAGATTTGGCTCTTAGAATCTAACACAGATTAAACAATTTTATTAGGAACATTTTACCCGAAAATATTCCACCTTGTAAATATAGCAAGGTCTTGTAAGTTTGATATTAGTGCTTCAAAAACAAGAATATTGTTCATACTCCCGAAGTTAAGGCCAATAGCATGTGGTTAGACTAATCAAAATGACCATGACCATCGTCCTCAACAGCTCAATTCTGGCAACAAACATGATCACTTTAACCCTAGTCCTATTGATCACAACAACCACTACCTTTTGCTAACAGTGTAGTTCCAGATCGGATGGCTTCTTTAGAAGCCAATTGATCTGGATCTACACTGTTGCTCATTTGGGATTTTGGACTGAACGAATACATTATCAAGTAATTTGAGTGGTTTTACTATCAACCAATCAAAGTAGAATTTGTTTTTCTACAAACACATAGACGTCTCCCACTTTTTGACCTAAGTGTGACCTTGACCTTTGAGGTATTGACCTCGTCTCATGGTTGTTAACATTTCTGCTATGTAATTTCAAAATCCATCTGAAAATAAAGTTATTGACCAGACACGATTTGTCCATACATGAAAACTTCCAAGGGAGATAACTCAAAAGTTATAAATCCGAGATTTATATAGTTCTTGCGCACTGCACGTCGTGAAATATTGATTAATACTTATGACGTTTCGTGAAGATGGCTTGAACAGTTCAACGGACCGATGGATAGACGTCCGGGGGAAAAACAATAAGTTTCCGAAAAAAAAAATCGGGGGAGACAAATTACTCATTATATTAAGAGAAAAAGATAGGGAAACTGGACCAATGGTACGAACGGGTCTTGGTGCTCTTTAGAGCCACCAAGAGTACCAAACACCTGGAGTTCGCTGCCAACCTCACATTTCTTTACACTGTAGGCTCACTTCCTTACATACACCTATTAAGAAAGTCAGGAAAAATCTATGGTCAAACTTTATCCTGCTGTTCACGACAAACCCTACCTTTGCAAACTAGATCCTGATCAGATGGCTTCTGAAGAAGCCATCTGATTAGGATCTACACTTTTTGATGCAGTTTGTGAATTGAACAATCATATATCAAGTAGTTTGATTTACTGACAATCAGCAATGGTAGTGGCTTAAATTATGCAGCGGAATGGAGAGCATGATATTTTCTAGCAATGGTCAACATGCACTAAAATGGCAGGTACCGAACCCGCGTCCTCTTTGTCAACAGCAAGACGCGCATCCGTCCGAGCTACTAAGGCCGGAAGGCCTAGTGTAGTAATGGGCAAAAATATTCAAATGGTCGATTTATAATCTGTTATTTCAAACTATTAAAACAATGACAATTTAATGCAACATTTTAATCATAAATACAAAATGCAACAAACAAATAAATTCAAATCATAATATTTGTCTTGCCAAGTCAGAATGGTCGTTTGTTTCATCCAACACGAGCAGCAGTCAGTCTACTTGGTTGATACCATGAGGAGAGTAACAAACCATACACTTCCTGCAAAGAATAGTCGCATATGGTTCATAGCAAAATAGATTGCACTGGAATATGGACATATGTATAAAAATCGTGAACAAAGTGCGTTTTAAATATCATGATAAATAGAACAAGCTGTGTTTGTTAAACACCGATGCCCGTGGACAGCGCATGTGCAGTATATGAAAGCCCTATCACTGACCAATCACATGACGAAAACACGCATATACAAATGCATTGAAACTTAACCGCCAAAAAAAAATAGAGCGAACATTGATGAAAAATTGCGATTAGTTTGCTCAGAATAAAGGTTGTGTCCACAATCTATATTTTGGAGATAAGGTTTACCACTGTAAACTCTAGTTTTACTATATAAATAAGGGTTTCGAGGGGGGGTCAAAATTGTATAGGCGTGTTTTCGTGATAGATGTTATGGCTGATGATCAAGATTTAACAGAGTTGTCAGAAGACAACATAGCTCGCCTTTGGGGCCTTCGTTGGTAGAGGACAACGAAGTTATCAAAAATTAAAATTCTTCTGTGAAACATTTCCGACTGCAGCAATTTAAAGAGAAACAGACAGTAACCCCAAGAACCCTATTGAAGAATCTCGTTTTAAGGGTTTTCGTTTGAAAAAAAAATCCAATTTTGCTGCTCCAGACCCTGAAAGTCAAACTCAAGATCTCCTACCCAACATTTGCACCAAGCATCTTAAAACCCATAAAAAAATGATGACATTAGAACAGTGACAATTTTTTTAAATAATTTAGGCACATTGACCTTGACCACGAGCTCCAGACCTGAAAGTCGAACTCATTTCTTAAGAAAAAAAATGCAGTTAAAAATGTATATTGATTTTTACTATTTTATGAATCAAATTTTCAAATAAAATCAATCACAATAAGAGCTCGCAGATAAATTTTAAGTGAATGCGGACGCTGACGACGCCGACACCTGAAGCCGGGGGTATAGCAATAGCTCCCCTACTTTTGTAAGGCGAGCTAAAAACGTAGGCCAAGGTGACGAGGTAAAAAAAAATACGTTACGACTGGAAAGGTCTTGTCACAAAGGCACACGTGAAATATGAAAGCCCTATCACTTATCGATCGAAAGTTATTGGCAATGTTAATGCCTATAGGTTGGTCAAACATCAAGGTCAATGTCGGGTTAAAAACTATAGTAATACTGGAAGAAATATGAAAGTCCTGTCACTGCCCAATCAAACGTTATGGCCAGTGTTAAGGTTTTGGCGGACAGGCAGACAAAACTATATGCCCCCGAATCTTTGATTCCGTGGGCATAAAATAGAATCGTTCGTTCGTGCTCCTGTATATTAAATTTTTTAGACCTTGAAAAAAAAATAACCGACAAAGCCTCGCGTTTTATCCGTTTTCCTCAACTCTGAATAATTCTGTCAATAATACACGAGCATTCATTTAAGATTCATGCAAAACACTCAACACAGCATACAACGAAACTTACACGGCTCTTTGGTACCAAGGTAGTCCGAGGCACAGTTACAAATAAGTATTATTATACTTTTGCCCAGTACTGGTAAACCTTTGTAAGTGCTGATTAGAAACTCTTCGGCGAGGCGGTTCTAAAGAATACAGTTTATGGAGAACTTACAAACTAACCCTCAATTATCACAACAGTTACCTTATCTTTTGCTATGTTGTTGCTATGTTGCAGTCGAGTGGTTCGGTTGGGCATGGGCATTTTAAATGCTAAGTGCGCTTTTGTTATATGTGTGCTTGTTTTTCTCACGAATTCCATTAACCTTGCTGTTATTTTTGGACATCAGAGCTGTCCAGAAAGCATAGCATGCTTGGAAAAGCGTCCGAGGGGATGGCCGTAGTTGTGGGTACTGCCTAATATATCTTTGGACCTACATTATATAAATAATAATCAGAGTTTTGGAAAAGTGAGGAAAATACAGCTCTAAAATATAAAATTCTACACCCATGACATCTACCATTGGCATGCGTGGGGAATTGCCGATTAAAATGATCTGGTCAAATATGAACAAAGTCCATCACATGATTTGCAAAATATGAAAACCAAACAGTCTGACCGGGTCATGGGTGCGGGTATTGCTGTGTAAAAAATTGGACCTAAATCTATTACAAAAATAAACCAAATCCATCATATGGTTGAAACATTTCCATGACCGTGACCTTATGTGTGAGGTCATGGACGATGGCATTTCTGAAAGAAACTGACCTATCGTCATACAAGCCACGAACCAAATCCATGATATGGTTTGCAGAACGACCCGTTAAACTATAAATGTTGACGCCGATGTCGACCTCAAAGCCGGGGTTGGAGTTGTGCAACAGGTCTTGTCCAGGCGAGCTAAAACGACATGAACGCACCTGTAATAACTGAAGCGTAATTTCATTAAGCTGTCAGTTATAATTCCATACTTTAGTGAACAGCTTTAACTATAAAGTAAGATTTTAAATAATTTTATGATAAACACATTCTCGTAGGGTTTCTAATTCAAATGGAATTAATGAACGTTTTGATGTTCAATAAATGGGTCGGTCATATAACACCCCGTGTCATTAACTTGTATAACATACGCGAGGCTCATTTACGACGTTCAGCTCGTCGAAATCTGGATAGTAATGGATCATACGGAGATTGGACTCGTTTAACGGATCGTGGACCCGGTTAAAAATCGTCTACAAGTTTGGAGAAGCCCGAAATCAGACCTACACCTGGTGCGTAAGGCGAAGAGCTTTTACTAGATCACCGAGACTTCAAGGGATATAAAAACAAATCGTTTGAAAGGTACTACGTTAATGTAATATTACCTAGTAATGTTGGAGCTCCGCTGCCTGTGGGTATTATATGCAGAATTCTGTTTGTCTCGAAGTATCTGTCACCAGCTTCCAGTGTACTGTTGTCAATGCTTCGCTTTTTCTTTGTGCAGCTCTGAAATAAAGTTATTTGCGTTTAGGTTTTACGTCTTCAACATTTAAGGTCATTTTGGGATACCTTGGTTCCGATTGTGGGAGTTTATCCTATTACGAGCTGAAATGACGCGTCAAGCCGTCCGCCCACCGAAACCAGGATTTATGGAGTGGTCCTCGACTTGCACCACCAGGGCAGTCTTAGACCTAGAAGCGGGTTACCAGTACTCTTGTGTGGTAGGTTTCAGGTCTGCGCGGAAGCACCATGCAGCAGGTCTGTGCGGAAGCACCATGCAGCCCAGTCTATGTCTCTAAGCTTCGGTTTTTAAACACAATAACTTTATATTCTGAATTATCCGGTTTACGGGTTTATATGGCGAAGGACGAACGAGCTGCGACTGTCGCTGCCATATGAATGCATGGGAAAACCTTTATAATATAAAGTCATTGACCTTTATTATGCATCCAATATTTTAAGTGTACTAAAGTGTATCAGCCTGTTGGTTGGCGCCTGATGCTCCGTCTTTGGTCGGTCCCCTCGGAGTCTAACTGTTGGTACTCTTTTGCTGCAGCAATTCTATTGTTGTATGCTGTCTAGTCGTCAACCTTGTTTCATCTGTAGTTTTTTTTAGCTCACCCGACCGAAGGTCATGGTGAGCTTTTGTGACCGAGATGTCCGGCGTCATCTTGGGTCGTGCGTCGTGCGATGTTCGTCGTTCGTGCGTAAACTTTTCTTGTTAACACTAGAGGCCACAGTTTTGATCGAATCATCAAACTTTGTAGGAATGATCATCATGACAATATGTCGGTCAAGTTCGAATATGGGTCATGTCGGGTCAAAAAGTAGGTCACCAGGTCAAATTAAAGGAAAACCCTTGTTAGCGATCTAGAGGCACAGTTTTGGTCCAATCTTCCTCAAACTTGGTCAGAATGTTTATCCTGACAATATCTCGGTCAAGTTTGAATATGGGTCATTTCAGGTCAAAAAGTAGGTCAGTATGTCAGATCATAGAGAAACTTTGTTAACACTCTTGAGGCCACAGTTTTGTGTCCAATCATCCTCAGAATGATCATCCTGACAATATCTCGGTCAAGTTCGATTATGGGTCATGTCGGCCAAAAAATAGGTCAGGTCAAATCATAGAAAAACCTTTTAACAATCTAGAGGCCACAGTTTTGGTCAAATCATCAGACTTGCTCAGAATGATCAGCTCTACAATATCTAGGTCTAATTCGAATATGGGCCATGTGGGGTCAAAAGTAGTTTAAATCATAGAAAAACCTTGTTAACACTCTAGAGGCCACAGTTTTAGTCCAATCATCATCAAACTTGCTCAGAATTGTCCTCTTTATATAATACCTTGGACAGGAGGGTATTTTATTTGACAGTAAATGCTGTTAGCAAACCGTGCAGACTGATCAGATGCCACGTTCTGCGACGTCTGATCTGGGCCTATGCTGTTTGCCAGGCTACCCCTTCAGGGTTTTCCCGCCTTTTAGTGGTTATTATAACCTTAAACAAATATTTTGTATGATAACACAGTATCTCAAGCAATTCAGACTTTCAGGGTGTTTGGATCATGGTCAAAGTTGTTTTGGCCATTTTTAGAAAAATAAAAACATTGTCATCACTCGACCTACTTTTATTTCATAATTTCCCCACGATAACCATGCTACAGATTAGAAATGATCGAAATCAACCTTCAGGCTGCAGAAATATAAATGCTGTTAGATATGGGGCGGCGGACCTTTCATCACAACCTCGGGTAAAAGTCCCACTAAATTGGAAGCAACGTCTCCAAAATGACCTAAATAGTATAAACCCCAAATCAAACAAAATTGGTCAAATCATAATTGAGACTGCATTTTTGGTTAAAGCTTCATGAAAATTGCCCAGAATGTTTGCCTTTATAAAATCTTGAATGTTTGAATATGGGTCATGTGGGATCAAAAACAAGGCGATGAATAGACTCAGGTGAGCGATACAGGACCATCATGGTCCTCTTGTTTATTTGTATGTTCTCGGAGATGTGACACTGTTGAGTTAGAAAGCCTTCATGCTGACTAAACAAAATTAGTGTATACCGCGACAGAGGTTAGGGCGAGGATTGTGGCCATGTAAAATCTATTTAAGCCCCCCAGAGGAATACTTTCCACTGACCGTTCCCAGGCGGTTCTTGTGTGGCGGTTTATTTATGTTGTTTGCTACTTGCTGTGTGTATCAATTTTGTCTTTATTTTGGATGGCCATTTTGTGGGAAAGTAACTGTCCTTATGGCCTTCCTTTGTTTAGGTTACCATTATGGTCTGGTCGCTTCATGTTTGCGTTTCTTTCCCTTTGGTGTCATTGATGGATGGAGTAAGTTAATTGTATCGATTCCTGATCTTTGTTTTACTTCTTTGGCTGGCATAACTGAACAAAGTTCATATATTCTCAAGTGGTTTGAAATGGAAAATAATGGGAGGACGTTATCCGACACGTTGAAAGCCCACGCCGAATGGCGCTAAAGTGAAAAGGGTGTTCACGCACGTTTGTAGATCTGTGCAGTTTCCATTAAAAACTTCGACGTTTACGAATGTAGGCAACCATTTTTTTCTGAATTGTCAGTTTTATGTCTTTCAAAATACTATATTCTGAAGAACAAGCAAATTCTAAACAGATTTGTGTGATCCATTTTGCTTTATGCCGTTTACATATTCAGTCTATTTATGTTCTAACTTCAGTCGATACGCACAGGACGCCTGCTAATTTTTTTTTAAATACTAGCAATTTGTAAATGGTTCTATGAATCACTGATCATTATGGACGATTCACTCGATTATCTTATACCGGGGTCAGTAACTTTTTATAAAGAAGCATTTCTGGTGTATATGAAAGTTCGGTAATATATATCGGGTACAAGAGGCTCAATGAGCCTAAACCGCTCACCTGAGGAACTTAAGTTTTAACAATTCACAGACTTGACTACTAAATCTGCTGATAGAATCCAGCCCATTGACCCTTACAGGATATAAGTCATCATTATTGCATTGCATTCCAAGTTTGAGACTTCTAGCTTCTATAGTTCCTGAGAAATCTTTGACGAAAATTTAACATTGGTCAAAATGGAGAGAAAGAAGAATGAAAGAACAGATGAACAAATAAGCTGAGAAAGCCCAATGTCTCTTACACAAAATAAGTCATCATTATTCTATTGAATACCAAATTTGATGCTTCTAGCTTTTATAGTTCCTGAGAAATCTTTGATTAAAAATTTAACATTGGTCTATTATCTCTATATGGAGAGAAAGAAGAATGAAGGAACAAATGAACCAGACTAGCTCCAAAACCTAATGCAGCCTTTCCCCTTGCCCAATGGTGCTACACATAAAATTTTAACAAGATTGGTCGACTTACTTCTGAGATATGCTTCATTGAAAGTGTGGACGACGGATGGACGGACGACAGACGACGGAGTCCGGAGCCTTGGTATACTATCAGCTCACTGGAGCCTTTGGCTCAGGTGAGCTAAAAATTCAAGTCGCTATTTCTGTCACAACATTTTCCCTACGTTAAGTCTATGGGCAAATTTTTTTGTCTCTCAAGGTCACGTAACTCCGAGGTCAATATTCCGATTCGGCCAAAAATCGAACTTAACCGAGATTTTATGCCTGTCCTCGTTACCTGCAAGTTTGAAGCTGATATGAATAAAAATAAAGTTGCTATCGTGGTCACAACGTATTTTTTTTATGCTCAAGGGCAGGTAACTCCAAGGCAAATATTCCGATTTGGCCCAAAATCGAACCTAACCGAGATTTTATGTCTGTCCTCGTTACCTGCAAGTTTGAAGCTGATCTGAAAAAAATTCAAGTCGCTATCGTAGTCACAACATTTTCCCTATGTAAAGTCTATGGGCATTTTTTTTGTCGCTCAAGGTCATGTAACTCCGAGGTCAATATTCCGATTCGAACTTAACTGAGATTTTATGTCTGTCCACGTTACCTGCAAGTTTGAAGCTGATCTGAATAAAAATAAAGTTGCTATCGTGGTCACAACGTATTTTTTCATGCTCAAGGGCAGGTAACTCCAAGGCAAATAATCCGATTCGGCCCAAAATCGAACTTAATCGTGATTTTATGTCTGTCCTCGTTACCTGCAAGTTTGAAGCTGATCTGAATAAAAATAAAGTTGCTATCGTGGTCACAACGTATTTTTTCATGCTCAAGGGCAGGTAACTCCAAGGCAAATAATCCGATTCGGCCCAAAATCGAACTTAATCGTGATTTTATGTCTGTCCTCGTTACCTGCAAGTTTGAAGCTGATCTGAAAGAAATTCAAGTCGCTATCGTAGTCACAACAGTTTCCCTATGTTAAGTCTATGGGCAAATTTTTTGTCGCTCAAGGTCACGTAACTCCGAGGTCAATATTCCGATTCTGCCCAAAATCGAACTTAACCGAGATTTGATGTCTGTCCTTATTATCTGCAAGAATGAAGTCGATCAGAAAAAAATTGACGGAGCTAGAGTGATTACAAGCTTTTTCCTATGTTAAGTCTATGGGAGCTATATGTTGCCATGGTAACCAGAGTTCCACTCAGATCTGCATGAAAACCTTATGCAGTCTTTCCACTTGCACAATAATGTTACACATGAAATTTGATCAAAGTCGGCCAAGTAGTCTTCAAGATATACATTTTTGAAATTCAAATTAACCCTTATGCAAAAATGCACAAGGGCAGGTAACTCCTAAGTGTATGATCCGATTCTGCCAATTATCGAACTTGACCGAGATTTCATGACTGTGCTGGTTATCTGAAGCCAATCCGAACAAAATTGAAGCAGCTACAGTGATGACAACATTTTCCCCATGTTAAGTCGATAGGCAATTTTTCTGGCGCTCAAGGTCACGTAACTCTTGAGTGAATTATCTGATTCGGCCCAAAATCGAACTTGACCGAGATTTTATGCCTGTACTGGTTATCTGCAAGAATGAAGTCGATCAGAAAAAAATTGACGGAGCTAGAGTGATGACAAGCTTTTTCCTATGTGAAGTCTATGGGAGCTAGATGTTGCCATGGCAACCAGAGTTTTTTTTTTTTTTTTGTTTTTTTTTGGTTTGGGTTTTACGGCCCTTTCAAGATTATTTCACTCATATCGAGCCGATCGTTAATCATAGGTGGGCGAAAACCGGAGTACCCGGAGAAAAACCACCTGACCTTCCGTTGCAGAACTTGGCGTCTCACACGTGACCCGAGCGAGGCTCGAACCCACGGCGGTGAGAGACCTAATGACTAAGAGTCAGCGCTCTTATCCATTAGGCCACGGAGGCCCGTGCTGGCAACCAGAGTTCCACTCAGATCTCCCTGAAAATCTAATGAAGCCTTTCCACTAGCCCAATAATGCGACACATGAAATTTGATCAAAGTTGGCCAAGTAGTCTTTAAGATATACATTTTTGAAATTCCCATTAACCCTAATGCAAAAACACACAAGGGCAGGTTACTCCAAAGTGAATGATCCGATTCTGCCAGTTATCGAACTTGACCGAGATTTCATGGCTGTGCTGGTTATCTGCAAGAATAAAGCCAATCTGAAAATAATTGAAGCAGCTACGGTGATGACAACATTCTCCCCATGTTAAGTCAATAGGCATTTTTTTTCAACGCTCAAGGGCACGTAACTCCTGAGTGAATAATCCGATTCAGCCCAAAATCGAACTTGATCGAGATTTCATGCCTGTCCTCGTTATCTGCAAGAATGAAGTCGATCAGAAAAAAATTGACGGAGCTAGAGTGATGACAAGCTTTTTCCTATGTTTTTTCAACGCTCAAGGGCATGTAACTCCTGAGTGAATAATCCGATTCAGCCCAAAATCGAACTTGATCGAGATTTCATGCCTGTCCTCGTTATCTGCAAGAATGAAGTCGATCAGAAAAAAATTGACGGAGCTAGAGTGATGACAAACTTTTTCCTATGTTAAGTCTATGGGAGCTATTTGTTGCCATGGCAACCAGAGTTCCAATTCGATCTGCCCGAAAACAGTATGCAGCCTTTCCCCCTACCTGATAATGCTTCACATGAAATTTGATCAAGATTGGCCCACTGGTTCCGGAGATATACTTCTTTGAAAGTGTGGACGACGGACGACGACGACGACGGCTCGTGGTATACTAATACCTCACATGAGCCTTCGGCTCAGGTGAGCTAATAATAAATGAATGAAAGAACAATCAACGGGCTTCGACAGGTTGGTTTTATCGTCGACTAGTTTCGGTCATATAATGACCTTTCACAAGACATTGTACAGAGAAACAAAAAAAAATTGGATCAATAATCACGCGATACCAATTGTTCTAAAATCAAAGTGAAAGTATATATACTTTATATAAGTTGCCAAGGGACACAGTGGGACTTTAAATAATTCCCTTATGATAACGAGCCTCCTTTTGTTCTAGTTACCTCTTATGAGAGGTTCATTTTTAGTTTAACTTAGCCGAAAGTACTCACCGCTGCACAGTTTGAACTTCCCGTTGATGGACAGACTTTCACCGTACAGTGAAAATAGATGTCATCGCTGTCGTAGAATTTGAAGACGTACAGTGTGACGTAGTAGCGGTTGATGAGGGCAACAATGGATGAAACCGATGTAAAATCACTGCTAACCAAATCGTCATCATCGGCACATCTGTTGACATAAATTATGTAAGTAAGCTACACAAATGACTTGAAAAAAAGCACAAATATTCTAATGAATATGAAGTGGAAGCTCTGTGCCAGCCATGAAAGTTCTTTTAGGCCTCAGTGACTCAGTTTTCGTCTTAGGCCTCCGTTTTCCTCCTGAATTGGTTAGCAACCTTAGTATCTCTCATGTGCTTAACTCCTACGTGACGATGTGATCTTCACAAATAGTTTTTGGGTGGTCCATTTCTAATTATAGGCCCGTCTGAACTGAATGAACGTTCTTTAAGCAAACCGTCTAGACATTTAAGCCGGGTCTGCACCGTTTGATAAAGTCGCAGAAAATGCCGCTAGGTATATATAGTCCGGTGTTAATGATAACACGAAGGATACTACTGTTGATTTGCTTCTCTCTACTGTTCTGCTTTTGAAAGAATCACTAGTATATCCTTTCAGCCCTGACTGAATTCTGAAAGGTACTTTCATGTTTGACAGACGTTATTAGTGTACGTAGGATGTCAAAATCATTAGAGCCAATAGCAAACTATTGATACTCATGAGAATGCTTGTTAGGTAAACACTGATCTAGTAAAATAATTTTTTAAATCCAAAAGTCCGAAAAGTGATCAATCTCGCCGTCGCCAGTTCAAGGACACATTCAAATAATAGTTGAACTTGTGCACATGCCAACATATTTGCTATCTTTAGCTCCTAACTTCAGTGGCAGGCCATAAAACTGTCTCGAGACTGCTGTTAATACTTAACCTTGCAATTTATTGCAACTAAACTTACGTACCCGTTGGTAAATAATGATTTTGATGTACCAGTGTTGTCTGTACCAGAGTAGGCTGTGCAGCTAGGTAGGGCATAGTAATCACCTGCAAGACATAAATTTCACCGTCAGCTACAAAACGGAACTGAAAATCGGAGCGAGTAAGCTTTTAGTCCGTGACTAGGTCTCAGTGACACTAAAGTTAAACTAGAATTTGTTTTTCTACAAAAACACAGATGTCTCCCGTTTTTGACCTTAAGTATGACCTTGACATTAGAGGTATTGAGCTGGGTCTTGTGTGTCTAATGAAGATGAACTTCTGCAAAGTAACTTTAAAAATGTTCATAGAGAAATAAAAAAGTTATTGGCCGTACACAGAAAAAGCCCTTTTTTACCTTTCTAGGTATGACCTTGACATTAGAGGTATTGACCTTAGTCTTGCACATGACTCCTGGTCTAATGACGGTGAACATTTCTGCATGGTTACTTTATAAAGTCCATCCAGAAATAAAAATAAAAGTTATTGACTCGAAACAAAAAACAAACTTTTTTTACCTCTGACCTCTTAGTATGACCTTGGAGGTACTGACCTGGGTCTAGTGTGCACCACATAGTCTCATGATGGTTAACATTTCTGCCAAGTAATTTCACAATCCATCTAAAAATAAGAAAGTTATTGACCAAACACGAAAAAGCCCCTTTTTGACATTTGACCTTTATGTATGACCTTGACATTTTATGTACCAAACTGAATCATGCATGCAACACATCGTCTCGTGATAGTTAGAATTTGAAGTTACTTGGCAAAAATGTTATCTAAAAATAAGCACGTTATTGACAACACCAAAAAAGGCCCCTTTTTACCTTTGACCTCTAAGTATGACCTTGAACTTTGAGATACCAACCTGGGTCATGCACGCAACATATTGTCTTGTTGGTTTAACATTTCTGCCAGGTGATTTCAAAATCCATCTCAAAATAAGAAAGTTATTGACCAAACACGAAAAAGGCCTCTTTTTTGACATTTGACCTCTAAGTACGACCTTGACCTTTGAGGTACCGACCTGCCTCATGCACACCACACATCGTCTCATGGTTGTTAATATTTCTGCCAAGTAATTTTAAAATCCATCTGAAAATAAGAAAGTTATTGACCGGACACGATTTGCCCATACATATATACATACCGACAAACGTCCAAGGGAGATAATTAAAAAAGTATAAAGTTATAGTCGTGCGGACTGCACGTCGTCTAATGCTGATTAATATTTATATGAAGTTTCGTGAAGATAGCTCGAACGGTTTTCAAGTTATAGAGCGGAAACGAATGTGTGACAGACGGAGAATGTGCGACAGACGGACAGACAGACGCCCGGGGGAAAAACAATATGTCTCCGAAAAAAAAATTCGGGGGAGACATAATTCGGCAATTGAATATTAGGTCCCAAATGACGACATTATAACCACTGATTATAAGGGCAGTGAGACTTCACGGCAGGCAAGCATGTGTCCATATTTTCACCGATTCATTTGAAACGGGTAATTGAATATAAAAAAGCAGTAGTTTTGATTAGAGGTTTAACGTCCACGTTTTCACTATAGGTCATTTTGGAGACTTCTCTTCCAATTTTGTGGACTTTCACCAGACATCGAGCCCTGTCGCCCAATGAAACCAATAGGGTTTCAAAGTTTGTACGGTTCGACTCTTACCGCTTTGCCTGGGCAGGCTTACATCCTATAAGCCGTTACAAGTACGTGTGCGATCGGTTTCAGCTCTGCGCGGAAGCATCATGAAGCCCATCTATTTCTTCAAGCCCCGATGAGCGGGGGCGAAAAAGTCACATCACGAAAACGCCTATATATGGTTTTGACCCCCTTGAACCCCACTATAGTAAAACTGGGGTTTACGGGGGTAAACCTTTCTTATCTCTCGTCTAAAATATAGATTGTGGATACTCGGCGGTTCCAACGTACCCACAATCTATATTTTGAGCCGAAATAATATATTACAAGTTCATCTGAAAATGTTCATATTTTTGGTGGTAAAATTTACAATGTATTTGTATAGGCACGTTTTCGTAATGAGTACAGATCGTTGACCTTTTCATGAATACTATGCTTCATAAGGCGACAGACTTTCACCTCTTTATTCGCAAAATCTTTACTGTATATTCTGATATGACATCGGTACAGGAGCGAGTTTCAGCTTCTATTTCAGAAGTGTGCCTTTACTTATGACATTGTCATCCCTATATAACGGTACGCGATGGATCGGCCAGTGTGACGTAATGTTCACTAAACATTCAGCCTGTAGTAAAACTTGCTATATAGGGGATCTTACACGAGTATACAAGTGCTCAGTTATTACTGAATTTATTAAACGAGTTACGGAAAAGGGATAAAATGAGAGGCTTTGCCGAGCATTTTATACCTTTTCCTCAACGAGTTTAATAAATTCAATAATACATGAACACGAATGCAAGATTCTAATTATCATACGACATCAAAAGGCATTATATGCACGATTTTAACAAATATGTCGATATTCCGCCATTGGTAAACGCGACGTTGTTAAGAACATCGTACGTGTAACGTTACGGGACGCATCTATGTAATTCAGATATTTAATCCGCTAGTGGATTATCAATTTATTGCATTACGTTATTATACTCAGATGCGACTTCATGATACTATTCTTTATTAAGACTACGTAAACATGTTTACTTGGTACGTCTAATGTCCAATAGATTGAGGCTCCAACATCAGCTTCCGTTACTTCCGCGGCTGTGAGCGAAGAAATTCCACGTAGTTCTGTCGAAATTACAAAACTTGGTGTCTGTGCCAGCTCTGTTGAGGTCTCTAAACTGCAAGAAGTGAAAACTTGCATGGCAATGCGTCATAAATGCGACAAGTCCGTATAAAAAATGGTGATATAAAAAAGTCTTCATTGAAAGATTATGGTTGACTGAATTATAAGCATTACGTCCAACGGGAACAGCGAACGTGATACCATTTTCTCTATCCACCTATATAATTTCGACCCTCTTAAACCCCACTTTTATATGGTAAAAATGGGGTTTACAAGGGTAAACCCGATTTCTTATTTCTGCTCTAATATAGATTCTGGCTACTCGTTAGAACCGTCTCGCTGAGGCGGTTCTAATGAGTGCCACCATCTATATTTTGAGCAGAAATAAGAAATCATAATTTTTAATATTATGATTTTCATTTTTTCGGCGATAAAGGTGGCGATGTTTTTGTAAAGGCGTGATTGCGTAATGCTTGGACATTCTCTTGGATATAACGACAAGATGTATGTTCGCAGGCTTCCGATTAGGGTTATCATTGCTTCGAGTACGGAAAGCTATATAAAAAGCGCTCATAGCTATAAGAAATCCAGTTTTGTTAAGGAAAGCTCAGTGTATTGTTTAGTAATATTTACCCGATTTGCGCGTTCATGTTTATTGAATTGTGATAATCGCATGGTCAATAGTAGGTTCCCAGCAGGCACCCGATGTAATTGTGACGTCATCAACGTCGGTGTGACCTCATAACATTTATGCAATGTGATATCCAAGTCTGTGCACGATTTGACGTTGCAATAGCGACGTGTGCCTGCTGGGTTACCTTGAGTGTTTGGGTCGACTATATATCATTCGTCCCAAAAAGCTTAACCCTTATAACGCTGGATATCTAATTTAGGCACACCATTAGCTAACTATCAACCAAATCAAGCTACTTGATAATAGATGTTGATGGATCTTTAATTACAAGTTTAACCTCCGTCAACACTGTAAAGTTCATTTTGGAGACGATGCTTCCGATTTTGTGGGGCTTTTACCCGACATCGAGGTGAAATGACATCTCAAGTCCTGCCTCCCAATAAAACCAATAGGGTTTATTAGCATGGACGAGCCGACACCCCGCTTTACCTGGGCAGGCTTGCAACCTCTAAGCGGTTTTCCAGTACTCGTGTGCGGGTCGGTTTCAGGTCTGTCTGGAAGCATCATGCAGCCCATATATTTTTTCAAGCCCCGATGGGCGGGTCTACACCGTTTGCAAAGTATGGGTGGTCATTTCCAGCTAGGTAGATGCTCGTGACTGGCATAATTAATCCGACGGGTTAAGTTGATGCTTGATTTGCATAGCATCTACGAAATGTACCAGTCAATCTGCGAACAAGCGAGCTGCTTGTGTGCCAGCAAGTGGAACTTCGAAATAACTGCTCGTTTCTTTTGAATATGAGCCAGCGCATGACAATCTACAAGTAGCCTTGAGCGACCAGCGTATTGTCGAAGTCTGATCAGAGTCTGATCGTATGTACCTACTATAGGCTAATATCTATGAAAAGAGACACAAGCAAAAGGTCTCGTCACAGTGGATGGATGCGCAGGTGGATTTCAGTCTCTGCGGGTCTATTGTAGTTTGTCATGCGCAGGCTCATATCTGAAAAAAATGCATGTTTTACGGGCCAGTCAAAAGGTGAGGTCATGTTGGGTGGGCCAAAGCAGAAGAACGCCTATCCTGCTGAATATTTTAAGTAGTCGCACCCATTTCTGATTATCAGCCAATCAGATTACATTATATTTCGTTCAAATTCACAAACTGAACGACAGTAGATCTGTATATACAGTTTGCAAAGATAGCGGTTGTGAACAGCGCGATGAGGGTGAACACCAACCCAACCTTGAATTCCGCAAGAACAGACCATAGAAACCGAGATATCCATCGACTAACAATTTTTCGAAACATTCAATGCTATGAATATTAACTTGAACAGCCTCTTAGGGCGGTTCAAATAAGAACGTATAGTATCAAATTTATCCTTTAATTATTAATGCCCACTATCTGGAACTATTTACAGATTCTAAAAAAAAAAAAAAAAAAAAAAATAGATATTATTGCTCGCCTCTATCAGTTGCGACTTACGTGGCAGCTAGACTGTCGTCTACTGTTCGATCTACTCCGGCGTCCGCTATCTGGGCACAGTGGATGGTATACGAATCAACTGTATCACCTCCAAATATAGAGTCAGCACCGGCCGTTGCCGCACGATCAGAGAAATGAATGACAATGTCTTGGTCCTGGAAAAAAGTTGGGCAACATCGTTGCAAACTGTTTGCGCTCAGTGAAACAGTAAAATAAATTAAGGTTACATCGCGTGTCAGTTTCCTTGGTAAGCTTATTATGTATACACGCGCCACAATCAAACAGTTGATTCTTTCGCCATACAGAATCTAACAGAATCTAAAAAGAGGGACCATTTCATTTCAGATGAAAAATGGTGAAATGTGTATAATAATATTGGTTTGATTCGAGGTTTAACGTCTCTATCAACACAATTTAGGTCATTTCGAAGACATTGCTTCCAATTTTGTGGGTTGTCGAATCCTCGTAGTTCGATTTTTATGTTCGCCGAGATGTAGCACTGAGGTATAGATAGTGCAATTTGAAAGACTTGATGATTACCACAATTTCTCAATCGACTCATGCACATTTTTATGTACGCCGTTTTTCTAAGAGGTCGATATATGTTATTCAATACAGAGATCGGTGAATGGGTCACCATTCAGAAGATGCTGAAAATTCATGAGAATTCTACGCAAACCGCAGTTTCGCATTTAACGTGATTGTAGTTATGATTCATGACATTTAGTTACCAGGGCACAGTTAGTGATCTCCACGGTCGCTCCAGAGACCGAAACACTGCAGTCTGCAGCAGAGTTGCTTCCTGTATCCTCAACAGCTACCACGTTGGTGTAGGTACCGCTGTCTGGGTTGGTAACGATAATTGTACCGTTGGGATAGCAAGCTGAAATTTGTAGAATCAATTTAAGTACACATAAACCTTAACCTGTTCACGACACCCTATCTTTGCAACTGCAGATCCAGGTAAGATGCTTTGTGAAGAAGCCATCTGATCAGTATCTACACTAATACAGTGTGTGAATTAAATGAATATGATAGATCTGATTGTCTGTTAGTTGGTAATTCGTGTGACTTAATATTCAGTAGGATATGGTTATAGATCTGTTACTGTTCATACCGTTTACTTTTTTACGATACAGGAATCGTACGCGTTTTGTCATGCTGTACACGAAAAATGTAAGCAATATAAAAACTGAGCTCTTGAAAACTGGGTTCAATAGAGAAGCAATGCTTTTAGGAACAAGAAAAGTAAGCTTATGAAATTAGAGAACAAGGCAATATTTGGACACGTCAGTTTAAGTCTGTGCAATGAAAACTGTTCTAAACCCAATTTATGTACAATCCCTCGGATAAACTAGAGGAAATTGGGGAGTTTTATTTTCCATTTTTTTTTTTTTTTTTTTTGCTGAAATACATAATTTGGTGTATTCGTTAGAACTGCCCCTGAGGCGGTTCTAACGAGCAACAACTTTTGATTGAAATAGAAAAAATATCTAAACTTTTTCATGCGAGTATCAAAGACTCCTTTATAACGCACGGGTATGTTGTTATGTTATGCGACAAGTCGTTGCCCATGACGACGCATACCGTTTCCTAAAACTAGTAAAAACGTTACTTTTATCTTTAATTCTCTTTTATCCGTATCCCGTTGAATACACCAACCTTTTCAAACTGAACAATCCGTATCATATGGCTTCTTAACCCTTATCTTGCTGAATAAGCATTTAAGCCACACCCGGTTCTGTCTAGCAACCAAACAAATTACTTATGTAATTTATTGCTACAAATTCATAAACTGAATGCCAAACCGTGAAGATCCTGCTCTTTGAGAAGCCATCTGACCTGGATCTACACTGTTTGCAAAGACAGGGGTTGTCGTGAACAGCAAGATAAGCGTTAATGATCTACACTGCCATTCTTGTGAATTGCATAGATGCACCGACGTTACACTATTACACTAAGTAACTGGATGAAATGGGTGTGTTATGTTGTCTACTGCATATTTCAACATTTCAAAGTATTTTTGGACACAGGCAAAAAAGTGTGGACCGTGCTTAATACTACAGCAATAAAGTAACCATCATACAGCAGACGACAATTTGTGTCACTGACAACTAAAGGATTAATTCTGTCGCAAGGTTGTTAACATGGTAAAAACCGGAAATGACATCTAGCAGCAGAATGTCCTCTAGCTGTTCAGATGAGTTGATCCAATCTAAATAAGCACAGATTTTCTTCAGTGCTAAAGTCCACGTGGCTATACTACGACCTAAACTATCATAGATTTGAAGGAAATCCATGAAACTTATTCATTCGTAAGAGGTTGTTTGGAATTATTGGTTGGGTTTTTGCAAACCGTGTTGACCCACATCAGGCGTCTGATCAGCGTCTACACTTTGCTTAAAAATAATTTAAGGGTTAAACAAAAGTTAATTGGAGTCCAGGAGTATTTTCGGAGACTGTCGGATAACCAGTACAGTGCTTTGATAACTTACATGTTAAAGTAAGAAGCTAGCGGGAACGGCTGTTTTTTCAGGATTTAGGTAAACCGTGTATAGTCCGACCGAACGTGGTTTAATGGCGCCTGATCTGGGTCTATACTGTTAACCCAAGTCGCAGCACACGAGACCACTGCAAATTTTACATTCATTAGGAAAAAACTGTCCGTGTGAAATAATGGCGTCCAACATTGTCAGAAATGACAAATGTCCGGTAAAAATGATTTTTTTTTTATTTCTACTTTCAACATAGATTGTGGGTGCTCGTCCGCCTTAGAGGCGGTTCTAACCAGTTCCCACAATCTATGTTTCTGAATACAAACAAAGCAGCTAAAGTATACCCCGTAAACCCCACTTCTCTATAAAGAAGGGTTTATAGGGGTCTTCGTTTCACGACGAAACTCTGATGGTCGGCGTTGTGTCGCAACAACAAGACTAGCATGGATATAAATAACCGTTAGCTCGATTGTGCGCAAGTGACATGTGTGCGGTTTAAATCAGTCACGTGGACTATAGCAGTATTTTAAATCTGGTCTATGATTTGGCAATAGACCTTACACTTTACTTCGTTCGGGTAGATCTCAGAGCTGTTGGTGAATGTTGATGTTAGTTAAAGGTCGCCAAACTTTTAAAGGAAAATCTAGTACCCAGCTAAAGCTATCTAAATACAGTAAAAGTGCTATATTAAGACAATATTTGGTACCGTTCAAGTGGTCTTTAAGACCGCTTTTGAACAGTCTCAAAGGTGGTCTTAATGCAGAGCACACTTGGGGTAGAAAACAATGAAACATTCTAAATATGCTCGTAATAGCATAATGTATCTTAATTTTAGGTGGTCTAATAGCGAAATTTTACTGTATGTAATTACTATGAGCAAGAGAGTTCGAACTGCTTCCGCCGGCGGACGCAAGTAGTGGTAACGCCAGCACGACAAGACCAAAGAAAGAATTCATCCTGGAAGAAAGGGTGCCTATAGATAGAACGTACACATTAGAACCGCCTCTATATGCTGCATGTTAATATCGCCTCATCGAGCCGGTTCTAATTAGCAACATAATGTATTTTACAGTACACATAAAATATAATGTTTACCCTAGTTTGTTTACCGGTTTAGCGTCCGTCAACACTCATTTTGGAGACGTTGCTTCCAATTTTGTGGGACTTTTACCCGACAGAGATGAAATGACATCTAAAGACCTGTCGCCCAATGAAACAAATAGTGTTTATAAGTATGGATGGCCAGACTCCCCGCTTTGCCTGGGCAGGCTTATCATTGATTCCATTGTGGAAATGTTACAATATTTTAGGGTCACTGATGAGGCCTAATTGGCCGAAACCAGCTAGTCTGGCCCAGAAAACGTTCACTTTATATTTCAGTTCTGTGGTGTATTCTTTGCTTCCAAAGGATAAACCTTTTATAGAACATTTAGATCCTCTAAGCGGTTTACCAGTACTCCGAGTGCGGTCGGTTTCCGTTCTGCGTGAAATGATTATGCAGCCCATCTATTTCTACAAGCCCCAATGGGCGGGGGCCGAGGTTTACCCCTGTAAACACCTTTTTAATACATAAAAGAGTCAAAAAATTATATAGGCGTGTTTTCGTGATGAGTGAAAATTAGTACATTCCGATCAGCACCTTGGTGGATACTTTTATGAATGCCATATTAGCAAGTCTGTAGTTGTGCAGCTTTTTCAAGCGCACAAAACCCCGAAAACCCAGTCCTTGCATTAAATATCCCGTGAATTTTCCAATTATCTGTTTGATGTTTAACGTCCCCGTCAACACTAGGTCAATTTGGAGACCTTGCTTCCAACTTTGTGGGAGTTTTACCAGACATCGAGATGAAAGGACATCCCAAGTTCCGTCGCCCAATGAAACCAATACGGTTTGTAAGCATAGACGGTCCATCTCTTGCGCACCGCTTTGCCTCTAAGCGGTTTACCAGTACTCTTGTATTTTAACATACATGCATTTCTGCAATTCAGAACTTAGTCAATTTTCGATGGCTTGAACCAATTTCGGACTTGCAAATTTGTCGAGACATCTGTAGTTCGAGGCACGGAGAGTTGCGTCTAGTGCCATACCAGGAGACTTTATTGTGGGATCTTTTTGGATACTATAAAAATTAAACAGCATTTGTTAGATAAAGGAACAGATCCCTTACATTATCCCTTTATCATATTTGTAGGTGTCCCCTGCGGACGAGAATGGGTTACACCCGTGGACACAAAAGCGTTCAAACTTTGATGAGCTTCATTTTATTCCGACTTGAAACATCATTCAATATATCCCATCATCCTAGACAAATAAATTCAAAACACAAGATTGTGTACATTTCGTTACGGATTCCTGCACTGTCCAATCACTGAACGACAATGTCAATCAGAAAGGGTTTTCCAAAATGAGACCAATCAATTGCTTGGTGTAGTTTTAGAATTTTTTGATGAATGTTTGATTTGAGGGTTAACGTCTCCGTCAACACTGAAAAGGTCATTTTGGAGACATTGCTTCCAATTTTGTGGGACTTTTACCCGACATTGAGATGAAATGATATCAAGCCCCGTCGCCCAATGAAACCAATAGGGTTTATAAGTATGGACGGTGCGACACTACTTTGATGAATGACATTTGCTCGTCAAACTAACTTGATGCAAAAAGATTCTTTAAAAGTTATTTCATAGGAGTTTGAACGGTTTGTGTGTAGACTGTTCCATGATAAAACACCTTTATAATTTTGACCCCTTTGAACCCCAGCTTTATATAGTAAAACTGTTTACAGGGGTAAATCTTAAGCTCACTAGAGCCGAAGGCTCCGGGGAAGCTGATGTATAGGCATTGGTCCGTCGTCTGCGTTGTCAACATTTTCAAACATCTGACCCATTTGGCCAATTGAAACCAAATTATTGGTGGAGCCTCTTTGGGAAGAGGGAACAAGAAGTTTGTTCACATCACCAATATGGCCGCCATGCCCGTATATGGTAAAAATCTTTTAAAAATCTTTCCAAAAACCGAATAGCCGATGATCTTAAAATTTGGTATGCAGCATCGGGGACACGGGCCCTATCAAGTTTGTTCAAATGATGACGTTTGGTTGACCTTGCCCGTTTAACGTCAAGGTCAAATTTGGTCACTTAGACGTTCGTATAGAACGGCAAAACAGTGGATTTTTCCGATTGTATGTTAGCTAGTGGCATCAGAAATGGTATTTGCAATCAGCTGAATGGAAGTTTATCAGTTCCAAAGGTCAAGGTCATTATCGACTTTTGCCTCACTCTTGGATGGCTCAGATTTAGTATTTTTATCTTCTAAAGTAAAAGAACTGCCGATTGAAACCAAATTACATGAAAAGCCTCTATGGGGGTGAGGCAATTAAAAATAATTAGTGGTATTGTTACGTGACCAAGATGGGCACCTTGCCTGTATATTGTATAAACCACATGACCTCTGGTGAGCGTAGTGACCCATGGGCCTCGTTTCTTATTTCTGCTCTATCTCTATTTTAGAGCAGAAATAAGTGTTACGGACCGCACGCTTCAGGGAAACGACTGTTTGGTTCAGTGCTATTTAAACAGCAGTTGACTCTTAGGCGACCGGCCAGGGTTCGAATCCCACCATGGGATATGCTTCTTTCCTTTGTTACGGCTTTTATGTCGTAAGATTAAGTAAAATATCAGTTTTTCATTTTGAAATGTACATTTTTTCGGCGATAAAGGTTACGATGTATTTGTATAGGCGTGTTTTGGTAATGATGAAGTTCTAAATGTTGCTGTTATAGAAGAACCAAATTCTAGTCAGACGGCATGTTTGGACTTTGGGGACTAACTTTGACATTCAATACGTTAGGCTCCAAAAACGCCTAAATGCTTCTCCGATGAAACTATAGGGGGAAATGCAAAAACTCATTGTAATGTGAAGATCAAATGGCCTATAGTATTTTCTCACAATCATTTGTGATATGTTTGTACAAGTCTCAGCCAAATTTAGAAATCTAACTCCTCGAGATACCCAGAAAGTTGTTTTTTCGCGCTATGGGGTTGTGCTTAAACCTATATAGCAGGAGCAGTGTACGGTTGTGTTTTAAAATTTATTTGGAAAATGGCTGAACCTTTTGCAAACAGTCAAGGCTCTGGCGTCTGATCTGGGCCTGCAGTGTTTGCCAAATACCCGTTTCGGGGTATCAGGTACTTTTTTTTTATTCAGAATTTTATTACATGAATACATCTGTACAGCAAATATACATACAAATGTCAAAGGATTGGATGTAGGCTCAACCTATATTTATCCTCTCCTTTAAGATGTTGTAAGCATAAACATATCTGTTGCTTATGTACATGAACCATCTTTATCAGTTGTCAAATTATGTAGCATATATATAACACTAAGTATTGAAGAAGAAGAAGAAGAAGAGAGGTAGAAGCCCGTTACTTCGACGTACACCAATATTTCACCGTTATGGTTTTGATGCGATACATGTGAAGGCTACAAATACAGCAAAAACCTGTATACTCACGTTGTTTAGAATGTTTTAAAAGAAAAAACACCAACAATTGAACAATCGTCACATTTAAATATACGAATGTCCGAAAGACCCCGAAAGTATCAGGTACTAAATGGGTTCTGCCGATACGACTGCATTTTTGAATATGTGTCAAGTGATTTCTTCTGTTACAGAAATTATTCCGATAAAATTATCTTGGTTTGTCATTTTGATCTTGGTTCGTCATATTCGGTCCATCACGAAAACACGCCTATATGATTCTGATCGGGCCCCTTGAACCCCACTTTTATAGTAAAATGGGGTTTGCAGGGGTAAACCTTATTTTTCTTATTACTAAAATATAGATGTAAATTCAGTATTGAACATCTGTAGTTAGTTATGTGAAAAAATTTTTATAACAGTTTTTTTTTTAAGCTAGTTTTTTTTTCTTCGAGAAGTATTGCCCAAGATGAAGTAAATCTAGATAAAAATTATAGCAAAACTCTTCACGTATTGTGTAGATGACAAAATGGGTTTTCTGAAAGAAAAAGAAAAGTCCGTAACCCTGTGAAATTCACCAGCTAACAATGTCTGGTGAAGTCCGGGATCGATTCTGCGACCCCTGGTTTACAAGGCGAGTGGTGTAACTACTACATCACAGGCTGTGTCTACACAGCGCATGTGAAATATGATCAATGTTAAATTTTTTAAAAAGGAGGTCAGACGCCAAAGTCAAGGTGACGAGGTCAAAATGATAGTACCACAGGAAATGTCTTGTGACAAGGAATGCAAGTAGTATAGGGCGAGTATCGGGGTACCGAGCTCTGGGTACCCGGGGCGACACTCTGGGTACTGATCCAAGTAGTACCCAGAGTGTCACCCCGGGTACCCAGAGCTCGGTACCCCGATACACACCCCTTGTCTGACTTGACTAGGCTAGAAGGGATTTGGATGATCAGTAGTTGGAAATTGGTACCTGGTACCCATAAATTCTGGGTACCTGAAATTTCTGGGTACCTGAACGATTTTTTTCAAGCTATGATTGAAAATAACTTAGTTGTTTTACATGAAAGAGTTCATTTTTTTGGTTTCAGGCTAAAAGCTGAAATAACTCTGGAGTTTGAACAGGAACCTGGTACCTGAAATTTCTGGGTACTAGAATGTTTTTGATTTTCAGGCTAAAGTTGAAAATAACTTAGTCTTTTTGTGATAATCTTTCAAGAGGTCCAGGGATACCACAAGATAACATTATGTTGTTCTTTTGGAAATAACTTAGTCGTGAAATTGAAAAAAAATGTTTGGCACGAATAGGGCTCGAACCTATGACCTCCTGCTTATCAGACAGGCGCTCTACCAACTGAGCTAAAGTGCCTATATATATTTTGTATGTAATATAATTGTTTATAACACATGTCCCGTGAGGTAAAGTTAAAGAATGTGACCAGCCATCTTTTTGCTTTCTTAAGGGTTTGTTGATGTTGAAAATGAAAACGGCTTATCTGTCTATGAAACTCCAATCGTTTCTTATCTGACAAATTAGGAAGTTCATCAATGAGCAATAGTAAATAAATCATTTCATCTTGGTAAGTTATTTGAGATCCAGTGTTCTTCAAAATCTTCATTCTCATAGAAAACCAACCGTCTTGAATGAGTACTGTAAAGTCTTGGCCTTTTCCGCAGTTGTACATGTTGTATGTTAAAATCATCTCTGTTATTTCCAAGGGTAGTATACGGCTGGAAGTCATGATTAATCTGAAACACGAATTTTGAAAATCGGTTAAGGCATTCGCAAGTTATAAGCATTATTGGTTTTTTCCCAATAGGAATTCTAAAAATAGTAACATAAGAAAAAATGATAAAAATCATTATCATTTTGCTATTTATAGCTCAAATGGGGTCCAATATTTTTTTTTTCGAAATAAATAATATACAATTTTATAAATTTATACATAATTCATAGAACATAGTCTTACTTTTCTTAAATTTAAAAGAAATACAGTTTTCATATGCAAATCACAAAACCATTTTCATACTAAATTGGTTTTGGGTAGACTATATATACAAAGTGATTTCTTGTTACAAACAGGCTAGTGATCTAGCTTACTGGTGTGTCTTAGTGTCTAATGCATGCGTGCTGTTTCCGCCTTAGTCCGTAGATGCGAGATTATCGAATATATGCTTAAACAGAGTAGAAGGTAGCTACGCTCAGGCTACTTTAAGGGGGATCCACGGACATTGGAAAGCCTCCGCTCTGGGAATCACTCTGGTCCATAGAGACATTCAGGTGGTTCTAAAGTGTATTCGAGATAATCTCAAATCGCCAGGAGTCCTAAGGTGCAGGGCAGCCCACTATGCAATTCACAAGCGCACTGGGGAGGAATTGGGAATTACGATGATCAACGCAAGTTGATCACGTTTCCTCTTGCAAAAATTTTCCTTTGGTCAGTATAAAAACGGATTTTTCAGGTTGAAACTTCATAGTTCAGCATTGAACACCAAACAATCAACATGCCTAAGAGACATTGGAAGCGAATAAGAACTCCATCCAGTTCGGATGATGAGTCGATACCTAAGAGGTCTAAGTTGGTGGATTATTCTGACACGGAAGATGAAGATGAAGTTTATGAACAATATTATACCATGAAACCAGTAAGACAGAGGGAGTCGAGGCGATTTAGAACAAGAGCTAATGTATACAGCGTGGACATGAGAAAATTTCCTGAGAAGACATCACCACTTGAATTTGTACCACACTTGTTTCAACAATTGGTAGATGATATTAAGAGACATACTGAGGCACAGGGCAACGATAGAATACGAGTTAGTATCTACCATCCTGGACTTAAACTTGGTGTCTTCATACCCTTCACAGATGTATCATCATTGACTGGAGATGCCCTGTCCCATGAAATTGAGAAAGTCTTACAGTCTAATGAAGACTTCAGAATCGATGATGGGCAGATGTCTATGGAAGTGACCCATACACGACTACCATTTGGAAGTGGGCGTAGTAAGCCACTCCATTATGGACTCTACTTTGATTCTAACAACATGAGAAAGATGAAACAAAGTATCGTAAGCATCAACAATACAGAAGACTCCATGTGTTTAGCAAGAGCTATAGTTGTAGGAAAATGGCATGCTGACAAAGACGATTCCCAGACGTGGAAGAAGACATGGAATCATATTCGTCGATCTGATAAGTCGTTTCAGACCAGTGAAGCTAAAAGATTATTAGATCGAGCACAAGTTCCACATACCAAACCTTGTGGACTTGACGAATACAAGAAGATCCAAGCTGTGTTAGCTCCTGACTACCTGATCAAAGTTCATTCGCAACATGTGAAAGATGGACTTCTCTTCACACCTGAATTTAACATGACAAGACAGAACAAAGTGATACATATCTACTATGATGGAGACAAACACTATGACACTATCACAAGCATAACGGGTTTTCTAGGATGTGGCTACTTCTGTGAACTTTGTGACAAAGGGTATAACCATCGTGGTGATCATATGTGTCCCCATGGATGTGACAAATGTTACAATGAGATATTATGTGAAAAAGGAGTAACTTGTTTCTGTAGGGATTGTAAAAGAAATTTTTACAATTCACAGTGTTTTGCAAGTCACAAAAGAATCAAACCTGGGCAGAAAAAATCAATGTGTCAATTAGTCTATAATTGTGAAAATTGTTTAACAAGAATCATTGGTAGTAAGAAAAATCATGTTTGTCCAGGAAATCGAAAATGTAGATTTTGTAAAGTGATCGTGGGTGCAAATCACCAGTGTTACATTCAGCCTTATGTGTGTAAGACTGATGATAATGCAGACTACGATTCCGATGAAAATGAAGAAGAAACAAGTTCCTCCTCCAAATTTTTATTTTTTGATTTTGAATCTTCACAAAATACTGGAGAACATAAAGTCAATTTCTGTGTAGCACATAGAGCCTGTGACCAGTGTATTCATTTACCTATCCATGAAAAGTGTAAAAATTGTAGCAAGTTCCCAGATCAAGGAAGAGAAATGATCTTTGAAGGTCCTGGTACTTTGCATGAGTTTTGCACTTGGCTATTCCAACCTTTTAATGAAGGCTCAATTTGTATTGCACACAACTTTGGTGGTTATGATGGTCAGTTTATTTTGAGATATCTCTTAGAGAATGGAACTTACAAACCAGATGTGATTATGAATGGGCATACTATCATAACCATGAAAGCTGGAAAACTTGAGTTCAAAGATTCGTTTCAGTTTTTGCACATACGTTTGGCTAGTTTCCCCTGATACCTTTGGACTTAAAGAAATGAAGAAAGGTTATTTCCCACATTTGGCAAATACTGAAGCTAACCAAAACTATGTGGGACCATACTTTCCTGCTGAAATGTATAACCCTGGCCAGATGTCTAGCAAAGACAGAGACAACTTCTTGCAATGGCACAAGTCTAAAGTAGAGTCCAATGCTATCTTTAACTTCAGGCAAGAAATGGAAGAGTATTGTCGGAGTGATGTCGATATCTTAAGGAGAGGTTGTGCTTGCTTTAGGCAGCAGTTGATGGAAACTAGTGGAATTGACCCCTTTAAAGAAGCATGTACGGTGGCTCAAACTTGTTCACTCGTTTGGAGAAAGGACCATATGCCAGAAAACTCAGTAGCTATCATTCCCCCTGAAGGCTATCCAAACCAAAAGAAATATTCGATCAAGGCTGTAAGATGGTTGCAAGTAATGGCTAAGAAAACAAACACACACATTCAACATGCATTGAATGGTGGAGAACAGAAAATTGGTGAGTTTTACGTTGATGGGTTTGATAAAGAAAATAAGAAAATCTACGAATTTCAAGGATGTTACTGGCATGGATGCCAAAAATGTTATCCTGACAGGCATAAGATCAATACATACAACTGTTTGAAGATGGAGACTCTTTATTGTTCCACTCTGAGCAAGATTGAAACCCTGAAAGCTGCAGGGTATGAAGTCATAGAATGTTGGGAATGCGATTTTGACAAACAGTGTAGAGAAGACAAAGAATTCAAAACTTATGTAGAGGCTGAATTTGCTAACTTGGATCCCTTGAAACCCAGAGATGCTTTGTTTGGGGGTAGAACTAATGCTACCAAATTGTACCACGAGATAAATGAACGATCGAATGAAGAAATCAAGTACATTGATGTCTGTTCTCTTTACCCATACATTTGTAAATATGGTGTCTTTCCACTAGGTCATCCAGAGATCTATTCTCAAGGAGAAATTGACAAAGACAATATTCAGCAATACTGTGGGCTGATCAAATGTAAAGTTCTTCCACCAAGAAACTTGTATCATCCAGTACTCCCTTACAAATGTAACAATAAACTTCTGTTTCCACTCTGTAGAACATGTGCAGAGAAGTCAGACAACACACAACTTTGTCATCATACTAAAACAGAAGATAGAGAATTGGTTGGAACTTGGGTCAGTATAGAATTATTTGAAGCTTTGAAACTTGGTTATCAACTTACAGAAATTTATGAGGTTTGGCATTTCCCCGAGACAACTCAGTATGATAAAGAAACTGGCCAAGGTGGAATCTTTGCTGGGTACATTGATACATTCCTCAAAATAAAGCAAGAAGCCAGTGGATATCCTGATTGGTGTAAAACTGAGGCAGACACAGAAAAGTTCAAACAAGATTACTTTGAGGCAGAGGGAATTAGATTGGAGCATATTGAAAAGAATAAGGGTCGTAGGGCTACTGCAAAGACTGAGTTGAATAACTTGTGGGGAAAATTGGCACAAAGAGATAATATGACTAAAACTGAATACATCTCAGAACCATCGACATACTTTGAATTGGTAAGCAATCCCATGAAAAAAGTCAAGTATGTTGATGTCTATGGTGAACAGTTTTTACATGTCAACTGGGAAGAAACAGACTCTATCATTGAACCTCACAGTTGCAGTAATGTGGTGGTAGCATCTTTTGTCACAGCACAAGCCAGATTGAAATTGTACAGTGTATTACACAAACTTAATACACGTGTACTCTACTTTGACACTGACTCTGCAATCTATGTCCACAATCCCAACCTTTGGAATCCCACGATTGTGAATAATCGACTTGGTGAATGGACTGATGAAATGCCCAATGCAAAAATCACAAAATTTGTTGGTATGGGGCCAAAGAACTATGGTTACGAGTATGTTGAAAACAATGGTGACAGAAAATCCACTTTTAAAGTAAAAGGACTGACTTTGGATTTTAACACTTCTCAAATCATACATTTTGAGAAGATGTTAAACTGGGCAAAATCTAAAGATAGAGATTTCCGTGAAACTGTGCAATATCAACATAAAAACAAAAAACATCCCAATAGAAAAGTAACCACTGAAAAACTTTCAAAGATTTATAGATTTACCTATGACAAACGTGTGATTGTGAAAAATGGGTACACTGTACCATATGGTTATGAATAATGATTTGTTTTAGTAGATAATTAAAAGTATATAAATATACATGTTGTTCGTTGTTCTTTCTCATTACTCATCATGTCAAGCATTCAGACACCAGTAGTACAAGATATTAACAGTTTGTTTTTTAAACATCCTGCTAATCTCTTTATATCAGGTCCAAGTGGATCTGGAAAAACAGAGTTTGTAAGAAAAGTAATTGAATACAAACAAGACTTGTTTGATATTCAACCACAACGTATCGTGTGGTGCTACAAAGAATGGCAACCAACTTATAATATCTTGCAAGAACGTGAAGGATCCAACATCACATTTCTTTCTGGAATTCCCAATGACGATGATGACATTGTCAGCGATACGACTTTGTCTCACTTGATCGTCTTTGACGATATGTTAGGAGACAAAGATGAAGAAAAAATCAAATTGTGGTTTACAAGGAAAGGGCATCATCGAAATGCAAGTGTGATATACATCACACAAAATTTGTTTCACCAAAGTAAAGATAGTCGAACTATCAGTTTGAATGCACATTATCTCATTTTGTTTCAAAGTCCTCGAGATAAGATGCAAGTCAAAGTTTTGGCAAAACAACTTCAATCTCCACATTTGATGTATGCTTTCAATGATGCCACATCCAAACCACATGGATACTTACTGATCGATTTGAAACCAGACACACCAGATCTGTTGAGATTTAGAACAAATATTTTTCAAAACTGGTTTACAAAACCAAATCATCAAGGACCAGTTGTTTATTTCCCAAACATATAAAAGTGTGTGTCTGATTTGAAAATTGATCACAAGTTATTATGGCTTCGAAACGAACATCAGCTAACTTGATAAGGGCACTCTACAATTTGAGTAGAGAACCAAATACTGTAAAACGCAAACAATTGCTCAATGAGGGATTACTTGAAATGATAAAATGGTTTTCTTTGGCTGCAAGAAAAATCATCGAGGGTAAAATGAAATTGCCCAAACAGACAAAGAAATTTATGGAAAAACATAAAGATGATCTCAGAAAATTAACAAGTACCATGGTCAATAGTGATGTTAAACGTAACATCATTTTGAAACCTGGTGGAGGTGGTTTCTTGGGTGGTGTTATTATCAGAACATTAATTCGATGGGATGGTAATAAAATATTAAGACGGTTTGCCAAAAAGAAGACTTCTGTAAAGAAGACTTCTGAAAAAAAGAAAAAACCTAGAAAAATTAATGAAAAGTTTATTACTGTGAGAAAACGTCCAATTACATCATGGCAAAGTCTTGGAATGCGATCACCTACTGAAAATGCTCGCTCTGTCACTCGTCGAAAAACCATTTCACCAAATATTGCTAGATTTCAACCACTCTATGCTGGGGAACCACATGTTTTTCAAACTGCAAGACAGTTTGGATTTGAAGCTGCAATGCGCGAAAAAGCTATGCAGGGACAAAAAATGTATAATCAACCTTTTAGAATCAATAACAGAGGTCCAAACTTGAAACTTACGAGATGCAAAATATAAAAGCCCATGTTCTACTGGGATTCTTCATAGTGTATCACGACAATCATGACGGCCGTACGTAAAAGAAAAACTCTGAGAAAAAAGAAAACTTCTTTGATTAATAAATATGGTCCTTTCTTAGAAGGACTTTGTCAACTACCTCCAAAATTTCGTCAAAAAATAATCAATGATTCCCCCAAAGAAGTGATCGATTGTGTAGGGGAATGTTGCTTAAACATTATAAAAGGCAATGTACATCTAACTAAAGCTCAGAAACAACACTTACAATCTAGAAAACAGCATGTTCGTTTGCTGAGTACAAAACAGGTCCCTGTTGCAGCAAAAAAGAAAATCATTAATCAGAAAGGCGGGGCTTTACTAGGATTGTTACTCAAACCTTTGATTGCCCCACTCATAGGATCTGTCCTTGGTGGCCTTCTTAATCCAAATCATGGAAGGGCGTAAAATGGCTATTGTCCCATTCAAACTTTGGGAAGATATGAAACGTTGGAAAGAGGAGCAAATTCAGAAACCTAGATTACCACCTGATCCTGAAGTTTCGGCTACTGCTAATCTTCAAAACGACTTGTCTTCTGTTATGGCTAACAATGAAATCTCGGAGTCAGAAAAGTCTCAGTTATTTGGTGAAACTTTGCATAAATTTAAGACGGCTCATAAAAAAGCTTTAAAAGAACCTTCAGTTTCCCTCTCCCAGCCTGTTCTGCAACCTAAGAAAATTGATCAGCACATTATTGACAGTGTTCCTTCCACCATGAAAAGAAAAGCTCAGCTTTTGCTTTCTATTTTGCAAGAAAATAAAAACATAGCTTGGGATGATGATGGTACAGTCAAGATGTATGGAAAACCTATTCCTGGTTCTAACATTATCGACTTGGTCAATGATGTGATCAGACATAGGAAAGGTATTGAGCCCACGGGTTGGCAAGCTTTTGCACAAGGATTGAGAGAAATGAATATTCCTCAAGATGTGGTAGGCAATAGAGACAGATGGGAATGGATGCATGAACATCAGCTTCCTCCTCCTGAACAATCACCAGAGGATGTCTTTGTGGCTCCTCCAAAAACAAAACGTCATAAAATAAGGACTCCCTATACAAAACAGCGTAAATATGATCTGCCATCAGTCAAAAAACATGTAAGGCGATTAGCGAGAAAACATATAAAAGAAGAAGAAATGGAAGGTCCTTTCATACCTAAATGGTTAACCTATGATGAACAATGAAGTTTGAAAAATTATATTATGATCCTAAAAGTCCTGCTGCCTATGCTGGAGAACAAGCTTTATTCCAGTTAGCTAGAAAAACTTCTAAAAAAGTAAAACTTAAAGATGTCAGGGATTGGTTGAGGAAACAAAAGACGTACACTTTGCATAAACCTATTCGAAGAAAATTCAAACGTCGAAAAACTGTTGTTGCAGGAATCGATTATCAATGGCAAGCAGATTTAGCAGATGTATCAAGTATGTCTAAGTTCAATGACAAACACCGATACTTGCTTTGTGTCATCGATGTATTTTCCAAATTTGCCTGGGTTGTTCCCATCAAAGACAAGATGGGTAAAACTTTGATCAAAGCATTCAAATTGATCTTGAAAAAACGAAGTCCAAAAAGCCTCCAGTCTGATAAAGGAACAGAATTTAAAAATAAAAATTTCCAGAATTTTTTAAAGTCAAAACATATTCATTTTTTCACAACAGAAAATCCTGAAACTAAAGCCAGTATTGTCGAAAGATTTCAAAGAACTTTGAAAAGTCGCATGTGGAAATATTTTACACATCATCGTACACTGAGATATATCGATGTACTTCCAAAATTAGTTCATGGCTACAACCATGCATACCATCGAAGTATCAAATGTGCACCTGCATCTGTAACTAGCAAAAACGAAGTTGTAGTGTCAGAAAATTTATTTGGAAAGAAACAAAAACATCAAAGTCCAAAATTTAAAGTCAGTGATTATGTTCGCATTAACAAGACAAAACGTACTTTTGATAAAGGTTATTTACCAAACTGGACACAAGAGTTGTTTCAAATTTCGGCTGTGTACAAACATCAAAATCCTGTAACCTATAAAATAGTAGATCTAGATGGCGAAGTAGTCAAAGGCACTTTTTACTCGCAAGAGTTACAACGTGTAGAAAAAGATCAAATATTCGAAATTGAATCTATCATAGATCGCAGAAAACGTAAAATTGGTAAAAAGTGGATCAAAGAAATAAAAGTTCACTGGAAAGGGTATCCATCTAAATTTGATAGTTGGATTTTAGAATCAGATCTTCTATAAAAACCGTGAACATGAATTTCAGAAGCTCATTCGTGCGTGACACTGCTTCTTTACAATCTGCAGACGGTAGTCAAGGAATATTAGCAAAAAATCGCTTAACATTTTTGGCTCAAATTATTGTTGTTTATGCTATCATTATCACCTCATTGGTACAAATCAGTTTAAGAAGTCCAGACAAAGAATTGTGGTTGATATTACTCAGTAGCTCTGTTGGATACATTTTACCATCCCCAGGATTAAAATTCAAAAGACAAACTCCAATTTCATCTTCTCTCCCTGAGGAAAAACAAAAACCATGAAAGAATTTTACTTGACATTATTAAGTGACAGTTCTTTAGACACCTTCCCACAAAATACTCAATCTACTTTCAAAGTCAAATTAGATTGTCCTATTCAAATTGACAAACAAAATTGGGAGGTAGCTTTAGCAGAAATAATAACACCAGGTGAAATCATGAATATCACAGATAAAAATAATTTTTTCTTTCTTCGATTAACAAATAATGCTTTCATTGACATAAAGTTTGATCACTTAAGGCATGAAATTTGCAAACAAACAAAAAGATGTTCAGATTATAAAGTAACCTTTCCAACAGGAAATTATACTAGCCCTGAACATTTGATTATGGAAATGAAAAATGCACTTGAGAATCGTATTCAAAAGATTTTGACTCAACACAACATTAAAATTCATCTTGAATACAGAAGTCAATTAAAACGCATCAAGGTTGCAGTAGAATATCCTGCTGGTTCACCTTACACAAATCAAATTCAGATAGTATTTCCAACACCATTAGCAATCATTTTAGGCATCGATAAACAATTTCACGGAGAACCATTAGGCAACGATGCTGTCAAATTCAAATATGGTGTTGACTTGAATATTCATAACAGTCGCTTCTTTGTGTATTCCGATGTGGCCGGTTACACAAACATAGGGCATATAACAGCTCCCATTTTAAGAGTAGTTCCATTTGCAAATACAACTGGTGAAATTCATTTCCATCAAGAATTTCTCAACTTGCATTATGTTCCACTGGCAAAATCCTTCATTGATCAAGTTTACATTAGTATAAAAGGCGATACATGTAATGATATTCCATTCATTACTGGCAAGACATTGATCAAACTACACTTCAGAAAAAAAGAACAATAATGCGTACTATTCATTATCATCAGTCTGGAGCGGGGTTTAAAGACTTTCCCGTCTATCGAGGTGTCTCAAGACAATATGGCCATGGTTTAGGTTCCATATTTAAAACAGCAATGCGAAGTGTTGTTCCCATTTTAAAACCTCTAGCACAAGCAGGAATAAAAAGTGCAAAACAAGTTGCAAAAAAGGAGGGACTAGGTGCTCTTCGCGATATGTTGGAAGGCCAAAATATCAAACAAGTTTTGAAACAAAGAGGCAAACAAAGTTTGAAATCGCTAGGAAAATCAGCTCTTGGTGAATTAAGTTGGGGTATAAAATCAAAAGCCAAATCTAAAAGGAATCAGTCTAAGACTAAACGTCAAGCTGTTAAGAAGGGTCAAAAAAGGAAAAACTCAACTGCTATTCCAAAAAATCTTAAATTTCCGAAAGATATTTTCGATCAATAATGATGCAATCAGGTTCTTGTGAGTGCAGCAAAACGGAGTTGGAAATGCAATCCGTTCCTCCGACAATGACAACTATGCAAGAAACTCAGTGGACTGATTATCATCCTATCGCTTCCCTGGATAGTTATCAGGCACCCATTGAATTTTTGGTTCCACCCCATACTGAATATTATACAGATTTATCTCAAACTTATCTTTATCTGAAATGTAGAATCCTGAAACCAGATGGAACTAATATTGAGGACAAAAAGGTTGCCCCTATCAACAACTTCTTTCACAGTATGTTCAGCAGCATCGATTTGTACCTGAATAATAAACTGGTCACAAGTAATATGGATACATATCCGTACAGAGCCTACATAGAAAACTTATTTTCCTTTGGAGCAGATGTCAAAGACAATCAGTTAAAAGCTGCAGAACACTGGTATGAAGATGAACCTGGGAAATTTGAGGATTTTGAATGTGATAGCATAAAAAAAGGCCGAGGTGTAGCTACAAAACAAAGTAAATCTTTGGAACTCATGGGCCGATTACATTTAGATCTGGCCATGCAAGACAAATATCTTCCGAATGGCATCGAAATCAAACTCAGACTTAACAGAGCATCTCCTCAATTTTGTATCATGGCTGAGGATGGTTACCCTGTAGTACTCAAAATTGATGTAGCCAAACTGTCAGTGAGAAATGTACAACTTCTACCAGCAATCACAAACGATTTGAATCAGAGCATTGCTCAACATAATGCCAAATTCCCCATCAGAAGAGTTGAGGTGAAAACATTTACCATTGGTACTGGACTAAGATCTAAAATTGAAGACCATCTGTTCCAGGGTCAACTTCCAAAACGATTGTTCATTGGTATGGTTCCTAATGAAACATTCAATGGCACGTTTCCCACGAACCCCTTTAACTTCCAACCTTTCAATCTCAGTAAACTGGATGTCACACTCGATGGACATAATATCTATGGCAGACCCTTTGAACCTAACTTCACCAGAAACGAGTACCTTCGATCATACATGTCACTGTATCAGGCTCTGAGTAGTCGAGATCAAGTTCAGAATTGTAACATCGATTACGAGGATTACAAAGACGGATACACATTCTGGGGATATGACTTCACACCTGATCAAGCTGCTGACCAGAGTCACCTCCACCCTATAAAAACTGGAAACCTGAGACTAGAACTTCAGTTTGCCAATTCCCTCGCAAAGACTATCAACGTCATTGTGTATGCTGAATTTGATAATCTGATAGAAATTAACGGACTCAGAGAAGTAATCACAGACTACTGAAAAAAAGATGCATAGTGGATACTATATTGAAGAAGAACTGAGGGATTATCTACTATGGTCAGATTCTACTTCATCTGGAAATGGCATGCTTCAAAAAGAATTTGAGGGATTATCAGAAGACAATGAAACACTGGGACGACACAAATGGATTAAAGATACCCTTATACGGGTCATGAGGATCAACTTGATGACTGCTATATTTGACTATGCCCGTCACCAATGCCAAGGATGTAGAATAAATCATCCCAGTCAGAAATACCATGACTTGTGCTTATGGACAAAACCAAAAGAATGGATAACAGACTATGGTATACATATCCATGCCCTGAATAATCTCAACATCTACGAGATCATCCAAAAATGGGACGAGTTGCTCCTGGATGAAGTACCATCAGAAGAAAGAAGAAAAGAATACGGTGCTATGACAGGATTGGACCATTTAACACCATCTGAAAAAGTCGAAGCCTATAAAAACTGGATGTTCCTGAAAAACAGTCATAACAGATACGGAAGAAAACCTGACTACAACGAGTGGAGAGACTTTTGGAAACAGAAATTAATAGAAGCTACTCCATCGGAGACATCATCAGAAAAATGGACACACATGAACTGAGGAAAATTCTATACCATATGCATGTTAATGGAGATGTATGTGCCAAAGATCTCTTACCAGAGAAGAAACCTCTAGACATGAAAGCCTATATCATAAACACTGACAATTCAGATGAACCAGGAGAACATTGGGTTACCGTATACTTCAGAGGCCATCAAGCCATCTACTTTGACTCCTATGGCATGCCACCAGAAGAAGACTATATTCTACCTTTCATCCAAAGAAATTCCAGAAGTTGGATTCAAAATACAGAAGCATTACAAAGTCCATGGAGTAAAAACTGTGGAATGTGGTGTATTTACATTATTCATCAACTTGAAAAAGGACTAGACTTGAAGAAAGCTATTCATGGGGAACTGTATGGCACAGGAGAAGACTTATACCAAAATGACAGAGATATTGACAGATGGTTCAGTGCTAATTATAGCAAATTGATCTGGACACAAATCAGTTCTAATTATGGCAAATTGATCTGGACACAAAATGACATGCCAACTCCAAAGTTTCTTTACAAACATAGAATTCAAGTTTGCAAATGTTTGAGAAATACACATTGCTTATCAAAGAAATACCCCATGTATTTAATGTTGTAAATATGTTAAGGTTTCAAATTGTAAACGAGGACAGAGGGACGGTCCTAATCCTCTGTTCATCGTAATCAAGTTAGTTAGCGGGACAAATAAAGTTAAAACTGTTCACCAATCTTTCTTATCTTTCACCCCCTCTTCATTTCGAAGAGGGTAGTAGTATCTAAACTTGAGATGGCTAGAAATAACAAGCACTGACGCTTCATAGTCAAACTAATGAAACAAAAATAGATCTTGAGATACAAGATCTATAGCCAGAAGTTTGCTACTATCAAGCCTCAATATATTTGCCAGAACACTTGACGCTTGACAGTCAAGTTTCTATTGATGAAGAAATATAAAGTCTTGAGATACAAGATTTTTATTTCTAATAGAAACTTGCTACTAGATAGCCTCAATATATAAGCATGACACTATGTAGTCTTGAGATACATGGCCAACATAATGTCATCTTGTGGTATCCCTGGACCTCTTGAAAGTTTATCACAAAAAAACTAAGTTATTTTCAATCATAGCTTGAAAAAAATCGTTCAGGTACCCAGAAATTTCAGGTACCCAGAATTTATGGGTACCAGGTACCAATTTCCAACTACTGATCATCCAAATCCCTTCTAGCCTAGTCAAGTCAGACAAGGGGTGTGTATCGGGGTACCGAGCTCTGGGTACCCGGGGCGACACTCTGGGTACTACTTGGATCAGTACCCAGAGTGTCGCCCCGGGTACCCAGAGCTCGGTACCCCGATACTCGCCCTATACTACTAATGCACATGTAAAATATACTCGGTCAAAAAAGTTCCTATACGTAAAATTGCTTCTTTTACTATAGCTACTACAGAAAAAAACTACATGAAGTTTGTTATGTTTTGATAAGAAGACGCATTTTTCCGTGTAAAAGCCCCATTTGTTTTTGTTTACGTAAACACATCACTGTAGATCATTGCTTTAAACACCCAAGGGGTCACTCATTTTCACAGAGAAAATCATTAAAACCTGCTATGATTTAACATCACAAAATTTACCCTGTACCCTAAATTTCTAAAATTTGATACAAGTTACATTTCATTAGATACCATTTGCGTCTATTGACAAAAGATTTGGATCTTTAGTTGCATCAGCAACGAGAAACAGGCTATCACATATTGACCTCCAATTCTTAGAAGTTGTGTGCAAATGCTGTTTCAATGGGAACTCCATAGAAAATCGCAATCGATAGTGCTACATGCTACATGATTTTTCTGTATGTTTTACCATTATGATGAACAGCAAGTGGAAACAAACCGTTTCTTTGAAAAATGACAAAAATTGATTGACAGGAATAACAAGATGTGTTTGTGAAACACTGATGCCCCCGGACAGCGCATGTTAAATATGAAAGCAGTATCACTAAGCAATCAAAAGGTATGGCCAATGTTCAAGTCTTAAAAAAGTGGGTCAAGGTTACAAGGTAAAAAAATATGGGATTGTTGAAAAGGTCTTGTGACATAGTATGCGCATGTGAAATATGAAAGCCCTATCACTTACCAATTGAAAGTTATGGCCAATGTTAAATTTAAAAAAAAAGGTCAAACATCAAGGTAACGAGGTAAAACTAGAGTGGTGACAATGTTTCTCTAAAAGTAGCCATAGTGACCTTGACCGCGAAAGTAGATCTTGCTCAAGATATTATCATAAGCATCTTTTGTGTGAAGTTATATTAAAATCTGTTAATAAATGTAAGCGGTAGAGCGATGACAGTTTTTCTAAAAATAGCCACAGTGACCTTGACCTTGAGGTCATGACCTTGAAAGTCAAAGCAACTCGAGATGTCATCATAAGAAACATTTGTGTGAAGTTTTATTAAAATCCATCAATAAATGTAGGTGCTAGAGCGATGGCAAAGTTTTTCTAAAAATAGCTACAGTGACCTTGATCTTGAAAGTGGGACTCGCTAGAGATATTGTCATAAGGAACATTTGTGTGAAATTATATTGAAATTGGTGAAAAAATGTAAGCGCTAGAGCAATGACATAGTTTTTCTAAAAACAGCCACAGTGACCTTGACCTTGAAAGTCAAACTCGCTCGAGGTATTGTCATAAGGAACATTTGTGTGAAGTTATATTGAAATCAGTGAAGAAATGTAGTCGCTAGAGCGATGACAAAGTATTTTCTAAAAATATCCAAAGTGACCTTGACCTTGAAAGTCGAAATCGCTGGAGATATTGTCATAAGGAACATTTGTGTGAAGTTATATTGAAATCGGTGAAGAAATGTAAGCGGTAGAGCGATGACAAAGTTTTTCTAAAAATAGCCACAGTGACCTTGACGCCATGACCTTGAAAGTCGAATTCGCTCGAGATATTGTCATAAGGAACATTTGTGTGAAGTTATATTGAAATCAGTAAAGAAATGTTAGCGCTAGTGCGATGACAAAGTTTTTCTAAAAATAGACACATTGACCTTGACCTTGAGGCCATGACCTTGAAAGTCGAACTCGCTCGAGATATTGTCATAAGGAACATTTGTGTGAAGTAATATTGAAATCAGTAAAGAAATTTAGCGCTAGAGCGATGACAAAGTTTTTCTAAAAATAGCCACAGTGACCTTGATCTTGAGGGGGGTGCCTGGATGGACAAAAATTATGGTACCACTAGAAAGGTCTTGTGACAAGGAGTGCACATGTGAAATATGAAAGCCCTACCACTTACCAATCGAAAGTTATGGCCAATGTTAAAGTTTTTAAAAAGTAGGTCAAACATCACGGTCAAGGTCACAAGGTCAAAAATTATGGTACCACTGGAAAGGTCTTGTGATAAGGTATACACATGTGAAATATGAAAGCTCTATTACCATTCAAAAGTTATGCCCAATGTTAAGGTTTTTGTAGACAGACAACCAGACAAACAGACAGACAGACCAAAAACTATATGCCCCCGAATCTCTTAGATTCCGGGGGCATAAAAATTACAGCAGTTCGAAAATTGCTATACTTTTAATTGCAAGGGAGATAATTTGGGAATTTCACAAATTAAAACCGCGCTTAAAATGCGAGATCATGAGATATTGCAAAAGTAAGGAGTTATCCGATGTTCAGACGACATTTTCTTCCATCTCAGAAAAAAAGAGATTTCTACGCATGCGCAATGTCCATTTTCTACCAAAATCTTTCTTAACACATATTGCAAGACAACTCTGGAGCAGAAAGGTATGAGCAAATGCAAGTTTGGGCATACCCTAGCTAAACGTTCGATTTGCATGTCTACAGCCAAATTTAGCTCTATAGCTGCCAGATATCTAGTGAGTTTCACCCCGAAGTTGGTAAAGTTACTTTTTTGACTAAGTATATATGAGGCCCCTATCACTTACCATTCAAAAGTTATGCCCAATGTTAATGTTTTTTGCGGACAGACAAACAGATAAACAGACATACGGACAGACAGACTAAAAACTATATGCCCCGGATTCCGGGGGCATAAAAAGATGCAGTAAACATTCACTTACCTGAAATATGGGGCCGAAATATGCTGTCTTCGTTGACCACACAGTAGAAGAAATGTGTATCGATAGCGGCTCATGGTGGCTTTTATAGCTGATACGATACTCTGTACCGCTAGCATGGCGCGCACGGGTTTCATGCTGTCGTGTGGAACACGAAACTTTCCGGATAAAAAAAATCACTCAAGTGTTGGAAGTTTATTCTGTATTAAACGATACACGAAAGTCTTATTATGCTGTATGAAAAGATACATCAAAAGTATTGTCTTGTAAATTAAGGGGACTTACACCTTCTCATTAACACTTATCCTGCTGAATATTTTTAATAAGCCCGACCCATTTATAACTATCAACCAAATAGATTACATCATCACGTGAACAAGTCCGTGAAATGAACATCCCTCTAAACCCTACTTTATTTAGAGAATACTTGGGTTTAAGGGGGTATCCATTAATTTTCTTATATCTGCCCCAAGATTTAGGTTGCGGGTACTCGTTAGAACCGCCTCATTGAGGCGGTTCTAACGAGCACCCACAACCTATGATTGCTGTATAAATAAGAAAAAATATCACGGATTTTCGTCAGAAAAGTAGCAAATTTGGGGATGTGAAAAACTGCACTTTGTTACACGGGTGTGTTATCGTAATGTGATATAACGTTTTCGTTCAAATTCATAAACTGAATGACAAACAGAGTAGATCCAGAGAAGCCATCTGATCCGGGTCCTCACTGTTTGCAATGGTAGGGTTGTCGTGAACAGCGTATAAGGATAAGAAAACACGCCTATCTAAATAAATAGATAATTTTGTCGCCAAACAGTTGATAATTTTCCGATAATAAAATCCGTTTTTGTTGCGCCTGCTATTAGCATGGCGCGATATAGGCATCCGGTTTACCGTCCGTTCGTTCGTCCGTCCGTCCGTCCATTTGTCAAGGCTTTAACATTTGCGACCACCCTAACGTTCATCCTAATGGTCAAGTTTATTTCTCAAGAACTATAAGAGCTTCACTAATAATATTTGGTGCAAACTTGTATCTGGGAATGACAACTTAAATGCAAGCATCCATATTTGACCTTGACCTACATTTCATGGTTCACTGACTTTGTAAAATATTGCGACCACCCTAGCGTTCACCCTAATGGTCAAGTTCATTTCTCAAGAACTATTAGAGCTTCATTAATGATATTTGGTACACACTTCTATCTGGGGATGGCAGCCTAAATGTAAGCACTCATATTTGACCTGGACCTACATTCCATGGTTCACTGACTTTGTAAAATATTAGGGATGGCAACTTTTATACAAGCTCAGTGTTTCACCTTGGCCTAGATTTCATGGTTCGGTGACTTTGCGCTCCCATAGGCGCGACATACAGTGGCGATTGAGTTTTTGTTGTCCACGGAAACGGATGCAAAACTCTTTTCAACGATTTGAAAACGCAGCGTTTAGACCACGCTTAAACGATCGTTTACATTTTCAGCAAATCAGATCATCGTTTCTGAAACGCTTCAAGCGTTTCGTATATGAACCAATCACATTAGCGTTCGGAAAACGCTGTCATGGAAACCGTTTCTGGTTTCATATGTTTTTTTTCGTTAACCAATAAAAATCCCACAGACTCACTTTAATGATAATAATAATAATGATAAATAAAAATAATGAATAAAAATAAATAATAATAATGATTATTTTTATTATTTATTATTTTTATTATGAAACAGAAAATAGCTAAAAATAATAGCGAAATGATTTTAAGGTGAAGAGGATCTCCTGCAATAAACAGGAAATTGTGCTTGACAGAAAGAAAATGTTTCCGGATTCTGTAGCTCAGTCGGATGCGCGTTTAACTGTTGATCCAGATTCGCGGGTTCAATGCTTGCCGATGAAAAACAAACTACATAAGAACCTTTCATACATGGTCAAAACATTAACCGAGAAGAATCTGTTTTCTATAGTTTTCGATTGTTTTTTGTGAGAGAAATTATTGTTCTCACCCATTACGTACGGCCGCTATATTTTAGGAAACAAAAAAAAAAAATTATACAATGAATTTGACATTTAACATGATTTTTCAGTATATGTGATCCCAATAATTATCCGTCATCAAATGAACATTCGATGACAGATGTCTTCTTCAATCATCACGAAAACACGCCTTTATAAATTTGACTCTCTTAAAACCACTTTTGTATTGAAAAACTTGGCTTGACAGGGTTAATTATTTTACACTATTTCTACTCAAATATAGACTGTGGGTAAACGTTAAACCCGCATCGCCAAGGCGGTTCTAACGAGTACCCACAATCTATGTTTTGAGTAGAAATTTGGGAAAAAAATATCAGAACTTTTATCCCAAAATTTACAATTTGTTGAAGAGTAGAAGTTTTCAATTTATTTGATAAGGCTTGTTTTCGTAATGGAACAAAAATAAATTGTATTTGAACTGTCAGAATCAGACACACGCTAATATTTTTCTTTTTTATATTTCGACGGTGAATATATTTCATTTATAATTTTATAATATACTAAGCCGCGAAATCAATTTATATCTGAAACAAATAAAAATCATCGCTTCACCTCATTACAAAAACACGCACTTTTGTATTTTGAAAATTTTACCAAAAATCTAAGAAAAGTATTATATTTTTATATTTCTGCTTAAAGCATAGATTGTGAGAACTCGTTAGAGTCGCCTCGGTGAGGCGGTTCTAACGAGTAACCACCATCTATGTTATAAGAAGAATTAAGAAGAAATATCACAATTACACACCCGTGCGACATAGTGTTTTTTTTTTTTTCAGATCTTCACAAAATTACTACTTTTCTAATGAAAATCCGTGATATTTTTCATTTATGCTACAAATATAGGTTGCGGGTGCTCGTTAGAACCGCCTCAATGCGAAGGTTCTAACGAGTACCCACAACCTATGTCTTGGAGCAGAAATAAGAAAAAATAATGTATACCCGATATAATGTGAGGTTTAAGGGGGTGTTCATTTCACGGACTTTTTCGCGCGATGATGTACACCAATGTAAATTCCAGTTATATAAAGGTTTGGTTTAAGGGTTCAAAATAATATAGGTTTGTTTCATGGTGTCGTGAAAACCCGGTATGTTCATATTGTGAACAATAAATATGATCGTGATATCTTCACTTTTGGGGCTTGAAGTAATAAATGGGCTGCACGATGCTTCCACGCAGAGCTGAAACCGACCCACACACGAGTACGGGTAAACCGCGTAGAGGATCTAAGCCCACCCAGGCAAAGCGGTGCGAGTCGGGCCGTCCTTGCTTATTAACCTCTATCAGTTTCATTGGGCGGCAGGGTTTGAGAAGTCATTTCATCTCAATGTCGGGTAAAAGTCAAACAAAATTGGAAGCAACGTCTCCAAAATGACCTATACAGTGTTGACGGGGACGTTAAACCTCAAATCAAACAAAGCGATATCTTCACAGTGGCAGCCCGGACTACTTTTTCAATATTCTTTTTTTTCATAAATGCCAAACACATTTTGTCTAAAACATCAGAATTTTCACTCACGCTTCGCACTCGTGAAAATTCTGATATTTTGAATTTACGCCACTTAAACACTATTTTATTTTTGAGGCATTGATTCCAATGTGTGTGTGTGTGTGTGTGTGTGTGTGTGTGTGTGTGTGTGTGTGTGTGTGTGTGTGTGTGTGTGTGTGTGTGTGTGTGTGTGTGTGTGTGTTTACCATACATTGAGATGAAATGACATCTCAAGCCCTGTCGCCCAAACAAACAAAAATGGTTTATATGTAGGGATGGCCAGACTCGCAGCACTTTGGCTGGTCAGGCATAGATCCTGTAAGCGGTACATCAACCATAGTGCAGTTTATATTTTATTTTTGGTCCTTTGAGATCAGCTAGAATATTCTGAGAAATCAGAAATAAATTATTGGTTTAGACTTATATTCTAGACAGGTTTTTAACCCCATTGGACCCCATTTTGATTTATATCAGTCTTTGTATCGACTGCCTATTCGAAATTCGCAAAATCGCAGTATGTTTCCTCTGGCTTTCTTTGCCGGATCATTACAGGGTCACTGATGATGCTTTATTAGCCGAAACTACGTAGTATGACCCATCTTCTTTCTTATGAATGTTTCATTGCTCTTAAAGGAACTCATTTTTTTATTTTTATTTGCCTTCACTGCAGCTGGTGTTGTGCCGTGTGGCGGCCGTAAAACGTCTCCCCGTACATCAACCATTGTGCAGTTTACATTTTATTTTTGGTCCTTTGAGATCAGCTAGAATATTCTGAGAAATCAGAAATAAATTATTGGTTTAGACTTATATTCTAGACAGGTTTTTAATTATTTGGACCCCATTTTGATTTATATCAGTCTTTGTATCGACTGCCTATTCGAAATTCGCAAAATTGCAATATGTTTCCTCTGGCTTTCTTTGCCGGATCATTACAGGGTCACTGATGAGGCTTTATTAGCCGAAACTACGTAGTATGACCCATCATCTTTCTTATGAATGTTTCATTGCTCTTAAAGGAACTCATTTTTGATTTTTATTTCACATTTCAGTACTGGTCACGAACAGACTCAGTAAAATCGAGTCTGCGCGTTTATTTCGAGTATTCTTCGCTTCCAAAGGATCCAACTATTCAGAACTTATTTATATCCTCTCTATACATATATTGCATTCTGTCACGCAGAACTCTATTTAAATGTGAGATTGAGGGGTAGTGATTTGAACTGCCTCGGTGAGGCAAAACCTATTAATATCCACAACATTTTATTCGAAGAAATTAAGACGTTTATCCTTAATTGTCATCAACTACTCTCTAACCCCCACCCCCACACTCTCTCTTCACCGTGTATGACATATGATAATTCTCGTGCTGTTCATAGAGGCGGATCTAACGTGGACCCTCAATACGGTTTGTGCATTGTTTTTGTGGAAATCATGAATTGTGTAAAGTCGATAGCATCGCCTTAATAACCATATTTTTTGCTCGAAACACCGATTATGAGTGCTCCTTAGCATCCTACATCGTTAAGATAAAGGTTGGGGGTTACAGGGATCTACAATATTTTCTTTATTTTTGCTTATTTAGAAATTAAAACATAGATTGTGGGTACTCGTTACCGAACACCAAACACAATGTTTGATAAAATATCAAACAAATATCATTGTTTTTTATCGTCGGAAAACTGTCCGGTTTTTTTGTTGTTTTTTTTTGTTTCATTCACTATGTCAACCGGTCTGATACCATTACGTCCACTAACATTTTTAGGATGCAAAATTGTCACATTTTCCAGAGATTGCAGGTTCTGGTAAAACTGCATCAGTCAGACGGTTCTAACGAGTGCCCACAATCTATGTTTTTTGGAAAAGGAGTAAGAATGTTGCCCGGCTGGCAGAACTTGCGACCCCTGATCACCAGCTAGACGCGCATCAGACTGAGCTACAGATCCTCGAATTAATGTCGCCCGACCGGCAGCTACCAAACCCGCGACACCTGATCAACAGTCTGGTAAAACTGCATCAGTCAGACGGTTCTAACGAGTGCCCACAATCTATGTTTTTGGAAAAGGAGTAAGAATGTTGCCCGGCTTGCAGAACTTGCGACCCCTGATCACCAGCTAGACGCGCATCAGACTGAACTACAGATCCTCGAATTAATGTCGCCCGACCGGCAGCTACCGAACCCGCGACACCTGATCAACAGTCAGACGTACATCAGACTGTACTACAGGTCCCCGAATTAACGTTGTCCGACCGGCAGCTACCGAACTCGCGACACCTGATCAAAACAGTCAGACGTACATCAGACTGTACTACAGGTCCCCGAATTAACGTTGTCCGACCGGCAGGTACCAACCCGCGACTCCTAATCACCAGCCAGACGCACAGCAGACTGTGCGACAGATCCACGAATTAATGTTGCCCGACCAGCGGGTACCGAACCCACGACATCAGATCACTAGTCAGATGCGCATCAGACTGTGCTACAGACCCACGAATTAATGTTGCCCGGCCGGCAGATACCGAACTCGCAACCTGTGATCACCAGTCAGACGCGCATCAGACTGCTACAGACCCACGAATTAATGTTGCCCGGCCGGCAGGTACCGATCTCGCAACCCCTGATCACCAGTCGGGCGCGCGTCAGACTGCTACAGACCCACGAATTAATGTTGCCCGGCCGGCAGGTACCGAACTCGCAACCTGTGATCACCAGTCAGACGCGCATCAGACTGCTACAGACCCACGAATTAATGTTGCCCGACCGGCAGGTACCGATCTCGCAACCCCTGATCACCAGTCGGGCGCGCGTCAGACTGCTACAGACCCACGAATTAATGTTGCCCGGCCGGCAGGTACCGAACTCGCAACCCCTGATCACCAGTCAGACGCGCATCAGACTATGCTACCGAGGCCTGCATAAAACAAGTGTTCCAGTTTGTTTTAGGGAAAACTAATATCAGATTGCGTATTCCTAGGCTTTCGCATGCTTCGCTGTTACCGTCCAGTCAGCTATATTAAGGTCATATCGAGCCGACCAGTCACTTTCTAAGCTACCTATTGTTTCCTGGACCAACACCATTTGATCAGCACATTACACATTATGTCACCAGAAAGTTGCATCTTGCCCTTTAGAATCGGTGGAATTGAGAGATATTTCAGGATCAGTCACCACGAAAGAAGTTTACTGGGCCCATCGGGGATAGAACCCACTGCTCTGTGATCATCAGACCGCGTCACCGAGACCGACCACATGTGTAACCAACGGTTCCCTAGTAGAATGTGTATATATGTGCGTTTGTTTGTTTGTTTGATTTGAGGTTTAACGTCCCCGTCAACACTGTAAGGTCATTTTGGAGACGTTGCTTCCAATTTTGTGGGACTTTTACCCGACATTGAGATGAAATGACATCTCAAGCCCTGTCGCCCAATGAAACCAATAGGGTTTGTTAGCATGGACGGTCCGCCTCGCACCACGGTTCCTGGACAGGCTAAGATCCTCTAAGCTGTTTACCAGTACTAGTGTGCGGGCCGGATTCAGCTCTGCGTGGAAGCATCATGCAGCCCATATATTTCTTCTAGCCCCTATGGGCGGGGGCCAGTATATATGTGCGCAGTTTAGGCTTTATCCTCGCTGATCACACATGATGATGATGATGATGATGATACGTACGCCATATATGTTTACCACTGCGAGTTGCATATGCGAATGATTTAACACCCTCCCCCACCCCCCCCCCCCCCCCCCCCCCCACACACACACACGTGGGGTGTTGTGCAGTTTAAAAATATTATTAAAACATGGTGTATTTTGATTTTATAATACATTATTATTCAAATCAACAACGTTACTATGCTGGTTATTTCCTGCTTATTTTTCCCCACAAACGTATTGATCGGGAACTTGAGATGAGATGAGTTTAGGTTGATTAACTTCCTTGGTTACGCTGCGCATGCGCAGTCTTGTGTGGCAAAAAGTAATCAATCGAGCCCGTGTGCGTACAGTAAACTAAGGAAAAATAAGATTTTGTTAAGCATAGTGCAACATTCATAGACTTTAATACGGCAGTTCAGCGCCCCCCCCCCCCCCCGCCCATTGGGGCTTGAAGAAATAGATGGGCTGCATGATGCTTCCACGCACAGATAAAACAGACCCGCACATGAGTACTGGTAAAACGCTTAGAGGATCTAAGCCTGTCCAGGCAAAGCGGTGCGAGTCGGGCCGTCCATGCTAATAAACCCTATTGCTTTCATTGGGCGGCAGGGCTTGAGATGTCATTTCATCTCAATGTCGGGTAAAAGTCCGACTAAATTTGAAACAACGTCTCCAAAATGACCTTTACATTGTTGACGGGAACGTTAAACCTCAAATCAAAGAAACAAAAACTGCAGTGCACAATCTTTTGAATCACAACAGTACTTAGCAGATACCATGTCCGAATGTCCGAATTCTCGGATTTTATAGGTTATTTTACTATTCCATTATACATGCTATTTGTTGTATGTTTAAAATGAATGCTTGTTTAATTCTCATACCTTTAGTTTGGGTCCCCGGAATAAATCTTTGACCTTACTTGACTTGCATGAACAGCAAAAACATTACTGGCAGAGTTTCAGAAGCGATAGTTTGAAAAACATGAAAGTACCATACCGTGTAGCACTTAGAGATTCGGGACAAATCTCATTAGGCAGGGGGGTGGGGGGGGGGTGTAAAAGGTCGAGGGTGTGGCTCGGTATATCAGTCGGTAGAGTGTTTGTACGGTATACGAGAGGCCCTGGGTTCGCAGAGCTAAAACTGACCACACATGAGTACTGATAAACCACATCTTTTTTTTTTGGCGGCAGGGCTTGAGATGTTATTTTATCTCAATGTGGGTATAGGATGCAACGCCTCAAACATGACCCAAATAGTGTTAACGGGAACGGTGATTTGTTTTGAGATTTAACGTCCCAGTCAACACTGTATAGGTCATTTTGGAGACGTTGCCACCAATTATGTTTGACTTTTACCCGATACTGAGATGAAATGACATCTCAAGCCCTGTCGCCCAATGAAACTAATGCGGTCTATAAGCATGGAGAGTCCGATTCGCACCATTTTGCCTGGGCTGGCTTAGGTCCTCTAATTGGTTTACCAATACTCGTGTGAGTTGGTTTCAGCTCTTCGTGGAAGCATCATGCAGCCCATCTATTTCTTCAAGCCTCGATGGGCGGGGGTCGCGGTAACGGTGAATTGCAATATTCAAACAACCCTGTTACTGGCGGTAAACGATTGATCTTTATCACCCACATGTTGAATCCGTCAGGGTGGTTATCCTTCGAGTCATCTTCACTGTCTCGTCCTCGCCCATCGGGGCTTGGAGAAATAGATTGGGCTGCATGGTACTTCCACGCAGAGCTGAAACTGACCAAACATGAGTACTGGTAAACCGCTTAGAAGATTGCCCAGGCAAAGTGATGTGAGTCAGACCGTCAAATGCATATAAGCCTTTTGGTTCCATTAGGCGGCAGGGCTTGAAATGTGATTTCATTTCAATGTCGGGTAAAAGTCCCACCAAACTGGAAGCAACGTCTCCAAAATGACCTAAATAGTACTTAACCACAATTCATTCAACCAACCATTCATCTCACTGTCGCATCGTTTGTCTTGCGATTAACGCAATAAGACGTGTCCATTGTCGGTTAAATAACGACACGTCAACCCCTGTGGGTTATTTTGTCTCGTCTTCAGAGAAAGGGAGAAAAACATAAAAGAGATCGTAGGTTAAAGTAAAGGACAGAGGAGAAAGATGAAAATGAATGGAAGTGTATAGAAACAGAAGGAATAAGAGCACGCCCCTCTACCTTTACCTGCTGCAAGGATAGCGGGTTTTACCCAGTTGTCAGCCAATATCAGTTGGACGCCACAGTGACGCAAGACATACGTCGTCTTTACCTTACGCTCTATTTAAAATTGTCAAATTTAAAGAAAGTAATAACTGCTATAGGATCTGTCTGAACAACGGTTATTTTTTGCCACACAAAACTGCGCATGCGCAAAAATACGGAATCGTGGGATAACATTTCCTTAGCGACCGGTGGCGTCCTAAACTCATCTATATTGAACAAGGCAGCTCTTTGATATCGGATTACACGGGGCGGTATTCAAAAGATGTGCGGTTACCTGCAGGGCATTAGATTAGCAGCGGAATGACAGGTACATACTGAGACGCGTCACGGCATAAGAAACCTAGGGAAATGTCGGTGTTTGTGTTGTCCGATTTCGATAAAGTGGTTTTTCCGTTGTACTAAATGTTTTATTTATTTATTTATTTATTTATATATTTATTTGTCGCGGCAAATTTATTGTAACCCGAGTGCTAAAATTTCAACTGTCACATCATTAGAACGTAGTTTTCAGATGAAAAGTAATGTTTTCATCTCAATCCAAATTTAGATTGTAGGTGTTCGTTACAACCGCCCCAGTTAGACAGATCTAACGAGTGGCCACAAACTACGTTTATGGGCAGAAAAGTGAAAAAAATAATGTATATTTCTGTAAATTCCAATTTACTATATAAAGTGCGCGAGCGCGTGTGTGTGTTATTTCCTAACATGTTTTTTTATTATCTACACTTGTCACTATTTCACCCAATTAGGTTCTACACTATTTCCATATACATGTACATCCACACCAGCGTTGGATGATGATGAGTGTCATTATTATTATTGTTATTATTTTTATTATTATCATTATTATTATTATTATTATTACTGAATCCGACAGAAAACAAAATCGGGAATGCCATACGTTATATAGGGTATGTCCAGCGTTAAATTTTCCAAACAGATGATTGAGGGCAAGAATCGAAAATAGCTTAACAGCTTGGACTAGGATAGTCTTTGAAACCGGATTATGTAAGGTGTGCATCGTTTACCCGCAGAGCATAGAGCGAATTGACATGTACACAGAATGAAGAGTCGAACTACGTACTTTGCTGCGTCACTGTATAACGAACCAACGTCGTTACTTTGATTCTTTCTTCTATTTCGAAAAACTGAGCGTTTACTTTTTCTGTGGTATTAATTTATTTATTGCTAATTTGGATACACTTACCAAACACACTCGTGGGATGAAATTGCTTCTATCATAATAAAAATGTTTCATGCTCAACTATGCTGAGCATGAAATCGATAATACTCACAAATATTACAATAATGGGACCAAACATATAACGTTTGTGCTCATTACAACCATTCAATGGAGGCGGATCTAACGAGTACCCACAATCCACGCTTTTGAGGAGAAATATTATAGCAATGTTTATAACTGTTAACCCAGAAAATTGTATATATAAAGAATTTTGTTATTTCCATAAAACGCACTTGTTACTTTTTCACCCGGCAGTTGCATCATAAGCAAATAAAATCATTTGTCTTCATCTTTCATTACGATCAAACACAAGCGTTTCAACACCAACAATAAATATCTTAAGGGAAATGGATACACCTGGCAGGTGTGGCAGTTAGTCTACCATTTTTACCGTATTTCGAAACACACATATACAAATACATTGTCATTTTTTGGCCAAAGAAAAAAAAATTGAAAAGAAAAATTGGAATATTTGCGTTTTTTTGCTCAAAACATAGACTGCGGGGAGTCGACAGAAACGCCTCGACGAGGCGATTCTATCGAGTACCCACAATCTAGTGTCTCAGAGCATGAATAGGGAAATTAATGTATACCCCTGCAAACCCGAGCTTTACTATATAAAAGTGTAGATTATATTTTCTTGACCTTTGGGATCATTGATTCCATTGTGGAATTTTGAAAATATCTGAGGGTTCACTGATGAGGCCTATTTGGCCAAAACTAGCTAGTCTGGCCCAGAAAACATGTACACACCATATTTTTCAGTTCTGTGGTGTATTCCTTGCTTGCAAAGGATAACCCTTTTATAGAACATATTAAAGGGAATCACAATTCTATAGGCATAATTTCGTGATAGAAATTTCAGTTCTGTGGTGTATTCCTTGCTTCCAAAGGATACCCCTTTTATAGAACATATTTAACTTCACTACAACTGGTGTGTGGGGATGTGTCGCGGCGGTTAAAAGTCTCCCTGTCCTACATCATAGTGTATATTATATTTTCTTGTCCTTTGGTATCATTGATTCCATTGTGGAATTTTGAAAATATCTTAGGGTCACTGATGAGGCCTAATTGGCCGAAACTAGCTAGTCTGGCCCAGAAAACATGTGCACACCATATGTTTTAGGTCTGTGGTGTATTCCTTGCTTGCAAAGGATAACCCTTTTACAGAACATATTAAAGGGAATCGCAATTCTATAGGCATGATTTCGTGATGGAAATACAACTTTAAGGACCTTATGGTTGCTACTCTGTTGGCTCTGTCCAACTGAAAAAGGGGTCTACAATAAAAGGGAAAGAATTTGCTCCTCAAGGGGCCTACTCTAAAAGGGAAGAATTTGCTCCCCAGGAGCAAATTCTTTCCTTTAAGAGTATACCCCTTAGACATATCCAAAGAGAAACTACTTTTGCAGGAGTAGCCCCACCCCCTTCAGGCGTATCTATTTCCCTTATGGGGAACTTATAACAGCTGCAGTCATTTTCGCAAATTTTACGTCTTGCAATGTCATTATGGAGTAAGTCCATGGGGCCATGGAAACGAAAAACAACTGAACATTACTAAACTCCGTTCAGAAAATCTGAATCATCGAATTTTTCGTTTCTTCCTTTTAATACTTATTTTAGCCCATACATCACTATGGGAAAGTTTTAGACCTGGCCCTCCGCCGACTTCTCCAGCAAGTCGTATGCTTCTGCGACAGTCAGAAAAGGCTGTGATCATTTGGAGAGAATTGCAAAACAAAGAAATGGGTGCACAGACTAAGTCCATTTGACGATGATTGTCAGGTAAAATAATAAATATTCAAATCCATGTGATGCACTTTATAAATAGGTATGCAATTGCGACACACCTTATATTCGAATGGCTAGATACAGGCTCACTAGGAACGGGGAGCCACTACCGCGATGTGCTGTCAACAGTGGTCAAAAAGAATTATACCGATATCAGATGTGGTGTCACAGCTAATGATTTTCCATGAAGTGATCGTGCAAATAAAACATAGACGCCCTTGTAATTTACAAGAGCAGTAACCACTTCTATTTATGGTTTAAAGCCTGTCAGAATGTCTTAGTCTGTGAAAGAAAATTTAGATTTTGCAACTTTCTCCAAATAATCACAGCCTTTCCTGGCTGTCGCAGAGGCATATGACTTGCTGGAGAAATCAGCGGAGGGTGAGGTCTAAAACTTTCCCATAGTGATGTATGGGCTAAAATAAGTATTAAAAGCGAGAAACGAAAAAATCGATGATTCAGATTTTCTGAACGGAGTTTACTACTACTTACAAAGTGTGGCTGGCTGCGGTAGCTCAGTCGGATGCAGTCTGACTGGTAATAAGGAAGACCCGGGTTCGATACCTACCGGGGTCGGCAACATTCTTTCGTGGAGATTGATTATGAAATCTTTTCTATGGTCATTCTCTCCCTTCCGCTGATTCAGGAAGGACAGGGGTCAGTTTTTGGCGACAGAATGTGCACTGAACTGTTAAACCGCTTACGGATAAGCCTGCTCAGGAAAAGCGTGGATAGGTACACTGACAGACCCAAACATGACCCAAATCAGTGTTGACTGGGCCGTTAAATACAAATAAACAAAACTTGCAAAGTTTACTTCACAGATATATTCTGAACATCTTTCGGTAGCTCAAATAATACGTATATGTAAATGTTGGAAATACAGAGAACGTTATTTTTCCTCATTTATAAAGATCGCTGGGGTGTAACGGGCCTCCGTGGCATAGTGGATAAGAGTGCTGACTCTTAACCATTAGGTCTCTCAACGCTGTAGGTTTGAACATGGCTCAGGTCACATAATGAGAAGTTCTGCAACGGAAGGTCAGGAGGTTTTTCATCGGGAACTCCAGTTTTCGCTCACCTCTGATTAACGATCGGCTTGATGTGAGTCAAATAATCTTGAAAGGATCGTAAAACCAAGCATAAAAAAGATCGCTGGGTGTGTAAAACATTTTCATTTCTTTGCTACTAGAATTAACGTCAGTGCCAAGGTCGAAGGTTCTAACTCTTCCAAATTTATAAAATATTTAGGGAGCGAAACAAAGTCATAACGTTCAACTCATCATCAACTCATCATCAAAGTAACATCTGGACAAGTCACTCGACTTCTATAGATGCATCTCGACTGTATAGACGAATCTCTCTGGTGTGGTGGTCAGTTTTATAACATGAGGGATCAAACTTGTATGGATGTCCATGCCAAAGTTTGTTCAGTCTGTTTTAAAAGCGTTTACGGAGGGTGCGTTTACAACAGTATCTGGGAGTTGGTTCCAGGCATTCACGACTCGATTGCTGAAAGTGTTAGCACGGATATTCAGCCTTGATCGTTTCTTCTGTAACCGCGCACCCAGCAAGTTAGCAATACGGCATATCCCGTCGGTTCATTAAAGAGCAGATAGGTCAAAAAACACTGACACGCTACACCGGAATTGGTGTTACAAGTGTCAACTATGATGGTATTCGACTGGTAGGTTTCGTGAAATTTCCGTGAAATTCCACGTAGGAGTGTGGTGCCTAGATGTAATAGCTGGTCACATGGTCCAATCAAATATTTTATTTGTGTATAGCTCATAAGCGACCGTGGTGCGCAAAAGGTTCGACTGTTCTTCCGAATAGAATCGTGCTCCACGATCGCTTATGTATTTGAAAAATAATCCATATTTGATTGGACCATGTGACCGGCTATTACAAGAAAGACACCACACTCCTGCGTGGAATTTCACGGAAATTTCACGAAACTTCCCAGTCGAATATGGCCTATGTCAAAGTAACTCTAATCAATACTTAACATCACCATCCAATACCGGTTAACCCACAGGAGAGGGCGGAGCTAAGCGATTGTCAAAAATCTCAGATTACGCCACGGGTCGTGTAAAAATCAATCACCAATTAGCGTATTTGATTTCAGTGGAGAATGTTCGCTGTGAGGGGCTTGGCAAGCAATGGAGACTCAGATCAGGCGCCACAGAACGCGGTGTTTGATCAGGGTCTACACCGTTTACATAGAAAGTGGAATTTAGGGCTTTAACGAAAGTTTGGATCTCAGTCCGGGACTATTTTCCCAGCCTACACTCGGTGGCAGTCGGGAACGCTTCCCGTTTCAGCTGGTCGCCTTTGTCGTCCGCTCGCGACTGCCGACGACTGTCCGGTCTGAATACATACATGTGCATACCTTTATCTATAATGGTCGAGTTTAGTCCTTTGCATCTCGCCTTGATTTAGTGTCGCTTATCATACAACAGCTTGTTGAGAACTGATAATTACTATTGCCTAATATTTTAACCCCCCATGAAAGAATTAACCCTTTGTCCCACATTTTGCTTTCAACTTCTTTATACACAATGTATTTTTGACACGAATCCTTGTAATTTATCCTCCTTGTACAATACCAATGCATACAGAAATGGTCGACCCCCGCCCATCGGGGCTTGAAGAAATAGACGGGCTGCCTGAGCCTACCACGCAAACTACACGAGTACTGGTAAAGCGCTTAGAGGATCTAACTAAGCCTGCCCATGCAAAGCGATGCGAGGCAGCCCATCCATACTTATAAACCCTATTGGTTTCATTGGGTGATAGGGCTTGAGATGTCATTTCATCTCAATGACGGGTAAAAGTCCCACAAAATTGGAAGCAACGTCTCCAAAATGACCTATACAGTGTTGAAGGGGACGTTAAACCTCAAATCAAACAAACAAACAGAAATGGGCACAACAAGATGCTCAGTTATCAAGTGGCTTAAGTGTATATTTAACCCATAACAACCCCTACTTTTGCAAACAGAGATGAGGTCCTACACTGTTTGCCATGCAGCTTGTGAATAATGTTAAGAAATTTTAATGTTTGGCAGTCGGCAATGGCTGTATCTAAATTTATTTATTCAGCAGCATAAGGGTTAAGACTTATTGGTTTTTCAGGGTTTCTTCTCTTTTTTCCCGCCCATTTTTGTCCAGTTGTGAGGAAGGTTTCAACGTTTAAAAGGGTGGGACCATAAAATCACGAAAAAACACGCAAAAATCCGCCCAAATATTTTACTAACCGTCGAGTCGAGCAATTAAGTGACCAATATATTTTTTTTTCAGACTTTAAGTGGAATACATACACCTTCAGGGGAGGCAACTCTTTCAAGCGTATTTTAGTCTCCCATGTCAATAAGGGTCAACTCTTAAGGAAAGAATTTGCTCCTAAGGAGCAAATTCTTTCCTTTAAGAGTAGACCCCTTTTTCGTGGGACAAAGCTTAAAGAAAAGCAAACAGGAAGTTCAGAAAGTTGTCCCCTTTTGAAAAATGTGGAAAATTTGCCAGTCATTCCCCTCAGATTTCATGTGACAATAGCATACTTTAATTGACCAATATTTCTGCTTTCCTGTTAGATTGTTTGTTTACTTGATTTGAGGTTTAACATCCCCATTAACATTATTTAGGTCAGTTTGGGGACATTACTTCCAGTTTTGTGTGCAATTTTACCCGACATTTAGATAAAATGACATTCCAGACTTTAATTGACCAATATTTCTGCTTTCCTGTTAGATTGTTTGTTTACTTGATTTGAGGTTTAACATCCCCATTAACATTATTTAGGTCAGTTTGGGGACATTACTTCCAGTTTTGTGTGTAATTTTATCCGACATTTAGATAAAATGACAATCCCAGTGAAACCGATATGGTTTATATGCTCGGATGGTCCGACTCGCCAGGACAGGCTTTGGGAGTTTATGGCTAAAGTTAACAGATATCTGAAGCGTTGCATGCATGCTGTGCCAGTATTAGCGGCTGTTGTGTTAGGCAGCACCATGAACATGTGTCTCGTAAGGATCCAAAAAGACTTTGGGGCTTGAACCATATGTAATTCGGGTCATTTCTCCGGTCAGTCACAATGGCGAACTTCCACATAAAAATTGTTTATTTAAAATTCAAACTTATACATCTGATAAAATAAACTTTAGTTATGATTAGTTTGGTTATTCTATTTTTAAAGCTTAGTAACCAAAAATTGGTTTTATTTGCCAGTTTAACGCATTTTGTTATTTGTTGATGGTATGTATAATGGTGTTAGATAGGAAATCGCATTATCGACGATTCTGTTCTTTTATCATAATATAGGTAATATGATCGCTTTCTTTAATTATGTCCCGACATTTTCTCAACAATCAAATTACCGATAATCCAAGTGTGTGTACATTTGCCCCCGCCCATAGGTGCTTGAAGAAATATATGGGCTGCATGATGCTTCCACGCAGAGGTGAATCCGGCCCGGACACTAGTACTGGTAAACCGCTTGGAGGATCTAAGCCTGTCCGGGAACCGCGGTGCGAGGCGGACCGCCCATGCTAATAAACCCTATTGGTTTCATTGGGCGACAGGGCTTTCGATGTCATTTCATCTCAATGTCGGGTAAAAGTCCCACAAAATTGGAAGCAACGTCTCCAAAATAACCTTTACAGTGTTGACGGGGACGTTAAACCCCAAATCAAGCAAACAAAACCAAGGTGTGTACAAAAATTCGGGAAGCAAAACATTCAATAAGTGTTAATCAGCCACATGCTTAATTTGTCACAGCACACCCGAGTGTCGCAAGATGGACGCCGGATTCGGCATTTCCCATCATTGATGCTCAATAAAGTTATGCTCAGTAAAGTTCTGTTCCCAACACTGTGATTATAAGTAAGAAATTGGACCACCCTGCACATCTTCATAGTCTCGTAGTTGATACGAACCATAAAAAAACACCTATTTAATTTTGATCCCTACCACTCAACGTTGGAACTTCCTACTGTTTCTGTGAGTAGCCCCGCTAATCATGGCTTGCAGAAATAGACTGGGCTGCATGATGTTTCCACGCAGAGCTGACCGAACACGAGTACTGGTAAACAGCTTAGAGGTTCTGAGCCTGCCCAGGAAATGTGCGAGTCAGACCGTCCATGTATATAAACCCTACAGGTTTCATTGGGCGACAGGGCTTGAGAAGTCATTTCATCTCAATGTCTGGTAAAAGTCCCACGAATTTGGAAGCGACGTCTCCAAAATGACCTATATAGTGTTGCGGCCCCCGCCCATCGGGGCTTGAAGAAATACATGGGCTGCATGATGCGTTGATAGTCAGCAATGGGTGTGGCTAAATTAATTTATTCAGCAGGATAAGGGTTGAGTCTCCAAAACGCGACTTATTAGTTTTTTTGGTTTCTTCTTTTTTCCGCCCAATTTTTTTCCAGATAAGTTCTGAGTAACCACTGGATAGATGTGCAGGAAGATTTCAAAATGCAAAAATCCGCCCAAATCTTTTACGGATGAGTTTTCAGTAACCGTCGAGTCGGAGCAATTAAGTGACAAATATATATATATATATTTTTTATTTATTTATTTATTTTCTGTCAACAGGGGCCAACTCTTAAAGGAAAGAATTTGCTCCTCTTCAATTCATTCTTTCTACTATTTCTATCTATTATCGGTCGAATCAACATTGGAGCGCTTTCAATTCTAGTGTGATCGGTCATTGCCGATCCAGGTTTGCAGGATGAAAACATACACAGTAATCATGTAATAACGATATAGATCTTTAACCTGCACAGAATGTGCCTCCCTGCACGTGCAGGTGGTCCCAGTTAACGTCCCGATGCGGAGGACGATGCACTTTGTGGCATTCACCCGGAGCATGTTCGGACACCACAGTTTTATTACCGCTGCCGGGAATCAAACCGGGGGCCCCTAGCATCATAGGCATGTGCACTATACCATTGAGCTACCACGTTTGATTATATGTCGAGTGCCGGCTCGGCCACTTTAATACATGTATATACAGTGGTTCATTCATTGTTATTTCTTATTTCTGCTACAGCCTCGGGGTTTTAACGAGTATCCACAGTCTGTTTTGAGCAGAATATATATTCGCCTGTTGGTACTGCTGGTTAGAACCGCCTCGAGGTTTTGTTTGTTTTGTTTGATTTGAGGTTTAACGTCCCCGTCAACGCTGTATATGTCATTTTGGAGAAGTTGCTTCCAATTTTGTGGGACTTTACCCAACATTGAGATAAAATGACATCTCAAGCCCTGTCGCCACCTAGAGGTTTTAACGAGTGTCCACAATCTCTGTTTTGAGCAGACTATAGATTGTGGGTACTGCTGGTTTGAACCGCATCGAGGTTTTAACGAGTAACCACAATCTTCTTTTGAGCAGTACAGAAGCCTCCGTGGTGTAGTGGTTACGCTACTCGCCTTGTAAACCAGGGATCGCAGGCTCGATCCCGGGCTTCTCCAGACTTTCGGATGAGTCTTTAAACCTAGGTCCCGTCTCCGTATGACCTTAGCTGTTGGTGGGACGTAAAACTCAAACACTTTCTCTCTCTCTCTCTCTCTCTCTCTCTCTCTCTCTCTCTCTCTCTCTCTCTCTCTCTCTTGAGCAGTAATAAAATCGATTGCAACATAAACTGACAGCGCTATTGTCCCGCCCACGCTTAAAACGTTCGAAGACGGTTGCCAATCATCTCAAATACCAGTTCAGAAGCACGTGATGGAAAGTTCAACACGGTGCTACAAAGCTTTCGGCACGTATTTGATATTCGTCTCAAACAACATCAGAAGTGCGTCTGGGAGAAGAGCGATTGCTAACTTGCCGATTGCGCTGTTGTATAGGGATGTCCTCTTGTTGCTCTATACTGTGCCATTGTGAATAATTTATCTTTGTCGGCTGTATCAATATCATGTAATATCTTGTAGACTTGGATCAAGTCTGCCCTTTCTCTCCTATATTCCAGTGTTTGGAGCCCTAATTTGCACAATCTTTGTGGATATGGTAGATTTTTTAGAGTTGATGCCAGTTTGGTTGCACGACGTTGAACATTTTCGATAGTAACTTTGTCTTTTTTGTATAAAGGTGACCAAACCGGAGTAGCATATTCAAGATTTGGTCTGACCAAGGATTTGTATAGATTTAAAAACATTTCCTCGTCTATGAAAGTGAACGTACGGAAAATGATTCCTAGGTTCCTATTGGCAATATTAACTTTCGAACTTTTATGGTCTCTAAAAAGTGATTTTTGGTCTGTGGTAACCTCCAGATCTTTCTCGTTTTTAACATATTCGAGCTCGATTATTTGATGGGTCGTTGTTTATTGTTCTTGAGCCCAGCACAGATAGAGTTCCTGTTCAAAAACTTTGACTTAATGACTACTAAGTGACCTGCCACCAGTTACAGACTGAGTTGTTAAAAGACTTTTCGGCGCATTCGATGGGAGCTATTGTATCTGATAAGCCGAGAGTGGTGTTCTTTATTTCCACTCAATACTTGACGTTTTACTAATCAGTTTCTTTTACAATTAAATTGTGATCCAGAAAGATATACAAAAGGATGGCAAATTTCAGGTTTTTGCGGAGGTACCGCTCAAAGAAACTGCCGAGGTTTAAGATACAGTCTGATTCGCAACACTTTGTCTGGGCAGGCTTAGATCTTCCTAGGCGGTTCAGCAATACTTCAAAGTTCGGTCGGTTTCAGCTCATGCAGCCCAATATATTGCCCCAAGGTCTGATCGGCCCCCGTCCATCGGGGATTGAAGAAATAGCTTGGGCTGCATGATGCTTCCACGCAGAGCTGATACCGGCCGCACATGAGTAGTGTTAAATCGCCTAGAAGTTCTAAGCCTGCCCAGGAAAAGTGGCTCGAGTCGGACCGTTCATGCATTTCAACCGTTTAGTTTCATTGGGCGACAGGGCTTGAGAAGGAGTTTTATCTGCCCGTTTTATCTCAGTACTGAGTAAAAGTCCCACAAAATTGGAAGCAACGTCTCAAAAAAGACTCATACAGTGTTAACTGGGACGTTAACAACCAATGGAATAGATAACCAAGGCCCTATAGAAGGCCTGATAACTTAGGAAAAACCTTTTCATATGCCCGTTTGAAAAACAACAACAACAACAAAAAAAAAAACCGTCGTATTAAGTTATGGGGTTGGTGTCCGTCCGTCCGTTCGTAAACTTTTTTTTTCGTTTCCGTATAACTCCTACTATACAGTTTTCACCCGATCAAGCCTAAAATGTGTATGTAGTAAGGCTAAGATGTGAAGATGTGCCTTAAGTTTTGAGAATTACTGTCCACCAAATATTAACAGAGTTATAACCCTTTGAAAAATTCGGTTTACATTTTCGTTTGGTTAAGTTTTGTGCTATACATGTGTAAACCATAAGTAAGTTACATTTAGTTTATACTTGCCATGGCGTTAAACAATTTACCACAGAATACTCATCACTACCTACCCCTCCTGATACCAAGGTCACAGACTTCGAAATTTTATATACACGTTTTGTATTAAAGTTTATTATTTTTATTCAAAAAATGCATTAAGTGGGATAATGATGTCAGCTGGCTCAAATCAGAATGTAGACTGACAAGACCAAGCCTATTGGATATTTTTTGACAGCAGCCACCGTGTTCTCTGAATGAATTGCTTCATAAATTTGTCTTCTAAGTATTTCTGTTCCAAATAGTGCCATGATTCCAGATTGTGGGTTCTCGGTAGAACCGCTCAACGAGATGCCTGAATCTATATTTGGAGCAGTTACCATTACGAGAACACGCCTATATAATTTTGACCCCCTCATACCCCACTTTTATATAGTAAAAACTGGGGTTTAAGGGGGTATACATTATTTTTCTTATTTCTGCTCAAAAACATAGATTGTGGGTACTCGATAGAACCGCCTCGTCGAGGGGGCTCTATCGAGTTCCCGCAATCTAGGTTTTGAGCAGAAATAAGTAAAATATCTCATTTTTTCATCTTAAAATTTCTAATATTTTGCCAATAATTTTGCAATATATTTGAATAGGCGTGTTTTCGTAATGGCATCTATTAAATAACACACTCGAGTGAATTTCCTAATTCATTCATGGATTTTTTTGTGCTGCAAACATCGTAAGAACCAGTGCCGCAGGAACCAGAAACCGGATTCCAAATCGTATTTCTGTTTCAGCGTTTTAATTGTGCGAAACAAACACGATTCCGAACAAGTATAATGGAAAGTAAGTCCCACTTTTTGGCTTCCAATTTCGAGTGGAAGCCATTTAGATCTGGGAAATTCAGCCATATTACGCAGAATTTTATTCAAGCTTGTGTACTGAAAAAACGTTCGAAATAAGCAGTATGATGTATGCAGCCAATAATGGCAGCGCCTTTTTATTCTACTTTCGCTCCAGGGTGAGCTTTGACTCGGCAAAGCGTCTGTGTTACTTATAAGCCTGCCCAGGAAGTGTGGCTAGGTAAACTGACCGGCTCAAAAAATACCTAAAGTGTTGACTGGGCCGTTAAACGAACCGTTTAATACAAAAAAAAAAAAAAAAAAAAATCAAGATTAGTTCAGTTGTATCAAACCGATCCTGAATGAGGAGTGTGCGAAAATCGATGTGCTCAGAGAAGAAAAAAATAAGTTTTAAACCACCGGACCTTTCATTGCAGAACATTGCGTCTCACAAGTGACCCGATCGTAGCTCAAACTCTCAGTGTGTGTGTGTGTGTGTGTGTGTGTGTGTGTGTGTGTGTGTGTGTGTGTGTGTGTGTGTGTGTGTGTGAATTCGGGTTTAACGTCGCTTTCAACAATGTATCAGTCATATCACGACGGTGGCCGGTTGCGACAGGGAGCCCAATGCTCACTTTTATAGTGCTGCCTTACTGAAGTACCATGTCCCAGACACATTACATGATACCACACCCAGTCACATTATCCTGACACTCGGTCGACCAGTCCTAGCTCTACCCCGTAAATCTGAGTGTCAAGCGAGGAGCAGCTAGTACCATTTTAACGACTTTTGTATGTCGCGCTCCGGGATCGAACCCGTGACCTCCCGTTCCCCGGAGCGGACACTCTACCAACTGAGCTATCGGGGCCGGTCTCTCAGTGAGAGACCTCATATTTAAGAGACATCGCTCGTACCCACCCACTAGGCCAGGGAGGCCCCTCCCCAGTTTGCAAGACATGTCATTGTTTATCTCTGAAATCACTTTCCAAAACTTGAAATGTGCTTGGTTCGGTCTTCTGACAAAGTTTCCTCAAATATTTAATTTGGGTAAGTGAACAGCTTGCCACACTCAACCTTCGTTGTTAACAAAGGCCCATGTGAGTGGTAAGATATCCTTTCAAAACCTAATAATGTTTATTAGCTCACCTGTCAAGTCATGACGCGTCCGTTGTGCGTCCGTACGTCCGACCGTGCGTGCGTGCGTCCATGCGTTAACAGTTTCCGAGATGCACAGTACACTTATCACACGAAATCTAGTCCCCAGCTATTATCAGCTCAATGTCACTGTTTTTTTGGCTTTGAGGCGTTGTAGCATTGGCAGCAACTTTTACTAGGATTCACACAATATCTTTCCAGCTGGGTATTGTTATCTACATGCCAGATCATAACTTGCATGTCACTTTATCGTCTGGCCAACATGGCAAGGTCATCTGCGACGGTCACATCCATGGGTATATTGATTGAACCTATCCGTACATCAGTATAGCGGTCTTCCAGCTGCAGCAATAACAGATTGTTGTTCCTCTTGTAATGAGAAAATCAGTTTACAAGTTTATTTCGATTCACTCAGTACACGATAAACATGTAATATGAGGTAGGAATAATTACATGCAAACAGTATTATTTGGAACACAGGCTGTATGTAGACACCCACACTACAAGACCCTTACATACCATTGACATTCATACACATACACGCACAAAGTAGATACAGATTTTCTGAATAATGCTAATTCGGCGTTATTATAAATGAATGTATTGCTATCGATGACGTATTTTACATGTATCCAGAATTATTTGTAGAAACTTACACAGGCGCCTCAATTTCATGATATTTGATTCATTAAACAAATTTGCAAACAAAAGACAATTTGCACGGCTTGTATTAATGATTGGTAAATACATTGATCTTTCAAAATCGTAAAAGCAACATTCAAAGATAAAATGGAACTCATCACCAATAGCATTTGTACAAAAATTACATTTCCTTAAGTTTCTATCTATGTTTAACCATCTACCAGTTTCAATAGGAAGTTTATTGTTACAAAGACGATAAATTATAAAGGCTTTTCGTAGTTTAAATGGAAGAGTAATCAAATAATTTTCAAATTTATGTTCAGTTTTGAATATTCTATAATTTGTACATTTAGAGGAATCATTCATTGACGCTGTCCATAATTGTTTGTACTGGTCTTGAAATCTTTGAGATACTATAGTTGAAAGCCAGTTATTGTTTTGGGGGTTCTGGTGGGTCCAGATATAACTCATTCCAACTTCGTCTAGAATAGATTTGACGTTTGTAATCCAAGGGTATTCATTATTATTTGTGTGAAAATCATCATATAAAATGGAATAAAGTCTATATGATAGTTTTGACCTTTTACCTAATAGCATATGTGACCAAAATTTTATATTTCTTTTCTTAATTAGAAGGGAAATGGGAAATCGACCCAATTCACCGTAAACCATCAGTACATGAGGTGTGTTCTTTTGCAATTCATCTTTCCTTTCAGCAAACAAGACAGTATCATCAGCATAAAGTAGTACAACCAGCTTCAAATATCCTTGTATTGACTCATCAAATATAGAGAACACCATCCTGACGTACTCATTTTGTTTAGATTTTCAGCCCAGCGTGTCTGGCCATAACTGCAGTTGCAGTTATAGTTACTCCTTGACCATTGTCAAGGGTTATCTCAACATTAGGGTATAAAAAATTTTAGCGCGCAATTTTTTTTTCTGTTTGCATGATTTGATGTATCTCAGCCATATATCCAGTCGGTCACATTTGGCCATTACCTCATTTTTATGAAAGAACAGGTTGAAGAGAAAAATTGCGGCTATGATTCGGTACTCGAGCAGATTTATCGTTGCATTCAACTTGAAATATGCAGACGACCAAAGAGTTACAGACAGTGTAAGTGCGGCCAATACCGTTGATCCCTAATGAAGAAATTGAAAAAGTTCAGAATTGAGCTGCTAGATTTGCAACAAGCAATTACTGCTTTGAAAATGGGAGCATGACTGGAATACAGTACTGAGAAAATTAAGACTGGAGCCCCTCAAGAAAAGGAGAAGAGACAGTAGACTCATACTTTTATACAAAGGTCTAAAGGGTGCTGCCAGCAATCCAACAGATGACCTTGTTCCCCCCACTAGGCACTGTTTAAAGCACTATTCAATGGCATCTCGGACCCTTAATGCAAGAACTGACATTTATAAAGAATCGTTCTTCCCTCAAAATATTAGTGATTGGAATGCCCTTTCCGATTCAATTATATTGCTGAGATTGTATACATGTAGCTACGTTTAACTCTTTGGTTAGAGCTAGGGGCTAACTTCCCATCTCACATGTCCTGGTGTATGAATGTCTTTGACATGTCACCAATTCTGATTCTGACCGTCGCATGCTGCTCTGAACTTTAGGTACCATTTTATATTTAAATTATTCTTCAAATGGCACATTTCTAATTCACAAGTCGATACAACTGTAATTGTCAAGCTTTCATGTCTGCTCCATTTGAGATATTTTCATGAACTTTTCAAATAATGTAAAATATCATGAGGCAATGTGCAGAAGACAAGAACCATAACTTTTGACTTTACTGCTTTCCGAGGTATAACCCTTTGAACATTGAAAACATAGAATTTGTCTTTTACCCATTGGACAATGTGCAGAATACAAGAACCATAACTCTGGCTATATTAATTTTGAATCACAGGACATTGACTTAGTTTAACTAACTTGGAAAAAAAAGCCCAAACATCTTGTTATAGTAGGCTAGCACTTGCTTATTATTCCATTTTGGCTTTTTTGAGGTCTGATAATCAACATCCTCAGAATGAATTATGGCCCTTGGTTGAAAACTGAAAATAGTGATTTGGGTTATTCGATGTGTCAGCTGTGTAACTTGAAAACCATATATTTTCTTAAATTAACTTAAAAATTCAGAAATTGAAAGAACCATGAGATTTTTTAAAGTGTTTGTCATAGAAATTAAGACGACATTACAGGTGAAATGTCTGCATGGCTGACGATTCACATATAATGTCAGGCCTTATTTTCTGTAACAACTAAGAAAATACACTTTGAAAATGCTGTCTTCTAGGCATGATTAGCAATCAATGTTTAATATTGGATATTCTTATCTGATCTGGACCAGGTCGTTAAAGCACGATCAGCTTTACAAGCTCATCATGACATGAGTGGTTGACATGATACTGGTATTCTGTTGTAGGACAGAGGCTACCCACATTTTTTCAGTCAAAATTATGCAAATTTGCCAAATGAAATGATCCAAGTTTTAATGATACATTAACCCATGTTGTAGGGAAACCCCAAAACGGGTACCCTTGTAAACAGTGCAGGCCCAGATCAGATGCCGCAGAAAGCGGCATCTGATCAGGGCCTACACTGTTTGCAAAAAGTTCAGCTATTTTCCAAATAAATTTGGAAGAAAACACAACCTGACACCCCAAATTTTGAAATAGACTCCTGTATATAAGGAGGAAGATTCCATTTGGTACAAAAAGAATAATGACATGAACAAATGACACAGGTATAACAGGGATTTTCCTAGTGCAAATTTTGGGGCCGGTAATCGGCCCCTATTTTTCCCAATTTAGAGACAGATATTCCCAAATTTTACAACAAATTTCCCATTTTCTGATTTTGTGTTACATTTTGATGAAAATTGAACCAAAATTGACAAAGTTACAACTGATATAAATTCCCAACTTTTCATATTAGCGAGCTGTTTTTCCCAAACCAAACGGCCCCTGGACCCTGATTATGAAGGGTAGGAAAATCCCTGTATTAAAGAAACTGTGATTCTGGCAAAATGAATTATTCATGCCCAGTGTATTTAATCAACAAGGTTATGTTGCCTTTTATTGATTGATTTTATTGGTTTAGTGTTTAATTTTCTGGCTGAAAATTGGTTTGTTTTGAGGTTTAACATCCCCGTCATCACTGTTTGGATCATTTTGGAGATGTTGCTTCCTATTTTGTGGGATTTTTACCCGACACTGAGTTGAAATGACATCTCAAGCCCTTCCGCATAGAGAAACTGCTAGGGTTTAAAAGACATTCTGACTCACACCACTTTTCCTGGGCAGGCTTAGATCTTCTAAGCGGTTTACCAGCACTCAAAAGTTCAGTATGTTTCAGCTCTGCAGGGAAGCACCATTCAGCCCAATCTATTTCTCCAGGTCCCAATGGGTGGGGCCACTCTGGATAAAATCCATAATATTCATGTATGTTTCACCTTGCAGCATCAAGTGAAATTCTACAGCTTATAAATATGACTTTCATTTTTATATGCCTGTTTTGTAAAAACGGTTGTATTATGGTATGGGGTCGGCGTCTGTCCATCCATCTGTAAACTTTTTGTTTCCAGATAACTCCTCCTCAGTCCTACAGTTTTCATCCAATCAAGCTAAGCTGAAACTTGGTACACGTAGGTAGTAAGACCATGACCTGGTGAAGCGCATATTGTTTTGAGGTTATGGTCCACTAAATATTTACAGAGTTTACCCCTTTGAAAATTTTTGTATACTTTTGTTTCCAGATAACTCCTCCTACAGTTTTCATCTGATCAAGCTGATTTTTGTTTGTTTGATTTGAGGTTTAATGTCCCCGTCAACACTGTAAAGGTCATTTTGGAGACGTAACTTCCAATTTTGTGGGACTTTTACCCGACATTGAGATGAAATGACATCTCAAGCCTGGTCGCCCAATGAAACCAATAGGGTTTATTAGCCTGGACCGTCCGCCTCGCACCGCGGTTCCTGGACAGGCTTAGATCCTCTAAGCCGCATACCAGTACTAGTGTGCGGGCCGGATTCAGCTCTGCGTGGAAGCATCATGCAGCCCATATATATTTCTTCAAGCCCCTATGGGCGGGGGCCTCCGATCAAGCTGAAACTTGGTAGATAGTAAGACCATGGCCTGTTGTAGCGCATTTTGTTTCGAGGTTACAGTCTACACAATCTTTACTGAGTAATGCCCCTAAGGCTTAGAACCAAGGTAGGGTGGCAAATTCCACCCCCGGTATTTACCATTGGCATTTACCGGACTGGAAAATACTCATCAAGTGGAAAATACTGGCAAATACAGGCAAATTGATTTTTTTGAAAGAAATTTTAATAAAGTTGACTTAAAATAGTATAGTCAAACTAAATGTGTAAAGAATAATAATATTTTGTTACAGGATACTTTGTTTGTCGCAATAAAAGCTCTACAGAGCTTATGTTATTTGTTTCGGATAAGCGACTTTAAATAAAGCTTCTTTATCTTTTTTATCTTTATCTTTAAAGAAATACTATTAAAAAGTTAATATTTATATAAGGTTGTCAACCTGCAGGAAAGAATATTTCTCAATTCAAACAAGTTGGACTAGTCAAAATGTGAATCTAAGACTAAAATGTTGAAATTATTTAAACAAAAGATATCATTTTCAATCAACAGCAGAAAAATACAGGTAGAAATTCCCCTGTGCACCTGGTTATTGTCACTTACAGTCGAACTTCAATGGCTCGAACACCTTTGGGACCTCGAAAATCTGTTCGAGGCAGGGGTAGTTCGAGCCACTGAGGTTACTGTCAGGAGGCATAGCGAGATACATTTAGACATCTTTTCGGTGATCTTAAATGGAAATGTATGCTGTGAGTACACACGGCATTTATTTGCAAGATAAAAGACTAAAATCTCCTTAATTATCACCACTATTTCTTATGTAGAGGATTTCGCTAGGGACTCAAGAATGGGTTCGATGCATCCATGGTAAACGAGCCATCGGTGTTCAAACCATCGAAGTTCTACTGTACCATAATGGTTCTAAGTTTTTGTATTGATCACACTGTTAGTCAATCCATCACACTTTATATGGTAAAACCATGTTTTCAAACTTTAGGATAGTTATAGCATTTTACTATTGGCCAATACTTAGTTTGAGAGTAAATTGCAAGATCTATGGTCTAAATTACTGAAACAACATTGTTTATTCAAGAGAGCACAAAATTGCCAGGGGCTAGGATGGACAAAAGGATTTCAAGATAACTCCTCCAACAGTTTTCATCCGATCAAGCTGAAACTTGGTAGATAGTAAGACCATGCCCTGATGTAGCGCTTATCATTTCGAAGATATGGTCCACCAAATATTCAGAGTTATGCCCCTTTGAAAATTCTGTAAACTTTTTTGTTTCCAGATAAATCCTCCGACAGTTTTCATCTAATCAGATCAAGCTGAAACTTAGTAGGTAGTAAGACTCTGGTCTGATGTAGCGCATAATCTTTTAAGGTTATAGTCCACCAAATATTTACAAAGTATTTCTGTAAATATTTCGTTTCCAAATAACTCCTCTTACAATTAACATTCGATGAAGCTGAAACTTGATATATAGTTACACCATGATGTGGAGCAGTGCATATTGTTAGGGCCCCACACTGGCTACAACTATATTGCTGTTGTCTGTGTGTTTGTAACGCCTTAACCAAAAAAACATAAAGTTGATTTACCGTACTCCCATGAAACTCCACACACATACTCACCATCACAAGATCTATATTCTGACAAAGGACCATACCTATATTGCTTTTTTCTGTGTCATTGTCTTGCCTTAACCAAAAAACTTAACCTTGCTCATAACTTCAAAAGTATTTGCCTTTCTCTCGTGAAAATTCAAACAAATACTTACCATCACAAGACCTACATTCTGACAAAAACTTGTACAGCACCACTTTGATAGCTCTAAATTGGGCCCTTTCTGACGTAGTCAGTGATCTGGTTTCAAGGTTATGGTCAACAAATAAAAACAAAGTTATGCCCCATTGAATGTTTCTGTAAGCAATTTTGCCTGCAATTTAGAACTGATCAAGCTGAAACTTGATATATATAGTTAGACCAAGATGTGGAGCAGCACAGATTATTTCAAGGCTACAGTTCACCAAATATTTATAGAGTTATGCCCCGTTGAAAATTCCTGTGAACATTTTGTTTATGGCTAACTTTTCCTACAGTGAACATTTAATCAAGCTGAAAATTGATATATAGTTTGACCACAATGTTGAGCAGTGCATATTGTTTCGAGGTTATGGCTTACCAGATATAAATAAAGTTATGCCCCTTTGCAGGTTTCTGTAAGTATTTTGTTTGTGGCTAACTTCTCCTACAATTAATATCCAATGAAGCTGAAACTTCATAATATAGTTAGACCATTATGTGGTGCAGTGCTTATTGTTTTGAGGTTACAGTCCACCAAAAATTAATCGAGTTATGCCCCTTTGAAAATTTCTGTACACATTTTGTTGGTGGCTTACTCCCCTGCAGATAACATTGGATCTAGCCAACTCTTGATATTCAGTTTGACTATGATGTTGAGCAGTGCATATGGTTCAGAGAGGATGGTCCACCAAATATTTATATAAGTACATGTATAACACTTCGAAAATATCTGTAGACATTTTCATTTCTGCATAACTCCTACAATTTAGGTCCGATCAAGCAGAAACTTGATATGTACATGTAGTTTGACCATGGTATGGAGCAGTTTTTATTGTTTCAAGGTTTCATTGCAACAAATGTTAACCTGCTATGGGTGTATAATGCCCCGCTTGGGGAGCTCTTGTTTCTAGCTCAGCAGTGCCAAAGGCTCCGGGAGAGCTTATAGGATAGGCATTTGTCTGTCGTCATCTGATGTCATGTCATATGTTGTCTATCTTCAACATGATCAAATGGCGTCTCTGAAACTACTGGGCAGATTCAGAACAAATTTCATCTGTAGCATCCTTGGGCTGATGGATTGAAAATTAGGTGTTTTTAATGAAAACCAGCTCATTTGTTTGATTGCTATGGGAACGTAGTTTCCATAGACTTAATGGGGAAAATAGAAAAATAGTTACAGAAATGTTCCTTCATTGAGTGCACTTCTTTCAGCCATATGCTTTTATGCCAACTTGGGGGTTCCTCAGGGTGTTTTGGAGCCATGCCCTAAGCCCCTCCATTTAATAAAAGGAACCATTCCAATCCGCACCCCAAATCATATATTTTCTTGTTCCTTGTTATAAGACGCATTCAGTGACACCAACCATTGGGTCCCCTGGGTGTGCCATGGCCATGCCCCACCACTTCCACTTCGTTAAAGGCACAATATTTCAGAAACCGTTCAGATCCCCACCACTAAACTATAAATATTTTTGTTCCTTATGATAAGACACATTAAGAGTCTCATCATAAGGAAAAAAGGAATATAGGGATACCAACCTAGGGGTCTCCTGAGGTCTGCCAGGGCCATGCCCCTCCCTTCCACTTCACAAAAGGCCAAATATCAGAGAAACTGTTCAGCCCCACCCCTAAACCATATATATTCATGTTCCTTATGATTAGATACATTCAGTGACACCAACATTGGGGCTCCCAGGGTGCCTGGGTCATGTCCCAGGTCATGCCCCACCCCTCGTCTTCATAAAGAGCCACAGAACTCAGAAACCCTAAACCATATTTTCTTGTTCCTGATGGTAAGACACATTCAGTCACACCAACCTGGGGGTCTCTTTGTGCTTGGGCCATGCCCCGCCCGTCCACTTCATAGAAGCCATTCAGATCCCCATCCCATAATCATATATATTCTTGTTATCCCCACGCTTTTCGAAGAAAAAGTGGGGATATTGTAATGGTCTTCGTCGTCCGTATGTACATCCGTACGTCCGTCTTACCGAATAACTTCTCCGAGACGGTTATAGATAGAAACTTGAAACTTTGGGAACTGATAGATCTTTGTTCTGGGGAGTGCATGACACTTTTGGAATTTTGATCACACCCCTACGGGTGGGCCCAGGGGGTGGGGCCCGCGGGGGTCAAAAATCAAAATTTCCAGAACATGGTCGTGTAATATATCAAAGCGAATGGCATGATGAGTAGAAATTATTACAACCAAAATTTGACCCCTGGGGTCAATTTTGAGGTCACCAGAGGTCAAAAACTGATTTTGACCCCTTTACCCCCATACATTACTGTTATTCAATAACTCCTCCTACCCCGTTATAGATAGAAACTTGAAACTTTGAGAACTGATAAAACTTTGGTCTGGGGAGTGCATAACCCCTTGGGGAATTTTGATCCTACCCCTGGGAGTTTGGCCAGGGGTGGGGCACCTCGGGGAATAAAAAATTAAAGTTTTCAGGACATGGTCATGTAGCATATTTAATTGAACGGCATGATGAGTAGAATACATCACAATCAAAATTTTACCCCTCGGGTCAAACACTCCTAGTGGATGACACAGGGGGTGGGTCCCGCGGGGAAGCGTTGGGATATGCGATGGCTTGCCATCGACTGCGCGATTCTAGTTCCTTATGATTTAGACACATTCATGATTCACCCCAACCTGTGGGGTCCACAGGGTCTGTTCCTTTCCCCTCTAGTTGGGTCTCATATCTCAGTAACAATTCAGATCTCCGCCCCAAAACCATCAATATTCCTGGTCCATACGATAAGGCACATTCAGTGACAACAATCTTGGGCTTTCATGTTGTCCCTTGGGAGGGGCATGCCCCAACCCCTCCACTTCTAAAATTAAAAAAGGTCTGATATCTCAGGAACCATACAGATCCCCACCCCTAAACCATATATATTCCTGTTTCTTATGATATGACACATTCAGTGATACCTTTCAGGGCTCTGTTGGGTCCATGCCCCACACCCTCCACTTCAAATAATGCCTAATATTTCAGATACACCGTTCACATGGGTGCTCATTTGGGTATGGGGGTTCGTTTGGGTTCCTTTATAATCAGTAGATTAAAGTCATATCATGTTAAAATACATGGCTGCCAGTGGGCAGTGCCCACCTGAACTCTGGTGGTCCATGGGTCTCTTGTTTCTTATTTTTCAGAAAATCTGACCTCAAGTTTCATTTGAGTCATCTGCTAGGGCCATTTCACATAAAATGTCCAGAGCCCAATTTCTAAAAAAATAAGGGTTGACATCACTAAAACACACCTAAATAATTTTGACCCCTTTGAACCCCACTTTTATATAGTAAAACGGAGGTTTACAGGGGTAAATCTTATTTTTCTTATTTATGCTCTTAAATATAGATTGTGAGTACGTGTTAGAACCGCCTCACTGAGGCGGTTCTAACGAGTACCAACAATCTATATTTTGAGCAGAAATAAGAAAAATATCACAATTTTTCAGCTAAAAATTTTCATTTTTTCGGCGATAAAGGTTACAATGTATTTGTATGAGCGTGTTTTCGTAATGAAAAATGATGTCCACCTTTATATACATGTAGCACAATTCCATTACAGAAGTAAGGGGTGTCAGGTTGTATTTTCTTCAAAATATTTGAAAATGGCAAAACTTTTAGCAAACAGTGTAGGCCCAGATTCTGGCCCCGAAAGTTATAAAACTTTTTTTATGCTCAACTCAGCTGAGCATGAAATTTGTAGTGCGCATACAAAATAAAATACTAATAACAGGGATTTTCCTACCCTTCAGAATCAGGGTCCAGGGGCCACTGGGTTTGGGAAAACAGCTCGCTAATATTTATAGTTGGGAATTTAAATAAGCTGTAACTTTGTCAATTTTGGTTCAATTTTCATGAAATTTTTATCAAAATGTAGCAGAACATAAGGTATTGGGAAATTTGTTATAAAAATTGGGAATATCTGTCTCTAAATTGGGAAAAATAGGGGCCGATTACCGGCCCCAAAGTTGCACTAGGAAAATCCCTGAATAAGTTGAGTGATTTTTCTTTCTCAGATAGCAGGGAATGTTATTTAACCTAATCACAAAATTTTTGAGCAGGACAAATTTCATGCTCAAGTGAGTTGAGCATGAAAAAGGTTTTATAACCTAGGGGCCTGATGCAATGTACATGTACTCAGGTATTCATAATTGCTGAAGATAGAGAAAAGGAGTTGAATAATTGATGAGATTGGTAGTGAACTGTCTTAAGATCTAATTAATATTGACTTCGGACATGTTACTGCTGTCTGACTTCCAGGTAAACAGTTGCTACCGGTGAATCAGGTGTTACCAGAAACAATGGCGGGACAACACCCATCTCTAGGAGGACTCTATAGAAGGTAAATTATGCCCCGGCCATTGTTTTTTCATAGTGGGTCTGATTTTGGGCTTCTTCAGACTTTCAGATGAGTCTTTAATAAACATATTCCGTCTCTTCCTTTGTGTAAGTAGTGAGAAATGAAATATGTTAAATATATTGAACAGGATTTTGGCTGTGACCCCTGGGTCATGCCCCAGGGGCTAGACTTGTGGGGTGGGGTTTGGGTGGGGTTGGGGGCATGGTGTACTTTTGAATATGATGTTATTCCGTACTTAGTGCCTGTTGAGAAATCGTGGGGATTTATGACATCACGTGAACAAGTCCGTGAAATGAACACCCCCTTAGACCACACTTTATATAGAAAACTTGGGTTTACGGGGGTAGACACTATTTTTCTTATTTCTGCACCAAGACATAGGTTGTGGGTACTCGTTAGAACCGCCTCAATGAGGCGGTTCTAACGAGCACCCACAACCTATATTTGCTGTATAAATAAGAAAAATATCACCGATTTTCATCAGAAAAGTAGCCATTCTTGAGATAAGGAAAAATGCACTAGTTACACGGATTTGTTATCGTAATGATGACATGCCAACAACTGCATGCTAGTTTGTTTATGGTTTACTATGGTATCTTTTCTTACTTGATTATTTAGTATACAGTGCCTGAAGAAATATTGTATACCTAAATTTTCAATAACCAATTACTTTTTACAGGACTAGGCAAACCTTTCCTTTTAACCCTTCTCTTGCTGAATATTCAGATTAGCCACACCCATTTCTGTCTTTGAACCAATTAGATAACTTGGATGTAATTTATTCCTACAAATTCATAAATTGAATGTCAAACAGTGTAGATCCTGATCAGATGGCTTCTTCAGAAGCCATCTGATCTGGATCTACACTGTTTCCAAAGATAGGGCTTGTCGTGAACAGCATGATAAGAGTTATTTTCCTTTCTTCCCCATCGGTCTCAGAGCCTCACCTGTTGCCAATGTATTGGATTTTATGACTAAGTTGTCCCATAGTAGAGATCAGATCATAAGAACTCCACCCAATGAGACATATGGCAGCTTTTATTGTTAAAGGATAACTTAATTAACAGACAGGCTTTGACATTGATTTATTCATATGCAAGTTGCAGTCTGAAAACATAGCTCTCAATCAGCTTCTAACTAACTGTTTCTGCACAAATAAGTATAGGAATATGACTGAAATTAATTTGTTGACATAAAGGAGATTATAAAGGAGATATAAACTTTAAGAAACAAAGGTTTGTAGAGACTTAAAGGAGATCATTAAGGAGATATAAACTTTAAGAAACAAAGGTTTGTAGAGACTTAAAGGAAATCATTAAGGAGATATAAACTTTAAGAAACAAAGGTTTGTTTAGACTCCAAAAAGCCTGTTTTTAGTTGGCAGAGTTTATTAACATAAATTCCTAGAGCAGACGACAGTCTGAGTTTTTGAAAATATTTTTCCTAGAAAATAAGGCTTGACATTACATGTGAATCGTCTGCTTGGCAGACGATTCACATGCAATATCAAGCCTTATTTTCACTGAAAAAAAAAGAAGAAAAGTACACTTTGAAAATGTCGTCTGCTTGTTGTGATTTTTAATTGATGGAGTTTGTAGAATGGATTCTGGGAAATAGGCAGTGATTTTCATTTATGTGTGATTTTTGTCATAAGGATAAGATACCTATGTGAGATAGTAATTTCTTTCATGACATAGAGATTGACTTTTTCCCTTATGAACATTTGGGATATTTTTCTCATTTCTGCTGCGAGCATGGGTTCTAGGTGCTCGTTAGAACTGCCTAATTGAGCCACTTCTAATGAGTACCCACAATCTGTGTTTTTGTGCAAATTAAGGAAAATTATTAATCCCCACTTTTTCCTATGTAAGGTAGGGTTTACATGGATATTTATTACATGGACTTGTTAACCCTTAGAGGCCGAGAAAAACTACATCTGAAAATGTCATCTGCATATGTCGTCTGCTGAATCTTTTTGCAAACTTTTTGAAAATATTTTTTGCATACAGGGTCCACACTGTTTGAAAAATTACTTTTAAGGTAACCTGCAGACGGCAAGGCAGACGACAGTTGTCGTGATTGGAATTTTGTGGGTTAAAGTAATGTGATGATTGTGAAATTAACATAAGAAGGATTAATGATTTTCAGAAAAAAAGAAAAGTTTCAAAAGACGGTAGTTTTATGGAGATACAGTAATTAAATGATAATCTTACATTTTGTTTTCCAGTATGTAAATAAACTATAATCTTGATTTTAGTTTTCCACCAAAAATATTGAAAATAGAAGATACTGTGGAATAAGACAGTTGAACAACAATAATAAAAGTTGAAGTGAAGGTTAGTGTACATTACGAAAACAAAACTATGTAAAAACTATGTAAAAAAAAATTAAACATTTTTTTCAAATCATTCTTCTGATGAACATTTATGATACTTTTCTTATTTCTACCTCGGACCCAGTATACATGGACTTGTCACTACACTATAATTTAAGTGATGCAATTTTTTGGAAAATGCTGTCGTGGCTGAGCCATAAAGTTTTTTGGAAGCTGCAGTTTTATTGCAGCATTTTGCTGGACATATCAAAATTGTATTACAGTCAAACCTGTCTTAGTGGCCACCTCTATTAAGCAAGCAACCTGTCTTAAGCAAGCGGGCATTTTGTTCCCAAAAAAGGCAAATGCATTAAAATTCACCTGTATCAAGCAAGCACCTGTCTTAAGCAAGCACATTTTCATTATCCCTAAGGTGCTTGCTTAACACAGGTTGGACTGTATTTTATTTTTGAAAGCAATAGTTGGTTTTATTGTGAGTAGAACTGTAACATAATTTTAATGAAAATCTTACATCACGAAAACACGCCTACCGTATATACTTTTAACCCCCTTGAACCCCACTTTTATATAGTAAAACTGGGGTTTCTGGGGGGTATAACTTATTTTTCTTATTCTGCTCTAAAATATAGATTGTGGGTACTCATTAGAACTGCCTCAATGAGGCGGTTCTAACGAGTGCCCACAATCTATATTTTGAGCAGAAATAAGAAAAATATCACAATTTTTCATCATAAAATTTTCATTTTTTTGGCGATAAAGGTGGCAATGTATTTGTAAAGGCGTGTTTGCATAATGTTTAACAGATTTTGTAAATTTCAGCCAGGAACCTACCTATTAAAGATGTTTTCTGCACATTTGGCGTAAATTTGTCAAAAATAGAGGCTTTAAGCTGCTTTCAATTCAATTTTTATCAACACAACATAAAAATATTTTAACCACATAGTCTCAAAACTGACAACAAACATTCAGTTAGTGGTCAAATTAATTTCCATTGACTAAAATGCATTTAAACAACTTATATTCCAAGACACGACAACTTAGTTTGGCATATCCATCATGTGAACAAATCCGTGAAATGAAGACCCCCCTATACCCCACTTTATATAGAGAAAACTGGGGTTTACGGGGGTATAAATTATTTTTCTTATTTTTGCTCAAAAACAGAGGTTGTGGGTACTCGTTAGAATCTATGTTTGCAGTATTTATAAGAAAAATATAACGGATTTTTATCAGAAAAGTAGCCATTTTGGAGATGTGAAAAATGCACTTAATCGCATGGAAGTGTTATCGTAATGCCAATCAGTTGTATATTGGCTCCGAGTTTCTACTCCAAACATAGGTTGTGGGCGCCATGAGGTGGTTCTTATGTATACCCTAAACCTATATCTTGGAGCAAAAATAAGAAAATTAATGTACAGTGAAATTCCACTATTAAGACCACCTAAAATTAAGACTAATTTTGCTTTTAAAAGCTAATTTAGAAGGTTGCAGTTATTCTTTCTTCATGTTTTCTGCATCCATTATCCTCTAGTCAGGGACCACCTTTTGGACTGTTCACTTTTGAACAGTCCCAAAGATGGCCTTAATAGAGGGCTGCATTGTCCTTTTTTAAGGCTTATTGTATTGACCCAAAATATTTTGACACCTTAATTCGTTACCATACTTGTTCTAAAATTTGAACAAGTACAATTTACTATCTGAGGTTGTGTTTAAAAATAGCTGGATGTACTGCAAACGGTGTAGATCTGGGTTTACACTGTTTGCTAAGGCTTGTCTGTATGGCATCACATGAACATGTCCGTGAAAGGAAGACCCCCCTATACCCCACTTTATAGAGAGAAAACTGGGGTTTATGTGGGTATACATTATTTTTCTTATTCTTGCTGCAAGACATAGGTTGTGGGTACTCGTACAATGAGGCAGTTCTAACGAGCACACACAACCTATGTTTGCAGTATTTATAAGAAAAATATCACGGATTTTCATCAGAAAAATGGCCATTTTGGAGATGTGAAAAATGCACCGATTCGCACGGGTGTGTTATCTTAATGAGTAAATGTGATAAATAGGGTTCTGTGAAGTAATGTGTCTTTTGAATAAAACGTATAACTTTTAGAAATAAATAAAATTGTCTTTTTGAAATCATTGGAATTTCATGTCAGACATGATTTGTTATTTTTTTTTAAGGGATTTACAAGAGTTTGTTAAGAAAGTGCCTTTAGCTTTTTTTTTAAGACAAATGTATTCATTTTGAAGAATTATGTTTTATAATGTACAATTAGGCTTCCGCCCATCAGGGCTTGAAGAAATAGATTGGCTGCATGATGCTTCCACGCAGAGCTGAAACCGCCCCGCACACGAGTACTGGTAATCGCTTAGAGGATCTAAGCCTGCCCAGGCAAAGCGGTGCGAGTCGGCCCGTCCATGCTTATAAACCCTATTGGTTTCATTGGACGGCAGGGCTTGAGATGTCATTTCATCTCAATGTCGGGTAAAATTCCCACAAAATTGGAAGCAACGTCTCCAAAATGACCTTTACAGTATTGATGGGGACGTTAAACCTCAAATCAAACAAAAACAAACAAACAAATGTACAACTGCATGTATATTGACCGGCCCCGATAGCTCAGTTGGTAGAGTGTCCGCTCCGGGGAACGGGAGGTCTGGGGTTCGATCCCGGGCCGCGACATACCAAAGTCGTTAAAAATGGTACTAGCTGCTCCTTGCTTGGCACTCAGATTTACGGGGTAGAGCTAGGACTGGTCGATCCAGTGTCAGGATAATGTGACTGGGTGTGGTATCATGTAATGTGTCTGGGACATGGTACTTCAGTGAGGCAGCACTATAAACGTGAGCATTGAGCTCCCTGTCGCAACCAGACACTGTTGTGATATGACTGAAAAATTGTTGAAAGCGACGTTAAACCCGAATTCACACACACACACACACACGCATGTATATTGATTGTAGGAGTAAGATGGCTGGCTGCAGTAATATGATAGTTGGTGTAATATGATAGTTGAGGTAATATGAAACTGATTGTTGGTTTGTTTTGTTTGAGGTTTAACACCCCTGTCAACATTGTATAGGTCATTTTGGAGACATTGTTTCCAATTTTCATTACGATAACACACCCGTGCGACATAGTGCATTTTTTTCACACTTCCAAAATGGCTACTTTCTAATGAAAATCTGTGATATTTTTGTTATTTTTACTTCAAACATAGGTTGTGGGTGCTTGTTAGAACTGCCTCATTGAGGCGGTTCTAACGAGTACCCACAACCTATGTCTTGGTGCTGAAATAAAAAAAATAGTGTATAACCCAGGTTTCCCTATATAAAGTGGGGTTTAAGGTGGTGTTCATTTCACGGACATGTTCACTTGATGTGTTTGACTTTTACCCGCCATTGAGATGAAATAACATCTCAAACCCTGTCACCCAATAAAACCCATAGGGTTTATATGCATGGACGGTCCGACTCGCACCACTTTCCTGGGCAGGTTTGGAACCTCTAAGTGGTTTACCAGTACTCATGTGTGGTCGGTTTCATCTCTGCGTGGAAGCATCATGCAGCCCAATTTATTTGTTCAAGCCCCGATGGGCGGGGGCTGTACAGTTGAAGTATTAACCCTTATCTTGCTGTTCACGACAACCCCTATCTTTGGAAACAGTGCAGATCCAGATCAGATGGCTTCTGAAGAAGCCATCTGATCAGGATCTACACTGTTTGGCATTCAGTGTATGAATTTGTAGCAATAAATTACATCAAGTAATTTGATTGGCTGATAGACAGAAATGGGAGTGGCTTAAATGAATATTCAGCAAGATAAGGGTTATGATAGTTGTAATGATGATGGGAGGAGTAAGCTATGATGGTTGGAGTAGCATCTGGGTTTACACTGTTTGCTCAGGCTTATTTGTCACAGGTAGAATTTGCACCATCACGAAAACAGGCCTATTCAAATATAATGGAAAATTTTCATCACGAAAACACGCCTATATAATTTTGACCCCCTTGAACCCCACTTTTATATATTAAACATGGGGTTTCCGGGGGTATACCTTATTTCTGCTCTAAAATATAGATTGTGGGTACTCGTTAGAACTGCCTCAATGAGGCGGTTCTAACGAGTGCCCACAATCTATATTTTGAGCAGAAATAAGAAAAATATCACAATTTTTCATCATGAAACTTTCATTTTTTCGGCGATATAGGTGGCAATCTATTTGTATAGGCGTGTTTGCGTAATGACCACCAAAAAATGAAAATTCTCTTAATAAAAATTCTGACATTTTTCTTATTTCTCCTAAAAACATAGATTATGGGTATTCCTTAAAACCGCATCAATGAGGTGGTTATAAGGAGTACCCACAATATATTTTTTCGAGCAGAAATAAGAAAATATATACCCCTGTAAATCCCAGTTTGAGTATATAAAAGTGGGTTTTACGGTGGTCAAAATCATATGGGGATGTTTTCTTGATGCTTTGTTTGCCAATGCTTTCAAAATACTTAAATTTACCTGTTTTTGTTTGTTTCATAAATGTTATATGAATTGACCAATCTTATAAGATTTATTTACCAGCATTTTTTTCCAGATTAGATGACTAACCCCTGTTTAATGTCTAACATTTTGAAATACTACCAGCCAATAATTACATCCGATAATTTACTAAAGAAAAAGACTATTATATAAATTCTGACATCTGTTTCAGAATCAATACAAAGGTATAAAATCATTATTTTCCTCAAGCAAGCTGTTGTACACATGAAGAAATCACATTTTAGCTAATTTATGCAAATTGGAAAATTTACGGCAAGCTTTCCTTTTTGAGGGAGGACAACACCCCAATAATCAATACCGGTATTGTAATGATCCCAAGTACTGGAACAGATTGGCTTAAGCAAACAGTGCAGAGCCAGACTGTTTGCTTTGGCCTGTCTGTCCTAATACTAAAGATCATTACGGTATTAAGTACACCCAAACCTTACTATAACTTTATTATTGAGGTCCAAAGCAGAAACTGTGTTAGTTAAACAATCGTGTTATATCCAAACAAAAATGTGTAGATTGTATAGAAAAATGACCATTTATGGTCATTTTTCTATAAAATCTACACATTTTTTTATCCATCTTGAAACCGTGTTATATCCATACCGTGTTATAATGAACCGTGTTACAATGAGGTTGCGGTGTAGTGTGGACAGAGCTGTAAAACTCCAAAACAAACAAATGAACAAGTTGCACCAGTTTTAGAAGGCAGATCAAAAAGTAGTCCTCTCATTTAACTGCAAACCTAACAATTTTATCCCACAAGCTTTTTTTTTTCTGAATATTTCAACTTCTGAATGTTCAAATGGTGAAAGCAAATTGAATATGATTTCTATGAATACTAGATTTCAAAGCATTGACAGTTTAAACAATAGAAAAAGTGTACAGACTTAACTTTTTCAGTACTCGATATGCAGCATTTGTGTGCCATGACATGTTTTTTCTCTTAGAGAAAAAAATGACCAAAGTTTCAGTAATCGGAAAGAAAGTATCAGGAAAAAAGTATCGGAAAAAAAGTATCAGTTATAGGTAGGAAAAAAAGTATCAGGAAAAAAAGTATCAGTTTTATCCACATTCGCTTCTGATGTTACAATGGTATGATGATTTGGATACTTTTGTATGTTTTGATTTGTTTTTCAGTTTAATAATCAATTTTGCAACCTATCTCTGTAACCCTTGCTTTAGAAAAGGATAAAAGGGATGAGAGGTCACTTCATCTCAATGTCTGGTAAAAGTCCCACAACTGGAAGCAATGTCTCCAAACATTGACATGAATAGTGTAGAGGGGGACGTTATATCTCCAATTAAACAAACTATAAAGTGTGCAAGTCAGACCTCCATGCTCATAAACCCTATTTGATTTCACTGGGTGGCAGGGCTTGAGATGACCTATCATCTCAATGTCTGGTAAAAGTCCCACAAATTGGAAGCAACGTCTCCAAAATAACCTATATAGTGTAGACGGGCACATTAAACCTCCAATCAAACAAACAAAAGTGAGGCGAGTCGATGAACTCTATTTGGTTTCATTGGGCGGCAGGAGTTGAGATGCCACTTCATCTCAATGTCAAGACTTGGTAGCAATGTCTCCAAAATGACCAATATAGTGTAGATAGCCACGTTCAACCTCAAATTAAACAAACTAAAGTGTGCACGACGGACCGCCATGCTCATGAACCCTATTTGGTTTCATTGGGCAGCGGGGCTTGAGATTTCATCTCAATGTCTGGTAAAAGTCCCACAACATGATCTGAGATGCTACATGCATCAGATACATTAAAATTTAGCTTCAGATGGCAACTGCATTGAAATCTTAATTCTGTTAATTTTACATGAAACTGATACTTTCTTCCTGATATTTTTATCCTGATACTTTTTATCCTGATACTTTCTTTCCTACATTCAAAGTTTCATGCTTAACTCATTACTCAAACACGCCTATACAAATACATTGCCACCTTTATCGCCGAAAAAATGAAAATTTTATGTTGAAAAATTGTGATATTTTTCTTATTTCTGCTCAAAATATAGATTATGGGCACTCGTTAGAACCGCCTCATCGAGGCGGTTCTAACGAGTACCCACAATCTATATTTTTTAGTGCAGAAATAAGAAAAAGAAGGTATACCCCCGGAAACCCCAGTTTTAATATATAAAAGTGGGGTTCAAGGGGGTCAAAATTATATGGGCGTGTTTTCGTGATGTGATAATTTAACCAGATATTTTTGGGGCTTCTGGCATTATCTATCTCCACTAATGACTCTGCTCACATTAGGTGGCATTACTAGCTTTACCTGGGGAACTACTTTTATTCAATATATTGGTCAGTTTTGTTCGAAAGGTTTGATCTTCAAATACTTATTTTTCCATGTATGGAAACATTTCAAACTTGTAATTTGATTAAAACTTCATGCAGATTTTTATTTTCACCTATAATTAACTTATTGGCATTACAAAGCGATTGTGTAACGTAGCATCATATTATTGGTCTCTCTGCGGTATTTTATGGCCACAGTCATTAGGAACGTGGAAAAGTGATACCCCACTTGCCCCGACTTTGATATAGTATTAGTCGGGAAGGAGTGGGGGCAATTTCTCTAAGAGAAATTGCTTCCTTATGTTTTTGTTTGCATTTACTGTGACTGACCATTACGAAAACGCGCCAATTCAAATACATGTACATTGTGAACTTTAACGCCGAAAAATCGAAAATTTTAAGGTGAAAAATTGTGATATGTTTCTTATTTCTGCTCAAAATATAGATTGTGGGTACTAATGAGTACCCACAATCTATATTTTGGAGCATGTACAAGAAAAATAAAGTTTACCCCTGTAAACCCCAGTTTTACTGTATAAAAGTGGGGTTCAAGGGGGTCAAAACCATATAGGCATGTTTTCTGTTTTCGTGATGTTAAGGCCTCATTAAATACAATTTCATTTACATGTCCAAAATTGTTAGGCATGAAAACAGTTAACCCATAAAATGCCAATCATGACAATTGTCGTCTGCTTTGTCATCTGACGGTTACCTTAAAAGTAATTTTTTGCAAGCAGTGTAGACCCAGATCAGACTGCTCCTATAGGAGCGCTGCAGTCTGATCTGGGCCCACACTGTTTGCCTGTATGCAAAAATACTTTTAAAAAGTTGATTCAACAGACGACATTTTCAGATGTGTTTTTCCTCGCCAGCATAAGGGTTAACTTATGATATATGATACCGCTTAGTAGTATAATTGAACTTGTGTGAACAAAATCATGGCTATCAGATATGAAAATAGAAGAAAAAAAAAACCCTTTAAATGGCAACTTATCCCAGGCAAATGTCCCAATTTTAAATAACTTCACAGAAATGTAACTTGAGTGACCCTTTACCAAAAGTGCTCGGCCAAACTAAATTGCTGCCAGAGCTAAAAATAGAAAAAAACTTTAAACAATATCTCCTCCTAAGCCTATAAAATGATTTCACAGAAATGTTTCTTTTATGACCCTTTTCCAACCACAAAATGGCTACCAGGGCTAAAACTAGAAAAAAATTAAATGACATCTCCTCCTAGTTCAAAATAATTTGCTAGAAATATGTCTCCAATGAGTCAATGACCCTTTACCTGGATTGCTAAAGAGGTTCCACTTGGCTGAAAATGGCTGTCAGAGCTAAAAAATAGGAAAACTTTTAACCCATAAAATGCCAGCCATGACAAATGTCGTCTGCTTTGCCGTCTGCTGGTTACCTTTAAAGTAATTTTTGCAAACAGTGTGGATCCAGACCTACTGTAGGAGCAGTCTGATCTGGGCCCACATTGTTTGCCTGAATGCAAAAATATTTTTAAAAAGTTTGCAAAAAATTCAACAGACGACATAAGCAGACAACTCTTTCAGATGTGGTTTTCCTCGGCAGCTTAAGGGTTGACTTATGATATATGATAGCTTAGTTTGAAGAAATAAATGAGCTGCATGATGCTTCCACGCAGAGCTGAAACCAACTGCAAACAAGTACTGGTACACCGCTTAGAGGATCTAAGCCTGCCCAGGCAAAGCGGTGCGAGTCGGACCGTCCATGCTTATAAACCCTATAGGTTTCATTGGGCGGCAGGGCTTGAAATGTCATTTCAACTCAACGTCGGGTAAAAATCCCACAAAGTTGGAAGCAACTTCTCAAAAAGGATCTTTACAGTTGACGGGGACGTCTTCAAAATGACGTTTACAGTGTTGATGGGGACTTTAAAACCTCAAATCAAACAAACAAATGATAGCTTAGTAGTATAATTCAACTCGGGTGAACAAAATGGCCACCAGTATGGAAATAGAAGGAAAACCCTCCCCCCCCCCCCCCCACCCCACTTTAAATGGCAACTTCTCCCGGGCAAACGTCCTGATTTCAAATAATTTCACAGAAATGTTACTTGAGTGACCTTTTATCAAAATTGCTCGGCCAAACAAAATGGCTGCCAGAACTAAAAAATACAAAAAACATAAAAACAATATCTCCTCCTAGGTCAATAAGATAATTTCACAGAAATGTTTCTTTCATGACCCTTTACTGAAATGGCTCTTCTAAACAAATAAAATGGCTGCCAGGGTTATAACTAGAAAAAAAATTAAAATGACATCTCCTCCTATGGCTCAATTTCAAAATAATTTGCTAGAAACATTATTCCCCTCATGACCCTTTACTTGGCTGAAGAGCTAAAAATAAGAAAAAAAGTTTTAACCCATAAAATGCCAATCATGTCAATTGTCATCTGCTTTGCCGTCTGCCGGTTACCTTAAAAGTATTTTTTTTTGCAAACAGTGTGGACCCAGATCAGACTGCTCCTGTAGGAGCAGTCTGATCTGGGCCCACACTGTTTGCCTGTATGCAAAACTTTTTTTTAAAAAGTTTGCAAAAAAATTCAGCAGACGACATAATCAGACGACATTTTCAGATGTAGTTTTCTCGGCATCTTAAGGGTAAATGAAGATATTCAAGTATATTGTATTTGTTACTTCAGAAAACAAATGTTGCGGTTTTTGTTAGAATCGCATTCTATCAAATGTCCACAGCATTTGTTTCTTGGAGTAATCGAGGGGAAAAGGCCCTTTATAACCTATTATATGTAACTCCTAATGAAGATTTTTAATAGTGGCAAATTCTTTATGAAGAAAAAGTATTAGGGAAGAATTCTATTGTTATAATGAGGGTCATCTGTAGATAGCAATGGGTGTTGCAAAATTTAATTTATTCAGCAGGACAAGGGATAAGAAAATTTTAAGTTTTCGTATTACACCAAAACCTCTTTAATAACACTGTTAATGGGGTCCAAAGCAGAAACTGTGTTAGTTAAACAACCATGTTATATCCAAACAAAAATGTATAGATTGTATAGAAAACTATATAATCATACATTTTTGGGAACCATCTTGAAACTGTGTTAATCGTATAATCGATTAATCGATCAATAAAGTCCACAAAAACGATTATCATTTGTGATTTGCTTTTGATCGATTACTTGATAGGAACAATTTACTACCCAAAGTTATGCCTAAAATAGCTGGATGAGTGGCAAACGGTGCAGAGCCTGATGAGACGGCACATTCTGTGGCGTCTCATCTGGGTCTACACTGTTTGCTCAGGCCTGTCTGTTCAAATATACATATGATAAAGTGCAACATATGGTTAGAGTCATGCACAGACAGAAAGCCAGACAGGTAAAATTAAGACAAAAACCTCAGCGATTACTAATCGATTATCGATCACAAAGACATGACTGATAATCGATTATCTTTTCAGCTCCGATTAGCCAGCCCTAGTTAAAGTGAGGTTGTGGTGTACATGTATGTCCAGATTTTCCTGACTTTGTATTTTTTTCTGTAGGTTTCCAGGATGATATCCTTTATCCTTCCATTCTGCTTGACTATTGGAAGTTTTCTGGTTCCCATCTCAGCACAAGTGCGTGTACAGTTTGTGACTACAGAAGTTATCGAAGTTGATGAGGGGCAACAGTTCGAACTGAAAGTTCATAGGCTTGATGAGATAACAAAAATTGTCAATGTAATTGTACAGGTGAGTAAATTTAGAAATTCTGATGGCATTTCTTTCTTGCCAAATATGATTTTTGACCCAAAGTTACTAAACGGGCCCAAAATGCTAAATGTAGTGGCTTTACATCTTTAATGTCCACATGACCATCACTGACTTGTACAAAATCCAGGTATACCACAACCCCTTTATACACTATTTATGTGTTCTAAAAAAATAACCGTGTTAGTTAAACAACTGTGTTATATCCAAACAAAAAATGTATAGATTATATAGAAAAAAATGACCATTTATGGTCATTTTTCTGTATAATCTATACATTTTTAGGTTCCAAATTGAAACCATGTTATATTGAAACCGTGTTATAACGAACTGTGTTATAATGAGGTTGTGGTTTATTAGGTGTGTGTTATAACGAGGTGGTGGTTTAAACGGTATTTTAGCTATGCTATTCTTGTTGTTGTGATGTCAGAGTGCTGTGGCAAAGAAAGCATGTTGCAAAACATTGACTTGGTTCATAAGCGAGACATTGGCCAACACTGTAGACCCAGATCAAACACCACAAAATCTGATGTCTGATCAGGGTCTACACTGTTTGCTTAAAATACTGATATGACCATAAGGGCTATTCAAAACAGCTTAAGTCTAGGTTCAGGACTATTTTCGCAGCCTACACTCCATGACAATCAGCCCACAAGTGTTGTCAGTGCTTTGATTATAGCCCCGCTTTGATGAAGTGGGGGCTATAATGGATTTGCCTTGTCATTCTGTGAATCTGTTTGTTTGATTTGAGGTTTAAAGTCCCCGTCAACACTGTAAAGGTCATTTTGGAGACATTGCTTCCAATTTTGTGGGACTTTTACCTGACACTGAGATGAAATGACATCTAAGTGGTTTACCAGCACTCATGTGCTCGTCGGTTTCAGTTCTGGGTGGAAGCATCATGCAGCCTATCTATTTCTTCAAGCCCCGATAGGCGGGGCCCGACTGTGATTCTGTAATTCCGTTATTCATGATACATGTAACTCAAAAACCGTTTGAGGTATTTTCCTGAAACTTCACACAAATGTAAAGCACTATGAGACGATGTGCAGAGCACATGAATCATAACTGGATTTTTTTTTTTTTTTTTTTTTTTAGTTAACACTTAAAACACCAGGCAAAATTGCAGAGCAGATGATATTTTCTTTTATTTTTCAGAGAAAATCAGACTTTGCTTTCATGTGAATCATCAGGATATGAAATTTCAAGCCTGGCCTCAAAGTTATTTCATGCTTTACTCACTTGAGCATGAAATTTGAAATGCTTTTAATTGTAAACACTTAAAATGCCAATCACGACAACTGTCGTCTGCTTTGCCGTCTGCCGGTTACCTCAAAAGTATTTTTTTTTGCAAACAGTGTGGTCTGATCTGAGCCCACACTGTTTGCCTGTGTGCAAAAATATTTTACAACAGTTTGCAAAAAATTCAGCAGACGACATAAGCAGACAACATTTTCAGTTTTTCTTGGTTTCTTAAGGTTAAAATACAGACAAATGTGGCAATTTGTCTGCTCAGATCAGCAGAGATTGTTGTTTGTCCTTCTTATAAATTTTAAAATGCCAACAATTGTTGGCATTTTAAAGTTTAGGAGCAGGACAAATTTCATGCTCAAGTGAGTTGAACATGAAAAAAGTTTTATAACCTTGGGGCCAGATTTTATATTAAAAAATGGAAATGACGACTACTATAGAACTTGTGTGAATGATAATCCAATTTTATATCGAATGGGATCTTTCGAAATAGAAGTGAAGGCAATGATCAGGAATCAATACAATTAACCCACAGCTCCCATCAGAGACACCAAAGGGAAAGAAACATAAACATGAAACAACAGACCCTTATGGAAACATCAATAGGGGAAAGCCAAAAGGACAGTTACTTTCCCACAAAATGACCAATTGGCTATCCAAAACAAAATAATATAAGCGATACAAACACTCAAAGACAAACCATTACAAAAATAAACCGCGACAGTAGAACCGCCATGAAAACGGTCAGTGAAACCAATTCCACTGGGGGGCTTAAATCGATTTTATGTGGCCACAATCCTCGCCCTTACTTCCGTGGTGATTTAGACAAATAATTTGTTCAGTCCGCATGAAGGCCTCCTAACTCATCAGTGCAACATCTCCGTGAACATGCAAATCAAACAACCAAAGAGATGAAACAACAGTGAGGACTCGACAGCAAGAAACCACTGAAATGCTGGAGCAAAAGAAAAACCAACAGTTAGACTCCGATGGGACTGACCAGAGACAGAGCATCAGGAGTCCATTAAAAATTTAGGGATGTCAGATTCAGTTATTTTTAGAAATTTATTTAGACAATGGTTGAGCTTTCTGTAAACATTGAACATCCTTATCAGAAGCCACATTCTGATCTTGGCCTACACTGTTTGCCAATGACATGTTTTTGCCCCCCCCCCCCTTCCCCACCCACACACACCCACCCAAATAATTCATATCTGAGCTATGATAAGAACAGCATGGCTATAAATTAACATCGCCTGAATTTTATACAAATCAGTGATAGTAAGGTTAAGCTAATTTATAGTAGCTTTAACCTTTAACCTGCTGAATATTCAATTAAGCCACACTCATTTCTGACTTTGAACCAATCAGATTACTTGATGCAGCTTATTTCTACATATTCATAAACTGAATGTCAAACTGTGTAGATCCTGATCAGATGGCTTCTTCAGAAGCCATCTGATCTGGATCTTCACTGTTTGCAAAGATAGGGCTTGTCACCTACAGCAGGGTAAAGGTTAGACAAGCTATGGTTGTATGAAAACAGCAGACATTTCGAAAACACGCCTATACAAATACATGTTAAATTTTACCACCAAAAAAAATGAAAATTTTCAGATGAAAAATGTGGTATTTTTCTTATTTCTGATCAAAATATAGATTGTGGGTACTGGTAAGAACCGCCTCATCGAGGCGGTTCTAACGAGTGCCCACAATCTATAATATAGATTATGGGTACTCGTAAGAACCGCCTCATCGAGGCAGTTCAAACGAGTGCCCAAAATCTATATTTTAGAGAAGAAATATTCTTATTTCTGCTCAAAATATAGATTGTGGGTACTCGTAAGAACCGCCTCATCGAGGCAGTTCTAACGAGTGCCCACAATCTACAATATAGATTGTGGGTACTCGTAAGAACCGCCTCATCGAGGCAGTTCTAACGAGTGCCCACAATCTATATTTTAGAGAAGAAATAAGAAAAATAAGGTTTACCCCTGTAAACCCCAGTTTTACTATATAAAAGTGGGGTTCAAGAGGGTCGCAATTATATAGGCATGTTTTTGTGATGTAATATGCACTGGTGAAAATTGGGTTGTGAGTACAGAAAGCCTGTTTAAGGAGTGTAACTAAAACCAAACATTTAAAAAGACGACACAGTAATTAAGTTAGTAATAGAGCCCCGCCAACTTGGGGCCAAGGGAAGTTGAAACTATCAAATATGAGATCAGAGGGGGCTGGGGATAATCCTGCAAGCCCGCTCAAAACTAAAAAATACACCTGCAGCTTAGACTGGCACTGCATCTGCCCATTTGAAAGATTATTATGGTCTTTTCTTCAGTGGCAAGCCTATATAATGGCATGCTATGTACTTTGATAACAGGTATAAATTCCATATGTCATTCAACATACTGCAATTTAAATAATTGCAAGCATTTTAAGAGCTAAGATTTCTGTTATCTGTGTATATTATGCCACAAATGTTTTTGTCTATTTTTGTTGTTTCTTTGTTTAAACTGCTATCTGGTATTGTGGTGCACGACTTCTTCATAAATGTACAAATTAGGGCTTCACTTGAACAAATTATTTGTCTAAATTGCGACGAAAGTAAGGGCGAGCATTGCGGCCAGGTAAAATCGATTCAAGCCCCCCAGTGGAATTTGTTTCACTGACTGTTCCATGGCGGTTCTTCTGTCACGGTTTATTTTTGTTATGGTTTGTCTTTGAGCGTGTGTATCGCTTGTACTTTTTGTTTTGGATAGCCAATTGGCTATTTTGTGGGAAAGTAACTGTCCTTTTGGCTTTCCGCTAGTTATGTTTCAATTACAGACTAGCTATTTCATGTTTGTGCTCCTTTCCCTTTGGTGTCTCTGATTGGAGCTGTATTGTATTGTTTGATTCCTGATCATTGCCTTAACTTCTCTTTTTCAATGTGGCTAACTTCAAACAATGAGTTTGGCTGATTTGATAACTGTCTTTTCCCAAAATTGTCGAGGCCTGAAAAATATGCAGCAAAGATGAGACCTATTTCAGTACTTTCGTTAAAAAAAAAAAATACAATATAGCATGCTTACAGGATGTGCATATGGACAAAAACATGTACACATATGTGAAATCAGAATGGGGCTATAATCTTGTCTTGAGCACAGTGAGCGTGTAAAGATGGCATAAATGCAAGCAGAGGTGTCATAGTTTTAATAAATAATAACTTCTCTTGTGACTTGGACAAATTGTAACTGGCCATGGTCGAGACAGTAGTTTGGTAACAATCAAATTAAAAGTCCTCTCAAAGAAAATTACTCCCGCAAGTATTTATGGACCAAATGAAGATAGGCCAAATTTCTGTAAAAATATAAAACAAAAAATACCAGAACTTGGAAATGAACTGTCGTAATTTGCGGTGACTGGAATCTAGTTCTAAATCCTGATGTGGATACCAAAATTATCGGAATATAAATAATTCGAAAGCAAGAGCAGAAGTTTTAAAATTTATAGAAGAAGACAACTATATACAGTAAAATTCCTATATTAAGACCACCTTTGGGACTGTTCAAAAGTGGTCTTTAAGACCACTTTTGAACAGTCCCAAAGGTGGTCTCTGACCAGAGTACACTTTATGTAGACAAGACAAAGAAATAATAACTGCATTCTACTAAAGCTTTTTAAAGCAGAAGTAGTTTTAATTTTAGGTGGTCTTAATTATAGTGGAATTTCACTGTATTTTCGGTAATTACAGGAACCACTTTTTCGATATTTACATAATTGCATGAGCCACGGTTCATCGGAATAACCTGATTGGTCTGTCAGATCACATGCCCCTCCATGGAACACTCAAAATCTGGTCATTAGACCCGGTGTAACGGTCAGTTTCTTCCCCCGGCCCGGTTCTTCCCCGGGGAAGAATTGGGCCGGCCCGTTTCTTCCCCGGGGGAAGAACTGGGCCGGCCCGTTTCTTCCCCGGGGGAAGAAACTGACTAGTCAGTTTCTTCCCCACCCGGTCAGTTTCTTCCCCACCTGAATTTTTTTCAGAGCAATAGTCAACGAATAATTTTCAGCTCACAATTTGTTATAAATGAGAAAAGAGACCATTCTGAATAAGTTCTGGGTCCTTTTAGCTTGAATGACAAAATTTGCTCTATGCTTCACCATTCATGGAGATGCAATAAAATATGCATCCCAATTCAAGCATCTTTAATGAATTTTCTTTGCTTTTTAAGACATAAATTAGTATTAACTAAACAGATATAATAAGCCACAAAATTTTTTTAATGTTTGACATTCAAATCTAAATAGAATTTGGAGACTGGGGGAGGGGAAGAACTGGGCCGGCCCAGTTCTTCCCCACCCCAGAATTTTCTGTCTACTAATAATTCTTGTGATAAATTTCCTTGCTTTTCAAGACAAAAAATGGTATCAACTAAAAATATATAATAAGCAACAAATGTTTGGAGCTCAAATCTAAATACAGTTTGGAGACTGGGGGTGGGGAAGAACTGGGCCGGCCCGTTTCTTCCCCACCCCAGATTTTTCTGTTTACAAAAAATTCTTGTGATAAATTTTCTTCTCTTTTTAAGACAAAAATTGGTATAAACTAAAAAGCTATAATAAGCAACAAATGTTTGGAGCTCAAATCTTATTAGAATTTGGAGACTGGGGGTGGGGAAGAACCGGGCCGGCCCGTTTCTTCCCCACCCCAGATTTTTCTGTTTACAAAAATTCTTGTGATAAATTTTCTTCGCTTTTTAAGACATAAATTGGTATAAACTAAATAGATATAATAAGCAACATATGTTTGGAGCTCAAATCTAATTAGAATTTGGAGACTGGGGGTGGGAAGAACTGGGCCGGCCCATTTCTTCCCCACCCCAGATTTTTCTGTTAACAAAAAAATTCTTGTGATATTTTCTTCCCTTTTTAAGACATACATTGGTATAAACTAAAAAGATATAATAAGCAACAAATGTTTGGAGCTCAAATCTAAATAGAATTTGGAGATTAGGGGTGGGGAAGAACTGGGCCAGCCCATTTCTTCCCCACCCCAGATTTTTCTATTTACAAAAAATTCTTTTGCTACTTTTCTTTGCTTTTTAAGATAAAAGTTTGTATAAACTAAAAAGATATAATAAGCAACACATGTTTGGAGCTCAAATCTAATTAGAAATTTGCGACTTGGGGTGGGGAAGAACTGGGCCGGCCCATTTCTTCCCTACCCCAGATTGTTCTGTTTTCAAAAAATTCTTGTGATAAATTTTCTTCGCTTTTGGAGACAAAAATTGTAATAAACTAAAAAGATATAATGAGCAAAAATGTTTGGAGCGCAAATCTAAATAGAATTTGGAGATTGGGGTGGGGCAGGACTGGGCCAGCCTAGTTCTTCCACACCACAGACAACTTAAACATCATAACTGATTTAATTGTACATCACTACACAAGGGTGGGGATGGAAGGGTCATCCCAGTTCTTCCCTGCCTCCGACATCCTCTGATATAACTGTACAACACTAGCCAAGGGTGGGGTAGAAACGGGCAGGCCCAGTTCTTCCCCACCCCAGACACCTTCTATGTCATAATTGACTTAACAGTACAACACTTACCAAGAGTGGGGAAGAAACGGGTGGCCCAGTCCTTCCCCACCAAGGACATCTACAGCAATATAACTGAAATAACTGTAAAACACTATCCAAGGGTGGGGGAAGAAATGGGCACTCCAGTACTTCCCCACCCCAGACATCTTCAGCGATATAACTGGCATAACTGTAAAACACTACCCAGGGGTTGGGAAGAAATGGGTTGGCCCAGTTCTTCCCCATCCCGACACCTTCAATGTCATAATTGACTTAACAGTACAATACTTACCAAGGGTGGGAAAGAAACAGACTGGCCCAGTTCTTCCCCACCCAAGACATCTTCAGCAATATAACTGACATAATTGTACAACACTACTCAAGGGTGGGGAAGAAACAGGCCGGCCCAGTTCTTCCCCACCCCCAAGTCTCCGAATTCTATTGAAATTTAAGTGCCAAACATTTGTTGCTTATTATATCTGTTTAGTTAATACCAATTTATGTCTATAAAAGTGAAGAAAATTTATCACAAGAATTTTTAGTAAACAGAAACATCTGGGGTTGGGAAGAAACGGGCCGGTCCAGTTCTTCCCCACCCTCAGTCTCCAAATTCTATTAAGAATTGAGCTCCAAACATTTGTTGTTTATTATATCTGTTTAGTTTATACTAATTTATGTCTTAAAAAGCAAAGGAAATTTATCAGCAGAATTATTAGTAAGCAGAAACATCTGGGGTGGGGAAGAACTGGGCCGGCCCAGTTCTTCCCCACCCCAGCCTCCAAATTCTCTTGATAATAAAGCTCCAAACATTTGTTGCTTATTATATCTTTTTAGTTTATTACCAATTTTTGTCCTAAAAAGCAAAGGAAATTTTATCACAAGAATTATTAGTAAATGGAAACATCTGGGGTAGGGAAGAACGGGGCAGGCCCAGTTCTTCCCCACCCCCCAGTCTCCAAATTCTATTGAAATTTAAGGGCCAAACATTTGTTGCTTATTATAGCTCTGTAGTTAATACCAATTTCTTTAAAAGTGAAGAACATTTATCAGAAGAATTTTTAGTAAACAGAAAAATCTGGGGTGGGGAAGAAACGGGTCGGCCCAGTTCTTCCCCGGGGAAGAAAGGGGCCGGCCCAGTTCTTCCCCACCCCCACTTTCCACATTCATACCTGCCAACTTTCACGCATTAGGAGTGAGTTTCACGATTTTTCCATGCATTTTGACCTCACGATCGTGTTGCCAAAATAAGGCAAAAATCACGATTTTTCCACCTCCTCACGCTTTGTATTTTTATCAGCCATATTGTTTGTGAATAGTCATTTGGAATATCTTGGATTTCTTCACTATCTATTTTTGAGATGGAAAAACCCGAGTATATTTTTAGCTGTTTTGACTATTTTTAACCAAAGGATAGACAAACAAATGCAAGTTGCCAACAGTTTTGAAATTTCTATCTGTATGAGCATGAACAGGGATGCCCTTTGCTGATCTTTACATGTAAGTATGTTTGAACAATTATTTTATCTCTCCCAGATGTAATGAAAGTAAATATTTACCTATGAATGAGCAATGTCACGTATTTTCGTGACTACGAAAATCGTAGTTTTTATCTCTCCAACTAACAATTATTATGTTATTTGGTAATGAGTGTTCTAACACTTCAGAAACAATTGTTTTGCAAAATAAAGGCTGTTAGAGTCAGACATTAAGCACTCATTGCAATTGCATGAAAACTGTTTCTGAGTAAAAGAACCTAATTTCAGACAGATCATATATTCAGACAATCTTTAGTTATTGCAAATACTGTTAATTATTGAAGCTTAAGTATTATACCAGTGATTTATTGCATAAAACATAACATGTAAACATGCAATTTTTCTGAGTGTACTAGTGGACTGGAGTGTGTCTACTAGTTTGAAAAAAAATCTCCCCCATGGAAATTTTGGGGAAAATATTCACCGCGCTTTATTCCATCGAAAAATGCCGTTACACACAGAATCTCCCCCATGAAAAATTTGAAAAGTTGGCAGGTATGCACATTATATTTAGATTGAAGCACTAAAGGGTTGTTGCTTATTATATCTGTTAAGTTAATACCAATTAATGTCATAAAAAGCTAAGAAAATTAATCATAGATACTGGAAATGGGATGAAAATTTCCTTGGATCTCCATATATTGTATGGCATAGAGAAAATTTTGCCATTCAAGCTGTAAAGACTCAAAACTAATTCAGAATGGTTTCTTTTTGAATTTTAAACAATTTGTGAGGCATAAATTACTCGTTCTCTATGGTTCTAAAAAAAATTCAGGTGGGGAAGAAACTGACTGGGTGGGGAAGAAACTGACTAGTCAGTTTCTTCCCCGGGGAAGAAACGGGCCGGCCCAGTTCTTCCCCGGGGAAGAAACTGACTGGGGGGAAGAACCGGCCTGTTACAACTGGGCCAGCCCGTTTCTTCCCCACCCCAGTGTTTTCTATTTACAAAAAATTCTTGTGATAAATTTTCTTCACTTTTTAAGACAAAAGTTGGTATAAACTAAAAAGATATAGTACGCAACAAATGTTTGGAGCTCAAATCTAAATAGAATTTGGAGACTGGGGGTGGGGAAGAACTGGGCCGGCCCGTTTCTTCCCCACACCAGAGTTTCTGTTTACACAAAATTCTTGTGATAAATTTTCTTCGCCTTTTAAGACATAAATTGGTATAAACTAAAAAGATATAATAAGCAACAAATGATTGGAGCTCAAATCTAAATAGAATTTGGAGACTGGGGATGAGGCAGAACTCGGCCGGCCCATTTCTTCCCAAACCTAGATTTTTCTATTTACAAAAAATTCTTGTGATAAATTTTCTTTTCTTTTTAAGACATAAATTGGTATAAACTAAAAAGATATAATAAGCAACAAATTTTTGGAGCTCAAATCTAAATAGAATTTGGAGACTGGGGGTGGGGAAGAACTGGGCCGGCCTGTTTCTTCCCCACCCCAGAGTTTTCTGTTTACAAAACATTCTTGTGATAAATTTTCTTCGCTTTTTAAGACAAAAGTTGGTATAAACTAAAAAGATAAAATAAGCAACAAATGATTGGAGCTCAAATCTAATTAGAATTTGGAGATGGGGGTGGGGAAGAACTGGGCCGGCCCGTTTCTTCCCCACCCCAGTTTTCTGTTTACAAAAAATTCTTGTGATAAATTTTCTTCGCTTTTTAAGACAAAAATTGGAATAAACTAAAAAGATATAATAAGCAAAAAATGTTTGGAGCGCAAATCTAAATAGAATTTGGAGATTGGGGGTGGGGCAGGACTGGGTCGGCCTAGTTCTTCCCCACCACAGACAACTTTATTAACTGATTTAATTGTACATCACTACACAAGGGTGGGGAAGAAACGGGTCATCCCAGTTCTTCCCTGCCTCACACATCCTCTGATATAACTGACATAACTGTACAACACTAGCCAAGGGTGGGGGAAGAAATGGGCAGTTCTTCCCCACCCCAGACACCTTCAACGTCATAACTGACTTAACAGTACAACACTTACCAAGGGTGGGGAAGAAACAGGCGGCCCAGTCCTTCCCCACCCAAGACATCTTCAGCAATACAACTGAAATAACTGGACCACACTACCCAAGGGTGGAGGAAGAAATGGGCCATCCCAGTTCTTCCCCACCCCAGACATCTTCAGGGATATAACTGACATAACTGTACAACACTACCCAGGGGTGGGGAAGAAATGGGTCGGCCCAGTTCTTCCCCACCCTGACACCTTCAATGTCATAATTGACTTAACAGTACAATACTTACCAAGGGTGGGAAAGAAACGGACTGGCCCAGTTCTTCCCCACCCAAAACATCTTCAGCAATATAAATGACATAACTGTACAACACTACCCAAGGGTGGAAGGGTGGGGAAGAAACAGGCCGGCCCAGTTCTTCCCCTCCCCCGAGTCTCCGAATTCTATTGAAATTTAAGTGCCAATTATTATATCTGTTTAGTTAATACCGATTTATGTCTTTAAAAGTGAAGAAAATTTATCACAAGAATTTTTAGTAAACAGAAACATCTGGGGTGGGGAAGAAATGGGCCGGCCCAGTTCTTCCCCACCACCAGTCTCCAAATTCTATTAAGATTTGTGCTCCAAACATTTACTTACCAAGGGTGGGAAAGAAACGGACTGGCCCAGTTCTTCCCCACCCAAGACATCTTCAGCAATATAACTGACATAACTGTACAACACTACCCAAGGGTGGCAGGGTGGGGAAGAAACAGGCCGGCCCAGTTCTTCCCCACCCCCGAGTCTCCGAATTCTATTGAAATTTAAGTGCCAAACATTTGTTGCTTATTATATCTGTTTAGTTAATACCAATTCATGTCTTTAAAAGTGAAGAAAATTTATCACAAGAATTTTTAGTAAACAGAAACATCTGGGATGGGGAAGAAACGGGCCGGCCCAGTTCTTCCCCATCCCCAGTCTCCAAATTCTATTAAGATTTGAGCTCCAAACATTTGTTGCTTATTATATCTGTTTAGTTTATACTAATTTATGCCTTAAAAAGCAAAGGAAATTTATCACCAGAATTATTAGTAAGCAGAAACATCTGGGGTGGGGAAGAATTGGGCTGGCCCAGTTCTTCCCCACCCCAGCCTCCAAATTCTCTTGATAATAAAGCTCCAAACATTTGTTGCTTATTATATCTTTTTAGTTTATACCAAATGTTTTCCTAAAAAGCAAAGGAAATTATCACAAGAATTATTAGTAAACAGAAACATCTGGGGTGGGGAAGAACTGGGCCGGCCCAGTTCTTCCCCACCCCCCAGTCTCCGAATTCTATTAAAATTTAAGGGCCAAATATTTGTTGCTTATTATAGCTCTGTAGTTAATTCAAATTTATATCTTTAAAAGTGAAGAACATTTATCACAAGAATTTTTAGTAAACAGAAAAATCTGGGGGGGGGGGGGGGGGGGGGGGAAGAAATGGGCCGGCCCAGTTCTTCCCCGGGGAAGAAATGGGCTGGCCCAGTTCTTCCCAACCCCCACTTTCCAAATTATATTTAGATTGGAGCACTAAAGGGTTGTTGCTTATTATATCTGTTTAGTTAATACCAATTAATGTCATAAAAAGCTAAGAAAATTAATCACAGATACTGGAATTGGGATGAAAATTTCCTTGGATCCCCATATATTGTATGGCATAGAGAAAAGTTTGCCATTCAAGCTGTAAAGACTCAAAACTAATTCAGAATGGTTTCTTTTTTAATTTTTTAACAATTTGTGAGGCATAAATTACTCGTTCTCTATGGTTCTTAAAAAATTTCAGGTGGGGAAGAAACTGACTGGGTGGGGAAGAAACTGACTAGTCAGTTTCTTCCCCGGGGAAGAAACGGGCCGGCCCAGTTCTTCCCCGGGGAAGAAACTGACTGGGAGGAAGAAACGGCCTGTTACACTGGTTTGCTCACCTCATGGCGACCAAACCAAAAAAAAATGTTTTATATCTATACACCACAACCTCTTTTTTACACTATTAACCCTTGTCCTGCTGAACCCAGATTTTCTTATCTTTCATCCCATGCTTCTCCAGACTTTTGGATGAGTCTTTAAACCGAGGTCCCGTCTCCGTATGACCTTAGCTGTTGGTTGGACGTAAAACTAAAACTCACTCACTCACTTTTCTTATCTTTCAAACAACGAAGATCCAGATCAGATGGCTTCTGAATCCATCTGATCAGGATCTCCATTGTTTGTCATTCAGTTTATGAATTTGTCGCAATAATTTACATCAAGTAATCTGATTGGTTGATAATCGGTAGTGGGTGTGGCATATTTAAATATTCAGCAGGTCAAGGATTAATAGGGTTCAAAGCAGCAACCTTGTTAGTTAAACAGCCGTGTTATATATCCAAACAAAAATGTATAGCTTATATAGAAAAATGAACATTTATGGGATCCACCTTGAAACCTTGTTATATCCATAACCAGGTTATAACGAACAGTGTTATAATGAGGTTGGGGTGTACACACACATTGGATAAATAACCAAATTTAAATTTAGCCCTTGGTTTTTCCAGCTGAGGAAGTAAGCAAAGGAAAAACCGGTTGCTCTAGCATCATGATTTTAAACCCTTTTTGTACCAAAAGGAATCTTCCTCCTTATATATAGTTGGGAGTCAATTTCAAAATTTAGGGGTGTCAGGTTGTGTTTTCTTCAAAATTGATTTGGAAATTGGCTGAACTTTTTGTAAACAGTGTAGGCCCTGATCATACGTTGCATTCTGCGGCGTCTGATCGGGGCCTGCACTGTTTGCAAGGGTACCCGTTTTGGGGTTTCCAGTACAAAATGGGTTAATCAAGTTGTAGATGAATGGATTAACCATTAACACATTGTATACTAGTGGACTCTTCCATTTCTATATGTTGGACAGGTCCATTTGTCATATAAGGGGTGGTAGGTCTATTTTTTCCTTCCTTCCTTCCTATTCTATTTTTGATGGAAAATTCTGTTAGCAAATAGTGCAGGCCCTGATCAGACGCCACGTTTTGTGGCGTCTGAACTGGGCCTGCACTGGTTGCCAAGGCACCCCTTTAGGGGTTTCCAGCCTACAATGGGTTAAGTTGCCAATCACAACAGTCTGTCATCTGCTTTGTTGTCTTCTGTTATTTTAAAAGTCAAAGTTGTAAACAGTGTGAAGCAGTCTGATCATGATCCACACTGTTTGCCTGGATGCAAAAATATGTTTAAAATGTTTTCAAGAAGATGCAGTAGACGGCATAAACAGACACCCATTTTGGAGGCGGTTTTTCATTGTGTATTAACCCTTGTCCTGCTGAGCCGGATATGTCTTATCTTTCAAACAATGTAGATCCAGATCAGATGGCTTCTGAAGAAGCCATCTGATCTGGATCTACATTGTTTGTCATTCAGATTGTGCATTTGTTGCAATAATTTTCATCAAGTAATTTGATTGGTTGATAATTGGTAGAGGGTGTGGCAGATTAAAATATTCAGCAGGACAAGGGTTAATAATAAAGGAAGTAGACACGTTTCTGAATATTACTTTCACAGGTGAACAATACACAGAAAGATTTCTATGGTGAAAGTCATCTTGCATCTTTTGGTCCTGGTGGCCCCGACACCACTTCTGTCAGTGTGATGGTAGCGAATGACAACGAGCCAGAGATTGCAGAGACACACTTTTTCTTTCTGAAGCCGATGCCTAGCAGTGCTGATGATGTTAATATCGTTGTACCAAATATGGCCGCAGTGAGAATACGCGCCAATGATGATGCCTATGGATTGTTTAAATTCACTGATGTAAGACATTTTAGCCGGAGCACAGCATTTCCAACAAGTTACATGATAAAATCTGACAGAAGCATCGGGATGCAGTCCATTTGTGCATCCGCTCTTAGGTTAACACATCCATGTGTGGCGCTTGGAGAAATAGATTGGGCTGCCTCATGCTTCCACGCAGAGCTGAAACCAACTGCACATGAGTACTGCTAAACCGCTTAGAATGTCTAAGCCTGCCCAGGCAAAGAGGTGCAAGCAGGACCGTCCATGCTTATAAACCCTATTGATTTCATTTGGTGACAGGGCTTGAGATGTCATGGCATGTCAGTGCCGAGTAAACGTCCCACAAAATTGGAAGCAATGTCTCCGAAATGACCTATACAGTGTTGATGTGGACATCAGATATGTTCTCGAATCGGTTACGAATACAACACAGAACTGGAAAATATGGAGTGTACAGGTTTTCTGGGCCAGACTAGCTAGTTTTGGCCAATTATGCATCATCAGTGACCCTCAAATATTTTCAAAATTCCACAATGGAATCAATGATCCCAAAGGACAAGAAAATATAAACTACACTATGTAAACCTCACCAAACAAATATCAATAACTGTTACATGTTAAGAAAACTTTGAGAGACTGTCAAACAATGTAGACCCAAATCATACTGCTCCTTTAGGAGCAGTTCGCTATGATCTGTGTCTTCACTGTTTCTACATTTACATCAGTAAAGTAGCAACTGTATTATTTACATGTCAATTGTTTATCAGCTGACCCAAAGACTTTTGTTTGTTTGAATTGAGGTTTTACATCCCAGTCAACACTAAGTCATTTTGTAGACCTTGCTTCCAATTTCGTGTGTCTTTTACTTGACATTGATATGAAATGACATCTCAATCCCTGCGGCCAAATGAAACCAATAGGGTTATGTGCATGGGCTGTCGGAATTGCAGCACTTTACCTGGGCAGACTTAGACCTATGCGGTTTACCAGTACTCATGTGTGGTCGGTTTCAGCTCTGCATGGAAGCATCATGCAGCCCAGTCTATTTCTACAAGCTCGATGGGTGGGGGCCAGCTGACCCAAAGATATAAATACATGTGCTTTACAAGCTTCCCTGCCATTGTCCGTGTGATAGTCATTCACCAATCACTGAAACAGAGAATAGATTTTTGTGTACCATCACGTGAACAGGTCCGTGAAATGAAGAGCCACCTAAACCCCATTTTATATAGCGAAAACTTGGGTTTACGGGGGTATTCATTATTTTTCTTAATTCTGCTCCAAGACATAGGTTGAGGCGGTTCTAACGAGCACCTACAACCTATGTTTGCAGTATAAATAAGATAAATATCACGGATTTTCATCAGAAAAATTGCCATTTTGGAGATGTGAAAAATAGCACTTTGTCGCACGGGTGTGTTATCGTAATGTGTTAAACCCGTAATTCTTGCATAAAGACCTATGCGTATGGCTGTTTGAAGCCATTATCAAATGGACCGAAAGCCTACTCAAACAATAAAACCCATGTTAAAATAATGAAATTCGCTTGCTGTTTGAACAATGAATGTTTAAAGGGTCAGCGTTATAATGCCTCTATAGTGTATAAATTTTCTTATCAAAGTTTCTGCTCAAAAACATAGATTGAGGACGTTCTAAAAAGCACCCACAATCTATGTTGAAAGCAGAAATAAGAAAAAAATGTGACAATTTTTACCCTAATATTTGACCTTTCTGACACCATGTTGGACGCCATTATTTCATATGGACAGGTTTTTCTAATGCAGGGGTCACACTGTCCCGAAATTGACACCAGATGGAAACACTATAAAGGAAATGTTCTAATTCGGCTCTGATCGTGAAAACATCAGGCCATTCGTGAGGATATCTTAAGCCATCGTATGATCGCCGGTGGATTTTCTGAGGCTCCGGAAGCACCTTCGTGAGGGGCGGCAAAATCTTTGGCATGCCAAAAAATTGCCGGAAGACCTTGCGAAGGTTCATTTTTGCATTGAATTCGTTTGTCCATCTTGCCCTCCGTAAGGCCATCGTGAGGGCAGCTTGTCAAATCGTGTCATATTGTGTTTTCTTCGTGTGATCATCGTTGGTCTCGGGCATTTTACAAAGATAATACGAAGGAAACAAGAAACAAGAAGTCGTCCGATTGTCTTAGGAAGGCAATACGACTACGTGAAACCCTCGCAATGACGTCGTGTAGCCATCGTATTATAGTAGGATGACATTGAGATTGGACCACGGTGTCGACGAAGACAGCTGAATTTGAGTACCTCAAGCGATACCCATGTGTCATGGTAACCTAGACATATAAAAGGCCAACCTCAGAGCATCTTCCTCAGTCAGTCCTGATGAGCAACTCTGCAGAGCATAGGCTTGTGTAACTACCAAAGCTTCAGTCATAATTATTGACAATTCCGTTCCTGCAGAATGGCATACTTTGATGATGAGACAACCAGGAAAAAGGAGGCAGCAGCATTGCTTCTTTTGATGCACCTTAGAGAACAAGATGAGCAGATCTTATTGTCCTATAAACCAAGTCTCTCTGAAAAAGTGGTCTTCTCTTTGGGTGGCATTTTAAATTGGTTTTAAGTTGAATCAAATTTAAGAGAGTTGAAATGTACTGTGTACTCTCCGATCATCAAATGAATTTCAAACGGTCGGCCGAAGGTTTTAAAAAATCTGGAGGTCACGTGTCGTCTTCGGGACCTAGTTCGAACACATTGTACTCTCAATACGACGTGTGGCCTTCGTTTGGCCTGCGGGTAAACTTCGTAATAAAAACCCACATCTTTGTGTTGCCTTCGTGTGTGGTTCGGATGCCATCGTGTGACCTTCTGCATGCATCGTACTTGCTTCAGCTAGAGATTGGCTGTTGACCATGTTCGGAGCGATCTTCGCGCAAAATTCCATATTCGTATGGCCACTTGGTGTCATTTTCGGGACAGTGTGACACTTGCATAATGGATTGACTTTCTTTCTTCAGTTATCTCCACTAAGAGTAAAAGAGAATCCTCCTTCAGTTGTAAGTGTGGAAATTGGTAGAGAACTGGGAACTTTCGGTGAGGTCAAGGTCAGCTTTGAGGTATGTTCGTAGTTTACTTTTCAGTTGGAGTATTTAGTCTATCTATCTATCTATCTTCTGATACTGCGTCGGTCACATTTGACCATTACCGCAGGTGTATATTACATACACTCCAGTTTTGCAGGATGAAAGCCTACACAGTAATCATGTAATTACGGTAGGGATCTTTAACCTGCACAGGGGATGGTTCTCCCTGCACAGGGGGCCTCCAGTTAACGTCCCGATCCAAAGGACGGTGCACTTAATGACATTCATCCCTGCAAATGATGCCAATGGAGCGTGTTCGGACACCGAAATTTTATCGCCGCTGCCGGGAATCGAACCCGGGACCTCTAGCATCAGAGGCAAGTGCACTAACCACTGAGCTATCACGCTCCACCAAAAAAAGTCCAAAAAAAGTTGGCTAGGTCTGTTCTGTTTTCCATTCCAGTACACCACAACCTCTTTATAGCGCTTTTATTGGGGTCCAAAGCAGAAACTGTGCAAGTTAGACAACCATGTTATATCCAAACAAAAATGTATATGTTTGTTTGTTTGATTTGTGGTTTAATGTCCCCATCAACACTGTATATGTCATTTTGGAGACGTTGCTTCCAATTTTGTGGGGCTTTTTTCCGACATTGAGATGAAATGACATCTCAAGCCCTGCCACCCAATGAAACCAATAAGGTTCATAAGCATGGATGGTCCGACTCGCACCGCTTTGCCTGGGCAGGCTTAGATCCTCTTAGCAGTTTACCAGTACTCGTGTGTGGTCAGTTTTAGCTCTGCTTAGAAGCATCATGCAGCCCATCTATTTCTTTAAGCCATGATGGGCGAAGCCATCAAAAATGTATAGATTATATAGAAAAATGGCCATTTATGGTCATTTTTCTATATAATCTATACATGTTTGGGATCCATCATGAAAGCGTGTTATATACATAACCATGTTATAACAAACAGTGTTATAATGAGGTTGTGGTGTATTAGCTTTTTCAAACAGTTCTTGCAGGAGACATTGATTATTTTTAAGTAATAATAATACAAAGCAACATTTTGAAGAGAGAACATTCTGATCGTTCAGTTTTCAGAGAAAGTCAAGCTTGATGGTTCACATGAAATGTCAAGCCCTATTTTCTCTGAAAAATAAGAATACAGAAACATTTTATCACATTAACAAGCCCATAAATTTACCTATGGAGACAAGTTGCATGAGATGTTAAGTCCTGCTTTCAGGGAAAAATAAGAAATTATCAACACTTTGTCATCTGCTGAATTAGCCTACAGTGTGGTAAAGATTAATTAACATTCATTAAAGTTTGAACATTAGCTGGCTATCAAAGTTTAAGTAAAATAGAAGTAGAGGCAATGATCAGGAATTGATACAATCAACCCACAGCTCCAATCAGAGACACCAAAGGGAAAGAAATACAAACATGAAACAACATACCCTAATGGAAACAACAATAGCGGAAAGCCAAAAGGACAGTTACTTTCCCACAAAATGTCCAATAGGCTATCCAAAATAAAATAATATAAGCGACACAAACACACAAAGACAAACCATAACACACAAAGGCAAACCCACTGGCTTGGTTTGTGATCTAATGTTGTTCATTGAATGTTATATAATTACCTTCAAACACCCTTGATAAACTCAAAATTTTGATGAGAAATCATAGAAGAGACATTTTTAGCCCACCAGAACTGAAGGCTCGAGGGGTGGAGCCTCCATGGGTTGGGGAGAGAAGGTTTGGTCATGGGATCTTGGTCACATGACCAAGTTGGTAGCCATGCCCATATGAGGTAAAAACCTTTAAAAATCTTCTCAGGAACAAAATGGCCAATGACCTTGAGACTTGGTATACTGCATTGGGGACTCAGGCCCAGTTAAGTATGTTCAAATGATAACCTTCCGTTGCCTTGACCTATTTTACATCCCGGTCAAATTTGGTCACTTAGACGTTTGTGTGTAAAGAAGGCAAATCAGTGGATTTTTCTGATTCTGTTGTAGCCCGTCGCAGTTGATATTTGCAATCAACTGAATGTAAGTTTATTAATTCCAAATGTCAAGGTCATTTACTAAAATTTGTCCTAGATGGCCCAGATTCAGTATTTTTATTTTTTTTCTCCCCTAAAACTGCTTGGCTGATCGAAACAAAATTACGGCTATGAGATGAGGCAATGAAAATTTATTGGTGGGATTGAAGTCACATAACCAAGATGGCCGCCATGCCCATATTTGAAAATCTTCTGCTCAGGAACCAACTGGCCGATGACCTTGAAACTTGGTATGCCACATTAGGGACTCAGGCCCTACCAAGTTTGTACAAATGGTTGCCTTTCGTGACCATCACCTATGACATACCTTTTCTTAAAAGAAAATTGAAAATAGATTTCCTATTATACCTTCTGACCACACCCTTATGGCCTTGAACTACCCATGTCTGGAACAAATTTTTTATGGTCCCAATGTTGTTTGAGCCATTGAAGTTTAACTGTATATATTATATGCATAAGGCCAATACAAAATATATGTGTGGTTCCGGTTACCCGACCGTGCCTAGCTTTTTCCCGCCGACCCTAATTATTTTTTCTATCATGAATATTCCAAACATTTTATGTGAAAAAACGGTCTTTCAATTGTTCATGGTTAAAGTATTTAAGTACTTATTCATTAAAAAGCGCTTTCATTTAAGGACAATCTGGTCGTATTTACGCATGAAAATGGTGTGCGTCTGCAAAAAAAAAAACATCAAAAACATCCGTGTTTGTCTCTAAATAACTGTGAGCCTAGAATAAAAATGCATATCGTAAGCATCGCTATTTAAAAGCTGTTTTTTTTATCAATTGCCGCGAGCTGTCAGTTAACGGTAAGTGGCCTGTGCTAATCAATAACAATTAGCCAGTTACAGTTCAAATGGGTCAGGGATATGGCACGTGGCTACTTCTGAAGAAGCCGACGCTTTGAAGTAACCCATAATTATAATCCAAAATCTCCAGCACATTCAAGACCGTTCATGCAAGCCAATAGAGCCACCACCGGAAACAAAATAAATAAGAAAAAAACTACTTCCAGAGGGTAAAACGTCTGTTGTCTCCTGTGATCAACAGGTATTTTCCATGGACCGGTAAGAGAGGCAAAATTAGGAAGCGGTCGGAACCCACAAATTTTGAATGCAATTTGTTTTCGGAAGCGCAAGATGCATAAAACCCATGTCTCGGACGCATAAAAAAAGGACAATGGCGCACATTTCTTGCGGTATGCAGACCGTGACGGTATGACCCCTCGCAATAATCAGATTACTTTTGTGACAATAAAAATTATCCAAATCATGTTTTATACCACCTGTAGCGATAATCAGACAAGTGTGCACGCTTCAACAAACATAAATAATGCAGACAGCTTGTGTAAATCTCTCAAGTATTTTCACCATCTCCATGAACAGAAAGCTAAGCCACCACAGATGCGCAGGATGATCATAGTCTTCGCTGGTCTGACATATATACTTTTTGTCATGTCGCGCTTAAGTTCCCGCCGTCATTTTCCCCACGTTTTTCAATAACACGTCATCGATAGTTTGCACACACGGTCTTCACATCCAATTTTTGGAAAACATGACAGTAAACTGTGCGACAGGTGAAGTCACAGATCAGCCTGCTCAGTCTTTGCTCTTTGTTCAAACCTGTTGTAGTATGGCTTCTGGGATATGCAGAGAGCAGCAAACGAAGCGCTCGATGTACAGGCTGATCTTACGTTAAAAGAATTTTTTTTTTCGTGAGTGCCGGAAGCAGTTTAACCTGTTGTAATATATGTCCGACAAAGACGGTAGTTAATGAGCTAGGATGACATATGGTGGTGACATCAGAAATGCTTTCCGAGAAATGCCCTAAATGCGTATGCGCACACAGAAAAGACTAAGATCAGCTGGAAGTTCTGGACAGTCTGATCTGAGTTTATTGTTCACAAGGTTTCATTTCTTAAAGTTTAGACACTCGCCGATCAGACTGGCCGCATATGCACATGATAACACTGGTCAGGTAACTTTTCACACCTAATCGTTTAATTGGTATCACTTACATGTACACTGGTCATCAATCTTAAAGTGAGATAATTTGGAACAATTAACAGCGGGATTAGCGGTAAACCATCAAACAGGCAACAATCTATTGCTAAAAAAGGGTCTAAAATATCCATTCTTTAAACAGGCATGACATTGTTATATTTTGGTCATTTGATTTGAGGTTTAACGTTCCCGTCTACACTGTAAAGATCATTTTGGAGACGTTGTTTCCAATGTTGTAGGACTTTTACCCGATATTGAGATGAACAGACTCAATAAAACCGAGTCTGCTATTTTCGTTTATTTGGTTTTTCGTTTATTTGGTGTATTCTTTGCTTCCAGAGGATCTAACTATTCAGAACTTATTTATCCCTGCTCACCCTTGCATGCCCCTAGTTAAAGGGGAAAGCAGACTTAACTGGGGATATATTTTTTCCCAATCTCTGCTCCAGAACATACATGTTCATTGTGGTGCTTATTACAACCACCTCAAAGGCATGGTTCTATTGAGTTTCCACACTGTACTAGTTTGGATTGAAGTCATGAAAGAGGCAGTTAGGGAAACATGCAACTATGATGTAGTGCACACGTGTGTAGAAATGTTGTTTATGTTTTTTGTGCAATCAAGATCAGGAACTTAACTTTTCAAAATGAAGGATTTTGGACTCCTGTTTTCAGAATCATTGTGAGAGCTATCTATCCATCTATCTATCTATCTTTAAGACCAAGTAAGACAGATACAAATGGCACAAGGACTACGATTTGAAAAGACTATATAAAATAGTTTCTGCTGTTGCTAATTGCTGGATGTTTAATTTGCAGCATTAAGCCGTTATAAGAATCTTTCTGATATCCGTTTACTCTGTCATTTCATCTTGATCTTTTGAACTTTTACATTTATCTTCAATGTATATATGGTATAATAACAGTTACAACACTTCAAGATATAGCAACCTTCACTAGAACAGCACGTCCCAAAGGCTGACCTTTTGTAAAAGGCAAACACATACACAGGATGTCCAATCAAAATACTTTGTTCTGACTGAAGAACACCCTTATTTTTGTAACAATTTGGACAATATGGATGAAAACTAAGCATTATTTATTATACTTTTATTCGTTTACAATGTTTTCAAGTACAATTATACAACAAAAGCAAAACAATATATCAAAATAAGTGCAGTGTGTAGCATAGTATAGAAGGTGAGAAAAAAAAAATAAAAATAAAAAATAAAATAATTTTCCTACCTACCTACCCTATTTTTGAAAACCATGTAATAGGAACCACACATATAGTTTGTTTTGGCCTAACAGAGAAAGACTATAAGAATCTTATATGGGTGTGAGGGATGGATGGAAAAATCCGTCCCTTGGGATCACTGTCCTGCATCACTCGGCAAGCCTCGTGATGCCGGACAGTGATCCCGAGGGATGGATTTTTCTATCCATCCCTCACACCCATGTAGGATTCTTTTTCTTGCATACCTACCATTTCTGAGTGGGGATTTTTAATGCTGCAGTCACTTCGGTTACCGACATCCGCCATATTGTGATGGCACTACAGGAATGTTTAGTGACATCACTTAACTTGCTGTGACATCAGCCTTAACGACAGGGCATATGAGGTCGTATTCAACCAGTGCATTTATCAAACATGCGAGGATATTCGATTTTTGGTAAGAACACCAGGGTTAGAACAGAATTTCTGTCCCAGGCTAAAACTATGGATTTCCTTGTCTGGTGTGCAAGAATATGATTTCTACCAGACATAAACTTGGAATTTTCCTTTTTGCTAAGAAGAAATATTTTCTCTTAGCCGGGGAAATCTCTTTAACTGGAGCTACTTTTTGTACAAGATACTGCTTGTGCTGTGAAATAGTAATATTCAGAATGCGAGACGTTTGAGTCGGATGCAACATTGAAACAAAGAAAACATGGACATGACCTGATTGAATCGGAAGTGCGTTTCGCTTTCTTTAATCTCACATTTTAGATGTTTTTCACTGAAACACTTTGTTTCTTCTATTTTTGTTTTCAAAACTGAAAGCAGCACTTTCAAAATGGTGACCATTCAGTTTTCTTCCAGCCAGCTTCTGTAACACTACGCTGATTGAATCGTTAACATGAGCTGTAAACAGTCAACTGTAACGAAATTCAGATCTAATATTCAAGATCCAAACTGCCTTAAAAGTCTATGGAAGTGCATGTAATATACAGAATATTCATTTCTCCAACTTTGAAATATGGGATTTATAAACCTCGGGAGGTAAAATAATCTGTTAAAGAAACTCATCCTTCGCACTCATTTATCGGATTGTTTTACCTCCTTCTATTTATAAATCCCATATTTCAAATAGGAAAATGAATAAACTGTATATAGTTCTTAGCTCTCTATAACAATATCCACCCGGGTCCAGTTGTTCAAAACATTGTTATCTTAACGAGCTCGTTAGTGATCATATTGTTAATAGTTCTAGCAAGTACAGTATCTACACTTTTGTTATTTTTGCTGAAAAAATGTGAGCAGCTTTTGCATTTGCAAAAGCTGCTCACATTTTTTCAGCAAAAATTCAATGTATTAACATATTTGCCATATTAAATTATCAAACTTTTAACGATATGTTAACTAATGATGTCGTTAGTTTTGAACAACTGACCCCACTATGCTGTGTATTATCCTTGCAGCTTGTAGGAGTGAGTGACGGGGCGACAGTTGGTCCAACAGGTGATATCAACCCTCCGGAGACTGGCTATATTGTCTTCTTTCAACACGAAAAAACTAACGTGTTACAGCTACAAATAAGGAATGATCCCGTGAGTATCAGTAATACATGTGAAATTCCACTTTTCGGACCAACTAAAATTATGACTAAAACATATATATCTGAAAGGCTTCAGGCATTCTTTTTCCTACACTAGCAGGAGATCTCCTTTGGGACTGTTCAAAAGTGGTCTTGAAGACCACTTTTGAACAGTCCCAAATGTGGTCTCTTATGAAGAGACATTGGGTGTAGAAAACACAAAGAAAGAATAACTGAAATCTTTTCAGTAAGCTTTTAAAAACAGATTTGGCCGAAACTAGCTAGTCTAGCCCAGAAAACATATACACTCATTATTTTTCAGTTCTGTGGTGTATTCCTTGCTTCCAAAGGATAACCCTTTTATAGAACATATTTAACTTCACTACAGCTGGTGTGTGGGAATGTGTGGCGGCGGTAAAACGTCTCCCTGCCCTACATCATAGTGTAGATTATATTTTCTTGTCCTTTGGGATCATTGATTCCATTGTGGAATTTTGAAAATATCTGAGGGTCACTGATGAGACCTAATTGGCCGAAACTAGCTAGTCTGGCCCATAAAACATATACACTCAATATTTTTCAGTTCTGTGGTGTATTCCTTGCTTCCAAAGGATAACCCTTTTATAGAACATATTTACTCATGATTTTAGGTGGTCTTAATTGCAGAATTTTACTGTATTTAAACATACATTATAACAGTTGTTGGCATTTTAATATTTATGAGCAGGACAAGTACAAATACAATCTTTATTAATTTGAGCATGAAATCAATATTATAGGTTATTATGTCTCCCCCGAAAAATTTTTTTTCGGAGAGACATATTGTTTTTCCCCCGGGCGTCTGTCTGTCCGTCTGTCACACATTCGTGTCCGGTCTTTAACTTGAAAACTGTTCAAGCTACCTTCACGAAACTTCATAAAAATATTAATCAGCATTAGACGACATGCAGTGTGCAAGAACTATAACTCTCGCATATATACTTTTTGAATTATCTCACTTGGAAGTTTGTCGGTGTGTATACATGTATGGGCAAATCTTTTCCCGTCAATAACTGTCTTATTTTCAGATGGATTTTAAAATTACTTGGCAGAAATATTAACAACCATGAGACGATGTGTGGTGGGCATGAGGCAGGTCGGTACCTCAAAGGTCAAGGTCATACTTAGAGGTCACTGCTCAAAAAAGGGGCCTTTTTTTCGTGTTTGGTCAATAATTTTCTTATTTGAAGATAGATTTTAAAATTACTTGGCAGAAATATTAACAACCATGAGACGATGTGTGGTGTGCATGAGGCAGGTCGGTACCTCAAAGGTCAAGGTCATACTTAGAGGTCAAAGGTCAAAAAAGGGGCCTTTTTTTCGTGTTTGGTCAATAACTTTCTTATTTTGAGATGGATTTTGAAATCACTTGGCAGAATTGTTAACCAATATAAGACAATGTGTTGCGTGCATGATCCAGGTTGGTACCTCAAAGGTCAAGGTCATACTTAGAGGTCAAAGGTAAAAAAGGGGTCTTTTTTCGGGTTTTGTCAATAACTTGCTTATTTTTAGATAGAATTTGAAGTTACTTGGCAAAAATGTTAACTATCGTGAGAGGATGTGTTGCAGGCATGATTCAGTTTGGTACATAAAATGTCAAGGTCATACATAGAGGTCAAAGGTCAAAAAAGGGGCCTTTTATGTGTTTTGTCAATAACTTTCTTATTTTTCGATGGATTTTGAAATTGCTTGACAGAAATGTTAACCACCATGAGACGATGTGTTGCGTGCATGACCCAAGTTTGTACCTCAAATGTCAAGGTTGTACTAAGAGGTCAAAGGACAAAAAGGGGCCTTTTTTAGTGTTCAGTCAATAACTTTCTTATTCCTGGATAGATTGTGAAATTACTTGGCAGAAATGGTAACCATCATAAGACGATGTGGTGCACACTAGACCCAGGTCGGTACCTCCAAGATCAAGGTCATACTAAGAGGTCAGAGGTAAAAAAAGTTCGTTTTTTTTGTGTCCAGTCAGTTACTTTTTTTATTTCTGGATGGACTTTATAAAGTAACCATGCAGAAATGTTCACCGTCATTAGACCATGAGTCATGTGCAAGTCCAAGGTCCATACCTCCAATGTCAAGGTCATACCTAGAGGTCAAAGGTAAAAAAGGGACAGTCAATAACTTTCTTATTCTTTGATGGATTATGAAATTACTTGGCAGAAATGTTAACCATCATGAGACGATGTGTTGCACCTCAAAGGTTAAGGCCAAACGTAGAGGTCAAAGGTAAAAAAGTGCTTTTTTGTGTATGGCCAATAACTTTTTTATTTCTCTATGAACATTTTTAAAAGTTACTTTGCAGAAATGTTCATCTTCATTAGATGATGTGTTGCACACAAGACCCAGCTCAATACCTCCAATGTCAAGGTCATATTTAGAGGTCAAAAACGGGGGAGACATCTGTGTTTTTGTAGAAAAACAAATTCTAGTTGTTTTAGCATTTTTAAGGATTAAAACATAGCAACAGAATAATGTTAAGGTGCGTATTTTGTGATAATTATACCCCCGCAAACGAAGTTTGAAGGGGGTATATAGGAGTCAGCTTGTCGTCTGTCGTCGGTCCGTTACAAAAAACTTTAACATTGCTCATAACTTCCTTATTCTTTGACCGATTTCTTTAATATTCACACACCACACACCTTGCCACTAGTACTTAAGATTGATATACACAAACCTGACCTTGACCTTTACGTTGACCTTCCTCAAGGTCAAATACTTGTAAAAATTTGTTGTCGGTCTGTTACAAAAAACTTTAACATTGCTCATAACTTCCTTATTCTTTGACCGATTTCTTTAATATTCACACACCACACACCTTGCCACTAGTACTTAAGATTGATATACACAAACCTGACCTTGACCTTTACGTTGACCTTCCTCAAGGTCAAATACTTGTAAAAATTTGTCGGTACAAAAAAACTTTAACATTGCACATAACTTCCTCATTCTTTGACCGATTTCTTTAATATTCACACACCACACACCTTGCTACTAGTACTGACAACGCATGCGGGGGTATAATTGGCGCCCGTTTGGCGGCAGCTCTAGTTGAAGGATAGTTTTCCTTATTTCTCCATATAAACCTATGTTGTGGGTATTCATTAGAACCGACTCAGTGAGGCGGTGTGGGTATTCATTAGAACCGCCTCAGTGAGGCAGTTCTAATGAATACCCACAACATAGGTTTATATTGAGAACTGACAAAAACTATCCTCCAGTTATCACAAAATATGAACCTTATCTGTAGCTATGATTAAAAATTTATTTCTTTATTGAGTTGAGTTGAGCATGAAAAATCTTTTATCAACTCTGATCCTGGTCTATGAAAGCAAGAGCAAGCCTTTTGCTCATTTGGAATGAGTGACGAGTGTCATTTCACATTATTTGTCTCAAGCATACATGGACTTTGACCTTTATTGTCATGCCATAGCATCGTGCATTATAGGAGTCAAATTTTCTGTCGGCCTGTCCATCTGTCTGTTTGTCAAGCTGTCATCATTTGCGCCCATCCTAGTGTTCACCCTAATGGTCAAGTTCATTTTTCAATTACTTTTTCCCCCCCTTAAGCATGACATAGCTTTCAGGGGAGTTCTTGGCCCTGACCATCAGGGCTTGAAAAAATAGATAGGGCTGCATGATGCCTCCATGCAGAGCTGACACCGACCGCACACAAGTACTGGTAAATCTCTTTGAGGTTCTAAGCCTGCCCAGGAAAAGTGGTGCGAGTGAGACTGCCCTTGCATATAAAAACCCTATTGGTTTCATTGGGTGGTAGGGCTTGAGATGTCATTTCATCACAGTGTCGGGTTAAAATTCCCATAAAATTGGAAGCAACATCTCCAAAATGACCTATACTTTGTTGACAGGGACGTTAAACCCGAAATCAAACAAAACAAATCTGCAGAATTATTGTGTGAATCTTTATTACATTTCTAGATACCCGAGAACGACGAAACATTTCACTTGACCTTGACTGGTGCAAGACCAGGATCCAGGATCACCACGGAAACATTTACCATCATCATTGAGGCTAACGATGCTCCAATAAGGTTTCTTCAGGTATTTTATTTATACATGTACTTAAGGAGAATGGGAACACCTGGCAGATTTTTCTGCCATTTTTCAAAGGGAAACAATTTTTGGACGTCCTGTTCGCTTTTCTATAGACTCTGTCCCACGGAAAAGGGATCAACTCTAAAAGGAAAGAATTTGCTCCTCAGGAGCAAATTCTTTCCTTTAAGAGTGGACCTCTATTGACTTGGGACCAAAATGATCTTTACATTGTTGATGGGGACGTTAAACCTCAAATCAAACAAACAAAAATCGACTTGGGAGGCAAAAATACTATTGCAGGAGTTGCCTCCCTTGAAGGTGTATCCATTCCCCATTCATTGCTTAATCTTGAAAGGGAAATCAGTTGTTCAAAATTGAAGTGAAGGCAATGATCAGGAATCGGAACAGTTACCTCACACCTCCCATCCAAGACATCAAAGAGAAAGAAACACCAATATAAAACAACGTCAACATAATGATAACATCACAAGTGGAAAGCCAAAAAGACAGTTACTTTCAGCTACTTCCCCACTAAAGGCTATCCAAAATAAAAAGATATTAGCAATATATACATGTAAAGAAGAGTGTGTGTGTGTGTGAATTCGGGTTTAACGTCGCTTTCAACAATTTTTCAGTCATATCACGACGGTGTCTGGTTGCGACAGGGAGCTCAATGCTCACGTTTATAGTGCTGCCTCACTGAAGTATCATGTCCCAGACACATTACATGATACCACACCCAGTCACATTATCCTGACACTGGATCGACCAGTCCTAGCTCTACCCCGTAAATCTGAGTGCCAAACGAGGAGCAGCTAGTACCATTTTTAACGACTTTGGTATGTCGCGGCCCGGGATCGAACCCGAGACCTCCCGTTCCCCGGAGCGGACACTCTACCAACTGAGCTATCGGGGCCGGTCACATGTAAAGAAGAACTATAACGATAATAACAGAAGAACCGCCTTGGTAAAGGTTTGTTGGCTTAATGAACTTGAAAGGTGTGGAAATTTAAAGCGTTTTAGCAAGTATTATACATATTTTTTTTCTCTTTTAGCACAATTACACTTGTATTTTATAACAATGAATAAAGTCTCGGCCAAACCATCCAAATATTCCAGCAATCAACTGTTTGACAAAATTTAACCCTTAAAGCATTAATCATAACTTTTCAGATCAAGTTTTCAAAAGTGTTTCGAAACTAGGTAAAATCTAGAGAGACATTTCATGTCATTTGTGTGCTTGGCTGATGCTTTGCAGTTATGCCTGTTGCTTAAACCCCTTATCCTGCTGAATAAATTAATTCAGCCACACCTTTTGCCAACTATCAACCAATCAGATTACTTGATACAATGTATTTTTTCAGTTCACAGACTGGATGACAAATAATGTAGATCCTGATCAGATGGCTTCTTCAGAAGCAAGAAGCCATCTGATCTGGATCTACACTGTTTGCAAAGGTAGGGGTTGTCGTGTTTGGCGGGATTAGGGTTAAGGCTGAAACTGCATCAGTCTTCTTGCATAAACAAGCATAATGTATTTGTTAGCATTGCCTTGCCAAAGCCATTCTAACAAATATCCATAACATTGAGGATCTTACATGAGTGTTCATGTATTATTGAATTTATTAAACGAGTTGAGGAAAAGGGATAAAAGTGAGGCTTTGCTGAGCATTTTATCCCCTTTCCTCGACGAGTTTAATAAATTCAATAATACATGAGCATGAATGCAAGATTCTATTTATCATATGACATTTAAAACACATTTTATTCACGATTGTTTTACAAAAATGTCAATATTCCTCCAAAAGTAAACGCAACGTCATTAAGAACGTCGTACATGTAACGTTACAGGGCATATCTAATTAATTTGCATATTTAATCCACTAGTGCATTATAGAATTTATTACATGGCCTTATTACGTTCTCAGATGCGACATCATATGATAAATTTGTTTATTGAGCATTCTTGTCAGTCTCATCTTCAGTTAAGGATTAGCTCCATTGAAATTGCCATTTTATCATATTTTGTACCTTCTGAGAATGTAATAATGCCATGTAATAAAATCGATAATCCACTAGTGGATTAAATATGCAAATTAGTTAGATTGGCCCTCAAACGTTACATGTATGTCGTCCTTAACGTCGTCCCGTTTACTCATGGCGGAATATTGACATTTTTGTAAAAAAAAAAAACATTGCGAATAAAATGCGTTTTAATGTCATATGATAAATAGGATCTTGCATTCATGCTCATGTATTATTGAATTTATTAAACTCATTAAGCATTCCTCAACTCGTTTAATAAATCCAATAATACATGAGCACTTATGCAAGATCTTCTATTTAATGAGTTTTATCGCTATAATAAATGTTGGTACGTGCATAAAGAGATTTGACTGTTCAAGGTCTCTTCTGCTTTAACCCTTTTTGTACCAAATGGAATCTTCCTCTTATGTATAGCAGGAGTCTATTTCAAAATTTAGGGGTTTCAGGTCATGTTTTTTTCAAAATTTGGAAATTGACTGAACATTTTGCAAACAGTATAGGCCCTGATTAGGGGCCGCGTTCTGCAGCATCTGATCTGGGCCTGCACTGTTTGCCAACTACCTGTTTTGGGGTTTCCGGTACAAAAAGGGTTAATGAAGCCTACAAAGATGTTGGTTAATAGCCTCTGTGGTGTAGTGGTTAAGCTACTTGCCTTTTAAGCCAGGGGTCTTGGGTTTGATCCCAGTCTTCTTCAAACCTTCGGATGAGTATTTAAACTGAGGTGTCGGTGGGTTATAAAACTCAAACACACACACACAAAGATATACATTAATAGTTGCATCATGCAGTATAGCCAGCCTCTGTAGCTCAGTTGGAAGTGCGTATGACTGGTGATCAGGAGGACACAGGTTCATTACCTGCTGGGATCGGCAACATTCTTTGATAGAGATTGATGGTGAAATTTTTTTTAAAGCCATTCCGCTGATTCAAAAAGGACAGTTGTTAGCTTCTGGTGAAAGAATGTGCACTGTACTGATTAACCGCTTATGTATAGGCCTACCCAAGAAAGTGTGGATAGGTAAACTGACAGTTTCAATATGACCCAAATAGTGTTGACTGGGCTGTTAATCTCCAATACAAACAAACAAAAATCATGCAGTATACCAAATGCATAAATATGTTTGAGGAAACGTTTCCAAGCAAGTGAAGTTTTAACATGAAATTTCATAGAACTTTTAATACTTTTAAAAACGCTGTTCATTATAACATGGTTTTGGTGGAGTGATGGATCCCAAAATTGAGAGTACCCACAATCTATGTTTTTGAGCAGAAATAAGAAAAATAATGTATTCCCCTCTAACCCTCATTTTTTTTCTATATAAAATGGACCTACAGTGGTGTTCATTTAGAGAACTTTGTAACATTATGCTTTGGGGTACTAATCTATCACCAGGCATGCCTTCATATAGGGATCAACCATGGTTTTTCATGCATTGACATTTGCTTGGTCCTGAGGAAGATGTTTGAACATGAGGGATCCGGCAAATGTTAATGCAATGAAATAACCATGAATGATTGTTGTTACGATTCCGACAGCAAGTTTTCATTACGCTAACACACCCATGCAACATATTGCATTTTTCACATCTCCAAAATGGCTACTTTTCGGATGAAAATCCATGATATTTTTCTTATTTATATTGCAAACACAGGTTGTGGGTGCTCGTTAGAACCGCCTCATTGAGGTGGTTCTAACGAGTACCCACAACCTATGTCCTGGAGTAAAAATAAGAAAAATAATGTTTACCCCCGTAAACCCCAGTTTTCTGTATATAAAGTGGGGTGTAAGGGGGTGTTCATTTCACAGACTTGTTCACGTGATGGACGAAAATGCCCAAAGGCTTCATATAAACTCCATTTAAACTCTTCAACTGCGACCCTCACACCAACATGGTGGCTAATTCAGAATATTGTTTACAATGACGTTGTTATGCAGTAAGCCTCTGAGGTCATCATAGAACTCTTAAACACTTCTGAGCATGAAATTTGTGGTGCTCGTAAAAATTAAAACATGAATAAGCTGAGCGATTTTTCTTTCTCAGATAGCAGAGAATGTTATTTGTTCTGCTCACAAATTTTAAAATGCCAACAATTGTTGGCTTTTTAGAATTTGTGAGCAGGACAAATTTCATGCTCAAGTGAGTTTAGCATGAAAAAAGTTTTATAATCTCAGGGCCAGGGCGATAACCTTACGTCACTCAACGTAATGTAAACAAAGTAAGGCCCATCTGAAGTCGTATCAAAGTAGAAGTAAAACAAAGATCATGAAAGATACAATTAACTTACTCCACCCATCAAAGACACCAAAGGGAAAGAAACACAAACAATAAGGGACCAGACCATAATGGAAACCTAAACAAAGGATGGCCATAAGGACAGTTACTTTCCGACAAAATGGCCATATGGCCATCCAAAATAAAAAAGACACAAGTGATACACACAGTAAGTAACAAACAACAACATAAATAAATCGCCACAGAAGAACCGCCTTGGAACGGTCAGTGGAAAGATTTCCACTGGGTGGCTTAAATCGATTTTACGTGGCCACAATCCTCGCCCTTACTTCCGTCGCAATTTAGACATAATTTGTTCAGTCCGCATGAAGACCTCCTAACTCATCAGTGCAACATCTCCGTGAACACAAATAATACAAGAACCACAGAATTTCATAATTTGAACATGGGTTTTGTTGTTTGAGCACAGCTTTCAGCCCATTTGACAGTGCTTCAAACAGCCACGTAAATAGATACAGGGTGTCCAAAAAGTAAGTTAACAGTTTTAACCCGTCATAACTTTTTTAATTTTAAAGCTATTTTGATGAACAATATTCCAAATTAACGCACATATCCTAAAGTTTTTATACGACATAATTAAAACGCGCCAAAATAATTGACGTTGTCGCAAAATGACGTCATTTAAAATCTTGTTTTTTCCAAGATGGCGCGTTTGACGTTAGCCCAGCGTATTTTCATTGTAAAGAACTTTTACGAAACTAAAAGCGCTACAGATGTTCAAAGAAAATTTAAATATTCATTTAATGGTGATACTGTAAGTCGACTAAATATCTACAAGACTATCAGAAAATTTGAAGAAACGGGATCGGTGAAAGACGCGCAAAAGTCGGGACGGCCGAAGACCAGTAGAAGTGATGAAAATGTGAGCACGCTTCAAGAACTTATGCAAGACAGTCCTGAAAACTCAATTCGGCGTACATCCTCGGAGACAGGTATCCCCAAATCATCCGTTCATAACATAATAAGAAAAGATTTAGAACTTTATCCATATAAAATACAAATTATGCAGAGCTTAAATATAACGGATCAAGTGGAAAGGCTATCATTTTGTAACTGGGCATCAGACGTTATTGACACTTACGCCGATGCTTTTAATGATGTGTGGTTTAGCGATGAGTCACATTTCCTTTTATCAGGACATGTTTGCAAACAGAACATGAGATTTTGGGCAAATGAACAGCCCCACCAAATAGCAGAAAGGCCACTCCATAGCGATAAAATTACAGTTTGGTGTGCTATGTCATCCAGGGGAATCATTGGACCGTATGTGTTTAGCGATACTGTTAATTCAGACCGCTACATGTCGCTATTAAACAACAAGTTTTTACCGGAATTGCGGAAACGATCAACTGACATTAACAGTGAATGGTTTATGCAAGATGGAGCAACACCACATACGGCTAACAAAGTGTTAGATATGTTACATGACACATTTGATGAGCGGGTAATTTCCAGACGATATCCCGAAGTGAAACAATGCGGCGTAACTTGGCCTGCGCACAGTCCAGACCTGAACTCCTGTGATTTCTTTCTTTGGGGTTATCTTAAATCGGTTGTTTACAAGCCCAGACCCACAGATACTGCTATGTTATTAAAACAAATACGCAGGGAAGTCAAGAAGATAAGTGTTGGCAATTGTGCTAGAGTAATTGAAAATTTCAAGCAGCGAGTACGGGAAGGAAAACGTCGAAAGGGGCGGCATCTGGAAAACGTCATAAATTACTAAATTGACGTCACTGGACAAATTTGGTATTTTTTGTTTATTGTTTGTTATTTTTTTATGCTTTAATGGATTTGTATGAAATTTTATAAGAAAAAACTTAAGGATATATGCTATGTCTGTGAGAAATTTTATACCGCTTTCACAACGTTATGATGTATTAAAATCTCGTCAAAACTGTTAACTTACTTTTTGGACACCCTGTACTTATGCAAGAATAATGATTCTTATTCTGCAGAAGGAGTATCGCTACGATGAAAACACAGCAGGGATTGTCAACATCCAGGTGAACAGGGGCTTGGAAGTAGATGGGGTAACCAGGGTTGGCAACATTGATGAGACAGTAACCGTAAACTACCAGCTCATAGGTGACACTGCAATATTAGGTCAGGATTTCCGTGGTCAAAGTGGGCGTACAAGAGGACCTCTGACATTTGGTGCTGGTGAGACAACGGCTTATATCAGCGTGGAAATTATCGATGATATCAATTCTGAACAGGAGGAATCTTTCAAGGTATGTCACTGGCAAACGTCATGGCAGTAAGTTTATCCTGTTTCAATTGTTCAAAAAACTAATGCTGTTGTTTGTTAACATATCATTAAAAATAGAAGTGAAGGCAAAGATCAGGAACCGATACAATTAACCCACAGCTCCCATCAGAGACACCAAAGGGAAAGAAACACAAACATGAAACAACAGACTCCAATGGAAACATCAACAGCGGAAAGCCAAAAGGACAGTTACTTTCCTACAAAATGGCCAATAGGCTATCCAAAATAAAATAATATAAGCGACACAAACACCCAAAGACAAACCGTAACGAAAATAAACCGCGACAGAAGAACTAAGATCACTGAATATGGCAAATATGTTGATATTTTTGCTGAAAAAGATATGAGTAGCTTTTGCATTTGCAAAAGCTACATTTTTTCCAGAAAAAATACCAGAGTATTTGATATTTTTGCTGAAAAAATGTGAGTAGCTTTTGCTATTCTAGAAAAAATGCCAGGGCCCAGTTGTTCAAAACTAACGACGTCGTTAGTCAACTTATCGTTAAAACTTTGATCATTAAATAGGGCAAATATGCTGAAATTTTTGCTGAAAAAATGTGAGCAGCTTTTGCAGACGCAAAAGCTGCTCACATTTTTTCAGCAAAAATACCAAAATTTACTATATTGTACTTGCTAGAACAGTTAACAATATGACCACTAACGAGCTCATTAAGCTATCGATCCTTTGAACAACTGGCCCCAGCGTATTATATATTGAACTTGTCAGAACTGTTAATGTTTTGAACAAGAACAAGATCGTTAAGCTAACAATGCTTTGAGCAACTGGGCCCTGCTGATGGTCTAGGATAACAAATCCATGTGCAAAGTTCATATCTTTCATGGCTCAGAAAGTGAATTATCTTTCTGATGGCAATTTGTGATGTTTTTTCTTAAAACTTCTTTAAACATAGATTGTTGGTGCTCATTAGAGAACAGACAGTACCCACATTCTTCTTTTTTATGCCCTAAGAATGGTGGAAGGGGCATATAATGTTGCCCTTGTCCATCTATTATTCATCTGTGCATCTGATACTTAATCATGGAAATAATTTTCTTATTTTTGGATGGATTTTAAAATTATTTGGCAGAAATGCTAACCATCATGAGACGATGTGTCACGCACAAAACCCATATTCGTACCTCCAAGTTGAAGGTCGTACTTAGAGGAAAAAGTCCAAAAAAGGCCCGAAATTTAAACAGGGACAGTAACTTGCTTATTTCTGAATTGATTTTGAAATTACCTGGCAGAAATGTTCTCCATCATGACACCCAGGTCTGTACCTGGCAGTAAAAGGTAAAAGAAGGGTCTGAAACTTATATGCGGTCAATAACTTCCTTATTTCTGGATAGATTTTGAAATTGCTTGGCAGAAATGTTCACCAACATGAGACGATGTGTCACGCGCAAAACTCAGGTCCGTACCTCCAAGGTCAAGGTCATACTTTGAGGTCAAACGTAAAAAAGAGGGTCCAAAACTTAAACCCGGTCAATACCTTTTTTTAATTCTGTATGGATTTTGAAATAACTTTGCAGAAATTTTCACCATCATGACACTACGTGTCACATGCAAAACCCAAGTCCATATCTCCAAAGTCAAGGTCATACTTAGAGGTCAAATGTCAAAAAAGGGTCAAAACTTAGACAAAGTCAATAACTTTCTATGGATTAATACTAACATCAACATATTTTCAGGCAGGGCCATCCTGTGGACGCATTGCTAGTTGTTTTTTTTTAAGCTGTTATATGAAAATTAATGTACACCTCTGCAAACCCCTGGTTTTACTTTTCAAGTGGGTGTTCATTACATGCTTTTGTAAATGTGATGGATGTCACTTACTTTGCCTACTTCTTTGTGAAGATAATCATCCTAGTTTTTAGTTTGATTGACTTGCTTTTATAGAATGGTTTATATTTAGCACTGAAAATCTTTACTTAAGAAAAAAAAATAGCAAAATATTTTTGGTAAAAAGCTTAAGTCATGAGAACTTCAAAATGAAGCATTCTACTTAGTGATGTTCCAGAATTAATCATAGGGCAGGGTGGGAGACACTTTTGTTAAACCCCTTCCCCCCCCCCCCCCCCCCCCCCCATGAAATAAAACTTTGATGAATTGAGCACTGATGACTCGTAATACGGTTGTTTCAAACTCATTCTTGAGTCACTAGAAAGAAATTCCCACAACTGTAGATATACATATTTGGGATACTTTTCTTTGTCTTTAACATGTATGTCTTTATAATGTATGTTGTGTGTACTCATTAGGATCGCCTCAACGAGGCGATTCTAATGAGTACACACAACATACTATTAGTTTAAAGAGAATCAAAAAGGTATCCCTATTATGCCGCCTGACCTGACACTGTAAGTAACCATCAGTGGCTCAAACCACCCCTGTCTTGATTTTCGTGTTTCCAAAATTTGTTTGGTTTTCACGATTACATGTATTTCACTTATATCTAGCCTATCGTTATTCAGAGGTGGGTGAAAACTGGAGAGTCCAGAGAAAATCCACTTGACCTTCCGTTGCAGAACTTGGCATCTTACATGTGACCCAAGCCGGGATCGAACTACAGCGGTGAGAGACCTAGTAATTAAGAGTCAGTGCTCTTATCCATTAGGCCACGGCGGCTGCAGATTCTAAAGGTGTTTGAGCTGTTGAGGTTTGACTGTGCTGTTATTTTTTCCAGATTGTTTTATCAAACCCCAGTGGTGATGTCATAATCACAGATCCGGAGGAAGCCACTGTCATCATAAATAAGAACGATGATGCAAATGGTGTTTTAAGTCTCAAATCCTCAGCATACCTCACCCCACCTGTTGTACAGGTGAATGAAGATAATCAAACAAACATCATCTTTACTGTGCAACGTACTGCCGGCTCTTTTAATACAATCAGTGTTGATTGGAACATTATACGTGATGATGGTGGTTCAGGGGACGTCAGTCTGGATTTAAACCCAGTCTCAGGGACAGTAGCATTTGCCGAAAATGAGCGAGAGAAGATGATCTTATTATCTGTTTTACCGGACTTACTGCCGGAGCCTGCAGAGAGGTTTAGACTACGCCTGCTGCCGGAGACAGCTACTGGAGGGGCTAAGGTGGAGGGGATCACCTACGGTATTGTGGTTATTGAGGACAGCGATGATTTCTATGGTGAGGTCCAGTTTGATGAAGAGGAGAAACAGAAATTAGTCATGGTGAGCATATTACTATACTGAATCGAAAAAGAAACGCAACTCCAAATATAAATGCGAGTATTTGCAGAAATAATCATGTTTGCAGAAAATCGATTTAATGACCCAATAATATAATCATTCCTGATAGAGAGTTCAATTTCCAGTGAGAATGTTTGGAACACAAATCCGTTTTGTCATAGAGGTAGTCATTTCACGAGTTCAAAACATAAGCAGTTAATAGCGAGTATGTCCTCGGGTTGCATTCAGTCCTGCACGCACATGCCTGGTCATGGACAGGATTAAACGATTGATCTCAGCCTGGGGAATAGCATTCCACTCCAATATGAGTGCAAGACGCAAGGCTTGATGCGTTGTTGGCGGCTGGGGGCGGTTACGTACGCCTATTCAAGACGTCCCACAAATGTTCTATAGGAGAGGGATCTGGACTATACAGAGGCCAGTGCATCACGTCAATGTTGTTTTGCTGAAGAAACACAATGCTGAGCCTTGCTACATGCGCCCGAGCATTATCCTGTTGAAACATAACATTGTGCTGTCGTACATATGGAACAACTACCGGTTGTAAAATGACGTCAACGTAACACTGAGTCATCAAAGATCCTCATGCAGGAGTCTGACAGATATTGGAAAAATAATTTTATTCCATTTTTTGTTTCAGGATGCCAGTCCAAGAGCGTTACAGCTGGCTATCCAGAGGTTAAAGGGTACTGTAGGTGACCTTCACCTTAACCTCACAGCAATGTACACACCAAGTAGGGGAGGAACGGCAGGTAAAGTCAGCCTTGTCATTAGTATAGTAGAACTTGAATTCAAAGGCTCAAGCCCGATGGCTTGTTTACCATGGATGAGACTATAAGAATCTTAAATGGGTGTGAGGGGTGATGGAAAAATCCATCCCGAGGGACACTGTCCGGCATCACGAGGCTTGCCGAGTGATGCCAGACAGTGATCCCGAGGGACAGATTTTTCTGTCCACCCCTCATAACCATATTGGATTCTTTTTCTTGCATACCTTCCATTTCTTAAAGTGGATTTTAATGCTGCAGTCACTTCGGTTACCAACGTCTGCCATATTGTGTTGACACTGCAGAAATGTTTAGTGACGTTCTTGTGACGTCAACCTTAACGACGGCTTATACAAGGTCGTAATCAACCAGTGCATTTATCAAACACACGATTATATTCGATTTGGGGTCGGAACACCCGGGTCAGAACATAAATTTCTAATCCAGGGTAAAATCACGGATTTCCTTGTCTGGTGTGCAAGACGATTCCGTTCTTGAGTCCGCAGGGAATTCCTCCAAACATGATATAGGAATAATTTAAGGAAGTTTTCTTATTTTATCTTGCAAATGTATGCTGTGTGTACTCATTAGAATTGCCTCATAGAGTCTAATGAGTACACACACAATATATTTATAAAATAGAACACCAAAAAGATACCCAACAGTTATCTCCATTATGCCTCCTGGTATGGCACTAATAGTAACCCTCCGTGGTTCGAATTGTCGCTGTCTTAAACAAATGTCCATGGTCCCAAAGGGGTTCGAGCCATCGAAGTTTGACTGTAGTTGGTAGGAGGCTAACACATGTCTCAATTATAACTTCTTGAGTATCATTTCACATAATTCTCAAACACCCAGAGATTCAAACAAAATTTATCCAAAAATTGTTTAGTTTTTGCTTGCCAGTGCCATAAATCTTCGATGCATTAAAGAATTCTGGCTAAACTACAGTATATCGTGGCAAGAAAACAAAGACGTGATTGTTTTTTTGTTGACTTTGACCTCATTTTCAAGGTCAGTTTGTTTGTTTTTTTACATATTCATGGTGGGGAGTGGGGAGCATAGTTTATTTTTGCTGAAAATAGTTCTATTTTTCTTCTTTTTCAAAGAACTCTTAACTGCCAGGCAGATGATTCCGATGAAAGGGCCAGATTGATTTTCTCAGAAAAATGACAATTAAAAAAAAGGCAAGAAAAATGATATTTGGTCTGGAATCTAGAATCTGGGTACTTAAAAATCAAAGCACTGACAGCACTGGTGGGTCGATACTGTCTGAGTGCCGCTAAGCTGGAACAGTTCAGACCCTGATCAGATGCCACATTCTGATCCTTAAATTCCAGTACTGTAAGCAAACAGTGTAGACTTTGATTCTGCGGCATCTGATCTGGGTCTACACTTTTTGCCAAACCCAACACGATTCCAATCCAGATTCTATAGATATACTGCTTCCTCATGGCGATAAAAAAAATGTGGGCTATTTTCTATAAATAACCATTGCCTGGATTTTGCGACAAGTAAGTGATAGTCACGTGGACTTCAGCACTGAAAAGCTACTATGCTTTATAACTTTGGGTTGATTGATAAACAAACGTCCCCAAAAGATAACCGCCTTTTATCATATGACATCGCATCTGAGAATGTAATAACGCCATGTAATAAATTTGATAATCCACAAATGGATTAAATATGCAAATTAGATAGATATACCGAGTCATTAACTAAGGGCGGAATTTTGACATTTTTATTGAAAAATTTGTGAATAAAATGCGTTTCAAATGTCATATGATAAGTAGAATCTTGCATTTGTGCTAATGTATTATTATAGCCCCGCTTTGAAAAGTGGGGGCTATATTGGATTTGGCTTGTCCGGAATTCCGTCTGTCTGTCTGTCTGTCTGTAATATTTGATAGTGGGTACCTTGTGACCGCAACTCCTCTTACAGTTCTAGGTCAATCCTTTTGAAACTTTACAGGTGTTTTCATATAGGTCTGAAGATGTGCATACTCTTTTTTCATTATCCTTAAATAATTTTTTCCACTTATTTCACCTTTTTTAACTTAGACAATTTTTGAGATCTATTAATGTTAAAATGTATAGGGAATAGCTACCTTGTGACCGCAACTCCTCTGACAGTTCTTGGTCAATCCTTTTGAAACTTTTCAGGTGTTTTCATATAGGTCTGAAGATGTGCATATTTTTTTTTGATTATCCTTAAATATTTTTTTTTACTTATTTCACCTTTTTTAACTTAGACAATTTTTGAGATCTACTAATGTTAAAATGTATAGGGAGTAGCTACCTTGTGATCGCAACTCCTCTTACAGTTCTAGGTCAATCCTATTGAAACTTTACAGGTGTTTTCATATAGGTCTGAAGATGTGCATGTGCTTTTTTCATTATCCTAAAATTATTTTTTTCCACTTATTTCACTTTTTTTAACTTAGACAATTTTTGAGATCTTCTAATGTTAAAATGTATAGGGAGTAGCTACCTTGTGAACGCAACTCCTCTTACAGTTCTAGGCCGATCCTTTGAAACTTTTCACGTGTTTTCAAAGAGGTCTTAAGATGTGCATGTGGTTTTTTCATTATCCAAAACTTATTTTTTAACTTAGACTGTTTTTCAGATCTTATAACGCGAAAAGTCTATAAGGCGTAGGTACCTTGTTAATAGGGATTTAACCCTCTCACAAGTCTTTACCTTTATAAATTAATTCATGAGTCTTTCTCCTCTGACAGGGCTATAGCGGGGCTATAGTCAGATCCTCTGACAGTTCTAGGTGAATTTATTAAATGAGTTGAGGAAAAGGGATAAAATGCTCGGCAAAGCCTCACATTTTATCCCTTTTCCTCAACTCATTTAATAAATTCAATAATACATAAACACTTACGTTAGATCCTCTATATATGTTTCAGATGTACTAGAGAAGACATCATTTTCTATAGTGATATTAGAAGGTGAGCCGGAGTGGATAGAACATATTCATCTGCTGCCAGCTGCTTTCTTACAAGTGGGAGGGGTATTCTCTGCAGAAATAAAGAAAGTATCGCTAGTACCAGGTAGGTATCCAGAGCTGCAAGTGACTTTTAACTCTTTCAGCACCAAATTTATTTACACCCCTGCCCATCGGGGCTTGGAGAAATAGCTTGTGCAGCATGGTGCTACCACGCAGAGCTGAAACCGACCACGCACATGAGTATTGGTAAACCACTTAGAAGGTCTAAGCCTGCAAAGGCAAAATGGTGCATGTCGGACCATCCATGCATATAAACCCTTTTGGTGTCATTGAGTGGCAGGACTTGAGATGTCAATTTATCTCACTGTCGGGTAAAAGTCCCACAAAATTGAAAGCTGCATCTCCAAAATGACCTTAATAGTGTTGACAGGATGTTAAACCCAAAATCAAACAAACAATCAAAACCAAATTGTTTTTTTTTTACATTTTTAGTCTCTAGCATTTTCTACTACTTGAACTTGGAAAAGAAATGACAAAAAAAGTAACTATTTATTTTTACCAAAAACACATCTTACCTATTGATTTGTAGCAGCCTTGAGCTAGCTAATTCTTTTGTTTTATTTATCTAAAAGACAGAATCATTCCAGAACTCATGGTCACAAAAAGTGGCTAGGGCACTCTAGAAGGCTGTCTCAATTATGGGACTAGGGCACCTAAAGAACTATAGTGAAACAGAGCAGATATAGGCCATCATGCTTTTAACCCAAATAGTACCGGAAGCCCCTAAAGGGGTACCTTGGCAAACAGTGCAGGCCGTCGTATCTGATCAGGGCCTACACTGTTTGCCAAAAAAAGATACAGCCTTCCCAAACCAAAATTGCAAGCTTATTTTGCAAGCTTGCCACAAGTATGTGCATGCTTCTTTTGCAAGCTTGCCGCAAGTATGCATTTGGAACCTTTTGGCAAGCTTGCGCATGCTTGTGGCAAGCTTGCGGCAAGCTTGCTGCATGCTTGTCTGTGCAAGCTTGCGCAAGCATGCATATGGAACCTTTCTGAAAACTTGTGCAAGCTTGTGCATGCTTGTGCATTCTCGTCTTACCTGACTCTCCCTTGAAAAGAGCATGATAACACAAGCTTGCGCAAGCTTGCCCTACGGTTTTTTGAACCTAATTGAATTTAGTGTGACTGCTTAAATGCAGAGCTGAAACTGCAAAAACCATGTATACCATGTGAAGAAAAAAAAACAACAACAAAAAACATCACAAAAACATGCCTATATAATTTTGATACTCTTAAAAAAGTTAAACCCCAATTTTATGTAGTAAAACTGGGGTTTACCGGGGTATGCATTATTTTCTTATTTCTGCTAAAGTATATGGATTGTGGGCACTTCTTAGAACCCACTCTGTGACGCAGTTCTAAGGAGGTCCCACAGTCTATGTTTTGAGTAGCAATAAGAAAAATAGAGTTTTTTATCTGATTTTTTTTTTTTTCATTTTTTTTTGTGCAAAATTTCAATATATTTGAATAGGCAAGTTGTTGTAATGAGATAAGAGGAGATTGACCAACTGTAAGATCATGTAAAAGTTGGACACCAGAATAAAAAGTACATGTGGTGTCTTTACTCTAAAATGTGAAGAAGGCTGCTTTGCAAAAAGGAAATGCATATAAAGTGTAGCTGGAATGGCAAACAATGTAGACCCTGACCAGGTGTCTCCTGAAATAGCAGTCTGATCTGGGTCTTTATCTGGCTCTGTTCAAAACTAAGATCCTTTACAAAAGTTTTGTTATTCAACTTTACAAAGTGCTAATAATCTACTGAAATAGTGAAAAAAACACCAACCTTATGTTCAAACCACTGAAATCTGTCATGACATTTCCATGCACTACAGGCATGTCTTTTTAAACTATTCCATTTACATGTAAAACCCCAAAAACAGCACATGACTTTATGTATATTCCATAATTTAAATTCTCAAATGTCTTATACTGGCTTCCTTACATATGGTATAAAGGACTGAAATGTTTGGTTCCAAAGCAATAAAGAGACTTCTGTTAATTTAAACCATCTTGAATCCATGGCAACAAATTCCTCTGGGACTTGGTTACAAAGATCTCTCTTACCCATTCCAAGTTCTATGAAAGATTACAAAGATACTAAGTCCAAACTCATGTTTAAAAAGTTTAAGTATAAGCTTGCACTGGTGCATGCTTGCGCAAGCTTGCAGAAGCTTGCATTGATCATAAAATTTTCTACTTTTATGCGTGCATGATTGCGCAAGCTTGCAGGTAGCTTGCTGCATTCTTAGATTGTATTAATAAGCATGTGCAAGCATGCGGCATGCTTGCGGTATGCTTGCAACAAGCCTGCATTTTGGTTTGGGTTTTTCCAACTTAATTTTGAATGAAACACAACCTGACACCCCTAAATTTTGAAATGGACTCCTGCTTTATATAAGGAGAAAGATTCCAGTCGGTACAAAAAGGGTTAATTATCTGCTGCACTCTAGAAAAGGCGGATGTATTAGGAGGAGAACTGCATTTTACCGGAGATTGATTGTTTGTTTGTTTCTGTTGAGGTTTTACATCCCTGTAAACACTATGTAGGCCATTTTGGAGATGTTGCTTCTGATTTTGTGGGGTCCTTACCCGACATTGAGATGAAATGACATCCAAGCCCAACCGCCCAAAGAAATTGTTTGGGTTAAAGGTTACCAGAGATTGATTGTTTGTTTGTGTTGAGGTTTTACATCCCTGTAAACGCTGTGGAGGTCATTTTGGAGATGACATTTTGTAATGTCATCTCAAGCCCAACCACCCAAAGAAAACCCTCAGGTTTGAGGATAGGTCATACTCGCACTACTTTTCCTGGGCAGGCTTGGACCTAAGTGGTTTTCCACTGCTGTAGTTTGGTTGGTTGTAGCTCTGCGTGGAAGCACCATGCAGCCCAGTGTATTTCTCCAAGCCCCAGTGGGCGGGGGGAGCAGAGATTAATTGTGTCAAGTACATGCATGTGATTGCACTTGAGTACCGTATTCGGGCGTGTATTACCCGCAGTTTTTTTCCCTCAAATTACAGGCCCAAGTTCAGGGTGCGGGTAATCTGCCCGAATTATTTTTGGACCATTTTATTTTTAATTTTGTCAGCTGAAAATACGATGCATCTCGTGTAATGCTCTATCCTTTTACGATTACCGACATAAAAAGCGTTTAATTGTCCACTCAATTGTACTTACACATGCGTAATATAACAATCTCCATTACTAGCAAGCCCGATTTTGTGAGTACTATTCCTAAAACTCTGATTTTAAACGAAATAAACAAGCAAGTTCAACGCGAACATCAAAGTTTTCCGGCATCAAAACCGCCGCCCACAAACCACCGCTACAGTTTTTTTCTGCACGCGATCGGTAAATGACGTCATCGGACCCCAGCAACCCCACATGTGTCTATTGTTTTATCTTAATGGGGCGTATCTCTCTCATAAAAAATTGTTTGGAAACGGTAAAAATGTTCTCGATAGCAAAAGTTGTGGAAAACAGCGTTTTCCGTAAGCTCCGTGTCAAAACCAACAACAGCATACAGATGTGTTAACACAAATTAAAACGTTCAACTTTTCTCGCCAAGCGTCTGCTATTTGGCGCCAAAACATAACCATTTACGAGATAGTAGAATAGTCGTTTAGGAGCAATTAAATAATTTTCACATTGATTGCGGATTAAATTTTATGATTGGGGAATAAACGCAAATTAGAGACATAACTTGACCATATTTTCACACCTTATCGACACGCACCGCAGGGTGGCAATTATATGACAGGGATTAACAATAGTGTCATAATTGAACTGTTATAAATCATCAAACAGTGTAAATCCAAATCAGACGTCTGCGGCATCTTTATGATGTGTCTGATCTGGGACTGCACTGTTTGCCGATGTCCCAAAAAAGAGACGTCTGCGGCGCCTTTCTGAGGTGTCTGATCTGGGACTGCACTGTTTGCCGATGTCCCAAAAAAGGGCCGCGGGCATATGTGGGTTAATAAATAAATTACAATGGTGAACAGGTAAAGTTTTTTCAACATTTTGATGCAAAATACATGCTTTCTGGTGATACTCGCACGCACGTGCATTTTCCCGCCTTTTGAAGACGATCGTGCGTTCCGTTGTGTGTTACAAAAACGGGCCAAATTCTTACTTTTTCTCACTTACGCATCCGCCAAAATTTCAGCAAATGTTCCATGCGGGTAATACAACAGAATTACAGTTTTCCCCCCAGATTTTGGAAAAAAAAAGGGGGGTGCGGGTAGTACGCAAATGCGGGTAATACACACCCGAATACGGTATTTGCTTAAAGTAATTTTTTGCAAACTGTGTGGATCCAGATCAGACTGCTCCCGTAGGCAGTCTGATCTGGGCCCACACTGTTTGCCTGTATGCAAAAATATTTTGATAAGTTTGCAAGATAATTCTGCAGACGACATAAGCAGATGACATTTTCAGATGTAGTTTTTCTCGGCGTCTTAAAAGTTAATGAAATTGTTAACTTTAGTCATGCCAATTTCTCATTCGTGTTTAGACAGGGCAGTTTTATCACAGGGAAATTCTAGATCAAAATTTCATGAGAGAAAATTTATTTTATTAGACCAAAATTCATGAGAAATATAGCAGTCTTAATGAGAAATTTGTTCATTTTATGGCAGTTCATTAGCTACTTATTTTTCTGCCCCACCACAAAAAGTGGCAGGGTGTTACCCTCCGAAATTTTTAATGTCTGTGCATCTGTACATCCGTCTGACCATCTGTCAACGCTTCATAATTACATATCTGCTCCATAACTCTGATACCATTTTGAGGTATTTTCAAGAAAATTCACAAAAATGTACTATCAGACGACATTCAGAACATATGAACTGTAACTTTGATTTTCCTACATTTAGAGTTATTGCCCTTTGAACATTGAGCATATCCATTTCTACCATGTACTCGTGTTTGCTCCATAACTCTGATACCTTTAGAGATATTTTCATGAAACTACATACTATTGTAAAACAGGAGTTGATGTGCAGAATATATGAACCATAACTCTGGTTTGCTTACTTTTGGATTTTTTGCCCTTTGAAGATTGAGCTTAGTCATTTCTATCATGTACTCATGTCCACTCTGAACACAATAATCATAAATTAATTCTCAAATACCTGGTTTTGAAGTTTCGGCCCTTTGAACATTTGTTTCATATTTGACAGAGCTATGGCACTTGTTTGATGTAAGTGCAGTGGGAGCGATACTGACTAATAGGCACCCAATTGCACAAGGCTCCTAAATTTTTGCCTAGGCGCCTAAGTTTTTAATAAAAATGCCTATTAACTTCATGTAAAAATTTGGTTTTATTGCCATCTTTGGCAGCCATGTCTGTTTCCCTGTAGTGGCGGAACATGATGCAGTGCTTTTATTCCCTGAGATTTTTCCTTCTATCTGAAAGGTTTGGTCGAGATTTCTCAAAATCTTGCCAGAAAATAATCAGTATATTATTGCGGGAACTTGTTTATGTGACTGTAGTTTATTGCCCTTTATCCTTTAACCCTTGTCCTGCTGAATATTCAGATATGCCACACCCACTACTGATTATCAACCAATCAGATTATTTGTTACAAATTATTGCATCAAATTCACAATCTGAATGACAAACAATGTAGATCCTGATCAGATGGCTTCTTCAGAAGCCATCTGATCTGGATCTACATTGTTTGAAAGGTAAGGCATATCCGGGATCAGCAGGACAAGGGTTAACATTACAGAGCCACAAAATGGTGCCTTCAACAGCCCACGCATTGGACCCAGAAATAGTGCCACAATACAGGTCACAATAGATGAAGCTAATGGTGAGATAGGATTTGCTAGCACAGATCCTATGATTGTTGATGAACCCACTGATTCCCCAGCTGAGGTGAGATTGACGTTGACAAGGGAGGGAACCAGTGGGGAAGCAAGCATCAGCTGGACAATGATAAGGACTGGAACGCTGACAGCTGAGGATGCAGGGCCAACACTGGGCACAGTCATAATGCCAAAAGGTAAAGTAGGTCTTGCAACACATTACGCAAACACGCCTATACAAATACATCGCCACCTTTATCGCCGAAAAAATGAAAATTTTAAGATGAAAAATTGTGATATTTTTCTTATTTCCGCTCAAAATATAGATTGTGGGCACTCGTTAGAACCGCCTCATCGAGGTGGTTCTAACGTGTACCCACAATCTATATTTTAGAACAGAGATAAGAAAAATAAGGTTTACCCCCGTAAACCCCAGTTTTACTGTATAAAAGTGGGGATCAAGGGGGTCAAAATTATATAGACGTGTTTTCGTGATGTAGTGTATTCTTTCATGTGTCACAAATCATGAAATGGTAAATTTCCTGATGAAAAATTGTGATATTTTTCTTATTTATACTCAAAACATAGGTTGTGGGTGCACGTTAGAACCGCCCATAGGTTGTGGGTGCTCGTTAGAACCGGTTCTACCGAGTACCCACAACCTATGTCTTGGAGCAGAAATAAGAAAAATAATGTATTGAGGTGATTCTAAACAGTACCGTGAGGGTATGTCTTGGAGCAGAAATAAGAAAAATAATGTATACCCCATAAACCCTAGTTTTCTCTTTATAAAGTGGATGCACACTCCATATTTTTCAGTTCTGTGGTGTATTCCTTGCTTCCAAAGGATAACCCTTTTATAGAACATGGTTGACGTCACTACAGCTGGTGTCTGGGAATGTGTGGCATCCGTAAAAAGTCTCCCTGCTCTACATCATAGTGTAGTTAATATTTTCTTGTCCTTTAGGATCATTGATTCCATTGTGGAATTTTGAAAATATTTGAGGGTCACTGAGGAGGCCTAATTGGCCAAAACTAGCTAGTCTGGCCCAGAAAACATGCACACTCCATATTTTTCAGTTCTGTGGTGTATTCTTTGCTTCCAAAGGATAACCCATCACGAAAACACGCCTATATAATTTTGACCCCCTTGAACCTGACTTTTATATAGAAAAACTGGGGTTTATAGAGGTAAACATTATTTTTCTTATCGAGGCGGTTCTAACGAGTACCCACAATCTATATTTTGAGCAGAAATAAGAAAAATATCACATTTTTTTTTATCATAAAATCTTCATTTTTCGGCGAAAAAAATTACTATGTATTTGTATATGCGTGTTGTCATAATGCTTTTATAGAACATATTTACTGGGGTGTTTATTACACAGACTTGTTAAAGTGATTGGTTTTGACCTGCGGCAGAAAATGGTTGCACCCTCACAGCAGAGGGTGACCTGCTGAGGCTCAGATAATGTCTGCTTATTATACTGCAAAGAAAATTCCAGGCTTTTGATTGCTCACACAGCTTTTACATTTGCAAAAGCTGCTCATATGTTTTTCAGCAAAAGTATTAGTACATTTGCCATATTTAATGATCGAAATTTTGAACAATACATTAACTTCTGACATCGTTAGTTTTGAACAACTGGCCCCAGAGCGTTATACAAGCCAGCACATGTGAAAGTGCCGGCATTGTTTGCCAGTATCCCGTTTTGGGATTTTCCACATACAAGACAATTTGCATGAGATGTCAAGTCCTGTTTTCTAGGAAAAAATAAGAAAAATAGCAACAATTTTGTCCTCTGCTGAATTAGCATAGGGAGTGGTAATGGTTAAGTCAAACAACCTGTGTTATATCCAAACAAAGTGTCCAGATGAAAAATAAACATTTTAATCTATACATATTTTGGATCCATTTTAAACCATGTTTTATCCAAAACTGTGTTATAATGAAGACAAACAATGTTATAAGGAGATTTATGTGCGTATTAATGAGCTTTTTAACATGAACAGAACAATAACATTGAGGAGCCAGCTCCTAGGTTCAGAAGACACTTTAAGATAAAAAGATCAAAATTTATTGGTGGGGGTCATTTATTGCCATAACGAGCTGTGACTTATTTTCCTGTATTCATTCTAGGTAAATCAGAAATCGACCTGATAATCAGTGTATTACCAGACGACATTCCTGAACTGAATGAAAAGTTGACAGTAAATTTGACAGAAATACAGCCATTTCCTGCTCAGCGACTAAAGCCGGGAGCCACCAGTCGCCAAGTGATCATAAGTGAGAATGATAACCCAGGTGGAATATTCCAGTTTGACGAAAGTCACCTGTCTTCTTACACTCTGGCTGTAAGTATCTGCCTAGTCTCCAAACATCTTATGCTTAGTTTATACTAATTTATTTTAGTTTGATTGCAATGGAAGTTTCAAGCTTATTTAGTTGCTCTGAAACACTCATTCAGGATATTTTCACGCGTGCCAGAGAGAGGCAGTGACTATTACACCACTGCTATCCATTTACACTTGGGTGGAATGAGGCAGTGTCATTACATGTCTTGACCAAGGACACACCTCGATACCGGGAGCTGGATTAGAATACACAACCTCTCGATCATGAGTCGAACGCGTTAACCACTACCCTATCTTATACTTAACGGCTTACACCCCGGCATAGTCTCCAAACATCTTACGTTTAACATCTTACACGCTGGCTGTAAGTATCTGCCTAGTCTCTAAACATCTTACGCTTAACAGCTTACACACTGCCTGTAAGTATCTGCCTAGTCTCCAAACATCTTACGCTTAACCGCTTGCACTCTGGCTGTAAGTATCTGCCTAGTCTCCAAACATCTTACGCTTAACCGCTTGCACTCTGGCTGTAAGTACATCTTATGCTTAACATCTTGCACACTGGCTGTAAGTATCTGTGTAGTCTCCAAACATCTAATAGTTAACAGCTTACACTCTGGCTGTAAGTATCTGCCTAGTCTCCAAACATCTTACGCTTAACCTCTTGCACTCTGGCTGTAAGTACATCTTATGCTTAACATCTTGCACACTGGCTGTAAGTATCTGTGTAGTCTCCAAACATCTAATAGTTAACAGCTTACACTCTGGCTGTAAGTATCTGCCTAGTCTCCAAACATCTTACGCTTAACCGCTTGCACTCTGGCTGTAAGTACATCTTATGCTTAACATCTTGCACACTGGCTGTAAGTATCTGTGTAGTCTCCAAACATCTAATGCTTAACAGCTTACACTCTGGCTGTAAGTATCTGCCCAGTCTCCAAACATCTTACGCTTAACCGCTTGCACTCTGGCTGTAAGTACATCTTATGCTTAACATCTTGCACACTGTAAGTATCTGTGTAGTCTCCAAACATCTAATGCTTAACAGCTTACACTCTGGCTGTAAGTATCTGCCTAGTCTCCAAACATCTTATGCTTAACCGCTTGCACTCTGGCTGTAAGTACATCTTATGCTTAACATCTTGCACACTGGCTGTAAGTATCTGTGTAGTCTCCAAACATCTAATGCTTAACAGCTTACACTCTGGCTGTAAGTATCTGCCCAGTCTCCAAACATCTTACGCTTAACCGCTTGCACTCTGGCTGTAAGTACATCTTATGCTTAACATCTTGCACACTGTAAGTATCTGTGTAGTCTCCAAACATCTAATGCTTAACAGCTTACACTCTGGCTGTAAGTATCTGCCTAGTCTCCAAACATCTTGCGCTTAACCGCTTGCACTCTGGCTGTAAGTATCTGCCTAGTCTCCAAACATCTTACGCTTAACCGCATGCACTCTGGCTGTAAGTACATCTTATGCTTAACATCTTGCACACTGGCTGTAAGTATCTGTGTAGTCTCCAAACATCTAATGCTTAACAGCTTACACACTGGCTGTAAGTATCTGTGTAGTCTCCAAACATCTAATGCTTAACAGCTTACACACTGCCTGTAAGTATCTGCCTAGTCTCCAAACATCTTATGCTTAACCGCTTGCACTCTGGCTGTAAGTACATCTTATGCTTAATGTCTTGCACACTGGCTGTAAGTATCTGTGTAGTCTCTAAACATCTAATGCTTAACAGCTTACACTCTGGCTGTAAGTATCTGCCTAGTCTCCAAACATCTTACGCTTAACCGCTTGCACTCTGGCTGTAAGTACATCTTATGCTTAACATCTTGCACACTGGCTGTAAGTATCTGTGTAGTCTCCAAACATCTAATGCTTAACAGCTTACACTCTGGCTGTAAGTATCTGCCTAGTCTCCAAACATCTTACGCTTAACCTCTTGCACTCTGGCTGTAAGTACATCTTATGCTTAACATCTTGCACACTGGCTGTAAGTATCTGTGTAGTCTCCAAACATCTAATAGTTAACAGCTTACACTCTGGCTGTAAGTATCTGCCTAGTCTCCAAACATCTTACGCTTAACATCTTACACACCAGCTGCAAGTATCTGCCTAGTCTCCAGACATCTAATGCTTAACATCTTACATACTGGCTGTTAGTATCTGCCTAGTGTCCAAACATCTAATGCTTAACTTCTTACACTATGGGCCGCCGCCCCTCAGGGCTTGAAGAAATAGATGGGCTGCATGATGCTTCCACGCAGAGCTGAAACCGACCCGCACAGGTGTACTGGTAAACTGCTTAGAGGATCTAAGCCTGCCCAGGCAAAGCCGTGCGAGTTGGTCCGTCCATGCTTATTAACCCTATTGGTTTCATTGGGTGACAGGGCTTGAGATGTTACTTCATCTCATTGTCAGGTAAAAGTACTACAAAATTGGAAGCAACGTCTCCAAAATGGCCTTTACAGTCTTGAGGGGGGCATTAAACCTCAAATCAAACAAACAAATCATCTTACACTGTGGCTGTAAGGGTCTGCCTAGTCTCCAAACATACTACAGTTAACATCTTACACTCTGGCTGTAAGTATCTGCCCAGTCTCCAAACATCTTATGCTGAACATCTTACACTCTTTCTTTAAGTATCCGCCTAGTCTCCAAACATCTTACGCTTAACATCTTACAGACTGGCTGTAAGTATCCGCCTAGTCTCCAAACATCTTATGCTTAATATATTACACACTGGCTGTAAGTATCTGCCTAGTCTCCAAACAGCTTATGCTTAACATCTTACACACTGGCTGTAAGTATCCCCTGGTCTCCAAACAGCTTATGATTAACATCTTACACACTGGCTGTAAGTATCCCCCTGGTCTCCAAACAGCTTATGCTTAACATCTTACACACTGGCTGTAAGTATCCCCCTGGTCTCCAAACAGCTTATGCTTAACATCTTACACGCTGGCTGTAAGAATCCCCCTGGTCTCCAAACAGCTTATGCTTAACATCTTACACACTGGCTGTAAGTATCCCCTGGTCTCCAAACAGCTTATGCTTAACATCTTACACACTGGCTGTAAGTATCCCCTGGTCTCCAAACAGCTTATGCTTAACATCTTACACACTGGCTGTAAGTATCCCCTGGTCTCCAAACAGCTTATGATTAACATCTTACACACTGGCTGTAAGTATCTGCCTGGTCTCCAAACAGCTTATGCTTAACATCTTACACACTGGCTGTAAGTATCCCCTGGTCTCCAAACAGCTTATGCTTAACATCTTACACACTGGCTGTAAATATCCGCCTGGTCTCCAAACAGCTTATGCTTAACATCTTACACACTGGCTGTAAGTATCCCCTGGTCTCCAAACAGCTTATGCTTAACATCTTACACACTGGCTGTACGTATCCGCCTAGTCTCCAAACGGCTTATGCTTAACATCTTACACGCTGGCTGTAAGTATCCCCCTGGTCTCCAAACAGCTTATGCTTAACATCTTACACGCTGGCTGTAAGTATCCGCCTGGTCTCCAAACAGCTTATGCTTAACATCTTACACACTGGCTGAACGTATCCGCCTAGTCTCCAAACAGCTTATGCTTAACATCTTACACGCTGGCTGTAAGTATCCCCTGGTCTCCAAACAGCTTGTGCTTAACATCTTACACACTGGCTGTAAGTATCCGCCTGGTCTCCAAACAGCTTATGCTTAACATCTTACATACTGGCTGTACGTATCCGCCTGGTCTCCAAACAGCTTATGCTTAACATTTTTAGCTCACCTGAGCACGAAGTGCTCATGGTGAGCTATTGTGATCGGTCAATGTCCGTCGTGCGTCGTGTGTCGTGCGGCGTCAACAATTTGCTTTAAATGCTAACTCCTCCTAAACCCTTGAGCCAATTTCAATAAAACTTCATAGGAATATTGCTGAGGTGACCCTCTACAAAAATAGCTAAAATTGTTTTGCTCCGCTAAACAAGATGGCTGGCAGAGCTAAAAATAGAAAAATCTTTAAACATCAACTTCTCCTGTACCTTAAGGCCAATTTCATTCAAACTTTATAGGAATGTTGCTTAGGTGACCCTCTACCAAAATAGCTAAAATGTTTTCGCTCCGGTGAACAAAATGGCCACCAGAGCTAAAAATAGAAAATTCTTTAAACGACAACTCCTCCTGTCCCCTTTAGCCAAATTTATTCAAACTTCATAGGAATGTTGCTTAGGTGACCCTCTACTGAAATAGCTAAAACGGTATTGCTCTGATGAGCAAAATGGCCGCCATAGCTAAAAATAGAAAAACATCGTAAATTTGCTTCAAACACAAACTCCTCCTCAACCCTTGGGCCAATTTGATTCAAACTTCACAGGAATGTTGCCCAAATGACTCCCTACCAAAATAGCTAAAATCGTTGTGCTCTGACAAACAAGATGGTCGCCAGAGTTAAAAATAGAAAAAATCTCTAAAACGACAATTCCTCCTGTACCCTTGGGCCAATTTTATTCAAACTTCATAGGAATGTTGCTTAGATGACAATCTACTAAAATAGCAAAAAATAGAAAAACATCGTAAATTTGCTTCAAACACGAACTCCTCCTTTACCCTTGGGCCAATTTAATTCAAACTTCACAGGAATGTTATGTAGGTGATTCCCTAAAGAAATAGCTAAAATCATTCCGCTCTGACTAACAAGATGGCCGCCAGAGGTAAAAATAGAAAAATCTTCCAACGACTACTCCTCCTTTACCCTTGGGCCAATTTCATTCAAACTTCATAGGGGCTTAGATGACCCACTACCAAAATGGTTAAAACGTTTTTCGCTCTGTTGAGCAAAATGGCCGCCATAGCTAAAAACAGAAAAACTTTGTAAATTTATGTAAAAACGCGAATTCCTCCTCAACCCTTGGGCCAATTTGATTCAAACTTCACAGGAATGTTAGTTAGGTGACTCCCTACCAAAATAGCTAAAATCGTTCAATGTGGCGAACAAGATGGCCACCAGAGCTAAAAATTGAAAAAATCTTCAAACGACAACTCCTCCTTACCCCTTGGGTCAATATGATTCAAACTTCACAGGACTATTATGTGGTTGACTCCCTACCAAAACAGCTAAAATTGTTCCGCTCTGACTAACAAGATGGCCGCCAGAGCTAAATATAGAAAAATTCTTCAAACGACAATTCCTCCTTACCCCTTGGGCCAATTTGATTCAAACTTCACTGGAATATTATGTCGTTGACCCTCTACCATATTAGCTAAAATGATCCCGTTCCGATGAACAAAATGGCCACCAGAGCTAAAAATAGAAAAACATTGTAAATTTGCTTCAAACTTCACAGGAATGATGCTCAGGTGACTCCCTACCAAAATAGTTAAAACCATTCCACTCTGATAAACAAGATGGCCACCAGGGCTAAAAATAGAAAAAATCTTCATACGACAACTCCTCCTGTATCCTTGGGCCAATTACATTTAAACTTCATAGGAATGTTGCTTAGATGACTCTCTACTAAAATAGCTAAAATGGTCTCGCTCTGATGAACAATATGGCCGCCAGAGCTAAAAATAGAAAAACATTGTAAATTTGCTTCAAATGCGAACTATTCCTAAACCCTTGGTCAATTTGATTCAAACTTCAAAGGAATGTTGCCTAGTTGACACCCTACCAAAATAGCTAAGATCGCTCCACTCTGATCAACAAGATGGCCACCAGAGCTCAAAATAGAATGTACTAGAGGCAGTGACATTCAGGTGAGCGAATCAGGGCCTTCTGGGCCCTCTTGTTCACACTGGCTGTAAGTATCCGCCTAGTCTCCAAACAGCTTATGCTTAACATCTTACACACTGGCTGTAAGTATCCCCCTGGTCTCCAAACAGCTTATGCTTAACATCTTACATGCTGGCTGTAAGTATCCCCCTGGTCTCCAAACAGCTTATGCTTAACATCTTACACGCTGGCTGTAAGTATCCGCCTGGTCTCCAAACAGCTTATGCTTAACATCTTACACACTGGCTGTAAGTATCCCCTGGTCTCCAAACAGCTTATGCTTAACATCTTACACACTGGCTGTAAGTATCCGTCTCGTCTCCAAACGGCTTATGCTTAACATATTACACATTGGCTGTAAGTATCCCCTGGTCTCCAAACAGCTTATGCTTAACATCTTACACGCTGGCTGTAAGTATCCGCCTGGTCTCCAAACAGCTTATGCTTAACATCTTACACACTGGCTGTACGTATCCCCTGGTCTCCAAACAGCTTATGCTTAACATCTTACACGCTGGCTGTAAGTATCCGCCTGGTCTCCAAACAGCTTATGCTTAACATCTTACACACTGGCTGTAAGTATCCCCTGGTCTCCAAACAGCTTATGCTTAACATCTTACACGCTGGCTGTAAGTATCCCCTGGTCTCCAAACAGCTTATGCTTAACATCTTACACACTGGCTGTAAGTATCCGCCTGGTCGTCGTTCGTACGTACGTACGTCCGTCTTACCGGATAACTCCTCCTAGACGACTATAGATAGAAACTTGAAACTTTGGGAACTGATAGATCTTTGGTCTGGGGAGTGCATGACACTTCCGGAATTTTGATCACACCCCTACGGGGTGGGGCCCGCGGGGGTCAAAAATCAAAATTTCCAGAACATGGTCGTGTAATATATCAAAGCGAACAGCATGATGAGTTGAAAACATTACAACCAAAATTTGACCCCTGGGGTCAATTTTGAGGTCAGCAGAGATCAAAAAATGATTTTAACCCCTTTACCCCCATGCATTACTGTTACCGGATAACTCCTCCTAGACCGTCATAGATAGAAACTTGAAACTTTGTGAACTGATAACACTTTCGGAATTTTGATGCTACCCCTGGGAGTGGGGCCAGGGATGGGGCACCTTGGGGATAAAAAAATCAAAGTTTTCAGAACATGGTTGTGTAGCATATTAGATCGAACGGCATGATGAGTAGAATACATCACAATCAAAATTTTACCCCTCAGGTCAAACACCCCTAGGGGATGGCCCAGGGGGTGGGGCCCGTGGGGATATGCGATGGCTTGCCATCAACTGCGCGATTCTAGTTCTTTAAGTATCCGCCTAGTCTCCAAACATCTAATGCTCTGGCTGTAAGCATCTGCAGTGGCACAGATTTTATAGGTATTGCTAATGTGTGTATGTGAATTGTGGCAAGGTATAAGAAAGAGATTTTTAATACTGACATATTTTGACAATATTTCTTTGAATTCAGGCAGCAGTAGTGGATGCAGGTATTTTGTGCCTAAGCAGTTGCTTGGTGTCTTTGACAGTGTTATAAACTGTGCTCCACAACCTCATATAGTTTGAGTAACATGTCCTGCATAATTGCTGGAAAAAAGTGTTTGAGCTGTATACAGAGATCCCAGTTTAACAAAACATTGTTAGCTTAACAAGCTTGTTAGATGTCAAAATGTAACTATTCTAGCAATTACACTATCTATTAGCCGGCCTCTTTAGCTCAGTCGGATGCGCGTCTGACTGGTGATCAGGAGGATGTGCGTTCGATACCTGCCGGGTCGGCAACATTCTTTCGTGGAGATCAATCATTAAATCTTTTCTACAGTCATTCTCTCCCTTCCGCTGATTCAAGAAGGGTGGTTGTCAGTTTCTGGCGAAAGAATGTGCACTGTACTGGTGAACCGCTTATTTATAAGCCTGCCCAGGAAAAGTGTGAATAGGTAAACTGAGCGGCTCAAAAATGAGCTAAAATAGTGTTGACTGGGCTGTTAAACTCCAATACAAACAAACAGAACAATATCTAATACTCAGGGTATTTTGCTAGAAAAATGGGCCTAGCTTTTGCTAATTCAAATTCTTTTCACATTTTTTCAGCAAAAATATAGTATACATGTATTTGCCATATTAAATGATCAAAGTTTTAATATTTATCATATGACGTTGCGTCTGAGAATGTAATAACGCCATGTACTAAATTTAATAATCCACTGGTGGATTTAATGTGCAAATTAATTAGATTTGTCCTGTTATGTTACACATGCGATGTCCTTATCGACATCGCGATACTAGTGGCAGAATATTGACATTTTTTAAAAAAGAAATTGTGAATAAAATGTGTTTTAAATGTCTTATAATAAAAAGACTCTTACAGTAGTGCTCTTGTATTAATGAATTTATTCAACAGGTTCAGGAAAAGACATACCATAAATTGCTCAGCAAAGCCTCACATCTTATCCCTTTTCCTCAACATGTTTAATGAATTCAATAATACGCGAACACTCATTTAAGATCCTCTGTTAACTACAGTATTGTTATCCCTTAAACTGTCAAGAAAAACAAATCTGAAAATGTAGTCTGCTCATGTCGTCTGCTCAAACTTCTTGCAAACTTTTTAAAAATATTTTTGCATACCGGCAAACTGTGAAAGAGTGTGGGCCCAGATCAGACTGCTCCTCTAGGAGCAGTCTGATCTCAGCCCACACTGTTTGCTAAAAATGACTTTTAAGGTAACCGGCAGACCGTAAAGCAGACGTCAATTGTCGTGATTGGCATTTTATGGGTTACGTTTGGTACAACTGGGACCTTACTTTACCTTATGTATTTATAGGAGGGTGAATCTCCGTTAACCCTGACAGTGGTGCGAGATGGAGGAGCTCTGGTTCAGAGGTCAATCCAGTATATTATACCTGAAGCTGAAACGGAGTTCTATGGGGCCACTAATATTCTTGTGTTTCCTCCTGGTGTCAGGTCAAAGTCATTCTCTATCGCTGCTAAACAAGATGGAGTTCCGGAGGTAAATAGTGATATACAGTCCAACCTGTATTAAGCAATCACCAAAGGGATAAACAATATACGCTTGTTTATGATAGGTGTTTGCTTGAGACAGGTGAAATTTAATGCATTTGCCTTTTTGGGGAACCAAACACATGCTTGCTTAAGACAGGTTGCTTGCTAAATAGAGGTGGCCACTCAGACAGGTTTTACTGTACCTGCATGTCTTTTGAATTTAACATTAAATCAGAAAACAAACTTACGGTTCCAACATGTATTTTACGAGGGTCATCCAAAAATAATTGATCAATGCCTTATAACTATTAAAATAGGTTTTAAATACAGCTTACTTCTTCACAGAATGGATGACAGAATTCCATCTGCTTGGTAACGCTTCTATACTGGTTGCTAAGCAACTGAAGTTGATGCGTCGGACCTCTGCGTTCACGGCACACTCTCACTCGTCCAAACTGTCATAACGGTTTCCCCGTAAAGGTTCTTTCAACTTTGGAAACAGGTCGAAGTCGGGAGGAGACAAATCTGGCGAATACAGGGGGTGATCAAGCACTTCCCAGCCATACCCTTCCAACAGCTCCTTGACAACGTTACTTTTGTGTGGTGACGCGTTGTCGTGCAGAATTAACGGCGTGCAGTTAATAAGTTCTGAGCGCTTGCGGCGTAATGCTGGACGAAGTATTGTCCGTAGATACTTTTCATAATATTCTTTATTGACTGTTCGACCTGTTGGTACCGGGTGTGAGGTAAGAACGCCACGGAAATCATACGCAAATATCATCAACATCTTGGGACAATTCTGACTTCGGTGAAATTTTAATGGCCTCGGTGAATCTTTTGTATGCCATTCACTACTTTGCCGCTTTAATTCAGGCTCAAAAGACCGTATCCACGTTTCGTCGATTGCTACAATTCTCTGAAGCATTTCATCTCCTTCTTCTCCATACCTATGCAGGAGTGAGCGAGCGATTTTTACCCGATGGTGTTTTTCGGAATCTGACAGCATGTGAGGCACCCACCTGGCTGCAACTTTTCTCATTTTCAAACGTTCAGTCAGAATGGAATGTGCTGACCCATGGCTTATATCCAGTTCATGAGCTATCTGGGTGCATGTATATCTTCTATCATCATTCAATAGTTTCGCTAGTTTTTCAACATTTTCACCATCCGTTGCAGACACAGGCCTTCCGCACAGGTGCTTGTTGCTTACATTGCTCCTCCCATTATTAAATTCACGTACCCACCTTCTGATTGTACTATACGCAAGTACTGACGTTGGTACAACTTCTTCAAGAGAGTTTAGAATCTCAGGTGCGCCTTTTCCTCGTCTTGATTCAATCTTAATATACGTAATCTGTTCTTCCCGCGTCAGCGTGAACACGCAGTCCACCATTACGTTGCGATAAATGACGTCACGTAAAGATGACGTCACGTAACGTCGTGTTTTGGCGCGCAATCTTTGACGGAGATATTGATCAGCAATCGTGCCAAATATTAGATACGTACGTCAATAAATAAAAAAATTATAACCCACTGATCAGTTAATTTTGGATGACCCTCATACTTTAATTGCAGAGAATATCAGGGCGTCAAGTTACCTATATTTACCTATATTTTCCTATATTTCAGGCCATTACCTATAATAACCTATAAAATCCTATATTTTACCAAAATACCTATAAATACCTATAATTTGGAATTTTGGGTAAGCAAGGAATACAAAGTTTCTAAAAAAAATCTTTGACAGTAGATGTTTTCTATAATATTTGAGCTTAATAAGCTGTTTCCTTTTAGGAATTTGTATTCCTTTTTTGTGTAGTGACCCAGTCCAGACCAGCTTTTGGAAAGCTTTAAGCTAGTGGAAATTATGCTATTTTTTTTAAATTTGAAATGTTCAATTTTGATATTGTTTTTACTACTGTTTTTTTAGCAGGCGAGCTATTGTGATCAGTCACCGTCCGCCGTCCTTTAAATGACATCTCCTAAACCCCTGAATAGATTTTGACCAAACTTGAAAGAAATCATCTTTGGGTGGTCTTCTCTCAAAGTTGTTCAACAAATTTCAGTCCATGCTGAATTCCCACAGGCCCGTATGAAATTAAGTTACAGTATTTCTGCAGAAATATTGTGACAGGATTCTGACATAAAACCTGTATGAAAAATTTTCAAATAGAATTTCCACAAAGAATTTTCACTTAAATTTTGTCTTCAAGACAGGATTCAGGTGGGAATCAGTGTGGAAAAGCTTGTGAAATATTTAAATTAGCAGGAAAATTGATGCAGGAATCCTGTAGAAAAAAAAACAACAACAAAAAAAAACAGACAGGATTCCTGTATAAATTACTGACAGGATTCCTTCATGGTTCCTGCAGAATTCCTGAATGAATTATTGACAGGATTTCTGCCTGAGCTAGTGACAGTATTACTGTCTATATTCCTGCAGGATGCCTGCTAATTTAAATATTTGGTCCAGTTTCATTAACATAACACGATCATCTTAACATACACTGTAAAAATTTTGAGTTTTTATCTATACACAGTAAGGAAGGAATATACTTGTGATGGAAAAGAACATACAAAAACCTTGCATGCTACTTACATGTAACTCTTGAATTTGAATCCTTGGATTTCCAAAGATTCATTGTGATCTTTTCAGTCTGCAAACACATACATAAATATGTGGGTGGGTTGCGATCTTTGCAGTTTGCAAACATAAAACATTTGACACCCCACTAGTTAAGTATTTAATCAATTTAAAACACTGTTAATCTAAAATACCAAAAGTAACTCACAGTGTCTTCCAAAGTATAGTTGTAAATCCTTAGAACAGCTTTATACTTGTAAAGTTGTAAAGCAACACACAAGCAACACATCATCCCTGATGTCTTTGAATGTGTTATAGGAGTGCTCCCGCCAAAATATTTTTTCAGGATGTGATTTTGCTCTGTTTTTTACTTTTTAAACAAAAATTTGGTTAACATTTTCATGCAGAATTTCTGTTAAGATCTGGCCATTTTCCTTGTGGAATCTGTAACCAAATTCCGTGGACAGGAAAAAAGAGTTCCACCATGATTTCTGTAACTGTAAACAAAGACTCCATGTGGAATCATGTCTGAATTTTTTTGGTGGTTGCCTCGGCAAACAAATAGGGGAAAATAAGATTAAAACTTTAAAACTCTTCTTGTCTGAAACCAGAAGGCCAAGGTCTTTGATATTTGGTATGAAGCTTCATCTAGTGGGTCTCTACCAAGATTGTTCAAATCATAGCCCTAGGGCCAAAACTGGCACTGCCCCAGGGCCCACTGGTTTTACATAGGCTTATATAGGGAAAACCTGAAACCAGAAGGCCCAGGTGTTTGATATTTGGTATGATGCTTTGTATAGTGGACCTTGACCAAGATTGTGCAAATTATAGCCCTGGGGCCAAAGATGGGCCCTACACGGGGCCTACTTCTTACACTATGGATCACATGAGCAATCCGGGGCCATCAAAGCCTTCTTGTTTAAAGGGAAGAATGTCCCATTTTTATTCTGCCTGAATTGTCAGATAGACACAGTAGGGTTTTGTCATCTCTTGTTCCAAGAAATAGATAAGGTGGTTATAAGATGATATTTAAGTAGATCACTCAGTTCTGTATAAAACATACATTGAGGGCATTCATTAGAATCATCTACTAAGGACTGATTTTTATGGAGATTTATTTAAGATTTTTTCCTTAATTATAACCAGCTGACCACCTTATCTATTTCTATATGTTGTATTATTAATAAAAGAGAGAGCTGGTAGGTGGTGGTGGTGGAAAAAATACAAATCTGGCTTGTTTTCTTCAGTGTAGGCAACCTATAATATCCTATATTTCTGGTCGCTAGATACCTATATTTCTGGACCTAACCTATATTTTTGACTCCAAAAGTCACTTGACGCCCTGGAATATTCTTCCGAACATAGCTTGTCTCTCCTAAGTATTTGGACGCTTCACCCCCTTACAATACTTGGTCTTAATGGGAAAGGGAACACCTGTCAGATTTTTCTGCCATTTTTCTAAGGGAGACAACTTTTGGGACTTACTGTTTGCTTTTCTATAAACCCTGTCCCACTGAAAAAAGGGTCTACTCTTAAAGGAAAGAATTTGCTCCTCAGGAGCAAATTCTTTCCTTTAAGAGTTGACCCCTATTGACATGGGAGACAAAATTACTTTTGCAGGAGTTGCCTCCCCTGAAGTTGTATCCATTACCCTTAAAGGTGCATTATTGAGCTATCCGGAAAAAATGCTTCCAAAAATAAAATACAGAATAGCCGGTATTTTTCTTTAAAACAATACAAATGAATGAATGCATTTTATGCAAAAATGCGAACAATTATGATAACAGGTAAACAAGTTTGAGAGGGATTCCCTAACTAGGTTTCGAACACTAGTTAGATCTATTTTTAGTTCGTGACAAAAATAGAATCCCCATATATGACGTTATGCAACGATTTTTTTTTTGGCCTTGTTTGCTTAGGCCATGCCTGAATCGGAAAAAATATGACGCTGAATACCATGCCATGAGTAATGACACTCAGAGACGATACTGTCGCCATGTATGTGTAAAGTGACAGATTTATTTTTAGAACAGAAATTCCGAACACATCTTCAGAGCGAAGGATAAACTTGAATGAAAACGACCATTTTTACAAAGTTCTGAAGCTGTATTTGGCTCCAAAAGTGAACATATGACAAAGGAGTATGCATTGAAGATAAAAAACAGAAAAAAAAAATTGAGACCCGGTAGCTCAATAATGCACCTTTAATACAGCTGGATTTGTGGCAAGTACTGTAGATCCTGCTAAGAAGCTGTGTTCTGTGGCATCTCATCTAGGTCCACACTTTTTGCTCTGTCCTGTCTGTCCGAACACATATGGTATATACAGTAATGCAACTTTTTTGAATGTCACATGATTTTTCCTCATTTCTTAAATTGTTTTGTTTCTTTGATTTGAGGTTTAACATCTCCTTCAACACTCTAAAGGTCATTTTAGCCCAACATGGAGATGAAATGACATCTCAAGCCCTGTTGCCCAATGAAACCAATAGGTTTATAAGCATGGACGGTCCGGCTTGCACCGTTTTGCCGGGGCAAGCTTAGATCCTCTAAGCGGTATGCCAGTACTTGTGTGGGGGTCAGTTACAGCTCTGTGTGAAAGCATCATGCAGCCAATTTAATTCTTCAAGCCGCGATAGGCGGGGGCTGTCTCATTTTGTAAAGGAGTTTAAGAAGTTGCTTCTAACGGCAGCAGTTTCTTTTCCAATTTAGGCATTGACATCAAAGAAGCCATTTTTCTAACAATTTCCCAGGACATTCTGCACTGCCATATCTTAACACATTGTTTACTAGTGATCTTAACACATTGTTTACTCGTGGACTCTTCCATTGCTATATGTTGGACAAGACTTAGTCCATTTGTCAGGTAGGGCTATTTTTTCGTTTTGATTCTAATTTTTGACTGAAAATTCTGTTAGCAAATAGTACAGGCCCTGATCAGACGCCGCATTCTGCGGCCTCTGATCTAGGCCTGCACTGTTTGCCAAGGTATGCTTTTTAGGGTTTCCTGCCTGCAGTGGGTTAAGGAGTTGCTGAAGTTGAACATTGGGATAAGTTTTAGATGTCCTTGTAATTAAAACCTTACTTTATAACCCTAGAAATGGGATTTACCATTTAAAAAGAATACAGATTGATATGACCATCTTGTTGAATTACTTATTTTGTGTTTTTTTTTTTTTTTTTTTTTTTTTTATACCCCACCACATGATAGTGATGGGGTATTATGATAAACCGTCGAGTGTCTGTCCGTCCTTCTGTCTGTATGTCCATCCATCCATCCGCACCATTTCCAATCAATAACTTGAGTAATTTTCCAAGGATTTTATTCAAATTTTGCATACATGTTTACACCAGGAATGAGCGGTATGGGATTGTTAATGGGCAAAATCTGTTAACATTTGACAGAGTTACGGCCCTTTTTAGTTCAAAATAAGGGTTTTTTAGGCTTTTCCGATCAAAAATGCAAACATGTTTTCACGGATTTTCTTCAAATTTAATTATTTTGTATATACATTGGTATTGGGTATGAGTGGTTTGGGATTGTTAATGGGCAAAATATGTTAACATTTAACGGAGTTATGGCTGTTAACAATTCCCATTGAATAGTTATTGGGCTCTTATTCCTTTACTAAATGGAAATATATGTATGAAACTTCACTGATATATAGACCACCATAAGAACCAGCTTTTGGATTGTTAATAGGCAAAATGTGTTAACATTTGACAGAGTTATTACCGTTAACAATTTCCATTTAATGTTTTTTGGACTCTTATTCGTTTATTTTATGGAATAATTGGATGAAATTTTGTATATATATTGGAATTGGGAATGTGTGGTTTGGGAATTGCTCATGGCATAAATACATTAACATTTGGCAGAGTTGTTGTCGTTAACAATTACCATTAAATGGGTTTTGAACACTTATTCCATTACTTTTGTTTTTGTTTGAGTTGATGTTTAACGTCCCCGTCAACACTGTAAAGGTCATTTTGGAGACGTTGCTTCCATTTTGTGGGACTTTTACCCGACATTTAGATGAAATGACATCTCAAGCCCTGTCGCCCAATGAAACCAATATGGGTTTATTAGCATGGACGGTCCGCCTTGCATCGCGGTTCCTGGGCATGCTTAGATCCTCTGAGCTCTTTACCAGTACTAGTGTGCGGGCCGGATTCAGCTCTGCGTTAAAGCATCATGCAGCCCATATATTTCTTCAAGCCCCTATGGGCGGGGGCCGTATTCCATTACTAAATGGAATATATGGATGAAACTTCACAGATATTTAGACCACGATAGGAAGAATGTTTAGTATTGTTAATTGGCAAAATACATTAACATATTTGACAGTTATGGCTGTGTTGGTTGGTTGATTTGAGGTTTAACGTCCCCGTCAACACTGTTAAGGTCATTTTGGAGACGTTGCTTCCAATTTTGTGGGACTTTTACCCGACATTGAGATGAAATGACATCTCAAGCCCTGTCGCCCAATGAAACCAATAGGGTTTATTAGCATGGACGGTCCGCCTCGCACCGCGGTTCTTGGGCAGGCTTAGATACTCTAAGCCGTTTACCAGTACTAGTGTGCGGGCCGGATTCAGCTCTGCGTGGAAGCATCATGCAGCCCATATATTTCTTCAAGCCCCTATGGGCGGGGGCCGGTTATGGCTGTGTACAAGTCCCATTAAATGCTTTTTGGGCTCTTATTTCTTAACTTAATGGAATATATGGATGAAACTTCTCATATATGTACTATTAAAGGAAGCATGTTTGGCAAAATATGTTAACATCTTTGTCAGAGTTATGGCCGTTAACAATTCTCATTAAATGGGTTTTGTTTTTTATTTGTTTACTGAATGGAATATTTGAGTAAAAATTCATAGATATATAGACCATTTATAGAAGCATGGTTGGGATGGTTATTGTGCAAAATGAGTTAACATTTGGCAGAGTTACAGTTTTTAACAATTTCCATTAAATAGTTTTTGGACTTTTATTCATGTATTTATTTTCTATGTAAGAAATGTTTTTTGGCCCATAGCCGCTTCACTATATGGAATACTTTGATAAAATTTTACAGATATATAGATCACTAAAGGAAGCCTGTTGTGGTCATGGATCGAACCATATTGGCCTGCAGTGGTGGGGTATCAAGCAGTGTTAGTGACGCTTTTATTTTTTACTGAAATAGCCTATTCTATAAGGGCTATTAACTACAGCTGTATTTTTTTTGTGGCATGTTGTGATAATTTACCTTTATTTTTTGGCCTATTTCAGCTGGAAGAAACCTTCACAGTAGAACTGCAGAACTTCAGAAATGAGACAGCAGTCATAGGGTCAAGGTCAAGCATAACTGTGAAGGTCTCACAAAATGACAAGCCCTTTGGTGTGATACAGTTCAGAAATACAAGTTTAATCACTCGTATCAGTAAGTGTCATATTTGTACAATAATGTTGGATAATAAATTTTGGGGGTGATTTGGGGTGATTGTTATTAACAATCACCCCATAGTCCAGGGCTTTACGGGACGCAAGATCCTGCGTCCATATACGCATATTTTCCCGCCTGTACGCCGAAATTTTTTACACCTACGTCCGACGGGATGCACATTTTTTGTCATTAAAAAAAATTAAATCTGGTATTTCCCCGCTTCTAATTTCGGAAATGACCAAGTCATGTATTTATATCGACTAATAAACGGTGGTGTTATTTTGATCGGCCAATCATAATGCTTCTTCCTGTGTAACTAAGCGATAAAACGCTGTATTCGGAATGTTCGGAACTTATCATTAGTTAGAGCCCAAACTTTCACACCCACTCAATAAGCAAGTTCAAGGCGAACATCAAAGTTCTCCGCCATCCCAAATTGCCATGAAATCAACCGTCCACAAACCGCCAATACCGTTTTTCTGCACACGATCAGTAAATGACGTCATTCGACCCCAGCAACCCCACATGTTTAATGTCATTGTTTTATTTTAATGAGGCGAATTTCTCCCTTAAAAATTGTTTGCAACCGGTAAAAAAATATTTTCTCGAGAGCTAAACAGTTGTGGGTAGAGATGCATAGAGAATGGGGCCTTGCATAATTACCAACTTATCCCCGGAAGCTCCTTGTCAATCACCAACAACAGCATACAGATGTGTTTACACAAATTAAAGCGTTTGACTTTTCCCGCCAAGCATCTGCTTATTTTGCGCCAAACCATAACCATGCATGTGACAGTAGAATAGTCCGTTTTTATTATGCATACATCTACCGTTAGATGTAGCTAACGTCTTAGGAGCGATTAAATCATTTTTACATTGATTGTGGATTAGATTTTATGATTGAGGGATAAATGCCAATTAGAGACATAACTTAATCTTATTTTCACACCTTGTCACAAGGAACATTGTGGGCTTACTGAAAGCGCAGGGGGCTTGTGTTTACAGTGTAATAGTAGACTAATCCGTGACAAATACGGTCGGAGTATATAACACGATTCGGTTAACTAACACGGTCCCAAATATGACCAACTCATTATATGCATATAGGTCCGTTGGTTGGACCCGAAGTTCCTTGTTATAACCAGGTTAAGGTGCATTCTGAAAATCGGGATGACCGGAGACAATCTTAAGGAGGGTCAGTCCTCTGAGTCATGGCCAGCAGTCCCTGATACCGAGGGTTCTACTAGAAGTTCAACATCGTCGGCTGACTCGACCCAAAAATGTGCAGCCAAACGTGATTGGCATTTCAAGTCTGTTTGGCTTCAAAACTATAAATTCAACTTAAATAGTTCTACTGAACTTTTCAAAGAAGAAATCTCTCAGACAAAAGTTACCAAAAACAGCAAGAGTTACTCTTTTCTTTTTGGTATATCAATCATGCAGTAAGGATATGCTGCATTCTGTTTTCTTCTTTTATATATTAATTATAAAAGAACATTAACCTGGAATATAGGTGTTATCAAATTATTCTATGCGCCTGGACCCCTAATATTTGAGGTTGGACCCCTGTTTTGTTTTAAACCTGCGTCCACTGGACCCCTAAAATCTAAAAACCAATGTAAAACCCTGATAGTCAATTGAAGATTGAACTTTTGGCTTATACAAACTGCTTTATCACCACAAACGAACATAGTGAGAAAATATTGCTTCATACAGTAGACTCTCCTTATCTCAAACTTTGATATCTCAAACAACGGCTTAAGTCAAACTAAATTTCTGCACTGTTTTGTTAGTTTTGCTATATGTTCTTTAGATCTCAACTGTTTTATCTCAAACTTCTTTGATCACAAACCAAATATTCCAGTGTCTTCGAGTTTGAGATAACGAGAGTCGACTGTATCTAAAAACAAAACGGCCAACAGAAGGAAATATTTCAACTTCTATGTTCTACCAATTTATGCAAGTTCTTTCGTCTATTTGTGTATTATGTTTTATAAAAAGTCGGGTTGATATGGGTTTTCATTACACAGAGATTTGTATTAACCCATAAGGTGCCAAGGAAAACTTCACTTGAAAATGTCGTCTGCTAAATTGTTTTGCAAACATTTTGAAAATAATTTTGCATACAGGCAGACAGTGTGGGCCCAGATCAGACTGCTCCTATAGGAGCAGTCTGATCTGGGTCCACTCTGTATGCAAAAAAAAAAAAAATCATTACTTTTAAGGTAACTGGCAGACGGCAAAGCAGACGACAATTGTCATGATTGGCATTTTATGGGTTAATCCATAAGATGCCAAGAAAAACTGCATCTGAAAATGTTTTTTGTTTATGTTGTCTGCTGCATCTTCTTGCAAACATTTGAAACATATTTTTGCCCACAAGCAAACAGTGTATACCCTGATCAGACTGCTCCTTTAGGAGCAGTCTGATCTGGGTCTACACTGTTTGCAAATATGACTTTTACCAGCAGATGACAAAGCAGACAACCGTTGTTCAGTTATGATTGGCATCTTATGGGTGAAAAATCAAGACACCCAGACTGTGTTTTTTTCTTAGAGAAATTGCCCCCCATCTCTCCGACTAATACCATATAAAAGTCGGGCAAGTGGGGTATCACATTTCCACATGATTATGATTTTGACCAAAAAATACCCCAGAGAGACCAGTAAAATGATGCTAAGTTATGCAATTGCCAGGTATTGCTGATAAGACAATTAATTAGAGGTTATTAGAAGTCTATACTAAAAGGGGGTCTTTCATCTGTGCCCATGTATGTTTTTTCTTTAAACTTTGTATATTAATAACTCAGCATATACAACCTATAAAAATGTATTTAATAAATTATATAAATCAAAGTAGGACTCAGGAGGCCACTCTAACTGACTCCCTCCATGAGCTGGTGTCTGTCTCTAAATAAGTGCGTCTTAAATCTTATGTTTTATTTAGTTTCAAGATCTGTGAACTGGATTGAATGCATAACTCCATAGGCATTTCTTTGATACTAAAAAAACCTTTTGAATTAATTAAAGTTTACATTTTCTGATAAAATAATTATCAAAAATCTCATTTTTTAATTAAAATTTTAAAAAATTATTAAAATTCAATCCCTTAGATAAATATGTTCTAGTCTTTGTCAAGATATCATTTTGTTAGGAAAACTTGCCATATGTATCTTCTTTAGCTATGCCAAATTTCATGAAAAACACTGTAGATGTACACCTTTAATGGATGTAAGTCGTTTCTACAAAATTTACTATTTTATTGAAATCATCCAAGAACCTTACAAAAAGGCAATTCGTAACACTTACATAATAAAAATGAGATTATACAAATCAAAATGAATACATACTGAGCTGATCTAGCTTAGAAACTATTAAAATATCATGAAATTCTGATATTTTCCTTTCATTTATACACTATGATCTATCCAAAATAGTAGATAGTAAAACACTAAATCAAAAGGTATTCTAATCAACAAATTAGGCTTAATAACATATATTGTTTTTTTATTAGCAGCAAAATTATTGTGAACATGTGCAACTTTATTTATTGACTTTGCATAAGTCATGCTACTCAAATAGGTGTAAGGCAAGGAGATCCATTATTTTCATATCCATACCAAGCTGGTATGCAAGGATGCAATGGTCAGTGGTTTGTTGTTACTAGTAAAACAGTTCTGTTGATAAATCCATGGCCAGATTAAGCCTTAAGTATACTCTGTCTTCATGAACGTTGGATTATTATCCTAACAAAAAAAGTTACAGTAATTACTGGTTAGTATTCTCAAAAATCGAAATGTCACTGATATTGAGTTTCTGTTGCAAAAGATATCATCGATGGATGAGGTGCAGAATATTTGGTGTAAACAAAGCTGTCCCATGACCTAGAGAAATTTTGCTATTAGACAGGGAGAGAAACAGTTTCCTTCCTTATAGTACACATGCATAAATATGTCTCTTTTCTGCATTGGTATTGTAATTGTTGACGTTTCTTTAGTGTCTTATTTTTCTATTTACTTTATCAATATAGTGGTTAATTTATCGGAAGCGAGCTTTTAGTATTTTTTTCTGGTTGTAAAACTTTTAACCACTTCTTGAATGTTTCTGCTGAATGCAAGTTCACTGTTTTTTTAAGCACTGTTCGTGCTTGCTTTTTGTTCTTTAATAATTACCAGTACATTTCTGTGCAATGTATCTCTCAGCTTAGAAAGAGCACTGCAGTGTTTGGACAGAAAAAAGCATCACAATGTATTTACTGAAAATAACCAGTGCTTCAGGTGAAGTGCACGACCTGCCGGATGCTTTTAGCTTTATGAGTGTTACCATATATGGGTATGGCGGCCATTTTGGTCATGTGACCTGGACCTAAAACGGTTCCCCCAATAAATGCGCCTTTTCGTAAGGAGCAAAAATATATCTTATACTTTAGTACTGTATTCTTAATCGTTTGCAGGATAAAATGCATTCTTACTTTTCCAATACAAAAGCATATGTGTCAAAGTTTGACCTAGGCACAAAGAATGTCCAGGTCAACCCAGGGTCACCATTTTAGCAATTTATGATGGGCCTCCGTCCCAGATGCTATTTATCAAGTTTCGTGGAAATCTGCCCAGTGGTTCTGGAGAAGACTATTTTTGAAGGGTTTTTTCCATATATGGCTTGGCGGCCATTTTGGTCATGCGACCTGGACCCCATGAGCAAATTTTGGTTTTACCCATCCCATAGAGGCTCCATATGAAATTTGACCTCAATCGGCCCAACGGTTTCTGAGCAGAAGCAGTTCGAAAATGTTCACATTTTTTCGCCTCCGCGAGGCTATACTAAATGGAATGTAATATTTGGCAAGTTCATTGGTTAGATCTCATGATATCTATCAGTATGCCAAAAATTATTTAAATATTCCAATCGGTTAAGTCACTATCACCAATTTTCACAAACGGGTTACGGACGGACAGACAGACTGACAGAATGACACGGTGATTTTAGGGCACTCTTAGAAAATCAACCGACTTCAGTCGGTTGCTTTTTCTGCAGGCCGTGCAACTTAAAATCCTATGAGTAATGCGATAATTAATCGCAGATTGAATAATTATTATCAACAGTTTAAATGCTTCTTGATATCTTACATAATGTGCTTTGTAATTACTGCAACAACTGCTGAGATAGGTAAATGAAGTGAAAGACCTATACAAATATATAGACAAGACAATCATGATCACATAAGTTTTCGAACACTGACAAATATACAATCATGTGAATTGTAAAAGCAAATTCAAATGGCTTTGGAATACAGCTTCAGGAAGCTGTTTGATATCGTTCATAGGGGCTATACAAAAAAGATAGATTGGCTAGTGCCTATGCAGTTACAAATTCTGAAAACTTAATGTCCAGGAAAAGTAATCTCAAGTGTTATTGATTTTCCCTAGAGTAAACCTTTCTTTTTAAATGGACAGTTAGGGTTAAATAAACAAACAACAGTTGGACTTGAGAGTCATTTATCTCGCGTCGGATAACAAATCTCACAAAATCTGAAGGGCATGTTCTAATTTCTGGCCTGGCTTGGTCTGGCCCGGTCTGGCCTCTCGCGACCTATTTAATTTCAATGACATAACGCTTCGGGCCGGGCCAGGCCAGGCCAGTATTGGAATTAACATCAGAAGGAGTGTTCAGGTCAAGAACCTAGACACCCCATCCCTTGAGACAAGTTACTTGCAGTTGGCACTACAGTGTACAGGTAATCATTATAATGTCAATAAAACCACAGGTTGCTATTCTAGCAATGGTATGGCTGTGATGTTGTTTCTTTGGTTTTGTAATTTATCTTTGATTTAATTTGAAAGAAAAAGAACTTTATAAATGGGTTTGGATTGGTAATTATTTTGAGCATCAAGCTATCCTGTTTAACAGTGATTTACAGAAAAAATAAAACAAGGCACTGACAGCACCGGTTGGGTGGATCATCTCTTGAGTGTAAGGTCGGTGTGGAGACCCTGATCAGATGCTGCACTCTGTGGCGTCATATCTGGGACTAGCAACAGTAGGCAGACCTAATGTGGTCAGTATTTCAAGTCCTACAGTTCAAATTGACCTTCAAACAGTATGTAGGCCCAGATGAAATAGCTCATGTTTGTTTAGGATTTTAACGGCCCAGTCGACACTATTTTAGGTAATTTTGAGCCGATCAGTTTACCCATCCACTCTTTTCCTGGGCAGGCTTATGCGTAAGCGGCTAACCGGTACAGTGCACATTCTTTTTGTCAGAAACTGACAACTGCCCTTCTTGAATCAGCGGAAAGGAGATAATTACCGTAGAAACTTTTTCATGATCAATATCCACGAAAGAATGTTGCCGACCCCTGCAGGTATCGAACCCGCGTCCTCCTGATCACCAGTCAGCCGCGCATGATGATAGCTCATGACAGTCATTTCTTCTGGATCTGATTGGCAGTTTGATTTTGGTCGATTTTGGGATGATTATTTGTCAATCGACTAAATGTTATTAACGCAGAAGCTCTTCAGTGCTAATTAGCACAGAAGCGAAAACCGGATTACCCGAAGAAAAACCACCTGATCTTCCGTTGCAGAACTTTTCTCACATGTGATCCGAGTCAGGCTCGAACCCACAGCGATGAGAGACCTAATGATTAAGAGTCAGTGCGCTTATCCACTAGGCCACGGAGACCCGTTATTTATAGATTATAGCTACGCTATTCTAGTCTCTGTGACAACAAAGTGCTGTGTTAAAGATAGCTTTTTGAAAAACATTCACTCTGCGCATTTGTTGGGACATAGGCAAACAGTTTAGACCCAGATCAATTGGCAAAGACCGTTGCGTCTGATCAGGCCCTACACTGTTTGCATACAGTTTAGAAATTTAAACGTAAATGAAGCAGCCTAATTTAGTCCCTTTTTATGATATTTTTTTCACGAAAATTAACAAACAAGTGCTGTCAGTGCTTTGATTGTAATTTTATTGATTTAGACACCCATTGCTGGCTAGTTTCTGTGATAAGGCTGTGAAAATGGCAGTATTACAGTAAGTTCCTGTCCTTTAAGCAAACACTATAGACACTGGTTAGACCCCTCCCCATTCTATAGCTCCTGATATTGGTCTACACTGTTTGTCCAACCCAACTCTCCCGCCCAGTCTTACTTCCTGACACAACACTCTGACATCACAAAGACAAGAACAGCACCGTTATAAACGAAGCCGCCGTGGTGTAGTGGTTATGCTACTCGCTTCATAAACCACGGGTCGTGGGTTCGATCCCGGGCTTTTCCAGATTTTCGGATGAGTCTTTAAACCGAGGTCTCATCTCTGTATGACATTAGCTGTTGATGGAACGTAAAACTTAAATACACACACACAGCACAGTTATAAACAACCGATATAGTCATGTAGGCATCAGTATATACTCGCACCGCTTTATCTGGACAGACTTAGACCCCCTAAGTCTGCCCAGCCAAAGCGTCGCGAGTCGGCCCGTACATGCTTATAAACCCTATTGGTTTCATTGGGCGCTAGGGATTGAGGTGTCATTTCATCTCAATGTCGGGTAAAAGTCCCACAAAATTGGAAGCAACGTCTCCAAAATGACCTTTACAGTGTTGACGGGAAGTTAAACCTAAAATCAAACAAACAAACAAACAACTGAGTAACCACGATATCCATTTCATTACATTTGTTTTTTCTGTTTATTTGGATTTCAACTGCCCAGTCAACACCATTTAGATCATATTGATTTGGGTTATTTACCGTACCACACATTTTATCAGCAGGATTCTACAAAAGCGGTTAACCAGTACAGTACACATTCTTTTAGAAGCCTCGTTCAGCTTCTCGTTTCATTAACCAAAGGGTCGCGGACTGCAGCCCGGGCTTCTCCAGACTTTCGGTTAACCTTGATTGTTTTGGGTTTAACTACGCGTTTATCCTTGTGGACAGTTTTGTGTCGTCTCCCAGAAAATGTCGCCTCCCAGAAAAAGGGAGAAAAGAGATACTCGTACAGTAGAGGGGATAAAGTGATGGACAGGGAAGCACTGTGCTGTGGAAAGAACTTTTCCTGTGAAACATTGACTCTGATCATGCCCTGGGATATAAGCAAACAGTATAGACTCAGATCAGATGTCAGATACAGTGATGTACATCTGATCAGGATCTATAATGGGATTCAGCCCAACAAACAAAGGTCACCTATTGCCAGTAGTCACTGAAAAAGTTTTATATATACATAAGAAAAGTCTTTTTATCAGCAAGGAGTTTCTCAGCATTTTGTGTATAAATAAATAAATAAATAAATAAATAAATAAATAAATAAATAAATAAAATCAGTGGACATGTACAGCTTGCTCCTACCTACAATTACCTTCAAAACAATGTAACTACTGTCTGTCTGTCTGCAATGCCTGTCTTCCACTGCATGCCTACTTGTTGCTATACCTGCTTACCTGCCAATTTTTGTAAGTGCATACAACTAACCAAAAAATGGGAGACTGAGTAGCAGGGACTTGTTTCATAGAGAACATAAACTAGCCTCTACCTGTAGGCTGCACTCAGTGATGGTACAGAGCAGTGCCTTTGCGTTTAACTGACCAGTCTGATATGACCTTGGCTGTTTACTGGGCCGTAAAACTACAACACACAATATAACTACCTACCTAACTACAATTATCTGCCCAGCTACTATGTACCATGTGCAACAAACAAAAGAGAGGCAACATGTGTGCAGTCTGGTTATAGAGCCTTTGTGACCTGCATCAACATCAGATCTCGAGAATTCATAGGTTACAAATGAAATAAGGTACGTATTCATCAATGGAATCTATGCTTCTACCTTGGACGGGCATAACTTGAAAATGCCTTTTCTACCGCCACATCCCTATTCAACTCATTTGCATGTTTATGCCACCTTATACCCTACTGACCCCGATAGCTCAGTAATAGAGCGTCCACTGTCGCGGGTTCGATCCCAAACCGCGCTTGCAAAACGGTACTAGGCGCTCCCTTGCTTTAGCGCCCCCTTGTTCTAGGAAGATAAATGGAGGAAAGGTAAGAATTTATCAAAGGATCCGCATGAGCTTATTGTATTTGTTTTGGATATGCGACGTTAAATATATTTTTCCCCACAGCGCTACATTTTTTTTTTGCAAACAGTGTAGAACCTGATCAGATGACGTGTTCCGTGACAATTAAACTATATGGGCCTGCACTGTTTTCCAAAGTCACATTTATATACAGGTTGCTAGGCATAAACAGGTATTCCTGTACACATCTCTGATTACTGGAGTAAATCAATGGCAACAACAAGCAACTTGTCTCAAGGGATGGAGTGTCAAGGTTCATGACCTGAACACCCCTCCTGATGTTAGTTTTAAATATTGGCCTGGCCTGGCTGGCCCTGACGTATTATGTCATCTGAGTTAAATAGGTCATAAGGAGCCAGACCGGGCCAGACCAAGCCAGGCCAGAAATTAGAACATGCCAATCTGAAGCAACATCTAAAGTGGCTGGTATGTTGTTGATTTGAATGTTAAATCTAAACATCACCTTAGCACCATTAGCAAATTGGTCAAGAAAGACAGAAAGAAAACTGTGCACATGATTACATGGATGCGTTTGATGACGTTTGTCATCAAAACCTTTGCGGTATAGTTCTGTAGACAAAATAGTTTGTTCCATAGGGGGGAAATTTACTGAAATGGATGTTTTGAAATAATACTTATAATTATGCTATGAACTACTTACACAAACCATACTATACTATAGCCATCCAAATTGAAAGCAATAGTAAAGTATTATTAAACAGCATGGCCAAAACATGATAATCATATAATTTCACATTTTGCTGAATCAGGACTATCAGTATTCAGTCTGTTAAAACACAATGTTACCGGTCCTCAATTTCCATCAAAATTCATTAACATGTTCCTAAGATATGTGGGTAGTGTTTATGGTTAAATGGTGTCTTGACAAAAATTGGAACATGGTAAAAATGCATATTTTAATGAATACAAAAATAGGAGCTGAAATATGGGGACACCATCAAAGAAACTGAATGCCCAGCCACTATTCTTAGACATATGAGGTCATTCATAGTATCAACTAACTCACCAATAATGGTTTTAGTTCATAAAACATAGTAGCATTAGATATATAAAACTCTGAATACTGTAGACAAGTTTATAGGAGAGTACTCTCTGTTGTGATAGAGACTTCATAAAATATGTAATAAATTTACTACGGAAATAAAATTTAAAAGTGAATGCATCGTAACTATAATGGTTATACCCAAGGCAATTATTGTGCATAATTTCATCAAAATCCAAGCGTGGGCAGAAACCAATGCAAATTTCCTAAACCTTGAAAGACCCCCTTTCTCATTAATTAGTAAAATTGAGGTGAAAAATAAAAATCTGCATCAAATAATCAAATTACGAGTTTCAAATGTTTTTCTAGCTGGAAAAATAAGTATTTTAAGATCATTTGTTTCGAACGCAACTCACCGATATATTAAATAACAGTAGTCCCCCAGGTGAATCTAGTAATGTCACCTGCTGTGAGCAGAGTCATTAGTGGAGATAGATGATGCCAGTAGCCAAACAAAACATCCGGTTAAATTATCAGTTAAGCATGATTTTTTAGTAATTTTTATGCCCTGCCATTAAAAAAAATGGAGGGGTATTATGTTATACCCTCCAAAGTTTTGAGTGTCCGTCTGTCCATCCATCCGTGCCAACTTTTAGGGTTTAGGGGTTAAAACATTGGTCCAGGACAGGTTTAGGGGTCATTTTTTATTAGAAGCTAGTAGCCAGTGGTATAAGGGGCTTAACCCAAGCTGAATTAAAGTCATTTTTAAAATACCGTAAAATCTCTAATAGACGCCCGGGCGTTTATTAGAATCATTACCTTTCCTGAAGAGGAGGGTGGGCGTTTATTAGAGGCAATAGAAACCTGCAATTTGCATATGATGGTCCAAAACACTCACTTTCTTTCTTATGGCTGCCATCTTGTTGCTCAGAAAATGACTGGTGATACAATAGCTTTGTCTTAGAATAGAATAGTAGTTACCTCCCCTTTCTTCACTAAAGCAAATATCATTAACACTTTTCTCATTTCGTGTCAAACATGGCAAAATATGTAAAACCTGAAGCATTTTGTTTGACTTGTTTAATTTCCGACCCTATCTTAATGTTACAAAAAAGTTCCTATCAGTCAACATCGGAGTAAAGTGGGCGTTTATTGGAGGCTGGTATTTTTCTGAGAATTGCCCAAAAAATCGCCATTTTTAACATCCAAATTGGGGGATGGTCGTTTATTAGAGCATGGGCTTCTAATTGAGATTTTACGGTAGCTGCTAATCCTGTGGACAGTTAAATGTCCAATTTCAAGGGTTATTTTCATCAGTTTTAGGCGCTTTGTTTTGAAGTTTTAAGGGCTAAAAAGCCCCTAAATTTAGACTATTAAGTCCATAATCTATTTTGGACAGTGTTGGACACAAGTTGGACAAAAATAGCTCATAATTTCAGACAAAAGCGCATACTCTTGTAAAAAATTAGAGCATAATCCTTGACAATTTCTAGCCCATAAACCTAGCCCCTAAACCCTCAATGTTGGTCCGTCTGTCCATACTTCCGTATGTCCGTCCATCCGTCAGTGCCCCATAGTTCCGTGTTCGCTCCATAACTCTGGTACCGTTTGAAATATTTTCACGAAACTTCACAGATATGTAAAGCACTATCAGACGACATGCAGAACATATGAACCATAACTCTGATTTTCCTACTTTTGGAGTTGTTGCCCTTTGAACATTGAACATAGGAATTTCTATCATAGTTTCCTGTCCGCTCCATAACTTTGATACCATTTGAGATATTTTTTCCATGACTGTAGAGCACCATGAGATGACCTGCAGAACATATGAACCGTTCCTACTTTTGGGGTAATTGCGGTTTGAACTTTGAATATAGCTGTTGCTATCAGTTTCGTGTCCACTCCATAACTCTGATACCAAATGAGAAATTTTCAAGAAACTATACAGATATGTAGAGCACTATCAGATGATGTGCAGAACATATGAACTGTAACTCTGATTTTCATACTTTTGGAGTTATTGCCCTTAGAACATTTGAAATAGCCATTTCTATATTAGTTTCGTGTCTGCTCCATAACTTCGATACCATTTGAGATATTTCTGTTTAATTTCATAGAAATGTAGAGCACCATGAGAGGACGTGCAGAACATATGAACCATAACTCTGATTATCCTAGTTTTGGAGTTATTGCCCTTTGATCTTTGAATAAAGCTGTTGCTATCAGTTTCGTGTCTGCTCCATAACTCTGATACCACTTTGAGATATTTTCATGAAACTTTACAGATATGTAGAGCACTCTCAGATGACACACAGAACATATGAACTGTAACTCTGATTTTCCTACTTTTGGAGTTATTGCCCTTTGAGCATTGAACATAGCCATTTCTATCATAGTTTTGTGTCCGCTCCATAACTTTGATACCATTTGAGATATTTCCATGAAACTTCACAGGTGTGTAGAATACCATGAGACAACGTGCAGAACAAGAACATATGAACTATAACTCAGATTTTCCTACTTTTGGAGTTATTGCCCTTTGAACTTTGAATATAACAGTTGCTATCAGTTTCAAGTCCGCTCCATAACTCTGATACCATTTGAAATGTTTTCACGAAACTTCACAGTTATGTAGAGCAGCCTGAGTCGACACTCAGAACATATGAACCATAGCTCTGATATTCCTACTCTTGGAGTTATCCCCCCTTGAACATTGAACATAACCATTTCTATCCTGTAGTCTGTTTGAAGCACTATATCTCCTGAACTTAATAATTGATTCTGACCAAACTTGCATGGTTACATCACTAGGATGGGAAAAAACAGCCATTAGGTTTTCTTTCACTATGATATGGCACTTGCTTGATGTAATTGTAGTGGCGGGGTATCATGCTTGCAGTTTTATTCTGTAAGAGAAAAAACTCGTCATGTGTCTTGAATGGGAAGACAATTACAATTTTTTTTATATTATTAAAAATGACCTATTTTAAAACCACAGAGGAGGGTAAACCAGCTGCACCTGTGAAAGCTATGGTTGTTGTAGAGAGAAAGCAGGGATTATTTGGTTTAGTACAGGTCACATGGTCTGTGGAGCCTGGAGATGAAGTTGACCTTCGACCTTCAACAGGAGTTGTGATCTTCAACCCCAATCAAGATGAAGCTTTCATTGAACTAGAATCAGTTCCTGATGAGGTGAGCTTTTACATCACGTAAACATGCCTATATAACTTTGACCTTGTCAGACCTCATTTTTGTATAGTAAAACATGGGTTTACAGGGGGCAAAACTTATTTTTAGCTCACCTGTCACGTAGTGACAAGGTGAGCTTTTGTGATCACTTTTCGTCCGTCGTGCGTCCGTCTCGTGCGTCCGTGCGTCCGTAAACAATTTCAAATAAGTATATCTCTAATACCCCATGGTCAATCTTGATCAAATTTCATGAGAAGCATCATCAGGAAGGGGGAAAGGCTGCATAAGGTTTTTGGGCTGATCAGATGGGAATTGTGGTTGCCATGGCAACATATAGCTCCCATAGACTTACAATGGGAAAAAATTAAAATATCTTCTTCTCTGAAACCACAGGGCCCAGAGCTTAGATATTTAGCATGTATTAACGGCCAGTGGTCACCTACATAATTCCTGCCAATCATGCCCCTGGGGTCCAAATTGGCCACGCCCCGGGGCCCCTTCGCTCCCATAGACTCATAATGGAACAAAAAGCTTCATAAATCTTCTTCTCGGAAACCACAGGGCCAAGAGCTTAGATATTTAGCATGTAGCAATGGCAAGTGGTCACCTACATAATTCCTGCCAATCATGCCCCTGGGGTCCAAACCGGCCATGCCCTGGGGCCCTTTAGCTCCTATAGACTCAAAATGGAAAAAAAGCTTCAAAAATCTTCTTCTATGAAACCATAGTGCCCAGAGCTAAGATATTTGACATGTAGCAACGGCAAGTGGTCACCTACATAATTCCTGCCAATCATGCCCCTGGGGTCCAAATTGGCCACACCCCGGGGCCTCTTAGCTCCCATAGTCTCATAATGGAAAAAAAAGGTTCAAAAATCTTCTTCTCTAAAACCACAGGGTCCAGAGCTTAGATATTTAGCATGTAGCAATGGCCAGTGGTCACCTACATAATTCCTGCCAATCATGCCCCTAGGGTCCAAATTGGCTACGCCCTGGGGCCCCTTCGCTCCCATAGACTCATAATGAAACAAAAAGCTTCAAAAATCTTCTTCTTGGAAACCACAGGGCCCAGAGCTTAGATATTTAGCATGTAGCAATGGCCAGTGGTCACCTACATAATTCCTGCCAATCATGCCCCTGGGGTCCAAATTGGCCACACCCCGGGGCCCCTTCGCTCCCATAGACTCATAATGGAACAAAAAGCTTCAAAAATCTTCTACTCGGAAACCACAAGGCCCAGAGCTTAGATATTTAGCATGTAGCAACGGCAAGTGGTCACCTACATAATTCCTGCCAATCATGCCCCTGGGGTCCAAACGGGCCACGCCATGGGGCCCTTTAGCTCCTATAGACTCATAATGGAAAAAAGCTTCAAAAATCTTCTTCTCTGAAACCACAGGGCCCAGAGCTGAGATATTTGGCGAGTAGCAACGGCAAGTGGTCACCTACATAATTCCTGCCAATCATGCCCCTGGTGTCCAAACGGGCCACGCCCCGGGGCCCTTTAGCTCCCATAGACTCATAACGGAAAAAAAAACATTCAAAAATCTTCTTCTCTGAAACCACAGGGCCCCGAGCTGAGATATTTGGCATGTAGCAACGGCAAGTGGTAACTTACATAATTCCTGCCAATCATGCCCCTGGGGCCCAAATTGGCCACACCCAGGTGCCCCTTAGCTCCCATAGACTCATAATGGAAAAAAGCTTCAAAAATCTTCTTCTCTGAAACCACAGGGCCCAGAGCTTAGATATTTAGCATGCAGCAATGGCCAGTGGTCACCTACATAATTCCTGCCAATCATGCCCCTAGGGTCCAAATTGGCTACGCCCTGGGGCCCCTTCGCTCCCATAGACTCATAATGAAACAAAAAGCTTCAAAAATCTTCTTCTTGGAAACCACAGGGCCCAGAGCTTAGATATTTAGCATGTAGCAATGGCCAGTGGTCACCTACATAATTCCTGCCAATCATGCCCCTGGGGTCCAAATTGGCCACATCCCGGGGCCCCTTCGCTCCCATAGACTCATAATGGAACAAAAAGCTTCAAAAATCTTCTACTCGGAAACCACAAGGCCCAGAGCTTAGATATTTAGCATGTAGCAACGGCAAGTGGTCACCTACATAATTCCTGCCAATCATGCCCCTGGGGTCCAAACGGGCCACGCCATGGGGCCCTTTAGCTCCTATAGACTCATAATGGAAAAAAGCTTCAAAAATCTTCTTCTCTGAAACCACAGGGCCCAGAGCTGAGATATTTGGCGAGTAGCAACGGCAAGTGGTCACCTACATAATTCCTGCCAATCATGCCCCTGGTGTCCAAACGGGCCACGCCCCGGGGCCCTTTAGCTCCTATAGACTCATAACGGAAAAAAAAACATTCAAAAATCTTCTTCTCTGAAACCACAGGGCCCCGAGCTGAGATATTTGGCATGTAGCAACGGCAAGTGGTAACTTACATAATTCCTGCCAATCATGCCCCTGGGGCCCAAATTGGCCACACCCAGGTGCCCCTTAGCTCCCATAGACTCATAATGGAAAAAAAGCTTCAAAAATCTTCTTCTCTGAAACCACAGGGCCCAGAGCTTAGATATTTAGCATGTAGCAACCACCAGTGGTCACCTACATAATTCCTGCCAATCATGCCCCTAGGGTCCAAATTGGCCACGCCCCGGGGCCCCTTCGCTCCCATAGACTCATAATGGAACAAAAAGCTTCAAAAATCTTCTTCCCAGAAACCACAGGGCCAAGAGCTTAGATATTTAGCGTGTAGCAATGGCAAGTGGTCACCTACATAATTCCTGCCAATCATGCCCCTGGGGTCCAAACGGGCCACGCCCCGGGGCCCTTTAGCTCCTATAGACTCATAATGGAAAAAAGCTTCAAAAATCTTCTTCTCTGAAACCACAGGGCCCAGAGCTGAGATATTTAGCATGTAGCAACGGCAAGTGGTCACCTACATAATTCCTGCCAATCATGCCCCTGGGTTCCAAATTGGCCACACCCCGGGGCCCCTTAGCTCCCATAGACTCAAAATGGTAAAAAAGCTTCAAAAATCTTCTTCTCTGAAACCACAGGGCCCAGAGCTGAGATATTTAGCATGTAGCAACGGCAAGTGGTCACCTACATAATTCCTGCCAATCATGCCCCTGGGTTCCAAATTGGCCACACCCCGGGGCCCCTTAGCTCCCATAGACTCAAAATGGTAAAAAAGCTTCAAAAATCTTCTTCTCTGAAACCAAAGGGCCCACAGTTTAGATATTTAGCATGTAGCAAGGGCAATTGGTCACCTACATAATTCCTGCCAATCATGCCCCTGGGTTCCAAATGGGCCACGCGCCTGGGCCCCTTTGCTCCCATAGACTCATAATGGAAAAAAGCTTAAAAAATCTTCTTCTCTGAAACCACAGCGCCCAGAGCTTAGATATTACGCACATAGCAATCGCAAGTGGTCACCTACATAATTCCTGCCAATCATGCCCCAGGAATCCAAAAGGGCCACGCCCCGGGGCCACTTAGCTCCTATAGACTCATAATGGAAAAAAAGCTTAAAAAATCTTCTTCTCTGAAACCACAGGGCCCAGAGCTTAGATATTTAGCATGTAGCAATGGCAAGTGGTCACCTACATTAATCCTGCCAATCATGCCCCTGGTGTCCAAATGGGCCACACCCTGGGACCCCCTTAGCTCCCATAGACTCATAATGGAAAAAAGACTTCAAAAATCTTTTTCTCTGAAACCACAGCGCCCAGAGCTTAGATATTTAGCATGTAGCAACGGCAAGTGGTCACCTTCATATTTCCTGCTAATCATGCCCCTTGGGTCGAAATGGGCCACGCCCCGGGGCCCCTTAGCTCCCATAGACTCATAATGGTAAAAAGCTTCAAAAATGTTCTTCTCAGAAACTGTGAAGCACAGAACTTAGATATTTAGTATCTAGCAACATAAAATAGCCAGCTACATAAATCCAGCTAACCCTGCCCCTGGGGTCAAAATTGGCCTCGCCCCAGCTCATCACCTCCAATAGACTTATAATGGAAAAAAAACTTAAAACATCTTCTTCTATGAAACCATAAGGCCCAGAGCTTAGATTTTTAGTATGTAGCAACATCAAGTGGCCACCTACATAAATCCTGCCAGTTATGCCCCTGGGATCCAAATTGGCCCCACCCCAGGGCTCTTTAGCTTCCATAGACTTAAAATTGGAGAAACTTCAAAAATCTTCTTCTCTGAAACCACAGGGCCCTTATAATGAAAAAAAAACAAAACAACAACTTAAAATGGGGAAAAAATCTTCTCTGAAACCATAAGTCCCAGAGCTTAGGTATTTAGCATGTAGCAATGTCGAGTGGTCGCCTACATGAATCCTGCTAATCATGCCCCTTGGGTCCAAATCCTGTGGCCCCTAAACTCCAACAAACTTATAATCATAATGGAAAAGGCTTCAAACATCTTCTTTGAAACCATGAAGTACAGACCTTAGATATTTAGTATATAGCAACACAAAATGGTCGCCTACATAAATCCTGCCAACCATGCCCTTTGGGTCAAAATTGGTCCAGCCCCAGGGCTCATTAGCTCCTATAGACTTAAACTGGAAAAAACTTAAAAGCATCGTTTTTCTCCAAAACCATAAGGCACAGATTTTGTTTGATTTGTGGTTTTACATCCCCATCAACACTGTATAGGTCATTTTGGAGATGTCTCTTCCAATTTTGTGGGACTTTTACCAGACATTGAGATGAAATTACATCTCAAGCCCTGTTGCCCAATGAAACCAGTAGGGTTTATAAGCATGGGCACCGCTTTGCCTGAGCTTAGATATTTAGTATGTAGCAATGTCAAGTGGTCTCCTACACTAATGATTTTCTGGTACACAGGTGAGCGATATAGGGCCATTGGGCCCTCTTGTTCTTATTTCTGCTCAAAATCATAGATTGTGGGTACTCGTTAGAACCGCCTCGCCAAGGTGGTTCTAACGAGTTCTATGGTTTGAGCAGAAATATGAAAAATGTCAGAATTTTTAGCTCACCAGAGCCGAAGGCTCCCGGGGAGCTTATAGTATAGGCATTGGTCGTCGTCTGCGTCGTCAACATTTTCAAACAACATCTCCTCTGAAACTACTTGGCCAATTGAAACCAAATTACATGTGGAGCCTCTATGGGAAGGGGAACGAAAGTTTGTTCGTGAGGGCTGGGTCACATGACCAGTATGGCCGCCATGTCCATATATGGTAAAAACCTTTAAAAATCTTCTTCTCAAGAACCGAATAGCCGATGATCTTGAAACTTGGTATGCAGCATCGGGGACTCAGGCCCTGCCAAGTTTGTTCAAATGATGACCTTTGGTTGACCTTGACCTGTTTTATGTCAAGGTCAAATTTGGTCACTTAGACATTTGTATGGAAAAAGGCAAAACAGAGGATTTTTCTGATTGCATGGTAGCTGGTGGCATCAGAAATGGTATTTGCAATCAGATGGATGGAAGTTTATCAGTTCCAAAGATCAAGGTCATTTACAGACCTTTGTCCAGGACCGCTCAGATTCAGTATTTTTATCTTCTTCTTCTCTTAAACTACTTGGCCAGTTGAAACCAAATTACATGTGGAGCCTCTATGGAATGGGGGAACGAAAGTTTGTTTGTGAGGACTGGGTCACATGACCAATATGGCCACCATGCCCATATATGGTAAAAACCTTTGAATATCTTCTTCTCAAGAACCAAATGGCCTTTGATCTTGAAACTTGGTATGCAGCATCAGGGACTCTGGCCCTACCAAGTTTGTTCAAATGATGACCTTTGTTTGACCTTGCCCTATTTAACGTCAGGGTCAAATTTGGTCACTTCGACATTTGTATGGAAAAAAGGCAAAATAGTGGATATTTCTGTTTGCCTGGTAGGCTGTGACATCAAAGATGATATTTGCAGTTAGCTGAATGGAAGTTTATCAATTCCAAAGCCTTTATCCTGGATGCCTCAGAATCATTTATTTTTTTATATCTTCTCCACTTTTACTGGTGGGTTGATTGAAACCAAATTACATGTGGAGCCTCTATGGGTAGGGGGAATGAAATTTGTTCGTAAGGACTGGGTCACATGACCAATATGGCCACCATCCTCATACATTGTAAAAAACTTTAAGAATTTTCTTCTCAGGAACCAAATAGCCGATGACCTTGAAATTTGGTATGTAGAATTGGGGACTCAGGCCCTACCAAATTTGTTCAAATGATGACCTTTAGCTGACCTTGACCTGTTTTACGTCAAGGTCGAATTTGGTCCCTTAGACATTTGTATCGAAAAAGGGCAAGACAGTGGATTTTGCTGATTGTTTGGTAGCAGGTCGCATCAGAAAATTTTTTATAATCAGATGACTGGAAGTTAATTCATTCCAAAGGTCAAGGTCATTACTGACCTTTGTCTTGGATGGCTCGGATTCATAATTTTTATCTTCTTCTCCAGTAAAAGAGCTGTGCTGCTTGAAACCAAATTACATGAAACGCCTCTATGGGGGGAGGCAGTTTAAACATTATTTGTGGTATTGTTGTCACATGTCCAAGTTTGCTACCTTGCCTGTATATGGTGTAAACCACATGACCTCTGGTGAGCGTTGTGGCCCATGGGCCTCTTGTTTATCGAAAAATGTTCATTTTTGGTGAAAAAAATTTCAATATATTTGAATAGGCTTTTGTTTGTTAGTTTGTATTGGGGTTTAATGGCCCAGTCAACACTATTTTAGGTCATTTTTGAGCCTGTCAGTTTACCTATCCACACTTTTCCTGGGCAGGCTGTAAGCGGTTAACCAGTACAGTGCACATTCTTTCGCCAGAAACTGACAGCTGTCCTTCTTGAATCAGCGAAAGGGAGAGAATGACCATAGAAAAGATTTCATGATCAATCTGCTTGATAGAATGCTGCTGATCCGGCAGGTATCAAACCCATGTCCTCCTGATCACCAGTCAGACGCACATTCGAGTCAGCTACCGAGGCTGGCTTGAATAGGCCTGTTTTCATAATGAATTAATCCATTCTTTTCAAGGAACTCGTGGGACATAGACAGACAGTGCAGATCAGATGCCATGATCAGGGTTTGCACTGTTTGCTAATACTAAGAGGAATTTTTTTCATAATTGGAATAAAAAAGGAATTAGGATTATCTTCCCAGAACTACCCTGATAATCCCAGGGTCAGCCAAGGGAGCGCCTAGTACCATTTTTCACGCCTTTGGTATGGTACGTTGGAGATTGAACCCGCGACGTCCCATTCCCGAAGTGGACGCTCTTCCACTGAGCTATCGGGGCTCTACCACTGAGCTATTGGGCCTATATAATTCTGACGCCCTTGAACCCCACTTTTATAATGTAAAACTGTATTTCTAATTTCTGCTTTAAAATGTGGATTGTGGGTACTCATTAGAATGCCTCATCCAGGCGGTTCTAATGTGTACCCACAATCTATACTTTGAGCAGAAATAAGAAAAATATCACTATTTTTCTTCTTAAAATTTTCATTTTTCCGGCAGTAAAACTTAAAATGTATTTGTATAGGCATGTTTTTGTAATGTCTCTTTGAATGTTGTAGGAAACAGAGGCTGCTGAATCTTTCACAGTACAGCTAACTGAGCCCAAGGGCGGGGCAGAGATCGGTTCCCTAGCAACAGCTACTGTCGTAATTGTTGAAAATGATTATCCTCTTTATTTTGCTGGTGAGTTTATTTTGTGTTAGTGCCGTATTTACCCATAACCCATTTAGTACCAGAAGCCCAAAAACAGGTACCCTGGCAAACAGTGCAGGCCCAGATCAGACGCCGCAGAACGCGGCGTCTGATCAGGGCCTACACTGTTTGCAAAAAGTTCAGCCATTTTCCTGATCTATTTTGAAGAAAATACAACCTGACACCCCTAAATTTTGAAATGGACTCATGCTATATATAAGGAGGAAGATTCCATTTGGTACTAAAAGGGTTAATATTCTTAACATACATCACAACCTCATTATAACACTGTTCGTCATAACACGGTTTGAATATAACACGATTTCAAGATAGATCCCAAAAATGTATAGATTATATAGAAAAATGACCATTTATATAAAAGTATACAAGTGATAATCTTACATAAAACGGCAGCTGCAATCTGAACGCTCCGCGTTTTGTAACTGTTTCAGAACAAAAAAAGAATGTAGAAGAGGAACCATCAGAGGTTGTAGTGAACCTGCGGCGAGATGGCCCAACAGACAATACAGTCAAATTGAAATACCAAACAGTTGATGGCACTGCCTCAAGTGGTATAGATTACGAGGCCATTGTGGCAGGGGAAATAACTTTTAACAATGGCGAGGTACAGAAGGCAATAACTGTAAGAATACTGGATGACAGCGAGCCCGAAGGAGCTGAAGTATTTTATCTTCAAGTTTACGAAATTATAGGTGAGTACACATTACGAAAACATGCCTATACAAATACATTGTAACCTTTATTGCCTAAAAAATGAAAATTTTAAGATGAAAAACTATGATAGTTTTCTTATTTCTTATCAAAATATAGATTGGGGGTACTCATTAGAACCACCTCATCGAGGCGGTTCTAATGAGTATACTAGTTTCTCATGGTACCAAGGGTTCCATGGTACCGGGGTAAACAATATTTTGCTGAATTTTGAATCTTGTACATGTCCCATGGGTGTGATATTCTCACATCAATAAAGTAGGATATATTTCTTTCCATTGAAATATATTTCATTACATTGTTAGTATAAATATCTGGATAAATATCTAGAAAGTTAAAGGGCAGGCGGAATATGAGTTTTCTCATTTTCTCTTCACCCCCTGGTTGTTAAATTTGTCTTTAGTTTATTGTTAAAATACCCAATGATTTTTCTTTTGTGGCTTAAGATTTTCTCAGGTAGTTCTTATAAACTGAAATATGGAAAGAACCGTCCTGCATATTTCATGTTGATATATATTGCCTTCTAAAGGTATGCTATTCGTTTAGCATTGAAAGTAAATTTTAGCCTCAAGTGCCCAGATGGTCTATGCATGCATTCTTTAAAACACTCCAAACTTTCCCAGTATTTCTGCGCCCAAATGACACCTCTAAGTATAAGCTTAGAAGTTAAAGTCATATGATGAATCAAACTTGCTTGACTTTCACATAACCCTCGTGATGATTAGTACCCCCTGTGTCTCAACTGTAGTTTACTTTATTATTCCATTTGCAGGATTAAAATCAATCAAAAAATATTTTAAATCATTTTTGCAGTTTCTCCTATTTTCAAAACTAATCTTTATTGTTTTAAATAATATAAAATGCCATTACAGGTATTTTTTGTCGAATCAGTTTTCTATATTTGTCGTTTTTCTAATTGCCTTGGTATCATGAGAATGCCTGTTGGCATGAGAAAATGCTGCCTAGGTACATACCTGACAAGTTTGTAAATGCAAGCTGAAGTACTGTGTTCATCATTCCATGTTAACTGTAAGAAGAGACCCTAAAGAAATTTTACATAAAATCATTTTATTGCTGAATAGCTCTTATTTTGAAATATTTATACTGAAACATTAACTACCTTGGTACCATGGGAAACCAGGCTACCCACAATGTATATTTTGGAGCAGAAATAAGAAAAATAAGGTTTACCTACTCGTAAACCCCTGTTTTACTATATAAAAGTGGGGTTCAAGGGTGACAAAATTATATAGGCGTGTTTCGTGATGACATTACGAAAACATGCCTATACAAATACATTGTAACCTTTATCGCCGAAAAATTGAAAATTTTAAGATGAAAAACTTTGATATTTTTCTTATTTTTGCACAAAATATAGCAGAAGTAAGAGAAATCATCACGTAAACATGTCTATACAGTTCTGACCCCCTTGAACCCTACTTTTATATGGTAAAACTGGGGTTTACAGAGGATAACCATAATATTCTTATTTCTGCTCAAAAATATAGACTGTGGGTACTCGTTAGAACCGCCTCATCGAGGCGGTTCTGACGAATTCCCACAATCTATATTTAAGAGCAAAAATAAGAAAAAATATCACAAGTTTTCATCGGAAAATGTTCATATTTTCGGCGGTAAATTTACAATGTTTGTGTATAGGTCACGTAGTGAGGAGGTGAGCTTTTGGGATCACTTTTTGTCCGCCGTCCATTGTGCGTGCGTCCGTGCATCCCTCCGTGCGTGCGTGCGTAAACAATTTCTACAAACATCATCTCCACCTAAACCACTGAGCGGATTTTGACCAAACTTCACTGGAATGATCCTTAGGTGGTCCCCTTTCAAAGTTGTTCAAATGGTTCCGGTCCGTTGCACATATAGGTCACAGGAGTCAAAAATAGATTTTTTCACCGAAAATTAAAAAATCTTCTTCTCTGAAACTGCAAGGCCCAGGTCTTTGATATTTGGTATGAAGCTTCATCTAGTGGACCTTTACCAAGATTGTTCAAATTATAGTGCTGATGCCAAAAATGCCCCCGCCCCGGGGCCCTTTGGTTTTACATTGGCTTATGTAGGGAAAATCTTTAAAAATCTTCTCTGAAACTGCAAGGCCCAGGTCTTTGATATTTGGTATGAATCTTCATCTGGTGGACCCCTACCAAGATTGTTCAAATTATAGTGCTGGGGCCAAAGATGCCCCCGCCTCGGGGCCCTTTGGTTTTACATAGGCTTATATAGGGAAAATCTTTAAAAATCTTCTTCTCTGAAACTGCAAGGCCCAGGTCTTTGATATTTGGTATGAAGCTTCATCTGGAGACCCCTACCAAGATTGTTCAAATTATAGTGCTGGGGCCAAAAATGCCCCCGCCCCGGTGGCCCTTTGGTTTTACATGGGCTTATATAGGGAAAATCTTTAAAAATCTCCTTCTCTGAAACTGCAAGGCCCAGGTCTTTGATATTTGGTATTAATCTTCATCTTATGGACCCCTACCAAGATTGTTCAAATTATAGTGCTGGGGCCAAAAATGCCCCCGCCCCAGGGCCCTTTGGTTTTACATGGGCTTATATTGGAAAAATCTTTAAAAAATCTTCTTCTCTGAAACCGCAAGGCCCAGGTCTTTGCTATTTGGTATGAAGCTTCATCTAGTGGACCCCTACCAAGACTGTTCAAATTATAGCCCTGGGGCCAAAAATGCCCCCGCTCCTGGGCCCTTTGGTTTTTCATAGACTTATATAGGGAAAATCTTGAAAAATCTTCTACTCTGAAACCACAAGGCCTAGGTCTTTGACATTTGGTATGAAGCTTCAGCTAGTGGACCTCTACCAAGATTGTTCAAATTATAGCCCTGGGGCCACAAATGCCCCCGCCCCAGGGCCCTTTGGTTTTACATAGACTTATAATAGATATAATCTTTGAAAATCTTCTTCTCTGAAACAACAAGACCCAGGTCTTTGATATTTGGTGTGAAGCTTCATCTAGTGGACCTCTATCAAGATTGTTTAAATTATAGCCCTGAGGCCAAAAATGCCCCTGCCCCGGGGCCATTTGGTTTTACATAGGCTTATGTAAGGAATATCTTTAAAAAAATCTTCTCTGAAACCGCAAGGCCCAGGTCTTTGATATTTGTTGTGTAGCTTCATCTAGTGGACCTTTGCCAAGATTGTTCAAATTATAGCCTTTGTTGATATTTGGTATGAAGCTTCACCTTTTTAGACCTCCCTCAACATTATGCACATTATAACCCTGGGGTCAATAATGGCCCTCCCCGGGGCCCACTTGTTACTCTATGGATCAGGTGAGCGATCCAGGGCCATCATGGTCCTCTTGTCTGAATGTAAGGTTTACCCCTATAAACCCCAGTTTTACTATATAAAAGTGGGGTTCAAGGGGGTCAATATTATATAGGCGTGTTTTCGTGATGAGAGTTTAAGAGTATAACCCATTGTATTCTAGTGGACTCTTCCATTGCTATATGTTGGACAAGTCCATTTGTCATATAAGGGATGTCAGGCCTATTTTTTTCGTTTTTATTCTATTTTTGACGGAAAATTCTGTTAGCAAATAGTGCAGGCCCTGATCAGACGCCGCGTTCTGCGGCGTCTGATCTGGGCCTGCACTGTTTGCCGAGTTACCCCTTTTGGATTTTTCTTGCATACAATGGGATAAATGAGAGAAATATATTTGTAAAAAACTGCCCCCCCCCCCCCCCCCCCCCGATCGGGGATTGAATAAATATACGGGCTGCATGATGCTTCCACGCAGAGCTGAAACTGAGCCGCACATGAGTACTGGTAAACCGCGTAGAGGATTTTAGCCTGCCCAGGCAAAGTGGTGCGAGTCGGCCCTTCCATGCTTATAAACCCTACTGGTTTCATTGGGCGACAGGGCTTGAGATGTCATTTCATCTCAATGTCGGGTAAAAGTCCCACAAAATTGTAAGCAATGTCTCCAAAATGACCTTTACAGTGTTGACAGGGATGTTCAACCTCAAATCAAACAAAACTGTTAGCAAATAGTGCAGACCCTGATCAGACGCCGCGTTTTGCAGCGTCTGATCTGGGCCTGCACTGTTTGCCAAGGTTTGCCAAGGTACCCCTTTTGGGTTTTTCAGCATGCAATGGAATAAATAATATATATGTAAAAAAAAAAAATCATCAGAAAAATTACGGTTTTGGAGATTTTAAAGAATGTACTATGACAAGAGGATATGTCATTGTGATGTGAATTTGTGTGAAGTAAACACTTTCGATGCTGAGTTTTGTCACGGGTTCCATACCTGCCGGGGTCGGCAACATTCTATTGTGGAGATTGATCATGAAATCTTTTCTACGGTCATTCTCTCCCTTCCGCTGATTCTAGAAGGGCAGTTGTCAGTTTCTTGCAAAAGAATGTGCACTGTACTGGTAAACCGCTTATGTATAAGCCTACCCAGGAAAGTGTGGATAGGTAAACTGACCAGCTTTAAAATGACCTAAAATAGCATTGACTGGGCCATTAAACTCCAATAAAAACAAACAATCGACAAGGAGTTTGTACACAGCCATTGTTACCAATAGGGATATTTGAGTCAAAATCATTAAAAGAATGGCAAATAGTGTAGGTCTTGATAAGACAGCGCATTATGAGCTGTTTCATCTGCATCTACACTGTTTGCATAGGCATCTGTGTCAGTCTAAAGTGTTGAAAGGTAGATAAGCTACACATCACGTGAAAAAGAATTTGAAATGAAGACCCCCCTAAACCGCACTTTATATAGGGAAAACTGGGGTTATCGGGGGGTAAACATTATTTTTCTTATTTCTGCCCCAAGACATAGGTTGTGGGTACTAGTTAGAACCGCCTCAATGAGGCGGTTCTAACGAGCACCCACAACCTATGTTTGTAGTATAAATAAGAAAAATATTTCGGATTTTCATCAGAAAAATGGCCATTTTGGAGCTGTGAAAAAATACACTATGTCGCACGGGTTTGTTATCCTAATGAGACAGCTCATGATGAGCCATCTCAACTGGATCTACACTATTTGCATAGGCATCTGTACCAGTCCAAAGCGTTCAAAGGTAGATAAGCTACACATAGTAACTGGTCTGGGGGAAAGGTATCATAAAGGTCCCATAAATTTTCAGGAGCCAGCTGATCTATATCTATGCTATTTTCAAAAAGCAAATATCCTGGTTAAGCATGTTGAAGATTAATCCACCTTTGGTTTTCATTAAAAAACATGCCTATACAAATACATTGTAAACTTTATTGCCGAAAAAAGGAAAATTTTAAGATGAAAAATTGTGAAATTATTCTTATTTCTGCTCAAAACATAGATTGTGGGTACTCGTTAGAACCATTCTAATGAGTACCCACAATCTATATTTTTAGGTTTACCCCTGTAAACGTGGGTTCAAGGGGGTCAAAATTATATAGGCGTGTTTTCATGATGTTTGGACAATATGAGTATTGTAAAACTTGAAAACGGCCCCCGCCAATTGGGGCTTGAAGAAACAGATGGGCTGCATGATGCTTCCACGCAGAGCTGAAACCGACCACACACAAGTGCTGGTGAACCGCTTAGTGGATCTAAGCCTGCCCAGGCAAAGCTGTGCCAGTCCGTCCATCCATGCTTATAAACCCTATTGGTTTCATTGGGCGACAGGGCTTGAGATGTCTTTTCATCTCAATGTCGGGTAAAAGTCCCACAAAATTGGAAGCAACGTCTCCAAAATGACCTATACAGTGTTGCCGGGGATGTTAAACCTCAAATCAAACAAACAGAAACAAAAATCAAAAACTTTTGTGGACACCGAAACCATCTTGGATGACAGGGGGAGTGTAATAGCTTTCAGACACCATCTTGGATGACAGAGTGCATTAGCTCTTCATGTGCTTTTTCTACAAATAAGCTTAATATGTTTGCCTCATGAATGTCTACAAATTATTTAAATCTTTTTCAGTGTTTTATTGGTGTCAGACATTCTATAGAAATCTTCCAATTTACAGTAAACCATCAAATCTCAACTGGTAAAGCATGAAATGTAGACTGGTAATCTTTCAAATGTAGACTGGTAAACTGTCAAATCTTGACCAGTAAACCGTCTAATGTAGACTGGTGGACCGGCAAATATAGACTGGTAATGTGTCAAATCTCAACTGGAAAACTATCAAATCGACTGATAAACTGTCAAATGTAGACTGGTCAGCTGTCAAATGCGGGCTTGTAATGTATTCTTTGCTTCCAAAGGATAACCCTTTTATAGAACATATTTAACAACACTACAGATGGTGTTTGGGAGTGTGTGGCGGCCGTAAACAGTCTCCCTGCCCTACATCATAGTGTAGTTTGTATTTTCTTGTCCTTTGGGATCATTGATTCTATTGTGGAATTTTGAAAATATATGATGGTCACTGATGAGGCGTAGTTGGCCAAAACTAGCTAGTCTGGCCCAGAAAACTTGTACACATCATATTTTCCACTTCTGTGGTATATTCCTTACTTCCAAAGGATAACCCTTTTATAGAACATAGTGTAAACTGTCAAATATAATCTATCAAATGTAGACTGGTAAATGTAGATAGGTAAAATGGCAAAAAGTTTACTGGTGAACTGTCAAATGTAGATTGGAAAACTGTCATATGTAGACTGGTAAACACAATTGTAGACTGGTAAAATAGTGATATTTCCTGAACAGGAACAACATATTGAAAACAACAACAAAACAACAAAAGAAACAGATTTGAGCATTGAAAATACTGAGCAAAGAAAAAAAAATAAGCAGTTTAAAAATGGTGCTGTGTTTGGAATTAGTTCTGTTATGATTCTAGGTGATGTGGTATTCCGAGATGGCAATCAAGCTGAGATCACAATACTGGACAATGATGAAGCTTATGGAATCTTCAAATTTGTTACTCAGTATTCAACAGAGGTGGAGGAAGGGAGCACTGCAACTTTCTTGTGAGTAAATCTTTTGATCACATAATTTTGCTTTTCAGTGGCATTGTAATGGATTAAAACGTAAGAGACTTAGCATATATCTACCTTTATTAACTACAATAGCGCATCCGAATAATGCGGCATGCACATGTATTATGAAACCATATAAGCTCCGCCTTAGTGCCAGCCTACTCTGTGGGTGGGTTGTGGGGGGTACTTTCGTAGTAATGATATTCATATATTATAATGCACTACATCCTTCCCAAAGAAAATAAAACGGAAATCATAAATATCAAAATACGAAACGAAACTTCGTATCTAAATATTTATTGTCATGAAGGATAAATTTCCCAAGCTGATACTGGCATTAAGGCAATAAAGTTCAACCTTGTGCAAATTACTGTCAGAAATTTCAACTGCATGACTGAAAAAATAAAACACATGTCAAAAGTTTTTCTGTCAAATCATGTAAAACACACGTAGTTATATTCTAAATCACTGGTAATCAGACAAGCTGTCCATGATAGCTATGTTTACTGCTTGTGTAACTGGCAGCACAGATGTCTTTCTCATGTAATAGTCCTGATAAGGTTTTGGAATTGGACAGCACTGAATAAAACCTGTCTTTCACATATAATAGTCCTGGTATCGTTTCGGACGCACCCTCTTTCGCTTAGTATGTTCCTTATCAACACTGTGCTCATTTTTCCTGATGAAAACTTTGTTCTGACTTTTAACAGATTCATAGTACGGTCTTGCATGTGTCACATTCCTGTAAACCAAGTCACCACTGTTTGATCTTAACTTCAAACTAGTTCCTTTTTGGCGTTCCACTTTGAAAATTCTACTGTCCAAATTCGGCGACATTTTGTTTTTACCAATTTTCAAGATAAGAACCTTTTGCCCAACTTTGTATTTTCTAAAGGATTTTGACTTTGATTTATCAGCGTATGTCTTTATTCTTTGTTTTTCAAGCGATATTAGACCTTTTGGTGGTCTGACAGTATTGATTGGTGGCAGTTTTGTTTTGATCTCACGATTATATAACAATCAAGCAGGCAAGAAGCAAGTTGTGCTGTGCTCTGTTGCGCGGAAGTGAAGCAAGAAAGTGTGGAGTTCGGTCCGCCAATTTTTACCCTGGACCAGTGCCACAGGAACTGCTTTCCTAACGCTACGGTTAAAATTCTCCACACAACCATTGTGCCTGCTCCAGTACGGCGAAATACGGGAGTGCTTGATCCCATTTTCACGCAGAAAATTTTCTACTGTAGACGATACAAGGTCACTCGCGTTGTCTGTCACGATTTCTTCTACAAGCCCATGCATCGCAAATATCTGACGCAGTTTGTTCACATTCGCTGCGCTTGTGGTAGATCTTAAGATTTCTACCATTGGAAATCTTGAGTAGTAATCAATTAATGCCATGTCATACTCATTATTTGATCCATAGGGACCACTAAGGTCGAGACCGACCTTTTTCCATGGGCCGTCCGGTAGTTTGCTCATCATAACTGGAGGTGCACGTGGCGGCGAAGACGTCAATTGGCATGTGCGACACGACTTGATGAGATTATCAACCTTGTGATTGATGTTTGGAAACCAAACTTTGCTTCTGAGCAGTTGTTTTGTTTTCTTTAATCCCCTGTGTGTTTCATGTGCAAGATTTAAGACACGTTCCTGCAGTTGCGTAGGAATGACTAGCTTTTATCCTTTCAGGATCAAGTCATCTTTTACTGATAACTCGTGTCGGACTTGAAAATACGGCATTAAGTTACCTTTTTTTCTCCACCTTTCTGTTTGTAAACACTGGCGTACCTCTCGAAATATGTCATCCTGCTGCGAGGCATGTTGCAATTCCTGTAAAGTGATAGCAATTGGCAGGCTGCTATCCGTCAAATTTGAGATAAACTGCTCTGTTTGATTAGTTAACTCAGCGATAAATGGGTCGCGTGTAATACTTTCATTTGAGTCGCATGCAGCGGGTCTCGAGAAAATGTCAGCTGGATTCGATATACCTGGCCTGTAAGTAACGCAAAATGTGTATGATTGTAGCCTCAGAACCCAATTTTGAATGCGCGGACTAAGTGTATCATGCGACCTACTGAAGATTCTCTCTAATGGACGGCTGTCCATAAACACGGTAAAATCTAGACCATAAAGGTAAAGTCTGAACCTTTCTATTGCCCACAGTATAGCCAATGCTTCCCTTTCAATTTGAGAGTATCTTCTTTCCACTGCATTTAAGGTGCGAGACGCATATGCAACTAGTCTAAAATTACCGTCAGGTTGTTTTTGAGTCAATATAGCCCCTAGACCAACGGGACTACCATCAACTAAGAGGTTTGTTTCCGCGGTTTCATGGTAGTATGCCATGACTTCGGTACTGGTAATGGCGGTTTTTAGAGCATCGAAAGAACGTTGCTCTTCTTCGCCCAAAGTCCATGATACGTCATTACGCGTCAGCCTGCGCAACGGCTCAGCTAACATGGCATAGTTGCGTATGAATTTCGACAGATATCCAACCAGACCTAGAAACGAATTGCATTCCCTAGCATTCGTCGGTTCTTTGGTCTCCAATGCTGCTCTCACTTTGTGTTCATCAATTTTGAGTCCGTTTTGCGTCAAAATGTGCCCCATGTACAGAAGTTCTGACTTGTTAAACTCACACTTATCTCTGTTCAATGTTAGATTTTTCTGGCGTAGTCGTGAGAGAAGCTTTTTGAGAATTCTGTTGTGTTCCTCTTGGTTTTGTGCAAAAATAAGGATATCAGCAATGTTTTTACAACCCTGGATATCCTTGATTATGTGCTGAAGAATGCGCTGGTGTACCTCGGGTGCCGAATTTATTCCAAAAAATAATCTCTTATAGCGGTACAGTCCATTGTGGCTTGCGAATGTTGTTATGTACCGCAAATTAATTTGGATTAGAATTTGATGAAAAGAATTCCTGAGGTCCAGACGAGAGAAGACCTTTGCCCCATTCATTTGCTCCAACGTTATTTCGACGTTTGGCATAGGGAATCTTTCCCTCTGAACTGCTTTATTCGCTTGACGCATATCTACGCATAAACGTACGTCTTTGTCTTTTTTAGGGATAGGGACAAGCGCACTTACCCAGGGGTTTGGGCCCCGGACGCGCTCAATCACATCTAGAGCTTCCAGTTCCTTAAGTTTGCGTTCAACTTGGCTATGCATCTTGAAAGGAATCTTGCGCGCGGGTTGAGCTACCGGTTTTACCGATTCATCTATGTACAGTTTTAGTCCAAAATCCTTAAGCTTGCCTAGACCCTCAAATCGATCATGGTATGATGCTAATATGCGCTCTGTCTCTGTATTTACAGTCGCAATGTCTTCCGGTACGCCAATTCGTAACAAACCTAATTCCATGGCAGTTTTGTGCCCGATAAGCGGTTTACCTGTACCCTTAATGACCTGAAATTCGACCTTGTGCATGTCAGATCCTACTTCAACAGGTGAAAGTACCTTACCGCAAAGCTCTAACAGTGTGCGTTTGCCATACGGATAAATTTTGGCGTCAGACTTCTGAAAGACTGACTGAGGGGACTTTAATTGTTGGTACAAGGCATTATCTATGGCATTGACTGAAGCACCTGAATCTATCAAAATATTTAATTGTTTACTTGAAATTTTCAATGAAACAGTGGCATCTTGCTTTCCAAGAACGAATATTTCCTCCTGATTTTCACACTCACTATCCTCATATTGATTTTTCTGATCACATTCAGAAGAAATTATATTCACATTTTTCACTTTCGTTTTACACATCCGAGCGAAATGTCCCTTGCGTCCGCAGTCGTGGCAAACAACGTCTTTTGCACGTTGACATTCCCGACCTTAGTGGCCTTTTCCACCGCATCCGTAACACTCGGCTGTAGCTTTCGTGAATTGTCTCCCTTGTTTTCCCAGATTTGTTTTTTCTGAGCGTGTATCTGAGCGACTCCTTGCTTGGCGTTGCGAACGTGATGCTGCGTTCCCGTTTCCAGGACACGACCATGTTTGTTTTCTTCTGGAGCCATTCAGCCTGTAGACTTCCCCAGAGCTGTCGTCCGAAGTTTTGTTGTTTTCTGACATTTGTTTCGCATGTGAGCTGGACAGCTCAAATATCCTCGATATGGTTCTGACTTTATCTAACGTCAAGGATTGCTCCGACAGTAGCTTTTTCACAGAGTTCTGTTGACTTACAGCAGTTCACAACTTGGTCCCTGATCATATCATTTTTCTGGTCATCCTCATTAAAGTCAACCCAAGGGCTAACTTTGACAGTCTGACAATAAAATTGTCCACAGTTTCATCAGTTTGTTTTTTAGCTTGCCTGAATAAATGTCTTTCAAAGGCTATGTTCTTCTTTGGTTCAAAGTAGATGTTCAGCGCTTCAAGGGCATCGTCGTATGTTGTCCCTGTGTTCGATAATGTATCAAATAAGATCTGCACCTCTTCACCTGCTACATGAAGAAGCAGAGCCCTCTTTTGTTCATCTTTGTTTACATTTTGGGCTTTCATGAAATATTCCAGTCTCTTAACAGATTGGTTCCATTTTTGTGCAAGATAAGTTTGCTCTCCCTGAATGGTCCTGGTGCGCTTTAAGTCCAATTTCATAGCCATTTTACAATACTTTTCTTCACAAATAGTTAAAGTAATCCTTGCTTTAATTCACATTGGTTTGTCTCTTGTTGAAGTTTTTTCTTTTCGGTTTTGGTTCACAGAAAAGTTTGATTTGTTAATTTGTTTCCATTGTTTTTCCACCACGTTTTTTCATCTTGTCGCCAAATGTTGTGGATTAAAACATAAGAGACTTAGCATATATCTATCTTTATTAACTACAATAGCGCATCTGAATAATGCGGCATGCACATGTATTATGAAACCCTATAAGCTCCGCCTTAGTGCCAGCCTACTCTGTGCGTGGGTTGTGGGCGGTACTTTTGCAGTAATGATATTGATTTATTATAATGCACTACAGGCATAGCATAAAGTAATAAAGATCCACAAAACCTACAATAAAACATACATGAGGGGCCAGTTGTTCAAAACTAATGACATCATTAGTTAACAAATTGTTAAAATGCTGATCACTTATTATGGCAAATATATTGATATTTTTGCTGTAAAAATGTGAGTAGCTTTTGCAAATGCAAAAGCTACTCACATTTTTTCGGCAAAAATTACCAAAGTTCGAGATATTGTACTTACTAAACAGTTAACAATTTGACCATAAACAAGCTTGTTAAGCTAAAGATGTTTTTGAACAACTGGGCTCAGATTAATAAGACAGCATAATAAACAGCCCCGCAAACCCCACTTTATATCGAGAAAACTGGGGTTTTCAGGGGTATACATAATTTTTTCTTATTTCTTCTCCAATCTCAATGAGGAGGTTCTAATGAGCACCTACATCCTCTGTTTTTAATATAAACTAGTAAGAATATTCTCAAAAGTTTTCGTCCTGCAATTAACCATTTTGGAGATCTGGGGCCAGTTGTTCAAAACTAACGACATCGTTAGTTAATGTATCGTTAAAACTTTGATCATTTATTATGGCAAATATACTAATATTTTTGCTGAAAAATTATGAGCAGCACATTTTTTTAGAAAAAATAACAAAATTTTAGGTATTAAACTTGCCTGGACAGTTAACAATATGACCACTAACGAACTCATTAAGCTAAGGATGCTTTGAACAACTGGGCCTTGAAAGAATGTACAGTAAAACCTGTCATAGTGGCCACCTCTATTAAGCAAGCAACTTGTCTTAAGCAAGCATGTTTTTAGTTCCTGAAACAGGCAAATGCATTTAAATTCACCTGTATTAAGCAAGCGCCTGTCCTAAGCAATCACATTTTGGTTATACTTTAGGTGCTTGCTTTATACAGGTTGGACTGTACTTTGTTGCGTAGACGTGTTATTGTATTGCAACCAGCAAAGTCTACATTACGAAAACACGCCATAAAAATACATTGTAACCTTTATCACCGAAAAAATGAAAATTTTAAGATGAAAAATTGTGATATTTTTTCTTATTTCTGCTCAAAATATAGATAGAACTGCCTCATTTTTAGCTCGTCTGTTTTTTGAAAAAAAACTTTCGAGCTATTGTCATCACTCCGGCGTCTGCGTTGTCGTCCTGCGTCGTCCTGAGTCGTCCTGCGTCGTTCCAAAAAAACTTAACCTTGGCTATAACTTAAAAAGTATTAGACCTAGCCTCATGAAACTTCATACACACACTCATCATCACAAGAGCTACATTTTGACCAAGGACCATAACAACATTGTTGATTTTGGCTGAATTATCTCCCCTTTTCCAATTTTTTTCTGAAACACATTTTTTGCTCTCATTTTAATACTATTCACAACAGAGCCTTCAAACTTCACATGAATGTTCCTTGGGACAAGACCTTTTCAGTGATACCACACTTTTTGATCTGTGACCTTGACCTTTGAACTTTGACCTATTTTTCGAAAATTTAACCGAAAACCTTAACCTTGACCATATTTCCAAAAGTATTTGGCCTACCTTCATGAAACTTCATACACATACTCACCATCACAAGAGCTACATTCCCTACAAGTTTTATAACTCCATCTTGCAATTTGATTGAATTATCTCCCCTTTTCTCTCCGTTTTTTTTAAATTGTTTTTGTCTCTTATTTCAATACTATTCACAACAGAGCCTTCCAACTTCACATGAATGTTCCTTGGGACAAGACCTTTTCAGTCATACCACGCTTTTTGACCTGTGACCTTGACCTTTGAACTTTGACCTATTTTTCGAAAAATTTACCAAAAAACTTAACCTTGACCATATTTCCAAAAGTATTTGGCCTACCTTCATGAAACTTCATACACATACTCACCATCACAAGAGCTACATTCCCTACAAGTTTTATAACTCCATCTTGCAATTTGATTTGACTTAGAACTTTTGTTTTCTAAAAGAAATTGCAGACTTGCGGTGCTCTTGTTCTTATTTCTGCTCAAAAAATAGATTGTAGGTACTCATTAGATGAGGCGGTACTAACGAGTACCCGCAATCTATATTTTACAACAGAAATAAGAAAAATAAGGTTTACCCCTGTAAACACCATGCCAGGGCTATAATCATAATTGAACCCAGTCCTAAATGGATGGTCCCCGACCAATGGACAAGCTCTTATTTAAACCTCTAGGGAGCAAATTCTTTCGCTATTTAAAAATGGGGTTCAAGGGGGTAAAAATAATATAGGCATGTTTTGGTGATGGTGATTAGTCTGCTCATCCCTTCAGATACACAGGTGTCGTGGCCCCCGCCCATTGGGGCTTGAAGAAATAGATGGGCTGCACGATGCTTCCACGCAGAGCTGAAACCGACCCGCACATGAGTACTGGTTAACGGCTTATAGGATCTAAGCCTGCCCAGGCAAAGCGGAGCGAGTCAGACCGTCCATGTATATAAACCCTATTTGTTTCATTGGGCGGCAGGGATTGAGATGTCATTTCATCTCAATGTCGGGTAAAAGTCCCACAAAATTGGAAGCAACGTCTCCAAAATGACCTTTACAGTCTTGACGGGGACGTAAAACCTCAAATCAACCAACCAACAGGTGTCATATTATTCAAAGTTGCAGATATGAAGGAGTATATGGGAGAAGAACAGAATTTTCTTGCACACCATACAAGGAAATCTGTAGTTTTAACCTGGGGTGGAAATTCTGTTCTTACCCTGGTGTTCTTACCCAGGGGCAGGGAAAAAATTGAAATTGCTCACGTGTTTGTAATATGCACTGGTTGTATACGACCTCATGTGCCCGGTCGTAAAGGTCGACGTCTCAGCACGTTACATGATGTCACTAAAATCACAACATGGTCTTCACAGTATGGCGGACAGCTTTAGCTCACCCCTATAAAATTGTTGCGGCAAACCGATTATATTTTATTATGAAAGACACTAATCAGGTATTTAGTTTATACCGCAATTCAAAACAATCAAGGGGTTTTGCAATAATTTAGCAAATTTAAGGAATAAAGACAGCAGACAATGGCATGTTAAATGAGATTCAGTGTCATGGCGCGCACACATAGTATAACGTGACGTCAACGAGTGCAAAGTTTCTGACGTCACCGCGCCACAAAGATGTAGGAAACAACATGGACGCTCGAATAAAAGTTTCTCTGCGCTTTACATTCTGTATGAAAACCTGCAAATAATTAGTTTATTTTAGCTTTAGAAATTATTTTAGAGGTTGAGATGCAACTGCAGTAGCAGTGCGCAGTTATTCCAATGGACCATTCAAACCAGGAAAGGCCGAGAAGGTAAGAATATAACTGAAATTTCTGAAAATCTGTTCAAATAAATATAGCAAATATTTAACCTTGCAGTTTCGTTGTTTTCCCATGTATAAAAGATTGCATGTTATTGTTTACAATTGAAAATTAGGGACCTGAAAAGTAGGTTCGGTCTATAAACGGTCACTTGACGTGTTATAGGTCAGTAGAAGGTATTATAGGTCACTACCGATTATAGCGTGCAGTTATTCGACCCCCTTTATTAGATTACTAGAATGCCTGATTGCGATATAAATAGAAAGTTTTACCCTAATAATCCATCATCCCACTTCTTTACTGGCACCTAAAGTCATGATACCCATTACGCATATTACGAAAACGCATCTATACAACTAAATCGGCCCCCGCCCATCAGGGCTTGAAGAAATAAATGAGCAGCATGATGCTTCCACACAGAGCTGAAACCGATGGCACAAGAGTACTGGTAAACCGGTTAGAGGATCTAAGCCTGCCCAGGCAAAGCGGTGCAAGTCAGACCGACCATGCTTACAAACCCTTTTGGTTTCCTTGGGCGACAGGGCTTGAGATGTCATCTCAGTGCCGGGTAAAAGTCCCACAAAATTGGAAGCAACGTCTGCAAAATGACCTATATAGTTTGACGGGGACGTTAAACATCAAATCAAACAAACAAATACAACTACACAAAATTTTACTGCCGTAAAAATGAAAAATTTAAGATGAAAAATTGTGATATTTTTCTTATTTCTGCCCAATATATAGATATTGTGGGTACAGGTTATAACCGCCTCATCGAGGCGGTTCTTAAGAGTACCCACAATCAATGTTTTTAGGAAAACTTAGATTTTGTGTACTTGTTAGAACTGCCTGACTGAGGTGGTTCTAATAAGTACCCACAATGTATGTTTTTAGGTAGTATAAGAAAAATGAATTCCCCTGTAACCCTCAGTTTTACTGTATAAAGGTGGGGTTAAAGGGGGTAAAAATTATATATGCATGTTTTCGTGATGCCAAAAATTCTGGAAAATATTTCAGGCTTTCCTTTCTCTTACAGTCTTTTCAGATTAGCCACAAAAGCAAAAATGTACACCACAACCATTTTATAACACTGTTTGTTATATAGAGGATCTTTCATGAGTGTTCATGGATTATTGAATTTATTAAACGAGTTGAGGAAAAGGGATAAAATGCGAGGCTTTGCCGAGCATTTTATCCCTTTTCCTCAACGAGTTTAATAAATTCAATAATACGTGAGCACGAATGCAAGATTCTATTTATAATATGACATTTAAAACGCATTTTATTCACGATTGTTAACCAAAATGTCAATATTCCGCCATAAGTAAACGCGACGTCGTTAAGGACGTCGTACATGTAACGTTACGGAACGTATCCAGCTAATTTGCATATTTAATCCACTAGTGGATTATCGAAAATAATACATGGCGTTATCACACTCAGACGTGACGTCATATGATAAAACATGGTTCTGGATATAGCACGGTTTCAAGATGGATTCAAAAATGTATAGATTACATCACAACCTCATTATAACACAGTTCTTTATAACACGGTTTTGGATATAACAGGGTTTCAAGATGGATCCCAAAAATGTATAGATTATATAGAAAAATGACCATAAATGGTAATTTTTCTATTTAATTTACATGTATACATTTGTGTTTGGATATAACACAGTTGTTTAACTAGCACGGCATCTGCTTTGGACCCCATTAATAGTGTTATAAAGATGTTGTGATGTGCTTATGGCCTAACTCTGTTGTACACATAAAAAGATAAAAAATGTCACATTTTGTAAAAGATTAGATGTATGTTGAAAATTGACTAAAAATTTTATTCATATTTTCAGCATCACACGAGAAGGAGGCACATTTGGTGGAGTTCAAGTGAACTACGAACTCTTCAATACAGCTACCAACAGAAAAGCTACGGATGGGGGAGACTTTCTTGATGCTACGAATCTGAATGTGAGGTTTGAGAAAGGGGAGGTAACCAAGATGATCACTCTCAAACCTCATGATGATGACAAGTCTGAACGTGCTGTGACCTATAGTGTGACCTTGACCAGTGTAGAAGGTTAGTGTAGGTTGGATGTTTTGAAGTTTAATGGCCCTACCAATACTACCAAGGTCAAACCAAGGTCATCATTTGACCTAACCACACTTTTTTTTTTTTTTTTGATTGTCAGTTGAGCCAAAGTTACTAAGCACAGTAGATTTTTTTGGTTGATGTCCACATGACTTACACTGATTTGTAAGTTACAGCTGTTTATAGAAAACAGCTTCACTATTCTTACCATTGTGATATCAGAGTGTTGTGTAAAAGGGTTAGCTAGAATCATGTGTTGGGTTTGGCAAACAGTGTAGACCCAGATCAGATTTCACATTCCGAAGCATCTGATCAGGGTCTTCACTGTTCCCTTACAGAACAGGACTATAAGAGTTTAACAAAACAGTCTAAATCTCCATTCATCACAAAAACACGCCTATATAATTCTGACCCCCTTGAACCCCACTTTTATATAGCAAAACTGGGGTAAACCGTATTTTTCTTATTTCTGCTCTAAAATATAGGTTGTGGGTACCTGTTAGAATCGCCTCGATGAGGCGGTTCTAACGAGTGCCCACAATCTATATTTGGAGCAGAAATAAGAAAAATATCACAATTTTCATCTTAAAATTTTCATTTTTTCGTCGATAAAGGTGTCAATGTATTTATATAGGCGTGTTTGCATAATGCAGGACCATTTTCCCAGGTTACATTCAAACAGGGCTCGAGAAACTGAAGAATCAAAATCGGTCCGGCATGATTTTCGGCAAAAAAAAAAAAACCCGGAAATTGCCGAACCGATTTTCGGTCATTTCCGTAAAGGTCATTTGTTTCCATTCATTATTATTTTTCAATTTCAAAATACAGGGTGTTAGGTGTCCGAAAACTTACGAAAATGTTAAAAAAAATGTCTCGAACCTGTTTTTATTCGTGAAAATGCCCTCGTTTACACTTCGCTGGCGGCCGCCATTTTGGTTTAGTTTATATAAAGTCCGCCTATGTAGGTTCACCCTCCACACATGGGTACCGGTATATATGTATGCGAGTGTATGATTGTTTTTTTTTTATCGTTTTCTTGTTATCTATTTGCAAAATAAATACCAATTCTACTGATTTTGAGCGTTGTCCTTTAACTACAAATGGCGACCGAAATTGCCGCCACGTGGTCGGAAATGACGTCATACGGTTTTAGCTTACGCAATACACATTTTTTCATTAAAGAACGTTAAACAAACATGTTTTATGTCATAGATTTAAATTGTGGCTGTTTCTTAAATAAAAAATCATTTGCTGTCGTTAAAAAAAAAAAAAAAAAAAAAAAAAAGGTTAAATCTCGAACCAAAACGTGGGTTTACTAGAGTCACTGAAAATCTTATAGGGCCGAACCGAACTTCTTAATATTCTAAATAAATGTTATTTCATAATTACTAATGTCTACTACCCTTATCTTAAAAAAAAAAAAAAAAAAAAAAAACCTTATCAAAAAAAAAACAAAAAAAACACGAAACCACGTGAAACCACGTGATCCGAAAAATGTCGTCATTCAGTTTCATTTTATACAATACACATTAAATTACACTAGGACGTAATACCACGTGTTTTATGTTATTGTTTCAATTTTGGAGCGAAGATCTATTTCTTATTTATTTTTTTTTTCTTTTTCCATGATTACACGCAACAGATGTGGTTTTTGAATGGCGCCCTGTGGAAAACCACTTTTTATGTTTAAATATCCGTTCAACATAGGCAGTCATAAATTAATGACATAAACACTTGTGTAAACAAATAAGCGTCTGTCCTGCATTATTTGACCCAAATTTCACACCTTTTCCAATTGTTTGACAGCTTACCTACTGATAACGCCAGGGGATTACAGGTTAGTAGCGGAATAATCCATTTGAATAGTAGTGCCTAATTAATTCCTTTGTAATAGTTCAACAACTTGACCTTTTCTCACTGATAAATTGTTTCAATTAAACGTGTATTCAATTACCCTTCGTGTGTCTCCTATAGATCTCCTATAGATATAAAAACAACAGAAAAAAGAATGACTTTTTTCAATGTACTTGCTGTCTAACCTGTCTGGAAAATGGTTCGGCTGTGTGGACAAATCCGATTTACCTATACCAATAATGAGCCGGTCCAATAACTGGCCCTCGAGGTGTTTTATCAATACACGCTTGGATTATCTGTGGCAAAAGGTCAGTTCGTTTACACAATTTAGCGACTTGGCGAAAATTTTCGAACCGATTTTTTGAAAATATCATTGAATACTGGACCGATTTTTTAACATCCTTTGTAAGTCAAAATCGGTTCAGAAATACCAAAATCGGTCCAGAACCGAAAAACCGATATTTTCTCGAGCCCTGCATTCAAATACAATTGACCCGCCAGTGCTGTCGGTGCTTTGATTTTTATTCTAAGCAGTTAACCAGTATATTGCATTTTTTTGCCAGTATCTGACAGGTGGTTCAGCTGAAAACTATTCACCATATTTGCATTATTTGCTGGCTCCCAGCTTGCACATTGTCAATATTTGAAGAACAGGTAACCAGACCCCCCTGACCTTTAAAGGTCAGGGGGGTCTGGTTACCTGTTTTTTCAACACTGATAACCTTCAGACTAGGAACCAGCAGATAATGCAAATAAGGTGAATGTACAGGTAATAAAAGTTAACCCAGAAAGACGCCGAGATAAACAACATCCGAAAACGTCTTCTGCTGAATTTTTTGCAAACTTTTTGAAAATATTTTTGCATATAGTCAAACGTGTGGTCCCAGATCAGACTGCTCCTGTGTCAGACTGCCCGTACGGGAGCAGTCTGATTGTAGGAGCAGTATGATCTGGAGGAGTCTGATCTGGGTCCACAATTTGTGTAGGAGCAGTCTGATCTAGGTACACACTGTTTGCATGGCAAAGCAGATGACAATAGTCATGATTGGCATTTTATGGGTTAAAAATGGCATGACTTGTGTTTACATGGCGGACATCTTGAGCAGCAGATTGAACATTACGAAAACACACCTATACAAATACATTGTAAACTTTACTGCCGAAAAATTGAAAATTTTAAGATGAAAAATTGTGATATTTTTCATATTTCTGCTCAAAATGTAGATTGTGGGTACTCATTAGAACCGCATCATTGATGCGGTTCTAACGAATACCCATTATCTATATTTTAATGTAGAAATAAGAAAAATAAGGTTTACCCCTGTAAAACCCCAGTTTTACTATATAAAAGTGGGGTTAAAGGTGCATTATTGAGCTACCGGGTCTCAATTTTTTTTTCTGGTTTTTATCTTCAATGCATACTCCTTTTTCATGTGTACACTTTTGGAGCCAAATACAGCTTCAGAACTTTGTGAAAATGGTCGTTTTCATTCGTGTTTACCCTCAGCTCTGAACATGTGTTCGGAATTTCTGTTCTAAAAATAAATCTGTCACTTTACACATACATAGCGACAGTATCGTCTCTGAGTGTCGTTACTTATGACATGGTATTCAGCGTCATATTTCTTCCGATTCAGGCATGGCCTAAGCAAACAAGGCCAAAAATGAATGTCGCATAACGTCATATATGGGGATTCTATTTTTGTCACAAACTAAAAATAGATCTAACTAGTGTGCGAAACCTAGTTAGGGAATCCCTCTCAAACTTGTTTACCTGTCATCATAATTAATCACATTTTTACATAAAATGCACTCATTTGTATTGTTTTAAAGAAAAATACCATCTATATGTATTTTATTTTTGGAAGCATTTTTTCCAGATAGCTCAATAATGCACCTTTAAAGGGGGTCAAAATTATATAGGCGTGTTTTGGTGATGAAGGCCTCTAAGCTTGTGTTGAGACAACCTGGTGTTGCAACTGGCTCCATATTCTCATGGTACTGCATTACGAAAACACGCCTATTTAAAAATATTAAAAATGGTACCACCCAAAAATTGAAAATTTGCAAATAAAAAAATTGATTTTTTTTTTTTATGTTTCCACTCTAAACATAGATTGTGGGAACTCATTAGAACTGCCTCAGTGAGGCGGTTCTAACGAGCACCAACAATATCTATGTTTTTAAGCGGCAATAAGAAAAATAATGTATACCCCTGTAAACCCCTAGTTTGGCTATATAAAGTGGGGTTTAAGGGGGTCAAAATTATATAGGTGTGTTTTCATTATGGGGAATGAAGGAATACAGGTGAGCATTTACTTTTGAGTCTGGGACTTGCCTCTGGAACACTAGTACATGTTGAAAATCTGTTTTTCAGTATTTGATGGAAGAACAGATGTGCCATTAGCAAGGCTAGCAGATTCTGATACAAGAGTATTCCTCACAATAAAAGCCAGTGATGACCCTTATGGCAGGTTTGGATTCCCAGCAGCGTCTAAGGATGTAAAGATAGCAGAGGATTACTATCCAGGAATGTTAGACACAACAAAGGTTACCCTTGCAGTTGACAGGAGGATGGGACTCTACGGATTCGTTGAGGTATTGCTAAATTGCTAGGATTCACTCCAGTCTCTTATAGTACTGTGCATGATTGCACAGTTTTGTATTTCATTAGGAAAACACGTCTATACAAATACATTGTAAATTTTATCGCCGAAAAAAACAGAAATTTTAATATGAAAAATTGTGATATTTTTCTCATTTCTCCTCAAAATAAAGATTGTGGGTACTCGTTAGAACCACCTTGTCGAGGCGGTTCTAACGAGTACACACAGTCTATATTCCAGATTAGAAATAAGAAAAATAAGGTTTACCCCTGTAAACCCCAGCTGTACTGTATAAAAGTGGGGTTCAAGGGGGTCAAAATTATATAGGCATGTTTTCGTGATATTTATTGCTGATTCAGAAAATGTTGAATAAAAAAAAAATGTAGACTATCTAGATCAGATATGTATAGCATAGATTTCATCTTTGTTCTGGAGCAAATCAGAAAAAAATATAGAGTATCTAGATCAAAATATATACAGTATAGATTTTGTCTTTGCTCTGGTGCAAATTAGAAAAATGTATAGTGTCTAGATCAGATATGTACAGTATAGATTGTATCTTTGCTCTGGTGCAAATTAGAAAAATGTTTAGTGTCTAGATCAGATATGCACAGTATAGATTGTATCTTTGCTCTGGTGCAAATTAGAAAAATATAGAGTATCTAGATCAGATATGTACAGGATAGATTTTGTCTTTGCTCTGGTGCATATTAGAAAAATGTTTAGTGTCTAGATCAGATATGTACAGTAAAGATTGTATCTTTGCCCTGGAGCAAATCACAAAAGATTAGAGTATCTAGATCAGATATGTACAGTATAGATTGTATATTTTGCCCTGGAGCAAATCAGAAAAGATTAGAGTATCTAGATCAGATATGTACAGTATAGATTGTATATTTTGCCCTGGAGCAAATCAGAAAAGATTAGAGTATCTAGATCAGATATGTACAGTATACATTGTATCTTTGCCCTGGAGCAAATCAGAAAAGATTAGAGTATCTAGATCAGATATGTACAGTATAGATTGTATATTTTGCCCTGGAGCAAATCAGAAAAGATTAGAGTATCTAGATCAGATATGTACAGTATAGATTGTATATTTTGCCCTGGAGCAAATCAGAAAAGATTAGAGTATCTAGATCAGATATGTACAGTATAGATTGTATATTTGCCCTGGAGCAAATCAGAAAAGATTAGAGTATCTAGATCAGATATGTACAGTATACATTGTATCTTTGCCCTGGAGCAAATCAGAAAAGATTAGAGTATCTAGATCAGATATGTACAGTATAGATTGTATCTTTGCTCTGAAGCAAATCAGAAAAATATAGAATATCTAGATCAGACATGTAAAGTATACATTTATCTTTGCCCTGGGGCAAATCAGAAAAAGGTAGAGTGTCTATTTGAGATATGTACAGTTTACATTGTATATTTGCTCTGGAGCAAATCAGAAAAAAGGTAGAGTGTCTAGATCAGATATGTACAGTATACATTGTATATTTGCCCTGGAGCAAATCAGAAAAAAGGTAGAGTGTCTAGATCAGATATGTACAGTATACATTGTCATACCTGCCAACACTCCCGATTTGGGCGTGACTCTCACGATTAATTGTGTGTCTCACTCCCCCACGATCGTTTTTATGCCCCCATATCTAAGATTCTGGGGGGCATATAGTTTTTGGTCTGTCCGTCTGTTTGTCCGTTTGTCTGTTTGTCCATTTGTCCGTCTGCAAAAACTTTAACATTGGGCATAACTTTTGAATGGTAAGTGGTACAGCTTTCATACTTCACATGTGCATTCCTTGTCACAAGACCTTTCAAGAGGTACCATAAATTTTGACCTCGTGACCTTCACCTTGCGCTGTCCGGGGGCATTTGTGTTTCACAAACACATCTTGTTTGAAAATGGCCCAAATCTCACGAATTTCAATGCATCTAACGCCTAGATAAAAGCCGGCTATCACAAATTCGCCATACCGGATATTTACCTATGGGAACTGGTTATTATCGGCTTTTCTGAATCACTTTTGTATGCAATTAGAGCCGGGATACAGAACTATTGGAAAATCACCTCCAGGTCACAGGTATATTTGGACTATTATTAGCAAATCTATTATTGGGCAAGTAAATAAACAAAATTATCCATCTTGTCTACAATCTATCTATCTGTAAATTTCCAAGTTTGGTCTTCAGAATAACCAGATATCGAGGCATCCCTGCATTACAAAAATATTACAGAAATCATATTTAGCCATTTAATTTCTTCATTACATAGATCTACTTATAATCTTCCACAATAACGATCTTTTACATTTTTTTTTTACATTTTACAAGACACCCAAAATGTTGTGTGGCGACCGATGTCCCATCTTGCAAATAAAATGGTTATTTTGTTTATGAATCTATGAAAACATAAAACATTAGAAAAATTGCTCAAATTATTGATCAATTAATTATCCATTTTAGCATAAAGATGTTCAGTTTTTAATAAGATTTGATGAAGTTCTGTGGTAAAATGAATCATTGTATCTGACTTGTAAAGCAACCTTTAAAACTAAGTAACATATATTCAGACAGTACACAGTTTCATACATTTCACCCCTGCTAAAACTCCACATTTTTTATGCTATGTGGGAAAGCTAGCACTTTCTTTTTTAATGCGTGCTTGGTCTGGTAAAAAATTCAAATTTGTTGGTGGTGGGGTTCAATTTATTTCTTTAATGGGTGGTGGGTCTTTGAAAAAGGTGGCACCCATTACCACCCCATACGGTTAATTCTGGAAAAGCCCTTAGCATTTTTAGGAAAAAAAATCTCACTCTTTCAAATTTTTCCTGAAAATTCCCCGTGAGCCAAATACAAAAGAAGAAGTTGAAAAATGGTCCGTCGCGCACAGTCTCACTCTTTGGATTTTCGCAAAGTTGGCAGGTATGTACATTGTATATTTGCCCTGGAGCAAATCAGAAAAAAAGGGTAGAGTGTCTAGATCAGATATGTACAGTATATATTGTATATTTGCCCTGGAGCAAATCAGAAAAAAGGGTAGAGTGTCTAGATCAGATATGTACAGTATATATTGTATATTTGCCCTGGAGCAAATCAGAAAAAAGGGTAGAGTGTCTAGATCAGATATGTACAGTATATATTGTATATTTGCCCTGGAGCAAATCAGAAAAAAGGTAGAGTGTCTAGATCAGACATGTACAGTATAGATTGTATCTTTGCTCTGGAGCAAATCAGAAAAATGGGTAGAGTGTCTAGATCAGATATGTACAGTAAAGATTGTATCTTTGCTCTGGAGCAAATCAGAAAAAAGGCAGAGTGTCTAGATCAGATATGTACAGTAAAGATTGTATCTTTGCTCTGGAGCAAATCAGAAAAAGGCAGAGTGTCTAGATCAGATATGTACAGTAAAGATTGTATCTTTGCTCTGGAGCAAATCAGAAAAAGGCAGAGTGTCTAGATCAGATATGTACAGTAAAGATTGTATCTTTGCTCTGGAACAAATCAGAAAATGTAGAACATCTAGATCAGATATGTAGAGTAAAGATTGTATGTTTGCTCAGGAGCAAACCAGAAAAATGTAGAGCATCTAGATCAGAATATGTACACTATAGATTTCCTTTGTTCTGGAGCAAATAAAAAAAATGTAAAGTATCTAGATCAGATATGTATAGTGTACATGGATTTATCTTTGCTCAGGAGTAAAGCATTCCTTTTAGATTAGATGCCAGTCGAGAAGGGAGACATACAATTTTGAATCATTTGCCTCCCCAGAAAGCATCCATTTCCCTTATGGGGAATGGGAACACCTTAAGTGGAGGCAACTCCTGCAAAAGTATTTTTGTCTCCCATGTCAATAGGGGTCAACTCTTAAAGAAAAAAATTTGCTCCTGATTAACAGGATCTCTGGGAAGTTTACTCTGATAAAGTAACTGCTAGCTGGTCTCCTGCGAGTGTATGATCTTATATTAAACCAAGCTCTCTGTTGACAGGATCTCTGGGAAGTTTACTCTGATAAAGTAACTGCTGGTCTCCTGCGAGTGTATGATCTTATATTAAACCAAGCTCTCTGTTGACAGGATCTCTGGGAAGTTTACTCTGATAAAGTAGCTGCTGGTCTCCTGCGAGTGTATGATCTTATATTAAACCAAGCTCTCTGTTGACAGGATCTCTGGGAAGTTTACTTTGATAAAGTAGCTGCTGGTCTCCTGCGAGTGTATGATCTTATATTAAACCAAGCTCTCTGTTGACAGGATCTCTGGGAAGTTTACTTTGATAAAGTAGCTGCTGGTCTCCTGCGAGTGTATGATCTTATATTAAACCAAGCTCTCTGTTGACAGGATCTCTGGGAAGTTTACTTTGATAAAGTAGCTGCTGGTCTCCTGCGAGTGTATGATCTTATATTAAACCAAGCCCTCTGTTGACAGGATCTCTGGGAGGTTTACTTTGATAAAGTAGCTGCTGGTCTCCTGCGAGTGTATGATCTTATATTAAACCAAGCTCTCTGTTGACAGGATCTCTGGGAGGTTTACTTTGATAAAGTAGCTGCTGGTCTCCTGCGAGTGTATGATCTTATATTAAACCAAGCTCTCTGTTGACAGGATCTCTGGGAGGTTTACTTTGATAAGTAGCTGCTGGTCTCCTGCAAGTGTATGATCTTATATTAAACCAAGCTCTCTGTTGACAGGATCTCTGGGAGGTTTACTTTGATAAAGTAGCTGCTGGTCTCCTGCACATGTATGATCTGATATTAAACTAAGCTCTGCATTAACAGGTTCTCTGGGAAGTTTACTTTTATAAAGTAGCAGCTGGTCTCCTGCGAGTGTATGATCTAGAAGCCTCTGTGGTGTAGTGGTTACGCTACTCGCCTTGTAAACCAGGGATCACAGGATCGATCCTGGGCTTCTCCAGCCTTTCGGATGAGTCTTTAAACTGAGGTCCCATCTCCGTATGACCTTAGCTGTTGGTGGGACGTAAAACTCAAACACTCACTCACTCACATGTATGATCTGATATTAAACTAAAATCTCTATTAACAGGATCTCTGGGAAGTTTACTCTGATAAAGTAGCAGGTGGTCTCCTGTGAGTGTATGATCTGATATAAAACTGAAATCTCTATTAACAGGTTCTCTGGGAAGTTTACTCTGATAAAGTAGCAGCTGTTCTCCTGCACATGTTTGATCTGATATTAAACTAAAATCTCTGTTAACAGGTTCTCTGGGAAGTTTACTCTGATAAAGTAGCAGCTGATCTCCTGCGCATGTATGATCTGATATTAAACTAAGCTCTCTGTTAACAGGTTCTCTGGGAAGTTTACTCTGATAAAGTAGCAGCTTGTCTCCCGCGCATGTATGATCTGATATTAAACTAAGCTCTCTGTTAACAGGTTCTCTGGGAAGTTTACTCTGATAAAGTAGCTGCTGGTTTCCTGCGCATGTTTGATCTGATATTAAACTAAGCTCTCTGTTAACAGGTTCTCTGGGAAGTTTACTCTGATAAAGTAGCTGCTGGTTTCCTGCGCATGTTTGATCTGATATTAAACTAAGCTCTCTGTTAACAGGTTCTCTGGGAAGTTTACTCTGATAAAGTAGCTGCTGGTTTCCTGCGCATGTTTGATCTGATATTAAACTAAGCTCTCTGTTAACAGGTTCTCTGGGAAGTTTACTCTGATAAAGTAGCTGCTGGTTTCCTGCGCATGTTTGATCTGATATTAAACTAAGCTCTCTGTTAACAGGTTCTCTGGGAAGTTTACTCTGATAAAGTAGCAGCTGGTCTCCCACGGGTGTATGATCTGATATTTATGGGAGATATACCATCTAGTCTGATGGTGCTGAACAACATGAGACGACCACACACCTATACCAATGTAGTTGTGTTCACTGGACTCTCTGGTAGGTTATTCTAATTAAACTCTTAGAAACAAAGACAAAGTTTCATGTATGGTTTTGGATATTTCACAATATCCAGAAACTTCCAAAAACTTGTTTTGGTTGTTGCTGTTGTTTTGTTTTGTTTGCTTTGAAGTTCAGCACTTTAACCCTTTTTGTACCAAATGGAATCTTCCTCCTTATATAAAGCAGGAGTACATTTCAAAATTTAGGGGTGTTAGGTTGTGTTTTCATCAAAATTTATATGGAAAATGACTGAACTTTTAGCAAACAGTGGAGGCCCAGATCAAACGCAGCGTTCTACGACGTCTGATCTGGGCCTGCACTGTTTGCCAGGGTGCCCGTTTTGGGGTTTCTGGTACTAAATGGGTTAAAGGTCATGTGCTGCCAGTCAGTTATTCTAACCACACTGTTTCTGGGTAGGCTTAATCCTTCTTAGCCCAGTACAGCACACAGTCTTGAACCAGTAACTGCCCTTGAATCAGCGGAATGCTCTAAGAAAACATATCATGATCAATCTCCACAAAAGAGTGTACCTGGATCTGGGATCAAAGCCTTGACCACCTGGGGCCAGTTGCTCAAAACTAACAACGTCCTTAGTTAACGTATCATTATAACTTTGATCATTTATTATGGCAAATATGCTAAAAATTTTGCGGAAAAAATGTGAGCAGCTTTTGCAAATGCAAAAGCTGCTCACATTTTTTTCAGCAAAAATTCCAAAATTTTAGATATTGAACTTGCTAAACAGTTAACATTATGACCACTAACAAGCTTGTTAAGCTAAAGATGCTTTGAACAACTGGCCCCAGATCACTAGATGGATGTGCATCTGGCTGAGCCATGAGAACTTATATGCATCATGTTAACAGGTCCGTGTAATGAAAACCCCCTTAAACCCGCTTTATATAGAGAAAACTGGGGTTTACGGCGGACGGAGGTATTCATTATTTTTCTTATTTCACTCCAAGACATATAGGTTGTGGGTACTTGTTATAGCCCCGCTTTGAAAAAGTGGCGCTATATTGGATTTGCCATGTCCTTCTGTCATTCCGTAATTCCGTTAATTTGTGTTGGCTCCATAACTTTGTATCTGCTTAACATATTTTCATGAAACTTCACACAAATGTTAAACACCATAAGACAATGTGCAGAGCGAAGGAATTATAACTGTGGATTGCCTACTTTTGGAGTTATTGCCCTTTGAACATTTTCCGTAATTCCGTGATTCCGTTAATTTGTGTTGGCTCCATAACTTTGTATCTGCTTAACATATTTTCATGAAACTTCACACAAATGTTAAACACCATAAGACAATGTGCAGAGCGAAGGAATTATAACTGTGGATTGCCTACTTTTGGAGTTATTGCCCTTTGAACATTGAAAAATGGCAATTTTAATTGTGTCCGCTTCATAACTCGAAAACCGTTTGAGATATTTTTAGGAAACTTCACACAAATGTTAAGCACTATGAGACGATGTGCAGAGCGCAGGAACCATAACTCTGCATTGCTTATTTTTGGAGTTATTGCCCTTTGAACATTGAAAAATGGCAATTTTAACAGTGTCCGCTTCATAACTCGAAAACCGTTTGAGATAATTTCATGAAACTTCACACAAATGTTAAGCACTATGAGACAATGTGCAGAGCGCAAGAACCATAACTCTGGTTTTCGTATTTTCTGTGTGTCTGTCTGTGTGTCTGTCTGTGTCTGTTTACAATTTTCGTGTCCGCTCCATAACTTTAAAACCCATTCACATATTTTCATGAAACTTCACACAAACATTAAACACCATGAGATGGTGTGCAGAGTGCAGGAACCATAACTCTGGATTGCCTAATTTTTGAGTTATTTCCCTTTGAATATTGAAAAATATCAATTTTAGCCGTCTTTGCTCGATAACTCAAAAACCGTTTGAGATAATTTTATGAAACTTCACACAAATGTAAAGCACCATATTACGTGTGCAGAGCGCAGGAACCCAAACTCTGGATTGTCTACTTTTTCAGTTATAGGCTTTTGAATATTAAAAAATGGCAATTTTAACTATGTCCGCTCCATAACCGTTTCTGATATTTTCATGAAACTTCAAATAAATGAAAAGCACCTTGAGATGATGTGCAGAGTGCAGGAACCATAACTCTGGTTTGCCTACTTTAGGAGTTATTGCCCTTTGAACATTTAAAAAGGCAATTTTGACTGTGTCGGCTCCATAACTCACAAACCATTTGAGATATTTTCATGACACTTCACACAAGTGTAAAGCACCATGAGACAATGTGCAGAGCGCAGGAACCCTGACTCTGATTTGCCTACTTTAAGAGTTATTACCCTTTGAACATTGAAAAATGGAAGATGAAATTTAGTATAAACATGGACATTCTGGTAATGTATCATGCTCATTGAAATGAGGGACAAGGGCTCACAACTCTTAGAGTTTTTCCAGATAATGTAAAATTTTCAACAGTTATTTCTTGTTCATAACTGTTTTCTCTGCAGCTTAAATAACTTTCTTCTCTGACAGCGCTGAAGCGGGGCTATAGTCAGATCCTCTGACAGCTCTAGTTAGAACTTGCCTCAATTGCAATGCAGACGACAATAGTCGTGATTGGGATTTTATGGGTTAAAGGCATCCCTTTCCTCCTGTATTTTCAGAATCTTTTATCAATGTAGCAGAGAGGTATCAGCCAAGCAAGGAGGATATGGCTGATGGATTTAGTTTGTCAGCTTGGATACAGCCACAAAAAAATACTGATGGTTACGTGCTGGCTAAGACTAATCCAGATGGTTCCCGGGTGTTCTACTCACTAAAGATCATGACAACTGACATTGGTACCCAGCTTACAGTTGGATATTCTGCTACTGGTTTAAATGTAAGCTTTTATACCGTAATTACTATACGTATTCCTACAGATAGTCCTGAGCAAAAAATGTAAACAGAGATGAGACGCGCAGAGCCGCCCATCGGGGCTTGGAGAAATAAAATGGGCTGCATGGTGCTTCTGCCCAGAGCTGAAACCAACCAAGCTTGAGTACTAGTAAACCACTTAGGTCTAAGTATGCCCAGGAAAATTGATGCGAGTCGGACTGCTCCTTAATCCATTTTGTACCAGAAACCCCAAAACGGGTAATTGGCAAACAGTGCAAGCCCAGATCGCGGCGTCTGATCAGGGCCTCCACATACATGTGATATCTCCCGATTTCGTCGGGATATCCCGATTTCGAACCCCATCTCCCGACACGACAATTTTCCTATAGTAGTTTTCCGCCGACCGACCATTTTAGTTAATTATACTCCCCTGATCGCTGTTTTGCTCAAGTTGCCACCACTATTAAACCGTTTACACCCGAGGTGGGCCTTATTGATAAGCCGACAATTAACAATATGACAAGGTGTGAAAACTAGTCAACCCTTTGTAATTGACACGTGTAGACGCTAAATATTATTCCCGCTAAAACAGAGCAAAGCAGATGCTGTTTTATTTTTCTACGCATTTGTAAACCGTTATTCATTTATTACTCATAGAACTGGGGTATTACATAGTGACATTTTCTATTTAAACCCGAGAAAAAATATTTTTGCCGTTTTTAACGGATGAAAGAAATACGCCCCACGTGACATCAATGAAAATTTGTGCATGCTTTTTGGCCTCCGACAGGTGAACGCGCTAAATATTTTTCCCGCCAAAACAGAGCAGGGCAGACGCTGGTATTTTCTAAGCATTTTTATGCAGTTTTTCATTTATTAATAAACATAGAACTGTAGTTTTGCAGGGTGACATTTTCTATTCAAACCTGTGCAAGAAAAATATTTTTTGCCGTTTTTTTAAAGGATTTTTTATGAAAGAAATATGCCCCCCAAGTTAAATAAATAAAAATCATTCATGCTTATTAGTTCAGACTAAGTTCCGAGGCACGTTTTTGGGGAATGTAGCCATGGAAAAAGCATGGGCATTTAAAAATTTAGGCATTACAAAAACTTCTGTACTTCACGATCTTTAGCTTTGTTTACCAATCTACAGATGAAGCTATCCAAACTGCAAGATTTGGGGCGCTTGATTGGTCATAAAAGAACAAAGCATTTTGGAAGTTTACTAATTTATTATTCACTGGATAAAAACTAAGAAACAGAAATCAAGTAAGGTAGCATGCAATATAACATGAGTAAATGTATGTCAGATTTTTTGCTATGCGGTTTTCTGAACGTTGTTTTTTCTGCCAGGTGCTAGGTGGGTATTTAACACCGACCTATTGGCCAGTGCTTGTTCTTTGATCGTTCCTCCAAGAAATTGTCTCTATTAAAAAACAAAATGGAAGTTTGTCGTCTGCTGAATTTTTCTTTTTCCAAGCTTTTATAACATATTTTTGCATAAACGCAAACCGTGTGGATCCTCATCAGACTGCTCTGCAGTTTGATCTGGGCCCAAACTGTTTTCAAAAAAAATGATTTTTAATGAAGATGACAGACGACAAAGCAGACGACAATTGTTGTGTTGGCATGTTATGGTTGAAAAAGTGTTTCAGAGGTAAATTTCAACCAAAAAAAAACATCACTTTTTTACGCGAAAAAAATCTCCCTATTTGGGACCCCAATCTCCCTATCTGAAAATCAAAATCTCCCTATTTGGGTCCAAGAAAATATCACATGTATGCCTCCACTGTTTGAAAAAAGTTCAGCCATTTTCCAAATAAATTTTGAAGAAAACACATTGACAAGGAAATCCACGATTTTACCCTGGGATAGAAATTTATGTTCTGACCCTGGTGTTCCGACCCAAATCAAATATAATCGCGTGTTTGATAAATGCACTGGTTGATTACGACCATGTGTGCACTGTCGTTAAGGTTGACGCCATGCACGATCCGTGATGTCACTTTACATTCCTGCAGTGTCAACACAATATGGCGGACGTTGGTAACCGAAGTGACTGCAGCATTGAAATTCCGCGCTAAGAAATGGAAGGTATGCAAGAAAAAGAACCCAATATGGATGTGAGGGGTGGATAGAAAAATCCGTCCCTCGGGATCACTGTCCGGCATCACTCGGCAAGCCTTGTGATGCGGACAGTGACCTTTGGGACGGATTTTTCTATCCCCCCTCACACCCATATAAGATTCTTATAATCTGACACCCCTAAATTTTGAAATGGACTCGCGCTTTATATAAGGGTGAAGATTCCATTTGGTACAAAAAGGGTTAAACCCTAGCAGTTTCATTTCATCTCAATTTCGGGTAAAAGTCCCCAAAATGGGAAGCCACTCCCTCCAAAATGACCTAAATTAGTGTTGTCAGGGATGTAAAACATCAAATTAAACAAAGACAAAGAAACAGATGAGATGCCTGCCACTCATCGAGCTTCTTTTTAGACACACCATTAAATTTTGTTAGTTGATTATACTTGTCCAAATTTTAGAACTGTTATGATAAGGAGTTGAGGCATTGTTGGATTATAACTTCATAGACAACCTGCAAGTTCATCTATACAAATTATAAGCATGGCTTTAGCTCCAGAGGAGGCAATTCAGGAATATTTTGTCTGCTGACATGCTTCTGCAGATCAAATTCTTTCTTTGAATGTACGCAAGCACTGGTGGATTGATTGTCTCTGAGTGTAGGCTGGAAAATTGTTCTAAACGAGGACTTACGACTTTCTGGGTTAACCCTTAAATTGCCCTACTGTAAGTAAGCAGTGTAGACTCTGATCAGATGCCGCATTCTGCGGCATCTGATCTGAGCCTACACTGCTTGCCAAACCTAACACATGATTCTAGTCTATAGATTGCCCTAATAACCATAACTTGAGTGATACCCATGTGGACTTCAGCACCGAGAAGCCACTGCACTTAAGAACTTTGGTGACAAGCAACTGACCCCAAAAGTAGCTGGATAAGTGGCAAACAGTGTAGGCCCTGATGAGACGCCACCTTCTGTGGCATCTCATCCAGTTGCCTGTCTGTACAAATATATGTGGTTTTATTTGTTTGATTTGAGGTTTAACGTCCCCATCAGCACTGTAAAGGTCATTTTGGAGACGTTGCTTCCAATTTGTGGGACTTTTACCCGACACTGAGATGAAATGACATCTCAAGCCCTTCCGCCCAATGAAACCAATAGGGTTTATAAGCATGGACGGGCCGGCTTGCATCACTTTGCCTGAGCAGGCTTAGATCCCCTAAGCAGTTTACCAGTACTCGTGTATGGGTCAGTTTCATATCTGCGTGGAAGCATCATGCAGCCCATTTATTTCTTCAAGTCCCAATGGGCGGTTGCTACTTGTTAAAAGTATATGGCATGACAGACAATGAAAATGTAGCTCTCAGTTTCACAATAAGTTTCATAATGGGAATATTCTAATTTTTGCTTCTGTGATGCGATCTTGTAATCCCACACAGATTCACGCTGGTTGTATGTAGTGTAGCCTGCACAAAATAAATGATAAAACATTTCAAGATTGGGAAAATATCTATTGTATCAAATTATTAGTTTTTCTTTTCACGTTTAACAGCCCAGATTACACTATTTAGGTCATTTTTGAGCCGGTCAGTTTATCTAGCCACACTTTTCCTGGGCAGACTTATACCTAAGTGGTTAACAAGTACAGTGCAAATTCTTTTGCCAGAAACTGACAACTGCCCTTCATGAATTAGCGGAAGGGGGAGAATGACCGTAGAAAAGATTTCTTGATCAGTCTCCATGAAAGAATGTTGCCGACCCGCCAGGTATCAAACTCGTGTCCTCCCAATCACCAGTCAGACGCAAATTCGCCTGAGCTACTGAGGCCAGCTATCAAACTATTAGTACAATTTTTAACCCTTGTCCAGCTGAGTCCGGATATGCCTTATCTTTCAGACAATGTAAATCCAGATCAGATGGCTTCTTCAGAAGCCATCTGATCAGGATCTTCATTGTTTGTCATTCAGTTTATGAATTTGTTGTAATAATTTGCATCCAGTAATCTGATTGGTTGATAATCGGTAGTGGGTGTGGCATAATTAAATATTCAGCAGGTCAAGGTTTAAAAGCAGGAACTAATAAACTACATAAAAACAGGAATTCATATTGGGCCACGCACAACTGCAGCCAATGACTTTTTAGCTCGCCTGTATGAAGTAAATGGAGAGCTATTGTCACCTTGGTCGTCTGCGTGCACGTTTGCATTTGTGTGTGCGTTCCGGTCACACTGCGTTAAAAGTTTATCAAAAGCTTATATCTCAACAGTCACTCATCACAGACCACTCATATTTGGAACTTAAGTACCTGGGAGGGTCTTCTGATGTTCAAAGAGAACAGACCCCCGGGTTCATGCCCCGGGGTGGGGCTAGGGGTCAAAATCTAGAACACCTATGTAATTCTGTGTTAAAGTTTTTGAAATGATTATATCTGAACAGTCACTCATCACAAAGCATTCATATTTACAACTTGGATACCTGGGAGTGAGATCGATCCCGGGCTTCTCCAGACTTTCGGATGAGTCTTTAAACCGAGGTCCCGTCTCCGTATGACCTTAGCTGTTGGTGGGACGTAAAACTCAAACACTCACTCACTCACCTGGGAGTGTCTTCTGAGATTCCAAGACAACACACCCCTAGGTTTATGCGTGGGAGTGGGGATGGGGTGGGGCCAGGGGTCAAAATCTAGAACACCTTTGTAATTTGTTGTATACCTTTCCATTATGCTAACAAGTTATAGACACAATTGGTTAGACATCAGCCAATCAAGTGACATTGGTTCAAGTGTAAAAGGGTGAAGGTTATGGTCACCTACATTTCACGGTCCAGTGATTTTGCCTTGTATCTTGAAGACTATTTGTTGGAGAAATGTCATACCTGGGATATTAGTTCCCTGTGACTCCATGAGTGACCTAAAAATATATCTAGGCCACTGTGACCTATATTTCATGGTTCAATGATTTTGCCTATTATCTTGAATATTATGTGATGAAGAAATGTCATACCTGGATTATTAGTTCCATGTGACCCAATAATTGACCACAAAATATATCTAGGTCATTCTCACCTATATTTCATGGTTCAGTGATTTTGCCTATTCTCTGGAATACTATTTGATGAAGAAATGTCATACCTGGGTTTTTAGTTCTATGTGACCCCATTATTGACCTCAAAACATATCTAGGTCACTTTGACCTATATTTCATGGTTCAGTGATTTTGCCTATTATCTTGAATGCTATTTGATGGAGAAATGTAATATGTGGATTATTAGTTCCATGTGACCCGATAATTGGCTGCAAAATATATCCAGGTCAGTGTGACCTATATTTCATGGTTCAGTGATTTTGTCTATTATCTTGAATACCATTTGTTATAGAGAAATGTCATACCTGGTTTATTTATTCCATGTGACCCCATGATGGACCTCCAATTATATCTAGGTCAGTGTGACCTATATTTCATGGTACAGTGATTTTGCCTATTATCTTGAATACTGTTTGATGGATAAATGTCTCACCTGGATTATTACTTCCATGTGACCCAATGAATGACATAGAAATATATCTAGGTCATTGTGACCTATTTTCATTGTTCAATGATTTTGCCTTATAATTCAGACATAATTTGATTCTGAAATGTAATATCTGGAATATGTTCCATGTGACCTGATCATTGATCTCAAAATATATCCAAGTGAGTGTGACCTATATTTCATGGTTCAGTAATTTTACCTTATATCTTGAAGGCGCGAAATAGGCGAGCTATGCTGTCATGTGACAGCTCTTGTTCAAATATCTTTTTCTTTATTATTCTTTTAAAGAAAAAAGGTTTGCCATTACATGTAAATCACCTGCTAGTTGTTTTGATGGCCTTGACCTCATTTTCAAGGTCACAGACTCCAAAAACATCAAATTTGGGCTATAAAAAAGCTATATCCTATCACCCGAAAAAAATTATGATGTTTGGTCAAACTGAACACCACGATTTATTGCAACATGCCAAAGATTTGATCTTAACCTCATTTTCAAGGTCATAGTCTCCCAAAACTGACAAATTTGGGCCATATGTCTTGTTTGCACACTTTCTTTCGAGCAAATTATTTATGAATTTTTGTCAAACTTGGTACAATAAAATTGCAACCAACCAAAGACTTGATTAGATATGGTTGACCTTGACCTCATTTCTCAAGGTCACAGTCTTGCAAAAACTGTCAAAGTTGGACCAAAAATCGCTTTTCTACACCTTATCTCCTAGACAGTTATGAATTGTGTTGATATTTGGTATAATATATTGTTACAACCTATCAAAGACTTGATTAGATTTTGGTGACCTTGGCTAAATTCATGGTCACCTGGGTGCAAAGGTTGTCAAATTTTACCATGTCTTATATTTCCTAAGTCAGTTGATGAATTCCAACCACATTTGGTATAGTATATTAGTTCTAAAAGATAGTTAGAGCTAAATATAGAAAAAACATCATTAATTTGCTTCAAATGCAAACTCCTCTTAAACCCTTGGGCCAATTTGATTCAAACTTTACAGGAATGTTGCCTAGGTGACTCCCTACCAAAATAACTAAAACCATTCCACTCTGACGAACATTATGGCCACCAGAGCAAAAAATAGAAAAAAATCTTTAAGGGACAACTCCTGTACCCTTGGCCCAGTTTCATTCAAACTTCAGAGGAGTGAGTAAGTGTTTGAGTTTTATGTCCCACCAACAGCAAAGGTCATACGGAGACGGGACCTCGGTTTAAAGACTCATCCGAAAGTCTGGAGAAGCCTGGGATCGATCCTGCAATCCCTGGTTTACAAAAATTCAGAGGAATGTTGCTTAGGTGACCCTCTACCAAAATAGCTAAAATGGTTCAATATGGCCGCCAGATCTAAAAATAGAAAAAAATGTAAATTTGCTTCAAATGTGAACTCTTCCTAAACCCTTGGGGAAATTTGATTTAAACTTTGCAGGAATGTTGCCTAGGTGACTCCCTAACAAAATAGCTAAAACCATTCCACTTTGACAAATAAGTTGGCCGCCAGAGCTAAAAATAGAAAACAAATTTGAAAGGACAACTCCTGTACACATAGGCCAATTTCATTCAAACTTCATGGGAATGTTGCTTAGGTGACCTTCAACCAAAATAGCAAAATAACGGTTCTGCTCACATGAGCAAAATGGGACCACCACAGCTAAAAAAAGAAAAACATTGTAAATTTGCTTCAAACGCGAACTCCTCCTAAACCTTTGGGCCTATTTGATTCAAACTTCACAGGAATGTTTCGTAGACGACTCCATACCAAATTAGCTAAAATAGTTCCACTCTGACAAAGAGGTTGGCTGCCAGAGCTAAAAATAGAAAAAAATTTCAAACGACAACTCCTCCTGTACCTTTGGGCCAGTTTCATTCAAACTTCGTAGCAATAATGCCGAAAGAGCTAAAACTATCTTGCTCGGATGAACAAAATGGCTGCCAGAGCTAAAAGTAGAAAAAACATCATGACTTTGCTTCAAATGCGAACTCCTAATCCCTTGGGCCAATTGGATTCAAATTCCACAGTAATGTTGCCTTGGTGACTCCCTGCCAAAATAGCTAAAATCGTTTGCTCTGACAAACGAGATGGCTGCCAGAGCTAAAAATAGAAAAAAATCTTCAAATGACAACTCCTCCTGTACCCTTGGGCCAATTTCATTCAAACTTCTTAGGAATATAGATGACCCTCTACCAAAATATCTAAAATGATCCTTCTTCGGTGAGCAAATTGCCACCAGAGCTAAAAATAGAAAAACATTGTAAATTTGCTTCAAACGTAAACTCCTCCTACCCTTTGGCTAATTTGATTCAAACTTCACAGGAATGTTGCCTAGGTGACTCTCTACCAAAAAAGCTTAAATCGTTCCGCTCTGACAAACAAAATGGCCACCAGAGCCAAAAATAGAATGTTCTTGAGACAGTGACACTCAGGTGAGCGAATCAGGGCCCTCTGGGCCTCTTGTTTGTTTTTGACTTTTGTTTTTTTGAGATTTTATCAACACTATTTTGGTCATTTTGGAAACATTGTTTCCAGTTTTGCGGGACTTTTAGCCAACATTTAGATGTTATCTCAAGCTATGCTACCTTATGAAACCAATAGGGTGTATATGCATGGACAGTCAGGCTTGCACCAGATTAGACCTTCCTAGGGGTTCACCAGTACTCGTGTGTGCTGCGTCTCAGCTTTGTGGGGAAGCATGCAACCCAACCTATTTCTCTAAGTCCCGCTGGGTGGGGGCTAAATGTAGAAGTGTAAGGCATGTTTGGAACATTTTTCCAGACAGTAGATGCACCAGTGCTCTCAGTACTTTGATTGTCTGAATAATTAATCCTTATCTTGCTGAATATTCATCTAAGCCACACCCATTTCGTTATATCAACCAATCAAACTACTTGATGTAATTTATTGCTACAAATTCATAAATTGAATGCCAAACAGTGTAGATCCTGATCAGATGGCTTCTTTAGAAGCCATCTGATCTGGATCTACACTGTTTGCAAAGACAGGGGTTGTCGTGAACAGCAAGATAAGGGTTGATAGAAGTTTTTTCAGCTAATAATGATTTTTTAATGAAGTATGATTTTTCCTTTCGACTGTTTCAGGGAATTATTCAGGTTTGTGAGAGTATTGTTGAATGTTTTATCATTATCACAGTATTGTGTCACTGTTTACCCATTTTGAGCATGGTAAAATCTTCCTCAATGTCCATTTTTATCTTCCGGCAAATGTTAATGCTGTCCGGATCGTAAGTTATGCAAGAACAACAGTCATCCATGGTTATTTCATTGCCCAGCAGCCTCATGTTCAAACAGCTTCCTCGGGATCCGTTAAATGTTAATGCATGAACGTGACAAATGTTAATGCATGAATATTAACATTTGCCTGATCCCTCGGAAGATATTTGAACATTCGGCCTTGCGGCTTCCTGTCCAAACATGCTTCCTCGGGATCGGGCAAATGTTAATGCATGAAAAACCATGATTGATAGCTTATTTTGAATCCTGAGTTTCTGAAGTGGACACTTCCATCTTAGAGTTTCACTGAGAATCTTACATGAGTGTTCATGTATTATTGAGTTTATGGAACAAGCTTAGGAAAAGGGATAAAATGCGAGGCTATCCCTTTTCTTCAACGAGTTTAATAAATTCAGTAATGCATGAGCACAAATGCACGTAGATGAGGTGAGCTTTTGGGATCACTTTTTGTCCACAGTCTGTCGTGCGTGCGTCCATGCTTTTTCTTCAAACGACATCTCCACCTAAACCACTGATCAGATTTTGACAAAACTTCAAAGGAATGATCCTGAGATGGTCCCATTTCAAAGTTGTTCAAATGGTTCCAGTCCGTTGCAAATCTAGGTCACAGGAGCCAAAAATAGATTTTTTTCTACTGAAAATTTAAAAAATCTTCTTCTCTAAAACCACAAGGCCCAGGTCTTTGATATTTGGTGTGAAGCTACACTAGTGGACCTCTATCAAGATTGTTCAAATTAAAGCCCTGGGGCCAAAAATGCCCCCGTCCCGGGGACCTTTGGTTTTATATAGATTTATTTAGGGAAAATCTTTAAAAATCTTCTTCTCTGAAACTGCAATGCTCAGGTCTTTGATATTTGGTCTGAAGCTTCATCTAATGGGCTTTTATCAAGACTGTTCAAATTATAGCCCTGGGGTAAAAAGTGCCCCCACCCCTGGGCCCACTTGTTTTACATAGACTTATATTTGGAAAATCTTAAAAAATCTTCTTCTCTGAAACTAGAAGGCTCAGGTCTTTGATATTTGGTATGAAGCTGCGTCTAGTGGACCTCTGTCAAGATTGTTCAAATTGTAGCCCTCGGACTAAAAATGCTCCCGCTCCGGGGCCCACTGGTTTTACATAGACTTATACATGTATGTGGAAAATCTTCAAAAATCTTCTTGTCTGAAACCAGAAGGCTCAGATGTTTGATATTTGGTATGAATCTTCATCTTGTGGACCTCTATCAAGATTGTTCAAATTATAGCCCTGAAACCAAGAATGCCCCTGCCCTGAGGCCCTTTGTTTTTACATAGACTCATATAGGGAAAACCTTTAAAAATCTTCTTATCTGAAACCAGAAGGCTCAGGTGTTTGATATTTGGTATGGAGCTTTGTATTGTGGACCTTTATCAAGATTGTTCAAATTATAGCCCTGTCGCCAAAAATGCCCCGACCCTGGGGCCTTTTGGTTCTACATAGACTTATATAGGGAAAACCTTTAAAAATCTTTTTGTCTGAAACCAGAAGGCTCAGGTGTTTGAAATTTAGTGTGAAGCTTTGTGTTGTGGACCAATATCAAGATGTTTCAAATTATAGCCATGGGACAAAAAATGCCCCCGCCCAAGGGCCCTTTGGTGTTACATAGTCTAACATAGGAAAAATCTTAAAAATCTTCTCCTCTAAAACAGCATGGCCTAGGTCTTTGATATTTAATGTGTAGCTTCATCTAGTGGAACTCTACCAAGATTGTTCAAATGATAGCCCTTGCACAAAAAATGCCCCGCCCCAGGGCCCTTTGGTTTTACATTGAAACCTTAAAAAATCTTCTTCTCTGAAACTGCCAGGCCCAGGTCTTTGAAATTTGGTGTGAAGCTTCATCTAGTGGACCTCTATCAAGATTGTTAAAATTATAGCCCTGGGGCTAAAAATGCCCCAACCCCTGGGCCCTTTGGTTTTACATAGACTTATATAGGGAAAATCTCTAAAAATCTTCTTCTCTGAAACAGCAAGGCCCAGGTCTTTGATATTTGGTGTGAAACTTCATGTAGTAGACCTCTATCAAGATTGTTCAAATAATAGCCCTGGGGACAAAAATGCCCCCGCCCGGTGCCCTTTGATTTTACATAGACTTATATAGGGAAAATCGTTAAAAATCTTCTTCTCTGAAACCAGAAGGGTCAGGTCTTTGATAGTTGATGTGAAGCTTCGTCTAGTGGACCTCTATCAAGATTGTTAAAATTAAAGCCCTGGGGCCAAAAATGCCCCCTCCCGGGGGTTTTACATAGACTTATATGGGGAAAATATTTATAAATGTTCTTGTCTGAAACCAGAAGGCTCAGTTTTTTGATATTTGGTATGAAGCTTCATCTGGTGGACATCGACCAAGATTGTTCAAATTATAGCCCTTGGGCCAAAAATGGCTCTGCCCCGAGCCAGACTTATATAGGAAAACGTTTTAAAATCCTCTTGCCTGAAACCAGATGGCTCAGGTCTTTGATATTTGGTATGAACTTCATCTTGTGGACCTCTAATAACATTGTTCAAATTATAGCCCTGGGACCAAAAAATGGACCCTCCCCGGGGCCAAATGGTTTTACGTTGACTTATATAGGGAAAACCTTTAAAAATCGTCTTGTCTTACAAGGCCTAGGTCTTTGATATTTGGTTTGAAGCTTTGTCTAGTAGACCTCTATCAAGACTGTTCAAATTATAGCCCTTGGGCCAAAAATGGGCCCAGTCCCGGGGCCCACAGGTTTTATATAGACTTATATAAGGAAAACCTTTAAAAATCTTCTTGTTTGAAACCAGAAGGCTCCAGTCTTTGATATTTGGTATGAAGCTTCACCTTTTAGACCTCCCTCAAGATTATGCAAATTATAGCCCTGAGGCCAATAATGGCCCTCCCTGGGGCCCACTTGTTACACTATGGATCAGGTGACCGATCCAGGACCATCTTGGCCCTGTTGTTTCAGCAAAAATATCAGTTTTAGATATTATACTTGCTAGAACAGTTAACAATTTGACCACTAACGAGCTTGCTAAGCTAATGAGGTATTTAACAACTGGGTCTAAGATGGCAAACAGTGTAGAACTGATGAGGTTATAAGAATCTTATATGGGTGTGAGGGAAGGATAGAAAAATCCGTCCCAAGGGTCACTGTCCGGCATCACGAAGCTTGCCTCGTGATGCCGGACAGTGATCCCAGGGACAGATTTTTCTATCCACCCCTCTCATCCATATTGGATTCTTTTTCTTGCATACCTTCTATTTCTTAGCGCGGAATTTCAATGCTGCAGTCACTTCGGTTACCAATGTCCGCCATATTGTGTTGACACTGCAGGAATGTTGTGACGTCACGAATCGTGCATGACGTCAACCTTAACGACGGTGCATACAAGGTCGTATTCAACCAGTGCATTTGTCAAACACGCGATTATATTCGATTTTGGGTCGGAACACCAGGGTCAGAACATAAATTTCTATCCCAGGGTAAAATCACGGATTTGCTTGTCTGGTGTGCAAGAATGCTTGTTAAGAGCCATCTCATCTGGATCTGCACCTTTTCCATGGAAATCTGTATCAGTCTAAAGCATTAACCCTTGTCCTGCTGAATAAACTAACTTGGCCACGTCCATTCCAGACTATTAACCAATCAAATTACTAGATATAGTATATTCATTCAGTTTCGCAAAGTGAATGACAAATAGTATAGATCCTGATCAGATGGCTTCTGAAGAAGCCATCTGATCTGGATCTACACTGTTCGTAAAGGTAGGGGTTGTTATGTTCAACAGGACAAAGGTTAAAGATGCATTATTGAGCTATCCGGAAAAAATGCTTCCAAAAATAAAATACATATAGCCAGTATTTTTCTTTAAAACAATACAAATGATTGCATTTTATGCAAAACTGCGAACAATTATGATGACAGGTAAATGAGTTTGAGAGGGATTCCCTAACTAGGTTTCGAACACTTGTTAGATCTATTTTTAGTGTGTGACAAAAATAGAATCCCCATATATGACGTTATGCGACGTTCATTTTTGGCCTTGTTTGCTTAGGCCATGCCTGAATCGGAAAAAAATATGACGCTGAATACCATGCCATAAGTAACTACACTCAGAGACGATACTGTCGCCATGTATGTGTAAAGTGACAGATTTATTTTTAGAACAGAAATTCCGGACACATGTTCAGAGCGAAGGGTAAACACGAATGAAAACGACCATTTTCACAAAGTTCTGAAGCTGTATTTGGCTCCAAAAGTGTACACATAACAAAGGAGTATGCATTGAAGATAAAAACCAGAAAAAAAAATTGATACCCCGTAGCTCAATAATGCACCTTTAATAGGCAAAATACTTATTTTTTTAAAAAGGAAAAAACTTTGTGAGGCAAGATTGCATGAGATTTGTTTGTTGTGTTGTTTGAGCTTGTTGTTGCTTGCACATTTCTGTCACTTGCACACTGCTGGCACTGACTATGAATATTGTTTCAAGTATTTAGTTTCTTGGTTGAAATAGTCTATGCGAGTACGAACTATCTCATTGCGTTCTAAAAGGGTAAGCATACATAGGCTAAGTTTTGCATATAATACATAGAGAAAAATATAAAACTAAAGCTTTTGTGTAAAAAAAAAAAAATATGTCATTTTATGGTCATGAAAATAACATTTTCTTGCTAACCAGACAAGCTTATATCAGAAAAACCGGTGCTAGAAATTCTTAACTAGCCATACTATCTTACACTTAGGCAGGATAGACATGGTTGATTGACCGGCCCCGATAGCTCAGTTGGTAGAGTGTCCGCTCCGGGGAACGGGAGGTCTCGGGTTCGATCCCGGGCCGCGACATACCAAAGTCGTTAAAAATGGTACTAGCTGCTCCTCGTTTGGCACTCAGATTTACGGGGTAGAGCTAGGACTGGTCGATCCAGTGTCAGGATAATGTGACTGGGTGTGGTATCATGTAATGTGTCTGGGACATGATACTTCAGTGAGGCAGCACTATAAACGTGAGCATTGAGCTCCCTGTCGCAACCAGACACCGTCGTGATATGACTGAAAAATTGTTGAAAACGACGTTAAACCCGAATTCACACACACACACACACACACACATGGTTGATTGAATAAGCAGGAGACGTTTGCCATATTCATCTGGGGACCTTCCCTGACGCATGACTAAGCGAAGTGGACAGTTGTGCTGCACATTTTTGGACGGGTTTTTAAAAAAAATCCGTCCTTTAAAATAGCGATGTCCGGGCGGGTGGGTGGGCGGGCGTCCTGCGGGCGGGCGGGCGTCGTCCCAGGTTTACCGTTTGGTTAACCTTTTTTCAAAGTGATATTTTTCATCTATTCTGTAGCAGATTGTTTTAATATCAGGACTGATGCATAAGTGGAGGTACCGCTTTCATGTATTATCCATAAATGGCGCAAATGACTAAAATTTTGGCGGAAATTGTCATTTTCCAAACTTGTGTTTTTCAGGTTTACCTTTTGGTTAACCTTTTTTCAAATGCCAGTGTAGTGGATAGAGTGCTGGACTACGAATCCTATTGTTGACTATGAATCTGAGGGGCGTGAGTTCAAACCCCCGTGGAGACTTTTTTTTTTTTTTTTTTTTCGTTCTTTTTTTTTCTTTCTTTTTTCATTCTTTTTGTTTCTTTATTTTTCTTTTCTTCTCCATGAACACATATGAACAATTATTATCTTCCTCCCCTGATAGTTGCTAGTAATAATACATACATGCATGCACAGGCATGGAATTTTCTTTTTATGCCCCCGCATCATATGATGCCGGGGGCATATAGTTTTTGGGTTTTCCGTACGTGCGTACGTGCGTACATGTGTACATCCGTCTGTACGTGTGTGTGTACGTACGTACGTACGTGATCCTGTAACCTCAGGTTAAAGTTTTTGTAACAGGTAGAGCCAGAACTTTTAGAACTCATATTTTCCTAACCATTTGATGGAACTGGTTCATCTTTGGTATGATGATAGATATAGGTCCAAAGTTTTATTAAGCAATACCCCCACCCATGCCTGTGACCTCAAGGTCAAGGTCACAGACTTAGAAATTTTCAATGTTAAAGACTCAGGTTAAGGTTTTTGTAACAGGTAGACTTGAACATTTTAGAACTCATATTTTCCAAACCATTTAATGGAATTGGTTCATATTTGGTATGATTATAGATATAGGTCCACAGTTTTATTCAGCGATACCCCCACCCATGCCCATGGCCTCAAGGTCAAGGTCATGGACTTAGAAATTTTCCATGTTAAAGACTCCAGTTAAGGTATTTGTACCTGGTAGAACCTGAACTTTTATGATGGCTTTGGTTCATATGATGATAGATATAGGTACAATGTTTTATTCAGCAATACCCCCACCCATGCCTATGACCTCAAGGTCAAGGTCACAGACTTAGACAATTTTAATGTGAAAGATTTTAAAGAGCTCAAATTTTCCAAACTATATTATGGATTTGGCTTATGTATGCTATGATGATAGATACAGGTCCAAATGTTTATTTGGCAATACCCCCACTCATGCCTATGGCTTCAAGGTCAAGGTCACAGACTTAGAAATTTTTAATTAGATATTTTAAGAGTTGATATTTTCCAAATTGTGTGATGGATTGAGTTGATATTTGGTATGATGTTAGATACCAGTCCATTTTATTCAGCGATACCCCCACCCATGCCCATGAGCTCAAGGTCAAGGTCACAGACTTAAAAATTTTTAATTATCCCCTCGCACAACATAGCTCTGACGTCTATATTTCTTCACTGATTTCAATATAACTTCACACAATTGTTCCTTATGACAATATCTAGAGCGAGTTCGTCTTTCAAGGTCATGACCTCAAGATCAATGTCACTATGGCTATTTTTAGAAAAACTTTGTCATCGCTCTAGCCCCCACATTTCTACACCAATTTCAATATAACTTCACACAAATGTTCCTTATGACAATATCTCTAGCAAGTTCCACTTTCAAGGTCAAGGTCACTGTGGCTATTTTTAGAAAAAGTTTGTCATCGCTCTAGCACTTACATTTCTTCACTGATTTCAATATAACTTCACACAAATGTTCCTTATGACAATACCTCGGGCGAGTTTGACTTTCAAGGTCAAGGTCACTTTGGCTATTTTTAGAAAAACTTTGTCATTGCTCTAGCGCTTACATTTTTTCACCAATTTCAATGTAACTTCTCACAAATGTTCCTGATGATAAGGTCACACACTTAGAAAATTTTGTTGCAACATGGATTTTCGGGGTGAGGCGGGGCCCTTGGCGGGGGCATCTGTGTCGTCTGGACACATTTCTAGTTTGTTTTTTTTTTCGTTCTTTTTTTAGCTCACCTGAGCACGAAGTGCTCAAGGTGAGTTGATGTCCGTCGTCGGTCAACAATTTCTTCAAACGACATCTCCTCCTGGGATAATGGCCCTATTTCAAAATTATTTTACAGAAAAGTTCATTAGGTGACCCTTTTTCAAAATTGCTAAAATCAGTGGCCACTAGAGCTAAAAATAGAGCTAAAAATAAAAAAACTTTAATTTTTTTTCTTCGTAAGACCCCCCCCCCCCCCCCGTCCCACGCGACTCCTAACCCATCCCACCCTACCCCACACCAGCACACCCCACCCTACCCCACCCCATCCATGCCACCACCATCCTAACCATACTGAAAAAAGAAACCCGTCCATAATGCCATTAGGCATTTTTCTTGTTGTACCAGTTGAATGAAATTCGTGCTTCATGCTGTATATTGGCTTCCTGTATGATGCCTAAAGCAAGAAAATGACCAAAAAAGTTACTGTTTCATATTTTAGCTTTCTAATAAGCCTCTCGGCTGCACAGAAAGAAAAAGCAAATAAAAATGATCAAATATACTGATAATAGATTTGCCGATAGATATCATCGGCTAAAGGTCTAATATCAAAGCTAGTCACGTGCCAGACACTGTAGAAAATTAAAACAAAATGGCCAAGCCCTTGTAAGATCTGATAAAAATCATACAAGCTAAATTGGTCAATATTTGGCTCTCTCATCAAATCCTGACAGGATGCATGAATTTCAACTTGAAAGTTTTGTTGATCATTGTCAGAATTAAGGCTGACTCGGTTAATCGTATAATCGATTAATCGATCGATAAATTCCACAAAAATGATTATCATTTCTGATTTGCTTTTAATCGATTACTTGATAGGTACAATTTACTACCCAAACTTATGCCTAAAATAGTGGGGTGAGTGGCAAACAGTGCAGACCCTGATGAGACGCCGCATTTTGCGGCGTCTCATCTGGGTCTACACTGGTTGCTCAGGCCTGTCTATTCAAATAAACATATGGTCAAGTGCGACATATGGTAAGTGTCATGCTCAGACAGAAAGCCAGACAGATAAAATTATGATAAAAAACCTTAGCGATTACTAATCGATTATCGATCACAATGACAGGACTGATAATCAATTATTTTTTCAGCTCCGATTAGCCAGCCCTAGTCAGAATATCGTCTTTAAACAACTGCCTAAAAGAAATGTATTGTTCAACTTTGTTTTCCGCATGTTTTTCCGCCTTATTTATTCAGTCACATGACCGACTTTCCACCTTTTTAAAAAATTGATGTTCTGCTTCAAGAAATTACGGAAATTTCACAATTTTACAGTCGAATACAAAAAGTGTTTCACATTTCAAATCATGAAGCACAATTTCCCCTGTCGAATACGCCAATTATTACTGTGGTGTCACATTATGCTTACATTTAACCCTTAACCCTTGTCCTGCTGAGCCCGGATTTGTATCATCTTTCAAACAATGTAGATCCAGATCAGATGGCTTCTGAAGAAGCCATCTGATCAGGATCTTCATTGTTTGTCATTCAGTTTATGGATATCTTGCAATAATTTGCATCAAGTAATCTGATTGGTTGATATTCAGAAGTGGGTGTGGCATATTTAAATATTCAGCAGGACAATGGTTAAGACGCAGAGAAAAACTACATCTGAAAATGAAGTCTGCTTATGTCGTCTGCTGAATTTTTTTGCAAACTTTTTAAAAATATTTTTGCATACAGGCAAACAGTGTGGGCCCAGATCAGACTGCTCCTGTAGTCTGGGCCCAGATCAGAGGAGCGGAGCAGTCTGATCTGGGTCCACTTTGTTTGCAAAATATTACTTTTAAGGTAAACGGCAGATGGCAAAGCAGACGACAGTTGTCGTGATTGGCATTTTATGGGTTGATTTGCAAAAGTTTCTGAAGTTGGTATTTCTACAATGTATTCATGAGAAATTATGGGCTGTCAAAAGGAGCACACACTCATATGAGATGATAGTTTCTTAATGGTCTTTTTCTTCTGAAAATTTGTGCCCTCATATTTACCCTAATATTCTGACACCACAACTCCTTACCATACTTGTTCTAAAATTTGAGTAAACCAGGGGTGGCAGGATAGATCCCGGGCTTCTCCAGACTTTCGGACGAGTCTTTAAACCGAGGTCCCGTCTCCGTATGACCTTAGCTGTTGGTGGGACGTAAAACTTAAACACTCACTCACTCTAAAATTTGAACAAGTACAATTTACTACCCAATGATGTTTCTAAAAAATAGATGGATGAGCCGCAGACTGTTGACCCTGATGAGACGCCGCAATTTGCGGCGTCTCATCTGGGACTACACTGTTTGCTCAGGCCTATCTGTTAATTTACATTGTGTAAATACAGTATTTTCTTATTTCTGCAACAAACAGATTGTGGGTACTTATTAGAGCTGCCTCAATGTGTAAGGAGTACCCACAACATTTATTTCAGAGAAAGCATAAGGAAAATAGCGTAGTATAAATTAACATGATATGATACTTCATAAAATGCCTAATATTTTAGATACAGAGTCCACATGGGTGCTCATTTGGGTATGGGGTTTCATTTGGGAGATTTTATACGGTAATTGCTAGATTAAAATCATATCATGTTAAAATACATGGCTGCCAGTGGGCAGTGCCCACCTGAGCTCTGGTGAGCATAGTGGCCCACGGGCCTCTTAGGTTTAGCTCACCAGAGACGAAGGCTCCGGGGGAGCTTATAGGATAAGCATTTGTCTGTTGTCGTCGTCGTCGTCCTGGTCGTGTGACATCAACATTTTCAAAAGACATCTCCTCTGAACCCACTGGGCCAATTGGGCCCAAATTTTATCTGTAGCATTCTTGGGCTGCAGGATTAAAAGTTTATGTTTTTGATGGAAATCGGCTCATTAGTTTGGTTGCCATGGCACCTCGTAGTTTCCATAGTCTAGACTTATAATGGGGAAAATTGAAAAATGGCATTTACTGCCGAGCCTCTGCAGATATTTTGACCAAACTTTCATAGAAATGTTCATTAGCCTATCTACTATCTGCCATATAAATTTAGGCCTATTGCTCATTTCTATTGGTTGTCATGGAAACTGAAATAAAAAATAAATAAAAAAAAATACTTTTAAAAAGCTTCTCCTCAGAAACCATACGCTCTATGAGGTTGAGAGTTTATGGGTTTGCCTTTACAGGTTTTGTGTTTTTTATGAAATTTGGTTCTTTGCTTTGGTTGCTATGGCAACTTAGATTTTCCATAGACTCATAATGGGGGAAAACTGAAAAATGGCATTTACTGCCAAGTCATTGCAGATACTTTGACAAAATTTTTATACAAATGTTCCTTGAGTTAACTTCTCTCAGCCATATGCTTGTATGCCAACATGGGGGTCACCCAGGTTGTGCCGGGACCATACCCTAACCCCTCCATTTCATAAAAGGCCATATATCTAAGAAACCATTAAAATCTCTACCCCTTAACCATATATATTCTTGTTTTTTTATGATAAGACACATTCAGTGACACCAATCTGGGGGTCCCTCGGGATGCGCTGGGGGCCTTGCCCCACTTCATCCATTTCATAAAACGCCCAATATCTAGGAAACCTTAAAGATCCCCACCCCTAAACCATATATATTCTTGTTCTTTATGAAAAGATGCATTCACTGACACCATTCAGTGACACCAACCATTCATAAAAGGCCCAATATCTTGGAAACCTTACAGATCCCCACCCCTAAACCATATATATTCTTGTTCCTTATGAAGAAACGCATTCATTGACACCAATTTATCATCTATCTCAGAAACCATTCAGATCCCCGCCAATAAAACCCTGTTCTTATGATAAGACGCATTCAGTGACACTAACCTGGGGGTCCCCTGGGATGTGCCGGGGTCGTGCCCCACCCCTTCATTTCATTAAAGACCCAATATCTCGCAAACCCTACAGATCCCCACCTCTAAACCATATATATTGTTCCTTATGATAAGACACATTCATTGACACCAACCTAGAGGTCTCCTGGGTCAAGCCAGGGCCTTGCCCCACCCCACCACTTCACAAAAAGCCTATTACCTCAGAAACTGTTCAGAGCCCCACCCCTAAACCATATATATACATCTTCCTTATGATAAGACACATTCAAATAACACTAGCTTGGTAGCCATCTGGGGTGCCCTGGCCATGCCCCACTGCTTTACTTCATTAAAAGCCATATATCTCAGAAATCATTCAGATCCCCACCCATAAACTATAATATTCTTGTTCCTTATGATAAGACTCATTCAATCGCACCAACCTGGGGGGTCATTTTGTGCTGGGGCAATGTGCCCCGCCCCTCCACTTTAAAAGGCCATATATTTTAGAAACCATTCAAATCCCCACCCCATAATCATATATGTTCTTGTTCCTTATCTATAGCACACCAACTTTGGGGTCTGCACGAGCCATTCCCCTCCTCTCCCCTTCATAGAAGGGCCTCATATATCAGAAACTGTTCAGATTCCCACCAATAAACCATATATATATTTAGACACATTTAGGGACAACAATCTTAGGCTTTCCTGGGATCAACAGGGCATGCCCCAACCCCTCCAACGCTTAAAATGCCTTATATCTCTGGCATACAGATCCCCACTGCTACATCATATATATTCTTGTTCCTTATGATAAGACCCATTTTATAGGGGTTCATTTGGGAGACTTTATAATTGGTAGATTAAAATGATATCATGTTAAAATACATGGCTGCTAGTGGGCAGTGCCCACCTGAGCTCTGGTGAGCATAGTGGCCCACGGGCCTCTTGTTTTTCTTCTTCTTATTGGGCCCAAATTTTATCTGTAGCATTCTTGGGCTGCAGGATTGAAAGTTTATGTTTTTGATGGAAATCGGCTCATTAGTTTGGTTGCCATGGCACCTTGTAGTTTCCATAGTCTAGACTTATAATGGGGAAAATTGAAAAATGGCATTTACTGCCGAGCCTCTGCAGATATTTTGACCAAACTTTCATAGAAATGTTCATTAGCCTATCTACTATCTGCCATATAAATTTAGGCCTATTGCTCATTTCTATTGGTTGTCATGGAAACTGAAATAAAAAATAAATAAAAAAAAATACTTTTAAAAAGCTTCTCCTCAGAAACCATACGCTCTATGAGGTTGAGAGTTTATGGGTTTGCCTTTACAGGTTTTGTGTTTTTTATGAAATTTGGTTCTTTGCTTTGGTTGCTATGGCAACTTAGATTTTCCAAAGACTCATAATGGGGGAAAACTGAAAAATGGCATTTACTGCCAAGTCATTGCAGATACTTTGACAAAATTTTTATACAAATGTTCCTTGAGTTAACTTCTCTCAGCCATATGCTTGTATGCCAACATGGGGGTCACCCAGGTTGTGCCGGGACCATACCCTAACCCCTCCACTTCATAAAAGGCCATAAAACTAAGAAACCATTAAAATCCCTACCCCTAAACCATATATATTCTTGTTTTTTTATGATAAGACACATTCAGTGACACCAATCTGGGGGTCCCTCGGGATGCGCTGGGGGCCTTGCCCCACTTCATTCATTTCATAAAACGCCCAATATCTAGGAAACCTTAAAGATCCCCACCCCTAAACCATATATATTCTTGTTCCTTATGAAAAGATGCATTCACTGACACCATTCAGTGACACCAACCATTCATGAAAGGCCCAATATCTTGGAAACCTTACAGATCCCCACCCCTAAACCATATATATTCTTGTTCCTTATGAAGAAACGCATTCACTGACACCAATTTATCATCTATCTCAGAAACCATTCAAACCCTGTTCTTATGATAAGACGCATTCAGTGACACTAACCTGGGGGTCCCCTGGGATGATGCCGGGGTCGTGCCCCTCCCCTTCATTTCATTAAAGACCCAATATCTCGCAAACCCTACAGATCCCCACCTCTAAACCATATATATTGTTCCTTATGATAAGACACATTCATTGACACCAACCTAGAGGTCTCCTGGTTCGCCAGGGCCTTGCCCCACCCCACCACTTCACAAAAAGCCTTTTACCTCAGAAACTGTTCAGAGCCCCACCCCTAAACCATATATATACATCTTCCTTATGATAAGACACATTCAAATAACACTAGCTTGGTAGCCATCTGGGGTGCCCTGGCCATGCCCTACTGCTTTACTTCATTAAAAGCCATATATCTCAGAAATCATTCAGATCCCCACCCATAAACTATAATATTCTTGTTCCTTATGATAAGACTCATTCATTCGCACCAACCTGGGGGGTCATTTTGTGCTGGGGCAATGTGCCCCGCCCCTCCACTTTAAAAGGCCATATATTTTAGAAACCATTCAAATCCCCACCCCATAATCATATATGTTCTTGTTCTTGTTCCTTATCTATAGCACACCAACTTTGGGTTCTGCACGAGCCATTCCTCTCCTCTCCCCTTCATAGAAGGGCCTCATATATCAGAAACTGTTCAGATTCCCAGCAATAAACCATATATATATTTAGACACATTTAGGGACAACAATCTTAGGCTTTCCTGGGATCAACAGGGCATGCCCCAACCCCTCCAACGCTTAAAATGCCTTATATCTCTGGCATACAGATCCCCACTGCTACATCATATATATTCTTGTTCCTTATGATAAGACCCATTTAGTGATACCAACTAGGGAGGGCTCCATTGGGTCCATGCCCTACACCCTCTACTTCAAAAAAGGCCTAATGTTTCAGATACCGAGTCCAGATGTGTGCTCATTTGGGTATAGAGATTCATTTGGGAGACTTTATAATCGGTAGATTAAAATGATATCATGTTAAAATACATGGCTGCTAGTGGGCAGTGCCCACCTGAGCTCTGGTGAGCATAGTGGCCCATGGGCCTCTTGTTTTTCTTCTTCTTAGGAGGCTGTAGAAAAAGCAGTAACCTACCAGAAGAATATCCAAGATCAGATGTGGCACCATGTTGTGGTTACTCTGGTGGATACTACCATTATGTTTTATGCGGATGGTACCCATGTGGGAACCAGGTAAGTGTTTTGCGAAGCTACAGGTATATTTCTTTGTAATCAAAGCTCAACAGATGTTGCCCTTTGCAGAATGCGGCGTCTGATCAGGGCCTACAATGTTTGCAAAAAGTTTAGGCATTTTCCAAATACAGTGAAACTTCGATAACTCGAACACAGATACAGTAGAACTTCGATTGCTCAAACACCGATGGCTCGTTTACCATGGATGTGTCGAACCCATTCTTGAGCCCCTCGCGAAATCCTCTACATATGAAATAGTGGAGGATAATTAAGAAGATTTACGTCTTTTATCTTGCAAATATATGCTGTGTGTACTCATTAGAATCGCCTCGATGAGGCGATTCTAATGAGTACACACATACATTTTCATTAAAGAATACCGAAAAGATGACTGAAAGTATCTCGTTATGCCTCCTGACAGTAACCCTCAGTGGCTCGAACTACCCCTGTCTCGAACAGATTTTCGAGGTCCCAAAGGGATGCGAGCCATCGAAGTTCTTCTGTAGTTTGTTTACCATGGCTAATTCGAACTTGTTCTGGAGTCCCTGGACAGTATTTTCCAAAGCTCTAGGTACCCATATATATTTAGGATAATATCTAGATTTTTTATACCCCGACATACAAAGTATGCATTGGGGGTATGTAGTTTTCGTCCTGCCGTGCGTCCATTCATCTGTCCATCTCTGCATCCGTGCATCCATCTTTCCGTCTGTCCATCCATTCATTTTGGGTAAAGTTTTGCATCAAAGTTTCACTAAATTTGGTATAGTTACGCCTTAATTGCAACCACTGGGTCCGTATATCTGTTGATGGATGATTTGTTCGTCCCCGAGGGTATCATCAGCTCAGTATCAGTTCCTTAGTGCTGAGGTTGATACTGTGGTGTTGACGTCAGTACTCAAGTACTGATTTAAATAACTATATTATATCTTTAACTTTTGCAGTATAAAATTCTAATTTTTCTAAGACTAAGACTGACTTGTCAGGTGAGACATGTATCTTAGCGGATTTGGTTGCCACTTTTTGTTATGTTTTAAATTTTGCAAGTCTCCCTACTTTGGACATCTCCTTCCTGATGCCCGGGACTTCCATGGAGTGTGGGCCATGTTTGCTGATGTTGGCTCGGTGGGGGACACCTTAGTCAGCGGGTAGGCGTCTCTTGCCTGATGCCTCCAGTTGACCTGTTTCATGAGCTACGTCGGTCGGTGTGTGCTCGGAGGGGGATGTGCTGTGTTTGCTGGGTCATGTCCATCAGCAGTTTCGGTTTCAGAACTTTGGGATTTAGACACACTGATGAAGATTCAATATCAGAAAGGCCCCTGTGTCACTAAATTTGCTATAGTTACGCCTTAATTTCTAAGAGATTGTATCTTCTGAACCCTATGATAGATTTAGCTGATACTTACACTGAAGTTACATACTGGTCTAAAGATTTCATTGGCTACTAATCTGGTGAAAATCCATGACATTTTTTTCTGATAAATGCTCAAAATATAGGTTATTCAATTTGGTGCTCGTTAGAACTGCCTCAGTGAGGCATAGAACTGCCTCAGTGAGGCATAGAACTGCCTCAGTGAGGCAGTTCTAACGAGTACCCACAACATATGTCTTGGAACTGAAATAAGAAAAATAATATATACCCCCGTAAACCCCAGTTTTCTTTGTATAAAGTGGGTTGTACGGGGTGTTCATTTCACGGACTTGATCACGTGATGTGTTACATGTATATACATCATGTGAACAAGTCCGTGAAATGAAGACCTTCAAAACCCCACTTTATATAGAGAAAACTGGGGTATACGGGGGTAAACATTATTTTTCTCATTTCTGTTCCAAGACATAGGTTATGGGTACTCGTGAGAATTGCCTCATTGAGGCGGTTCTAACTAGCACAAACAACCTATATTTTGAGCAATTATTAGAAAAAAATATCTCGGATTTTCACCAGATTAGAAGCCAGTTTGGAGCTGTGAAAAATGCACTATGTCACACAGGTCTGTTATCCTAATAAATAGATTGCAGTATTAACCCTGCTCCTGCTAAATATTCATATATGCCACACCCACAACTGATTATCAACCAATCAGATTACTTGATGCAAATCATTGCAACAAATTCATAAAATGAATGGCAAACAATGAAGATCCTGATCAGATGGCTTCTTCAGAAGCCATCTGATCTGGATCTGCATTGTTTGAAAGATCAGACATATCCGGGCTCAGCAGGACAAGGGTTAACCCTTCGACTGGTAATCGTGACTAGCAGATGGCATTTTCAAAGTGTATTTTTAATGTTTTTCAGACAAAATATGGCTTGACATTTCATGTGAATCATCTGCTTAGCAGATGATTCACACGAAATGTCAAGCCTTATTTAGTATGATAAATATTTTAAATAATCAGATTTTTGTCTGCTCCAGATTTGTTTAATTGTGTCTTATCACCCCCCCCCCCTTCAACACTATTTAGGTCATTTTGGAGCTGTTGCTTCCAGGTTTGTGGGACTTTTACCCGACATTGAGATGAAATGACATCTCAAGCCCTGCTGCCCAATGAAACCAGTAGGGCGTCTATGCACTGTCTGATTAGCACCACTTTGCCTGGGCAGGCTTAGTCTGTGTAAGTGGAAAACCAGTACTCATGTGCGGTCAGTTTCAGCTCTGCGTGGAAGTATCATGCAGCCTAATCTATTTCTCCAAGCCCGATGGGCAGGGCGGAGTCTGTCTGCTCCAGGATTTATTGTGGTGGTGGAAGGGTTAAATTTCTGTTTATCATATGACGTCACATCTGAGAGTGTAATAATGCCATGTAATAAATTCAATAACCCACTAGTGGATTAAATATGCAAGTTAGATATGTCTGTAACGTTACACGTACAATGTCCAGAACGACGTCGCATTTACTTATGGAGGAAAATTGACATTTTTGTATGAAAATCGTGAATAAAATTTGTTTTAAATGTCATATGATAAATAGAATCCTGCATTTGTGCTCATGATCTATTGAATTTATTAAACTCGTTGAGGAAAAGGGATAAAATGCTTGGCAAAGCCTCGCATTTTATCCCTTTTCCTCAACTCGTTTAATAAATTCAATAATACATGAGCACTCATGTAAGATCCTCTATTTCTTACGCACAGGAACCTTATGCCCGGCCAGATAATTCTTGACAATGTAGGTCCTCTGACAGTAGGCGCTGTTTACCCTGGCAAGCAACAGTTCAATGGCTATCTACAGGATGTTAGAATCTACAGCAGAAAACTCACAGATGTGTAAGTCCTCAGCTTAATTATAGCTCAGCTTTGAAAAGTGGGGGCTATATTGGATTTACCTTGTCCTTCTGTGATTCCGTAATTCAGTTATTCATGATAACTCAAAAACTGTTTGAGGTATTTTCATGAAACTTCAAACAAATGTAAAGCATTATGAAATGATGTGCAGAGCGCATGAACCGTAATTCTGGATTGCCTACTTTGGAGTTATTGCCCTTTGAACATTGAAAAATAGCAACCCTAATTCCGTTATTCATGATAACTCAAAGACTGTTTGAGGTATTTTCATGAAATTTCACACAAATGTAAAACACAATAAGACGATGTGCAGAGCGCATGGGCCATAACTCTGGATTGCCTACTTATGGAGTTATTGCCCTTGGAACATTGAAAAATGGCACTTGGAATAAACTCAGTACGGTAATAATTCATGTCCGTTCCTTAAAGTAATGAATTTGGTTTATTTAAATAATTCTACAATACCAATTTCAATATTTTTTATCACCTTTAATTAGAGGCTTCTGACAGTTCTAGTTCAGCTTTATTTCGTTCTTTTCTTTCTTTTTGCTCTGCAGATTCTCTCTGTCTGTCTACATGTCTGTCTCCTCTTACTACAGGTCTAGATTGCTCATATTCCAGTTTTGCAGGGTGAAATCCTTTTATTATGTCTTCACGAAAACATGCCTATATATAATTTTGACCCCCTTGAACCCCACTTTTATATAGTAAAACTGGGGTTTACAGGGGTAAACTATATTTTTCTTATTTCTGCTCTTAAATATAGATTGTGGGTACTCCTTAGAACTGCCTTGATGAGGCGGTTCTAAAGAGTACCCACAATCTATATTTTGAGCAGAAATAAGAAAAATATCACAATTTTTCATCTTGGCGTGTGATCGTAATGTCATTTTATTTAATCTGCACTATAATGAAGCACAGGGAGATGCTTTACTGCCACCACAAGGCACTTTACCCGCAACTAGCAGATAGCATTCTCAAAGCATACTTTTCTTATTTTTCAGTGAAAATAAGACGATTCACATGTAATGTCAAGCCCTATTTACCGCAATAAATATTTTTAAAAATCTGACTGTCGTGACTACTCCAGGAATTTATGTAGTGCAGTAAAATTAAGACAAAATCTGCTGTTGAAAGCTTATTGAGAACGTGTCAATTATTCTTTCTTTGTGTTTTCCACACTCAGTGTCTCCCAATAAGAGACCACCTTTGGGACTGTTCAAAAGTGGTCTTAAAGACCACTTTTGAACAGTCCCAAAGGTGGTCTTAATACAGGAATTTTACTGTATTTGAAGGGCTATTCGTACACAGTGCGCCTATATAGGCAATGGAAATAGCTGTGTTTTATTCTACAACAAATCACGGAAAGGAAGAGCGTGACAAGTGACGTCATTAATAACAGCCAATTTATGACGTCACTTGTCGATTTCCTTGACGTTGGACGGTGTAACGTCATTTTCTCGCATCGAAAACGTTAGAAAAGGATATAAATGCATGGTTTTCAGTCGATAATTTTAGCGGGATTTCTTCTAACAATGGCGAAAAGTTGTGAGATTTTGAAGGAAACAACAGCATTATTGCCGATTTTCAGTCTATTAGAATCGAAATAAATCAGCTCTAATTTGTGATTTGTTGAATAATAAATCACAGTTTGTCAATCAGTTGTAAGCAGACAAACCATGCGCGCTATGCACATGTGATTTGATCTACTTTACAACTGACCTCCAAACTGTGATTTATACTCAATAAATCACAGTTAGAGCTGATCTGTTTCCAGCAAAGTCAAATAAAACTATAATCAAAGCACTGAGAGTACTGGTGGGTCAATTGTCTCTGGGTAGTCCTTCACTGAGACTTAAACTGTTTTGTTTCACCCTTTCCCTCTTGGGGACTTTGTGAATTTTGCTGATTTTCACAGTGTTGCCTAGGACAGCAACTTCATATAACCATTATTTCATAATTAAAGGTGTGTTTTACATCAAACTTGGCAGGAATATTCACTGGGCAGTAGCCTTTCAAATGGAACCTTTTTAGGCTAAATCATTGTTGCCATGGTAACGAGGGGGCATCTCAAAGTTATCAAAATGTGTGATTTCACATGTATTTTTGATCCAATCTTAATCTTCACACTGCTGTCAAGGCAACAGTTTAGGAGTTTGGCGCTGGCCATTTTCACTGTCTGCAGCATGTTTTTCCAGACCCCAGACACCCTCAGATTTCATTTCTGCGACCGGCTAGGGCATACCCCTAATTTTTTTCAGAGGTGCGGGGGTCTGTGAGAAAAAACAGGCCATTTTTTTGACAACTAATCCTAATACAAAGATAGCTGTCCAGGGGTGGGAAATGCAGATTTTACGTGGTTCTGGGGCTAAGGGGGTGGGGGCAGGGTTTCAGACATGTAAAACACGTATCTGGGTGGGAAAGGGTTAACCCTTAAATTCAAGTTTTTAAGCAAAAAGTGTAGACCCTGATCAGATGTTGTGTTTTGAGATGTCTGACCATTAAATTCTTGTACTGTCAGCAAACAGTGTGAACCCTGATCAGAGTTTGCTGAGCCAAACCCATGATTCCAATCAAGATTCTAAAGATAACCCTAGTACACAACACGCTGACCTGACTGAAATAAAATGAACGCTGCTATTTTTATGCCCCCACATCATCATGATGGGGGTGGGGGGATGCATATATTTTTTCGGTTTTCCGTATGTGCGTACATGTGTATGTTCGTCTGTACATGTGTGTGTACGTACGTATGTACGTGATCCTGTAACCTGAGCTTAAAGTTTTTGTAACAGGTAGAGCCTGAACTTTTAGAACTCATATTTTCCTAACCATTTGATGGAACAGGTTAATCTTTGGTATGATGATAGATATAGGTCCAAAGTTTTATTAAGCAATACCCCCACCCATGCCTGTTACCTCAAGGTCAAGGTCACAGACTTAGAAATTTTCAATGTTAAAGACTCAGGTTAAGGTTTTTGTAACAGGTAGACCTGAACATTTTGGAACTCATATTTTCCAAACCATTTGATGGAATTGGTTCATATTTGGTATGAGTATAGTTATAGGACCAAAGTTTTATTCAGCAATACCCCCACCCATGCCCATGACCTCAAGGTCAAGGCCATGGACTTAGAAATTTTCCATGTTAAAGACTCCAGTTAAGGTATTTGTACCTGGTAGAACCTGAACTTTTATGATGGCTTTGGTTCATATGATGATAGATATAGGTACAATGTTTTATTCACCAATACCCCCACCCATGCCTATGACCTCAAGGTCAAGGTCACAGACTTAGACAATTTTAATGTTAAAGATTTTAAAGAGCTCAAATTTCTAAACCATATTATGGATTTGGCTTATATATGCTATGATGATAGATACAGGTCCATATGTTTATTTGGCAATACCCCCACTCATGCCTATGACTTCAAGGTCAAGGTCACAGACATAGAAATTTTTAATTAGATATTTTAAGAGTTGATATTTTCAAAATCTTGTGATGGATTGAGTTTATATTTGGTCTGATATTAGATACCTGTCCATTTTATTCAGCGATACCCCCACCCATGCCCATGAGCTCAGGTCAAGGTCACAGACTTAGAAATTTTTAGTTAGATATTTTAAGAGTTTATATTTTCCAAATCGTATGATGAATTAAGTTTATATTTGGTATGATGATTGATACTGGTCTAATACCCCCACCCATTCACGTGCCCTAAAGGTCAAGGTCACAGACAAAGAAATTTTTTATTTAAAGTTTATTAAGAGCTCATACTCACCAATCCATATAGATTTGCTTCATATTTGGTATGATGATAGTTACAGGTCATGTCACGTGGACATGTGCAGAGCTTCTGTGTTTAGTAACTTTGGATTGATTGACAAACAATCAATCAACCCAAAAAAGGTTATGTTTAAGGCTGGCACAATTAAATGTATAATTGATTAATCGATCAATATATTCCACTAAAATGATTATCATTACTGATTCAATAATAGTCGATCATTTGATAAGTACTTTATAATTTACTAACTAACCACTGTTGTGTCTTAAATACCTGTAGCTGCATGAGTGGCAAACAGTGTATACCCAGATGAGAAGCCACAGAATGCAACATCTCATCTTGGTCCGTACTGTTTGCTCAGGCCTGTCTGTCCTAATACATACAATAATGTGTAACATATGGCAAGAGTCAAAGCCAGAAAGGTAAAAATTATGATGATAACCCTCATTGATTACCAATCGATCATCGATCACAATGACTGAATTGATAATCAGTTATGATTTCATCTCTGATTAGCCAGCCCTAATTGTAATTGGGTAACACAGAACACATTACAAAAAGAAAATAAGAATCTTATATGGATGTGAGGGGTGAATAGAAAAATCTGTTCTGGGGTCACAATCCGGCATCACGAGGCTTGCCAAGTGATGCTGGACAGTAATCCTGAAGTACGGATTTTTCTGTCCACCCTTCACACCCATGTAGGATTCTTTTTCTTGCATACCTTTCATTTCTGAGCGTGGATTTTTAATACTGCAGTCACTTTGGTTGCAGACGTCCGCCATATTGTGATGACATACAAAGCATATGGGGTCGTATTCAACCAGTGCATTTTTGAAACACGCGAGAACATTCGATTTTTACCCTGTCCCTGGGTAAGAACACCAGGGAAAGAACCGAATTTCTATCACAGGCTAAAACAACAGATGTCCTTATCTGGTGTGCAAGAAATGGTTGTCTCAGTTTTAACAGATTGTCCCTCTTGTCATTGACAGAGAGATCTTAGAATTGTACAACACCCCTGCTAAGGAAGATGTGACCCCCATATCTGGGTATATCAGCTATGTAGAAGGGATCGGGGCTGGGGGCATGACTATCAGTTCTGTACAGGATGCCGAAGAAGAGAATAATGAAGTGTTTACGGTGAAACTTTTGGCAGCAAAAGGGGGCGCTTCCATCTCAGATGCTGACCAAGCTGCTACTCTCACAGGTATTATAGGTTTTACTTTTCATTACGAAACCACGCCAAAACAAATACATTGATTACTTAAACGCTGAAAAAAAATTAAGATAAGAAAGTGTGATATTTTTCTTATTTCTGCTCAAAATATAAATTGTGGGTGCTTGCTAGAACCGCCCCATCAAGGCGGTTCTAACAAGTACCCACAATTTATATTTTAGAGCAGAAATAAGAAAAATAAGGTGTACCCCTGTAAACCCCAGTTTTACTATATAAAAGTGGGGTTCAAGGGGTCAAAAAGTATATAGGCGTGTTTTCGTGATATATGGATGGATTTTAACCCTTAAGGTACACATCACAATAGTAGCAGACAACATTTTCAGCTATTTTATTAGCTCACCAGGAGCAAACTTCCATTTTCAGATATTAATTCTGTTAGCTCAGCTTGAGCAAAGGCTTATGCAGTGGCCTGTCGGCCATCCATCCATTCGTCATTAGCTTTTGACATTTTCAACATCTCCTCCTATCGGGGCTTGAAGAAATAGATGGGCTGCATGATGCTTCAAGGCAGAGCTGAAACCGACCCGCACACCAGTACTGGTAAACCGCTTAGAAGATCTAAGCCTGCCAAGGCAAAGCGGTGGGAATCTAAGCCTGCCCAGGCAAAGCGGTGCGTGTTGAACAGTCCATGCTTATAAACCCTATTGGTTTCATTGGACAACAGGGCTTGAGATGTCATTTCATCTCAATGTTGGATAAAAGTCCCACAAAATTGGAAGCAACATCTCCAGAATGACCTATACAGTGTTGACGGGAATGTTAAACCTCAATTCAAACAAAAACAAAACATCTCCTCCAGAACCATAAGTCAGATTGAGTTGATACTTGGAGTGAGGCATTGGGGCAACATGGAGATTTTGAATTGCTAAAATTGTTCTGTACCCATATCCAAGATGGCAGCCATGGTCGTTTCCCTTCTTCAACAGGGTTAAATGGATACAACGCTTTACATTAGAATGATACATCCATGTTACATAATGCATTCTTTCATATCTCCAAAGTGGTGACTTTTCTTATGAAAATTTGTGATATTTTTACTCCAAACATAGGTTGTGGGTGCTTGTTAGAACTGCCTCATTGAGGCAGTTCTAACGAGTGCCCACAACCTATGTCCTTGTGAGGCCTTGTTAGTACAGCCTCATTCTAGCAAGTACCCACAACCTATGTCCTGTAGCAGAAATAAGAAAAACCAGTGCTTCAGCTGAAGTGCACGTCCCGCCGGATGCTTTTAGCTTTATGAGTGTTACAATATATGGGTATGGCGGCCATTTTGGTCATGTGACCTGGACCTAAAACGGTTCCCCCAATAGATGCGCCTTATCGTAAGGAGCAAAAATATATCTTATACTTTAGTACTATATTCTAAATCGTTTGCAGGATAAAATGCATTCTCACTTTTCCAATACAAAAGCATATGTGACCTAGGCACAAAGAAGGTCAAGGTCAACCCAGGGTCACCATTTTAGCAATTTATGATGGGCCTACGTCCCAGATGCTATTTATCAAGTTTCGTGGAAATCTGCCCAGTGGTTCTGGAGAAAACTATTTTTGAAGGGTTTTTACCATATATAGCTTGGCGGCCATTTTGGTCATGTGACCTGGACCCCATGTGCAAATTTTGGTTTTTCCCATCCCATAGAGGCTCCATATGAAATTTGACTTCAATCGGCCAAACTGTTTCCGAGTAGAAGCAGTTCGAAAATTTTCACATTTTTCGTCTCGGCGAGGCTATACTAAATGGAATGTAATATTTCGAGAATTCGTTGGTTAGATCTCATTGTTATCTATCAGTATGCCAAAAATTGTTTAAATATTCCAAGAGGTTAAGTCACTAGCACCAATTTTCACAAACGGGTTATGGCTTGGTGGCCATTTTGGTCATGTGACCTGGACCCCATAGCAAATTTTGGTTTCCCCCATCCCATAGAGGCTCCATATGAAATTTGACGGGTTACGGACGGACAGACAGACTCAGTCTGACAGAATGACACGGTGTTTTTAGGGCACTCTTAGAAAATCAACCGACTTCAGTCGGTCGCTTTTTCTGCGGGTTATGCAATAATTCATACCCCCATAAACCCCAGTTTTCTCTGTTTAGAGGAGAGTTTAGAGGGGTGTTCATTTCACAGACTTGTTAACAGGATGAGATGTTTTGGGAGGACATATTGAAATGATAAGCATGTAAAGAGTCGTGTTCATTTTATCATGAGCCCTCAAAACTTTTGGAAAAGAGTTGTCAGAAGTAAAACAAGTGTAAAAAGTTATATTTTAACCCTTAAGATGCCGAGAAAAGCTTCATTTGAAAATGTTGTCTGTTTATGTCGTCTGCTGAATTTCTTTGCAAACTTAAAAATATTTTTGCATACAGGCAAACAGTGTGGGCCAAGATCAGACTGCTGCTACAGGAGCAGTCTGATCTGGGTCCACACTGTTTGCAAAAAAACTACTTTTAAGGTAACCGGCAGAGGGCAAAGCATTTTATGGGTTAATATTTTGTATTGAAAGTTATCAGCTTATATTTTCCGTACTTTTGATGAATTTGAGGAGCCATGCAAGTCAGACTGTCAGTGCTGATAAACCCTATTGGTTTCAATCATTGGGTGGCAGGGCTTGAGATGTCATTTCATCTCGATGATGGGTAAATGTCCCACAAAATTGGAAGCAATGTCTCAAAAATGACCTTTACAGTGTTGACGGGGATGTTAAACCTCAAATCAAACAAACAAATATTTAGTAGGGTAGTATGATATAGGTCTAATAATACCCCCCAGTCTGCTCATGACCTTAAAGACTTTACAGTTTTACATTAGAAATTTTGACAGCTCCTATTTTCCAACAATTGCTTTGGGTTTGGTGTGTATATTCATTGTGATGATAGTTATGGTTCCAAAGATTTTATTCAGCAGTACTTCTGCCCCTGCCCTGCTATGTTTTATAGTTGAGTGATGTCATCAATAAGATTACATACTTTATTCAGCATTACTCCCAGTACTCCTGCTCATGACCTCAAGATGGCAGACTAAGACACCTTTCCATGAGCTATGCAGTTTGATGACAGCTCTTGTTCTAAATGATCAAAACCGTTTTGATATTTATCTTGGACTCATGTTATATCCAAAATTATTATGCTATAACAAACTGTGTTAAAACAACCTTGTGGTGCTGGCCCCCACCCATCGGTGCTTGAAGAAATAGATGGGCTGCATGATGCTTCCACACAGAGCTGAAGCCGACCCCACACGAGTACTGGTAAACCGCTTAGAGGATCTAAGCCTGCCCAGGCAAAGGGGTGCGAGTCGGGCCGTCCATGCTTATAAACCCTATTGGTTTCATTGGGAGACATGGCTTGAGATGTCATTTCATCGCAGTGTCAGGTAAAAGTCCCACAAAATTGGAAGCAACGTCTCTAAAATGACCTATACAGTGTTGATGGGGACGTTAAACCTCAAATCAAACAAACAACATTGTGGTGTACTGCCATGATAATTAAAACATAAAAATTCAGACACTTTGACGACTTCCAAAACTTTTAACATTTCAGCCAGCGCATGACAAAACATTCAATTAGGCATCTGCGTCCAACGAAGACTCAGATCAGCCTGTGCAGTCTGACCAGAGTCTTTGTTGTGCACTCTAAGGATAGCTGAGTGCCCAATGCTCCTTCATGCAACAAGAGAGGTCTCTAGGACTATATGGATGCGCAGGCTGATCTGAGTCCTTGATATACACAGGTCTTATTGTTGGTTTTGTCATGCGCTGGCTCATTTGTTTCCTGATCCAGCAAGGAGCCCAAAAGGTGCAGATGGAATGGCAAACTGTGTAGACCCTGCTCAGACAGCTCCTTAAGGAGCAGTCTGATCTGGGTCTGGTTTGCTTAAGACCTATCTGTCCCAATACTTAGGATCATTATGGCACTTTTGTTTGTTTCTTTGTTTGAATTGAGGTTTAACATCCCCGTCAACACTATTTAGGTCATTTTGGAGATGCTGCTTCCAGTTTATGGGACTTTTACCCGGCATTGAGATGAAATGACATCTCAAGCCCTGCCGCCAAATGGAACCAAAAGGCTTATATGCATTGGGCGGTCTGACGAACACCACTTTACCTGGGCAGGCTTAGTCCTTCTAAGTGGTTTACCAGGACTCAAGTGTGGTCCATTTCAGCTCTGCGTGGAAGCACCATGCAGCCCAATCTAATTCTCCAAGCCCCAATGAGGTACTTTTCTTTAATTTTCAGTGTTGAAGAGTGACAACGCCAATGGCGTTTTCTTATTTGCCCAGCCTTGTCATCCGCCCCAACCTCCTACTGAAGATACTACAATCACCTGTACAATAAGCAGGCAGAGAGGGGATGATGGGAAGGTTCTGGTTACCTGGGTAATATATCAGATTGGCGCTGGTGGTCAGGAGTCTTTCGCAACGACAGATTTCGCAGATTTCACAGGAAAGGTTTTATTTGAAGCTGGAGATAGGAGTAAGGTAAGTTCACATCAATCTCTTTATACATGTATGAGGTTAACAAGTCCATGAAACCAGCACCCCATAAATCACAACTTTATATAAAGAAAAATGGGGTTTACTGGTGTATACATAATTTTCTTTAATTTTGCTCAAAAACATAGATTGTGGGTACTCGTTAGAAGCGCCTCAACATTGTTTTATTTTCAAGATTAACTTTGGACAATCTATGATGAAGCTGGCCTCGGTAGCTCAGTGGGATGCGTGTACTGGTTAACCGCTTATGTATAAGCTTGCCCAGGAAAAGTGTGGATAGGTAAACTGACCGGCTCAAAAATGACCTTAAATAGTGTTGACTGGGTGGTAAAACTCCAAATCAAACAAACAAACAAACAATCTATGATGGGCATAGAAATAAGCAAAAAATCAAACATTTTCTTTGCAAAAGGCTAGCTCTAGAGATATGAAAGATGCCATTTAAGGACACAGATGTCTTATTGTAATAACACCATTGTTGGGATCCAGAGCACAAACCATGTCTAACAGTTAAACAACCATTTTATATTCAAAGAAGATGTATAGATTATATAAAAAAGGCATTTTTCAATATATTCTACACATTTTTTAGGATTTCTTTTTAGCTCACCTGAGCCGAAGGCTCAAGGTGAGCTATTGTGATCGGTCAATGTCCGTCGTGCGTCGTGCGTCTGTCAACAATTTACTTAAATGACATCTCCTCCTAAACCAGTGAATGGATTTTGATATAATTTCACAGGAATGTTGCTTGAGTGACCCTCTTTCAAAATTACCTAAATCGTTCCGCTCCGTTAAACAAAATGGCCGCCAGAGCTAAAAATAGAAAAACCTTTAAATGACATCTCTTCCTAGGCAAATGGCCCGATTTCAAAATAATTTCACAGGAACGTTCCTTGAGTGACCCTCTTTCAAAATTGCCTAAATCCTTCTGCTCCGTTAAACAAAATGGCTGCCAGAGCTAAAAATAGAAAAACCTTTAAATGACATCTTCTTCTAGGCAAATGGCTCGATTTGAAAATAACTTCACAGGAATGTTCCTTGAGTGACCCTCTTTAAAAATTGCCTAAATCGTTCTGCTCCGTTAAACAAAATGGCCGCCAGAGCTAAAAATAGAAAACCTTTAAATGACATCTCCTCCTAGGCAAATGGCCCGATTTGAAACTAATTTCACAGGAACGTTCCTTGAGTGAGCCTCTTTCAAAATTGCCTAAATCATTCCGCTCCGTTAAACAAAATGGCCGCCAGAGCTAAAAATAGAAAAACCTTTAAATGACATCTCTTCCTAGGCAAATGGCCCGATTTGAAAATAATTTCACAGGAACGTTCCTTGAGTGACCCTCTTTCAAAATTGCCTAGGTCGTTCCGCTCCATTAAACAAAATGGCGGCCAGAGCTAAAAATAGAAAAACCTTTAAATGACATCTTCTTCTAGGCAAATGGCTCGATTTGAAAATAACTTCACAGGAATGTTCCTTGAGTGACCCTCTTTCAAAATTGCCTAAATCGTTCCGCTCCGTTAAACAAAATGTTCAACAGAGCTAAAAATAGAAAACCTTTAAATGACATCTCCTCCTAGGCAAATGGCCCAATTTGAAAATAATTTCACAGGAACGTTCCTTGAGTGAGCCTCGTTCAAAATTGCCTTAATCATTCTGCTCCGTTAAACAAAATGGCCACCAGAGCCAAAAATAGAAAAACCTTTAAATGACATCTCTTCCTAGGCAAATGGCCCGATTTGAAAATAATTTCACAGGAATGTTGCTTGAGTGACCCTCTTTCAAAATGACCTAAATCGTTCCGCTCTGTTAAACAAAATGGCCGCCAGAGCTAAAAAAAAAAAAAACCTTTAAATGACATCTCTTCCTAGGCAAATGGCCCGATTTGAAAATAATTTCACAGGAACGTTCCTTGAGTGACCCTCTTTCAAAATTGCCTAAATCGTTCCGCTCCATTAAACAAAATGGCCACCAGAGCTAAAAATAGAAAAACCTTTAAATGACATCTTCTTCTAGGCAAATGGCTCGATTTGAAAATAACTTCACAGGAATGTTCCTTGAGTGACCCTCTTTCAAAATTGCCTAAATCGTTCCACTCCGTTAAACAAAATGGCCGTCAGAGCTAAAAATAGAAAAACCTTTAAATGACATCTCCTCCTAGGCAAATGACCCAATTTGAAAATAATTTCACAGGAACGTTCCTTGAGTGAGCCTCTTTCAAAATTGCCTTAATCATTCTGCTCCGTTAAACAAAATGGCCGCCAGAGCCAAAAATAGAAAAACCTTTAAATAACATCTCCTCCTAGGCAAATGGCCTGATTTGAAAATAATTTCACAGGAATGTTGCTTGAGTGAGCCTCTTTCAAAATTGACTAAATTGTTCCGCTCCGTTAAACAAAATGGCCACCAGAGCTAAAAATAGAAAAACCTTTAAATGACATCTCTTCCTAGGCAAATGGCCCCATTTGAAAATAATTTCACAGGAATGTTCCTTGAGTGACCCTCTTTCAAAATTGCCTAAATCGTTCCGCTCCGTTAAACAAAATGGCCGCCAGAGCTAAAAATAGAAAAACCTTTAAATGACATCTTCTTCTAGGCAAATGGCTCGACTTGAAAATAACTTCACAGGAATGTTCCTTGAGTGACCATCTTTCAAAGTTGCCTAAATCGTTCCGCTCCGTTAAACAAAATGGCCGCCAGAGCTAAAAATAGAAAACCTTTAAATGACATCTTCTCCTAGGTAAATGGCCCAATTTGAAAATAATTTCACAGGAACCTTCCTTGAGTGAGCCTCTTTCAAAATTGCCTTAATCATTCTGCTCCGTTAAACAAAATGGCTGCCAGAGCCAAAAATAGAAAAACCTTTAAATGACATCTCCTCCTAGGCAAATGGCCCGATTTGAAAATAATTTCACAGGAATGTTGCTTAAGTGACCCTCTTTCAAAATTACCTAAATCGTTCTGCTCCGTTAAACAAAATGGCCGCCAGAGCTAAAAATAGAAAAACCTTTAAATGACATCTCTTCCTAGGCAAATGGCCCGATTTGAAAATAATTTCACAGGAACGTTCCTTGAGTGACCCTCTTTCGAAATTGCCTTAATCGTTCTGCTCCGTTAAACAAAATGGCCGCCATAGCTAAAAATAGAAAAACCTTTAAATGACATCTTCTTCTAGGCAAATGGCTCGATTTGAAAATAACTTCACAGGAATGTTCCTTGAGTGACCCTCTTTCAAAATTGCCTAAATCGTTCCGCTCCGTTAAAAAAAATGGCCGCCAGAGCTAAAAATAGAAAAACCTTTAAATGACATCTCCTCCTAGGCAAATGGCCCAATTTGAAAATAATTTCACAGGAACGTTCCTTGAGTGAGCCTCTTTCAAAATTGCCTTAATCATTCTGCTCCGTTAAACAAAATGGCCACAGAGCCAAAAATAGAAAAACCTTTAAATGACATCTCCTCCTAGGCAAATGAAACAAAATGGCCGCCAGAGCTAAAAATAGAAAAACCTTTAAATGACATCTCTTCCTAGGCAAATGGCCCGATTTGAAAATAATTTCACAGGAACGTTCCTTGAGTGACCCTCTTTCAAAATTGCCTAAATCGTTCTGCTCCGTTAAACAAAATGGCCACCAGAGCTAAAAATAGAAAAACCTTTAAATGACATCTTCTTCTAGGCAAATGGCTCAATTTGAAAATAACTTCACAGGAACGTTCCTTGAGTGACCCTCTTTCAAAATTGCCTAAATCGTTCCGCTCCGTTAAACAAAATGGCCGCCAAAGCTAAAAATAGAAAAACCTTTAAATGACATCTCCTCCTAGGCAAATGGCCCAATTTGAAAATAATTTCACAGGAACGTTCCTTGAGTGAGCCTCTTTCAAAATTGCTTTAATCATTCTGCTCCGTTAAACAAAATGGCCGCCAGAGCCAAAAATAGAAAAACCTTTAAATGACATCTCCTCCTTGGCAAATGGCCCGATTTGAAAATAATTTCACAGGAATGTTGCTTGAGTGACCCTCTTTCACAATTACCTAAATTGTTCCGCTCCGTTAAACAAAATGGCCACCAGAGCTAAAAATAGAAAAACCTTTAAATGACATCTCTTCCTAGGCAAATGGCCCCATTTGAAAACAATTTCACAGGAATGTTCCTTGAGTGACCCTCTTTCAAAATTGCCTAAATCGTTCGGCTCTGTTAAACAAAATGGCTGCCAGAGCTAAAAATAGAAAAACCTTTAAATGACATCTTCTTCTAGGCAAATGGCTCGATTTGAAAATAACTTAACAGGAACGTTCCTTGAGTGACCCTCTTTCAAAATTGCCTAAATCGTTCCGCTCCGTTAAACAAAATGGCCACCAGAGCTAAAAATAGAAAAACCTTTAAATGACATCTCCTCCTAGGCAAATGGCCCAATTTGAAAATAATTTCACAGGAACGTTCCTTGAGTGAGCCTCTTTCAAAATTGCCTTAATCATTCTGCTCCGTTAAACAAAATGGCCGCCAGAGCCAAAATTATAAAAACCTTTAAATGACATCTCCTCCTAGGCAAATGGCCTGATTTGAAAATAATTTCACAGGAATGTTGCTTGAGTGACCCTCTTTCAAAATTGCCTAAATCGTTCCGCTCCGTTAAACAAAATGGCCACCAGAGATAAAAATAGAAAAACCTTCAAATGACATCTCCTCCTATGCAAATGGCCCGATTTGAAAATAACTTCACAGGAATGTTCCTTGAGTGACCCTCTTTCAAAATTGCCTAAATTGTTCCACTCTGTTAAACAAAATGGCCACCAGAGCTAAAAATAGGAAAACATTTAAATGGCATCTCCTCCAAGGCAAATGCCACAATTAGGAAATAATTTCACAGGAACGGTGCTCGAGTGACCCTTTTTCAAAATTGTCTAAATCGTTTCGCTCGTTAAACAAAATGGCCACCAGAGCTAAATATAGAAAAACCTTTAAATGACATCTTCTCCTAGGCAAAGAGCCTGATTTGAAAATAATTTCACAGGAATGTTCCTTGAGTGACCCTTTTTCAAAATTGCCTAAACTGTTCCGCTGTGTTAAACAAAATGGACACCAGAGCTAAAAATAGAAAAACCTTCAAATTCCACTACAATGAAAAATAACCTCCAAAGAAAAATCTTTGGTCCACATCTCCTTAAAGCAGTGAATCCTTCATTTCCATAAGCTTTGAAACATCTTGGATTCAGGTGAGCGATTCAGGGCCATCGTGGCCCTCTTGTTTAAACTGTGTTATATTCAGCCCCATATTGTAAGTGAAAAATGTGATAAAGTTATGAAGTATTGTTGTAATTCTATTCTTCACCACCAGAGGTGGCAGGAAGGGCACATTAAGTTGTAAACTTTACTGCCGAAAAAAACTAAAATTTTAAGATGAAAAATTGTGATATTTTTCTTATTTCTGCTCAAAATATAGATTGAAGGTACTTGTTAGAACCGCCTCATCAAGGCTGTTTTAACGAATACCCACAATTTATGTTTTAGAGCAGAAATAAGAAAAATCAAGTTTACCCTGTAAACCCCAGTTTTACTATATAAAGTGGGGTTCAAGGGGTTCAAAATTATATAGTCATGTTTTCGTAATGTTCACTCTGGACCCCTGTAGCTTCCACATCAGCCTTGATATTATGGTTTCTTGTATGCAGGATTTTCTTTGAATGGACTGATAGATTTTCATCACAGATATGACCAAAAATATTACCCAACAATTTTGAATTGGTTAGACTTTGGTGTCCTTTTCAAGATCAACATTGGACAAAGGGGTTTTTAAGGGAGAATTCGGAACAATTCTCCTGTATATTGAGACATGGTCATCAAATATTTCTCAGGAACTTCAAAAGCTAGAAACCTCCAAATTGGTATACTATCTAATGATGGTGATGATTTGTATCATGTTTGAGACAGTGGTTCTGCTGACTAGAAATGAAGAGGTCAACCAACAGGGGTCAAATGTTTCAGTAAAATGCGCTAAAGCCTCTCACAGCTCTAGTTATTTTAGTGTTTTAACCCATTAGATGCCAATCACACAATTGTCGTCTGCTTTGTCATCTGCTGGTTATTTAAAAAGTCATTCTTGGAAACAGTGTGGACCCAGATCAGACTGCACCTCTAGGAGCAGTCTGATCAGGATCCACACTGTTTGCCTGTATGCAAAAATTTGTTTGAAAAGTTTGCAAGAAGATACAGTGAACAAAAAAAAAAGACATTTATATGCAGTTTTTCTCGGCAGCTCGAGGTTTAACCCTTAACCCTTTACCACTCAGAAAATTAGCCAATACAGCATCTTAACAGAACACTGATATAGGTAAATCAATAACCAATAGTCCATATATGGCTGATAGGCCTGACAGTCTTATCTGAACAGAGATATTGGCATTTTTGTGTGATTTACACCCTTATGTTACAAAAATGATTATTTTAGTATTTTCTGTTCATTTGACAATAATTGTGTAAATGTAAAGTTTCTAGGAAATTAAATTTTCTTTCCAATGGTACTAAATTTATTATAGTTTCTCTTTGCGTTTTGAAAATATGAAGTGTCAAAGTAAGCAAAATGTTTTCTTGAGCAAAAATTTCTGTTTTGGGTTGGTCAGAGAAAGTATTTTTAACCACCATAGCCCCAGAAAAGAGGGGGTATCCACGTATTATTTTTCTTTTTTCCGTACAAAAACATATTTTTTGTAGGTAATCATTAGGGCATGTCACTGAGGCTCTTCCAACAAGTTTCCATAACATACTTTTTTATGCAGAAATAAGATCATGTTCATAAGTCTGTGAAATGAACATCTATGATCTGAACCCGGTATACATTATTTTACTTATTTCTGCACCAAGACCAAGGTTGTGGGTACTCGTTAGAACTGCCTCAATCAGCACCCACGACCTATGTTCTGAGTATAAATAAGAAAAATATAAACGTTTTCAATGGAAAAGTAGCCATTTTGGAGAAATTAAAGAATGTGCTATGACACATGGGTGTGTTTTGTTTATGAAAAAATCAGTACTTTTGCATAAGATTAAAATAACTATTACAGCCTATCTACCCTTTTTTGCACCCCCATCCCCAACTTTACCTTTTTTTTTTTTAAATAAATGTATCAACCACCACCATAGCCAGCTCACCCCAAAGAGCCGTCTCTATTTTTTTAATTTTTTTTAGAAATAAGATTTTTTTGTTTGATTAGAGGTATAACATCCCCGTCAACACTATTTAGGACATTTTGGAGATATTGCTTCCAATTTGGTGGGACTTTTACCCAACACTGAGGTGAAATGACATCTGATGCGCATGATCATTGTACAGCGTCTGGTCTGGGTCTGTGCCGTCGCATGTGCTGTCTACAACACTGTAGACCCTGATCAGACGCCTTATAATATTTGTCTGGGCTCTGATCCCGATCTGCACTGTTTGCACCTTTGTGTTCTGTCTATTTCATACAGACAGACGGGTGGATGACGTCGGGCTGATAGCTACTGGTCTGGGTCTGTGCCGTCTACAATCCTGTAGACCCTGATCGGACGCCTTATAATAATTTTCTGGGCTCTGATCCCGATCTGCGCTGTTTGCACCTTTGTGTTCTGTCTATAGTCATACAGACAGACGGGTGGATGATGCCAGGCTGATCGCTATATCCCCCGAACATGTTCAGACTAGGGATAAAAAACACCACCGTCGGCAATGGGTCCCTGATCAGACGCCGCATTACCTTTGTGCAGCGTCTTGTCCGGGTCTGCGCCGACCCATATGCCGTCTACAAACCTGTAGACCCTCATCAGACGCCGTTTAATAATTGTAAAAGTCTGATTCGAATCTGCATTGCTTGCATCTGTCTGTTTTGTCTACGGACGGACGGACATGTTAACGGACGCCAGACTCAATTTTGTTTGCGGACGGACGGATGGAAGGATGCCAGGCTGATTGTTATATCCCCGAACCTATTTGGTCAGGGGATAAAAAATAAAACGCACCGGTGGCGGTCAGACCATGATCAGACGTCGCATGGTCTGTGTCGTCGCATATGCCATCTACAAACCTGTAGACCCTATCCAGACGCCGTATAATCATTGTATGGCGTCTGATTCAAATCTGCACTGTTTGCACCTTTGTGTTCTGTCTATTGTTATACAGACGGTTTGGTGGATGATGCCAGGCTGATCGCTATATCCCCCAAACATGTTCAAACTAGGAATAAAAAAACACCACCGTAGGCGATAAGTCCCTGATCAGACGCCGCATTATCGTTGTGCAGCGTCTTGTCCGGGTCTGCGCCGACCCATATGCTGTCTACAAACCTGTAGACCCTCATCAGACCCCGTTCAATAATTGTACAGGTCTGATTCTTATCTGCATTGCTTGCATCTGTCTGTTGTGTCTACGGACGGACGGACGGACATGTGAACGGACGCCAGACTCATAATTTTGTTTGCGGACGGACGGACGGACGCCAGGCTGATTGTTATATCCCCGGACCTATTTGGTCAGGGGATAAAAATAAAACGCACCGGCGGCGGTCAGACCATGATCAGACGCCGCATGATCATTGTACAGCGTCTGGTCTGGGTCTGTGCCGTCGCATATTCCGTCTACAAACTTGTAGACCCTATCCAGATGCTGTATAATAATTGTATGGCGTCTGATTCAAATCTGCACTGTTTGCACCTTTGTGTTCTGTCTTTTGTTATACAGACGGTTGGGTGGATGACGCCACGCTGATCGCTATATCCCGCGAACCTGTTCAGACTAGGGTTAAAAAAAAAACACCACCGTCGGCGATAAGACCCTGATCAGAAGCCGTGTCGATGCACAACGTCTTGTCCGGGTCTGCGCCGTCTCAGATACCGTCTACATACATGTAGACCATCATCAGACGCCGTTTATTAATTGTACATCTGATCCAGATCTGCATTGTTTTCATATGTCTATTGCGTCTACGGACGGACGTTTGAACGGACGTCACTCATAATTTTGTGTCTACGAACGGGCGAATGAACGGACGCAAGGCTCCGAACCTGTTCAGACTAGGGATAAAAAACACCACCGTCGCCGATAAGACCCTGATCAGACGCCGCATAACCGTTGCGCAGCGTCTTGTCCGGGTCTGCGCCGTCTCAGATGCCTTCTACAAACATGCTGACCCTCATCAGACGCCGTTCAATAATAGTACGGCGTCTGATCCGGATCTGCATTGTTTGCATCTGTCTGTTGTGTCTACGGATGGACGGACATTTGGACGGTAGCTATATACTCCAAACCTATTCGGTCGCGGAAAATAAAATAAAATGAACCGTAGGCGGTTGGAGCTGAATCAGACGTCGGGGCAATAATTGTGGAGCGTCTGATCCGGGTGCCGTAGCATTATAAGGTCCAAAAACCTGAAGACCCTGATCAGGTGCCGCTTAATAATTGCATCTGTTTGTCTGTTAAAGTGTCGGCGGTGAGACCCTGATCAGACGTCGCATTTTTAGCTCACCTGTCACGTAGTGACAAGGTGAGCTTTTGGGATCACTTTTTGTCCGTCGTCCGTCGTGCGTCCGTGCGTCCGTCCGGGCATCCGTCCGTGCGTCCGTCCGTAAACTTTTCTTCAAACGACATCTCCTCCTAAACCACTGATCGGATTTTGACCAAACTTCACAGGAATGATCCTTAGGTGGTCCCCTTTCAAAGTTGTTCAAATGGTTCCGGTCTGTTGCACATATAGGTCACAGTAGCCAAAAATAGATTTTTTTCACCGAAAACTTAAAAAATCATCTTCTCTGAAACCGCAAGGCCCAGGTCTTTGATATTTGGTATGAAGCTTCATCTAGTGGACCCCTACCAAGATTGTTCAAATTATAGTGCTGGGGCCAAAAATGCCCCCGCACGGGGGGCCCTTTGGTTTTACATGGGCTTATATAGGGAAAATCTTTAAAAATCTTCTTCTCTGAAACTGCAAGGCCCAGATCTTTGATATTTGGTATGAAGCTTCATCTAGTGGACCCCTACCAAGATTGTTCAAATTATAGTGCTGGGGCCAAAAATGCCCCCGCACGGGGGGCCCTTTGGTTTTACATGGGCTTATATAGGGAAAATCTTTAAAAATCTTCTTCTCTGAAACCGCAAGGCCCAGATCTTTGATATTTGGTATGAAGCTTCATCTAGTGGACCCCTACCAAGATTGTTCAAATTATAGTGCTGGCGCTAAAAATGCCCCCGCACGGGGGCCCTTTGGTTTTACATGGGCTTATATAGGGAAAATCTTTAAAAATCTTCTTCTCTGAAACGGCAAGGCCCAGGTCTTTAATATTTGGTATGAAGCTTCATCTAGTGGACCCCTACCAAGATTGTTCAAATTATAGTGCTCGGGCCAAAAATGCCCCCGCACGGGGTCCCTTTGGTTTTACATGTGCTTATATAGGGAAAATCTTTAAAAATCTTCTTCTCTGAAACCGCAAGGCCCAGGTCTTTGATATTAGGTATGAAGCTTTATCTACTGGACCCCTACCAAGATTGTTCAAATTATAGTGCTGAAGCAAAAAATGCCCCCGCACGGGGGCCCTTTGGTTTTACATGGGCTTATATAGGGAAAATCTTGAAAAATCTTCTTCTCTGAAATCGCTAGGCCCAGGTCTTTGATATTTGGTATGAAGCTTCATCTAGTGGACCACTACCAAGATTGTTCAAATTATAGTGCTGGGGCCAAAAATGCCCCCGCACCAGGGCCTTTTTGTTTTACATAGGCTTATATAGGGAAAATCTTTAAAAATCTTCTTCTCTGAAACTGCAAGGCCCAGGTCTTTGATATTAGGTATGAAGCTTCATCTAGTGGACCCCTACCAAGATTGTTCAAATTATAGTGCTGGAGCTAAAAATGCCCCCCGCACGGGGGCCCTTTGGTTTTACATGGGCTTATATAGGGAAAATCTTGAAAAATCTTCTTCTCTGAAACCGCAAGGCCCAGGTCTTTGATATTTGGTATGAAGCTTCATCTAGTAGACCCCTACAAAGATTGTTCAAATTATAGTGCTGGGGCCAAAAATGCCCCCACACCAGGGCCCTTTTGTTTTACATAGGCTTATGTAGGGAAAATCTTGAAAAATCTTCTTCTCTGAAACTGCAAGGCCCAGGTCTTTGATATTTGGTATGAAGCTTCATCTTGTGGACCTCTACCAAGATTGTTCAAATTATAGCCCTGGGGCCATAAATGCCACCGCTCCGGGGCCCTTTGGTTTTACATAGACTTATATAGGGAAAATCTTGAAAAATCTTCTTCTCTTAAACCACAAGGCTTAGGTCTTTGATATGTTATGAAGCTTCAGCTAGTGGACCTCTATAAAGATTGTTCAAATTATAGCCCTGAGACCAAAAATGCCCCCGCCATGTGGCCCTTTGGTTTTACATAGACTTATATAGGGAAAATCTTTAAAAATCATCTTCTCTGAAACACAAGGCTTAGGTCTTTGATATTTGTTATGAAGCTTTAGCTAGTGGACCTTTCAAATTATAGCCCTGGGGCCAAAAATGCCCCCGCTCCGGGGCCCTTTGGTTTAACATAGACTGATATAGGGAAAATCTTGTTTTACATAGACTTCTATATGCAGGGTAAACCTTTAAAATCTTCTTCTCTGAAACCAGAAAGCCCAGGTCTTTAATATTCAATATGAAGCATCATCTTGTGGACCTCTACCAAGATTGTTCAAATTTTAGCCCTGGGGCCAAAATTGACCCTGCCCGGGGCCCACTTGTTATGCTTTGGATCAGGTGAGCGAACCAGGGCCCTCTGGGCCCTCTTGTTTTTTATTAGCTCACCTGTCACGTAGTGACAAGGTGGGCTTTTGTGATCACTTTTCGTCCGTCGTCCGTCGTCAGTGCGTGTGTGCGTGCGTGCGTGTGTGTGTGTGTGTGTGCGTAAACTTTTTCTTCAAATGACATCTCCTCCTAAACCACTGATCAGATTTTGACCAAACTTCACAGCAATGATCCTTAGGTGGTCCCCTTTCAAAATTGTTCAAATGGTTCCGGTCCATTGCACATCTGGGTCACAGGAGCTAAAAATAGATTTTTTAAATGAAAACTTTAAAAATCTTCTTCTCTGAAACCGCAAGTCCCAGGTCTTTGATATTTGGTATGAAGCTTCATCTAGTGGACCTCTACCAAGATTGTTCAAATTAAAGCCCTGGGGGCCAAAATGCCCCCGCCCCGGGGGCCTTTGGTTTTACATAGGCTTATATAGGGAAAATCATTAAAAAATCTTCTTCTCTGAAAACACAAGGCCCAGGTCTTTAATATTTGGTGTGAAGCTTTACCTGGTGGACCTCCACTAAGATTGTTCAAATTATAGCCTTAGGGCCAAAAATGCCCCCGCCCCGGGGGGCTTTGGTTTTACATAGGCTTATACAGGGAAAATCTTTAAAAATCTTCTTCTCTGAAACCGCACGGCCCAGATCTTTGATATTTGGTGTGAAGCTTCATCTAGTGGACCTCTACCAGGATTGTTCAAATTAAAGCCCTGGGGGCCAAAATGCCCCCGCCCCAGGGGCCTTTGGTTTTACATAGGCTTATATGGGGAAAATCATTAAAAAATCTTCTTCTCTGAAACCACAAGGCCCAGGTCTTTAATATTTGGTGTGATGCTTTACCTGGTGGACCTCTACTAAGATTGTTCAAATTATAGCCTTAGGGCCAAAAATGCCCCCGCCCCGGGGGCCTTTGGTTTTACATAGGCTTATACAGGGAAAATCTTTAAAAATCATTTTCTCTGAAACCGCACGGCCCAGATCTTTGATATTTGGTGTGAAGCTTCATCTAGTGGACCTCTACCAAGATTGTTCAAATTATAGCCCTGGGGGCCAAAATGCCCCCGCCCCGGGGCCTATGGTTTTACATAGGCTTATATAGGGAAAATCATTAAAAAATCTTCTTCTCTGAAACCACAAGGCCCAGGTCTTTAATATTTGGTGTGAAGCTTTACCTAGTGGACCTCTACTAAGATTGTTCAAATTATAGCCTTAGGGCCAAAAATGCCCCCGCCCCGGGGGCCTTTGGTTTTACATAGGCTTATACAGGGAAAATCTTTAAAAATCTTCTTCTCTGAAACCGCACGGCCCAGATCTTTGATATTTGGTGTGAAGCTTCGTCTAGTGGACCTCTACCAGGATTTTATAAATTATAGCCCTGGGGGCCAAAATGCCCCCGCCACAGGGGCCTTTGGTTTTACATAGGCTTATATAGGGAAAATCATTAAAAAATCTTCTTCTCTGAAACCACAAGGCCCAGGTCTATAATATTTGGGGTGAAGCTTTACCTGATGGACCTCTACTAAGATTGTTCAAATTATTACCTAAGGGCCAAAAATGCCCCCCGCTAGGGGGCCTTTGGTTTTACATAGGCTTATACAGGGAAAATCTTTAAAAATCTTCTTCTCTGAAACCGCACGGCCCAGATCTTTGATATTTGGTGTGAAGCTTCATCTAGTGGACCTCTACCAAGATTGTTCAAATTATAGCCCTGGGGGCCAAAATGCCCCCGCCCCGGGGGCCTATGGTTTTACATAGGCTTATATAGGGAAAATCATTAAAAAATCTTCTTCTCTGAAACCAGCAGGCCCACGTCTTTAATATTTGGTGTGAAGCTTTACCTGGAGGACCTTTACTAAGATTGTTCAAATTATAGCCTTTGGGCCAAAAATGCCCCCGCCCCGGGGGCCTTTGTTTTTACATAGACTTATACAGGGAAAATCTTTAAAAATCTTCTCTGAAACCGCAAGGCCTAGATCTTTGATATTTGGTGTGAAGCTTCATCTAGTGGACCTCTACCAAGATTTTTCAAATTATAGCCCTGGGGGCCAAAATGCCCCCGCCCCAGGGGCCTATGGTTTTACATAGGCTTATATAGGGAAAATCATTAAAAAATCTTCTTCTCTGAAACCAGCAGGCCCACGTCTTTAATATTTGGTGTGAAGCTTTACCTGGAGGACCTTTGCTAAGATTGTTCAAATTATAGCCTTTGGGCCAATAATGCCCCCGCCCCGGGGGGCTTTGGTTTTACATAGGCTTATACAGGGAAAATCTTTAAAAATCTTCTTCTCTGAAACCACAAGGCCCAGATCTTTGATATTTGGTGTGAAGCTTCATCTAGTGGACCTCTTTCAAGATTGTGCAAATTATAGCCCTGGGGCCGAAAATGGCCCCACCCTTGGACCCTTTGGTTTTTCATAGCCCTTTAAAGGGAAACCTTTAAAAATCTTCTTCTCTGAAACCACAAGGCCCAGGTCTTTGATATTTGGTATGAAGCTTCACCTAGTGGACCTCTACCAAGATTGTTCAAATTATAGCCCTGGAGCTAAAAATGCCCCCGCCCAGGGGGCCTTTGGTTTTACCTAAGCTTATGTAGGGGAAATCTTTAAAACTCTTCTCTGACACCGCAAGGCCCAGATCTTTGATATTTGGTGTGAAGCTTAATCTAATGGACCTCTACCAAGATTGTTCAAATTATAGCCCTGGGGCCAAAAATGCCCCCGCCCCGGGGGCCTTCGGTTTTACATAGGCTTATATAGGGAAAATCTTTAAAGAAACTTCTTCTCAGAAACTGCAAGGCCAAGGTCTTAGATATTTGGTGTGAAGCTTCATCTATTGGACCTCTATCAAGATTGTTCAAATTATAGCCCTAGGACCAAAAATGCCCCCACCCTGGGACCCTTTGGTTTTTCATAGTCTTATAGGGAAAATATTTAAATTCTTCTTCTCTGATACCACAAGGCCCTGCTCTATGCCATTTGATATGAAACTTCAACTAGTAGACCTCTACCAAGATTGTTAAAATTATAGCCCTTGGGCCAAAAATGCCCCCACCCCTGGGGCCTTTGGTTTTACGTAGGCTTATACATGGAAAATCTTTAAAAATCTTCTTCTCTGAATCCGCAAGGCCCAGATCTTTGGTATTTGGTGTGGAGCTTCATCTAGTGGACCTTTTTCAAGATTGTTCAAATTATAGCCCTGGGGGCAAAAATACCCCCACTCTGGGACCCTTTGGTTTTTCATAGGCTTATATAGGGAAAACCTTTAAAAATCTTGTCTCAAACCAGAAGGCCCAGGTCTTTGATATTTGGAATGAAGCTTCATCTAGTGGACCATTACCAAGTTTGTTCAAATTATAGCCCTTGGGCCTAGAATGTACTGGAGACACTGATTCTCAGATGAGCCCTTTGGTTTTACATAGGCTTATATAGGAAAAATCTATAAAAATCTTCTTCTCTGAAACTGCAAGGCCCAGGTGTTTGATATTTGGTATGAAGCTTCATCTTGTGGACCTCTACCAAGTTTGTTCAAATTATAGCCCTGGGGCCAAAAATGTCGCTGCTCTGTAGCCCTTTGGTTTTAGATAGGCTTATATAGGGAAAATCTTGAATAATCTTCTCCTCTGAAACCACAAGGCCTGGGTCTGTGATATTTGGTATGAAGCTTCATCTAGTGGACCTCTACCAAGATTGTTCAAATTATAGTCCTGGGGCCCACAAGTTTTACATGGACTTACATAGGGAAAACCTTTAAAAATCTTGCTGCCTGAAACAAGACGGCCCAGGTCTTTGATGTTTGGTATGAATAAAAATAAAAAATGAGTTCCTTTAAGAGCAATGAAAATATTCATAAGAAAGAAGAAGCCTTATCTAGTGGACCTCTAGCAATGTTGCCTATGTTACTCCCTACCAAATAAGCTAAAATCACTCTGCTGATGGCCAAGATGGCCACCAGAGCTAAAAGTAGATTGTCCTCGAGGCAGTGACACTCAGGTGAGCGAACCAGGGCCCTCTGGGCCCTCTTGTTAGAAATTAATATTCATTAACGGGGCTTAAACTATTGACCAATGAAAGGCCTTCTACCCATCTGTGGGTTTTACTGCCCTTCCGATGACCACCTGGGTACACTTTTGGGTACTGTTATGTAATTTATTGCGGCTCAAAGCTCGGCACGCTCCGGGTGGCATCCGCTGTATAAACATTCCTAGGGTATCATAATCCCCAATTAACTAATTATCTTGGACCATAAATCCCTTGAATCTAACTGATTATACAGCGCTAATTGTCTTTACCTAACTCAGACAAATCATGCGCAACCGACACACAAATATTGCGTCATTCAGTAACTCAGCCTAGTAATTTTCCATTACGTCAGGCAAGGTCATCGTGATTCAGTAGAAGAAGCCCCTGGTGTGTTTGGTTGCAAATTACACAAAAACTTTGTATAGAAACATATTTGTTTTTTTCGCAAATACTGTTGGCAAAATACCAAACTTAACATTTATAAACATCCGGCGTTTTTATATTTAGGAAAAAGGTAAAAATAACGCGATTGATTTTGAGACAGGGGCAAACACGTATTTGTTCAAATGGCGACACACGGGAATATACGTATCTGTACGTTAATCGATAAAGTCGTGAATATACGGATCTGAGTGTTAATGGATAGACTCGGGAAAATACGTATCTGAGTGGTAAAGGGTTAAGGTGCCAAGAAAATCTACAGCAGTCTGATCTGGGTCCACACTGTTTGCAAAAATGAGACTTTAAAAGTAACCAACAGACGACAAAGCAGACAACAATTGTTGTGGTTGGTATTTTATGAGTTAATGTACATGTAAAACACAGCATACTGTCTTTATTCCAGAGTTTCACTGTCCAGTTGAAAGATGAGAATCTTCCAGAACTTGAAGAGAGGTTTGAGATTACACTTGTCAATGTGTCAGCTGACGACAACCTACCAGGGTCAACGAACACTAGCGGAGCTAGTATTGATGTTACCAAGAGCAGGTCAACAGTGATTATAAAGGAGAACGATTTTCCGTATGGCCTTCTACAGTTCTCAGAAAGTGAGATACCACCACAGCCTGATGGTCCTATCATACCACCTGCTACTGAAAGACCAACAGTAAGTCCTATCATATTGATTCTAATTATTGGGACAGCCAGGCCTCAGCAGACTGTGCAGACCCAGATCAGACTGCTCCTGAAATTTTCCGTTCTGCTGAACAAAATGGCCACCAGAGCTAAAAATATAAACATCTCTAAACAGCATCTCCTCCTAGGCTAATGGCCGGATTTCAAAATAATTTCACAGAAATGTTCCTTGGCTGACCCTCTACCAAAATTGCTAAAATGAACAAAATGGCCACCAGTGCTTAAAATAGAAAAAACCTTCAAATAACAACTCCTCTAAGGCCAAATGGCTTGCTTTCAAAATGATTTCACAGAATTGTTCCTTTGGTGATCCTCTACAAAAATTGCTAAAATGGTTTTGCTCTCCTGAACAAAATGGCCACCAGAGCTAAAAATAGAAAAACCTATAACAGATATCTCCTAGGCCAATGGCTGGAATTCAAAATATTTTCACAGAAATATTCTTTGGATGACCCTTGGCCAAAATTGATAAAATGGTTCTGCTCCGCTGAACAAAATGGCTGCCAGAGCTAGAAATAGAAAAACCTTTAAAAAACATCTCCAAAGTTAATGGCCCAATTTTAAAATAATTACAGAAATGTTCTTTGGTGACCCTATAGCAAAATTATTAAAATGGTTTGGCTCTGCTGAACAAAATGGCCACCAGAGCTAAAAATAGAAAAACCTATTAGCTACATCTAGGTCAATTGCCAGGTTTCAAAATAATTTTGCCAACGGCCTGGTTTCAAAATTATTTCAACAGAAATGTTTCTCTTGTGCACCTTAACACTAAGATTGCTGAAATAGTTCCACTCGGTTGAATGTAGTGGCTGCCAGAGCTGAAAATTGAAAACAAAAAAACAGTGAAATGTAATTTCCCCATAGGCCAGATTTCAAAATAAACTTAATTCGTCCCTCTACCAGAATTGCTAAAATGGTCAAATTGGCTGAACAAAATGGAAGCCGTAGGTAAAAAAATGAAAACAGGCCTATACAAATACATTGTGAAAACACGCCTATACAAATACATTGTAAACTTTACCGCTGAATAAACGAAAATTTTAAGATAAAAAATTGTGATATTTTTCTTATTTCTGCTCAAAATATAGATTGTTGGTACTTGTTAGGACCGCCTCAGCAAGGCGGTTCTAAGGAGTACCCACAATCTATATTTTAGAGCAGAAATATTCGATGAGGCGGTTCTAACGAGTACCCACAATCTATATTTTAGAGCAGAAATAAGATAAATAAGGTTTACCCATGGTAACCCGTTTTACTATATAAATGTGAGGTTCAAGGGGGTCAAAATTATATAGGTGTGTTTTCATGATGTCAGGGATAATTGACCCATCAGTGTTGTCAGTGCTTTGACTTTTCATTTGCATTTAGACAGGTGACCCACCTTCCCCACCACCCCCCCCCCCCCCCCCCCCCTGCCATTGGGGCTTTAAGAAATAAATGGGCTGCATGATGCTTCCACGCAGAGCTGAATCAGGCCCGCACACAAGTACTGCTAAACCGCTTACAGGATCTAAGCCTGCCCAGGCAAAGCCGTGCGAGTGTCGGCCCGTCCATGCTTATAAACCCTATTGGTTTCATTGGGCGGCAGGGCTTGAGATGTCATTTCATCTCAGTGTCGGGTAAAAGTCCCACAAATTTGGAAGCAACGTCTCCAAAATGACCTTTACAGTGTTGACGGGGACATTAAACCTCAAATCAAACAAACAGGTGACCCCTACCCCATAGTAACAGATTGGAAAGTGCAAAGTGTTCTAGCTATAAAAATAAATAGCACATGCCATAGTCTTGCACTGAACCAGTATCGGATTGATGATCTTCCATATTATTACATCATAACTTATTTGAACGAATTATGTCCACAGTGGACCTCTTTGTGTTGGTTTGTTTTGAAGTTTAACGGCCCAGTCAACACTATGTGATATTGAGCCAGTCAGTCTACCTATCCTTACTTTTCCTAGACAGACCTATACTTAAGTGATTAACCAGTACAGTGTACATTCTTTCACCAGAAACTGACAACTGCCCTTCTTGAATCAGCAGAAGGGAGAGAATGACCGTAGAAAAGATTTTATGATCAAACTCCACGAAAGAACGTCCCCAACCCCAGGAATATTAGTGAGTAATCACGAAAACACACCTATATAATTATGTCTCCCCCGAAAAAAATTTTTTCGGAGAGACATATTGTTTTTCCCCCGGGCGTCTGTCTGTCTGTCCGTCTGTCTGTCTGTCCGTCTGTCCGTCTGTCTGTCTGTCACACATTCGTGTCCGCTCTATAACTTGAAAACCGTTGGAGCTATCGTCACGAAACTTAGTATAAATATAAATCAGCATTAGACGACGTGCAGTGCGCAAGAACTATAACTCTCACATTTATACTTTTTGAATTATCTCCCTTGGAAGTTTGTTGGTATGTATATATGTATGGGCAAATCGTGTCCGGTCAATAACTTTCTTATTTTCAGATGGATTTTAAAATTACTTGGCAGAAATATTAACAACCATAAGACGATGTGTGGTGTGCATGAATCAGGTCGGTACCTCAAAGGTCAAGGTCATACTTAGAGGTCAAAGGTCAAAAAAGGGGCCTTTTTTTCGTATTTGGTCAATAACTTTCTTATTTTGAGATGAATTTTAAAATTACTTGGCAGAATTATTAACCACCATGAGACGATGTGTGGTGTGCATCAGGCAGGTCAGTACCTCGAAGGTCAAGGTCATACTTAGAGGTCAAAGGTCAAAAAAGGGGCCTTTTTTTCGTGTTTTGTCAATAACTTTCTTATTTTGAGATGGATTGTGAAATCACTTGGCAGAAATGTTAACCAATATAAGACGATGTGTTACGTGCATGACCCAGGTTGGTACCTCAAAGGTCAAGGTCATACTTAGAGGTCAAAGGTAAAAAAGGGGCCTTTTTTCCGGTTTTGTCAATAACTTGCTTATTTTTAGATAGAATTTGAAGTTACTTGGCAAAAATGTTAACTATCATGAGACGATGTGTTGCATGCATGATTCAGTTTGATACCTCAAGTGTCAAGGTCATACATAGAGGTCAAAAGTCAAAAAAGGGGCCTTTTTTTGTGTTTGGTCAATAACATTCTTATTTTTAGATGGATTTTGAAATTGCTTGGCAGAAATGTTAAACACCATGAGATGATGTGTTGCACGCATGACCCAGTTTGGTACCTGAAAGGTCAAGGTCATACATAGAGGTTAAAGGTCAAAAATGGGGCCTTTTTTGTGTTCTGTCAATATCTTTCTTATTTTTAGATGGATTTTGAAATTACTTGGCAGAAATGTTAACCACCATAAGACGATGTGTTGCGTGCATGACCCAAGTTGGTACCTCAAATGTCAAGGTCGTACTAAGAGGTCAAAGAACAAAAAGGAGCCTTTTTATGCCTCCAACTTTGAAAAAGTTGGAGGGGCATATTGGTTCTGGTTCGTTTGTCCGTTCGTCTGTCCGTTACACTTTTGATGCATAGCATAACTAAAGAACCGTGTATGCTAGGGTTTTGAAATTTTATATATGGATTCCTCATGGAAAATTAGCAGACGCGTATTTTTTCTCGTCCGGATTATGCCCCCTTCAAGAGTTATTGCCCTTTGAAATTTTTTTAATAAAATCTTGTCAGCAAGGTATCTCAAAAACTATTGGAGCTAGAGCCTTGAAAGTTGGTGAATATATTGGTGGTGATGAGTAGATGAACTGTTTAACTTTTGACAAAATTTCGAAAAATACTTTGTGAGTTACGGCCCTTTGTCATTTTGGTAATTTATGCCCATTGTAATGTATGCTAAAAGTGATGCATAGCATAACTTTAGAACCGTATATGCTAGGGTTTTGAAATTTCATATATGGATTTCTCATGGAAAATTAGCTGACATATGTTTTTCTCGTCCAGATTATGCCCCTTTCAAGAGTTATTGCCCTTTGAATTTTTTTTTAATAAAATCTTGTCAGCAAGATATCTCAAAAACTATTGGAGCTAGAGCCTTGAAAATTGGTGAATATATTGGTGGTGATGAGTAGATGAACTGTTTAACTTTTGACAAAATTCTGAAAAATACTTTGTGAGTTATGGCCCTTTGTCATTTTGGTAATTTGTGCCCATTGTAATGTATGCTAAAAGTGATGCATAGCATAACTTTAGAAACGTGTATGCTAGGGTTTTGAAATTTCATATATGGATTCCTCATGGAAAATTAGCTGACTCGTATTTTTTTTCTCGTCCGGATTATGCCCCTTTCAAGAGTTATAGCCCTTTGAAATTTTTTCAATAAAATCTTGTCAGCAAAATTTCTCAAACACTATTGGAGCTAGAGCCTTTAAAGTTGTTGAGTATATTGATGGTGATGAGTATATGAACTGATTAACTTTTGACAAAATTCCGAAAAATACTTTATGAGTTATGGCCCTTTGTCATTTTGGTAATTTGTGCCCATTGTAATGAATGCTAAAAGGGATGCATAGCATAACTTTAGAACTGTGTATGCTATGGTTTTGAAATTTCATATATGCATTCCTAATGGAAAAAAAGCTGACGCGTATTTTTTTTCTCATCCGGATTATGCCCCTTTCAAGAGTTATTTGCCCTTTGAAATTTTTTGAACATTTTTAAAGTTACTTTGCAGAAATGCTTATCTTCATTAGATGATGTGTTGCACACAAGACCCGGCTCAATACTTCCAATGTCAAGGTTATACTTAGAGGTCAAAAACGGGGGAGACATCTGTGTTTTTGTAGAAAAACAAATTCTAGTTTTGACCCGCTTGAACCCCAATTCTATATAGTACAAGAAAGCAGTCTGAAGGACTGCCAAATCCCCTGCCGCACTTTGAAACAAGGCTCAACCTTGTGACCTTCACCTGTGACCTTGACCTTATGTTGGCATGGTTTATTTATGGTTCTGCACATCAGCTCATTGTGGGGTATATTTCACAAAAGTTTAATGAAAATCATTCCAGGGGTAAAGGAGATATGGAAGGGACACAAAATTCAAAGTTTCAAACTCGTGACCTTCAACCATGACCTTGACCTTAAGTTGGCATGGTTCATTTATGAATTCTGCACACCAGCTCACAGATTGACCAAAGTTTAATGAAAATCTATCAAAGGGTTCAGGAGATATGGAGCGGACAAGAAAGTGTTATGGACAGACGGATAGACGCACGTTCTCACGAATGGATACTTAAGTGGCTAGGCGTTGGCATATTGACTACTTAAGCGGCAAATTCTCTTAAGCGGCAAGCCACCTAAGAGACAATTTTTGCCACTTAAGTACCAAAATAACAGAATAAAGTCCATTTGGACCTACGAATATATACTTAAGTGTCAAAATGTCCAAATTTTTTGCCCCCTAAATGTCGTTTCGTTGGTGCAGACTGACAGACAGATGGACAGACATGGGTTCTGCATATCAGCTCACTGAGAAGAATATTTGACCAAAGTTTAATGAAAATCCTTCCAAGGGTAAAGGAGATATGGAACGGACACAAAATTCGAAGTTTCAAACTCGTGACCTTCAACCGAGACCTTGACCTTTAGTCGGCATGGTACATTTATGGGTTCTGCACGCCAGCTCACTGAGACGAATAATTGACCAAAGTTTAATGAAAATCTATCAAAGGGTTAGGAGATATGGAGTGGACAAGAAAGTGTTACAGACAGACAGACGGACGGACGGACGGACGGACGGACTGATAGACTAATGGATGGACATGGGTTCTGCACATCAGCTCACTGAGAAGAATATTTGACTTAAGTTTAATGAAAATCCTTCCAAGGGTAAAGGAGATATGGAACGGACAAAAAATTCCAATTTTCAAACTCGTGACCTTCAACTGTGACCATGACCTTGAGTCGGCATGGCTCATTTATGGGTTCTGCACACCAGCTCACTGAGATGAATAATTGATCAAAGTTTAATGAAAATCTATGAAAGGGTTCAGGAGATATGGAGCGGACAAGAAAGTGTTACGGACAGACAGACAGACGGATGGAGGGATGGATGGACGGACGGACAGACAAAGGCCATTCCTATAATCCCGGCACCGTTTCGCGGCGGGGGATTAAAAACTGGGGTTTACAGGGGTAAACCTTATTTTTCTTATTTCTGTTCTAAAATATAGATTATGGGTACTCATAAGAACCACCTTGATGAGGCGGTTCTGACAAGTACCCACAATCTATATTTTGAGAAGAAATAAGAAAAATATCACATTTTTTTCAGCTTTAAAGTTTCGTTTTTTCGGCGGTAAAGTTTACAATGTATTTGTATAGGCGTGTTTTCCTAATGTAAAGAGGTAGTGGTGTAGTTAGATCATCCTGACACAGCCAAGGATGAAAAAGATTGTGATTATTTTCAGGTGAGGGTAGATGAGGAGGCTGGATTGGTACGTCTTCTAGTGGTGAGGGCCCAGGGTAATCAAGGAGAAGTATCAGTGGAGTGGCGTACCACTGATGGTACTGCCAGGAGCTCGGGGAAGACACGTCCAGATTATGCCGTATGTAAAACTTCTGACAATGTTACACTACGTTGACAAGTCTGTGCAGTGAATTTTCTTTTAAATCCTAATTAAGGGGAATGGGAACATCTAGCACATTTTTCTGCCATTTTTCAAAGGAAGACAATGGCCCCTGCCCATCAAGGCTTGAAGAAATAGATGGGCTGCATGATGTATCCACGCAGAGCTGAAATCCGGTCGCACACGAGTTCTGGTAAACCGCTTAGAGGATCTAAGCCTGCCCAGGCAAAGTGGTGTGAGTCGGACCATCCATGATTATAAGCCCTATTGGATTCATTGGGCGACAGGGCTTGAGATTTTATTTCATCTCAATGTCGGGTAAAAGTCCCACAAAAATGGAAGCAACGTCTCCAAAATGACCTATTCAGTGTTGATGTTAAACCTCAAATCAAACAAACAAACAAATGGAGACAACTTTTGGGACTTCCTGTTCACTTTTCTATAGGCTCAGTCCCACAAAAAAGGGGTCTACTCTTAAAGGAAAGAATTTGCTCCTGAGGAGCAAATTCTTTCCTTTAAGTGTTGACCCCTATGGACAGGGGAGACAAAAATACATTTGAAGGAGTGGCCTCCGCTGAAAGTGAAACCAATCCCTCTAAATTTTGTGACTTCTGACAGTGTTACACCACATTTACAAGTGTGTGTTGTGACTGTCCTTGTAAATCCTAATTAAGGGGAATGGGAACACCTAGCACAATTTTCTGCCGTTTTTCAAAGGGAGACAAATTTCGGGACTTCCTGTTCGCTTTTCTATAGGCTCAGCCCCACCAAAAAAGGGGTCTACACTTAAAGGAAAGAATTTGCTCCTAAGGAGCAAATGATTTCCTTTAAGAGTTGACCCCTAACGACATGGGAGACAAAAATACATTTGAAGGAGTTGCCTCCCCTGAAAGTGAAACCAATTCCCCCTAAAATTATGTGACTTCTGACAATGTTACACAACATTTACAAGTCTGTGTAGTGAATGTCTGTGTAAATCCTAATTAAGGGGAATGGGAACACCTAGCACAATTTTCTGCCATTTTTCAAAGGGAGACAAATTTCGGGACTTCTCTTTGCTTTTCTATAAGCCCTGTCCCACCACTTTTTCGGTGGGACAGTTTATAGAAAAGCTAACAGGAAGTCTCAAAAGTTGTCTTCCTTTGAAAAATGGTAGGTATTCCCATTCCCCTTAAAACTATTTAGCCTATCTTGTATCTAGGGGTTCATTTATGAAGGAGAGAATTTGCTTCACATAAGCATTTTTCAACACTACACAACTTTTTATAGCCCTGCTTTGAAAAAGTGGGGGCTATATTGGATTTTGCCTTGTCCTTCTGTGATTCCTTAATTCCGTTATTCATCGTAACTAAAAAAACGTTTGAGATATTTGCATGAAACTTCACCCAAATGTAAAGCACTATAAGACAATGTGCAGAGCGCATGAACCATAACTCTGGATTACCTACTTTTGGAGTTATTGCCCTTTGAACATTGAAAAATGGCACTTGGAATAAACTCCAAAAGTAGTTAATGAAAAATTTAACAGATTTTGTAAATATCATTGAGAAATCTCGAAGTACCCATTATAGCTATTTTTGCACATTTCGTCAAAAAATAGAGGCTTTAAGCTGCTTTCATTTCAATTTTAATCGACACAACATTAAAATGGTTCAACCACATTGTGTCAAAATTGACAACAAATATTCAATTAGTGGCCAAATTAATTTCCATCGAATTAATGCATTTAAATGGCTTATATACCAAGACAAGACTCACCCCCACCATCAGGGCTTGAAGAAATAGATGGGCTGCATGATGCTTCCAGGCAGAGCTGAAACGGACCACACACGAGTACTGGTAAACCACATAGAGGCCCAGGTATGGAAAGAGGTGCGAGTTGGTCCGCCTATGCTTATAAACCCTATTGGTTTCATTGGGCGACAGGGCATGAGTTGTCATTTCATCTCAATGTCGGGTAAAAGTCCCACAAAATTGGAAGCATCGTCTCCAAAATGACCTTTACAGTGTTGACGGGGACATTAAACCTTAAATCAAACAAAGCCAAGACACGACAACGTATTTTGGCATACCAATGAGTCACGTGTATATTGGGTCCAAGACTTAATGAGTGTCTACAAGCCAAGGCTCACAAAAAACAAGGTTCTTTTGTTGATTTGTACTTTTACAATATTGGAGATGCATTGATTTTACTTTCTGATACACTATTGATGTCACAGCTGGGGTGTTTGCAATGACTATGATAACCCATTTAGTACCGGAAACCCCAAAACGGGTAGTTGGCACACAGTGCATGCCCAGATCAGACGCCGCAGCGGCGTCTGATCAGGGCCTACACTGTTTGCAAAAAGTTCAGCCAATTTCCAAATAGTTTTTGAAGACAACACAACCTGATACCCCTAAATTTTGAAATGGACTCCTGGTATATATAATGAGGAAACTTCCATTTGGTACAAAAAGGGTTAATAAACTGATAGACACATACTGGATGGTAGTAACATGTGGATCTCCATGCCACTGAGGTGGTAGTGAAGGATGGGGGGATGCACTATATATCATCACAATAACAAGTCTGTGCAACGAAGACCCCCCTAAACCACACTTTATATAGAGAAAACTGGGGTTTATGGGGGTAAATATTATTTTCCATATATGACATACATAAATTTGACAGAAAGAATAAAATGTTCTGCATCAAAATATTGAAAATAACAAACAAAAAAAACGAAAAAAAAAAACAAAAACAAAAAAACTTCTAAATGCTAAGAAGAATGGCAATGTTATATGGGAAATGGGAAAATGATTCACACTTGATTTTTATGCCCCCAGCATCAAATGATATTGGGGGCATAGAGTGTTTTGGTTTTCCTTATGTGCATACATATGTATGTTTACCTGTACTGTTGTGTGCATGTAGGTATATACATGATACTGTAACCTCAGGTTAAGGCATTTGTACCAGGTAGATCGAACCTTGATGGGGACATCTGTGTCCTATTGACACATTTCTAGTTTTTTACGGTTGGAGTAAGTATGTTGAAAAGCAATGCACTCTTAGTGAGGGCCGGCCTCGGTGGCTCAGTCTGATACGCGTCTGAATGGTGATCAGGAGGACGCGGGTTCGATTCCCGCCGGGGTCGGCAACATTCTTTCGTGGAGATTGATCATGAAATCTTTCCTACGGTCATTCTCTCCCTTCCGCTGATTCAAGAAGGGCAGTTGTCAGTTTCTGGCGAAAGAATGTGCACTGTACTGATTAACCGCTTACATATAAGCCTGCCCAGGAAAAGTGTGGATAGGTAAACTGACCGGCCCAAAAATGACCTAAAATAGTGTTGGCTGGGCCGTTAAACTCCAAAACAAACAAAATTCTTAGTGAGGCTGAGAATTTTTTTTGCAGGGACCTCATAGAGGGATGTTATATTATTTCTTCTATTTCTACACTTTTATTCATGCTTTTAATTGCCTTATTCTCCAATGGCTGTCATATTAACCCTTTTCCTGCTGAGCCGGATATGTTTTATCTTTCAAACAATGTAGATCCAGATCAGATGGCTTCTGAAGAAGCCATCTGATCAGGATCTTCATTGTTTGTCATTCGATTTTATTAATGTGTAGCAATAATTTGAATCAAGTAATCTGATTGGTTGATAATCTGTAGTGGGTGTGGCATATTTGAATATTCAGCAGGACAAGGGTTAACCCTTTAATCCATTGTATACTAGTGGACTCTTCCATTGCTATATGTTGGAAAAGTCCATTTGTCATATAAGGGATGTCAGGCCTGTTACTTTGTTTTTATTCCATTTTTGACGGAAAATTCTGTTAGCAAATAGTGCAGGCCCTGATCAGACGCGGCATTCTGCGGCGTCTGATCTGGGTCGCTCTGTTTGCCAAGGTATCCCTTCAGGGGTTTCCTGCATACAATAGGTTAACTGCTAATCAAGAATCTGAAGACTAGTAGACACATTGTCATACATATGACTCAGTGGTCTGCCCAGCAGAAAAGTCTCATGTATTGTCAACTCTGGTTTATGGTATTTTCACAAACCTCATAACAATAACACACCTGTGTGACATAATGCATTCTTTCTGATCAATGCATTCTTTCTGATCGCCACAATGGTTCATTTTCTGATAAAAATTTGCTATATTTTTCTTATTTATACTCAAAAATATTGACGTGTCGTTAAACCCCAGCACAATTGACCAATCAATTAACCAGTCTCATAACATAACAACATTTTAGCATATAACATTGCTCTTATTTGGAGGACAGTGTTATGTCATAAAAATTACTGGCACATAACATAATGGCCTCGTCTTGACAGCCTATGTTTTCTTTTGAAATTTTTCTGAATTTCTTCAGCTATAAAATTCTATTTAAATTTGGAGGTCCGTTGTAAAGAAGATCAAATCACAAGCATGTAGCACGTGTGATTCAATCTACTTACAAGTGATTGACAAGCTGTGATTTACTACTCAACAAATCACAGACTAGAGCTGATTTATTTAGATTCTAACATGCTGAAAATTGGAAAACGTGCTTTATGTAGATATTGATTTTCCAGTTTCTTGATGTGGGCGCGATCCATTGCTTTTTATTTGAAAATTGGCTATATGTTTTGCAAGCAGTTAAAATGCTGCATCTGAGCCTGCACTGTTTGGCAGAGTCCAATTTCGAGGCTTTCCATAAAAGTTGGTTGAAAATAAATAAGATACAGATTGCCGCAAGGATTGTAGAGAATGGGACAGAGGCAGTTGTATTCTAGTTCTAGTCTTTAATCCAGTTCTGACCATCTGACCAATATTTTCTGTGCACTCCTGCACTACGAAGTACATGTACAAAATTTCATATAGTCAACCCTCTTTATATCGACATTCGATACAATGACAATGCTTGTTATATTGACAATTGCAACGGGGCCCATTCTTACAAGGTGCTCTATGTCAGGCAGAAATATTCAAGAATATTGTATTTAACCCTTTTTGTAGCGGATAGAATCATCCTCCATATATATATGGCAGGAGTCCATTTCAAAATTTAGGGGTTTCAGGTTGCGTTTTCTTCAGAATTTGTTTGGAAAATGGCTTAACTTTTTACAAACAGTACAGGGGTCTGATCAGACACCATAGAATGTGGTGTCTGGTCTGGGCCTGCACTGTTTGGCAGGGTACCTGTTTTGGTGTTTCCGGTAAAAAATGGGTTAATACTCCCAAGAAACAATAGTTGTGGACATTTGTTAGAATCGCCTCAGCGAGGCGATTCTAACAAATGTCCACAACATTTGTTTATTGGAGTATTTAAAGGAAACAAAATCACAACATTTTTTTGACAATTACATAAAAAAAACCCTGAATCACTTATTTTCCTTTTTCTCAATTGGATTCTTAAATTTTTTGCAATTAAATTCATTAGAACAGCAAAATAATGTCGTTATAAAGAGGGTCCTATGTACAATGAAAACCTCATCATGTATGCTAAATTGGTCCAGTCACTCGTCTCTACATGCTAAAAAGGAAACACAATTTAATTAGAATTGTTCACTTGAACAGCCAATAGATTGAGATTTTGGTGTGTTTGTGCTGGGGGTGGTGGATGGGGGGTTTATGGCCCTTTCAAGATTATTTCACTTATTTTGAGCCAATCCTTGATCAGAGATGGGTAAAATTTGGAGTACCTGGAGAAAAACCACCTTAGCTCCCGGTGCAGAACTTGGCGTTTCACATGACCCGAGCAAGGCTGGAACCTACAGGGGTCTCTCTGACTTAATGATTAAGCCTCAGGGCTCTTACCCACTAGGCCTCAGAGGCTCATACATAGATACTGAGGTGCAAGAAAAGACTGACAGATGTGCAGTCTACACTGAGTCTTTTCTGGTCACAAATTGTACGTTTATAAGCCATGGCTCTGTTAATAATATTGGCCCTCCTGCTGAGGTGCTTCAAATGAGTACCCACCACGTATGCTTTCATGCAGAAATAAGAAGAATAATATTTGGATACCCCCTCTTATCTTGGGCTTTTTGCAAAGCTACTGGCCAAGGAAGTTTTGGATGTGAAGAAATCAGCATTGGTACACTGTCCAGGGGAGAGACCACACATGAAATTATATCTCACTGTATATAGAGATTGTGATAAATTCACACATACAGTCAGACAACATTATCATGTTTGCATTGATGTTGTCCCTGCTAGAAAGGGATAAAACATTATCCCTTTAGACACCGAGAAAAACAATATCTGAAAATGTCATCTCATTATGTCGTGTGTTGAATTTTTTTGCAAACTTTTTAAGATATTTTTGCATACTTGCATACAGGTAAACAGTATGGGCCCAGATCAGACTGCTCCTGCAGGAGAAGTCTGATCTGGGTCCACACTGTTTGCAAAAAAAACTACTTTTACGGTAACCAGCAGACGGCAAAGCAGATGACAAATGTCATGATTGACAGTTTATGGGCCCAGTTTTTCAAAGCTTAATGAGTTCATTAGTAGTCAAAATGTTATGTTCTACTGATACAGCTGTTTTTCATGAATACTAATATCTGTGCAAAAAAAATATGCCAAAGGATTGTATGTATGCTCAGCCTATATTTACCCTCTCCTTGGATCATGTTTGCTTTTGACATCATAAGTTTTGAAAAACTGGGCACAGAACTGGCTGTGTGGAGCTTAACTAAATGTTTTGACCTTTATTCCACTGAATAATTTATTTAGCCACACCCATTTCTAACTGTGAACCAATCAGATTACTTGATGTAATTTATTCCTACAAATTCACAAACTGACTGTCAAATAGTGAAGATCCTGATCAGAGGACAGAAGCCATCTGATCTGGATCTACAGTGTGCAAAGTTAGGGGTTGTTGTGAACAGCAGGATAAGGGTTAATATTATAGAAACATTAAATGTTGTAGTGAATATCTTTCACACTGATATTGTTTTTTTCTGATAAAAATGTGAGTAGGTTTTTGCAGTGCAAAAATACAATTTTTTTTTCAGCAAAATTATAAATGCACTTGTCGTCTTGTGTAATGAACATTTTAACCCATAAGATGCCAATCACGACAGTTGTCGACTGCTTTGTCGTCTGCTGTTACTTTAAAAGTCATTTTTGCAAACAGTGTGGATCCAAACCAGACTACTCCTTCAGGACTATACTGATTTGGGTCCACATTGTTTGCCTGTACCCAAAGGTATTTTTTAAAATCTTCGCAAAACAATTCAGCAGACGACATAAGCAGACAACATTTTCAGATGTAGTTTTTCTTGGCATCTTAAGTTTTAATGCTACATTTACCCTCACCAGGCTGAACCCAGATATATCCTTTTTTGAAAAAAAAAAACAAACCCCCCCCCCCAAAAAAAAAACTATCGCACCTGATCAGCTGGCTTCTAAAAAAAAAACAGCTGATCAGGCTCTATACAGTTTTCCATTCTGCTTCTGAATCCATGGTACAAATTGAAATCATGCAACACAAATTGCTGAAAATCTGGGAGGAGTGTTAACCCTTAAAACTCCAAGAAAAATCTACACCTGAAAACGTTGTCTGCTTATGTCGTCTGCTGAAAACTTTTAAAAAATATTTTTGCATACAGGCAAACAGTTGGAACCCAGATCAGCAGTCTGATCTGGTTCCACACTGTTTGCAAAAATGAGTTTTAAAGTAACCAGCAGACAACAAAGCAGATGGCAATTGTCGTGATTGGCATTTTATGGGTTACCATGTTCATTATCATTTGGGCAATCAAGGAAATGTCACACTATCCAACAGACACTTCACAAATAAAATTATATCGCATTGTACAGAGGTCATCATGCCACAAATGATCATCATCCTTGTGCAGTAGAACACATTGTAATGTGGATTCATTGGGCTCACTGGCTGCCCACTTAATAAAGGTGAAAGGTCGCATATCAAGGTCAGATGTCCACATCCACTGTTTGGTCTTAGAAACAAATGTTCCACTAGTCCACCAACCTGTAGCTTCTCTGTATTCTGAAGTAAAAAGACAAGAATTAAGGTAAATTAAGCCATAAAATTCTAATCACGACAATTGTCGTCTGCTTTGCTGTGTGCCGGTTACCTTATAATTATTTTCCACACTGTCAGTGTGGACCCAGATCAATCTGCTCCTCTAGGAGCAGTCTGATCTGGGCCCACACTGTTTGCCTGTATTCCAAAATATTTTTGAAAAGTTTGAAAAAAGATTCAGCAGTAGACATACGAGTAAGCAGACGACATTTTCAGATGTAGTTTTTCTCTGCGTCTTAAGGGTTAAGACACTATATAGGGATGATGCATATTAATAGAAACATACCATATTTAACCTAAATATATTTGGACATCTCAACTCCTTACCATACTTGTTCTACAATTTACCAGAATTAAAATGGCCATGATTTTGAAACATGGCGTGAAACTTGGGCCTTCTGTGTGTTTTTATGTAGCTCACCTGAGTCAAAGGCTCCCGGGGAGCTATTGTGATCCTTCACTGTCAGTCGTCATTGTCGTCTGTCCATCGGTCCATCCACAATTCTCCTCCTAAACTACTGATTGGATTTTGACCAAACTTCACAGGAATGATCTTTATTTGGTCCTCTTTCAAATTGTTCAAATGATTCTAAGAGCTAAAATAGACTTTTTAAATGAAAAGTTAAAAAATTTCTTCTCTGAAACCAGAAAGCCAAGGTTTTTGATATTTGGTATGAAACTTCATCCGTTGGACCTCTACCAAGTTTGTCCTGGGGCAAAAAATGGCCCAGCGCTGCAAAGTCAAATTTGGTCCCTAAGGCATTTGAATGGGAAAAAGGTAAAATAGTGCTTGTCTCCAATACAATTATAGTTAATGAAAAGAAAATAGGTCTTTTATGAACCTCTATGAATGTAAAAGGTCAAGGTCATCCTTGGCTCAAGGTCATCCTTGGCTCAAGGTCACAAGGAATAACCATCAGAATTTGAACCATCTCTGCAGAAACTACAGGCCGAATTGAAGTCATATTTTACATTGAACATCTATGCCTCAAGGGAACTTAAGTGGATATAATTGGTCCTGGTCACATGACCAAGGTGGCTGCCATGCCAATGTAAGTTAAAAACCTTTAAAATAATCTTCTCCAGAACCAAGTCAGATGACCTTGAAACTTGGCAGACAGCTAAAGGGACTTGAGCCCTACAAATTTTATAGAAAGGATTACCCTTTGTTGACCTTGACCTATTTACAGCATTGTCAGATTTGGGTGCTGAGGCATGTGCTTGTATCCAATACAGTTATAGTTTATGAAAAGAAAGTAGGTCTGATATGAACCTTGTTGAATGTAAAAGGTCAAGGTCATCCAGTGACATTGGCTCAAGGACGCAAGGATTGAATGACCATCATAATTTCAACCATCTTCTGAGAACTCCAGGGCCAACTGAAGACATATTTTATATGGAACATCTATTCCTCACAGGAACTAAAGTTGATATAATTGGTTCTGGTCACATGACCAAGATGGCCACCATGCCCATGTAAGGTATGAACTATTTATAAATCATCTCCAGAAGCATGAGTCAGATGACCTTGAAACTTGACAGACAGGAAAAGGGACTCGAGCCCTACAAAAATTTATATAAATAATGAACCTTGGTTGACCTTGACCTACTTTACAGCATAGTCAAATTTGATCCATACAGGGTTTGAATGGGAAAAAGGTAAATTTATCTTTTATCCAATACAATAGTAGTTTATGAACAGAAAATAGTTTTTTTTAATCAACCTCTATTAATGTCAAAGTTCAAAGCCATCCAATGACCTTGGCTGAAGGTCACAAGGATTGAATAACAATCAGAATTTCATACATCTTCTGCACCAATTGGAATCAGATTTTACATGAAACTTCTATGTCTTGTGGGAATTTTTTTAATATAATTGGTCCAGGTCACATGACCAGAATTATGGCCATGCCCATACATGGCTAAGAACCATTTGAAAGTCATTTTCTCTAGAACAATAAGTCAGATGACCTTTAAACTTGGCAGAAAGCAAAAGGGAATCAAACCCTACAGAATTTTTGTAAATGATACCCTGGGTTGACCTTGGCCTATTTTACAGCAAGGTCAAATTTGGTCCCTAAGCCATTTAAATAGAAAAAAAGGTTAAACAGTTCTTTTACCCAAAACAATTGTAGTTTGTGAAAAGAAAATAGGTCTTAATAAATGTCAAGCATCAAGGTCATTCAGTGACTTTGGCTGACGGTCACATGGATTGAACAGCCATCAGGATTTCAAACATTTTCTCAGAAACCACTGGGCCAACTGAAGTAATATTTTATATAGACCAAAGTCTATATAGAACTAAATTTACTTAATTAGGGCCCCGCACTGAAAGTGTGGGTGTCCTATAGTAATCACTCTGTCTGTCTGTCCGTCTGTCCGTCCACAATTTTTTTTATCCTCCATAACTTTCTTATTCCTGGATGGATTTAAATATTACTTGGCAGAAATGTTAACCATAATGTGATGGAGTGTTGCGCGCAAGACTCAGGTCCGTACCTCAAAGGTCAAGGTCATACTTAGAGGTTAAAGGTCAAAAAAGGGTCTTTCCTGTGTCCAATTAATAACTTTGTTATTATTATTCCTGGATGGCAGAAATGGTAACCATAATGTGATGGAGTGTTGGGCGCAAGACTCAGGTCCGTACCTCAAAGGTCAAGGTCATACTTAGAGGTTAAAGGTCAAAAAAGGGTCTTTCCTGTGTCCAATTAATAACTTTGTTATCATTCCTGGATGGATTTAAATATTACTTGGCAGAAATGTTAACCATAATGTGGCCCCGCACTGAAAGTGTGGGTGCCCTATAGTAATCACTCTGTCCGTCTATCTGTCCATCTGCCCGTCTGTCTGTCCACAAATTTTTTTATCCTCCATAACTTTCTTATTAGGGCCCTGCACTGAAAGTGTGGGTGCCCTATAGTAATCACTCTGTCCGTCCATCTGTCTGTCCGTCTGTCCGTCCACAAATTTTTTCCTACTCCTCTGATAGCGCTGCCGGGGCCCTAGTCAGTTTCACTGACAGCTCTAGTTTGTCCTGGTTACATGACCAAGGTGACCCTCATGCCCATATAAGGTGAGCACATTTAAAAACCTCTTTCACTGAAACCATAAGTCAGAAGACCTTGTAACTTTGCAGACAGTAGAAGGAAATTGAGCCCTACACAAGTTACATAAATGATGATCCTTGGTTGGCCTTGACCTTTTTTAAGTCAAGGTCAGATTTGTTCCTCTTGGCTTATGAATGGGAAAAAGGCGGGACAGTGCTTTATCCAAAACAGTTGTAGATTATGGTATGAAAAAAAAGGTCTTATATGAATGTTATTGGTTAAGGTCATTTTGTTTTTGGTCAAAGATCATTAGGATTGAATGTCTATCAACATATAAAAGTACTTCATCTTCTGATATTCTCGGCTAATTTCTATTAAGTTTAATGTTCAGCTTTCAGGGAAGTTGGAACAAAACCGTTTGTTTGAATTGTCCAGTTCACATGACCAAGATGGCTGTCATTCATGTATGATATAAAACTGAAGAGATGAAGAGATTTTTTTTCTTGCACACCAGACAAGGAAATCTGTGATTTTACCCTGGGATAGAAATTTATGTTCTGACCCTGGTGTTCCAACCCCAAATCGAATATAATCGCGTGTTTGATAAATGCACTGGTTGATTACAACCTCAATCGCGGCGTCGTCACGCGTGATGTCACTAAACATTCCTGTTGTGTCATCACAAAATGGCGGACATCGGTAACCGAAGTGACAGCAGCATTAAAATTCGCAATAGTAATGGAAGGTATGCAAGAAAAAGAATCCAATATGGGTGTGAGGGATGGATAGAAAAATCCGTCCCTCGGGATCACTGTCCGGCATCACTCGGCAAACCTCGTGATGCCGGACAGTGTCCCTTGGGACGGATTTTTCCATCCACCCCTCACACCCATATAAGATTCTTATAGTCCAGTACCACTGGGCCAATTGTATCAGTGACTCAGGTGAGCGATCATTGTCGTTGGACTTCTTGTTAATGATCAAAGTTTTAACAATAGATTTAATGAAACATGTTTTCTGTGGGGTTTTATTCCTTAAAGAAGGTTGGTGAGCCTGCTCAGTACACCATAACCTCATTTTAACACGGTTCATTATAACATGGTTATGGCTCTGACATGATTTGAAAATGGATCCAAAAAATGTATAGATTATATAGAAAAATGACCATAAATGGTCATTTTTCTATATAATCTACACATTTTTGTTTGGATATAACACGGTTGTTTAACTAACATGGTTTCTGCTTTGGACCCTCTTAATAGTGTTATAAAGAGGTTTTGGTGTATTGCTGTAATAATCTTGCAAAGGACACAAAACAATGTCCAATCTGAGAATGCAGAAAAGAAATACGGGTATACGTACCAACATTGTTTTTAATAAGGAAAGTCACAACATAGTGCTCCTTTAGTGATCCCAGTGCAACCATATCACTGTCAAAAGCTGCACAGAAATCTCGAGCCTCGTACCATGTAGTATTGAATGTGGAGAACATATAACAGTATGGCCACCTTTCTAGTGTCATAAATCCTTCAGGACAAGCTCTCCTGGACTGTGATATTCCACGTTTTAATGGTTGTTTTTCTACATCCTCTGACATCAATGTCTCAATTTTTCGCACACCTCGTAAAACCCGTGTTGACAAAGCTGTCATTTCTTTAGTAAGTTTGTTTTGCAACTTCCTTATCCTTTTTGACAAGATATTGACCAATGGCATATGTTCTGGTGGGATTTCAATCTTATTGTTTGATGATGACCTTTTAACCCTGTTACCATGGTCACTCTCATGGCAGCTGTTGCTAGGTGATACTGTCAGTGTATAATTACACTCACCAAGGCTCACTTCACAGAATTTTTTCTCATTTGGAAATTTGTGAAAGGCACTTCCATGTGATAGCATGATGCAGAAGTTCAGAATGACAGAGGTTATTATCGGGCGTATATTCATGTCTGAATATTTAGTCATTAAAGTTTAATCAACCATTATTAATTGACTATCCTGTATTGTTTGGAGGTCACCTGTATTAACACTATGGTCAAAAATCAATAATCATGTTATTAATGGTGTCAATTAATAAAATTGTCATTAAGCAATTAATTTGTATTTACTCAATTACAGGTCCCAGGTCAGCTGTATTGGCCTCGGCCTTCAGCCTAGAGCCAGGACCTGTAACAAGGCCAAAACAAAATTGCTTGATTAATAACATTATATTTTTTGTACACCAAGTTGAACATTAAATGTATAAATATACACCACAACCTCATTAAAACACGGTTCATTATAACACGGTTATGGATATAACACGGTTTCAAGATGGATCCCAAAATGTATAGATTATATAGAAAAATAACCATAAATGGTCATTTTTCTATATAATCCATACATTTTTGTTTGGATATAACACGGTTGTTTAACTGACAAGGTAGCTGCTTTGGACCCCATTAACAGTGTTATAAAGAGGTTTTGGTGAATACATTTCCCACCTTGCTGATATATCCTCAATAATATCACTACTTCCAGTCAATATTCATGCTACTGTTCTAAAAAGCATTAGAATATATAGGACTGCTTATCATATTTCTTTAATAATAAAGAAAATAAATAAACCTGAAGTAAGCATTAATGATAAATTTTCCTTTGAAAATACATAAGACATTCAAGAGATGATCCTAGACTGTGTCCTCCCAATTTATATTACGAAAACATGCCTATACTAATACATTGTAAACTTTGCCTCCGAGAAATCGAAATTTTTTAGATGAAAAATTATAATATTTTTCTTATTTCTGCTCAAAATATAGATTGTGGGTACTTGTTAGAACCGCCTCATCGAGGCGGCTCTAACGGATACCCACAATCTATAGTTTAGAGCAGAAATAAGAAAAATAAGGTTTACCCCTGTAAACCCCAGTTTTACTATATAAAGGTGGGGTTTAAGGGGGGCAACATTATATAGGCGTGTTTTCGTGATGTTTCAAAATACATAAGACATTCAAGAGATGATCCTAGACTGTGTCCTCACAATTTATTCACTATTTAAAATCGGGTTACTGCGCACATCATTCCAGCTGTATTTGTATCAGAATCGGCTTGTTCTGCTTTATAATATCCATCTCTTTCTCTGGTCCTCTCAAACTATCAATTCCCCATATGTTACTTAGTGATTTATTCGAAGTAATACAAAAGACGGGGGAAATGAAAGAGAGAGAGAAAAAAAAACACATAAATAATTGAATGTTCAGCTTCAGTCCTCCAGTAATGTATGCATAATCACATGCAATATTATTTCCTCATTACTTAACTTGACAAATCTGAAATGAGATTTAAAGATTTTCCTTTGTTCTTTTTCTCATTTTTTACCACTTTTCTCTTTAACATACATCTCATGTAAAATATGGTGTAATTATAATTGCTTTTTAATATATGAAATGGACTTGAAAACATGTCTTTTCTTATTTACTTACCGTATTTATAGATATATTGTGGCAATCCTGCTGATGCTTTAATTTTTAAGATTTTTTTTTGAAGCAATACACCGTTTATACTCCAAGAATTAGGACATCATTTTTTAGCAAGATGTTTTTGTAATATGCAGTTTCTTTAACTCTTATCATGCTGTTCATGACAACCCCTATCTTTGGAAACAGTGTAGATCCAGATCAGATGGCTTCTGAAGAGCCATCTGATCAGGATCTACACTGTTTGACATTCAATTTATGAATTTGTAGGAATAAATTACATCAAGTAATCTTATTGGCTCAAAGTCAGAAATGGGTGTGGCTAATCTGAATATTCAGCAAGAGAAGGGCTAAAATGATACAAGAGGCATGGTATACAGTGTAGACCCTGATCAAACTGCTCCTTCAGGAGCAGTCTGGAGCCAGTTTTTCAAAACTAAGAACATTGATAGTTAGTGTTTGTTTGTTTGTATTGGAGTTTAATGGCCCAGTCAACACTTTTTTTAGGTCATTTTTGAGTGGGTCAGTTTACCTGTCCACACTTTTCCTGGGCAGGCTTTTACATAAGCGTTTAACCAGTACAGTGCACATTCTTATGCCAGAAACTGACAACTGCCCTTCTTGAATCAGCGAAAGGTGATAGTTAACGTATTATTAAAATTTTGATCATTTAATATGGCAAATATGCTAATATTTTTGCTGAAAAAACTTGAGTAGCTCTATTAGATATTGTACTTGCTAGTATAGTTAACGGTTTGTCCATTAACAAGCTCGTTTAGATAACAATAATTTGAGCGACTGGACCCTGATCTTGGTTTCCACTGTTTGCTGTTGAGTCAGTGTCCCAGTACTTAGAGATATTACAGTTCTATTTCTATATGAGTACTTTAGGCTTAAAATTACTGGCATTTAAAGAGACTTGTGGATGTTTTCTAAAGAATGATTGAAGTGAAAGTAAAGTCATTAATATACAAAATGATCCGATATTGAATGGTGTAAATATCGTGATCCCTGTGTCATTCACGACGGGCATGTTGATAGTTTCTTTTTTGTGCAAAATATTTCATGTGAAGCTACCGCTGTTAGATGCTGTTAACCCATTTAGTACAGGAAACCCCAAAATGGGTACCCTGACAAACAGTGTAGGCCCTGATCAGACGCTGCAGAATGCGGCGTCTGATCAGGGCCTACACTGTTTTCAAAACCTTCAGCCATTTTCCTACTAAATTTTGAAGAAAACACAACCTGACACCCCTTAATTTTGAAATGGACTCCTGCTATATATAAGGAGGAAGATTCCATTTGGTACAAAAAGGGTTAATGCATAGTCAACAACAAAATGATTGAGGTGCAGATATTTCAAAACGCAGAATTATCATAAATTATTTTTGATAAATCTTATTTATAGATTCTTTGACATAGTGGAATGATCTTGAACAAATGTAATGAAAACATGCTTTGATTGATTGATTTAATGAATGACTTTGGTTGATTGATTGATTGATTGAATTAATGAATGACTTTGGTTGATTGATTGATTGACTGATTTAATGAATGACTTTGGTTGATTGATTGATTGGTTGGTTGGTTGGTTGGTTGATTGGTTGGTTGGTTGATTAATTGATTGATATAATGAGTGACTTTGGCTGATTGATTGATTGATTAGTTGATTGAGTCTAGCCTTACCATTATAACAACCCATCAAAAATATCAAATCAGCCTACAACCTGGTAATACAGAGTCCCATTGGATAATTTTCTGAAAAGGGACAGCAGGCTATGCAGATTTGCTTTTTGTTTGTTTGTTTGATTTGAGGTTTAACGTCCCTGTCAACACTGTAAAGGTCATTTTGGAGATGTTGCTTCCAGTTTTGTGGGACTTTTACCCAACATTGAGATGAAATGACAACTCAAGCCCTGCGGCCCAATGAAACCAATCGGGTTTATAAACATGGATGGGTGCTTAGATCCTCTAAACGGGGAAGCATCATGCAGCCCATCTATTTGCAGATACATACCATGACATATATCTCAAAATATGTCTACCGTAATGATCATAAGTATTGGGACAGATAGGCCAAAGCAAACAGTGAAGACCCAGATCAGACTGCTCCTGTAGGAGCAGTGATCAGGATCTACATTTTTTGCCATACCCAGATCAGACTGCTCCTGTAGGAGCAGTCTGATCAGGGTCTACACTGTTTGCCATTCCGTCAGCACCTTTTGGACTCCTTGAAATACATCTGTCAAAATTTTAGGAGAATTACAGCAAATTCTTAGTATGTCTGAGGTTTTAGTATTTTGATGGTAATTAAACTAATTTGTGTTGTTTTAACGCTTGTCCTGCTGAATTTGTCATTCAGTTTGCAAATTTGAATGAATACACTGTGTCAAGTTATTTGATTGGTTGAAGGTCAGATTTGGGTGTGGCAAAATTAAGTTATTCAGCAGGACAAGGGTTTACTCTTCAAAACATCAAAAATGACCACTGCAGATGACACTTTAATATTTTTATCCCCCGACCGAATAGGTTCGGGGGATATAGCGATCAGCCTGGCGTCCGTCCGTCCGTCTGTCCGTCCATCCATCCGTAGACGAAACCTTGTGATGGCCACTTTGGGATTCATTGATGGTTCTTGGCACAATTGTTCACAAGGCTGAGACCGCGTGTCATGCGCAAGAACCAGAACTCTGGATGCCATACTTTTTGAGTTATCTCCCCTTTTAATAAAATAGAATAACTACTTTGTGATGGCCATAACTCCAATACCCTTTGAGATATATTGATGGTACCTGGCACAGTTGTTCACAAGGCTGAGACAGCGTGTCATGCACAAGAACCACAACTCTGGTTGCCATGGTTTTTGCGTTATCTCCCCTTCCAATAAAATAGAGTGACTACCTTGTGATGGCCTTAACTCCAATACCCTTGAAGATATATTGATGATACCTGGCACAGTTGTTCACAAGGCCGGGACGGTGTGTCGTGCACAAAAAACCACAACTCTGGGTGGCATGGTTTTTGAGTTATCTCCCCTTCCAATAATATAGAATCACTACCTGGTGATGGCCACATCTTCAATACTCTTTGAGATATATTGATGGTACTTGCTACAGTTGTACATGAGGTTAAGCAGGTGTGTCACGTGCAAGAACCACGACTCTGGGTGCCCTAGTTTGTTAATTATCTCCCCTGACAATATAACCTTGTGATGGCCATAACTCCAATACCCTTTGAGATATATTGATGGTACTTAGTACAATTGTATACAAGGTTGAGACGGCGCTTCATGCCTAAGAACCACAACTCTGGGTGCTATGATATTTGAATTATCTCCCCTTCCAATATAACAGAATGACCACCTTGTGATCACCGTACCTCCAATACCCTTTGAGACATATTAGTGGTACTTGATGCAGATGTACATGAGGATAAGCAGGTGTAACATGCTCAAGAATTAAAACTCTGGTGTTCTTGGTTTTTTTAGTTATTTCCACTGACAATATAACCTTGTGATGGCCATAACTCCAACACCCTTTGAGATATATTGAAGGAACTTGGTGCAATTGTATATAAGGTACAGAAGTGGTGTCATGTGCAAGAACTACAACTGTTGATGCTGTGGTATTTGAGTTATCTACCCTTCCAATATAACAGTATGACCAGCTTGTGATCACCATATCTCCAATACCCTTTGAGACATATTGATGGTACTTTGTACAGAAATACATGACCTTAAGCAGGCATGTCATGCGCAAGAGCCACAATTCTGAGTGCCCTGGTTTTTTAGTTATCTCCCCTGATAGTATAATCTTGTGATGGCCATAACTGCAATACTTTTGTGATATATTGTTGGTTTAATTCTGGTGCACTTTTTATTGGTGAACAATCTTCTGAAGGCCATATTGGCTTTTGGTCGGGGGATTTGCCATCTCTTCCGATGGCTATTTTTTGTTGAGAGAAAAAGAGAAAATAGGGGTTGACATTTCTTGTGACTCATCTATTGCAAAGATACTCATATGAAAGGCCAAGCCTGATTTTCTGTAAAAAACAAAACAATGTCATTTGCTCTAGTACTTAGCTCGGTGCTTTAACCCATTTTGTACTGAATGGAATGTTCCACCTTATATATAACAGGAGCCTATTCGAAGCTTTAGGGGTGTCAGCATACATGTGATATCTCCTGGATCATCCGGGAGGCTCCCGAAAATGGACACGATCTCCCGGGCTCCCGGACAGGACTAAAAAACTCCCGGAATCTGAATTTTCCTATAACATTTTTTTCTGAACCGTCCAATTTTTGTCCGTTTGGTATACAAGGGTACTGACTTGACACAACAAATGGTCAAGAGATTAACTTCATAGCAGGGTGCAATTATCGGCACTGTCAGTCTGCTGGCAATCAATGGTTTATTCACTGATAAGATGCACTGAGGTGTGAAAGTGATTCACACATTAATAAAGGTACCTGTTACAGCGAAAATTATACCTGGAATAGGTATCTTTTCAAGGGCCATGGGTGATTAAAATGGCAAGGGTGATTGTTTCCGTTGCCGATTAGTGGTAGATGAATTGTTCAACCATAAAGTCTGGTTCATTCATCCGTAAAAAAAATCGTGAAAGTTGTGGGCAAGTCATCTTTATTAATTTAGATACTGAACAATGCGAAAATTATTTAATCACTCCTAAGACGATTAGCTACAACTAACAGTACATGCATGCATATAAAAACATACTTTTCTACTGCCTCGTGAATGGTTATGTTTTGGCGCCAAACAGCGAACGCTTGGTGAGAAAAGTCGCATGCTTTAATTTGTGTAAACACGTGTATGCTGTTGTTGGTGATTGACACGGATCTTCTGGGGATAAGTTGAGTTCTCTATCCACAACCATTTAGCTATCGAGAAAATATATTTTTTTTTGTTATTTAGTATTTATTTCTGAAATAACATCATACATACAAATATATGAGCAAGTGAAGGTAGAATCACATGTCAAATCAAAGGTAATACATATCTATTTTAAATACTTTCCTTATTTTCTACCGTAAGATTTTTTTAACATTCAGAAATACTTTTTGAAGATTTTAAGTGAAAAAAATATATATATAGATATATATATATAAGATAAAACAGAGGAAAAAAAAAAACTCATGAAAAGTCTTGATACGAGATAGGTGTCTGAAAAAAAAAAAAAAAAAACCGAAGAGAGAAAAAAAGGTATAATAAATAAAGAAATAAAGAAATAGACATATAAAAGAGTCCATAAGTGAAGATAGTTGATAATGACTAACATATGTATTAAATAAAACAATATATAGATAAAGAAAGATAATATTATGCTTGCTGTCTTCAGGTTGTATTCCATAATAAGAGTCTATGTAATAAAAGTCTCCAACTTTCTCCATTTGTTTTCAAATTGGGCAATTTTGTCTCCTATAAAATGAATTTCTTTTTCTATCATAAGCCTTTGTTTCAAAAATGATTTGAATTGTACGAAAATTACAGGTTTCTTTTGGCATTTGTTTTTGAATATGAAGTATTTTCCAAGCAATATTATAAAATTTATTATCTGTGTTTCTGGTTTTGATACTAGAGAAAAAATTCCAAATGTTATACTTTGTAAAGTGAATGTGATATTTACGTTAAAGCTATTTAGAAATGTCGATACTTCTGTCCAAAAGTGTTGTACTTGCGTGCATTCCCAAAACAAATGATTTAGTGTTTGGATATTCATTGAGCAAAAGTCACAGAGAGATGATTCTTCAATATTGCATTTAAACAGAAACTTATTGGTGGGTATTATTCGCAGCAAATGTTTGTATTGGAAGTTTTGTTACTTGATATCCTTAGTTGTATGAAGCGAGACCGTGTAAATTTTTCCCCATATAAGATTATCTTCCCCGAATTGTTCTACCCACTTCCGTTCGGAACGTTTTTCTGTATTTAAAAACGGTTTTCTAAGAATGTTATAAACAAACTTATTAGTTTGTTTAGATGTTATTACACGACTAATCATAGTTGGTTGCACTGGTGTATCGATATTCTCAGTTTTGATATTCGTTTTCCATCTAGTCGGAATGCTATGCAGAATTGTTAAATATTTAAGATAATCACTTTGTGGAAGATTATAGATCTGTTTTAGTCTATCAAACGAATGAAAATTTTTCGCTTCATCATTGAATATGTCTTTTAAATACTTAATACCGTTATTGTACCAATTTATATACATAATTGTGTTTTCGCCAGACCGTATATAGCTATTATTCCATAGAATTTCGTTTCTAAAACTTAAAGTAGCTTTTGATGAGGCGCAATTGACCCATGCTCTTAAAATATCTTTCAGAAAATCATTATTTTGAGCTAAATAGTTAATATCATTTTCTAAAATGTTACATTCAAATAATAGATTCCCACCAAAGGGTCTCAGTTTACTTAAATATATTTGATTAAGAATTCCTTTATTTTCAGAGTCCAATATTCTTTTTATCCAACTAACTTTAAGTGATTTTACAAAAGTTTGAATATTGATCATTTTCAGACCACCATTTTCGTATTCCCTTGTTATTATATCTCTCCTAATTTTTTCTGGTTTGCCGTCCCAAAGAAAGTTGTACATTTTGTTTTCAATTCTTTTTAAAGTTTCTGCAGGCGGATTTAGCAGTGTAGACAGAGCATAGACTAGTTTTGGAAGTGCAAAATTTTTTATTACTGTGACTTTTCCCATTAGAGTTAATTTCCTATGTTGCCATTGTTTCAAACATGTTTCAAAGTTATTAATTTTTGGTTCTAAATTTGCTTTGTATATATTATTTCTGTTAGTAGTAAATGTCATTCCGAGTGATGAAGCTTCCTCAGAGCTCCATTGAAATTTTCGACGCTTCAAGTAGGTGACATCACTGTGAACCATTGAGCCTATTCTTAAAATTTGACATTTCCTTGTATTGAGTTTTAAACCCGATACATAGCTAAAATTGTCTAGTACATCTATTAATTCTTCAAAGGACCGTAATGAGCCATCCATTATAAACGATGCATCGTCTGCAAATAAAGATTTCTTAAAGGTTTCTTTTGCCAAAGATATACCTTTTATATTTTCTGATGTTGAAATTTTGTAGGATAGCAGTTCGATACAGATAATAAACAGGTATGGGGACAGAGGACACCCTTGACGGACTCCGCGCTCAATCGGGAAAAAATTTGATAGGGTACCATTATTTGTTACGCAACTTTTGGCATCTTTATAAAATAAGTAAACCCAACGCAGAAAGCTTTCACCAAAATTAAAGTGTTTTAAACAATCCATCATATAGACATGATCTAAGCTATCAAATGCTTTTTCGAAGTCCGAAAAGAATATCAATCCCGGTTTGTTTTCCTCTTCACAATTTTCTATTATCTCAAACAATAACCTTATGTTTTCTCCGATATATCTACCCTTTATAAATCCTGTTTGTGTATTGTCTATTATTTTTGTGATAACTTGTTTTATACGGTTTGCAATCACCTTTGTAGCGATTTTATAATCAACATTGAGTAAACTAATAGGTCTCCAGTTTTCTAGTAGAGTTATGTCTTTGTTCTGTTTTGGAATAAGTGTAATTATACTTTGTTTTTGAAGGTCTGTTAAGTTACCAATTTCAAACGAATAATTAATTGAATTAACATAAAATTGTTTAATTTTATTCCAAAATATTTTATAAAATTCGACGGTGATACCGTCGGAACCAGGACTCTTTTTATTTTTCATATCTTTCAGGGCCTTAGCACATTCTGATTCTGTAATTCGACCTTCACATTTTTCTTGATCCATTTGGCTTAATTTATTTAGCGAATCATCAAAAAAATTATATCTTGAATTTTTAATTTCTTTTTTAGCATATAAGGCTTTATAAAATTTCTCAGTTTCTGTTAAAATTTGTTTCTGGTCTATTGTAATATTATTGTTTATTTGTAATCTTGAGATCAATTTACTTTCTGATCTCTTTTTTTCTAGACTAGCAAAGTATCTACTATTTTTCTCATTGTGTTCTATGATATTGGCCTTTGACCTTAATATTAGACCATTTAATTTTATGTCAGTTAGTTTTTCTAGTTCTTCAGTTTTGCTTTGTAATTCAGTTTTTATAGTTTCTAGCCTTCCTGCATTTATTTGATCCGAAATGGTTTCTTTTAGTTTTTCAATGTCTTTCTTTAGTGTGTCCTCACGTTTGTTTATGTCTTTTTTCTTTTTTGTGGCGTATTGTATCGTTTGATTTCTTACTGTACCTTTGATTAATTCCCAAAGCGTATTTGGGTTTGCGTCTACGTTTATAGAGACAATTTCATCTATACTTTTATTGATTATGCCTTTGTACTCATCATCTAGTAGTAAGCTATTATTTATTTTAAAATATCCCGGGCCCCTACTTATATCGTTTATATCGATGCAAAGCGAAACAAGACTATGGTCCGATTTATAACTAGTGGTATGTTTACTTGATACTGTATGGTTTTTGAGATTTTCTGATATCAGAAAATAGTCTAGCCGACAGAATATAGGTGGCTTATGCGACGAGTGCCATGTATATTGTCTTAAGTTAGGATGTGTATCGCGCCAAATGTCTATCAAATTAAATGTATCAATAATATGTTTAATCTGGTTTCTGCATAGTTTGTGTGTATTTACCCTACCGTTTCTTTTATCTATTTTTTCGTTTAATACCGTATTAAAATCTCCCCCTACTATGATTGTTTTTTCCTGGTTATCGATGATATATTCCTCTAACTTTTTGAAAACTGTCGTATCGTCATCGTTTGGTCCGTAGATGTTTATTAACGTGATTTCCTTATTGTTAATTTGAATGTCTAAAGCTTGCAGCCGACCATCAATAATTTCAAGATGGTTATTGATAGTATATGAGAAATTCGGGTTTAACAATATTCCTATTCCTTCTTTGTTGTTGTTATGGCCGCAAAAGAACGCATCATTGCCCCATTCTTGTTTCCATAATTTATGAGTTCCATCCCCTGAATGAGTTTCTTGTAGGAAGCATATCGAGTAATTGTTAGTTTTAAGCCATGCAAAAATTTGCTCACGTTTAGTTTTATTGCCCAGACCTCTAACATTGTATGAACACAGAGATAAATTAATGTGCGTTAAATGTAGCTAAGTGTTGCAATTCCTATAAGATACCTGAAGACAGCAAAAGCAAGCAATAAAAAAACGGTAAGACAAGTATAAAGCGTATAAACAATCGTCGAAATTTTTCATACAAAAACGGCAAAGGGCTTAATGTATTCCTAGACAGATAATCATACATATAAAACTCATATGGGCCAGTAACGCGAAATAATGGCACTCATCAAATGTGTAGCCAACGGAGGCTCAAGAGAGACTGCACATTTGCACCATCTCACCAGGGCCCTCGCTTTGACGTGAAAAACAGACGAGATAGTGATAAGTCCACTATATGGCTTGTGTTGCCGTATTTTTGGAACGCATGACCCATTTCGCGTCACACCCCAAACAAATTCGTATAAATGTTGGTTTTCCCTAGACAGGATACTTGGAGAGACTTGGTCAATGTTTTTAGCAGAAAAACTTTTAACAAACAGCCACCCACTACATACCATTTTGCTGACTTACCAGGATGGTAACGCTGAGATGTTGTGACAGCGTCACACATCGCAACGAATCAACTATATATCAGCGCACTGAATCCGATCTGGTCGCTTTCTGTTACAGTCCTCCCTGGCTATACCGAGCCAACGAGGTTTGTATTGTATGTATTGGGGTTTTACGGCCCAGTCAACACTTTTTTCCATTGTGAGCCGGTCAGTCATCCTATCCACAGTTTGCCTAGGCGAGCTTATCCTTAAACAGTTAATCAATACAGTGCGCGTTCATATCGCCCAAAACTGACAACTGCCCTTCTTGAATCAGTGGAAATGACCATAGAAAAGATTTCATGACTACAAACGAATAATGTTGACCCGGCAGAAGTCGAACCCGCCTCCTCCTGATCACTAGTCAGACGCGCATCCGGCTGAGCCACAGAGCCAAGGATGTACAAATAGCATTAGTGAGCGGCTGTCAGCAATTAATTTTGCAGTGTGTATTGTATGAATTCTTCAATATCTCTAATATGAGTTCGTCAGTATCTCATGCTTTTATGCTCTTATAAATACCCGTATGAAAATTAATACATAATAAATAACGTCTTCATTTAATAGATAGTCAGACTTTCTCTGTATGCCTTTTCCAACAATATGTCATATATTTGTTTATATATAAATTCCAGTCATGTTACGAAGACAGCGGTTTTCTTCAGTTTTTGTGTCCGCGTGCGTGCGCGCGCGCCCGCCCGCGCGGATGAGCGCGCGTGCGCTCATGCGTGCATGCATACGTGTTTGTATGAAATATACAGAAAAATTCAACCTTTCGGTCTAACTTCATATCAAATATCTTTGAATATCAAGCTTATGTTCAGAATACACTAGTATATTTGTCAGCGCGTTAAACACGTTCGCACGCACGCACATAACCACGCGCGCACACCCACACGCGCACACCCACACGCGCACACGCGCCGGCGCACACACAGGCCCTCGCACACATACGCATACATGCATGCCCGCACGCACGCGCGCACGCACACGCGCACGCGCGCACGCACTCACGCACGTGATGTATGCATGCATGTATGTATGTATGTATGTATATGGGTAGTTATGAAAAACGTGTACTAGTATTCTTCAAACAGAACATAACATAGTTGTCTACCATTGTAACCCGCCGTCTTCGCAACAGACTGTCCGGTGTCATAGATTGTTATGTATATTGTTGTTGAGTGGCTCGGCCTGTTTCGCCAAAGCCATTACTTAAAAACAATTCCTGAAAAGGTGTGAATCTTTCATGACCACATACATGTATAACCTAATAAAAAATTACATCTTCATCCCTGTCCGAACGTGTCAACACAAAACAAATGTCGGGCCACCGACGGGCTAACAGTGACACGACGCGGTAACGTCGCCTCGATGCAAGCCCGACGCCGTCCCGACGCCCTGTATCTGCCAGACTGGTCCTTTGGAGTCTTCCTAGGGCCCCATAGTGTTTTATATAAAAAAGAACAGGCCGATTACATTATGAAAGAATAAGATATTAGTCTCTTTCGCATTTGGGAGCAGCTCGGGCTCAGGCGAGACTGCGCATTCGCACAGTCTCGCGGGAGCCTTCGCCGCCTCCAAGAGATACAGTGTTGGTCAAAGCAGCATAAGCCCCTAGCCCACACCAAGCGTTGGTGCACATGCGCAGACATAAAGATATCGCACTGTGAAAGAGACACACTCCTGCTTCCTAGCTCGCATGTACAGGATTATACAAAGTAGAAGCACATAAGAAAATTAAAAACCTGGAGAGAGCCTTTAATTCAGCCTGTCTGTCCATCCCTCCACCTCTGCCGAAAGCGAAAATGCAGAGATCCGGAAGCGTGGACAAACGTTGGGTCTATGCAAGCCCGCCCGTCCCCAATCATACCCCACTTACTAAAGCAAGGAGGGAATAGGGAGGGAAAACTTTTTTTCTTTAAAACATGACATCATGAAAAAAAACAAAAAAAAACACGCCTATATATCTATACAATACTGGCCGCTTTGAACCCCACGATTTAGTTAGCTGGGGTTTACGGGAGGTTTCATTTCCCCCTACTTCCGCACTAAAGAACTCATTGTGAGAAAATATATTTTACCAGTGCCAAACAATGACATTAAACACGTGTGGAGTAGCTTGGGGGATGACGTCATTTACCGATAGCGTGCAGAAAAATGGTAGCGGTAAATTGCGGACGTTGGATTTTTTGGCGATTACGGTGGTGGAAAACTTTGATGTTCGCATTGAACTTGCTTGTAATGTGGGTGTGAAAGTTTGGGCTCTTTTTGGGTGGAGGGGTCCTCGTCTTGTGGCTGGATCATTAAATTAAAAACTAATGCATTCTTTAATCTGTTATCTCGCTAAGCTGACACTTTTGATCTTTTGAGTATACTGATTGCAGCTCATTTTTTACAACTACCGTATTACCGCAGTTTAAAGTCGGAGGAAAATAAAATTATGATAGAAACCTTGGATAATATTCTTAAATGTTGGTTGGGGAGAATTTGGGATCCAAAGCAAACCCGTGCTACATGTATGTCCGAATTCATGCTGTAATGAATCATGCTATAACGAGGTCTGGGTGTACCTGCAAATATGCCTAGTAAAAGAGAGTGATGAAAAAGGGATGAAAATGATGTCAAACTTGTCATCGAATAGTCTCCAGGAAGGAGAACCCAATCTCCAGGAAATGAAAACCAAATCTCCAGCATGGTCATCGAAAGGTTATCACATGTATGTGTCAGGCTGATGTGTTATCTTCAAAATTTATTTAGAAATGGCTAAACTGTTTGCTAAACAGTGTAGATCCTGATCAGATGCTGTCTTGCAGCCTCTGATCTGGGCAGTATCGCGTATTGGGGTTACTTGTACAAAATTGATTCAGTATGTTGCAGACCACACCAGCAGATGACAGTATGATTTCACTTTTCACTGAAAAAAAGATCTTGACATTTCATTTTGGTCCCCGCCCATCAGGGCTTGAAGAAATAGATTGGGCTGCATGAGGCTTCCACGCAGAGCTGACACATGAGTACTGGTAAATCTCTTTGAGGTTCTAAGCAAGCCCAGGAAAAGTGGTGCGAGACGGACCACCCATGCATATAAATCCTATTGGTTTCATTCGGTGGCAGGGCTTGGGATGTCATTTCATCTCAATGTCAGGTACACGTTCCACAAAATTGGAAGCAACATCTCTAAAATGACCTATACATTGTTGATGGGGACTTTAAACCTCAAAATCAAACAAAATTTACTTTTCATTCAAATTGTCTCTGTTTGAGAGACACCTTCAAAGAATTGTAAAGCACTGTATTCATGAGAAGTAGCAGTAAATTATGTTATCTTTAACCCATTTAGTACCAGAAACCCCAAAACTGGTACCCTGGCAAACAGTGCAGGCCCAGATCAGACGCCGCAGGATGCGGCATCTGATCAGGGCCTCCACTGTTTGCAAAATGTCCAGCCATTTTCCTAATCAATTTTGAAGAAAACACAACCTGACACCCCTAAATTTTGCAATTGACCCATGCTATATATAAGGAGGAAGATTCCATTTGGTACAAAAAGGGTTACTATGTCGTCTGTGTTACCTTTAACCCAGAGGGGACATTGGCAAACTGTGCAGGCCCTGATCAGATGCCTCAGGATGAGGCATCTGATCAGGACCTTCACTGCTTTGCAAAAAGTTCAGCCATTTTCTGATTTAACTTTCTAAAAGTAACACAACCTGACACCCCTTAATTATCCCCAAGTTTTTCGAAGAAGAAGTGGGGATATTGTTATCGCCTCTGTCCGTCCATCCGTCTGTTCGTCTGTCCGGCTATCTCCTCCTTAACCCTTGGGTGGAATCCAACCAAATTTGGTATGTGAGTTGCTTATATGAATGGCTTGCGCAAGAGCACGTTTATTTTTGGTCCCGCCCCAGGGGCCCTGGGGAGGGGTCAAAAGGTCAAATATGCCTCCGTCCGTCTGGCTATCTCCTCCTTAACCACTGGTCGGAATGTAACCAAATTTGGTACACAGCTTCCTTACATGATGAGGGTGTGCAACATCACATATATTTTTGGCCACACCCCCAGGGGCCTTGGGGAGGGGTCAAAAGGTCATATATCAATTAAATTCAATTTCAAAGTCAATTTTATAGATTTTGAAACCAAACTTTGCATAAGTAATGATTAATGATATATGTATCACATATTGGACAGGATTTTGGCTGCGACCCCCAAGGGGTAGGACTGGGGTCAGGGGGTCAAAATTCAAATTTTACCGAATATAGTCATATGGAATATCAAATTGAAGGGGGTGATTAGTAGAATACAATACAAGTAAAATTTTGACCCTGGGGTCAGATTGGGGCCCTGGGGGAGGGGTCAAAGGGTCAAAATTTAAGTTTTTTGGAACATAGTCATGTGGCATATCAAATTGAAGGGCTTGATTAGTAGAATATAATACAGGTAATATTTTGACCCTGGGGTCAAATTAGGGCCCAGGGTGAGGGGTTTTTGGTACTTGGCCCCTTTGTTGAAAGCTTGGGGATTTGGGATGGCACGCCATCAACAGTATTCTAGTTTTGAAATGGACTCATGCTTTCTGTAGTAAAACATTATTTAGGAGATGTGAAAAAATGCGCTTTATCATATGACGTCGTCAATAAGCAGTGGATAACGTCATGTAATAAAAATTGTATGACCACACCTGTAATAACACATTGGCGGAATCACGTAACGTCATGACGACGTCTATGCCAACCATACATTTTTTGTGGTTAAATTGTCAAATTTAAAGGCGATAAAATCCAATATACTGTGGACATATGATAAACAGAATCTTACACTCATGGTCATTTCATATGAAACTTGCCAAAGGCTTGTTTCATAAATTTCATATGAAATGACCACTCGTGTAAGATCCTCTATATAATGCACGGGTGTGTTATCATAATGGCTACTTTTCTGATGAAACCCATGATATTTTTCCTATTTATACTGCAAACATAGATTGTGGGTTCTCGACAGAACCACCTCATAGAGGTGGTTCTGACAGACCTATGTGGGTTCTTGTGGTGGTTCTACCTACACTTTGGAGCAGGATTAAGAAAAATAATGAATAACCCCTCAAACCCCAGTTTTCTCTGTATAAAATGGAGTTTATGGGGTGCTTCATTTCACGGACTTGTTAACGTAATGAAATTTCTGCATATCATTTTATTAATTAATTAATTCTTTTTATTTCTCTGTTTTTTCATATTCAGTCTCCAGTAAGTAAAACAATATTATGTACCAGCTCATGAAAAAAGGAAAATTATCATATAAACGTCCAGAAAAGTCTGAGACGAGCCTGCACAGGGAGCCTGCACAAAGGGGGTGCCGTTTTACTATTTCATTACAAAAACACACCAATACAAACACATTGTAAATTTTATCGCCGAATAATGCAAGTTTACAACAAAAATTGTGATATTTTTTCTTATTTCTGTGCAAAATATAGATTGTGGGTACATGTTAGAACCGCCTTATCGAGGCGGTTCTAACGAGTACCCACAATCTGTATTTTAGAGCAGAAATAAGAAAAATAAGGTTTACCCCTGTAAACCCCAGTTTTACTATATCAAAGCGAGGTTTAAGGGGGTCAAAATCATATAGGTGTGTTTTCGTGATGTATTCCGTATTTGTAGATATACATAATTCTTTATAGATATCCATAAATTGAATTAGTGATATCCATAATTATTTATGTATGTCAATAATTATAAATGGATATCCATAATTCGAATTAATGATATCCATAATTTGAATTATGGATGTCAATAAATCAGTCTCAATAAATGATATCCATGAACTGAAAAAGGATATTCATAATTTCATTTATAGATATATATAATTGGAAATATATCTATCCATTATTTGGTTGATTTATGTTTGTTTGTTTTGTTTGATTTGAGGTTTAACGTCCCCGTCAACATTGATTTATGAATATTATTAATTTGATATTCATAAATTGAAATAGTGATAACCATACTTTGAAATAGAGATATCTATAAATCATTTAGATAAATTTAGATTATATATTTTGAATTATGGTTATCTATTAATATGAACTAAATAGTGAAATGGTGCACTGGCATCTAATGGGGCTAGAAAATGACTTTTAACATGGAGCTCCCAAATATTCTCCATTTTATGTCTGCAAGCAGCAAAGGGTTTTGGGGAGAAGGCATGCAGACTTATCCAAGCAAACACAATAAGTACCATTTTTTCTTGAGCTGGCTCAGATATACTTGAATAAAATTGCATGTGGAAATTCCACAAAATGACATGAAGGCTACATATACATGCAGTCTTATCAGGAGCAATTTCTCGAATCCATACAGGGTTTTGCAAACAGTGACTGACTTGATGAGGCTGCAAGGATGTGCAGGTTGATCCCAGCTGTCACTGATTATACAGATATGTCATTTTGCTAGAATTTCTATGCACTTAACCCTTAAGATGCCGAGAAAAGCTACATCTGAAAATGTCGTCTGCTGAATATTTGCAAATATTTTTAAAAATATTTTTGCTTACAGGCAACCAGTGTGGACCCAAATCAGACTGCTCCTAGAGGAGCAGTCTGATTTGGGCCCACACTGTTTGCAAAAATGACTTTTAAAGTAACCGGCAGATGACAAAGCAGACGGCAATGGTCGTGATAAGCATTTTATGGGTTAATAATAATAGACTGGTGATCGGATAAAGTATGGTATTTTACCCTAAGTTTTTAGACACCCCAACTCCTTATGATGCTTGTTTTAACCCATTGTATGCTAGTGGACACTTCCACTGCTATATGTTGGACAAGTCCATTTGTCATATAAATAAGGCCTATTTTTTTGTTTTTATTCTATTTTTGATGGAAAATTCGGTTAGCAAACAGTGAGGCCCTGATCGGCAGCTGCATTCTGCGATGTCTGATCTGGGCCTGCTGTACTGTTTGCAAAGGTACACATTTAGGGGTTTCCCACATACAATTTGAGCAAATATAATTTACTATCTGATGTTCTGTCTTATGGTAGCTTGATGATTGGCAAACAGTGTGGACACTGATGAGACAGTGTCTCATCTGGGTCCAAACTGTTTGTTGAGGCCTGTGTGTCCAAATACATATAGTAAAAGCTGTAACACTAATAGTTATGCTTATATAGAATATGGACAGTACCTTATTTACCCTAAATATTTGGAGACATCACTGATGGTATATGGTCATAGTTATGCTTATATAGAATATGGACAGTACAGTATTTACCCTAAATATTCAGACACCTCACTGATGGTACAGTCGAACCTGTGCTTACGGTCACCTCCGAATAACGGTCCCCTTATTACAACGGTCATTTTCAACCCCTCCCATCGAAATTCCCTAATAAATTAACTGGGAATAGCGGTCCACTGTGCACTACGGTCAACGGTCACGTTATTCAGTCCCAAACTGTGTTGCTGTCCTTGAATAACGGTCTATAATTGAATCCATCACGCTCATGATTTCAGCTTTGAGGTAATGATCGCCATTGATTGGCATACAATTGGCCTGCTTGATTGGTGTTGCAGTCCTTAATCCTGGCGATCTGGTCAAACATGTTACGGTTTGTGAGTGAGTTGAATTGAATAAATCCATTGCATTCTGTTTTACACAAGAACTGAAGATAGTTTATTAGGAAAGTGAAGAAAAATTGACTAAACATTTTTTTAATTGGCGGACAATCCTAAAGACGGTAAAACTAGCCCAGTAAGTAAATCACAATAATTGCGGCACTGTCAATTCAGATTGTTTGTTTGTTCAGAGACAAACCATCTGTGTATTTATTACGGTTCAAGTATGACACTATTGTTAATCCCTGTCATATAATTGCCACCCTGCGGTGCGTGTCGATAAGGTGTGAAAATATGGTCAAGTCATGTCTCTAATTTGCGTTTATCCTCCAGTCATAAAATTTAATCCAAGATCAATGTGAAAATGATTTAATACTCCTCAGACAATTAGCTACATCTAACGGTATATGTTTGCATAATTAAAACGACTACTGTACGATCTCATGAATGGTTATGTTTTGGCGCCAAATAGCAGACGCTCGGCGGGAAAAGTCGAACACTGTTGTTGGTTATTGACACGGAGGGATAATTCGGGAGCTATACAGCGCTGTTTTCTTTCCACCTCTATTCACAACCGTTTAGCTATCGAGAAAATACTTTTTACCGGTTCCAAACATTTTTTATGAAAGATTTAAACACGTGTGGGGTTGCTGGCGTCGGATGGCGCAACAAATAAACATGTAAATTAAATGGAAAACAATATGCTTCTTCATCCAGTGACAGCTTGCTATTTAATCAATAAATGTAAGAATTTTTTAACACTGTAGGCCTGCTGGTAATTGTCAAACCTCCGAATAAAGGTCACCTGTGAACAACGGCCAAATCTGTCCTGTCCCATAGATGGCCTTTGTTCACAGGTTTGACTGTATATGGTCATAGTTATGCTTATATAGAATATGGACAGTACAGCATTTACCCTTAATATTTGGACACCTCATTGATGGTATATGGTCATAGTTATGCTTATATAGAATATGGACAGCAGGGCTCGAGAAAATGTCGGTTTTCCGGTTCTGAACCGAATTTGGGTTTACTGAACTGATTTTAACTGAAAAAGAAGTTTAAAAAATCGGTCCATAATTCAATAAAATTTTCAAAAAATCAGTTAAAAATTTTCGCTAAATCATCGTTGTAAAAACAAGCTGACCGTTTGCCACTGATAATCAAGCATGTATACAAAAATCCACTACAGCTCAAGGTGTTAAACTGGTTCATTGTCTAACTAGGTGAAAATCGGACAAGTTCACGTCGGGTTCTTTGATCTTATCGCAGCGAAATTTGACCTGTGTGTTAAAATTATTCAACCGTGAACAATGGCCTCAGGCATTATCGGCATGCTAGCAGGGTGAGAAAATTAGGTCAATCAATGCAGGACATACGCTAGTTTGTTTACCCAAGTCATTAATTTATGGCTTACTATAGATCCGGTATTTAAATATATAATTGTTTTTTTTCACAGGGCGCAATTTTCAATACACACCTGTCATGTCTGTTAAGACTTCCAGAGAAAATGCCTTTTTTTCACCCATTCTTAACGATATTTCTATTTAAGAAATACGCTCCATTGAAACCAATAACATAAACCACGTGTGTATTATGCCCTTGAATGAATTAAAATGAAACCTCATGATGTCATTTTCCGATCACGTGCCATCAATATCGGTTGCCGTTTGTAGACAAAGCGATTTCTTTCAGGCTTGTGTGATCGTGAAATATGTATCTATATTCTTTAGAACTCGGTTCGGCCACGTAAGATTTTCAATGACTCTCGTTCAGCCATGTTTTGGTTTGAGAGTAAAGAAATGTTTTTCGATTTTTTAACCCGTTCAAAACGATTTTAGAAATCCGCTCTATTAAAATCAGTGACATAAAACTGGTGTGTATGTGTGTGTTACGTCCGTGACTGCATTAATGTGTATTGTGTAAAAGGAACAGTATGACGTCATTTTCCGACCACATGGCTGCAATCGGTTGCCATTTGTAAACAAAGTAACTTGGGCAAAATAAGGATGCGTGAAATAAGAGAAATATTTTAAAGGTTTTAAAAAAGGGCAAAAAATATAGTGACCATCGAACTGATCCTTGACTGCATCACGCCTGCGGTCTTCAGGTGCTGAGTGACCCGGATATTTTGGAAAATGAAAGTAGATGAAATCTGGCGTAGAAAATGAAAGTAGATGAAATCTGAACGATGTGAGCAATAATTGCTGTGTATAATCGAGATACTGGTGCTTATATTCGTTGACAAGTGTAGGAGCAATATTGGTATGTCAGTCGTTACGCTAATAACACATTTTGAAATTGCAAATCACCAAGGATGTTTACGGAAATTACCGAAACCGATCGGCAATTTCCGTAATTTTTTGGCGAAATCTGGCTGGACCGATTTGGATTCTTCAGTTTCTCGAGCCCTGATGGACAGTACCGTATTTACCCTTAATATTTGGACACCTCATTGATGGTATATGGTCATAGTTATGCTTATATAGAATATGGACAGTACAGTATTTACCCTAAATATTTAGACACCTCACTGATGGTATATGGTCATAGTTATGCTTATATAGAATATGGACAGTACAGCATTTACCCTAAATATTCAGACACCTCACTGATGGTATATGGTCATAGTTATGCTTATATAGAATATGGACAGTACAGCATTTACCCTAAATAGTCAGACACCTCACTGATGGTATATGGTCATAGTTATGCTTATATAGAATATGGACAGTACCATATTTACCCTTAATATTTGGACACCTCACTGATGGTATATGGTCAGAGTTATGCTTATATAGACTATGGACAGTAACATACCTCACTGATGGTATATGGTCATAGTTATGCTTATATAGAATATGGGCAGTACCATATTTCCCCTAAATATTTGGACACCTCACAGATGGTATATGGCCATAGTTATGCTTATATAGAATATGGACAGTACAATATTTACACTAAATATTTGGACATCTCACTGATGGGTGGCCCCCGTCCATCGGGGCTTGGAAGAAATTGATGTGCCATTTATCTGTTTGTTTTCTTTTGTCTTGGCATATATACCGTATTCACTCTAATTTCCGCACCATGCCCTTAGTTTTTTTCAAAATCGTGTCAAAAAATCATGGTGAAAAATCTACCTAATTAGCGCACACTTGATACGAAAAAAATAGCTTCAGAGATGATGCATACTGATATTTAACGTGATGGAAAAGGATACTTAAGCATTGCCTTCACTGTTGAAGAAATAATGGCAAGTTTTTATAGATTTACTGTGCGAGCTTCAAGGGGAGGTTACTGTAAAGTGTGCGCTTAGGCATTTCCTTTTCATAAATAGCTTTGGTGTGCGCTTATAGGAGCATGTGTGGTAATTAGGGCAAATACGGTAATTCTATTTACTAGAAGTAGTTTCTGGCCTGCCAAGACATTAATCCTTGTCCTGCTGAGCCCGTATATGTCTTATCTTTCAAACAATGTAGTTCCAGATCAGATGACGTTTACGCCTTTACGGATATCTTTTTTCAAGTTTGGGAATAGGAAATAGTCACTAGGAGCTAAGTCTGGAGAATAGGCAGGGTTTGGTATTACCTCGTACCTATTCCGCCGCATTGTTCTGGACTCTGGCTGTTAGCTTGTGCATACCCAATTGATCATTATCCCCCGACCGAATAGGTTCGGGCGATATAGCGATCAGCCTGGCGTCCGTCCGTCCGTCCGTCCGTAGACGCAACCTTGTGATGGCCCTAACTCCTATACCCTTTGAGATTCATTGATGGTTCTTGGCACAATTGTTCACAAGGCTGAGACGGCGTGTCATGCGCAAGAACCAGAACTCTGGATTGCATACATTTTGAGTTATCTCCCCTTTTAATAAAATAGGATGACTACTTTGTGATGGCCATAACTCCAATACCCTTTGTGGTATGTTGATGGTACCTGGCACAGTTGTTCACAAGGCTGAGACAGCGTGTCATGCACAAGAACCACAACTTTGGTTGTCATGGTTTTTGAGTTATCTCCCCTTCCAATAAAATTGAGTGACTACCTTGTGATGGCCATAACTCCAATACCCTTTAAGATATATTGATGATACCGGACACAGTTGTTCACAAAGCTGAGACCGTGTGTCATGCACAAGAACCACAACTCTGGGTGCCATGGTTTTTGAGTTATCTCCCCTGACAATATAACCTTGTGATGGCCATAACTCCAAAACCTTACAGATCCCCACCCCTAAACCATATATATTATTGTTCCTTATGATAAGACACATTCATTGACACCAACCTGGGCCCCCCCCCCCCCCTCCACTTCATAAAAGGCCCAATATCTTGGAAACCGTACAGATCCCTACCCCTAAACCATAAATATTCTTGTTCCTTGTGATAAGACACATTCATTTACACTAACCTGGGGGCCCCAGGATGCGCCGGGGCCATGCCCCACCCCCTCCACAACATAAAAGGCCATATATCTCAGAAACCGTTTAGACCCCCACCCCTAAACCATATATATTTTTGTTCTTTATGATAAGATGCATTCATTGACACCAACCTATGGGCCCCCGGGATGCGCCGGGGCCTTGCCCCACCCACTCCTCTTCATAAAAGGCCCAATTTCTCCGAAACGTTACAGATTCCCACCCCTAAACCATAACATTATTGTTCCTTACGATAAGACACATTCAATGATACCAACCTGGAGGCCCCCTGGGATGGGTCGGGGGCCCTGCCCCACCCCCTCCACTTCATAAAAGGCCATATATCTGAGAAACCATTTAGATCCCCAACTTAAAACCATATATACTCTTGTTTCTTATGATAAGATGCATTCAGTGATACCAACCTAGGGGTCCCCCAGGATGCGCCATTGCCCCACCCCTCCACTCAGGCTCCACTTCATAAAAGGCAATATATCTCGGCAACCTTTCAGATACCCACCCGAAAACCATATATATTCTTGTTTCTTATGATAAGAAGCATTCAGTTACACCAACCTGGGGGGTCCTCTGGGATGTGCCCGGGCCATGTCCTACCCCCTCCACTCCATAAAAGGACCCAAATTCTCAGAAACCGTTCAGATCCCCACCCCTTATCCATACATATTCTTGTTCTTTATGATAAGACGCATTCAATGAGTCCAACCTAGGGGTCTTCAGGGGTGTGCTGGGGCCATGCCCCACCCTGCCACTTCATTAAGGCGATAAATCTCAGAAACCTATCAGATTCACATCCCTAAACCATATACATGTATACATTCTTGTTTTTTATGATAAAACGCATTCAGAGACACCAACCTGGGGGTCTCTTGGGATGAGCCCGGGCCATTCCCCATCCCCTCCACTTCATAAAAGGCCCAATAACTCAGAAACAGTTAAGATCCCCACCCCCCACCCATAAACCATATATTTTCTTGTTCCTTATGATAAGATGCATTCAATGATATCAAATTGGGCTCTGTTGGGTCATCTCCTACCCCTCCACTTCATAAAAGGCCTAATATTTCAGATACAGAGTCCTCATGAAATAGGGGTTCATTTTAGGGCTGCCACGATACGCTCACCTCACGATACGATACGTATCGCGATACTTGGCTCACGATACGATACGTATCACGATACATTTTTAAGGCTTCAACCGCTGAGTTACCAACTGCAAAGGATAACATTATTTGATCAGCAACATATGAAAATCTTTGTTTGGTGTGGTTCAGAGTTTAATTAAGAATGTTTCTATAAAAGTTCTATGACAATAACTAAATGTTTTTTTTTTAGAATAAATTCTCAATAAGAAAGAATCACATTAAAACAAAGTTCAACCACTTAATTAATGCTTGTAGACATGCTGTAGATGCCTTTATAACCTTTGTTTGAAAACACAATCTGTCCCGAAAAATGTTCAGTTTTTGATCATGGGAGATTGGCTCATTTTCTATGAAATAACATGAACAACTTTTCAGAAAACAGACTTAAATTAAATTGAGGAGTGTTTGACAGAACTTTTCTGGTCATTTTGAAAGGTCTTAAAAGTCCTAATTAGTGACAGTCATTGATTGAAAGATCGATTTTCGTAAGTCGCGAAAACTAATGACATTCGCATTAGCGCTTTTGTTTGCTTGAAATAAGTCATAAAAACCTTGCCTAAAGTAATAATCCATGTGTTTATCTGTTCAGTAACATTCAAAATGAAGTTTACTGTTGAAGAGTACAAGTTTTTTTCACTTTGCCATGCAGTAATTAAACAACTAATTGATTGACAATTGTTGACAATTTTGTGAATCGAACCGTATCGAAAATGGGATCAAAAGAATCTTGAACCGAATCGTGACCACTGAACCGTAATGCATCGTGACCTCGGTGAATCGTGGCACCTCTAGTTCATTTGGGAGACTTTATTATCAATAAATTAAAACCATACATGGCTGCCAGTGGGCAGTGCCTGCCTGAGCTCTTGTGAGCATCTTGGCCCATGGGCCTCTTGTTTCGTTATCTCCCCTAACACTATAATCTTGTGTTGGCCATAACTGCAATACTTTTGTGATATATTGCTGGTTTAATTCTGGTGCACTTTCTATTGAACAATCTTCTGAAGGCCATATTGGCTTTGGTCGGGGGATTTGCCATCTCTTCTGATGGCTATTTTTTTAAATTGTTGAAACCCTACCATGTGAAATGCATTCCATGTTAAATACATTCACTATTTCTTCCACCTGAAATCGCCTATCAGAGTACACCAGATCCCATACTTTGTAACAAATTTGTTTCACATTTCTTCATTGTAGGCGTCCGATGGGTGTCCAGCCCTGGTTTTGTCTTCTTAAGACGTTCTACCTCGTTTGAATTCCCCAACCCGGAATTTAACTTTTGCATACAATGGTGCAGAAGACCCATAAACATTGGTCAACTTGCAATGTATTTCCTGACCTTTATTTCCTTTCAAATACAAGTACGGAATTACAGCACGGTACTCAACTTTTGATTTACCCTTGTCCTGCTGAGCCCGGATATGCTTTACCCATCAAACAATGTAGATCCAGATCAGAGGGCTTCTGAAGAAGCCATCTGATCAGGATCTGCATTGTTTGTCATTCAGATTATGAATTTGTTGCAATAATTTGCTTCAAGTAATCTGATTGGTTGATAATCAGTATTGGGTGTGGCATATTTAAATATTCAGCATGACAAGGGTTAAAAGCTTGCTTTTGCATTGCCAGCCATGTTTGACGTTCAATATCTTATGAGTGAATGACACGATAAAGGTGCAATTTTGCACTCATGCCTAAAATCATGTATTGAAACAAGGTATATAAATCTTGGTCTGTCTCGGTCAATTGGAAATGGGTTAGGCTAGTTACTTGTCAACCCATTTAGTACCAGAAACCCCAAATCTGGTACCCTGGCAAACAGTGCAGGCCCAGATCGGGGTCTGATTAGGGCCTCCACAGTTTGCTAAAAGTTCAGTCATTTTCCAAAAAGATTTTGAAGAAAACACAACCTGACACTGCTAAATTCTGAAATGAACTCCTGCTATATATGAGGAGGAAGATTCCATTTGGTACAAAAAGGGTTAACTTGCCCAAGGGACTTGTTAACCTGATGTGCTTGGCAGACAATTCACATGAAATGTCAAGGCCTTCTTTTCTCTGACAATTAAGAAAAAAATAAAACAAAAAAATTTCCATTTACTGGAGGTGATAAGTGACCAAAGGGTGAAATTAGGCTTTTCTATTCTAAGTATAGCTTAACCCTTTTTGTACCAAATGGAATCTTCCTCCTTATACATGCATATTGCAGGAGTCGATTTCAAAATTAAGGGGTGTCAGGTTGTGTTTTCAACAAAAAATTATTTAGAAGCCTCCATGGTGTAGTGGTTACGCTACTCGCCTTGTAATCCAGGGGTCGCAGGATCGATCCCGGGCTTCTCCAGACTTTAGGATGAGGCTTTAAACCGAGGTCCCGTCTCTGTATGACCTTAGCTGTTGGTGGGACGTAAAACTCAAAGTCTCACTCACTCACAAAAATTTATTTGGAAAATGACTGAACTTTTAGCAAACTGTGGAGGCCCTGATCAGAGGCCGCATTCTGCGGCGTCTGATCTGGGCCTGCACTGTTTGCCAGGCTACCCATTTTGGGGTTTCCGGTACTAAATGGGTTAACCCATTGTATGCGGGAAACCCCAAAAGGCGTACTTTGGCAAACAGTGCAGGCCCAGATCAGATCAGACACCCCAGAATGCGGCGTCAGATCAGGGCCTGCACTATTTGTAAACAGAATTTTCCGTTAAAAATAGAATAAAAAAGAAAAAAAAGGCCTTCCATCCCTTATATGAGTGAGTGAGTTTTAGTTTTACATCCCACCAACAGCTAAGGTCATACGGAGACGGGACCTCGGTTTAAACACTCATCCGAAAGTCTGGAGAAGTCCGGGATCGATCCTGCAATCCCTGGTTTACAAGGCGAGTAGCGTAACCACTGTGCCACAGCGGCTTCTTAACCACCCCTTATATGACAAATGGACTTGTCCAACATATAGATATGGAAGAGTCCCCTAGCATACAATGGGTTAACCCTTCAGTTGCTATGTAAATTCCTCGAGCAGACAACAGTCTGATTTTTTTTTTAAAATTCCTGGTTAAAATAAGGTTTTGACGTTAGTAATTTCAAGCCTTATTTTCTCTGAAAAATTAGAAGAAAAAAAAGAATTTGGGAATGCTGTCTTGTTTAGAAATATTTTTCATAGTACATAAATAGGTTTGACAAATAATGTGAATGATCTGCATGGTAGATGATCCACAGTGATTGTCAAGCCTTTTTTTCCTCTGAAAAATAAGAAAAAAATTAAATTGAAAATGCTGTCTGCTAGTTGTGATGAGTAGCCGAAAGGTTCAATTAGGTTTTAATATTCGGAGTACAGCTTTAAACCCTTCAGCTGCTATATCTGGAGCTGATGACAGTACTAGTCTGATTTTTATGCCCCCCCTCCCCCCCCCCCCCCCCCCATTCGAAGAATGGTGGAAAGGGCATATAGCGTTGACCCTGTCCGTCCATCCATGCGTCCGTCCATGCGTCCGAAACTTAAACGCAGCCAATAACTTCCTTAACAGGCGGGGGCATCTGTGTCCTATGGACGCATTTCTAGTTTAAAATGTTTTTCACATTAAAGGAGGTTTGAAATTACAATTGAATCGTCTGCTTGGCAGACGATTCACATGTAATGTGAAGCCTTATTTTCTCTGAAAAATAAGAAAAAAAAAATATTTGAAAGTGCCGTCTGCTGATTGTTTTGAAAAATGCTGCCCATTGGTTGTGACAAGTGGCCAAAGGGTTAATATTTTAACCCTCCAGATGCCGAGAAAAACTACATCTGAAAATGTCGTCTGCTAATGTCGTCTGCTGAAATTTTTGCAAACTTTTTAAAAATATTTTTGCGTACAGGCAAACAGTGTGGGCCCAGATCAGACTGCTCCTACAGGAGCAGTCTGATCTGGGTCCTCTTTGTTTGCAAATAATTACTTTTTATGTAACCGGCAGACGACAAAACTGGGGACAGTTGTCGTGATGGGCATTTTATGGGTTAAGAACATCTAAATATGTGCTAGTGTTATTTGTCTTTAGGCAGGTGTAGGTCGACTGACGATGCTGGATGGTATTCGCCATGCCTACATTGACATCACCATTATTGACAACGACCTCGCCGAAGATGAAAAACAGTTCGTTGTAACGCTTCTGAACCCTTCAGGCGGAGCTGCCCTGGGTGTGGGGTCAGCAGTGACAGTGATTATCAACCCCTCTGATGGAGCATTTGGGGTCTTTCAGTTTGCTGAGGATGCTCTTGAAGTCTCGGCTTTGGAAACTGGGCAAACAGACTCTGTCACCATGTTACAGGTACAGTAATACATGTTTCTTACATGCTATTCAATGAAATATAAGGATTTCTCAGTGAAATCGAAAACAATATTGTCACTGTTTCAAACAGTGACTGATATCAATTTTATTTTTCTCTGTTTGGGACTACTTTTTTCTTGAAATCTAATTCTGTGGTCAGTTTTTCCATTGACAGTTGATTGAAATTTAATGAACTGCATTAGAATTGACGGTAAGCCCGTTCACACGTAACGAGGACATTAATGACGTCATTTTCGACGCTGATGTCACATATTTTGTCGCGCGATGTTAGATCTGTCAGCACCTTCTTTGGGAAACTTTATTTCAGTAACCATTCAAAGAAATGCCACCCCAGGCTATTTCTCAGGTGCAAACTTTCAGTTTACACCCAATATTATACCCAGTAAATATAATGGTCATCACTAAATTGGCGCAAAACGACCAGGAACAAAGTTAGTTTTCTGTGAGGGCTAGTGATGCGATAAGTGAAGCTAAATATTGCTGTTTTGAAGCATATAAGAAAGAGAAAATTTGATATTTGAGTGTAAGATTGAATTTTATTTCACTCATGAACACCAAAACCAGTATTTTCACTAGTGGCGCGATATACGCGTCCGGTTTTCCGTCCCTCCATTCGTTCATCCGTCCGTTTGTCAAGGCATCAACATTTGCGACCACCCTAGCTTTCACCCTAGTGGTCAACTTTATTTCTCAAGAACTATAAGAGCTACACTAATGATACTTGGTACAAACTTGTATCTAGGGATGGCAACTTCAATGCAAGCATCCATATTTGCCCTTGACCTACATTTCATGGTTCACTGACTTCACTGTATCTAGGGATGGCAACTTCACTGCAAGCATCCATATTTGCCCTTGACCTACATTTCATGGTTCACTGACTTAGTAAAATGTTGCAACCACCCTAGCGTTCAACATATGGTCAAGTTTATTTCTCAAGAACTATAAGAGCTTCATTAATGACACTTGGTACAAATTTGTATCTAGAGATGAGAACTGAAATGCAAGCATCAATATTTGACCTTGACCTACATTTCATGGTTCACTGTAAAATATTGCGACCACCCTAGCGTTCACCCTAATGGTCAAGTTTATTTCTCGAGAACTATAGGAATTGCATTAATGATACTTGGTACGAACTTTTATCTGGGGATGGCAACTTAAATCCAAGCATTCCTATTTGACCTTGACCTACATTTAATGGTTCACTGACTTTGTAAAATATTGCAACCACCCTAGTGTTCACCCTAATGGTCAAGTTTATTTCTCAAGAACTATAAGAGCTTCATTAATGATGCTTGGTACAAACTTGTATCTGAGGATTGCAGCTGAAATGCAAGCATCCATATTTGACCTTGACCTACATTTCATGGTTCACTGACTTTGTAAAATATTGCGATCACCCAAATGGTCATGTTAATTTCTCAAAAATTGCAAGAGCTTCATTAATGATACTTGGTACAAACTTGTATCTGGAGATGGAAACTTAAATGCAAGCATCCATATTTGACCTTGACCTACATTTTATGGTTCACTGCTTTTGTAAAATATTTCATTCACCCTAATGGTTAAGTTCATTTCTCAAGAATTATTTTAGCTTCATTAATGATACTTTGTACAAGCTTGCATTTAAGAATGGCAACTTCTTTTGCGGTTCATTTTTGTTATGGTTTGTCCTTGGGTGTTGGTGTCGCTTATAATATTTTATTTTAGATAGCCTCTCGGCCATTTTGTGGGACAGTAACTGTCCTTTTGGCTTTCCACTATTGACGTTTCCATTAGGTGTGTTGTTTCATGTTTGTGCTTCTTTCCCTTTGGTGTCTCTGATGGGAGCTGTGGGTTGATTGTATCGATTCCTGATCATTGCCCCTACTTCCATTTTGCTAAAATTGTTCAGTTCTGATGTCCCAGTTTAACTTGATGCCTGGGGGTAAAGATGTCCCAGGATATCTTTACCCCCAACCTGGATATCTTGACCTGGGGGGATATCCTGGCTGGGATATTTTGACCCCCCAGGGGGTTCTGGATATCTTGACCCCCCATCCCCACTTTTGGGATAGGCATCTTTCTTAATGCCCAATTTCTTCTTATATGTAACTGAAGTAAGATAGTAGTGGACTCAATTTTTCCCTTTAATGACAAATGACTCTTTAATAACTTCATTTTGTATATTTTCTAACATCTAACTCATGACCACCTTGGAATCTAACTCATGACCACCTTGGATTCTCCCTGTCAGTTGCGAGTGTTGGGGTTTTTAGTGTCAAGGGGGTGAATATTTCCATGCTGGGTTACCTTCACCCCCAGCCCCCCCACCCCCCCCCCCCCCTCCACCAAAAAAAAAAACAAAAAAACCCAGCTCCGATAGCTTGCTCCACACCCTTCCAGCATTTAGAAAACCCAAACAAGCACACCTAACCATATAGCTTGCATGAATCAGTTTTTTACATCTACCATTGCTCATGGTTGGGGTGAAAATATCCCAGCTGGGATAGCTCACCCCCCATCCAGACTTTGGAAAACCAAGACAAACACACATTTCTCAACAATGGAAGGTACTGCTGGGGGGTGAAGGTAACCCAGCAGGGAAGATGGCCACCATTTTGAAATTCTTCAAACTACATCTCCTCCTGAACCAAAGATTGGATGGAGCTGAAATTTGATTGGAGGCATTCGAGCAACATGGAGATTCCTAATTGCTGAAATTATTTTGTTCTGTTATTTAAGATGGCTTCCATGTTGGCCAGCTTGAAAATCTTCAAACCACATTTAGTTGAATTGAGCCGAAACTTGATGGAAGCTAGGCATTGGGGTGACATGGAGATTCAGATTTCTTAGTACCTTCCTGTTCTGATATCCCAGATGGCTGCCATGTTGGCCATCTTGAAAATCTTCAAACCACATCTGCTACTGAATGGTCTGTTGCATAATGCATTGAAATTGGTGGGTGGCATTTGGGTGACATGGAGATTCAGAATTGCTTAAATAGTTGCATTATGATTTCCCAGATGGCGGCCATCTTGAAATTCTTCATAACACCTGTATAGTAATAAGATTTATAGGGAGGGACAGCTCTGGTGTTGTCAGTATATGACAAACTCCCTGAGTTCACAAGAAGATTCGGTATTGAGGCTTTTTTTTGCAAGCAGCCATACACACCATAGCTTTGTTTGTGTAACTCTTGTATTCACACCATTGGTTGACTTGGTTTACTTCTTTGATAACAGAACTTGCCAAAGGCAGGTGCAAACGATAGCTTTGGCCTGCCAACTATACACTTCCACTCTGCATCAACATCATCTCTTCCTGAATCCTAAATCAGACTAAGCTGTTCAGAAACTTAATTCTTATCCTGCTGTTCACGACAACCCCTATCTTTGCAAACAGTGTAGATCCAGATCAGATGGCTTCTGAAGAAGCCATCTGATCAGGATTTACACTGTTTGGAATTCATTTTATGAATTTGTAGCAATAAATTACATCCAGTAATTTGATTGGTTTATAGACAGAAATGGGTGTGGCTTAAATGAATATTCAGCAAGAGAAGGGTTAATTAGAAGCATCAAGATAACATCCAGATTCAGAATTGCTAAAGGCAAGTGATCTAATAGACAAAATGGCCACCAAGGCACAATGTAATATATGACCAGCCTCATCCAGGTGAGCGGTTCTGGCCCACTTGGGCCTCTAGTTAGCTCACCTGTCACGTAGTGACAAGGTGAGCTTTTGGGATCACTTTTTGTCCGTCGTCCGTCGTGCGTTCGTGCGTCCGTGCGTGCGTGCGTCCGTAAACTTTTCTTCAAACGACATCTCCTCCTAAACCACTGATCGGATTTTGACCAAACTTCACAGGAATGATCCTTAGGTGGTCCCCTTTCAAAGTTGTTCAAATGGTTCCAGTCCATTGCACATATAGGTCACAGTAGCCAAAAATAGATTTTTTTTCACCGAAAACTTAAAAAATCTTCTTCTCTGAAACCGCAAGGCCCAGGTCTTTGATATTTGGTATGAAGCTTCATCTAGTGGACCCCTAACAAGATTGTTCAAATTATAGTGCTGGGGCCAAAAATGCCCCCGCACGGTGGCCCTTTGGTTTTACATGGGCTTATATAGGGAAAACCTTTAAAAATCTTCTTCTCTGAAATCGCAAGGCCCAGATCTTTGATATTTGGTATGAAGCTTCATCTAGTGGACCCCTACCAAGATTGTTCAAATTATAGTGCTGGAGGTAAAAATGCCCCCGCACGGGGGCCCTTTGGTTTTACATGGGCTTATATAGGGAAAATCTTGAAAAATCTTCTTCTCTGAAACCGCAAGGCCCAGGTCTTTGATATTTGGTATGAAGCTTCATCTAGTGGACCCCTACCAAGATTGTTCAGATTATAGTGCTGGGGCCAAAAATGCCCCCGCATGGGGGCCCTTTGGTTTTTCATGGGCTTATATAGGGAAAATCTTTAAAAATCTTCTTCTCTGAAACCGCAAGGCCCAGGTCTTTGATATTAGGTATGAAGCTTTATCTAGTGGGCCCCTACCAAGATTGTTCAAATTATAGTGCTGAAGCTAAAAATGCCCCCGCACGGGGGCCCTTTGGTTTTACATAGGCTTATACACTGTAGCGTCGTTATAACGCTGTCATCGGGATCCATCGAAGTCGACCGCGTTATATGTGATCCAGCGCTATATTGATCCCGAAAATATAGCGTTATATTGTTACCCCACCCACTTTTTCTGTATGCATGGCTACTGTTTCTGCCAGTTTATTATGAATATTACATACTGCATGTATTTTATAAATTATATAGTTACTAGATTAAATAATAATCTGATTCTATACTTCTAGTGGTCATTTAGCTTTTCATTCAAACCATTGCTGAATTTATTTATTACTGTACTTTCGTTTCTGTATCTCTGGCCGCCATTTTTATTTACCTCCCCGGTCTCAAGAAGGTATCACTAAATAGTGAAGTAAAATGCAACTTGACAATTCCGAAAGGTTAGCTTGAAAGAGGGGCTATTAATGTAAGCGAACGGAGTTTAACATGGGGATTATGAATGTTTATAATGTTGTACCTTGCCTGATTTCCGTTTCTTTGTTTTTATCTAGTGAATAATAAATAAATATCAAAAAAATAAAACCCCGTCTGCTATGCTCTGTTTTGGCGGGAAAAATATTTAGTGTGTGCAAGTGACAATTACAAAGGGATTAATTGAGACAAACAGTTACAAATACCTTGATTACCTAGTTTTCACACCTTACCACACAGTTAATTGCCGTTTTATCAATAAGCCATAGGCGAGTATTCACACTTTAATAGTGTTGACAACTTGAGTAAATAAGCGAGAATACAGGTATTGCCTTTGCTGATGGTATTTTGACTGCCGAGTTCGGCGGAAAAATGGGAAAAAAATGACCATTTTCAAAACTGGCGGACAAAAGCAAAAAAACGGAGCGACAGACCAACAGCGTTATAACGATTTCCCCCCCAACAAACGGCCCCACGGATTTACCACATGCAGATGCACAGGTGAAAACAACGGCTGCATTGCTCTGTTTTGGCGGGAAAAATGTTTAGCATATACAGGTGTCAATTTAATTTTACACCTTGTCCAGCTTATTTTTAATGCCTTAGGCGAATATTCACAGTTTGATAAGTGTTGACAGCTTGAGTAAATCGGCAAGTATACACGTCTTACCATGGCTGACGATGTTTTGACTGCTGAGTTCCACAAAAAAAGGGCAAAATTTTCAACCAAACTTTCAAAACTGGGAAAAAACGTAAAAAAAACGGGAGCCACAGACCAACAGCGTTATAACGATTTCCGCGCTATAAGCATCAGCGTTATAACGACTCTACAGTGTATAGGGAAAATCTTGAAAAATCTTCTTCTCTGAAACCGCTAGGCCCAGGTCTTTGATATTTGGTATGAAGCTTCATCTAGTGGACCCCTACCAAGATTGTTCAAATTATAGTGCTGGGGCCAAAAATGCCCCCGCACCAGGGCCCTTTTGTTTTACATAGGCTTATATAGGGAAAATCTTGAAAAATGTTCTTCTCTGGAACTGCAAGGCCCAGGTCTTTGATATTTGGTATGAAGCTTCATCTAGTGGACCTCTACCAAGATTGTTCAAATTATAGCCCTGGGGCCAAAAATGCCCCCACTCCGGGGCCCTTTGGTTTTACATAGACTTATATAGGGAAAATCTTGAAAAATCTTCTTCTCTGAAACCACAAGGCTTATGTCTTCGATATTTTTTATGACGCTTCAGCTAGTGGACCTCTATAAAGATTGTTCAAATTATAGCCCTGAGACCAAAAATGCCCCCGCCATGTGGCCCTTTGGTTTTACATAGACTTATATAGGGAAAATCTTTAAAATTCATCTTCTCTGAAACACAAGGCTTAGGTCTTTGATATTTGTTATGAAGCTTCAGCTAGTGGACCTCTACCAAGATTGTTCAAATTATAGCCCTGGGGCCAAAAATGCCCCCGCTCCCGGGCCCACTTGTTATGCTTTGGATTAGGTGAGCGAACCAGGGCCCTCTGGGCCCTCTTGTTTGAAAATGTTTTTTGAAAAAAAAACTTTCGAGCATTATCAAAAAGGCTATATTTTGTATAAGTTCAATAACTCTATGATGCAATTTCACTGATTTGTCTATGTGACATGGAAAAACAGACGAGCATGGCGCCGCTTGTGGTGCTTTTGTTCTATTTTTAGCTCGTCTGTTTTTTGAAAAAAAACTTTCGAGCTATTGTCATCACTCCGGCGTCTGCGTTGTCGTTGGCGTCGTCTGGCGTCGTCGTTCCAAAAAAACTTAACCCTGGCTATAACTTAAAAAGTATTAGACCTAGCCTCATGAAACTTCATACACACACTCATCATCACAAGAGCTACATTTTGACCAAGGACCATAACAACATTGTTGATTTTGGCTGAATTATCTCCCCTTTTCCAATTTTTTTCTGAAACACATTTTTTGCTCTCATTTTAATACTATTCACAACAGAGCCTTCAAACTTCACATGAATGTTCCTTGGGACAAGACCTTTTCAGTGATGCCACACTTTTTGATCTGTGACCTTGACCTTTGAACTTTGACCTAGTTTTCGAAAATTTAACCGAAAACCTTAACCTTGACCATATTTCCAAAAGTATTTGGCCTACCTTCATGAAACTTCATACACATACTCACCATCACAAGAGCTACATTCCCTACAAGTTTTATAACTCCATCTTGCAATTTGATTGAATTATCTCCCCTTTTCTCTCCGTTTTTTTTTAAATTGTTTTTGTCTCTTATTTCAATACTATTCACAACAGAGCCTTCCAACTTCACATGAATGTTCCTTGGGACAAGACCTTTTCAGTCATACCACGCTTTTTGACCTGTGACCTTGACCTTTGAACTTTGACCTATTTTTCGAAAAATTAACCAAAAAACTTAACCTTGACCATATTTCCAGAAGTATTTGGCCTGCCTTCATGAAACTTCATACACACACTCACCCATCATCACAAGAGCTACATTTTGACCAAGGGTCATAAATATATTATTGATTTTGGCTGCATTATCTCCCCTTTTCCAATTTCTTTCTCAAACACATATTTTGCTCTCATTTCAGTACTGTTTGTAACAGAGCATTTATCAAAAAGGCTATATTTTGTATAAGTTATAACTCTATGATGCAATTTCACTGATTTGTCTATGTGACATGGAAAAACAGACGAGCATGGCGCCGCTTGCGGTGCTCTTGTTATTTTCTTTTTATCCCCCGACCGAATAGGTTCGGGGGATAAAGCGATCAGCCTGGCGTCCGTCCGTCTGTCCGTCCATCCATCCGTCCGTCCGTAGATGCAACCTTGTGATGGCCATAACTCCTATACCATTTGAGATTCATTGATGGTTCTTGGCACAATTGTTCACAAGGCTGAGATAGTGTGTCATGCACAAGAACCAGTGACAAGGTGAGCTTTTGTGATCACTTTTCGTCCGTCGTCAGTGCGTGCATTTGTGCGTGCGTAAAATTTTTCTTCAAATGACATCTCCTCCTAAACCACTTATCGGATTTTGACCAAACTTCACAGCAATGATCCTTAGGTGGTCCCCTTTCAAAATTGTTCAAATGGTTCTGGTCCATTGCACATCTGGGTCACACGAGCTATTGGACGGGTTTTTTAAAAAAAAATCCGTCCTTTAAAATAGCGATGTCCGGGCGGGCGGGCGGGCGGGTGGGCGGGCGGGCGGGCGTCGTCCCAGGTTTACCTTTTGGTTAACCTTTTTTTCAAAGTGATATTTTTCATCTATTCTGTAGCAGATTGTTTTAATATCAGGACTGATGCATAAGTGGAGGTACCGCTTTCATGTATTATCCATATATGGCGCAAAAGACTAAAATTTTGGCGGAAATTGTCATTTTTCAAACTTGTGTTTTTCAGGTTTACCTTTTGGTTAACCTTTTTTCAAATGACAGTGTAGTGGATAGAGTGCTGGACTTCGAATCCTATTGTTGACTATGAATCTGAGGGGCGTGAGTTCAAACCCCGGTGGAGACATTTTTATGCCCCCGCATCATATGATGCCGGGGGCATATAGTTTTTCGGTTTTCCGTACGTGCGTACGTGCGTACATGTGTACGTCCGTCTGTACGTGTGTGTGTACGTACGTAAGTACGTGATCCTGTAACCTCAGGTTAAAGTTTTTGTAACAGGTAGAGCCTGAACTTTTAGAACTCATATTTTCCTAACCATTTGATGGAACTGGTTCATCTTTGGTATGATGATAGATATTGGTCCAAAGTTTTATTAAGCAATACCCCCACCCATGCCTGTGACCTCAAGGTCAAGGTCACAGACTTAGAAATTTTCAATGTTAAAGACTCAGGTTAAGGTTTTTGTAACAGGTAGACTTGAACATTTTAGAACTCATATTTTTCAAACCATTTGATGGAATTGGTTCATATTTGGTATGATTATAGATATAGGACCAAAGTTTTATTCAGCGATACCCCCACCCATGCCCATGGCCTCAAGGTCAAGGTCATGGACTTAGAAATTTTCCATGTTAAAGATTCTAGTTAAGGTATTTGTACCTGGTAGAACCTGAACTTTTATGATGGCTTTGGTTCATATGATGATAGATATAGGTACAATGTTTTATTCAGCAATACCCCCACCCATGCCTATGACCTCAAGGTCAAGGTCACAGACTTAGACAATTTTAATGTGAAAGATTTTAAATATCTCACATTTTCCAAACTATTATGGATTTGGCTTATGTATGCTATGATGATAGATACAGGTCCAAATGTTTATTTGGCAATACCCCTACTCATGCCTATGGCTTCAAGGTCAAGGTCACAGACTTAGAAATTTTTAATTAGATATTTTAAGAGTTGATATTTTCCAAATCGTGCGATGGATTGAGTTGATATTTGATATGATGTTAGATACCTGTCCATTTTATTCAGCGATACCCCCACCCATGCCCATGAGCTCAAGGTCAAGGTCACAGACTTAAAATTTTTTAATTATCCCCGCGCACAACATAGCTCTAGCGTCTATATTTCTTCACTGATTTCAATATAACTTCACACAAATGTTCCTTATGACAATACCTCGAACGAGTTTGACTTTCAAGGTCAAGGTCACTGTGGCTATTTTTAGAAAAACTTTGTCATCGCTCTAGCGCCTGAATTTCTTCACTGGTTTCAAAATAACTTCACACAAATGTTCCTTATGACAATACCTTGAACGAGTTTGCCTTTCAAGGTCAAGGTCACTGTGGCTATTTTTAGAAAAACTTTGTCATTGCTCTAGCGCTTACATTTTTTCACCAATTTCAATATTACTTCACACAAATGTTCCTTATGACAATATCTCTAGCAAGTTCCACTTTCAAGGTCAAGGTCACTGTGGCTATTTTTAGAAAAACTTTGTCATCGCTCTAGCGCTTACATTTCTTCACCGATTTCAATATAACTTCACACAAATGTTCCTTATGACAATATCTCAAGCCATTTCGACTTTCAAGGTCAAGGCCGCTGTGGCTATTTTTAGAAAAACTTTGTCATTGCTCTAGCGACTACATATCTTCACTGATTTCAATATAACTTCACACAAATGTTCCTTATGACAATACCTCGAGCGAGTTCAACTTTCAAGGTCAAGGTCACTGTGGCTATTTGTAGAAAAACTTTGTCATTACTCTAGCGCTTACATTTTTTCACCAATTTCAATATAACTTCTCACAAATGTTCCTGATGACAAGGTCACACACTTAGAAAATTTTGTTGCAACATGGATTTTCGGGGTGAGGCGGGGCCCTTGGCGGGGGCATCTGTGTCATCTGGACACATTTCTAGTTTTTAATTTTTTTTTGTTCTTTTTTTTTTCTTTCTTTTTTCTTTCTTTTTTCATTCTTTTTTTTTCTTTATTTTTCTTTTCTTCTCCATCAACACATATGAGCAATTATTATCTTCCTCCCCATATAGTTGCTAGTAATAATACATACATGCATGCACAGGCATGGAATTTTCTTTTTGTTTTTTTTTTTCGTTCTTTTTTTAGCTCACCTGAACACGAAGTGCTCAAGGTGAGTTGATGTCCGTCGTCCGTCAACAATTTCTTTAAACGACATCTCCTCCTGGGATAATGGCCCGATTTCAAAATTATTTTACAGAAATGTTCATTAGGTGACCCTTTTTCAAAATTGCTAAAATCAGTGGCCACTAGAGCTAAAAATAGAAAAAAACTTTATTTTTTTTTCTTCGTAAAACACATAAACAAATCACAAACTTTTTTTTTTTTCTTCGTAAAACACATAAACAAATCAACCCCCCCCCCCCCCCCCCCCCCCACACCTCGACAAAAAGTTGTTACTGGGTTAGGATATTAGGTAATATCATAACAGTTGGATAAACAAAATGCAAAAACTGTACTGAAAAAAAAAAACGTCCATAATGCCATTAGGCATTTTTCTTGTTTAAATGAAAACTTTAAAAATCTTCTTCTCTGAAACCGCAAGGCCCAGGTCTTCGATATTTGGTATGAAGCTTCATCTAGTGGACCTCTACCAAGATTGTTCAAGTTATAGCCCTGGGGGCCAAAATGGCCCCGCCCCAGGGGCCTTTGGTTTTACATAGGCTTACATAGGGAAAATCATTAAAAAAATCTTCTTCTCTGAAACCACAAGGCCCAGGTCTTTAATGTTTGGTGTGATGCTTTACCCGGTGGACCTCTACTAAGATTGTTCAAATTATAGCCTTGGGGCCAAAAATGCCCCCGCCCCGGGGGCCTTTGGTTTTCCATAGGCTTATACAGGGAAAATCTTTAAAAATCTTCTTCTCTGAAGCCGCAAGGCCCAGATCTTTGATATTTGGTGTGAAGCTTCATCTAGTGGACCACTACCAAGATTGTACAAATTATAGCTCTGGGGGGCCAAAATGCCCCCGCCCCGGGGGCCTAGGTTTTACATAGGCTTATATAGGGAAAATCATTAAAAAATCTTCTTCTCTGAAACCACAATGTCCACGTCTTTAATATTTTGTGTGAAGCTTTACCTGGTGGACCTCTACTAAGATTGTTCAAATTATAGCCTTCGGGCCAAAAATGCCCCCACCCTGGGGGCCTTTGTTTTTGCATAGGCTTATACAGGGAAAAACTTTAAAAATCTTCTTCTCTGAAACGCAAGGCCGAGATCTTTGATATTTGGTGTGAAGCTTCATCTAGTGGACCTCTACCAAGATTGTTCAAATTATAGCCCTGGGGGCCAAAATGCCCCCGCCCTGGGGCCCTTGGGTTTTTCATAGGCTTATATAGGGAAAATATTTAAAAAACTTCTTATCTGAAACCACAAGGCCCATGTCTTTAATATTTGATGTGAAGCTTTACCTGGTGGACCTCAACTAAGATTGTTCAAATTATAGCCTTGGGGCCACAAATACCCCCGCCCCGGGGGCCTTTGGTTTTACATAGGCTTATACAGGGAAAATCTTTAAAAATCTCCTTCTCTGAAACCACAAGGCCCAGATCTTTGATATTTGGTGTGAAGCTTCATCTAGTGGACCTCTACCAAGATTGTTCAAATTATAGCCCTGGGGGCCAAAATGACCCGCCCCGGGGGCCTAAGTTTTATATAGGCTTATATAGGGAAAATCATTAAAAAATCTTCTTCTCTGAAACCACAATGCCCACGTCTTTAATATTTTGTGTGAAGCTTTACCTGGTGGACCTCTTCTAAGATTGTTCAAATTATAGCCTTGGGGCCAAAAATGCCCCCGCCCCTGGGGGCTTTTGTTTTTGCATAGGCTTATACAGGGAAAATCTTTAAAAATCTTCTTCTCTGAAACGCAAGGCCGAGATCTTTGATATTTGGTGTGAAGCTTCATCTAGTGGACCTCTACCAAGATTGTTCAAATTATAGCCCTGGGGGCCAAAATGCCCCCGCCCAGGGGGCCAATGGTTTTACATAGGCTTATATAGGGAAAATCATTAAAAAATCTTCTTCTCTGAAACCACAAGGCCCAGGTCTTTAATATTTGGTGTGAAGCTTTATCTGGTGGACCTTTACAAAGATTGTTCAAATTATAGCCTTGGGGCCAAAAATGCCCCGTCCCTGGGGCCTTTGGTTTTCCATAGGCTTATACAGGGAAAATCTTTAAAAATCTTCTCTGAAGCCGCAATCCCCAGATCTTTGATATTTGGTGTGAAGCTTCATCTAGTGGACCTCTACCAAGATTGTTCAAATTATAGCCCTGGGGGCCAAAATGCCCCCGCCCTGGGGCCCTTGGGTTTTTCATAGGCTTATATAGGGAAAATATTTAAAAAACTTCTTATCTGAAACCACAAGGCCCATGTCTTTAATATTTGATGTGAAGCTTTACCTGGTGGACCTCAACTAAGATTGTTCAAATTATAGCCTTGGGGCCACAAATACCCCCGCCCCGGGGGCCTTTGGTTTTACATAGGCTTATACAGGGAAAATCTTTAAAAATCTCCTTCTCTGAAACCACAAGGCCCAGATCTTTGATATTTGGTGTGAAGCTTCATCTAGTGGACCTCTACCAAGATTGTTCAAATTATAGTCCTGGGGGCCAAAATGACCCGCCCCGGGGGCCTAAGTTTTATATAGGCTTATATAGGGAAAATCATTAAAAAATCTTCTTCTCTGAAACCACAATGCCCACGTCTTTAATATTTTGTGTGAAGCTTTACCTGGTGGACCTCTTCTAAGATTGTTCAAATTATAGCCTTGGGGCCAAAAATGCCCCCGCCCCGGGGGCTTTTGTTTTTGCATAGGCTTATACAGGGAAAATCTTTAAAAATCTTCTTCTCTGAAACGCAAGGCCGAGATCTTTGATATTTGGTGTGAAGCTTCATCTAGTGGACCTCTACCAAGATTGTTCAAATTATAGCCCTGGGGGCCAAAATGCCCCCGCCCAGGGGGCCAATGGTTTTACATAGGCTTATATAGGGAAAATCATTAAAAAATCTTCTTCTCTGAAACCACAAGGCCCAGGTCTTTAATATTTGGTGTGAAGCTTTATCTGGTGGACCTTTACAAAGATTGTTCAAATTATAGCCTTGGGGCCAAAAATGCCCCCGCCCCGGGGGCCTTTGGTTTTCCATAGGCTTATACAGGGAAAATCTTTAAAAATCTTCTTCTCTGAAACCGCAAGGCCCTGAGCTTTGATATTTGGTGTGAAGCTTCATCTAGTGGACGTCTTTCAAGATTGTACAAATTATAGCCCTTTGGCCAAAAATGGCCCCACCCTTGGAGCCTTTGGTTTTTCATAGGCTTATATAGGGAAACCTTTAAAAATCTTCTTCTCTGCAACCACAAGGCCCAGGTCTTTGATATTTGATATGAAGCTTCACTAGTGGACCTCTACCAAGATTGTTCAAATTATAGCCCTGGGACAAAAAATGCCCCCGCCCAGGGGGCCTTTGGTTTTACCTAAGCTTATGTAGGGAAAATCTTTAAAACTTTTCTTCTCTGAAACCGCAAGGCCCAGGTCATTGATATTTGGTGTGAAGCTTAATCTAATGGACCTCTACCAAGATTGTTCAAATTATAGCCCTGGGGCCAAAAATGTCCCCGCCCGGGGGCCTTTGGTTTTACATAGGCTTATATATAGAGAAAATCTTTAAAGAAACTTCTTCTCAGAAACTGCAAGGCCAAGGTCTTAGATATTTGGTGTGAAGCTTCATCTATTGGACCTCTATCAAGATTTTTCAAATTATAGCCCTAGGACCAAAAATGCCCCCCTCCTGGGACCCTTTGGTTTTTCATAGGCTTAATTTGGGAAAATATTGAAAATTCTTCTTCTCTTATACCACAAGGCCCTGCTCTATGCTATTTGATATGAAGCTTCAACTAGTAGACGTCTACCAAGATTGTTAAAATTATAGCCCTGGGGCCAATAATGCCCCCATCCCTGGGGCCTTTGGTTTTACGTAGCCTTATACATAGAATTTTTTTTAAAATCTTCTTCTCTGAATCCGCAAGGCCCAGATCTTTGGTATTTGGTGTGAAGCTTCATCTAGTGGACCTCTTTCAAGATTGTTCAAATTATAGCCCTGGGGCCAAAAATGCCCCCACTCCGGGACCCTTTGGTTTTTCATAGGTTTATATAGGGAAAACCTTTCAAAATCTTCTTGTCTGAAACCAGAAGGCCCAGGTCTTTGATATTTGGTATGAAGCTTCATCTAGTTGACCATTACCAAGTTTGTTCAAATTATAGGCCTTGGGCCTAGAATGTACTGGAGACACTTATTCTCAGGTGAGCGATTCAGGGCCCTCTAGGCCCTCTTGTTTTAATGTTATATCCAAACAAGCATTAAAAGATTATACAGAAACATGACAACTTGTGATATTTTTGGTTTAAACAATATTTATTCATTTCATTTGGCAAGTCAATTCGAACAGTACATGTACAATTTACAATGACAGGATTTGAAAACAAGTGAAATGCTTATACATGTACTTATTATCTCCTGTGACAGGTCATCTCAATTTTGTTATATCCAAACCTTGATATAGTGAATAGTGTTATAAAAAGGTTTATGGTTAGTTTTAGATAGTCAATTATTTATGCATGATAATGATAGACAAGAAAGCAGTCTCATGGACAGCCAAATCCCCTGCCGCACTAAAATAACAAGGCTCAACCTTGTGACTTTCACCTGTGACCTTGACCTTGAGTTGGCATGGTTTATTTATGGGTTCTACACATCATTTCACTGAGGGTGGTATTTGACCAAAGTTTAATGAAAATCCTTCCAGGGGTAAAGGAGATATGGAGATACAATTAAAAGCTTCAAACTCGTGACCTTCAAATGTACCCTTGACCTTGAGTCGGCATGGTTTTTTTATGGGTTCTGCACGTCAGCTCACTAAGGGGGATATTTGACCAAAGTTTAATGAAAATCTTTCTAGGGGTAAAGGAGATATGGAACGGACATAAAGTTCAAAGTTTCAAACTCGTTACCTTCAACTGTGACCTTGACCTTGAGTGGGCATGGTTTATTTATGGGTTCTGCAAATCAGCTCACTGAGGGGGATATTCGACCAAAGTTTAATGAAAATCTTTTTAGGGGTAATGGAGCTATGGAACAGACACAAAATTCAAAGTTTCAAACTTGTGACCTTCAACTGTGACCTTGACCTTGAGTCGGCATTTTTTATTTATGGGTTCTGCACATCAGCTCACTAAGGGTGATATTTGACCAATGATAATATCTTGTCCGCACAACATATCTTGTTTGCACAACTTAATATCTTGTTTGCACAACATATTAAAAAAACAAAAAAATTTATGTCCCTTCCCGGGTTCGGTAAATATTTGACCAAAGTTTTACGAAAATCTATCAAAAGGTTCAGGAGATACAAAGTGGACAAGAAAGTGTTAAGGACAGACGGATGGATGGATGGACAGATGAAGGCCATTCCTATAATCCCCACTCTGCTTCGCAGCAGGATATTGATTACATTGACATGAAGTTCACTATGGGCACATCTGAATTCCTTGTTTAAAGCCAGTACTTGTAATTTTTTTCAAGGGGAGCAACTTGCCTATTAAGAAAATTAGTTGTTTTCTATAATTACTGGTTATTAACTGGTAAATAATAATTATTTTTCAATCACAAAATTAAAAATAGCCACCTGTTTTTGAAAAATCAGAAAGGTAGATGAATGTAAGAGTGTTACAAGGTGTAGAAACGAATCAATATCAACCAATAATAACACACCTTTTTTAAATCATTTTAATCTAATTTATATGTCTGCTAAACTAATATTAATATTGGGGGAAGGCGTTTTCTTTGCCATGTCAGGGGTGGAGGCAGAGAATAATGGAAGCCAGAACTGATAATGTATGTTAGCTTTTTTCCTCGGCCAGACATTCGAAAACAGGGCTGTGCTCTGACACATTTGGCAGTCGAAATTGGCAACACGTCATCACATACTAGAGCCCGTCTTTGGTCTGATTCCTGCACTCAAAATTCTAAAATCGCTATAGAACTGTGTTTCTTAGGACAAACGCTGTACCTTGGGTGCGATTTGTGCCTTCCTCCGATTAAGAGTTCAGTATATTCCCATTGGTCAGCTGACACCTGTCGAATTGACAAGTGCCAGCACATTGGAGGCCCTGGGAAGAGCAGTTCATAAACTAATCCCATTTAGCGAGATGGGGGTAGCCCCTATGTGCTTTTAGCGCCCGGTTACCTTACAAAATCTATCAAGTCAATTAATATTGGAAAAAAACTTCTCTTTTGGTGGGCTAGTTTCCAGTTCACCGATAATTTTTAGCTCTCTGGAGCCAAAGGCTCAGGGGGAGATGAGTTACATTGGAGAAATGGTACTGTTTGTCTGTCTGTCTGCTGCAGAAAGAGTAGTAGAGGAAGACAGCTCTTTGGTGATACGTTGTCTCTGGCTTTGCCCTGTGAGCATTTCTGCTCAGCTTCCCTGAATCTTTTTTGCCTAATATTCACTGGTACCCTCACCACTTCGATCTGTCCTGTGCAGTTTGTTCCAATGACTGTTGGAATGTTGAAGTCCCTGAGGAAGATTTTGAGGGTACTTCTGACTGCCATGGGAGTGTTTGCCCATTTCTAGATTGCAGCCGTGTAAAATGGATTTAATCCCCCCACCCCCCCCCCCTCCCCCCGACTGTGCCAAGGTGGTTCTTCTGTTGCAGTTTATTTTTGTTATGGCTTGTCTTTGAGTGTCTGTATCAGTTATATTTTTTGTTTTGGATAGCCAATTGACCATTTGTGGGAAAGTAACTGTCCTTTTGGCTTCCCACTAATGATGTTTCCATTAGGGTCTAGATATTTCATGTTTTTGGTGTCTCTGATGGGAGATGTGGGTTAATTGTATCAATTCCTGATCATTCCTTTTACTTCTTTTCTCCATAGAGAATTTTCTGTGGCAAACCTTCCTCAGGCATTCTGGTAACATGGCCCGTCCATCTTAACTGTGCTAATTTCAGAAGAGTATGTACACTTTGCATCCCTTCCCTGTTCAGGACTGTCTGGAATCCTTTCTTGCTAATTAATCTTCAAGAGTTTTCTAACACAACTTGTATGGAAGTGATTCAGTCTTTTGGTATGCTTTTCAGCTAAACTGTCCATGTTTCACATGCATACATTGGTGTTGGCAGCACCACAGCTCTGTAGACTTCCAGTTTTGTGTCAAGTCTGATTCCATTTGGGTCCAAGACCCTATCACGTAGTCGGTCAAATGCTGCACTAGATTTGGCAATCCTGGCATTGACTTCATCATCAATATTCACAGCTCTAGAAAGTGTGCTCTCAAGGTAATCTTTGACCTTTCACTGTGATGGTGGGCTCTTTGTATGGCTTGCCAGGTGCTGGCTGATAGACTACCTCAGTCTTTTTGATGCTGATTGTGAGGAATAAAGTTTATTTCCAATCATGGGCCACCATGTGGCAGCATATTAATCACAATTTATAATAATAAAGATATCACAGTGCTATCACAGGAGTTCACAGTGCTATCACAGGAGTCAGTACTTGATCTATACCTTTTTGCATCTTCTCTTCTGTGGGAGCACCTTTTGCCATGAAATCAACAAAGAGGAATTCATCTAGCACCTCTGTCTTGGATTTAGCTTGCAACCTTCTGAGACTGAAAAGCTTCCAATCAAAGCGATACCTCATAGGTATGCCATTGACACCGTCCTGGAAAGCATCTGTGAGCATGGCAGAGAACATCATGCTCAACAGTGTTGGGGCTAACACACAGCCTTGCTTGACTCTGTCATAGGGAATGGATCTGAAAACTCACCATCATTTTGGACCCGTGTAGCATACCATTGTGGAACTGTCTCACCTTTGCTGTGAACTTGGTTGGACATCCAAACTTTACCATGATTTTCCAAAGATCCTTATGACTGACTGTATCAAATGCTTTGGTAAGGTCAACAATTAGGTCATGTATAGGTCCATGTTCTGTTCCTGGCATTTCTCTTGCACCTGCCTTGCTTTGAAGATCATGTCAATTGTTCCTCTGTCTTTCCTAAACTCACACTGGCCTTCTTTCCTAAACTCACACTGGCTTTCTGGAAGAAGCCCTGACTGTTCAAAGTTAATTCACTTGGTTAAGTTAGACTCTTGCAAGGGCTTTTCCCAGCAATTGACAATAAAGAGATGCCACATTGATTGTCACAGATCTGAGGGTTCCCTTTCCATATGAATAGGTGGATAATTGACATGGATGGCTTCTTTTCTCCACATCTTCTTTGCAACTGGGGTACAATCTGCTTTGTAGATCTCAGCAGGTATTGCATCTGGTCCTTATAGGATAGGCAGTTGTCCGTCATCATTGTATGTTGTCTTTCATATGTCTGGCGTCATCACTGTTAAACAACATCTGGGCCAATTGGGCCCAAATTTCATCTGTAGCATCCTTGGGCTGAGGGAATGGAGGTTTGTGTTTTAGCTCACCAGTGACATAGTGACAAGGTGAGCTTTTGTGATCACTTTTTGTCCGTCGTCCGTGCAAGCGTGCATGCATGTGTAAATAAACAATTCCTTCAAATGACATCTCCTCCTCAACCACTGATTGGATTTTAATCAAACTTCACAGCCAGGAATGATCCTGAGGTAGTCCCCTTTCGAAGTTGTTCAAATGGTTCTGGTCCATTGCACATCTGGGTCACAGGAGCCAAAAATGGATTTTTTTTCACTGAAAACTTAAAATAACTTCTTCTCTGAAACCACAAGGCCCAGGTCTGAAGCTTCATCTAGTGGACCTCTACCAGATTGTTCAAATTATAGCCCTTGGGCCAAAAAGTGCCCCTGCGGCGGGGCGCGCCAGTTTGGTGGATTTTAATGTAACTGAAAACCTACTCATTAAGCTTTCAAAAGCAGATTTAGTCTAAGTATTAAGTGGTCTTAATAGCAGAATTTTACTGTATTTGCCCTGCTCTCATGAAACTTCACACTAATAATGGGGTTGATGATATCTCCAGCGAGTTTGACTTTCAGGGTCTGGCAACTTCACACAAATGTTTGGCATGATGATATCTCAATAGAATTCGTCTTTCAGGGTCCGGGGCTGAAGGTCAAGATTTCTGTGGCTATTTTTCGGAAAACTTTGTGATCATTCTAATGCCTACTTTTATTGATGGATTTTAATATAACTTGACACAAATGTTGGGTATTATGATATCTTGACAGACATTAACTTTCAGGGTCCTGGGCTCAAGGTCAAGGACTGTAGCAATTTTTAGAAAAACTTTACCATTTACCAGCGCCTACATTTATTGATGGATTTTAATTTAATTTCTCACAAATGTTGCATATGATAATATTTCATGGGAGTCTGAATTTAAGGGTCCTGGTCTCCAGGTGAAGGCCACTGTGGCTTTTTTTAGAAAAACATTGTCATCACTCTGGCGCCTACATTTTTTTATTGATGGATTTTACGATAACTGCACAAATGTTGGGTATGATAATATGTTGAGCCAGTCCGACTTAAATGGTCCTTGGCCCAAGGTCAAGGTCGCTGTGGTTATTTTTAGAAAAACATTGTAATCGCTCTAGTGCCGACATTTATTCATGGATTTTAATATAACTTCACACAAATGTTGCATATGATAATATCTCGAGCGAGTTTAACTTTGAGGGGCCTGGCCTCAAGGTCAAGGTCACTGTGGCTATTTTTTAAAAAACTTTGTCATCGCTCTTATGCCTAAATTTTTTAATGGATTTAATATAATATCACATAAATGTTGCATTTGATAATATCTCGAGCAAGTTCAACTTTCAAGGTTCTAGGCTCAACGTCAAGGTTACTGTGGCTATTTTTATAAAAACTTTGTCATCATCTTAGCGCCTGCCTTTGGTGATGGATTATAATGTAACTTCACACAAATGCTAGGCTAGGCTCAAGGTCAAGTGGCTATTTATAGGTTGTCTTATGCGAGGGAATTTATTTTGCCAGCTATATGTATAGACTTATACCATCCCTCTTTGACAGCAATATGTGGGGCCCTTTCTGTCATGGTCAGTGATCTAGCTTTGGTCTGATTTTCATGAATTTTTCACCAAAATATAATTTTGTTTTGTCATGAGTTGTTATAAGACAGGACAGTTAACCTTGACCCCGCTCTAGGCTAATTTAGCAGACGACAAGTTGTTGATATTTTTCTTATTTTTCCCAGAAAGGAGACAATTTGCATGACATGTCAAATCCTGTTTTCTGGGAAAAACAGAAAAATATTTCAAAATGTCGTCTGCTGCTAAAAAAAATACCCAGCATGCCACTGATGACAGATATTATTTTATTCTACAGATTGAGAGAACAGCAGGGTCTATAGGTGAAGTAGTGATACACTGGGATGTGACTGGTGATCTGAGCAATGATATTGTTGAGCACAGCGGTATTGTAACATTTGGTGACAAAGTACTGACAGTGGGTCTACCACTTAAGGTCAGAGGAGACAATATTCCAGAACTGGACGAGCGCTTCTTTGTTAACCTTATCAATGTGTCCAGGGTGAGTTCAATAGAGTTATATACAGTCAATTCTCGTTATATCAAACTCCAAGGTACTTGAATATTTGGTTTGAGATAACAGTAGTTTGAGATAAAAAGGAACTGAAATCTAAGGAACATAAAGCAAAACTGACACAACAGTGCACAAAATGTAAGTTGACTTAAGCAATTGTTTGAGATATCAGGGTTTGAGATAAAGAGAATCTTCTGTATAAGGAAAACTGTACTGAAAATATTTATGGTCACAAATTAAACTATTTTGTGACACTATAAATGACAATATACCTCATCAGAAGACAATTTTCAATACAGTTATTCCCATCTTTTGTTTTTGTTTTGTTTTTAGATTTTTGGGATAACTATATACACAAAATTGACATTTAGGGAGTTAAATTGACAATTTTACGGTTGTGAATGTCATTTTACGGCGACACATCAGTGGAGCTGTAAAATGGGTTGTGCAACTAAAAACCGACAATTTACCTCCCCAAATGACAATTTTTGAAACAGTTATCCGCATTCTAATTTGTTCATTTCTTTCTTAACCCTTAAAATGCCAAGAAAATCTACATCTGAAAATGTTGCCTGCTTATGTCGTCTGCTGACTCTTCTTGCAAACTTTTTAAAAATATTTTTGCATCTGGATCTAGGTTCACACTGTTTTAAAATAACCAGCAGATGAAAATTGTCGTGATTGGCATTTTATGGGTTAAGAAATTGTCCTATTTGTCGAAAGCAGCAAGCACAGCCAGCTGCATAAAAACACATACCAACCAATGAAAAGTGATGTTACATGATGATGCAGAATTTCAGAATATATTGTAGCAAAATTTTGAAGTTATCCAATCAGACGTCGTATTACATACGCAAGTGCATTGGAATGGACTAGATCTGTTTACGGCAAGTTCTGCAAAGGATGGTATTGTTTTTAGCTCACCTGTCACGTAGTGACAAGGTGAGCTTTTGGTATCATTTTTTGTCCATCGTATGCTGTGCATCCATACACAGTTTCAGGAGATGACCTTTGCAAAAGCCATTGGCTTTTTGTCAAATCCTGGACCATATGTATTTGTCTGTTTTCTTATACTTGTATGTGAAGCAATCAAAATAAAGTTTAAACCAAACAGTTTCTTCAAACGACATCTCCAGAACCACTGATAGGACTTCGATCAAACTTCACAGGAATGATCCTTAGGTGGTGCCCTTTCAAAGTTGTTCAAATTGTTCTGGTCCAATACATATCTAGGTCACAGGAGCCAAAAATAGATTTTTTTCACTGAAAACTTAAAAAAAACTTCTTCTCTGAAACTGCATGGCCCAGGTCTTTGGTATGAAGCTTCATCTAGTGGATCTCTACCAAGATTGTTCAAATTATAGCCCTGGGGCCTACCAGTTTTACATAGACTTATATAGGGAAAACCTTTAAAAATCTTCTTGTCTGAAATCAGAAGGCCAAGGTGTTTGATATTTGGTACATGTATGAAGTTGTATCTAGTGGACCTCTACCAAGATTGTTCAAATTATAGCCTCGGGGCCAAGAATACCCCCACCTCAGAGCCCACCAGTTTTAAATAGACTTATATAAGGAAAACCTTTGAAAACTTCTTGTCGGAAGCCAAAATACCTTTGATATTTGTTATGAAGCTTCATCTAGTAGATTATTCAAATTCTAGCCCTGGGGCTAAAAATGGCCCAACCCCGGGGCCTACTGGTTATACATAGGCTTACATTGGGAAAACCTTTAGAAATCTTCTTGTCTAGAACCAGAAGGCCTAGGTCTTTGATATTTGTAATGAAGCTTCATCTAGTTGACCTCTACCAAGATTGTTCATCTGGTGGACCTCTACTATGATTGTTTAAATTATAGCCCTGGGGCCAAAGGTGGCCCTGACCCAGGGCCCACTGGTTTTACATAGACTTACATAGGCGAAGCCTTTAAAATCTTCTCTGAAACCACAAGGCCCAGGTCTTTAATATTTGGAATGAAGCTTCATCTAGTGGCCCTCCACCAAGATTGTTCAAATTATAACCCCATGTGGCCAAAAATGGACCTTCCCCGGGGCCCACTGGTTTTATATAAGGTTATGGCTGAGCCGGTTCATCTCTGTCTGGTTCATTAGGACCTGACGTTCAATGTCCAGAAGGTGCCTAGACAGTGACATACAAGTCAGCTCTGTATTGTCAAAGGGAACCACTGACCCATAACCCCACCCACCCTTTGTCACCATATGACATTGTAAGACTGAGCCATAGTGCACTAGGACCTGACACTCAATGACCACAAGGTGTCCAGATAGTGACATACAAGTCAGCTCTTGTATAGGGAAAACCTTTAAAATATCTCGATGAGGCGATTCTAACCAGTGCTCACAATTTATATCTTGAGCAGAAATAAGAAAAATGTCACAAATTTTTCTTAAATTTTTTGTTTTCGGTGGTAAAGTTTGCAATGCATTTATGTAGGCTAATTTTTGTGATGCATTTTTGGGATCCATCTGTAAACCCATGTGATATCCCAAACAAGACACACTGAATATGGTTATAAAGAGATTTATGAGTATTTACTAGTTAGCCTGCCATTCAGTGCAGTAAACTTAACCCATAACAATTGCCGTCTGCTTTGCCCGTCTGCTGGTTACCTTGAAAGTATTTTTTTTATGCAAACAGTGTGGACCCAGATCAGGCTGCTCCTGTAGGAGCAGTCTGATCTGGGCACACACTGTTTGCCTGTATGCAAAAATATTTTCAAAAATTTTACAAAAAAAATCAGCAGACGACATAAGCAGACAACATTTTCAGATGGAGTTTTTCTCTGCGTCATTGGGTTAAAAATAGGTTGTTTGTTTGTATTGGAGTTTAACGGCACAGTCAACACTATTCAGGTCATTTTTGAGCCGGTCAGTTTACCTATCCACACTTTCCTGGGCCGGCTTTTACGTAAGCGGTTAACCAGTTCAGTGCACATTCTTCCGCCAGAAACTGACAACTGCCCTTCTTGAATCAGCAGAAGGGAGAGAATGACCATAGAAAAGATTTCATGATCAATCTCCACGAAAGAATGTTGCCGACCCTGGCAGGAATCGAACCCGCGTCCTCCTGATCACCAGTCAGACGCAAATCTGACTGAGCTACCGAGGCTGGCAAAAAAAAAAAAAATAGGTTGATGTGACAAAAAGGTGCATATCATAAAACAAACCTTGCTGAATGTGATGAGTTTGATCTTTTTGATAAACACTTTTTGTCCTTTTTGTTTGATCTTTTGCAGGCACTATTATCCTAGTTATGTCTCCCCCGAAAAATTTTTTTTCGGAGAGACATATTGTTTTTCCCCCGGGCGTCTGTCTGTCTGTCCGTCTGTCCGTCTGTCTGTCTGTCCGTCTGTCCGTCTGTCCGTCTGTCCGTCTGTCTGTCTGTCACACATTCGTGTCCGCTCTGTAACTTGAAAACCGTTAGAGCTATCTTCACGAAACTTCGTATAAATATTAATCAGCATTAGACGACGTGCAGTGCGCAAGAACCATAACTCTCGCATTTATACTTTTTGAATTATCTCCCTTGGAAGTTTGTTGGTATGTATATATGTATGGGCAAATCCTGTCCGGTCAATAACTTTCTTATTTTTTGATGGATTTTAAAATTACTCGGCAGAAATATTAACAACCATAAGACGATGTGTGGTGCGCATGAGGCAGGTCGGTACCTCAAAGGTCAAGGTCATACTTAGAGGTCAAAGGTCAAAAAAGGGGCCTTTTTTTCGTATTTGGTCAATAACTTTCTTATTTTGAGATGGATTTTAAAATTACTTGGCATAATTATTAACAACCATAAGACAATGTGTGGTGCGCATGAGGCAGGTCTGTTCCTCAAAGGTCAAGGTCATACTTAGAGGTCAAAGGTCAAAAAAGGGGCCTTTTTTTCGTATTTGGTCAATAACTTTCTAATTTTGAGATGGATATTAAAATTACTTGGCATAATTATTAACAATCATGAGACGATGTGTGGTGCACATGAGGCAGGTCGGTACCTCAAAGGTCAAGGTCATACTTAGAGGTCAAAGGTCAAAAAGTGGGCCTTTTTTTCGTATTTGGTCAATAACTTTCTTATTTTGAGATGGATTTTGAAATCACATGGCAGATATGTGAACCAATATAAGGCGATGTGTTGCGCGCAAGACCCAGGTTGGTACCTCAAAGGTCAAGGTCATACTTAGAGGTCAAAGGTAAAAAAAGGGGCCTTTTTTCGGGTTTTGTCAATAACTTGCCTATTTTTAAATAGAATTTGAAGTTACTTGGCAAACATGTTAACTATCATGGGACGATGTGTTGCATGCATGATTCAGTTTGGTACCTAAAATGTCAAGGTCATACATAGAGGTCAAAGGTAAAAAAGGGGCCTTTTTTCTTGTTTGGTCAATAACTTTCTTATTTTTAGATGGATTTTGAAATTGCTAGGCAGAAATGTTAACCACCATGAGATGATGTGTTGCACGCATGACCCAGTTTAATACCTGAAAGGTCAAGGTCATACATTGAGGTTAAAGGTAAAAAAAGGGCCTTTTTTGTGTTCTGTCAATAACTTTCTTATTATGCCCCCAACTTTGAAAAAGTTGGAGGGGCATATTGGTTCTGGTTCGTTCGTCCGTTCGTCCGTCAGTTACGCTTTTGATGCATAGCATAACTAAAGAACTGTGTATGCTAGGGTTTTGAAATTTCATATATGGATTCCTCATGGAAAATTAGCTTACGCATATTTTTTTCTCGTCCGGATTATGCCCCCTTCAAGAGTTATTGCCCTTTGAATTTTTTTTTTAATACAATCTTGTCAGCAAGATATCTCAAAAACTATTGGAGCTAGAGCCTCCAAAGTTGGTGAATATATTGATGGTGATGAGTAGATGAACTGATTAACTTTTGACAAAATTCCAATAAATACTTTGTGAGTTATGGCCCTTTGTCATTTTGGTAATTTGTGCCCATTGTAATGTATGCTAAAAGTGATGCATAGCATAACTTTAGAACCGTGTATGCTAGGGTTTTGAAATTTCTTATATGGATCCCTCATGGAAAATTAGCTGACGCGTATTTTTTTTCTCGTCCGGAATATGCCCCTTTCAAGAGTTATTGCCCTTTGAAATTTTTTTAATAAAATCTTGTCAGCAAGATATCTCAAAAACTATTGGAGCTAGAGCCTCCAAAGTTGGTGAATAGATTGTTGGTGATGAGTAAATGAATTGATTAACTTATGACAAAATTCCGAAAAATACTTAGTGAGTTATGGCCCTTTGTCATTTTGGTAATTTGTGCCCATTGTAATGTATGCTAAAAGTGATGCATAGCATAACTTTAGAACCGTGTATGCTATAGTTTTGAAATTTCATATATGCATTTCTGATGGAAAATAAGCTGACGCGTATTTTTTTTCTCGTCCGGATTATGCCCCTTTCAAGAGTTATTGCCCTTTGAAATTTTTTTTAATAAAATCTTGTCAGCAAGATATCTCAAAAACTATTGGAGCTAGAGCCTTGAAAGTTGGTGAATATATTGGTGGCGATGAGTAGATGAACTGATTAACTTTTGACTAAATTCCGAAAAATACTTTGTGAGTTATGGCCCTTTGTCATTTTGGTAATTTGTGCCCATTGTAATGTATGCTAAAAGTGATGCATAGCATAACTTTAGAACCGTGTATGCTAGGGTTTTGAAATTTCATATATGGATTCCTCATGAAAAATTAGCTGACGGGTATTTTTTTTCTCGTCCGGATTATGCCCCTTTCAAGAGTTATTGCCCTTTGAATTGTTTTTAATAAAATCTTGTCAGCAAAATATCTCAAACACTATTGGAGCTAGACCCTTGAAAGTTGTTGAGTATATTGGTGGTGATGAGTATATGAACTGATTAACTTTTGACAAAATTCCGAAAAATACTTTGCGAGTTATGGCCCTTTGTCATTTTGGTAATTTGTGCCCATTGTAATGAATGCTAAAAGTGATGCATAGCAGAACTTTAGAACTGTGTATGCTATGGTTTTGAAATTTCATATATGCATTCTTAATGGAAAATAAGCTGACGCGTATTTTTTTTCTCATCCGGATTATGCCCCTTTCAAGAGTTATTGCCCTTTGAATTTTTGTTTAATAAAATCTTGTCAGCAAGATATCTCAAAAACTATTGGAGCTAGAGGCTTGAAAGTTGGACCATGAGTCATGTGCAAGACCTAGGTCCATACCTCCAATGTCAAGGTCATACCTCAAAGGTAAAAAAAAAGGACAGTCAATAACTTCCTTAATCTTTGATGGATTATGAAATTACTTGGCAGAAATGTTAACCATCATGAGACAATGTGTTGTACCGCAAAGGTCAAGGCCATACTTAGAGGTCAAAGGTAAAAAAGTGCTTTTTTTGTTTACGGCCAATAACTTTTTTATTTTTTTATGAACATTTTTAAAGTTACTATGCAGAAATGTTCATCTTCATTATATGATGTGTTGCACACAAGACCCAGCTCAATACCTCCAATGTCAAGGTTATACTTAGCAGTCAAAAACGGGGGAGACATCTGTGTTTTTGTAGAAAAACAAATTCTAGTACAGTAGAAATGCAATGGCTCAAACTCGGATGGCTCGTTTACCATGGATGAGTCGAACCCGTTCTTGAGTCCGCATGGAATTCCTCCAAATACAATATAGGGATAACTTAGGGAGATTCTGTTCCTTTATCCTACAAATGTATGCTGTGTGTACTAATTAGAATCCCCTCGATGAGGCGATTCTAATGAGTACACACAGCATTGTGGTGATTCTAATGAGTACACACAGCATACATTTATCATATAGAACACTGAAAATATATTCCACAACTGTTATGAAACTAATATTAAGCCTCAATGGCTCGAGCCACCGCTGAGGCCATTCTAATGAGTACACACAGCATAAATTTATTATATAGAACACAGAAAAGATATTTTACAACTGGTATGGAACTAATAATAACCCTCAGTGGCTCAAACCACCACTTTCACGAACCAATTTTCATAAAAATAGCTGGATGCATGGCAAACTGTGACACTGATGAGACGACGCAAAACAGACCCCGTATTTTGCCGGATCTCATCTGGGTTTACACTGTTTGCTCAGGCATATCTGTCTGAATACATAGGGTTAAAACTTTATGTAGGCTCATCAGTACTGCCCCTGCCCATTGGGGCTTGGAGAAATAGATTGGGCTGCACGATGCTTCCACGCAGAGCTGATACCGAACGCACATGAGTACTGGTAATCCCCTTACAATGTCTAAGCCTGCCCAGGAGAATAAAATGCTGCGAGTCGGCCCAGCCATGCTTATAAACCCTATTGGTTTCATTTGGCGGCAGGGATTGAGATGTCATTTCATCTCAATATCGGGTAAAAGTCCCACAAAATTGGAAGCAATGTCTCCAAAATGACCTAAATAGTGCTGACGGGGACGTTAAACCTCAAATCAAACAAACAAACATGCTCATCAGCAACTGTACAGTCAGTTCAACTGTTTTTCGTTTTAGGGATCCCTGGGAGAAACAAGAAGGTTGCGAGCTGAAGTAACAGTGTTAGCCAATGATGATCCTTACGGTATGTTTATCATACCAGCGTCACAGAGACCTAGGATGGTGGCAGAGGCTAACACAGGTAATAAAAAGAGGATCTATAGCCCCTGCCCATCGGTGCTTGAAGAAATAGATGGAAACCGACCCGCACACGAGTACTGGTAAACCGATTAGAGGATCTAAGCCAGCCCAGGCAATGTGATGCGAGTCGGACCATCCATGCTTATAAACCCTATTGGTTTCATGGGGCGGCAGGGCTTGAGATGTCATTTCATTTCAATGTCGGGTCAAAGTCCCACAAAATTGGAAGCAAGGTCTCCAAAATTATCTTTACAGTGTTAACGGGGACGTTAAACCACAAATCAAACAAACAAACAGGAGTGTTCATATTTTATTGAATTTATTAAACAAGTCGAGGAAAAGGTATAAAATGTGCGGATTTGCCGAACATTTTATCCCTTTTCCTCAATAAGTTTGATAAATTCAATAATACATGAGCATGAATGCAAAATTCTATTTAAAACTCATTTCTTTCATGAATTTTTAACAAAAATTCTGCCATTAGTAAATGCGACATTGTTAAGGACGCCATATGTGTAATATTATGGGGCGTATCTAATTAATTTGCATATTTAATCCGCTAGTGGATTACGGAATCTGCAGAATTTGGTCTGAAGCATATGTTGCGTTTGGTAAACAGTATAGACCAAGATTGTCTGATCAGGGTCTCCACTGTCTGCTTACAGTACAGGAATTCATGGGTTGAACGAAACAGTCTTAAGGTGGCCGACCTTAATTTTTTTCTGAGATACCTGCCCTAGAGAATTTCCTTATATTATAACAAAGTATCCAGCAAGGACTTAACTTTAGATTAAAGTCATAAAAATATCATGTCACCGAGACTGGGAAAGAATGGGGGTCAATCCAAAAGTAACGCCATTTTACACATATTTTGCATTGATTGTAATGGGAAATCGCTAAAATTTCACACAAATGCGAAAATTAAAGTGACTTCTGCCCTAGAGATTTTGGACTTACTAAGTTAAATTATGTATATTCATACGGCATTCAAAAACATGAAATAAAAATGGGGGGTCACCGGCCATATAAGAGAATGAGGGCCGTTTCAAAAGTAAAAATTGCAGGCAAAATACCTTTTTTCGTGAGGATCGCCAACATTAAGATAACTGTTTTGCTAGAAATTATAACTCCACGCAAATAGATGATATTAATGCTTATTATCTGCCGCAATATGATGAAAGAATTCGGTTATAGTGTTATTTCAAGCAAAAAGGGTCGTTTCAAAAGTTATCATAACAGGCAAAACTTATTTTTTTGAAAACATCACAAAAATTATAGTTGCTTCTGAGCTAACACATGATAAGTGATGTATCTATATGTAATCCGCAAAACTATGAAATGAAAACAGTTTGACAGGTTTCCAATAACATAATGTGGGTCGTTTCAAAAGTAAACACAAACTGAAAAATATGAACATATATACATATATTTTTCAAAGTATTATAAGAATTTCTGCTATATAAGTGATATGATCACTAAGAAAGGTATTATATCTAAATATTAGTTGCAAAACCTACCAAATAAAAACAGTAGGTCGTTCATACAAAACGGGGGTCGTTATAAGAGTAAGCTTTTCATGCAAAATATCTTCTTTTTTGTTTTTTGTTTGGTCAAAATCTCTTTTTGTTAAGTCAATTGTATACTAAAACAAAGGTGTCACTCAGATAGGGCATGCATCTACATATGATTTGCCAAACAGAAGTAAAAACAATGAATAGGTATCGATAAAATTACCTAACACCTCCCATTCAAGACAACAAAGGGAAAGACACACCAACATAATACAATTTCGCCTTTCAGTGAGCAAATGGGGCACCAAACTAGCGCAAATCTTTCTCAGCCCATAACTTTGTCAGAATGGTTTGTACACCGCCTTCTGATAAGCCAGTGCATTAAGATTTCTCTTTCACTGACAGTCGCGGATCTTCTTTGACCGCTGCCTTTACAGCAGCGATGGTTGCCATGGTGATGGAGGTCTTTGGCCTACCAACATGGGCATCATCTTTGGTTGATTATTTACCAGCTTTAAAAGCTTTGACCCACCGATAAATTGTGCGCTTTGACTTTTTAAGAGGTTCATTTTAGCCACACAATTCATCAACCTATGTCAAGCCTTACACGGCATTTAATTTAGCTGCGAATTTTAGTCTTTCTGTCCATTTTACAATGTAACTCGTAAATTGGCCAGTGTATTTGACTGCATGCATTTAAATTTGATAAATCTAGGTAATTATAAAGGCAATTTGCTAGAAATAAACTGTTATGGGTGGCTATTTGAAAGGCAATTCAAATGCAATGACGCGTTATCAGAAATACCTACGATAAAACTAGGGAAACCTATTAGTGGCAAAACTTTTTGAAGGACCCTCGTACACCAACTTCTATTTAATGATTGGCTCGAAATTAGCGAAATATTCCTGAAGGCCTTTAAAGCTAGAAACAACAACAAAAAGAGAGCGAGAGAAATCATTTGTGATTTCTAGTTTCCATTCCATGCGTTTAGGATTTAACCGTGAAGCTTTTACGGTTCCAGATTTTGATGTATTTTAACCAAGATCTCTCTCACTCTTTCGCTCTCTCTCTCTCTCTTAACTATAAATGACCTTACTGTGTTTTAAATCCCCCTACTCAAATATATCATAGCCCCCGCCCATTGGGGCTTGAAGAAATAAATGGGCTGCACGATGCTTCCACGCAGAGCTGAAACCGACAGCACACGAGTACTGGTAAACCGTTTAGAGGATCCAAGCCTGCACAGATAAAGCGGTGAGAGTCGTACCGTCCATGCTTATAAACCATATTGGTTTCATTGGGCGACACGGCTTGAGATTTCATTTCATCTCAGCGTCGGATAAAGTCCCACGAAATAAGAAGAAATGTTTCCAAAATGACCTGTACAGTGTTGACGGGGACGTTAACCTCAAAACAAACAAACAATGCTCAAATATAACAAAATTTTACCACCACAAACGAGAATTTTAACTGCTTTTTTTTTCATATTTCTGCGGGCATAATTGTCAGTTCTGCTTAAACGAGTAACAGACATTAGAAGAATAATGTTTACTCCTGTAAACATCAGTTTTACTGTATAAAAGTGTAGTTTTAGGGGATTAAACTTAGATATGCTTGTTTTCGTGATGCCGAGTGCGAGCGTGATAACACAGTGGTTAGTGCACTTGCCTCTGATGCTAGTGGTCCCGGGTTTGATCCCAGGCAGCGGCGATAAAATTTCGGTGTCCGAGCACGCTCCATTGGCATTATTTGCAGGGATAATGCCACATAGTGCATCGTCCTGTGGATCGGGATGTTAACTGGGGATGTGGAGGGAGAGTTATGCCCTGTGCAGGTTAAAGACCCCTACCGTAAAATTTTTATACGATTACTGTATAGGCCTTCATCCTGCATACCAGGGGCCAGTTGTTCAAAGCATCGTTAGCTCAACAAGCTCGTTAGTGGTCATATTGTTAAGTGATCTAGCAAGTACAATATCTAAAATTTTGGTATTTTCGCTGAAAACATGTGAGCAGCTTTGCATATGCAAATGATCAAAGTTTTATTAACGATACGTTAACTAACGACGTCGTTAGTTTCGACCAACTGCCCCTGGTGTGTATGTAATGTACACCTGCGAGTATTGATCAGATGTGACCGATCGCAGTATATAAGTAGAAAGAAAGCCAAGAGACGTACTGGAGAGAGAGAGAGATGAGAGAGAGAGAGAGAGAGAGAGAGAGAGAGAGAGAGAGAGAGAGAGAGAGAGAGAGTAGAGAGAGAGAGAGAGAGAGAGAGAGAGAGAGAGAGAGACGGAGAGAGAGAGAGAGAGAGAGAGACTGCCAGCAGTTCTCGACCACAATAAAATTTAGTAGTAGACCTATGCAGACAGAATGATTCATTCTACGGGCATACTTGTCAGTTCTCAGCCAGCAAAAACAAAAACAACACCAAAAAAAAAAAAAAAAAAAAAAAAATCAGTAGCATGCGGACTTTGATTCAATCCATCGGCTGTTTATCATGACGTCATAAATATGATTACGTCACAGCAAACTAAAAGTTTACACACAGGCCGTGTGTAAACGTATATCCAAAGAACTGTCATTTAAGTGTGCTGCAAGCGTAAACAAACAGGATAGCAAATGGATTGTACTTTAAAGGAGATATAGTATGGCATTCAACATGTTGTCCTGTTGAGGGATTGACTAAGGACGTGTCACCAGTAAAAAAATTCTGATTCTGATCTGATACTTAGATCCATACACTTTACAAATTTAACTGTAACTGCCATTATGGAAAGATGACATACTTTCGGACGGGCTTTTCAATGTCAGGTAAGGTGCCTTCAGGAGCCAAAGATATCTCCGAGAAAAAGACGAATAAAAAAGGTAAACAGTTCTGCTATTGTAAATGAGCTGCCTTAATGGCTCAATTGTGACCGACACATTCGATCGTTTCTGAACTCGATTTTTTTTCTACGTTCACTTTGTCTGCTTTGACAGTGACAATAAATGATAACTGTTGGCGTATTTTATCCATGTGTGATGGAAAATACAGTCAATCGTAGAAAATTTACTTCGTTTTAGAGGTCGAAAAGAAAAAATATAAATACCACTTAAAAAGTGAATGTCGTTACAGTGCCGATTGACGGCAATGCGCAGAACGTTGCGCAACCGAAATTAAGGTCGGCCACCTTAAGCCATAAAATGTCAATCACGACAATTGTCATCTGCTTTGTCGTCTGCTGGTTACTTTTTTGCAAACAGTGTAGACCAAAATCAGACTGCTCCTCTAGGAGCAGTCTGATTTGGGTTCACACTGTTAGAGGAGCAGTCTGATTTGGGTTCACACTGTGCAAACAGTGTAGACTAAAATCAGACTGATCCTCTAGGAGCAGTCTGATTTGGGTTCACACTGTTTACCTGTAAGCAAAAATATTTTTCAAAATGTTTGCCAAAAAAATTCAGCAGACAACATAAACAGACGGCATTTTCAGATGTAGTTTTTCTCGGACTTTTAAAGGTGCATTATTGAGCTATCGGTAAAAATGCTTCCAAAAATAAAATACATATAGCCGGTATTTTTCTTTAAAACAATACAAATGAATGCATTTTATGCAAAAATGTGAACAATTATGATGACAGGTAAACGAGTTTGAGAGGGATTCCCTAACTAGGTTTCGAACACTAGTTAGATCTATTTTTAGTTCGTGACAAAAATAGAATCCCCATATATGACGTTATGCGACATTCATTTCTGGCCTTGTTTGCTTAGGCCATGCCTGAATCGGAAAAAAATATGACACTGAATACCATGCCATAAGTAACGACACTCAGAGACGATACTGTCGCCATGTATGTGTAAAGAGCGAAGGGTAGACACGAATGAAAACGACCATTTTCACAAAGTTCTGAAGCTGTATTTGGCTCCAAAAGTGTACACATGACAAAGGAGTATGAATTGAAGATAAAAACCAGAAAAAAAAATTGAGACCCAGTAGCTCAATAATGCACCTTTAAAGGTTAAGTCCCCTTTCAAGATCATTTTTCAAGCCAACTCTCAGAGACAATTGACCCAACGGTGCTGTCAATGCTTTGATTTCTCACGGTTTGATATTTAATTGCAGCTGTATTGTTGACAATAGAGCGGTTACAGGGTACATTTGGAAGTGTACAAGTCAACTATACCACGCTCCTCCCAACAGAGACTTCCCCTTACATTCCCACAACAATTCCTAGGGCAAGCACCAAGGATTACAAGATGTCATCTGGCTCTGTAGTATTCGGACCAGGTCAGAAAGTTGCTACATTTGAGATTGAGATTCTGGACGATACTGAGCCTGAAGAAGATGAAGCAGTGTATGTAATGCTGACAGGAGTAAACCTCACAAAGGTGGCTCAGAATCGGCTAGGTAAATATACACAGGATCCTGTTTTTTTAGCTCACCTGAGCACGAATTGCTCAAGGTGAGCTATTGGGATCGGTATTTGTCCGTCGTCCATCTGTGCATGTGTGCGTGCGTCCGTCCGTTTCTTGGGTGACCCTCTAGTAAAATTGTTCAAACAAATCTGCTGGGATGAAAAAGGTGGCCGCTAGAGCTCATAATAGAAAAACCTCAAATAACTTCTCCTGCTTAACCAGTGGATAGATTTCAAATTAATTTCATTACTTTAACACACCTGTGTGACATAGTGCATTTTACATATCTCCAAAATGGCAACTTTTCTGATGAAAATCCGTGAAATTTTTCTTATCAATGCTCAAAACATAGGTTGTAGGTGTTTGTTAGAACTGCCCCATTGAGAAGGTTCTAATGAGTATCCCCAGCCTATGTCTTGGAGTAGAAATAAAAAAAAAATAATGTATACCCCCATAGACCCCAGTTTTCTCTGTATGAAGTGGGGTTTAGGGGGTCTTCATTTCACGGACTTGTTCATGTGATGTCACAGGAATGTTCCTTGGGTGACCCTCTTCCAAAATTGCTCAACCTGTTGTGCTTGGATGAACAAGATGGCTAAAATTATAAAAACCTCCTTGGGTCAACCAAAATTGCTCAAACCTTCTACTCCACCATATATTACCTACAATTTCATTTGTACAATATGGATCAGGTGAGCGATCCAGGGCCATCATGGCCCTCTTGTTTGGATGTATTTTCAAAAATCCATCATTGCACGACCCGCAGAAAAAGAAACCGACTGAAGTCGGTTGATTTCTAAGAGTGCCCTAAAATCATCGTGTCATTCTGTCAGTCTGTCCGTCCGTCCGTAACCCTTTTGTGAAAATTGGTGATAGTGACTTAACCGCTTGGAATATTTAAACAATTTTGGCATACTGATAGATATCAATGAGATCTAACCAATGAGCTTGCGAAATATTACATTCCATTTGGTATAGCCTCGCCGAGGCAAAAAATGTGAAATTTTTTGAACTGCTTCTCCTCGGAAACCGTTGGGCCGATTGAAGTCAAATTTCATATGGAGCCTCTATGGGATGGGGGAGACCAAAATTTGCTCATGGGGTCCAGGTCACATGACCAAAATGGCCGCCAAGCCATATATGGTAAAAACCCTTCATAAATAGTCTTCTACAGAACCATTGGGCAGATTTCCACGAAACTTGATAAATAGCATCTGGGACGTAGGCCCATCATAAATTGCTAAAATGGTGACCCTGGGTTGACCTTGACCTTCTTTGGGTCCGTCCGTAACCCGTTTGTTAAAATTGGTGATAGTGACTTAACCGCTTGGAATATTTAAACAATTTTTGGCATACTGATAGATATCAATGAGATCTAACCAATGAACTTGCGGAATATTACATTCCATTTAGTATAGCCTCGCCGAGGTGAAACATGTGAAAATTTTCGAACTGCTTCTCCTTGGAGACCGTTGGGCCGATTGAAATCAAATTTCATATGAAGCCTCTATGGGACGGGGGAAACCAAAATTTGCTCATGGGGTCCAGGTCACATGACCAAAATGGCCGCCAAGCCATATATGGTCTGTCTGTCTGTCCGTCCGTAACCCGTTTGTGAAAATTGGTGATAGTGACTTAACCGCTTGGAATATTTAAACAATTTTTGGCATACTGATAGATATCAATGAGATCGTACAAATGAATTTGCGAAATATTACATTCCATTTAGTATAACTTCGCCGAGACGAAAATGTGAAAATTTTCGAACCGCTTCTCCTCAGAAAACGTTGGGCCGTTTGAAGTCAAATTTCATATGGAGCCTCTATGGGGTGGGGGAAACCAAAATTTGCTCATGGGGTCCAGGTCACATGACCAAAATGGCCGCCAAGCCATATATGGTAAAAACCCTTCAAAAATAGTCTTCTCCATAACCACTGGGCAGATTTCCACGAAACTTGATAAATAGCATCTGGGACTTAGGCCCATCATAAATTGCTAAAATGGTGATCCTGGGTTGACCTTGACCTTCTTTGTGCCTAGGTCAAACTTTTACACATATGCTTTTGTATTGGAAAAGTGAGAATGCATTTTATCCTGCAAACGATTCAGAATACAGTACTAAAGTATAAGATATATTTACGATAAGGCGCATTTATTGGGGGAACCGTTTTAGGTCCAGGTCACATGACCAAAATGGCCGTCATACCCATATATGGTAACACTCATAAAGCTAAAAGCATCTGGCGGGTCGTGCACTTCAGCTGAAGCACTGGTTAAGAATAGTGATGGACATGCATCTTCTGGCAGCTTTAAAGTTTGGTTAACTTCATTTGCAAAAAAAAGTCCTTAAAGCTGTTAGTTTTTTTTTTGTACAACACTATTGTTATAGCACAACTTTGTATATAACATGGATTAGACAGGTATTCCAAAAATGTTATATTGAAACAGAAATGCAGAGGTTGCGCAGAAAAATGGTAAAAATTATACAGAAAAATGACCATAAATGGTCATTTTTCTGTATAATTTTTACCATTTTTGTCATTTCTTCATTTTTATCAAACCTGCTTGTAGTCCTCCAAACTTGACCGGTGCATCTGTCTTTCTGCCCATTTGTTTGTATGTTAGTTCTTTCTATCCTTTTGGGGATGGTTGGGTGAGGCAAAGATGCCGTGTATCTTGCATCACTGGGGCATCCAAATGATATTGGCTTACAGTTCGGTAAGGCCTGCTCTCCTTGCAGCAGGTAAGCAGCAGGTAAGGGTTGAGGGGGGTGGGGTGGGTATTGTTGTTATTCAACTGTGTCGCATGATTTCAGTTTTTATCATGGACTCGGAAGCAGAATGGAAAACAGTATGAGTGTTCATGTATTATTGAATTTCATGTATTATTGAAATTATTAAATGAGTTGAGGAAAAGGGATAAAATGCGAGGCTATTCCAAGCATTTTATCCATTTTCCTCGACAAGTTTAATAAATTCAATAATACATGGACACGAAGGCGAGATTCTTTTTTCATTTGACATTAAAAACGCATTTATTTCACGATTTGTTGACAAAAATATCAACATTCCATCATTAGTGAATGTGACGTCGTGTACATGTAATGTTACGGGGTGTATCTAACTAATTTGCATATTCAATCCACTAGTGGATTATCAAATTTATTACATGGCGTTATTACACACTCAGACGTGACGTCATATGATAAATCTATCTTCAGTATGGTGAGTGGTATTTTGTAACTGTGTGTTAGAGTTTTATGTCCCACCAACAGCTGAGGTCATACGGAGATTGGACCTCAGTTTAACCCATTGTATACTGGTGGACTCTTCCATTGCTATATGTTGGACAAGTCCATTTGTCATATAAGGGGTGTGAGGCCTTTTTTTTGTTTTTATTCTATTTTTGATGGAAAATTCTGTTAGCAAATAGTGCAGGCCCTGATCAGACGCCGCATGGGCCTGCACTATCTGGCAAGGTACCCCTTTAGGGGTTTCCCGCATGCTATGGGTTAAAGACATGTCCGAAATTCTGGAGAAGCCCGGGATCAAACCTATGTCCACTGGTTTATGAGGCGAGTAGCATAACCACTACACCACGGAGGCTTCTATATTTTTTAACTGTTTTACTTGAACAGTGAAAACGTCACCACGTCTGGGTTCTCTGCCAGAGAGGTTTGGTCAGGTGATTATAGGCTACAATGACAATGCTAATGGTGAGATAGTGCTATCCCCAGTGACCCCAGACAACCAACAGGTGCGGGTACAGGAGTCAACTACAGAACCTTTCCTTAATGTCACAAGATATGGAGGCGCTTTTGGAGAGGTATGGTTTTCATTTTGCTGTTTTGTTTGTTTGTATTGGAGTTTAACGGCCCAGTCGACACTCTTTAGGTCATTTTTGAGCCAGTCAGTTTACCTAGCCACACTTTTCCTGGGCAGGCTTCTACGTAAGTGGTTAACCAGTACAGTGCACATTCTTTTGCCAGAAACTGACAACTGCCCTTCTTGAATCAGCGGAAGGGAGAGAATGACCGTAGAAAAGATTTCATATCAATCTCCACGAAAGAATGTTACCGACCCTGGAAGGTATGGAACCCACGTCCTCCTGATCACCAGTCAGATACGCATCCGAATGAGCAACCGAGGCCGGCTCATTATACTGTAAGTCTCCTAACAGGCAAAGGGTGAAACAAACTAAAGATTATACAGTGAAACTTCGATAACTCGAATACGGATAATTTGTTTACTATGGCTAATTTGAACTCACTCTTGGATCCCTAGAGAATTGTTCTTATAGCTCTATATATCAATCAGGTTAAGGTAAATTTGTGGAGTCTTTTTTGTTTTTTTTTTTGGTTTGGGTTTTACGGCCCTTTCAAGATTATTTCACTCATATCGAGCCGATTGTTAATCATAGGTGGGCGAAAACCGGAGTACCCGGAGAAAAACCACCTGACCTTCCGTTGCAGAAGTTGGCGTCTCACACGTGACCCCAGCGAGGCTCGAACCCACGGCGGTGAGAGACCTAATGACTAAGAGTCAGCGCTCTTATCCATTAGGCCACGGAGGCCCCTTTGTGGAGGTTTGTTAGATTTTAACTTGAAAAAGTATGTTGTATGAACTCATTAGAATCACCTCTGAATAGATTTTTTCTATCTTCACCACAATCGATATGTTAAATTCCTATATTAAAACCACCTTTGGAACTGTTCAAAAGTGGTCTTTAAGACCACTTTTGAACAGCCCCAAAGGTGGTCCCTGACCAGAGGACCCTATGGACAGTAATCAAAAAGAAGGATTAAGTGCAGCTTTCAAAATAAGCTTTTTAAAGTGGAATTAGTCTTTATTTTAGGTGGTCTTAATAGCAGAATTTCCCTTTGAAAAGAGTACTTTAACCCTTGAGTTGCCAATCACAACAATTATTTTCTGCTCTATTTGTCTTGCTTGCTACTTTAAAATCATTGCAAACAGTGTGGAACCTGATCAGACTGCTCCAGATCCACACTTTTTGCCTGTATGCAAAAATATATTTGAAATGTTTGCAAGAAGATGCAGCATACGACATGAATGGACAGATGCAGTTTTTCTCGAAGTAATATTGGTTAATAGAAGTTTCGAGATTGGGACCATAGATGTGTAAAATTTATGTTGCCAAGTACTTGCAGTCAGTAAGTATACTGGGCGCTTTCAGATACTTTTTCTAAAGGAGCAAAATGTTCAGCTTTATATATGGCAGTTTTTATCAGTTTGACTGTCACTTCAAGTTGATAAGTCTTGAATTTACAGATAGTCAGTCAGAATATAAGAAACTTATATGGGTTTGAGGGGTGAATGGAAAAATCTGAGAGATGCCGGACAGTGATCCCGAGGGACCGATTTTTCTATCCGCCCCTCACACCCATATAGGATTCTTTTTCTTGCATAACTTCCATATCTTAGCGCGAATTTTTAATGCTGCTGTTACTTCAGTTACCGACGTCCACCATATTATGATGACACTGCAGGAATGTTTTAGTGATGTCACGTAATGTGCTGTGATGACAATCTTAACAACAGCGCATACGAGGTCATAATCAACCAGTGCATTTATCAAACACGCGATTATATTCGACTTTGTGTCGGAACACCAGGGTCAGAACATAAATTTCTATCCCAGGGTAAAATCATGGATTTCTTTGTCTCGTGTGCAAGAATAACTTTTCTTAAAACAACTCTGTCATATTCTACAATAGGTTACAGTACTATTTAAAGTAGAAGATGGAACGGCCATTTCCGGTCTTGACTTTCTGGTGACCTCTAATGAAGTGACCTTGAAGAGAGGTGAATCATCAGCTGCATTACCAATAAAGATTATCGATGACGTTCTACCAGAATTTTCTGAGACATTCACCGTTTCCCTGGATCGGGTGTCAGGAGGTGGGGTACTGGGAACCATCACAGAAGCTACAGTCATCATTGACGTATCTGATGATCCTAATGGAGCATTCGGTATGTTGGAACTACTTTTCACCTATAAAATGCCAATCACGACAATTGTCGTCTGCCGGTTACTTTAAAAGTCATTTTTGCAAACAGTGTGGGCCCAGACCAGACTGCTCCTCTAGGAGCAGTCTGATCTGGGTCCACACTGTTTGCCTGTGTGCAAAAATATTTTTAAGAAGTTTGCAGAAAGATTCAGCAGATAACATAAGCAGAAGACATTTTGACATGTAGTTTTTCTTGGCATCTTAATGGTTAAGTTCTGTTTGCTCAATAAATTATTAGTAGTTTTGGTTCTTGACGGGGAACATGGGTTCACATTCCAGGCCAGAGAGAGCCATTTTATTTGCCTGAGCCATTCGGTCCATGTATGTTTTTCACAGAGCTTTTTCACAATATTTTATATATTGTTGCTCGGCCCCCGCCCATTTGGGCTTGAAGAAATAGATGGGCTGCATGATGCTTCCACGCAGAGCTGAAACCGACCGCACACGAGTACTGGTAAACCGCTTAGCAAATCTAAGTTTTCCCAGTCAAAGCGGTGTGAGTCGGACCGTCCATGCGTATAAACCCTATTCGTTTCATTAGGCGACAGGACTTGAGATGTCCTTTCGTCTCAGTGTCAGGTAAAAGTCCCACAAAATTGGAAGCGTCGTCTCCAAAATGACCTTTACAGTGTTGACGGGGACGTTAGACCTCAAATCAAACAAACAAATATATTGTTGCTATGTTTTCTTTTGAAGCGGACCTCAAGAGAAGTAAATGTTTACATATGACTTCAATAAATGTGCCCTCCTGCTTGCACTACATTGATCACAGTGCTGAGTCTCATGTTAGAATAAGGATTAAACCCTTGTCCTGCTGAATATTTATATATGCCACACCCACTACCGATTATCAACCAATCAGATTACTTGATGCAAATTATTGCAACAAATTCATAATCTGAATGGCAAACAATGTAGATCCTGATCAGATGGCTTCGTCAGAAGCCATCTGATCTGGATCTACATTGTTTCAAAGAAATGGCATATCCGGGATTAGAAGGACAAGGGTTAATAATGGAAAACAATGAAATTTGTTTGTTTGATTTGAGGTTTAGTGTCCCCATCAACACTGTATAGGTCATTTTGGAGACATTGTTTCCAATTTTGCGGGACTTTACCCGACACTGAGATTAAATAACATCTCAAGCCCGGCTGCCCAATGAAACCAATAGGGTTTATTTGCATGGAAGGTCCAATTCGCACCACTTTCCCTGGGCATGCTAAGAACTAAGTGGTTTACCACTACTAATGTGCGGATGGTTTCAACTCTGGGTGGAAGCATCATGCAGCCCATTTATTTCTTCAAGCCCTGAAAACAATGAAATAAAGAACCAAATGAATTAAAAGCAATAAAATTGTATTCATGAGCTGAAAATGATTTGGTGCATGAAATTATTTTTCTTTTTTTTCCCATAAACTGTGCAGTAAATCCAAGAAGAAGGACATTGTAATTCAGTGAAGACGAGCGTGAGAGGGCAATATTTTGCTCATGGGTTATTTGGACAATAATTTAATTACCTTTGAGCTGTCCAATAAAAAGCTTCCAAATTTCTTTGCAGTATACTGTTAGGCTTGTATGGCCTTTTTCAAGGATATTTGCTTTTTGCTTAGTATTGACCAAGGACAATTTCATGTAACGATAAATTAGGGATATGTAGATAGATTGACAAATACAATACCTTAATGATCCTAAATGATGCTGACAGACTCAGCAAACACACCTGCCTCAGCAAACAGTGCAGACCCAGATCTAGGCTGAAAAGTTCTGAGCCTGACCAAGAAGCAGGCATCGATAAGCCATGAAATTTTGTATTCATTAAATCCAAACCTTTATTACTTGATTTGACTCAAATGAGTTCAAGTTTACCCGCAATAACGTAGAAATTCTAGACTTTGAAAATTTATACTAGCACGTTTTTGAGAAAATGGACAAAATCAGGCATCGTGGTGTCATCAAGTACCTCCATAAAAAGGGGTTAGCTCCTAAGGACATTCATGCCAATATGGTTGCTACATTAGGGGATGATGCTCCTTCGTATGCAACCGTGAAAAGGTGGGCAGCAAATTTTAATATGGGCAAGGACAGCCTTGAAGATGATGACTGATGTGGACGACCCACAACGGCAAAAACTGAGGAAACCATCAGCCAAGTGCACAGGGCCGTGATGGATGACAGGCGTTTAACTGTGAATCAGTTAGCTAACACTGTTGGCATCTCCCGTGAACGAGTAGAGAACATTCTACACAGTGAATTAGGAATGTCGAAGGTTTCCGCCAGATGGGTGCCACGGCTTTGGACGCCTGACCAAAAGTTGACCAGCCTGAACCTGTCACAAGCCAACTTGGCTATTTTTGAAACAGACCAAGATGTTTTCTTGACCGTTTTGTCACTCAGGATGAGTGTTGGGTTCATCACTTTGAGCCAGAGACCAAAAGACAATCCATGCAATGGAAGCACCCTGGCTCACCCCCTCCAAAGAAGGCAAAGGTCATCTCCTCTGCAGGGAAGGTGATGGCATCAGTGTTCTGGGATGCCAAGGGTATAATATTCATAGATTACCTTCAAAAGGGCAGAACAATTAATGGGGAGTATTATGCAGATCTGCTAAAACAATTGCAAAAAGCAATTAAGGCTAAACAACCCGGAAAATTGACAAAAGGGGTCTTGTTCCATCAGGACAATGCACCTGCTCATTAATCTGTTGTCGCAATGGCTGCTGTGCATGACTGTGGCTTCACACTTGTCGATCACCCTCCGTATTCACCTGATCTAGCTCCATCAGATTATTTCCTGTTTCCAAACATGAAAAAGCACTTGGCTGGGCAGCATTATCGGTCAGACGAGAAGGTGATAGCTGCTGTGGAGGAGTTTTTCAGGGACCAAGATGAGACCTTCTATACCACTGGGATCCAAGGACTCCAGCATCACTGGAGGAAGTGTGTGGACAGGAAGGAAGACTATGTTGAAAAATAAGGCACTTTCAGCATGGACAAACCATTGGATCTTGGCCAGGCTCAGAACTTTTCAGCCTACCCTCGTACACTGTTTGCAATTTCGTTAGCACTTTTTGTACTCCTTGTTGCATTATGCAGCATCTCATCTGAGATAACATTGTTTCCTCAGACCTATTTGTCCCTGTCCAAATATATACAGTAAATTTGGTAATTGGTAATTAGAAATGAAGTCTAACTTGCACATTTTGGGTCAATCTTTTCTCAGTTGACCCTAAGTTACCAAGCACAGCAGCTTTTCATTGTTGATGTCCACATGCCTATCACTGATTTGTAGGAAATCCAGGTAATGGTTATATATAGAAAAAAGCCAGTCTATTCTTATTGCTGTGAGGTCAGATTGTTGTATAAGATCTAAAGAATCTGGACTGGAATTGTGTGCAGTTCAGAAGCTGCATTATGCAGTGTCTGAGTAGGGTCTTCATTTTATTATGACCCTCCGAGAATCTTTGATTTAGGGGGCATATAGTATTTGCCCTGTCTGTCTGTCTGTTTGTCTGTCCATCACAAAGATCTGTTTGTTTGTCTGTCCGTCACAAAAACTTCAGCCTTGATCATAACTTTAAAAGTATTTGACCTAGTCCCATGAAACTTCACACACTTATTTACCATCACAAGGGCTACATTTTGACCAAGGGCCATAACTCTGTTGTCATTTTTGGCTAAATTAACTCCCCTTGAAATTTTGCAAAAACTCAGAAATTTGCTCACACAGGGGGCATTGGTCACCTATAGTGACAGCTCTTGTTTGATTTGAGGTTTAAAGTCCCAATCAACACTGTATACATCATTTTGCAGACCTTGCTTCCATGCTTCGAATTTTGTGGGCTTTTACCCGACATTGAGATGAAATGACATCGCAAACCAATGGGGTTTAAAAGCATGGATGGTCGGACTCGCACCGCTTTGCCTGGGCAGGCTTCAATTCTCCAAGCGGTTTAGCAGTAATCATGTGCAGTTGGTTTCAGCTCTGCCTGGAAGTATCATGCAGCCCATTCATTTCTTCAAGCCCTGTTGGGCAAGGACCGCTGATGAGGGCCTACTCTGTTTGCTTACAATACAGGAATTTAATGGCTAAGTGAAACATTCTAAATCCCCCCACCCCCCACAATCCCACCAGTGCTTTCAGTGCTTTGATTTCTTTGTTTATCACTCTCTAGGCTAATTCAGCAGACGACAAATTGTTGATATGCTTCTTATTTTTCCCAGAAAACAGGACTTGACATGTCATGCAAATTGTCTCCATAGGAGACAATTTGCATGAGATGCCAATTCGCGTTTTCTAGGAATATTAAAAAAATATTTCTTAATGCCGTCTGCTGTGAAAAAATACCCAGCATGCAGAGCGTTAAATTCCACTTCAGGCTTTACTGTTGATGGTATGACTGTGGAGGAGCCCCCGGACGATTTTACTGTCACCGTTGATGTTACTATAGAGCGTACTGGAGGCAGTATGGGAGTGGTCACTCTCGACTGGATAGCTATGCTAGATGGTAAGTTCTTTTCAACTTCAATCTTTTGAACACCTTTGGGTACTGTGACAAGTTGTTTGAGATAGGGCTAGTTTGAGTTTGTGAAGGGTTATTTTAGCACCAGAACAGGAGGCACGGTGGGGATGATTTAAGAATAGATATATCTTTTCAGTCTTCTGTAAACTAAAGCTACGCTGTGTGTACTCATTAGAATCATGTCATCATCACTTGAACAAGTATGTGAAATAAATACCCCACTAAACCCAACTTTATATAGAGAAAACTGGGATTTACGGGGGTAAACATTGTTTGCCTCATTTCTGCTCCAAGACATAGGTTGTGGGTACTCGTTAGTATTGCCTCAATGAGGCGGTTCTAACGAGCACCCAAAACCTATGTTTGGAGTATAATTAAGAAAAATATAACACATTTTCATCAGAAAAATTACCTTTTTGTAGTTTGAAAAAATGCACTATATCGCACGGATGTGTTATCGTAATGTGGAGAAGGTATGTTTCTTGAACTCATTAGAATCACCTCAATGAGGCAATGCTTATGACTACACACAACATACATCGAAAATGTTTATTGTGTGTACCCGTTAAAACCACTTCAATGAGGCAATTCTAATGAGTACGCACAACATACATCATAGAGAATGTATATTATGTGTACTAATTAAAATCACTTCAGTGAGGCATTCTAATGAGTATGCACAACATACATCATCGAGAATGTATATTATGTGCACTCATTAAAATCACTTCTATGAGGCATTTCTAATGAGTATGCACAACATACATCATCGAGAATGTATATTATGTGCACTCATTAAAATCACTTCAGTGAGGCATTCTAATGTGCATGCACAACATACATCATAGAGAATGTATATTATGTGTGCTCATTAAAATCACTTCAGTGAGGCATTCTAATGTGCATGCACAACATACATCATCGAGAATGTTTGTTGTGTGTACTCATTAGAATTGTGTCAATGAGGTGATTCTAATGAGTACACACAACATACATCATTGAGAATGTATGTTGTGTGTACTCATTATAATCACCTCAATGAGGCAGTGCTTATGACTACACACGACATGAGAATGTATGTTGTATGTACTCATTAGAATTGCCTCAATGAGGAGGCAGTGCTTATGACAATACACAATATAAATTGAGAATGCACATTGAGAATGTATGTTATTTTATGTACTCATTAGAATCACTTCAATGGGGCAATTCTAATGAGTACACACAACATACATCATGGAGAATGTATGTTGTATGTATTCATTAGAATCACCTCAATGAGGAGGCAATGCTTATGACTACACAAAACATATACATGTACTGAGAATGTATGTTGTGTATACTCATTAGAATCACCTCAATGAGACGATTTTAATGAGTACACAAAACATACATTGAGAATCTATGTTGTATGTTTTCATTAGAATCACCTCAATGAGGAGGATGTACATTGAGAATGTAATGTTGTATGTTCTCATTAAATAACTTCAGTTAGACCATTCTAATGAGTACACACAACATACATTGAGAATGTATGTTGTATGTATGCATTAAAATCACTACAGTGAGGCAATTCTAATGAGTACACCCAACATACATTCCACGAAAAATTAGAAATATCTCCCCAAATATACCTGGAGTTACAAGATGGGCCCCGTCAAGCGATTTTGGTACTTATCGCCTATGCGAGCAGCGAAGGTTCAGGCGAGCCTGCGTATCTGCGCAGTCTCGCCAGAACCTTCGCTGCTCGCTCATACAAGCAGTGAATCAAGAGGAACCTTCTGACAGAAAGCCATATCCCTGGCCCCTCTGAATGGCTGGGCATGCGCAGTTAAAATTTGTCATGACGGAATGCTCGAAGACACAATTTTCCTTGGTGGGGCTCAGATAGTTTTTAGGGACTTGTGATTTAGTTTGAATTATCCATAGTAAATGAATCATTAGTGTCTGCACTGTATTAGACTGGATGGCACATACCTTTATACACTTCCAGTTTAAATGACTATAATTATGAGACAACACATGAAATAAGGGCTTAGAGTATTCTCTTGATTCCTAAGTATTGGGATGGACAAGCCTAAGCAAACAGTGCAGACCCAGATCAGACTGCTGCAGAAGAAGCAGTCTGACAGGGTCTACATTGTTTGCCATTCCTTCTCCACTTCTTTGATTCCTTGCTGGATCGCAAAAACAAACTTCTTAAATTTTTTGGAGAATTTCAGCAAGTCCTTAAGTTGTCCGAATTTATAGGATACAGTTAGTAGTGCTAGATGCAAGAAGCTACCTCAAGGCCTCTTCTACATGTCTGTGAGCAACAAAGACACTGACCAGACTCCGCTTATGTGCAGGCTCTCCTTAGCCTTGGATGCTTGCCTATTTGATACTGAAAAAATCCTAAAAATTTGGACAACTTGAGGACTCACCTCTGTGGTTCTTTGATTATTTGTGTTCACGGAGATGTTGCACTGATGAGTTAGGAGGCCTTCATGCGGACTGAACAAATTATTTATCTAAATCTCGACGGAAGTAAGGGTGAGGATTGTGGCCACGTAAAATCGATTTAAGCCCCCCAGTGGAAATCTTTCCACTGACCGTTCCAAGGCGGTTCTTCTGTGGCGATTTTATTTATGTTGTTGTTTGTTACTTACTGTGTGTATCATTTGTGTCTTTTTATTTTGGATGGCCATTTGGCCATTTTGTGGGAAAGTAACTGTCCTTATGGCCTTCCTTTGTTTAGGTTTCCATTATGGTCTGGTCGCTTAATGTTTGTGTTTCTTTCCCTTTGGTGTCTTTGATGGGTGGAGTAAGTTAATTGTATCTATTCCTGATCTTTGTTTTACTTCTACCTTGCTGTAAGTCTCGTAAAATTTTAACAAATTTGTTTCACAATCTAGCAAGGAGTCCAAAAGGTGCAGACGGAATGGCAAACAGTTTATTGCACAAATATATGTTAAAACAACCACTGAAGTTATATTAAGTGGCATCTCAAGCACAGGCATTCATTTGAAACAAAATTAATGCAAGCCTTGTAAAAACAGGTAGAATCTCAAATATTCAAAGAGCTCCTTGAATATTTGAGATTCTAGCCATTTTTCAAGTTTTGTACATGTATTTATCATATGACATCGCGTCTGAGAGTGTAATAACGCCATGTAATATTTCCGATAATCCACTTGTGGATTTAATATGCAAATTAGTTGGATACGCTCCGTAACGTTACACGTACGACATCCTTAACGACGTCGCGTTTACTAATGACGAAATATTGACATTTTTGTCAACAAATCATGAATAAAATGCGTTTTTAATGTCGTATGATAAAAAGAATCTTGCATTCGTGCTTATGTTCTATTGAATTTATTAAGCTTGTTAAGGAAAAGGCATAAAATGCTAGGCAAAGCCTTGCATTTTATTCCTTTTCCTCAACTCTTTTAATAAATTCAATAATACATGAACAGTCATGTAAGATCCATTATTTATTTCACATGCAACTTCAGATGCTTGGGCCTGAGGGGAGTGAATCAGAACCACAGTTGAAGAGCAGGGGCCAGTTGTTCAAAACTAACGACATTGTTAGTTAACATATCGTTAAAACTTGATCATTAATATGGCAAGTATGCTAAAATTTTTGCTGAAAAAATGTGAGCAGCTTTTGCGGATGCAAAAGCTGCTCACATTTTTTTCAGCAAAAATGCCAAATTTTTCGATATTCTTCTTGCTAGAACAGTTGACAATTTGACCACTAACGAGCTCGTTAAGCTAACGGTGCTTTGAGCAACTGGCCCCTGAACATTATAAGTTATTTTGATTCTTGATGGGGGAACATGGGATCATATTCCCCTCCTGAGAGCTATATTTGCCCCAAGGGTAAATATAGCTCTCGGGTGGGGAATATGATCCCACGTTCCCCATCAAGAGAAGAAGCCTCCGTGGTTTAGTGGTTTAGTACTCGCCTTGTAAACCAGGGGTCGCAGGATCGATCCCGGGCTCCTCCAGACTTTTGGATGAGTCTTTAAACTGAGGTCCCGTCTCCGTATGACCTTAGCTGTTTGTGGGATGTAAAACTCTAACACTCACTCCCCATCAAGAATAAAAAATATCAAAATAATGAATTTGTTATACTGTAAAGCTTTTTGACGACATTTTGATCATTGTTGCAGAGTTTTCCAAAATATATTTTGTAGCGGATGTCTTCAGAAGTACATGTTTACATGTGACGTCTTCAAACGCGCCCTACTGCATGAACTATGTTGATCATGGTGCTCAGTGGGAAATTAAAGTGTTGATCGAATGAAAATCAATCCAAAAATTTTATTTATTTGTTTATTTGCTGGAAATTATTGTGATGCATGATATTTATTATCAACTGTGGTAAATCTAAGACGGCGGACATCGCAGTGCAGCAAAGGCAAGTGGGGTGTATATCATCACGTGATGAAGTCCGTTATATAGAGAAAACTGGGGTTTATGGGGGTAAACATTATTTTTCTTATTTCAACTCCAAAAAAATAGGTTGTGGGTACTCAGTGAGGCAATTCTAACGAGTACCCACCACCTATGTTAGCAGTAGTAATAAGAAAAATATCACAGATTTTCATCAGAAAAGTAGCCATTATGGAGATATCAAAATGCACAATGTCGCACGGGTGTGTTTTCGTAATGTATATTTTTGCACACGAGTATATAGAAAATAATTTCCCTTGCCAATAATTCCAATCAAAAGCCTGGGAATTTCTTTGCAGTATAACTATTGTCATTAGCCTGTGACATCTCTGGATGTAAACAAAACTGAAAGAGTTTCTGTGACCTATTGGGAAAGAGCTCTGACTCTAAATTATTAGGTCTCTTTTAAACTGCTTAGAAGGACTAAGCCTGCCCGGGCAAAGTCGTTCAATTCACATAATTCCATTGGTTGCATTTGGGGGCAGGTCTTGAGATATTATTTCATCTCAGTGTCAGGTAAAAGTCACATGTAATTGGAATCAAGGTCTCCAAAATGACCTAAATAGTGTTGACAGATATGTTAAACCTCAATTTAAAAAACATTAGGTCTCTCACTGTTGTAGATTCAAGCCTCGCCCGGGTCACGTATGATGCAAAGTTCTGTAACTGAAGATTGGACGAGTTTTTCTCTGAATACTTCAGTTCTTGCCAACCCGATTATCAATTGGCTCGAAATTAGTGAAATAATCTTGAGAGGGATATAAAACCAAATAAATAAATAAATATATAAATACCATAATGATCCTAAGTATTGGGACAGACAGGCCGAAAGCAAACAGTGCAGACCCAGATCAGACTGCTCCTTCAGGAGCAATCTGATCAGGGTCTACACTGTCTGCCATTCATATGTACATGTTGGACTCCTTGCTGGATTGTAAAATAAATTCGTTAAAATTTTAGGGGAATTACAGCAAGTCTTCAGGGTGTCCGAAATTTCAGGATTTTTACAGTAAATACCTATTCTTCTATAAATATTTATGGATTTTGAGCTTTTGATATCACAAGACTGGCCTTGCTTTGTTTACGTTATGTTGAGCGACGTAAGGTTATCGCCCTGAACGTAGCGTTTTAGGGTTCTATGATGACGTCAGATAGTTACTGTGAAACAACTTAATTGTAAACAACATTGTGAACTGGCCACCATGTTGGTTGGCCGGTGACATTTGAAGAGTTTATTCGGAGTTTATATGGAGCTTTGGGGCTTTTTCGTCAAAATTTGCTGTCGGAATCGTAAGTCATGCCAGAACAACGATCATCCATGGTTATTTCATTGCATTAACATTTGCCAGATCCCTCGGTAGACATTTGAACAGTCGGCCTGGCGGCCTCATTTTCAAACAGCTTCCTCGGGACCCGGCGAATGTTAATGCATGAAAAACCATGGTTGATCCCTATAATAAATTAAACTAATAGCTATTACATTGCAGGTGCTGTAGCTCTTGAGGACATCACTCCATCTTCTGGGTCAGTGTATTTTGTAAGCAATGAAGCGAGTCGCCAGATCCTGATCACAGTTCTACCTGATAGTGTGCCGGAAGGAAATGAGGTAGGAATTATGTATAAGAATCTTACATCATGTCAGGTCAAAAAGTAGGCCAGTAGGTCAAATCATAGGTCAAATCATAGAAAAACCTTGTGAATACTCTAGAGGCCATAGTTTTGGTCCAATCATCATAAATCTTTTTCAGAATGATCATCTTGACAGTATATGGGTCAAGTTCGAATATGGGTCATGTGGAATCAAAAAGTAGATCAGTAGGGCATTTAGTCGTATTTACTGAACTGTTTGAGATAGTGTCCTCATATTTGGCATTAGGTTCCTTGTGACAAGGGCTTCCCACAGATACAAAAAAGTGACCTTGACCTGTGACCTACTTTATCATAAGTTTTGAACCATTTGAGATAGAGCCTTCATATTTGGCATGTATATTCCTTGTGACAAGGTCTTTCCACCCATACAAAAATTTTGACCTGTGACCTTGACCTTTGACCTACTTTGTCATAACTTTTGAAGCATTTGAGATAGAGCCTTCAAATTTGGCATGTAGGTTCCTTGTGACAAGGACTTCCCAACTACATAAAAATTTTGACCTGTGACCTTTGACCTACCGTAAAAATTCGGCTATAAGACGAGGATTTTTCCCTCCAAAATGAGCCCGAAAAATTGACCCCGTCTTATAGCCGAGGTCATGGACTGCATGCTTTTTTCCGGCAATGTCCGGCGAAGACCAGACATACGGAAAATGCCGATCGATGATTTTTGAATTGATATAAATCGCCGCCCACAAACCGACGCAACCATTTTTCTGCACGCGATCGGTAAATGACGTCATCCGACGCCAGCACCCCAACACGTGTTTAATGTCATTGTGTGTATCTCGTTCATAAAAAAAACGTTAGGAACCGGTAAAAAATATTTTCTCGATAGCTAAACGGTTGTGAATAGAGGTGGATAGAAAACCAGCGCTTTGCACAGCTCCCGCATTATCCCCAGAAGCTCCGTGTCAATAACCAACAACAGCGTTCGACTTTTCTCGCCCAGCGTCTGCTATTTGGCGCCAAAACATAACCATTCATGAGATCGTAGAATAGTCCATTTTTTGTAATGCAAACTTCTACCGTTAGATGTAGCTAATTGTCTGAGGAGCGATTAAATCATTTTCACATTGATTGTGGATTAAATTTTATGATTGGAGGATAAAAGCAAATACGAGACATAACTTGACCATATTTTCACACCTTATCGACACGCACCGCAGGGTGGCAATTATATGACAGGGATTAACAATAGTGTCATACTTGAACCGTAATAAATACACAGATGGTTTGTCTGCATTAATTATTGCGATTTACTTACTGGTCTATTTTTACCGGATTTAAGGACTCAGACTGACAGTTGTAGACGATTTTTTTTGCACTTGCCCTGCGCGATTTCGGTCTTGTCTTGGGCAGCCGGGAAATGGATTTGGCAGCCCTGTCGTCTATTAAATAGAAGTCTTAGCCAGCAAAGCATGTACCGGACCAACTTCGGGCCGACAGCGATACGACCTATCGGCCCGACGTTTCCCCCTTTTCCAGACGCTTAATAGACCTACCGATTCAGATTCAGTAAGAGTTGTCTCTCTTTGTAACTCTCACAAACGAAGACATTATGTCAACAGACATAAACAAAGCCATGTGAGGGGTAAGTAGAGGGGTTTTCTGACGAAAAAAGGCCGATTTCTCACATCTAAACGGCATCAAGCGGTAGCAGATAGGCCCCGACAGATATGGCAAAAATTTGACCCGTCTTATAAAAGAGTATAAGCAAAATCCCACATAAGAAGAACTGAAAAAGGGGTCCCGTCTTATAGCCGAATCGCCTTATAGCCGAATTTTTACGGTACAAGGGCTTCCTAGTCATACAAAAAATGACCTGTGACCTTGGCCTTGACATGTGACCTACTTTAACATAACTTTTGAACCATTTGTGATAAAGCCTTCATATTTGGCATGTATGTTCCTTGTGACAAGGACTTCCCACTCATATAAAAATTTTGACCTGTGACCTTTGAACTACTTTGTCATAACTTTTGAACCATTTTAGACAGAGCCTTCATATTTGGCATGTAGGTTCCTTGTGACAAGGGCTTCCCACTCATGCAGAATATTTTTACCTGTGACCTTGACCTGTGACCTACTTAATCTTAACTTTTGAACTGTTTGAGATAAATCCTTCATATTTGGCCATATGTTCCTTGTGACAAGGGCTTGTACAAAAATGTTAACCATTGACCTTGTCCTTTGACTTACTTGTTCATAATGTTTAAACCATTTGACATAAAGACTTCATATGAGGCATGTAAGTTACTTGAGACAAGGGCTTCCCACCAATACAAAATTTTGACCTGTGTCCTTGACCTTTGCCATACTTTGTCATAACTGTACATACTCTCACTTTCACAATCGATTACCAAATTCATTTATGGCAGCAGCAGTGTCATCCCTACACATATTGATATCAATGTTAGAAGGAAATCGGTATTTCTGACCTTTTGAAATTTTATTTTGTATCCTAGAATCAGGAATTATTTTTAAATTCCCATTAACTATATGGTCAGCTGCTTGATACCAATACAGTGAGTCTTTACAATCTCAGGTATTGGGACTGTTAGAATCAATATCAAGATCTGAAACTAGTTTTTGAAATTAAAAATGATATATCAAACAGGTTTGTTGTACTTAGAGTAAATTATGGGTGTTTCCGTATTTTGAAAATAAGCAGAAATGGATGAAATCACTGAACTGTCCTGGAAGATACTAGGCAAATCATTAAAATCCATACCCTTATTTATGTAAGATATTTTGATGTAATAATTTTTGTGATTAATTTCAGAATCAATGTAAGGATGATGAGCATGTTGAGTATAACCTTTTGTTAAGAGAGCTGCATCATATGACTGATTAGAACTAGAATGTACTTGAAATGCAAGCATTGAGTGGTGTCCGTGATTCAATAATATATTGGGCAGTCACTTCAGCCTAGTATTATTTCTTTTAAACGCACATAATTTACATTTATAGTTACGGTTTTTCCTGTTGCCATGAGACCTAGGCTTACTCTTTTATCATTCCAAATGAGTGAAAATATAACAATCTGCCATTTTAGAAATATTATCCCTTTGATAAATGTTATCAGTAAAACACATTAAAGTTTGTACAACTATTTCTCCTTGCAATGAACCTCCCCTTAAACCCCTCTTTATATAGAGAAAACTGGGGTTTACGGGGTATTCATTTTTTTTTTCTTATTTCTGCTCCAAGACTTAGGTTGTGAGTACTTGTTAGAACCGCCTCAATGAGGCGGTTCTAACAAGTACTTACAACTATGTTTGAGTTAAAATGAGACGAGTATCAGTCATATCTGTGATAATTTTTTTAACTGTATGAGGGAGATTTGCCATTGTGATGAGGGAGATGTAAAGAATATATAAGGAAATTCTCAGTTCAAATGAGGGAGACTCCAAAATTTTACTTAAGTTTAGCATAAATTGGGCAAATATGAGCATTGAAATGAGGGAGTCTCCCTCCTGATGAGGGAGCTATCACAGGTATGTATCACAAAATTTCAGGAGAAAATTAACTATTTTGGAGATATTAGAGAATGCAATATTCCGCATAGATGTGTTATCAAAATGATATCGTAAATTGAGAGAACGTGTAACAAAACTTAAAAAGGCAAGTCTGACCAGCAAACACTCACACCAGCCTGCAAAACTGTACATTCTGATCCAAATCTAACTACATAGTATGTCTTTTGAAGGAATGAATTCAGTGTGTGGATGAAAAAATGTGAGTAGATATTCCTGATTGGCTGACTGACAGAAATGGACTTATTCAGCTGGACAAGAAAAAAAAAAAAGGCAAAATGCATTACGATAAATCATCCGTGCGACATAGTGCATTTTTCACATCTCCAAAATGCTAGTTTTCTGATGAAAGTCCTTCATATTTTTCCTATAAATGCTCAAAACATAGGTTGTGTGTTCATTGAGGTGGTTCTAACGAGTACCCACAACCTATGTCTTGGAGCAGAAATAATAAAAATAATGAATACCCCCGTAAACCCCAGTTTTCTCCATATAAAGTGGGGTTTAGGGGGCCCTTCATTCACAGACTTGTTCGAGGGTCACTGATGAGGCCTAACTGGCCGAAACTAGCTAGTCTGGACCAGAAATACTTGTACAATCCGAAGTTTTCAGTTCTGTGGTGTATTCTTTGCTTCCAAAAGATAACCTTTTATAGAACTTGTTCACATGATGTAAAAAAAAAGCAAAATATGTCAGATTGCATTTTTACTGGTCAGCTATATAGAGTACATGTATTTATGTATGTTTTACATGTACTTATGTATGTTTTGAACAGGACATCAAGATTGAGTTGCTGTCAGCAACAAATGGTGGCAGAATTGGGGAACGGAGGGTATTTACTCTTACGATTCCATCTAATGACAACCCACATGGTGTGGTTCAGTTGTCCGCTAGTTCCTACACTGTACAGGAGGAGGCAGCCAACACAGTACAACAGATACCACTGGTTAGAACGTAAGTGCCACTCAGGGGCCGGTTTTTCAAAGCATTGTTAGCTTAATGAGCTTGTTAGTGGTCATATTGTTAACTGTTCTAGCAAGTTTAATATTTAAAATTTTTGTATTTTTGCTGAAAAAATGTGAGCACTCACATTTTGCTGAAAAAAATTTTTTTCAGCAAAAATATTAGCATATTTGCCATAATACATGATCAAAGTTTTAATGATATGTTAACTAATGATGTCGTTTGTTTTGAACAACTGGCCCCAGATGTTTTATTTTACCATTACATTACAAAGTTCACATGTAAGAAACACTCCAACCTTCACCACAATAATTCTTCCACCCTGAGTTTCTGAAGGCTCCACACCCCTCTTTACTAAAAAAGTCCTTCTGGACAATTGATGTAGGGTCAGATTGAATTTTGAGTCCCGCAAGGCTTTGAAAGCTTCCCAAGGATACAGACTTAGTATTTTGCTTTAGGTGCCCAGACTGCTATAAATCCTAATTTTACATTAAGTTAATAGGCATTTTAATCAAAACTTAGCCGCCCAGGCAAAAATGTAGGTGCCTTGGGCGACTGGGCGCCTCTTAGTCTGTATCCCTGCTGCCTGTAGTTGGTCTCCGAACAATTTGGTATGATGGTATAATGATAGATATAGGTCCAAAGTTTTATTCAGCAATACCCCCGCCCATGCCCTTGACCTCAAGGTCAAGGTCACAGACTAAGAAATTTTTCTGTTGAAGTTTTTAGAGCTCATATTTTCCAAACCATAAGATGGATTTGGTTCATATTTGGTATAATGATACACATATGTCCAAAGTTTATGTAGCAATACTCTTGCCCATGCCAATGACATCAAGCACATGTCAATGACCTTGAGGTCAAGATCACAGACTTAGAAGTTTATTATGTTAAAGTCATTTAGAGTGCATAATTTTTACAAACCATATGATGGATTTGGTTAATATTTGGTATGATGATAGATATAGGTCCAAAGTTTATGACAGCAGTACCCATTCATAGATGTAAAAATTTTATGTTTTTTAGAGCTCATATTTTCCAAACCATATGATGGCTCTGTTTCATTTTGGATATAATGATAGATAAAGATCCAAGGGTTTATTAGGCAATACCCCCACCTATTCACTTTTCCAGGTGAGCTATGCTGTCTGATGACAGCTCTTGTTTATATTTAAGTCATTGTCGAACTTCGATGGCTCGAACCCCTTTGGGACCATGAAAATTTGTTCGAGACAGGGGTAGTTCGAGCCACTGAGGTTACTGTCAGAAGGCACAACAAGATACTTTTAGGCATCTTTTAGGTGTTCTGTAATGAAAAGTATGCTGTGTGTATACTTTTTTATACTCATTAGAATCGCCTCATCGAGGCGATTCTAATGAGTACACACAGCATACATTTGCAATATAAAAGACTAAAATCTCCTTAATTATCCCCCACTTATGTAGAGGATTTCGCTAGGGGCTCAAGAATGTGTTTGACACATCCATGGTAAACGAGCCATCGGTGTTCGAGCCATCGAAGTTCTACTGTATTAAGAAAAGGGTTCAACTTTCTGCAAACATGGATGGTCCTGATCAGACACCACATTCTGCAGCATCTGATCTGGGCCTGGGCGGTTTGTGGTAAATGGAAAGAATATGTTCTTGCCGAGCAAGACTAGACCCTTTTTTCTTGCAATCCAGGAAATCCATAGTTTTAGCTTGGGATAGAAATTCTGTTCTAACCCTGATGTTCTTACTCAAAATCCATTATTCTCGTGTTTGAAAAATGCACCGGTTGAATACGACCTCATATGCGCCATCGTTAAGGTTGTCGTCACAGCACATTACATGACGACACTAAACATTACTGGAATATGGCGGACGTTGGTGACCTAAGTGACTGCAGCATTAAAAATCCACGCTGATAAATGGAAGGTATGCAAGAAAAAGAATCCTATATGGGTGTGAGAGGTGAATAGAAAAATCCGTCCCTTGGGTTCACTGTCTGGCATCACTCGGCAAGCCTTGTGATGCCGGACAGTGACCCCGGGAGGATTTTTCCATCCCCCTCTCACACCCCTATAAGATTCTTATATTCTGTAGAGCTCTGTTGACAGGACAGGGTACAAAAAGTCGTCAATTCTTATCCTGGTACTAAACACCACAACCTCTGTCTTCACAAACTGTATAGATCCTGATCAGATGGCTTCTTCAGAAGCCATCTGATCGGGATCTGTACTGTTAGTCTCATGGTTTGTGAATTGAACCAGTACACTGTATCAAGTACAGATGACCCGCATTATAACGGCAATATTTGTTCCCTATTATTGTGCTGTTAAAATGAATTTGCCGTTATAAAGAATCCCAGTTAGGAGGATGATAGGTTATGAAAGGTCTTTTCCAAACAATTACTCCAAGAAACAAATGTTATAGACGTTTGTTAGAATCGCCTTGGTGAGGCGATTCTAACAAATATCTATAACATCGGTTTCTTGGAGTATTAAATTACAAGCTTCATGTCTATGTGTTCGATTTGGGCATTTCCATCCCGAGGGAAGCTCACGTCGCTTGGAATCGAGGCAAAGACTTGAGCTGAAAATCCATTCCATTGAAACTGTTTTTTATAATGAGTTTTGCCATTATAGCGAATGTTGGTATAAAGAGGATTCACTGTAATTTGATTAGTGGATACTCAGGAATTGGTGTGTCTGAATTAATTTATTCAGCAGGATTACAATTAAAACTCCTCTTCATTATTAAGTTGTCATTCTTCTTCAGAGGAGGAAGTTTTGGAGAGCTGAGAGTTTACTACAATACTGAGGTACTGTCGGGAATCACCGAGAACGCTGAAGATATCAGTAATGTCATGGATTTCTACAGCCAGCCACAGCAGGGAAGCAGAGGAATAACAGGGGAACCAGTCAATATCCCAGAAGGCGATGATGCAACTGCGGTAGACATTTTTGTCATATGGATCCCGTGTTTTTGACGATGCTTAATTATTACATTTCATTGCTTAAGCACAAATTATTTCCCCGGAAAGTTTGGACATTCGGTACATTACTTCTCTTTGTGTAGAAGCCTCTGTGGTGTAGTGGTTATGCTACTGGCCTTGTTAACCAGGGATTGCAGGATGGCATCACGTGAACAAGTCCGTGAAATAAAGACCCCTCTAAACCCCACTTTATATAGAGAAAACTGAGGTTTACGGGGGTAAACATTATTTTCCTTATATCTGCTCCAAGACATAGGTTGTGGGTACTCGTTAGAACCGCCTCAATGAGGCGGTTCTAACGAGCACCAACAACCTATGTTTGCACTATGAATCAGAAAAATATCACGGATTTTCATCAGAAAAGTAGCCATTCGGATATATGAAAAAATGGACTTTTGCGCACGGGTGTGTTATCGTAATGGATCCCGGGCTTCTCCATACTTTCAGATGAGTCTTTAATCCGAGGTCCCCTCTCCATATGACCTTAGCTGTTGGTGGGATGTATCACTCAAACACTCATTACTTCTCTTTGTGGTGGGCAGAAAGCACTGTTTCCTCACAATACAATGCAAGATAGGGTTCAGTTACTGATAGAAAATCTATTTGTTTTTTGTTTGATTTGAGGTTTAGTGTCCCCGTCAACACTGTAAAGGTCATTTTGGAGACCTTGCTTCCAATTTTGTGGGACTTTTACCCGACATTGAGATGAAATGACATCTCAAGCCCTGTCGTCCAATAAACCAATAGGGTTTATTAGCATGGACGGTCCGCCTCGTACCGCGGTTCCTGGACAGGCTTAGATTCTCTAAGTGGTTTATCAGTACTAGTGTGTGGGCCGGATTCAGCTCTGCGTGGAAGCATCATGCAGCCCATATATTTCTTCAAGCCCCTATGGGCAGGGGCCGATAGAAAAATCTATAAAATTACATTACAAATTAGTAGTTAGATATATAGAGACAATTGGCAGAGGAACTCTTCTGTCATAAGAAACCACAGTTATCAACAGTGCCACCTAGTGCCAAATAATGGAGGTACTAGCCTCAGTCTTTGTCATTATTAGCTTACCAACTTTTGGTTAAAATGACTCCATAATCAGAATTTTATCTGAAAAAAAAATCCATTGAACTACTTCTAGTGCTGTGATGCTTTACAACAGAATGTGACTCAATTTATTTTTCTGTTTGCTTTTGAGATTTTCCCATCAAAATATGATTAAATCATAACAATAAAACCTGAAGCATGCACCTCCCAACAAATAAAAATGGGGGCTGCTGAGGTCAGCTTGATGGTCTCCATTGAATTACATTACAAATTGGTAGTTAGATATATAGAGGATCTTACATGAGTGTTCATGTAATATTGAATTTATTAAACGAATTGAGGAAAAGGGATAAAATGCGAGGCTTTGCCGAGCATTTTATCCCTTTGCCTCAACGAGTTTAATAAATTCAATAATACATGAGCATGAATGCAAGATTCTATTATCATATGACATTTAAAACGCATTTTATTCACGATTGTTTACAAAAATGTCAATATTCCGATGTTAGTAAATGCGACGTCCTTATGGACGTCGTACATGTAATGTTATGGGAAGTATCAGGCTAATTTGCACATTAAATCCACTAGTGGATTATCGAAAATATTACATGGCGTTATTACACTCTCAGACGCGACGTCATATGATATATTACGATATGGGACCATGAAAATTCGTCGAGATCGGGGTAGTCTGAACTACTGATGGTTAGTTGTCCATGAAGCATGGTGAGGATGACTAAAAAATACTTTTTATATTCTTGAGCTGAAACCGACCAAACTATTTAAGTACTGGTAAACCATTACGAAAACACGCCTATACAAATACATTGTTAACTTTACCGCTGAAAAAAACGAACTTTTTAAGATGAAAAAATTGTGTTATTTTTCTTATTTCTGCTCAAAATATAGATTGTGGGTACTCGTTAGAACTGCCTCAATGAGGCGGTTCTAACGAGTACCCACAATCAATATTTTGGACTATCCCTATTTTGGTGTTATTTTTCTTATTTCTGCTCAAAATATAGATTGTGGGTACTCGTTAGAACCGCCTCATTGAGGTAAGGTTTACCCCAGTAAACCCCAGTTTTACTCTATAAAATTGGGGTTCAAGGGGGTCAAAATTATATAGGCATGTTTTCGTGATGTGGTAAACTACTTAGAAGGTCTAAGCCGGCCCATGGAAAGTGGTGTGAGTCAGACGATCCTTTTATTACACCGTAGTGGTTTCTTTGGATGTCATTTCATGTTTGTGTCGGGTAAAAGTCTAACAAATCAGAGGCAACGTCTCAAAATTGACTTAAATAGTGTTGATGGGACATAAAACCTCAACAGACCGGCCCCGATAGCTCAGTTGGTAGAGTGTCCGCTCCGGGGAACGGGAGGCCACGGGTTCGATCCCAGGCCGCGACATACCAAAGTCGTTAAAAATGGTACTAGCTGCTCCTCGCTTGGCACTCAGATTTACGGGGTAGGGCTAGGTCTGGTTGATCCAATCTGAGGATAATGTGACTGGGTGTGGTAAAGCGACGTTAAACCCGAATTACACACACAAAACCTCAACAAATACATACATTATTGATATTCTTTACAATGATGCTGTGTGAGCTCATTAGAATTGCCTCAATGAGGGAATTCTAATGAGTACCAACAACATTCTGCATATATTAATATCAGGAATTAAGGAACACATTCTTTAGGGTCTCAAAAATGAGTTTCATGTAGCCATGATAAGCAAACCAATCTAGCTGGAGTTAAAGTCAAGTTTTCCCAAAAGTATTTTACTTCTTTTTTTCTTCTTTTTTTTTTTCGGCTCCCACACATAGGAGCTTGAAAAAATATATGGGCTGCATGATGCTTCCACGCAGAGCTGAATCTGGCCCGCACACTAGTACTGGTAAACCGCTTAGAGGATCTAAGCCTGTCCAGGAACAGCGGTGCGAGGTGGACCGTCCATGCTAATAAACCCTATTGGTTTCATTGGGCGACAGGGCTTGAGATGTCATTTCATCTCAATGTCGGGTAAAAGTCCCACAAAATTGGAAGCAATGTCTCCAAAATGACCTTTACAGTGTTGACGGGGATGTTAAACCTCAAATCAACCAACCAACCAATCTTCTTTTTTTTCAGGTTTGTGCCTTGGCCTGTTTGACAAGAATATCCTGCCTCTCTTTTGAAGTGAGCTTCTACAACAATGAACAGAGGTGTTCGCTGTTCACAACAGTCACCAACCAAGCCTTGATAATGACTACGGACATCTTGTACTATATTAAAGACACGATAATGGTAAAAGACATACATATATATTGTAAACTTTACCGCAGAAAAAAACGAAAAATTTAAGATGAAAAATTGTGACATTCTTCTTATTTCTGCTTAAAATATAGATTGTGGGTACTCATCGAGGTTGTTCTAATGAGTACCCACTATCTATTTTTAAAAATATAGATATTTTTCTTATTTTTGCTCAGAACATAGATTATGGGAACTTGTTATTTTTAGAGCATAACTGCAGAAATAAGAAAAAATAAGGTGTACCCCTGTAAACCCCAGTTTTACTGATAAAAGTGGGGTTCAAGGGGGTAAAAATTATATAGGCTTGTTTTCGTTATGACTATAAGTGATTTCGGCCCCCGCCCATAGGGGCTTGAAGAAATATATGGGCTGCATGATGCTTCCATGCAGAGCTGAATCCGGCCCGCACACTAGTACTGGTAAACCGCTTAGAGGATCTAAGCCTGTCCAGGAACCACGGTGTGAGGCGGACCGTCCATGCTAATAAACCCTACTGGTTTCATTGAGCGACAGGGCTTGAGATGTCATTTCATCACAATGTTGGGTAAAAGTCCCACAAAATTGGAAGCAACATCTCCAAAATGACCTTTATAGTGTTGACGGGGGCGTTAAACATCAAATCAAACAAACAAGACTATAAGTGATACATTCTGCCAGAGCATAATAAAACCTACAGTCTAACACAGGCAATAGATAATAACTGTGATTTATTATGTAACAAATCACTGGGTGGAAGAGAGTGATTAGAGAATGACCTGTATCATGCAAACACGCCTATATAATTTTGACCCCTTTAAACCCCACTTTTTGTCGCGCCTGCTATTAGCATGGCGCAATATAGGCGCCCGGTTTTCGTCCGTTCATTCGTCCGTTCGTCAAGGCGTCAACATTTGCGACCACCCTAGCATTCACCCTAATGGTCAAGTTTATTTCTCAAGACCTATAAGAGCTTCATTAATGATACTTGGTACAAACTTGTATCTGGGGATGACAACTTACATGCAAGCATCCATATTTGACCTTGACCTACATTTCATGGTTCACTGACTTTGTAAAATATTGCGACCACCCTAGCGTTCACCCTAATGGTCAAGTTTATAAGAGCTTCATTAATGATATGTGGTACAAACTTGTATCTGTGGATGGCGACTTAAATGCAAGCATCCATATTTGACCTTGACCTACTTTTCATGGTTCACTGACTTTGTAAAATATTGCGACCACCCTAGCGTTCACCCTAATGGTCAAGTTTATCTCTCAAGAACTATAAGAGCTTTATTAATGATACTTGGTACAAACTTGTATCTGGGGATGGTAACTTAAATGAAATCATCCATATTTGACCTTGACCTATATTTCATGGTTCACTGACTTTGTAAAATATTGCGACCACCCTAGCGTTCACCCTAGTGGTCAAGTTTATTTCTCAAGAACTATTAGAGCTTCATTAATGATATTTGGTGCAAACTTGAATCTGGGGATGGCAACTTAAATGCAAGCATCCATATTTGACCTTGACCTAAATTTCATGGTTCACTGACTTTGTAAAATATAGCGAAATAGCCTTCGGCGGAATTCTTGTATATAGTTAAACTGGGGTTTACAGAGGTACATATTATTTTTCTTATTTCTGCTCATAAATATAGGTAGGTCTAACAAGGCAGGTCTAACAAGTACCCACAATCTTTTTGAGCAGAAAAAGGAAAAATATCAGGATATTTATCGGAAGTTTTTCATTTTTTGGTGGTAAAACGTTACAATATATTTGAATAGGCATGTTTTGTAATGTGTGAAAAGCCAAAACCTCAGTCAGTCTGTGTGTCAAACTGGTCTTGTTTTGTTTGTTTGATTTGAGGTTTGAAGTCCCCATCAAAACTACAAAGGTCATTTTGGAGACCCTGCTTCCAAATTTGTGGGACTTTTACCTGACACTGAGATGAAATGACATCTCAAGCCCTGTTGCCCAATGAAACCAATTGGGGTTTATAAGCATGGACGGCCGACTCGCACCGCTTTGCCTGGGCAGGCTTAGATCCTCAATTTTACTACTACTCGTGTGCGGGTCGGTTTCAGCTCTGCGTGGAAGCATCATGCAGCCCATCTATTTCTTCAAGCCCTGATGGGTGGGGGCCGAAAACTGGTCTGGCCAGAGCCTTTTTGCTAATTAGACAAAAACTGATTAATTAGACAGTGAATGCAGAGGCTATTCTGTGTCTTTACTGGTCCTCACAGGTCTTGAAAGGTTTGTTCTGTACTGGATCTTTTTGTTTTAAAACAGCATTTCAGGATTCTGTAAAAATCCTAAAAATTTGGACACCTTGAAGACTAGCTGTAATTCTGTTAAAATTTTAACAAATGGACTTCACAATCCAGCAAGGAGTCTAAATGGTGCAGAGTCTGATCTGGGTCTGCACTGTTTGCTTAAGCCTGTCTGTCTCATTTCTCAGGATCATTACTGTAGATTGAATTTATCCTTAAAAACACCAAGAAAAGCTCCTGAAATGTTGTCTGTTTATGCCGTCTGCTACATCTTTTTACAAACATCTCAGACATCTTAAACATAATATGGCCCCCGCCCATCAGGACTTGAAGAAATAGATGATGCTTCCATGCAGAGAAGAAACTGACCCACACACGAGTACTGGTAAACCGCTTAGAGGATCTAACCCTGCCCAGGCAATGCAGTGTGAGTTGGACCGTCCATGCTTATAAACCCTATTGGTTTCATTGGGCAGTAGGGCTTGAGAAATCATTTCATCTCAATGTCAGGTAAAAGCCCCACAAAATTGGAAGCAACGTCTCCAAAATGACCTTTACAGTGTTGACGGGGATGTTAAACCTCAAATCAAATCAAAAAATCTTTGATGGTTTGAAATGTGAGTAATTTTTGGTTTCACTGGGCGACAGGGCTTGAGATGTCATTTCATCTCAATGTCGGGTAAAAGTCACACAAAATTGGAAGCAACATCTCAAAATGACCTATACAGTGTTGACAGGGACGTTAAATTTCAAATCAAACAAACTCAAACATAATTATGCTTTCAGGCAAACAGTTTGGACTCTAATCAGACTGCTCCTAGAAGATTTGGGTCATCACTGTTTGCAACAGTGACTTTTGAAGTACCCAGCAGACAACAAAGCAGATGACATTTGTTGTGATTGGCATCTGAAGGATTAAACTCCAGCACCAGTTTGTGATATTATATAAACAATCATGGAACCTTAATTTGATTTTACTCATTAATCCATTGTAATGCGCAAACCCCTTAAGGGGTACCTTGGCAAACAGTGCAGGCTCAGATCAAATGCTGCAGAACGCGGCGTCTGATCAGGGTCTCCACTGTTTGCTCACAGAATTTTCTGTCAAAAATGTGGCATCTGATCAGGGCCTACACTATCTGCTAATAGAATTTTAAATTTGGAAAAAATGGAAAAAGAACAAAAACAAAACAAAATAGGCCTGACACCCCTTATATGATTAATGCACTTGTCCAACATATAGCAATGGAAAAGTCCACTAGTATAAAATGGGTTATATGAAGTATTTTGCGTCTGTGTTCTCATTTATATTTGTTTTTTTTTGTTGCAGGCAGGTCAATTCACAGGTGTAAAGGCGACTCCTGGAGAAGATTATGCCGTGGTAACTGGTGGTTATGTCCTCATTGGTGAAGGTGAAATGACAGGTTCTCTACCCGTTACCATCCTAGCTGACACTGTTCCAGAACTGGATGAGAAGTTTCTAGTCCGTCTGACCCGTGTTGATGTGACAGGGGAACCACCGTCTCCGCAGAATTCGCCTTACCTTGGGACACCAAGAGAGGCTGTGATAACGATTCTAAACAATGATGACACCTATGGTGCATTCCGTCTCTATAGTGATAGTCCTGTGGCAACAGACAATGGACATACCATACCGGTGGAAGAGAAACCACAACTCGCTGTTGATTTGATTGTTGAAAGGGGAGGTAAGTTTGTTACTGTGTTCATGATATCTTAACCCTTAAGATGCCGAGAAAACCTTCATCTGAAAATGTCGTCTGCTTATGTCGTCTGCTGAATTTTTTGGCAAACTTTTTAAAAATATTTTTGTATACCAGCAAACAGTGTGGACCCAGATCAGACTGCTCCTGTAGGAGCAGTCTGATTTGGGTCCACACTGTTTGCATAAAATTACTTTTAAGGTAACGGCAGAAGGCAAAGCAGACAACAATTGTTGTGATTGGCATTTTATGGGTTCATATGGATAAACAGGGGACCCTCATTATATAGAGGATCTTACATGAGTGTTCATGTAATATTATATTTATTAAATTAGTTGAAGAAAAGGGATAAAATGCAAGCCTGTGCAGAGCATTTTATCCCTTTTCCTCAATGAGTTTAATAAATTTAATAATACATGATAAAGAAATCTAGATTTTATTTATCATGTGACATTTGAAATTTATTTTATTCACAAATTTTTAATGCCAATATTCCACCATTAGAAAACACAACTTCGTTAATGCCATGGTGCATGAAACATTACGGGTGAATCTGACTAATTTGCATATTTAATCCAGTGGTGGATTACCAAATTTAATACATGGCATTATTACATTATCAGATGCGACACCATATGATAAGTTGGCAGTATTTGTTTCTTCATATTTTGCAATTATAAACAATTCAGTGCTAGAATCCCAATAAGAAGTAGAAACATTGTGTAGATGGATGATAATTGGAGTACACATTGGAAGTGGTTTTGAAAGGAGCAGCTAGATATAATGTTATACAGTATTCGCCCCAATTACCGCACCGTGCCCTTAGTTTTTTCAAAATCGTGTCAAAAAATTGTGGTGAAAAATCTAATTAGGGCACACTTGATATGAAAACAATAGCTTCCGAGATGATGCATACTGATATTTAATGGGACCGAAAAGGATACTTAAGCATTGCCTTCACTGTTGAAGAAATAACAGTAAATTTTTATAGATTTACTCTGAGAGCTTCAAGGTGAGGTTACTTGTGCATTTCCTTTTCAAAAATAGCTTGGTGTGCACTTATAGGAGCATATCCGGTAATTGGGGTGAATACAGTAATTACAATTTTTCAATGAGGCAATAATAACAAGTTACAGTAAAAAAGGTTTCTGAAGCTAATTAAGAGTTGTCCTTGATACCCCCCATCCCCCCCCCCCCCCCCCCCCCCCCCCCCACCCCCACCATCTGATACTTGAACTGAGAAACCTAGACTTTTAATTTTTCTTTAACATTCAGGTGGTAGCATAGGAGAAGTCTCAGTGACTTGGTCAGTGGATGCAGCCAGAAGTACAGCCGTGTACGGGGTGGACTATCTCGCAGATGGAGCAACCTTGACCTTCACTCCAGGGGACACAAGAAGATGTAAGACAATATTATGCTTGTTTATTCATTTTAATAATGGCAACTTCTGCCTTATACAGTAAAATTCCTATATTAAGACCACCTTTGGGACTGTTCAAAAGTGGTCTTTAAGACCACTTTTGAACAATCCCAAAAGGTGGTCTGACAACCTTTGGGACTGTTCAAAAGTGGTCTTTAGACCACTTTTGAACAGTCTCAAAATGTGGTCTCTGACCAGAGAACATGGTATGCAGTAAACACAAAGAAAGAATAACTGCAACCTACTGAATAAACTTTTTAAAGCAGAATATGTCTTAATTTTAGGTGGTCTTAATGGCGGAATGTCTTATTTCTGCTCTAAAATATAGATTGTGGGTACTCGAAAGATGAGGCGGTTCTAACGAGTATCCACAATCTATATTTTGAGCAGAAATAAGAAAAATATTACAATTTTTCATCTTAAAAATTTCTTTTTTTTTCGGCTGTAAGGTTTACAGTACATTTGTATAGGCGTGTTTTCGTAATGTGTTTGGTTGCAACACAGTTGCATAACTAAGGTAACATAATTTCTGCTTTGAACTCAAACACTAGTATTATAAAGAGAGATATGAGAAAGTGGTATATCTTTTAATTTCAGTAATAACGGTGACCATTCTTGACGATACAGTTCCCGAAGACGAGAAAACTGTTGTTGTTCAGCTCACTAACACTATCGGAGGGGCTAATGTAGCTAATGGAACAGCCACTATTGTCATTCTAGCCAATGATAACATTGCTGGAGTTCTTGCCCTTGATACAACCTCAGTGCTAGCAAATGAAGGTAATTACTGGGATACGATAAGAATAAAATCGAGTGCTAACCAGTCTGACTATAGATGGATCCAATGTTTTGACAAGTGCCTTTTTTATATGTCACTGTGCATGCGCCAATTACCTCCCCTGTAGAATGCCTCTTTTATCTGTTTGGCAAAACATGACTGTTGCCGTATAGTGTCAATGAGAATTTCGATGATTTATCTTGTAATTAAACTCACTTTTTCTCCACAAAATTAACTGATCTTTGTCATTTTGTGCGTTTGAAGTATTAAATGATATAGAACCAGTTTCTTCTGACATTTTATCGCACATTTTGCTGCCTTAAAAGCGTTATGAAACTACCCACTATCATACTAAAATGTAGTCGATGCGCTTTATTTAATAAACGGAAATAAGATTAAAGCATATATATTTTCCAGCCAAATTTATAAGAAAAACAAGCAATTTAATGTCCAAAATGGTTGGTGTGGAGCTACGTGAAAAAACAGGTCTTTTTATGACAACTTATCCAACCACAGATAGCTAGCTATCCAGAGGTGGGAAATGCATATTTAAGGTGGTTCAGGGATCACAAAAAAAGGGTTGGGTGGGGTAGGGGCAGACACATTAAAAGGCATAGCTATGTGGGAAAACCAAAAAATAAAATGATGTGGACATTTGTTAGGATCACCTGGATGATTATTTCTAGGAGACCACCATAACCTCATTATAACATGGTTCTTTGTAACACAGTTTGGATATAAAACAGTTTCAAGATGGATCACAAAAATTTGTAGATTATATAGAAAAATGACCATAAATGGTCATTTTTCTATATAATCTGCACATTTTTGGTTTGGATATAACAGGGTTGTTTAAGTAACATGGTTTCTGGTTTGGACCCGATTAATAGTGTTATAAAGAGGTGGAGTATTAGATATTGTTGAATATCTCCATTAGTCTGGCTCACCAATAAAGGCATTTATTCTTGATTATTGAGGACTATCATTTCATTACATAATATTATGTAGCCCTCAGTGCTGACTAACATGAAGTCCTCTGTCTGCAACAGGTAAGGGGCCTCCTTGGGGAAAATCAATATTTGACTAACTGTTAACTACAGTGTACCTTATTGATTTTCCGCTTTAGGACCTCAGTCAGGGGATTCAACAGGAGCTACTAATCACCCTATTAAAGGCCACCTTTGATCTCCTATAGACAGTATATCACAGGGGGCAATAAAACAATTTTGAACACACGGTGTGTCCTACTGTCTAAGAATAATGCCTTTAAGGTCTTGCTTCATTGAAATTGTCATTAAAAAGAGTTTTTTTTGTTATGTCAAATGTTGGTATAAAGAGGGTTTGCTGTATTTGTTAAATCAAATTTATGTCCTTAAAGGCATTTATTCTTGATTATTGAGGACTATCATTTCATTACATAATATTAGGTAGCCCTCAGAGCAGAGAAGTCCTCTGTCTTCAACAGGTAAGGGGCCTCCTTAGGGAAAATCAATAGTTTACTAACTGTTGACGACAGTGTACATTATTGAATTTCTCCTTGACCCTTATCTTGCTGTTCATGACAACCCCTTTTCTTTGCAAACAGTGTAGATCCAGATCAGATGGCTTCTGAAGAAGCCATCTGATCAGGATCTACACTGTTTGGCATTTAGTTTATGAATTTGTAGCAACAAATTACTTCAAGTAATTTGATTGGTTGATAGACAGAAATGGGTGTGGCTTACATTAATATTCAGCAAGATAAGGGTTAAAATGAGTTTTGTTGTTATGTCAGATGTTGGTATAAAGAGGGTTTGCAGTATTTGTTAAATCAAATTCATGTCCTTAATCCTTCTCTTCCTGAAAATTCAGTTTAGCCACACCCATATCTGACTTTTAACCAATCAGATTATTTGATGTAATTTGTTCCTACAAATTCATGAATTGAATGTAAAACAGTGTAGATCCTGATCAGATGGCCTCTGAACAGAAGCCATCTGATCTTGATCTACACTGTTTGCAAAGAAAAGGGTGGTCGTGAACAGCAGGATAAGAGTTAAACTGAAGTCATCACGATAACAATTAAGTCTGTGAAACGAAGATCCCCCTAAACCCCACATTATATAGAGAAAATTGGGGTTTACGGGGGTATACATTATCTGCTTTATTTTTGCTCAAAAACATAGATTGTGGGTACTCGTTAGAACCGCCTCATTGAGGCGGTTCTAATGAGCACCCACAATCTGTGTTGAAAGCAGAAATAGTAAAGATGTTTTAAATTTTACCTAATATTTATCATTTTCTGACACCATGTTGGATGCCATTATGTCTTATGGACATGTTTTCCTAATGTGATTATTTTCTTGTTCTTGCAGGTGACACCATAACACTAGGTGTTACAAGGACCCCATCATCACATGGTACAGTCACTGTAGACTGGTTTATACAAGGCATTGATGCTGGATCTGGGTTTCAGGTCTACCAGGGTCAGCTTGAGTTCATGCCGGTAGGTGTTTTCTTCACTTCCGTTTTTAATCCCTAAGCTGCCAATCACAATAATTATTGTCTGCTTTGTCGTCTGCTGGTAACTTTGAAAGTCATTTTTGCAAACTTTGTGGACCTTTAGGAGCAGTCTGATCAGGGTCCACACAGTTTACGTGTATGCAAAAAGGTGTTTTGCAAACTGTGGACCCAGATCAGACTGCTCCTTTAGTCTGATCAGGGTCCACACTTTTACCTGTATGCAAAAATTTGTTGAAGACATAGCAGATGACATAAACAAAGGACATTTTCAGAGGCAGTTTTTCATGTCAGCTTAAGGGGAATGGGAACACCTGACATATTTCCACCATTTTTCAATATATCTAGGTCAATATGACCTAGATTTTATGGTTAAATGATTTTGCATTATATCTGGAAGACTACCTGATGGAGAAATGTCATACGAGAGTCATTTCAATTATGCTAACAAGTTATCGACATAGCTGGGTATTTATCAGCCAACTATGTGACGCCAGTTAAAGTGTAAAAGAATGAAGATTATGGTGACCTACATTTCACGAACCAGTGATTTTACCTTATATCTTTAAGACTATTTTGTTGGATTAATGTCATACCTTGGATATTAGTTCCATGTGACCCATTGAATGACCTCAAAGTTTATATAATATTATGTCATTGTGACCTATATTTCAAGGTCTAGTGATTTTGCCTTATATCTTGATTACTGTTTGATAGAGAAAGTCATACCTGGACTATAACTTCCATGTGACCTGGTAATTGACATGAAAAATATCAAGGTCAATGTGACCTATATTTCATGATTCAATGATTTTGCTTTATAACTCGAAAACTGCTTGAGATGGAGATATGTCATACCAGATTCATTTCTTTTGTGCTATTAAGTTATCGACACTATCACACAACTGGTTATATATCAGCCAACTATGTGACACTGGTTTAAGTGTAAAAGATTGAAGGTCATGATGACCTATATTTCACGGCCCAGATCACCTACATTACAAGGTCCAGTGAGTTTACCTTTTAGTCTTATATCTTGAGCCGGGGTCGGCAACATTCTTTTGTTGAGATTGATCATGAAATCTTTTCTACGGTTATTCTCTCCCTTCCGCTGATTCAAGAAGGGCAGTTGTCAGTTTCTGCAAAAGAATGTGCACTGTACTGGTTAACCGCTTACGTATAAGCCTGCCCAGGAAAGTGTTGATAGGTAAACTGACCGGCTCAAAAATGACCTAAATAGTGTTGACTGGGCCATAAAACTCCAATACAAACAAACATAACTTCTATCTTGAAGACTTTTTGTTGGATTAATGTCATACCTTGGATATTTGTTCCATGTGACCCAATGAATGACCTCAAAGTACATGTTTATCTAGGTCAGTGTGACCTATATTTCATGGACCTGTGATTTTACCTTATATCTTGAATACTATTTAATGGAGAAATGTCATACCTGGAATATAACTTCCATGTGACCCGATAATTGACATCCAAGTATATCTAGGTCAATGTGACCTATATTTCACGGTTTAATAGTTTTGCTTTATTACTGGAAGACTACTTGATGAAGAATTGTCATACCAGAAATATAAGTGCCATGCAACCATGTAATTGACCTCAAATAATATCTAAGTCAGTATGAACTATATTTCATGGCGATTTTACCTTATATCTTTAAGACTATTTGTTGGATTAATGTCATACCTTGGGTATCAGTTCCATGCAACTAGATGATTGACATATCTAGGTCAGTGTGACCTATATTTCATGGTTCAGTAATTTTGCCTTACATCTTGAATATTACTTGATGGAAAAACTTAATACCAGGATTTTGAATTCCATGTGACCTGATGAATGACATAAAATATATCTAGGTCAGTGTGACCTATATTTTATAGTCAGTGATTTTGCCTTATATCTTGAATACTATTTGATGGAGAAATGTCATACCTGGAATATAACTTCCATGTGACTTGATAATTGACCCCAAAATACATCTAGGTCAGTGTGACCTATATTTCATGGTTCAGTGATTTTGCCTTAGGGCTATTCCAGTATAATCTATTAGGGTGGGGCGGACGGCAACTTTTTTATTTAGTGGCCGTAGGCTATGGTTTTAGAAAAACAAAATAGGCCGAAGGCTGTACAACAGAATTTTTAAAATTTACGGTAGGTTGTACTACCGATTTTTTAAAAAATCCCGTAGGCTATGTTGAAAGAAAATAAATAATTGTTGTAGGTTGTCAAATAAAAACAGGGCCCAGACATCTGAATCGTTCAGTTTGAAGTTCTGCAGAGATTTTAAACAAAAAGCAACGCTGAAATTGTGAAAAAAAGAAAGGCTCGGCAATTTTACTGCTGTTAACAGGTCAAAGGTCGTTTGAGTAGGACACAAATCAATATCCGGTAACGGGATGCTTCGCCCCCGGTCGATGACCTTGCCTGACATAATGGAAAATTACTGGGCTTAGTTACTGAATGACGCAATAATCCCCGTTCCAAAAAAAAAATACTTGTGTTGGTAGCGCATGATTTGCATGATTTATGTAAACACAATATTAGCACGCTGTTTAATCAGTAAGCTTCAAGGGATTTATGGCCCGAGATAATTAGTTAATTGGGGATTATGATACCCAAGGAATGTTTATACAGCGGATGCCACCCAGAGCGTGCCGAGCTTTGAGCTGTAATAAATTACGTAACAGTACCCAAAAGTGTACCCAGGTGGTCATCGGACGGGCAATAAAACCCACAGATGGGTAGACAGCCTTTCATTGATCAATTGTTTCAGTCCCTTTAATAAATATTAATTTCTTAAAAAAAATATGCAACGTCTGATCAGGGCCTCAACGCTGACACTTGAACAGACAGACAGACGCAATTATTTAGCGGCACCTTATCAGGGTCTACAGGTTTTAGGACCTTATAATGCTACGACACCCGGATCAGACACTCCACAATCACTGTGCGACGTCTGATCCAGCTCCAACCGCCGACGGTTCATTTTATTTTATTTTCCGCGACCGAATAGGTTTGAAGGATATAGCGATGAGTCTTGCGCCCGTCCAAATGTCCGTCCGTCCGTAGACACAACAGACAGATGCAAACAATGCGGATCCAGATCAGACGCCATACTATTATTAAACGGCTTCTGTTGAGGGTCTGCAGGTTTGCAGATGGCATCTGAGATGGCAGAGACCCGGACAAGACGCTGCGCAAGGATAATGCGGCGTCTGATCAGGGTCTTATAGCCCACAGTGGTGTTTTTTATCCCTAGTCTGAACAGGTTCGGAGCCTGGCGTCCGTACATCCGCCCATCCGTAGACACAACATAATGAGTGGCGTCCTTTCAAATATCCGTCCGTAGACGCAACAGACAGATGCAAACAATGCAGATCCGGATCAGACGTCGTACAATTATTAAACGGCGTCTGATGAGGGTCTACAGGTTTGAAACGACATCTGAGATGGCGCAGACCCAGACAAGACGCTGCGCAACGACAATGCGGCGTCTGATCAGGGTCTTATCGCCGACGGTGGTGTTTTTTATCCCTAGTCTGAACAGGCTCGCAAGATATAGCGATCAGCGTGGCGTCATCCACCCGTCCGTCTGTATGACAATAGACAGATCACAAAGGTGCAAACAGTGAACCAGACGTCATACAATTATTATACGGCGTCTGAATAGGGTCTACAGGTTTGTAGACGGCATATGCGACGGCACGGACCCAGACCAGATGCTGTACAATGATCATGTGACGTCTGATTAGGGTCTGACCGCTGACGGTGCGTTTTATTTTTTATCCCCCTGACCAAATAGGTTTGGGGTTATAGCGATCAGCCTGACGTCCATCCGTCCGTCCGCAGACACCAAATTGTGATAGCCAAAACTACAATACCCTATGAGATAGATTGTCGGTACTTGTTACAATAGAACATGAGGTTCAAAAAGCATGCCGTGAGCAAGAACCAAAACTCTGAGTGTCCTGGTATTTTAGTTATTTCCCCTGACAATATAAACTTGTGATCACAATATCTCCTATATATTTGAAGATATATTGATTGACTTGATACCCTTGTACATAAGGTCAAGAAGGGTTGTCATGAGCAATAACCATAACTCTGGATGTCATGGTATTATAGTTATCTCCCCTTACAAAATAACATTGCGATCAATAACTCCTATACCCTTTGACATATTTTGATGGTAGTTGGTACAAGTGTACTTGGGGTCAAGAAAGAGTGTCGTGAGCAAGAAACAAAACGCTGGGTGCCATGGTATTTTAGCTATCTCCCCTGGCAATGTGTTATCTACCCTTGCAATGTAACCTTGTGGTTGCCATAACTCCATTACCCTTTGAGATATATTGATGGGACTTGGTACAGAAATACAAGAGGTTAAGACGATGTGTCTTGGACAAGAACCACAACTCTGGGTGCCAAGATATTTTAGATATCTCCCCTGACAAAGTAACCTTGCGATCGCAAGAACTCAAACACATTTTGAGTATCAACCACCCCATAGCCAGCTCTTTGGGGTGAGCTGGCTATGGGGTGGTTGATACACTGATTTGAAAAAAAGTAAAGTTGGGGAAGGGGGTGCAAAAATGATAGATAGACGATAAAAGTTATTTTATTATATTATTTTATAAAAAAAAATCACACCCATGTGTCATAGTGCATTCTTTGATTTCTCCAAAATGGCTACTTTTCCATTGAAAACTTTGATATTTGTCTTATTTATACTCAGAACATAGGTTGTGGGTATAGATTGAGGCAGTTCTAACGAGTACCCACAACTTAAGTCAGTTAACCTGGAATACCGTCGGAAGGTAAGATATTTTTTTTGGCTTTTCCTGAAATTTATCCAATGGGGAGGATAAGAAAACAATATTTTTAATGGAAAAGTCCAAAAGAATCATCGTCAACCATTTAAAATAGGATTGAGGGCAAAAAATTAGGAATAGTCAGGTTACCTGAAACACATTTTTTTAGCCTTGTCTGAATTTTTAATCCCCCGCCGCGAAGCGGAGCAGAGCTGGGATTATAGGAATGGCCTTCGTCTGTCCGTCAGTCCGTCTGTCTGTCCATAACACTTTCTTGTCCGCTCCATATCTCCTGAACCCTTTGATAGATTTTCATTAAACTTTGGTCAATTATTCGTCTCAATTAACTGGTGTGCAGAACCCATAAATGAACCATGCCCACTCAAGGTCAAGGTCATGGTTGAAGGTCACGAGTTTGAAACTTGGAATTTTTTGTCCGTTCCATATCTCCTTTACCCTTGGAAGGATTTTCATTAAACTTTGGTCAAATATTCTTCACAGTGAGCTGATGTGCAGAACCCATGTCCATTTGTCCGTCTGTCAGTTTGTCTGTCCATCCGTATGTCCGTAACTTTTTCTTGTCCGCTCAGTATCCCTGAACCCTTTAATAGATTTTCATTAAACTTTGGTAAATTATACCTCTCAGTGAGCTGGTGTGCAGAACCTATAAATGAAGCTTGCCAACTCAAGGTCAAGGGTCATGGTTGAAGGTCACAAGTTTGAAACTTGGAATTTTTTGTCTCTTCCATGTCTCCTTTACCCTTGGAAGGATTTTCATTAAACTTTGGTCAAATAGTCTTCACAGTGAGCTGATGTGCAGAATCCATGTCCTTCCATCCATCTGTCTGTCAGTCTGTCCGTAACTTTTTCTTGTCCGTTCCATATCTCCTGAACCCTTTAATAGATTTTCATTAAACTTTGGTCAATTATCCCCCTCAGTGAGCTGATATGCAGAACCTATAAATGAACCATGCCGACTCTAGGTCAAGGTCACATTTGAAGGTCACGAGTTTAAAACTTTGAATTTTTTGTCCCTTCCATATCTCCTTTACCCCTAAAAGGATTTTCATTAAACTTTGGGTCAATTATCCCCCTCAGTGAGCTAACCATGCCAACTCAAGGTCAAGGTCACAGGCGAAGGTCACAAGGTTGAGCCTTGATACTAAATGCTGCGGGGGATTTGGCTGTCCTCCAGACTGCTTTCTTGTCTTTTCTCTTTTTTTTAAGTAAACAAAAAACAACTTTCATGATAAAATTTATTCATTTTTGGGGCATTCAATAATCAATATAAAGACACCAACTGTGACAATGGTTTTTACACATGATCCAGGATTTCAGTTTATAAAGAGGGAAAGATTTTTAGTCGCAAGATCTTTTCTGATGAATATATCTAAATATATATTTAATTACCTGTGGGTTGTCTCTACCTGAAATAGTTTTACCCCGTTGGTTATATCTAGAAAAAAATACAAATGTCCGTTGGTTATATCTAGAAAAAAATACAAATATCCGTAGGCTGTATTGAAAAAAAAATGTTTTAAAGCGTAGGCTATGTAAAAATCTAAGTGCCTTCCTCCCCCACCATATAGATTTTACTGGAACAGCCCTTACATCTTGAATACTATTTGATGAAGAAACTTCATACAAGGATTGTAAAATATAATGATATAAAATTATATCTAGGTCAGTGTGACCTATATTGCTTTGTTCAATGATTTTACCTTACAACTCAAAAACTATTTGATAGTGAAATGTCATACATGTGACATTAGTTCCATGCGACCTGATGATTGACCTCAAAATACATGTATATCTAGGCTGGTGTGACCTATATTGTATGGTTCAGCGATTTTGCCTTATATCTTGAATACTATTTGATGAAGAAACTGCATGCTCTGATCATAAAGTCCATTTGAACTGATGAATGACATAAAAATATATCTAGGTCATTGTGAGGACTTAGGGTCTTACAACAAATGAGCCCCGCCAAGCAAATTTGTGTCTTCGAGCATTCCGACGTGACAAATTTTAACTGCGCATGCCCAGCCATTCAGAGAGGCCAGTGATATGACTTTCTGTCTGAAGGTACCTCTTGATTCACTGCTTGTATGAGCGTGCAGCGAAGGTTCTGGAGAGACTGCGCAGATGCGCAGGCTCGCCTGAACCTTCGCTGCTCGCATAGGCGATAAGTACCAAAATCGCTTGACGGGGCCCAAATAATCTGCGAGACATGCGCCTCCATATCGTTTCTTCATTTTATTATCGTTGTACATCATTGTAATGGTGTTCTGATGTAACGGCGATTCTCTGAAATTAAGCGAAAATAAAACCAATTCCAGAACTACATAATAAACACAATTCAGTTATAGACAGTTAATTTTCAACTAACTCACATTGATCTCTATTGTACTCGTGCAGTGATAGGCAATGATCTATAAGCATTCCAAAATTTAAATGAACAGCTTTATTCCCAAATTTCATAATGTATCTTTCAATAAAATAACTTAAATGAACTAGATTATTGTTTGTTAACATTAAAATGTCTCTTACGGACTATGCGACTTTTTAGTTCCTCGAAATCCTTAAAATGTCGACCGCTACGGTACAAAGTCTTAACTTGTTGTCAAGGTAATCACGTTTTAAGCATGGAGTCGTCACAAGACGACATTCAGCGCAACGTAATGTAGCGTCACATCAAATTACACATATTAAATGTGCGCTTTTTTATCAGTGAACATTTCAGTATTTCACATTAGGAAAACATGTCCGTGTGAAATAATTGCGTCCAACATGGTGTCAGAATTGACAAATATTAGGTAAAAAATATAGCATCTTTCTTATTTCTGCTTTTAACATAGATTGTGGGTACTCGTTAGGACCGCCTCATTGAGGCGGTCCTAACGAGTACCCACAATCTATGTTTACCCCCTTACACCCCACTTTTTGCTATATAAAGTGGGGTTTAGAGGGGTCTTCATTTCACGGACTTGTTATCGTGATGTGACAATGTTTTCTTTTTTTGGACAAAAATCTAAGAACTTACTTATAATTTATGGTTCAATGATGTTACCTTATAACTTGAAGAATACATGTTTTTCATGGAGAAATGCCATTCACCATATTTGCTGGCTCCCAGCTTGCACATTGTCAATATTGAAAAAAAAACAGGTAACCAGACCCCCTGACCTTAAAAGGTCAGGGGGGTCTGGTTACCTGTTTTTCCAACACTGATAACCTTCAGACTAGGAACCAGCAGACAATGCAAATAAGGTGAATACCTGGGATATTTATTCTGTTTGACCTGATGATTGATCTCAAAATATATCTAGCTTATTGTGACCTATATTTCAAAGATCAGTGATTTTGTCTTTTATTTTGAATTATATTTGATGGAGAAACTTCATACATGGATTATAAGTGCCATGTGGCCAGATCAGTGAGGGGATTCTAACAAAATGCCCACAAAATACATTTACATGTATTTAAGTATTTCATATAATATTTTTTAATTTTTCTTAGTAGCCATCAAATCTGAATATAAGGATTTGTCCCATTTTAAATTGTCTGTGTACTCATACCAAGTTTTTTATTATAGCGATGTCGGTATAAAAATGATTGACTGAACTATTTCACAGGGAGACGGAAGAAAGATGATCACTTTAGATGTTCTTAAAGATGAAAAGCCAGAAACCAACGAGGAATATCAGCTGATCCTGAGGAATGTTAAAACTTCAGGTAGGTACTTTATTACAAGTGTGGTCTGGCTGAGTCTGTGTTAATATCCCTCATTCTATTTATATCAGTATTGTTGGGATCAGAGGCAGAAACTGTGCTTGTTAAATAAAAAGTCGAACTTCAATGGCTGGAACACCTTTGGGACCTCGAAAATCTGTTCGAGACAGGGGTAGTTCGAGCCACTCAGGTTACTGTCAGGAGGCATAACGACATACTTTAAGACATCTTTTCGGCTTTCTATAATGAAAATGTATGCTGTGTGTACTCATTAGAATCGCCTCATCGAGGCAATTCTAATGAGTACACACAGCATACATTTGCAAGATAAAAGACTAAAATCTCCTTAATTATCCCCCACTATATCTTATGTAGAGGATTTCGCTAGGGACTCAAGAATGGGTTCGACTCATCCATGGTAAACGAGCCATCAATGTTCGAGCCATCGAAGTTCTACTGTAACCCTGTTGTATCCAAACAAAAATAAAATAAAATTCATCTATTAAGACCACCTTTAGGACTGTTCAAAAGTGGTCTTTATGACCACTTTTGAACAGCCCAAAAGGTGGTCTCTGGGCAGAAAACACTGCATGCCGAAAAACACAAAGAAAGAATAAATGAAACCAACTAAATAAGGTGTTAGAACAGAATTTGCCTTAATTCTAGGTGGTCTTAATAGCGGAATTTCACAGTATACAGATTTTATAGAAAACTGACCATGTGTGGTCATTTTGTCGTGCCTGCTATTAGTATGGTGCGATGCAGGATTCCAGTTTTCCATTCGTTTGTCAGTGTGTCAGCCGTCAACATTTGCGAGCGCCCTAGCGTTCACCCAAATGCTCAAGTTTATTTCTCAAGAACTATTAGAGCTTCATCAGCGATAGTTGGTACAAACTTGTATCGAAGGATGGCAAGTTAAATGCAAGCATCCATATTTGACCTTGACCTTCATTTCATGGTTCAGTGATCTTTTGAAAATTTGCGACCACTCTGGTTGTGTTTATTTTTCAGGAACGATAAGATCTTCATTAATGGGACTTGGTATAAGCTTGTATTGAGGGATGGCAACTTTGATACAAGCATCCATTTTTCACCTTGGCCTATATTTCATGGTTCACTGGCTTTGAGAAATATTTTGTGAAACCTAGTACGGGATCTACACTTTTTAACAAGAATACATGTTTTCATCTACAAGTCTATTCTTACTGTACATGAATGCTTAAGTTTTTGATCCCAACAAACCATACAAGTTTGTTATTTTCAATCAGGTATAGGTATAACTGGGGCAGCACGTTTTTGATCCCAACAAACCATTAAAGTTTGTTATTTTCATTCAGGTATAGGTATAACTGGGGCAGCAAGAATTGATACCAACAAACCATACAAGTTTGTTATTTTCATCCAGGTATAGGTATGACTGGGGCAGCAAGTTTTTGATCCTAACAAACCATTCAATTTTGTTATTATCCCCGTGCTTTTCGAAGAAAAAGTGGGGATATTGTAATGGTCTTCCTCGTCCGTCTGTATGTACATCTCTCTGTCTTACCGGATAACTCCTTCTAGACAGTTATAGATAGAAACTTGAAACTTTGGCAACTGATAGATCTTTGGTCTGGGGAGTGCATGACACTTTTGGAATTTTGATCACACCCCTAGGGGTGGGCACAGGGGGTGAGGCTCGCAGGGGGGTCAAAAATCAAAATTTTCGGAACATGGTGGTGAAACATACCAAAGTGAACGGCATGATGAGTAGAAAACATTACAACCAAAATTTGACACCTGTGGTTAATTTGGAGGTCACCAGAGGTCAAAAACTGATTTTGACCCCTTTACTCCCATACATTACTGTTGCCGGATAACTCCTCCTAGACCGTTATAGATAGAAACTTGAAACTTTGGGTGCTGATACATCTGTGGGGAGTGCATGACACTTTCGGAATTTTGATCCTACCCCTGGGAGTGGGACCAGGGATGAGGCAACTTGGGGGTAAAAAATCAAAGTTTTCAGAACATGGTTGTGTAGCATATTAAATCGAACAGCATGATGAATAGAATACATTACAATCAAAATTTTACTCCTCAGGCTAAACACCCCTAAGGGATGGCCCAGGGTGTGGGGCAAGCGGGGAAGCATGGGGATATGTGATGGCTTGCCATCGACTGCGCAATTCTAGTTTTCATTCAAGTATAGGTACCGCCCCCGCCCATAGGGGCTTGAAGAAATATATGGGCTGCACTGCACGATGCTTCCACGCAGAGCTGAATCCGGCCCGCACACTAGTACTGGTTTTTGATCTCAACAAACCATACAAGTTTGTTATTTTCATTCAGGTATAGGTATAAATGGGGCAGCAAGTTTTTGATCCCAACAAAACATACAACTTTGTTATTTTTATTCAGGTATATGTATAACTGGGGCAGCAAGTTTTTGATCCCAATCAATCATACAACTTTATTTTCATTCGGGTATAGGTATAACTGGGGCAGCAAGTTTTTGATTCCAACAAACCATACAACTTTGTTATTATAGCCCCGCTTGAAAAGTGGGGCTATATTGGATTTGCCCTGTCATTCCGTAATTCTGTAATTCTGTAATTCCGTAATTCCGTTATTCCGTTATTTTTTCGTCACAGTTTTCCCCGAAACTAAGAGAGCTAGAAAACTAAAACTTTGTATACACGTGGACAATGGGTGCCTCCACGGACCTTACCGAAATTATGACCAAGGGCCCATAACTCTTGGAGTTATCTCCCCTGATAGGTTTTTTTAAATGAAAATGTTTGGTCACAGTTTTCTCAGGAACGAAAGAAGCTAGAAAGCTCAAACTTTGCATAAATGTGGACAATGGGTGGATATAGGGAGCTTACCAAAATAATGGCCAAGGGCCCATAACTGTTGGAGTTATCTCTCCTGATAGGTTTTTTAAATAAATGAAAATATAGGTTTTTTTTAAATGAAAATGTTTGGTCACAGTTTTCTCAGGAACTAAAGAAGCTAGAAACCTCAAACTTTGCATAAATGTGGACAATGGGTGGATATAGGGAGCTAACCAAAATAATGGCCGAGGGCCCATTACTTTTGGAGTTATCTCCCCTGATAGTATAGTTTTTTTTAATAAATGAAAAGGTTTGGTGACAGTTTTCTCAGGAACTAAGAAAGCTAGAATACTGAAACTTTGTATGAACATGAAAAGTGGGTGGATGTATGGCCCTTACCAAAATAATGGCCAAAGGCCCATAACTCTTGGAGTTATCTCCCCTGATAGGATATTTTCTGCAAGTAAAAAAATCATTTCACTTTTCTAACCATCAAACCATGAAAAATATTTTCGATACAGTTTTCTCAGGTACTAAGAAAGCTAGAAAGCTGAAACTTTGTATAAACATGAACATTAGGTGGATGTAAGTAAATAATGGCCAACAACATTACTCTTGGGGTTATCTCCCCAGCAAAGAAAAAAAAAAATATTAAAGTTTTCTCTGGAACTAAGAAAGCTCCCCTGATAGGTTAAAAGCTTTTAGAGTCAATGTGTCTTACTCCTCTGATAGCGCTATAGCGGTTTTCCCCGAAACTAAGAGAGCTAGAAAACTAAAACTTTGTATACACGTGGACAATGGGTGCCTCCACGGACCTTACCGAAATTATGACCAAGGGCCCATAACTCTTGGAGTTATCTCCCCTGATAGGTTTTTTTAAATGAAAATGTTTGGTCACAGTTTTCTCAGGAACGAAAGAAGCTAGAAAGCTCAAACTTTGCATAAATGTGGACAATGGGTGGATATAGGGAGCTTACCAAAATAATGGCCAAGGGCCCATAACTGTTGGAGTTATCTCTCCTGATAGGTTTTTTAAATAAATGAAAATATAGGTTTTTTTTAAATGAAAATGTTTGGTCACAGTTTTCTCAGGAACTAAAGAAGCTAGAAACCTCAAACTTTGCATAAATGTGGACAATGGGTGGATATAGGGAGCTAACCAAAATAATGGCCGAGGGCCCATTACTTTTGGAGTTATCTCCCCTGATAGTATAGTTTTTTTTAATAAATGAAAAGGTTTGGTGACAGTTTTCTCAGGAACTAAGAAAGCTAGAATACTGAAACTTTGTATGAACATGAAAAGTGGGTGGATGTATGGCCCTTACCAAAATAATGGCCAAAGGCCCATAACTCTTGGAGTTATCTCCCCTGATAGGATATTTTCTGCAAGTAAAAAAATCATTTCACTTTTCTAACCATCAAACCATGAAAAATATTTTCGATACAGTTTTCTCAGGTACTAAGAAAGCTAGAAAGCTGAAACTTTGTATCAACATGAACATTAGGTGGATGTAAGTAAATAATGGCCAACAACATTACTCTTGGGGTTATCTCCCCAGCAAAGAAAAAAAAAATATTAAAGTTTTCTCTGGAACTAAGAAAGCTCCCCTGATAGGTTAAAAGCTTTTAGAGTCAATGTGTCTTACTCCTCTGATAGCGCTATAGCGGGGCTATAGTCAGATCCTCTGACAGCTCTAGTTATTTTTATTCAGGTATAGGTATAACTGGGGCAGCAAGTTTTTGATCCCAACAAACCATACAACTTTGTTATTTTCATTCAGGTATAGGTATAACTGGGGCAGCAAGTTTTTGATTCCAACAAACTGTACTACTTTGTTATTTTCATTCAGGTATAGGTATAACTGGGGCAGCAACAATTGATCCTGTGTACAGAAGTGCGAGTATAACAATAGCCAGCAGCAATGACCCTCACGGTGTGATAGAGTTTGGTCAAAATTCACTGAATGTCAGAGTGAACGAAGACAGTGGAATAGTTAAAGTACAGATTGACAGAAAGTTTGGTGCCATTGGTAAGAAACACTGACAGTTAACGCACTGCATGCTGGGTATTTTTTTCCACAGCAAACAACATTTTTAAATATTTTCCTAATTTTCCCAGAAAACAGGATTTGACATCTCATGCAAATTGTCAATTTGCATGAGATATCCAGTCCAGTTTTCTCGGAAAAAGAAAAAAAAAATCAATAATTTGTTGTCTGCTGAATTAGCCTAGAGTGTCCTTTAGGTTAACTATTCTGCCACGTTAAAAATTTTTACTGACTCTTGGTTGTATCAGAGTTTAATGGCCCAGTCAACACTATTTAGGTCATTTTTGAGCCAGTCAGTTATCTTGTCCACAATTTTCCTTGGCAGGCTTATACATAAGCAGTTAACCAGTACAGTGCACATCCTTTCACCAGAAACCAACAGATAACCTTCTTGACTCAGGGCAAGGGAGAGAATGACCGTAGAAAATTTTTTATGATCAACGCATATCCAACTGAGCCAGACCGGCCAGTTTCTGTCTGTATTGCCAGTAATGATAATTAGGTTGTTTGTTTCTCGGTTGATACAAAGTTACTAACTACAGAAGCTTCCCGCCTGCTCTTTTCCATGTGACTATGCTGATCATGTACAAAATCCAGCCTAAGTAAGGTATAAGCTGTGTATTCTATTCACTGTGAAGTCAGATTGATGTGTAAAAAGGGTTGGTTATATGTAAAATCTTGACTCATCTACACTGTTTGCCATGGTCCAAGTACACAGGTCCAGTCTAACTTGGCCTGTGTACTGGGACATTGGCAAACAGTGGAGAGTTTGCCATTGTCCAGTACACAGGTCCAGTCTAACTGAGCCTGTATACTGGGACATTGGCAAACAGTGGAGAGTTTGCCATGGTCCCAGTACACAGGTCCAGTCTAACTTGGCCTGTATACTGGGACATTGGCAAACAGTGGAGAGTTTGCCATGGTCCCAGTACACAGGTCCAGTCTAACTGAGCCTGTGTACTGGGACATTGGCAAACAGTGGAGAGTTTGCCATGGTCCCAGTACACAGGTCCAGTGTAACTGAGCCTGTGTACTGGGACATTGGCAAACAGTGGAGAGTTTGCCATGGTCCCAGTACACAGGTCCAGTCTAACTGAGCCTGTGTACTGGGACATTTGCAAACAGTGGAGAGTTTGCCATGGTCCCAGTACACAGGTCCAGTCTAACTTGGCCTGTATACTGGGACATTGGCAAACAGTGGAGAGTTTGCCATGGTCCCAGTACACAGGTCCAGTCTAACTGAGCCTGTGTACTGGGACATTGGCAAACAGTGGAGAGTTTGCCATGGTCCCAGAACACAGGTCCAGTCTAACTTGGCCTGTATACTGGGACATTGGCAAACAGTGGAGAGTTTGCCATGGTCCCTGTACACAAGTCCAGTCTAACTGAGCCTGTGTACTGGGACATTGGCAAACAGTGGAGAGTTTGCCATGGTACCATTACACAGGTCCAGTCTAACTGAGCCTGTGTACAGGGACATTGGCAAACAGTGGAGAGTTTGCCATGGTCCCAGTACACAGGTCCAGTCTAACTGGGCCTGTGTACTGGGACATTGGCAAACAGTGGAGAGTTTGCCATGGTCCCAGTACACAGGTCCAGTCTAACTTGGCCTGTATACTGGGACATTGGCAAACAGTGGAGAGTTTGCCATGGTCCCAGTACACAGGTCCAGTCTAACTGAGCCTGTGTTCTGGGACATTGGCAAACAGTGGAGAGTTTGCCATGGTCCCAGTACACAGGTCCAGTCTAACTGAGCCTGTGTACTGGGACATTGGCAAACAGTGGAGAGTTTGCCATGGTCCCAGTACACAGGTCCAGTGTAACTGAGCCTGTGTACTGGGACATTGGCAAACAGTGGAGAGTTTGCCATGGTCCCAGTACACAGGTCCAGTCTAACTGAGCCTGTGTACTGGGACATTGGCAAACAGTGGAGAGTTTGCCATGGTCCCAGTACACAGGTCCAGTCTAACTGAGCCTGTGTACTGGGACATTGGCAAACAGTGGAGAGTTTGCCATGGTCCCAGTACACAGGTCCAGTCTAACTGAGCCTGTGTACTGGGACATTGGCAAACAGTGGAGAGTTTGCCATGGTCCCAGTACACAGGTCCAGTCTAACTGGGCCTGTGTACTGGGACATTGGCAAACAGTGGAGACCCAGATCTGATCAGGGTCTGCAGTTTTTGCTCATAACACTGGAATTTAAGGTTTAAATGAAAGCAGTCTGATTCTCAGTTCAGGACTATTTTCCCAGCCTACACTCAGAGACGATCGACCAAGCAGTACTGTCACTGGTTTGATTTTTAGCTCACTTGAGCCAAAGTCTCCGGGGGAGCTTATAGTATAGGCAGTGATCCGCCGTCTGTTGTCTGCGTCCGTATCTGCATCTGTGTCGGTGTCAACATTTTCAAATGACTTCTCCTCCAAAACTGCTGGGTCGATAGAAGTCAAATTTCATGTGGGATGGGGGAACAAAAGTTTGCTTGCAGGGTCCAGGTCACATGACCAAGCTGGGCTCCATGCCCATATAACCCTTAGGAAATCTTCTTCTCCTGAACCAGTGGGCAGATTGTGATGAAACTTGGTATGTAGCACAGGGGACTCTGGCCCATCATAGTTTGCTAAAATGATGACCCTCTAGTGACCTAGACCCATTTTATGCCAAGGTCAAATTTGGTTACATAGACTTTTGTATGGGAAATAGTCAAAACAGCATAATTTTTTTAAAACTATTGCAGCCTGTGACCTGGAAATTAGTAAATGCAGTCAGCAAAATGTGCTAGTGTGTGTGAATTCGGGTTTAACGTCGCTTTCAACAATTTTTCAGTCATATCACGACGGTGTCTGGTTGCGACAGGGAGCTCAATGCTCACATTTATAGTGCTGCCTCACTGAAGTATCATGTCCCAGACACATTACCTGATACCACACCCAGTCACATTATCCTGACACTGGATCGACCAGTCCTAGCTCTACCCCGTAAATCTGAGTGCCAAACGAGGAGCAGCTAGTACCATTTTTAACGACTTTGGTATGTCGCGGCCCGGGGTCGAACCCCAGACCTCCCGTTCCCCGGAGCGGACACTCTACCAACTGAGCTATCGGGGCCGGTAAAAATGTGCTAGTGAAACTACACTAGTTTTCAAGGTCAAGGTTATTCCCTGACCTTCATTCAGATATGAAAATCAAAAATTTGATTTTCACTGATACCATTAGGCCATTTGCAACCAAATTTTGTCTGAAAACTTTTAAGAACAAGGAAATGAAATTTAATTAATTTGAGTTCGGTCACATGACCAAGATGGCTGCTATGCCTATATAAGGTAAAAACTCTTAAAAAATCTTCTTTTCCTGAACCAGTGGGCAGATTGTGATGAAACTTGGTATGTGGCATTGGGGACTTGAGCCCATCATACTTTGCTAAAATGATAACCCTCTGACAACCTTGACCCAATTTACAGCAAGGTCAAATTTGGTCATGTAGACATTTGTAAGGGAAAAGTGGCAAAACAGTGGATTTTTCTGATTGTATATTAGCTAGTGGCATCAGAAATGGTATTTACAATCAGCTGAATGGAAGTTTATCAATTCCAAAGGTCAAGGTCATTTACCGATCTTTGTCCAGGACGGCTAAGATTCAGTATTTTATCTTCTTCTTCACTTAAACTACTTGGCCAATTGAAACCAAATTACATGTAGAGCCTCTATGGAATGAGGGAACGAAAGTTTGTTCATGAGGACTGGGTCACTTGACCATTATGGCCGCCATGCCCATATAATAATTATAATAAAAACCTTTAAAAATCTTCTTCTTAAGAACTGAATGGCCGATGATCTTGAAACTTGGTATGCAGCATCAGGGACTCTGACCCTACCAAGTTTATTCAAATGATGACCTCTGGTTGACATTGACCTGTTTTATGTCAAGGTCAAATTTGGTCACTTAGACATTTGTATGGAACAGTGGCGAAGCAGTGGATTTTTCTGATTGTATATTAGCTTGTGGCATTTACAATCAGCTGAATGGAAGTTTATCAGTTCCAAAGGTCAAGGTCATATACCGATCTTTGTCCAGGATGGCTCAGATTCAGTATTTTTATCTTCTTCTTCACTTAAACTACTTGGCCAATTGAAACCAAATTACATGTGGAGCCTCTATGGAATGAGGAAACGAAAATTTGTTCCTGAGGACTGGGTCACATGACCAATATGACCGCCATGCCCATATATGATAAAAACCTTTAAAATCTTCTTCTTAAGAACTGAATGGCCGATGATCTTGAAACTTGGTATGCAGCATCAGGGACTCTGGCCCTACCAAATTTGTTCAAATGATGACCTCTGGTTGACCTTGACCTGTTTTATGTCAAGGTCAGAGTTGGTCACTTAGACATATGTATGGAAAAATGGCAAAGTAGTGGATATTTCTGATTACCTGGTAGGCTGTGACATCAAAAATGATTTTTGCAGTTAGCTGAATGGAAGTTTATCAATTCCAAAGGTCAAGGTCATTACTGACCTTTGTCTTGGATGGCTTAGATTCAGTATTTTTATCTTCTTCTCCAGTTGGGTATGATGATATCTTGAGCGAGTTTTACTTTTAGGGTCCAGGACTAAAGGTGAAGGTCACTGTGGCCATGTTTTAGGAAACCAAATTACATGAAAAGCCTCTATGGGGGTGAGGCAATTAAACATTATTCATGGTATTGTTGTCACATGACCAAGATGGGCACCATGCCTGTATAGGGTATAAACCATATGACCTCTGGTGAGCCTAGTGGCCCATGGGCCTCTTGTTTTTCTGACACAGCTAATGCAAATTACTGTATATACCCTAAATAACTGGACACCTCAACTCCTTACCATACTTGTTCTAAAATTTGAACAAGTACAATTTATCACGCAATGAGTCCATCAGTATACAAAAGGGTTCAGACGTCAATTGTTCAGGTGAAAATCTCATATGCATTGCAAAAGCTACTGATATTTTTTCAGCAAACATCGCATGTATTCGATATTATAAGAATCTTATATGGGTGTGAGGGGTGGATGGAAAAATCCGTCCCGAGGGACGCTGTCCGGCATCACGAGGCTTGCCGAGTGATGCCTGACAGTGATCCCGAGGGACGGATTTTTCTATCCACCCCTCACACCCATATTGGATTCTTTTTCTTGCATACCTTCCACTTCTTAAAGCGGATTTTTAATGCTGCCGTCACTTCGGTTACCATCGTCCGCCATATTGTGTTGACACTGCAGGAATGTTTAGTGACGTTGCTGTGACGTCAATCTTAACGATGGCGCATACGAGGTCGTAATCAACCAGTGCATTTATCAAACACGTGATTATATTCGATTTTGGGTCGGAACACCAGGGTCAGAACATAAATTTCTATCCCAGGGTAAAATCACAGATTTCCTTGTCTGGTGTGCAAGAATGTATGTTATACAAAAGTTGAGGTTTTGATACTTACATGTTTGTTTTGATGATAAACCAACATACTTACTTAACTACATTACGATAACACACCCGTGCCACAAAGTGCATTTTTTCACATCTCCAAATTGGCTATTTTTCTGATGGAAAACCATGATATTTTTCTTATATTTGTTGCAAACATAGGTTGTGGGTACTCGTTAGAACCGCCTCAGTCAGGCAGTTCTAAAGTGTACCCACAACTTATGTCTTGGAGCAGAAATAACAAAAATATACCCCCTTGAATGCTAGTTTTCTCTATATAAAGTGGGGTTTAGTGGGGTATTCATTTCCCGGATTTGTTCACGTGATGATATACCTTATAGGTCTTTCTTTACTGGCCACGATAGCTCAGTGGTAGTGTGTCCGCTTCAGGCATGGGAGGTCCCAAGTTCGATCCTCAGCCATGCCATACCAAGGGCTTGAAAAATGGTACTAGGCGCTCCCTTGGCTGAAGCTCGGATTATCAGGGGTAGTCCTAGGAAGATAAATGAAAGCAGGTAAGTATTTGTTAAAGGATACTTTGTTATGCCCCCAACTTCGAAGAAGTTGTGGGGGCATATTGGTTTTGCCCTGTTCGTCCGTCCGTCCTTCCGTCCTTCCGTCCTTACGTCCGTCCCACTTTTTACTGCATAGCATAACTTTAGAACCATGGGTGCTAGGTTTTTGAAATTTCATATATGGATTCCTCATGAAAAAATAATTGACCCGTGTTTTTTTTCTCGTCAGGATTATGCCCCTTTTTTGAGTTATGCCCCTTTGCAAAAAATACTATGAAATCTTGTAAGCAAGATATCTCAAAAACTGTTTGAGCTATTGCCCTGAAACTTTACATGCTGGTTGGGGATGATGAGTAGATGAACTGATTAACTTTTGAAAAAAATCCGAAATTTTTTTCTTGAGTTATGGCCCTTTGAAATTTTTCGCGTTTTAAGTTTGGAAGCAAGATATCTAAAAAAACTATTTGAGGTTTTTCCCCGAAACTTCACAGACTTGTCGGGGATGATGAGTAGATGAACTGATCAACTTTTGAAAAAAATTCCGATTTTTTTTTCTTGAGTTATGGCCCTTAGATTTTTTTCGTGTTTTCAGCTTGTAAGCAAGATATCTCAATAATTGTTTGAGCGATTGCCCTGCAACTTTACAAGCTGGTTTGGGATGATGTGTAGATGAACTGATTAACTGTTGAAAAAAAATCCTATATTTTTTTCTTGAGTTATGGCCCTTTGAAATTTTTCGCGTTTTAAGTTTGTAAGCAAGATATCTCAAAAACTATATGAGGTTTTTCCCCAAAACTTCACAGACTGGTTGGGTATGATGAGTAGATGAACTGATTAACTTTTGAAAAAAATCCAATTTTTTTTTCTTGAGTTATGGCCCTTTGATTTTTTTCGTGTTTTCAGCTTGTAAGCAAGATATCTCAAAAATTGTTTGAGCTATTGCCCTGAAACTTTACAGGCTGGTTGGGGATGATGAGTAGATGAACTGATTAACTTTTGAAAAAAATCCGAAATTTTTTTCTTGAGTTATGGCCCTTTGAAATTTTTCGCGTTTTGGCATATTGGTTTTGCCCTGTTCGTCCGTCCGTCCTTCCGTCCTTACGTCCGTCCCACTTTTTACTGCATAGCATAACTTTAGAACCATGGGTGCTAGGTTTTTGAAATTTCATATATGGATTCCTCATGAAAAAATAATTGACCCGTGTTTTTTTTCTCGTCAGGATTATGCCCCTTTTTTGAGTTATGCCCCTTTGCAAAAAATACTATGAAATCTTGTAAGCAAGATATCTCAAAAACTGTTTGAGCTATTGCCCTGAAACTTTACATGCTGGTTGGGGATGATGAGTAGATGAACTGATTAACTTTTGAAAAAAATCCGAAATTTTTTTCTTGCGTTATGGCCCTTTGAAATTTTTCGCGTTTCAAGTTTGTAAGCAAGATATCTAAAAAACTATTTGAGGTTTTTCCCCGAAACTTCACAGACTTGTCGGGGATGATGAGTAGATGAACTGATCAACTTTTGAAAAAAATCCGATTTTTTTTCTTGAGTTATGGCCCTTAGATTTTTTTCGTGTTTTCAGCTTGTAAGCAAGATATCTCAATAATTGTTTGAGCGATTGCCCTGCAACTTTACAAGCTGGTTTGGGATGATGTGTAGATGAACTGATTAACTGTTGAAAAAAAATCCTATATTTTTTTCTTGAGTTATGGCCCTTTGAAATTTTTCGCGTTTTAAGTTTGTAAGCAAGATATCTCAAAAACTATATGAGGTTTTTCCCCAAAACTTCACAGACTGGTTGGGTATGATGAGTAGATGAACTGATTAACTTTTGAAAAAAATCCAATTATTTTTTCTTGAGTTATGGCCCTTTGATTTTTTTCGTATTTTCAGCTTGTAAGCAAGATATCTCAAAAATTGTTTGAGCTATTGCCCTGAAACTTTACAGGCTGGTTGGGGATGATGAGTAGATGAACTGATTAACTTTTGAAAAAAAATCCGAAATTTTTTTCTTGAGTTATGGCCCTTTGAAATTTTTCGCGTTTTAAGTTTGTAAGCAAGATATCTAAAAAACTATTTTAGGGTTTTCCCCGAAACTTCACAGACTGGTCAGGGATGATGAGTAGATGATTAACTACAGCTTTTCTTGTGTAATTTCAGCATTACAGCCACATAAAAACAAGATATCTCAATTACTGTTAGGGACAAGCAGTGTTAGGGTCAAGCAGTTGGGGGCATTGAGTTTCATAAACACTGGCTCTAGTTGTAATAAAAGCTCTACAGAGCTTGTTATTTGTTTTTAATATGCGACATTGAATAAAGCTTCTTTTATCTTTATCCAGGTAAAATAAGGGTAGACTATGAAATCACCTTAGGGAATGTATCAGATACCAGTGACGAACTTGTTCGAGCTACACCAGGTGCCGACTTTGTATCCCGGCAACAGTCTGTTGACTTCATGTCCGGGGTAACTTCTGTCACCATAGAAATAGAAATCCTACCTGATGATATTCCTGAAGTTGATGAGGTGTTTATAGTGAGACTGCTGTCTGTGAGTCTGGTAAACTCCCCAAAGACTGCATCCCCACCACGTCTAGGTAAGTCTGCTAATAATCCCTTAATGATACACAACCACTTGATAGCACTATTGTGAAAATTCTGATGTTTTAAACACACTTGATGAAATATTTTTGGTATTCACCAATTTCATCTATAAATCAAAGTACTGAAAGTACTGAGGAAATTGATTTATGAGGAATAATTATTAAATAAAAAAAAAAATGTTAGTCGTAGATCAAGCAGTTATCTAGATATTTTGTTGAAATAATCTAGAGACTAACTTCCCATATCACAGGTCCTGGTGTATGAATGTCATTTGACGTGTCATCAGTAACGATTCTGATTCTGATTTGACAAGGTCCCAGAGGATTAAAAATTCGGCAAAGAAAAAAAAGATTCATCGATTATTTTGAGTTTAAAGACTGGTCAACCCTAGTGGATCATCTTTGTCTTCTCCAAGAGAAAGGGGGGAAACGAGATAGAAGAGACAGTAGAAGATGATTTGTTTGTTTGTTTGATTGATTTGAGGTTTAACGTCCCCGTCGACACTGTAAAGGTCATTTTGGAGACTTTGCTTCCAATTGTGTGGGACTTTTACCCGACATTGAGATGAAATGACATCTCGAGCCCTGCTGCCCAATGAAACCAGTAGGGTTTATAAGCATGGACGACTCTGACCACTTTGCCTGGGCAGGCTTAGATCCTCTAGGCAGTTTACCACTACTCATGTGTGGGTCGGTTTCAGCTCAGTGTGGAAGCATCATGCAGCCCATATATTTCTTCAAGCCCCGATGGGCAGGGCTGTTGTAGAGAAGATGAAAGTGAGGGACAGAGGAGAAAGATGAAAATGAATGGAAATGTAGAAACAGAAGAAATAAAAACACCTCCCCCACTCTACCGTTACCTGCTGCAAGGACAGCAGGTGTTGTTCAACTGTAAGTCAATATCGGCTGGACTCCCCAGTGACACAAGATACACACCGCCATTGCCTCACTCAACTACCCCAACAAAGAAAAAACAGAAGAAAGATGATAAACTTGTCTGCCAATTTCTTCATGGTCATACCATAAATTTCTAAATTCGCTCAGTACATATCTGCTAATAATCTTACAGAGAAGTTCATGATGTCTTAGCAACGTCACATCAATGTCGCATTGATACAACGATGCACAAAGGTTGTGCAGCCGCTTGGAACTATGTTCCTTTGGGCGTCGGGACATAAAAAGGAGAATAACTTTACAAAAGAAAGATCGTTTTTAAACCATTTGATTTAGACATTATAACCCTGATCAGATGCTGCGTTTACCCAAGGCAAATTGAAATACGTTTATTCCAACCTGTACGGGGTCCTAAAAACATTAACCCATAAATGCCAATTGTTTCAATACTGGGACATTCTGAAACAGTTAAGCTAGATTAGAGGCCACAGAATGTTGCGTCTGATCGGTGTCTTCACTATTTCACTAAAGTACAGAACTTGATTTAAAACTCACAGCTTACAACAAGTGTTTTGTAATTAGACCTCTCGAAAGCAGGCAAATTGTAGGTGAGTAATGGGTTATTTAGTTGGTCACTGATAAGCTAACCGTTTTAACCCTTCAGACCGGTGCAGATGCCGAGGTAGAAATACACTGTATCTAGGCAAACCTTGTAGATCCTGATAAGACGGCACATAGCTAGAATGTCTCGCCAGAATCTACATATACACTGTTTGTCATCATGTCAGTGAACTAATCAGAAATTCCTTTCTATAAGAATATATAAAAAATTATTATTCAAAGCGAGAAGAGTCCTGTTTAGAAACTCAGGGATGAAAGAGTAAAACATAAATATCATCGGAAAGCGCTTAGGAAAATAGTCCCAGAGTACTGCTTTCTTTTCAGAATTCGTTTTTCTGTGCCAATTTATATTCAATCCGTATAAAGTCTCGAAAACTGAAATATTTTGAAAGACGTTCCATGCCTGCAAAATTAATTTTCAAGAGTTCATTAGGGCCCCGCACTGAAAGTGTGGGTGCCCTATAGTAATCACTCTGTCCGTCCGTCTGTCTGTCTGTCTGTCCATCTGTCCGTCCACAAATTTTCCTACTCCTCTGATAGCGCTGCCGGGGCCCTAGTCAGTTTCACTGACAGCTCTAGTTTGGACTATTTTATGCAGCGAACGACCAGCAGAAGTGGAAGTAGAAATGTGTTGACTAAGAAACTTGATTTTAAAAATCAACTTTCAAAAAAGCAAATATCCTCAGACTTCAAGGGGTGTTCATTTAATTTTGTCACTAATGGCCCGCCATACCGCATGGCTGTAAGAGCACATGGCATCACGTGAACAAGTCCTTGAAATGAACACCTCCTTAAACCTCACTTTATATAGAGAAAACAGGAGTTTTGGGGGTATACATTATTTTTCTTATTTCTGCTCTAAGACATTGGTTGTGGGTACTCATTAAAACCGCCTCCGTGTGGGGTTCTAATGAGCAGCAACAACCTATGTTTGCAATAAAAGTAAGTAAAATTCAAGTTGGTTCAGTCATATACACTCAACTCTTACTGTATGCAAAATGAACTTCAAAACAAGCTTGAAATTAGAGCCTACATTAATGGTCGCATTGGTTTGAATGTTTAAGTTTCACAGATGTTTAGTGAACTTCGTTAGGTGTATGGGACAGCTATTGCCACTGAAACATCAATTTTCAGGTGACATGAAAAAATTTAAAGGTGGTAAAACTGACCTGAAATATAAGGTCCTCCTGGCCAGCCAAGAAAAGCTGCTACAAAAGCTAATGTGGCTGCTGTGGCAGATATGGTCAAACAAGATGCAAGGTTCAGGGTGAAAGAAATTGCTGATTGTGTTAATTGCTGATTGTGTTGACTTTGACCCATCTTACACAAAGTTCAAATTTGATCACCTGTGCTTTTGTATGTGGGAAAAAAGTGGAAATTAGTATTTTTTTTCGGAAACTGTTAATGCCTGTGAACTTAAATGGTATATGCAATCAACTAAATGATTTAGTACCAATGGTCAGTTGGAAAAATTTAATCCAACTTTCATATGAAGCCATTATGGGATAGAGGAACAAAACTTTGTTCAAATGGTTAAGGTCACAAATACAAGATAGCTGCCACAGTAAAATATTTTCAAAAATCTTCTCATAAACCAAATGACTCCACATACTTGCAGCACTTAGGTTAGAAAGACTGCTAAGACATTAAGAACAAGTCTAACAATTACCCAAAACATATGTTGTACTTGTTTGTTAATCCCCCGCCGCGAAGCGGAGCGGGGATTATAGGAATGGCCTTCGTCTGTCCATCCGTCTGTCTGTCTGTCTGTTCGTAACACTGTCTTGTCTGCTCCATATCTCCTGAACCCTTTGATAGATTTCATTAAACTTTGGTCAATTATTCCTCTCAGTGAGCTGGTGGGCAGAAGCCATAAATGAACCATGCCGACTCAAGGTCAAGGTCACAGTTGAAGGTCACGAGTTTGAAACTTCGAATTTTGTGTCCATTCCATATCTCCTTTACCCTTGGAAGGATTTTCATTAAACTTTGGTCAAATATTCTTCTCAGTGAGCTGGTCTGCAGAACCCATAAATGAACCATGCTGACTTAAGGTCAAGGTCACAGTTGAAGGTCACGAGTTTGAAATTTGAATTTTGTGTCCGTTCCATATTTCCTTTACCCCTGAATGATTTTCATTAAACTGTTGTGAAATATACCTCACAGTGAGCTGATGTGCAGAACCATAAATAAACCATGCCAACATAAGATCAAGGTCACAGGTGAAAGTCACAAGGTTGAGCCGTGATACAAAGTGCGGTGGGGGATTTGGCTGTCCTTCAGACTGCTTTCTTGTTAAAAGTAACTTTGCCAAAAAGTATAACAGGTAGAATCATGTTTTTGCACAAGTAAGCTATTTATTTTCGTAATTACATTACAATAAAACACTCATGCGACATAGTGCATTTTTCACGTCTCCAAAATGGCTATTTTTCTGATGAAAATCCTTGAAATTTTTCTTATTTATGCATCAAACATAGGTTATGAGTGTTAATTAGAGTCGCCTCATTGAGGTAGTTCTAACGACTACTCAAAACCTATGTCTTGGAGCAGAAATAAGCAAAATTATGTGTACCCCTATAAACCCCAGTTTTCTCTATATAAATCGGGGTGTAGGTGGGTGTTTATTTCACGGACTTATAAACATGATAAACTGGTATTATGTTTTAATATCCGACAGCTTATGCAGCAGAATAACAAACCTGTTTGATATAGTGCATTATTAAATATCAACATTAAATGACATTTTTTCTGATAAAAATGTGTGATTCTTTTCTTACATCTGTTGCTAACATAGTTTATGGGTACATGTTAGAGGTGGTTTTAATAAGTATGTTTTTAGCTCGAAGTGCTCATGGTGAGCTATTGGGATCAGTCATTGTCTGTCGTGCATCATCCATCGTCAACAATTTGCTTTAAATGCAAACTTATCCTCAATCTTTAGGCTAATTTGATTCAAACTTCTCAGGAATGATTTGATTCAAACTTCTCAGGAATGTTGGCCTGGGTGGCTCCTTACCAAAAGTAGCTAAAATCGTTCTGCTCTGATTAACAAGATGGCCACCAGAGCTAAAATAGTAAAATCTTTTAAAGGACAACTCCTTTTGTACCCTTGGACCAATTTCATTCAAACTTCATAGGAATGTTGCTGAGGTGACCCTTTACCAAAATAGCTAAAACAGTTCCACTCCAATGAGCAAAATGGCCACCAGAGCTAAAAATATCATAAATGCCAAATTGATTCAAACGTCACAGGAATGTTGCCTAAGTGTCTCCCTACCAAATTCTGCTTTGATGAACAAGATGGCTGCCACAGCTGAAAATAGAAAAATCTTTAAACAACAACTCTTCCTGTACACTTGAGCCAATTTCATTAAAACTTCATAGGAATGTTGCTTAGGTGACCCTCTACCAAATTAGCTAAAACAGTGCAGCTTCCTTGAGCAAAATGGCCATCAGAGTAAAAAAATAGAAAAACATGGTAAATTTGCTTCAAACCTGAACTTCTCCAAAACCCTTGAGCCAATTTGAGTCAAACTTCACAGGAATGTTACCTGGGTGGCTCCCTACCAAAATAGCTAAAATTGTTCTGCCCTTCTGAACAAAATGCCTGCCAGAGCTAAAACTAGGAAAATCTTTAAACATTTAACAACAACTCCTCCTGTACCCTTGAACCAATTTCATTTAAACTTCATTGGAATGTTGTTTGGGTGACCCTTTACCAAAATAGCTAAAACAGTTCTGCTCCAATGAGCAAATTGGCTGCCAGAGCTAAAACTAGAAAAACACCGTAAGTTTGCTTCAAACAAGATATCCTCCTAAACTCCTGGGCCAATTTGATTCTAACTTTCACAGAAGTGTTAGCTAGCTAGCTCCATACCAATATAGCTAAAATTGTTCTGCTCTGATGAACAAGTGGGCTGCCAGAGCTAAAAATACAAAAACATAAATTTGCTTCAAATGTGAATTCCTCCTAAGCCCTTGGGCTAATTTGATTCAAACTTCACAAGAATGTTGCCTGGGTGACTCCCTATCAAAATAGCTAGAATCATTCCACTCTGATGAACTAGATGGCCACCAGAGCTAAAAATAGAATGTACTGGAGACATTGACTTTCTGGTGAGTGAATGAAAGTCCCTCTGGACCCTCTTGTTTAGCAAAAACAGACATTTAAATGAATACCCACATAAACCCCACTTCCTTACATAAAGGGGGGGGGGGGGGGGTATAAGTATCAACATTCAGTATTATAACACATCTGTGTAACAGTGCATTCTTTTGTAACACAAAACAGTTAATTTTATTATGAAAATGTGTGACAATCATCTTACTTACACTTAAAACATAGGTATCAGGTGCTAGTTAGAATCACCTGATTGAGGCGGTTCTAATGAGTACCCACAAAATCTGTCTTTGAGCAGAAATAAGAAAAATGATAAACACCTCCGTAAACCCCCGTTTTCTTTACATAAAGAGTGCTTTATGGGGGTGTTCAATTCACGGACCTGTTATCATGATGATACAGACATGTTAATGTTATTGTATGTGTTGGATTATATTTTCAGGCTCAAGCGGAAATGTTTCTCAGATCATTATTAACGCTAATGACGGTACCAAGGGCGTTGCTTTGTTTGCCACGGACTCTGCAAGGTAGGGACTGCAGTTGAACTTCGACGGCTCGGCGGAGACTGGCTAGCCGACATGTGCAATATGTGATATTATTTATCTGTTAAGCAAGGAATCAAAAAGCAATAAACTATTATTTATTTACTTTTTATTTACAACCTGACATGAATTTATAACAATGCCATTGTTTATTTACATGGAAGAAATAGCAAATTACAATACAATTATAGTCCATTTCTTATTGTGAAAAATACAATCCGTGAAAAATACATACAGTCTGTGCAACACTACCTTATAGCAAAACAAAAATTAAAAACGCAGATGTGAGTCAGGTACCTTGGACCCTACATATATTTATAGCCCCGCTTTGAAAAAATTGGGGCTATCTTGGATTTGCCTTGTCCTTCTGTAATTCTGTAATTCCGTTATTCATGATAACTCAAAAACCATTTGAGGTATTTTCATGAGTCATCACACAAATGTAAGGCACTATGAGACAATGTGCAGAGCGCATGAACCATGACTCTGGATTGTCTACTTTTGGAGTTATTGCCCTTTGAACATTGAAAAATGGCAACCGTAATTCTGTTATTCATGATAACTCAAAAACCGTTTGAGGTATTTTCATGAAACTTCACACAAATGTAAAGCACTATGAGACAATGTGTAGAGCGCATGACCATAAATCTGAATTGCCTACTTTTGGAGTTATTGCCCTTTGAACATTGAAAAATGGCAATTTTAACCTGCTCCACTCCATAACTCAAAAAACCTATGAGGTATTTTCATGAAACTTCACACAAATGTAAAGCACTATAAGATGATGTGCAGAGCGCATGAACCATAACTCTGGATTGCCTACTTTTGGAGTTATTGCCCTTTGAACATTGAAAAAGGGCATTTGGAATAAACACAATACAGTAATAATTCGTGTCCGTTCCATAACTCTGAAACTATTTCAGATATTTTCACGCATATGTAAAGCAAATGTAAAGCATGATGAGTCGAGGTGCAGAGCAGAAGAACTGTTACTCTGGTTTGCTTACTTTTGGAGTTATTGCGCTTTGAACTTGGAATAAACTCAGTACAGGAATAATTCGTGCTACAGTACCAATTTCAATCTTTTTTACCACCTTTAATTAGAGGCTGAAAGCTGAAAACAATTTTTTTCTTGTATTTTTCTTTTCTGATAGCACTATAGCAGGGTTATAGTCAGACCCTCTGACAGTTCTAGTTTTTTAACCCTATACAGTAGAACTTTGATGGCTCGAACACCGATGACTCGTTTACCATGGATGAGTCGAACACATTCTTGAGCCCCTAGCGAGATCCTCTACATAAAATATAGTGGAGGATAATTAAGGAGGTTTTATTTTTTTATCTTGCAAATGTATGCTGTGTGTACTCATTAGAATCGCCTCGCTGAGGCGATTCTAATGAGTACACACAACATACATTTTCACTATAAGACACCAAAAGGATGTTTAAAAGTATCACGTTATGCCTCCTGGTAGTAACCCTCAGTGGCTCCAACTACTCCTGTCTCGAACAGATTTTCGAGGTCCCAAAGGTGTTCGAGTCATTGAAGTTTGACTGTATATATTAGAAACATGCATTAAACTTAGAAAAAAAGTCTTATTATCTGGCCTCATGCACCCTAGATACAGAACAGAGACAAGGTGGCTCACTCAAAATAAAAATAACTACCCTGACCATTGACATTTTGTTGGGTTTTTTCAAAAAATAGACGGCACTAAGACGGGTTTTGCTCATTTTGGTGTGTGAACGTTTACTGGCTAAAATTTTATTTCATTGATTATCTTTAATTACATGTACTAAATGCCAACCTTTTTAGCAATGACTTGTGAGAATTGTCATCACAAACAAGCTTGTTAAAACCTTTGTGACAAAGATGGCTACCATGCAAAAATATGGTAAAAACCTGAAAAAGATCTTCTCCAGAAGCACTGTTTAGATTGCCTTGAAACTTGGTATGTAGCATTGGGTGACTACCGGCCCAGATAGCTCAGTTGGTAGAGTGTCCGCTCCGGGGTACGGGAGGTCTCGGGTTCGATCCCGGGCCGCGACATACCAAAGTCGTTAAAAATGGTACTAGCTGCTCCTCGCTTGGCACTCAGATTTACGGAGTAGAGCTAGGACTGGTCGATCCAGTGTCAGGATAATGTGACTGGGTGTTGTATCATGTAATGTGTCTGGGACATGATACTTCAGTGAGGCAGCACTATAAACGTGAGCATTGAGCTCCCTGTCGCAACCAGACACCGTCGTGATATGACTGAAAAATTGTTGAAAGCGACGTTAAACCCGAATTCACACACACACACACACAGCATTGGGTGACTAAGTACTATTAAGTTTGCAAATATGATGACCCTAAATTGACTTTTTACCTATTTTACACCAAGGTCAAATTTCGTTCCTTAGGCTTTTTAATGGGAAATAGGTAAATCAATAAATTTTTCGACATGACATGAGAATAGGTACAAAATGAATCTCTATAAAGGCTAAATCTCAAGGTCATTTGGTGACCTTGATCCAAGTTCACGTGTATTTCATGTCCATTGAAATTTCGAAATACTTTTCTCTGAAACCACTGAACCAATTTCATTTAAGTTTTAAATGCAGCCATAGGACAGTTAGGAAATGAAAATTTGTTCTAACGGTCCAAGGTCAAATTTTTCCAAAAATACTTTGGTCTATGACATGAGAATAGATACAAAATGAATGGCTATGAGGAAACAAACATTTGTTGGAATTATTCAGGGCCCAGTTGTTCGAAGCATCGTTAGTGGTCATATTGTTAACTGTTCTAGCAAGTAGAATATCAAAAATATTAGTATATTTGCCATATTAAATGCTCAAAGATTTAACAATACGCTAACTAACGACGTCGTTAGTTTTGAACAACTGGCCCCAAATCACTTGCTGAAGATAACCACCAACAATTGAATTATTCAGGTTGCTTGCCAAAGATAACTGCCATGCCCAAATAAGGAAAAACCTTAGAAATCATTCAACACCAGATCCCTGGTGTTGATTGTCTTGAAACTTGGTGTATAGCATTGGGTGATTGAGTACTACAAAGCTTGCAAAAATTATGATCCTAGGTTGACCTTGACCTATTTTATGCCAAGATCATATTTGGCGCCCTAGGCTTTCCAATGGGGAAAAATGTAAAATAATATATTTTACGAAAAACATTGTGGTCTATGACATGAGAATAGATACAAAATTAATGTCTGTAAATGCCAAAGGTCAATCATTGGTTGATCTTGGTCCAAGGTCACATTTCAAAATACATTTTCTCTAAAACCACTGGGCCAATTTCATTTAAAATTTGTATTGTGCCTTAGGACTGGGAAAGAATGCAAATTTGTTGGCATTGTCTACATGTAGATCACATGGCATTCCCAGATATGGTAAAAACCTTATAAAACTTTCTTCTCCAGAAAGACTGGGCGAATTTTCTTGAAACCTGGTATGTAGCATTGGGTAACTGAGTACTACCAAGCTTGCAAAAATGATGACCCTAGGTTGACCCTGACATACTTATGCTAAGGTCAAAGTTGGTTCTCTAGGCTTTTGAATTGGATAATAGAAAAACAATGCATTTTTCGAAAAATATTGTGGTTTACAACATGAGAATAGGTACAAAATGAATGTCTGTGCATGCTTAATGTCATTTGGTGACCTTGGCCATGGTTACATGGATTGCAGGTCCATTGACATTTCAAAATACATTTTCTCTGAAATCACTTGTGTAATTTTATTCAACTGTTTTACGCAGCCTTTTGACAGTGAGGGAACGGAAATTTATGCAAATAGTTTAGGTCAAATGACCAAGATGGCCACCATGCCCAGTTATGGTAAAAATCTTAAAACCTCTCCAGAACCGCTTTGCCTTGAAACTTTGTATGTAGTACTGGGGACTAAGTACTACCAAGTTTGCAAAAATGATGACCCTAGGTTGACCTTGACTTATTTTACAGCAAGGTCAAATGTGGATCCTTCAGCTTTTCAATTGGGAACAATGTATTTTTCAAAAACTATAATGGTCTATGTCAGTGAATGCCAAAAAATCAAGGTCATTCAAATACCTTGTTCCATTTGAATTGGAGGTCCATCAATATTTCAAAGGGCCTTTTCTCTTATACAGCTGGACAAATTTCAGATTCATTTATATGCCACCTTCTGACAACTGGGGATTGAAATCTTAACTCTTATCATGCTGTTCACGACAACCCATATATTTGGAAACAGTGTAGATCCAGATCAGATGGCTTCTGAAGAAGCCATCTGATCAGGATCTACACTGTTTGACATTCAGTTTATGAATTTGTAGGAATAAATTACATGAAGAAATCTGATTGGTTCAAAGTCAGAAATGGGTGTGGCTTAACTGAATATTCAGCAAGAGAAGTGTTAATAGAATGGTCCATGTCACATTACCAAGATGGCCTCCATGCCCAAATATGGTAAAACCTATAATAGATCTTCCCCCAAAGTGCTGGGTCAATTTTCTCAAAACTTTTTTGTATCATTAGGTGACTAAGTTCTACTCATTACGATAACATATCCGTGAGACATAGTGCATTTTTCAAAGCTCCAAATTTGCTACTAATCTGATGAAAATCCGTGATATTTTTCTTATAAATGCTCAAAATATAGGTTGTGGGTGCTCGTTAGAACCGCCTCAGTGAGGCGGTTCTAACGAGTACCCACAACCCATGTCTTGGAACAGAAATAAAAAACATGATGTTTACCCCCGTCAACCCCAGTTTTCTCTGTATAAAGTGGGGTTTAGGGGGGTCTTCATTTCATGTTTACGTGATGTAGTCGACCATGACCAGTTTTTCAGCAAGGTTAAATATGGTCCCTTAAGCTTTTAGTAAAACAATGCATTTTTCGAAAACCATTGAGCTTTATGACATAAAGAGTTGTGCAATATGAATGTCTATGATTGTTAATGGCCATGGTTATCTATTGTCAATTGCCTTGAAACTTAGTGTGTAGCTTTAGGTGACTGAGTACACCAAATTTGTTCCATTGATGATGCTAGTTTGACCTTGACATAGCTTTGGACAAGGTCAAATTGGGTTCCTCATGCTTTTGAAAGGGAAAGAGGTTAAAAGTGTACAGTCGAACTCCAATGGCTCGAACACCTTTGGGACCTCAAAAATCTGTTCGAGACAGGGGTAGTTCGAGCCACTGAGGTTACTGTCAGGAGGCATAACGAGATACTTTTTGACATCTTTTCGGTGTTCTATAGTGAATATATATGCTGTGTGTACTCATTAGAATCGCCTCATCGAGGCGATTCTAATGAGTACACACAGCATAGATTTGCAAGATAAAAGACTAAAATCTTCTTAATTATCCCCCATTATTTCTTATGTAGAGGATTTTGCTAGAGACTCAAGAATGGGTTCGACTCATCCACGGTAAACAAGTTATTGGTGTTCGAGCCATCGAAGTTCTACTGTTTTTTTTTTTTCCGAAAACTGTTGTGATTATGTAATGAGATTAGGCTGTGAATGCTATTTTTTTTTTTTTTTTTTTTTTTTTTTTTTTTTTTTTTTTTTGGTTTGGGTTTTACGGCCCTTTCAAGATTATTTCACTCATATCGAGCCGATCGTTAATCAGAGGTGGGCGAAAACCGGAGTACCCGGAGAAAAACCACCTGACCTTCCGTTGCAGAACTTGGCGTCTCACACGTGGCCAGAGCGAGGCTCGAACCTACGGCGGTGAGAGACCTAATGACTAAGAGTCAGCGCTCTTATCCACTAGGCCACGGAGGCCCGTGGCTGTGAATGCTATTACATGTCAAGATCATTCAGCAACCTTGGCTCTAGGTGTCCAAATTGTCAACTTAAATTTTGTATACAGCTGCCTTGGCGATGGATGAACAAAAGTTTGTTCAAATGGTTCACGTCACATGACCACATCATGAAAACATGCCTTTATAATTTTGACCCTTTTGAACCCCACTTTTATATAGTACATTGTAAAACTGGGGTTTACTGGGGTAAACCTTATTTTTCTTATTTCTGCTCTCAAATATAGATTGTCGGTACTCGTTAGAAATATATTTTGAGCAGAAATAAGAAAAATATCACCATTTCTCATATAAAATTTTCAATTTTTCGGTGGTAAAATTTTCAATGTATTTGTATAGGCGTGTTTTTGTAATGAAAATGTCTGCCATGGCCAGATTTGAAAACTTAAAAAAAAATAAATCTTCTCCAAACCTCTGGGCTGATTTCTAGAAACATCGTGGGCAGCTTCAAATGACTGAGTACTACAATAGTTCATAAATAAAGACTCAAGGTTGACCTTGACCTATTTATCAGTACCAAAAATCATAGTCACTCATATGAGGAAAAAATGGACAAAATAATACTCAGTGCTCAGGGGAGCAATCAGGACCTCAATGTCCTCTTGTTTAATACTTGTTGGGGTCTAAAGCAGAAACCATGGTTGTTAAATAACTTTGTCATTACGAAAACATGCCTATACAAATACATTGTAAATTTTACCGCCAAAAAAAAAACCATTTTCGATGAAAATTTGTGATATTTTTCTTATTTCTGCTCAAAATATAGTTAGTGGGTTCACGTTAGAACCGCCTCGTCAAGGCAGTTCTAATAAGTACCCACAGTCTATATATAGAGCAGAAATAAGAAAAATAAGGTTTGCCCCTGTAAACCCCAGTTTTACTGTATAAAAGTGGTATACAAGGGGGTAAAAATTATAAAGGTGTGTTTTTGTGATGTATAGCAAACCAGAAATGTATAAATCAAGTTAAAAAATGACTTTCTACATAATTTATACATTTTTGTGATCCATATTAAAACCACACTATATCCAAAGCCATGTTATTGTCCCCCAATGGGAACTATATGGGTTTGTCCATCCATCCTTCCATCTATCCATCCATCCATCAATCCATCCATCCATCCATCCATCCATCCATCCATCCATCCATCCATCAATAGACACAATCTTGTCTCCACAACTCCTCCAACAGTTTTCAATGGATTTTGATGAAGCTTTCAGTTACTGTTCCCATGACTAAAAAATACTCATATTTTATTGAGATTAAGCTTGACTGATTTTTACAGGAGTTTTGGCCCTTTGACAATTTTCCAACAATAAGCCTTGTCTCTGCAACTCCTTGCAGTTTTTTGTGGATTTCAGTGAAACATTCCAGTTGTTGTTCCCATGACCTGAAGAGGATCATATTATACTGAAGTCACTCTTGACTTTTTTTTACCAGAGTTATGGCCCTTTGTCAGTTTTAGCTATTTCATCAACAGAAGTTCTTGTCCAAATCCTCCTACATTTCTCAAGGGATGTTAATGAACCTTTCTAGTTATTATTTTTATGACCTGAAGATGGTCATATTTTATCAAGGTCATGCTCAACTGATTTTTATGTCCCCGTTAGCAATGCTCTGTCTGTTTGTATGTTGGTTTGCATCACGTGAACATGTCCGTGAAATGAGTACTCCACTAAACCCCACTTTATCTAGAGAAAACTGGGGTTTATTGGGGTAAACACGATTTCCTTTTTCTTCTCCATGACATAGGTTGTGTATACTCGTTAGAACCGCACCCACAACCTATGTTTGCAGAAGAAATAAGAAAAATATTATCGATTTTCATCTGAAAAGCTGTGAAAAAAAAGCAATATGTCGCACGGGTGTGTTATTGTAATGGTTCGTTGGTTGAACAACTTCAACATTGTTGAAAAATTTGAGATAGAGCCTTCAAATTTTGCAAGGGCTTCCAACTCATACAAAAATTTTGACATGTGACCTTGACCTTCACATATGACCTACTTTATCATAACTTTTGAACCATTTGAGATAGAGCCTTCAAATTTTTGCATGTAGGTTCCTTTAAACTATGGCTTGCAACTCATACAAAAATTGTGACCTGTGGCCCTGGCCCAGTACCTACTTTAACGGAAAAAATAACATTAGTCATAACTTTTGAACCATTTGAGATAGAGCCTTCATATTTGGCAAGTAGGTTCCCATCACTTGAACAAGTCTGTGAAATGAAGCCCCCCTAAGCCCCACTTTATGTAGAGAAAACTGGGGTTTGCCGGGGTAATCATTATTTTTCTTATTTCTGCTCCAAGACATAGGTTGTGGGTACTCGTTAGAACCGCCTCATTGAGGCGGTTCTAACGAGCACCCACATCCTATGTTTTGAGCATTTATAAGAAATATATGAAGGATTTTCATCAGAAAAGTAGCCATTTTGGAGATGTGAAAAATGCACTATGTCGTACGGGCGAGTTATAGTAATGTTGTGACAAGGGCTTCCCATTCATAAAAAATATTGTGACCTTGACCTGTAACCTACTTTGAAGAAAAAAATAGCATTGGTCATAACTTTTGAACCATTTGAGATAGAGCCTTCAAATTTTGCATGTAGGTTCCTTTAAACAAGGGCTTTTAACACATACAAAAATTGTGACCTTGACTTGATACCTACTTTAAAGAAAAAAGTTTCATTTGTCATAACATTTGAACCATTTGAGATAGAGCCTTCATATTTGGCAAGTAGGTTCCTTGTGACAATGGCTTCCCACTCATACAAAAACTGTGACCTGTGACCTTGACCTGGTACCCTTGTGAACCCCAGTTTTACTATATAAATGTGAGTTCTAGGGGGTCAGAATTATATAGGTGTGTTTTCGTGATGGTTTAGCCATATTATATATGTGAATAAATTCATGATGACAAAAATTTCTGAATAAATAAATAAATAGACACATTCACCACATACTGACATTTCGAATGTCGGGGGACACTTGGCCTGCAGTCTTTTATATTGAACATGTTTACAAGGAGTTTATGTCCAACCACAATTATACATGTATTTTATCAAACTTATCCTTAACCTTATTTTTAATGTCTTTCACTAAAGTCGATTTTTTATCTCATTAAGAAAACACGCCTATACAAATACATTGTCAATTTTACCGCCGAAAATATGAACATTTTAAGATGAAAAATTGTGATATTTTTCTTATTTCTGCTCAAAATATAGATTGTGGGTACTCGTTAGAACCACCTAATCAAGGCGGTTCTAACAAGTACCCACAATCTATATTTTTGAGCAGAAATAAGAAAAATAAGGTATACCCCTGTAAACCCCAGTTTTACTTTACCCATATAATTTTGATCCCCTTGAACCCCACTTTTATATATTAAAACTGGAGTTTACGGGGGTAAACCTTATTTTTATTATTTCTGCTCTAAAATAAAGATTGTTGCTACTCGTTAGAACGCCTTGATGAGGCGGTTCTAACAAGTACCAACAATCTATATTTTGAGCAGAAAAAAGAAAAATATCACAATTTTTCATCTTAAAATTTTCGGCGATAAACGAAACAATGTATTTGTATAGGCGTGTTTTCATAATGTTTCACAAGTCCCGCATTGAGGGAGTGGTTTGGCAATTTGTCAGCTGTTTAGTGCTTGACTGAAGGATAGTAAAGAGGGTCATTAAAACATTCTCCATTTTAACAATGTGCACATTTGAGAATCAAGCAGTAACTGCAATAACTAATGTGTTATTTGTGAGATACAAACAATATAGACCAAAGGCAAATTATCTATTGTGTTTGTTGTAAGGTTTTGCTAATTGAAACGGTAACAAACCACATATTTCATGTTTTTGACTGTCTTCACACCAATGCATTGTACAACGTCCCTTCAGTTGGACCCTTCATTGGCTGCACTGAATTTATCCATATAAAAATATCATTACAAATAGGCTGGACATTTGTTTACATTTCAATAGTGTGAGTGACAGAATTGGACTTAGTGTTGTTAAAAAAATTAGAAAAATGTAAAATGTCCATCTGATTAGAGCAACATGTATACAATTGTGGAGGCTGACCCCTTTTGGAGATGTTGGCGGAGCTTCTGCTCTTCAACTGTCATGCTGGGCATGTTGATCAAAAATAAAAAATCGTTATGGTCTAAAAACGCAGCAAAAAAAAGTTGACTTTACATCAGCAGAAATTCTCTTTGAGGTCCTCTAAGCAGTGAGGACCAAGATCAATCTCTACATTCTGTATGATAGGAGTGTAAGAGGCATCACACAGCTAAATGTCATGTGACAGTATTCTTAATGTTGCATAGCAACCAAGAAGGTTGGTATTGGGTTATAATTGAAGGATAATTTTCCTTATACAGTAAAATTCCTATATTAAACCTTGTCCTGCTGAGCCCAGATATGTCTCATTTTTCAAAAAATCTAGATCCAGATCAGATGGCTTCTGAAGAAGCCATCTGATCAGGATCTTCCTTGTTTGTTTGACATTCAGTTTATGAATTTGTTGCAATAATTAGCATCAAGAAATCTGATTGGTTGATAATCAGTAGTGGGTGTGGCATATATAAATATTCAGCAGGTCAAGGGTTAATGTTGCATTGCAACAGAGAAGGTTGGTATTGGGTTATAATTGAAGGATAATTTTCCATATACAGTAAAATTCCTATATTAAGACCACCTTTGGGACTGTTCAGAAGTGTTCTTCAAGACCACTTTTGAACCATCCCAAAGTGGTCTCTTTTTAGAGGACCCTGGGTATACAAAACACAAACAAAGAACAGCTGAACATTTTAAGTATGTTTTTAAAAGCAGAATTGGTCTTAATTTTAGCTGGTCTTAATAGCGGAATTTTACTGTATCTCCTATGGCCCCTGCCCATAGTGGCTTGAAGAAATATATAGGCTGCATAATGCTTCCACGCAGAGCTGAAATCTGACCGCACACACGAGTATCTCCTAACAAACATACATTGTGGGTAGTCATTAGTACTGACTTGCTGAGTCATACAAGGCAGTTCTGTTGAAAACCCACAACATAGGCCTTTACAGAGAATAGCAATTGATTGTGTCTATGTCATCAAACTCAGGGCTTGAAGAAATAGATGGGCTGCATGATGCTTCCATGCAGAGCTGAAACTGACCCACACACAAATGCTGGTAAACCGCTTAGAGGATCTAAGCCTGCCCAGATAAAGCGGTGCCAGTTGGATTGTCCATGCTTATAAACCCTATTGGTTTCATTGGGCAACAGGGCTTGAGATGTCATTTCATCTCAAATGTCGGGTAAAAGTCCCACAAAATTGGCAGCAACGTCTCCAAAATGACTTATACAGTGTTGACAGGGATGTTAAACCTCAAATCAAACGAACAAAACTAACACACATACATTGTGGGTATTCATTAGTACTGACTCGCTGAGTCATGCAAGGCAGTTCTAATGAATACCCACAACATAGGCCTTTACAGAGAATAGCAATTGATCGCGTCTACTTCATAAATCTGGAAAAAACATTATAGCATGTGCCACCATGTGATAATTTTTCAGACAAACATTATCATTAAAGCATTTTCTATAAATGAAACGTACAGGCCCAGATCAGACAGCACAGGGCCCAAATATTGCAATCATATTCATGTTTTGTTAGGATTTCGTGCCATACACACTAGAGGCACAAGATTGTTTGTTCGAAATTAATGATGCCCCCGAGTGCTAAGAATAGCCCAGCTATAAATAGCTCTAACCTGCCAGAAAATTGCTTCTATTGGCAAAAATATCCTTCAATTATCACAAAATAACCACCTTGCTTGCACCCACAGTGAGAGAGAGGTTTGCGGGAGAGTAACTGTCCTTTTCATTACGATAACACATCCGTGTGATATTGCACATTCTTTCCTATTTATAAAATTGCCATTTTTTTCTGATTAAAATGTGATATTTTTCTTATTTATACTGCAAACATAGGTTGTGGGTGCTCGTTAGAACCGCCTCTGTGAGGCGGTTCTAACAAGTACCCACAATCTATGTCTTAGGGAATAAATAAGAAAAATAATACATGAATATACCCCCCATAAACCCCAGTTTTCTCTATATAAAGTTGGGTTTAGAGGAGTGTTCATCTCACGGACTTGTTCCCGTGATGTAGCTCTCCGCTATTGATGTTTCCATTAGTGTCTAGTTATTTCTTCCCTTTGGTGTCTGTCATGGGAGATGTGGGTTAATTGTATCGATTCCTGATCATTGCCTTCACTACTGTTTTGCTAGGGATGTTGCATTACATTGACATGTCAGTCCTTTTTATAAGGACATTTATATACAAGTATCCAGACTTTACTTTTCACTCTCCTCGCAGTGTATCAGTTGATGAGACAAGTCGGAATATCTCCCTCACTGTACTACGATCTCAAGGAACATTCGGAGAGGTGTCCCTGTTCTTCTATGCTCAGAGTATTGTGGAGGGAACTAACCTGGGATTGGACTTCAAGATTACACCAAGGGTAACAATGCAGTTTCCATTATTGAACTTAATTGAAAGATGTGTATGAGCAACTGTCACAGAAAAATCTGTCTTTGGGTTAAACTGCCAGGTTAGACATAAACCTTGGCCCCCGCCCATCGGGGCTTGAAGAAATAGATGGGCTGCATGATGCTTCCAAGCAGAGCTGAAACTGACTGCACACGAGTACTGGTAAACCACTTAGAGGATCTAAGCCTGCCCAGGCAAAGCGGTGCAAGTTGGACCATCCATGCTTTGGCCCCCGCCCATCGGGACTTGAAGAAATAGATGGGCTGCATGATGCTTCCACACAGAGCTGACTCATACGTTACATGAGTACTGGTTTACCGCTTAGAGGATCAAAGCCTGCCCAGGCAAAGTGGTGCAAGTTTAACCATCCATGATTATAAACCCTATTGGTTTCATTGGGCGACAGGGCTTGAGTTGTCATTTCGTTTCAATGTTGGGTAAAAGTCCCACAAAATTGGAAGCAATGTCTCCGAAATGACCTATACATTGTTGACAGGGACGTTAAACCTCAAATCAAACAGTTAGACACAAACCAGCTTGTTCAGCTACACAGACAGTGCTGTAGAAACTAGAGGTATTGTACTGGCTAAGCAGCAAACACAAAGATATTGATCAGACTGCATGAATGGCTGCATTACGAAAACAAGCCTAAATAATTTTGATCCCCTCAAACCCCACTTTTATATAGTAAAACTGGGGTTTGCTTGGGTAAACGTTATTTTTCTCATTTCTGCTCTAAAATATAGATTGTGGGTACTCGTTAGAACGGACTCGATGAGGCGTTTCTAACGAGTACCCATAATCTATATTTGCTTTTAAATATAAGATTGTGGGTACCTGTTAGAACAGCCTCGATGAGGCGGTTCTAACGAGTACCCACAATCTATATTTTGAGCAGAAATAAGAAAAATATCAATTTTTTCGTCTTCAAATCTATGGGTTTTTTTCGGCGGTAAAGTTTTCAATGTATTTGTATAGGCGTGTTTTCTTAATGGATCTGCACCTTTGCAAAAACAGGTTTTCTCAAGATTAGGCTCAGATCATTTTGATTCATATATGTATGTTGTCTTTAAAAATTGAATAAATTATTAGACCTACATTCTGTCAGAACCACCCCTCCCATCACCTGTCCCAGCTCACTGACAGACAAATGGTCAACACATTTCACCAACAACTTTTTCTCACCAACAGCCAAACTCATTGACACGACAACAGCCGGCCTCGGTACCTCAGTTGGATACGCGTCTGACTGGTTATCAGGAGGATGCGGGTTAGATAACCTGATGTGGTTCACTTCAAAAATATGATTATGTCTTTTCGTATTGTCTAAATGCTCTTTCATTTTCATACCCGTGTTACAATATATCTTCTGTGCACTAGATCATGCAAAAGCATTTCTTATGATTGAATGTTTTGAATAGAGGATCTTACATAAGTAGAAGCCTCCGTGGTGCAGTGGTTACGCTACTCGCCTTGTAAACCAGGGACCGCAGGATCGATCCCGGGCTTCTCCAGACTTTCGGATGAGTCTTTAAACCGAGGTCCCGTCTCCGTATGACCTTAGCTGTTGGTGGGACGTTAAACTAAAACTCACTCACTCACTCTTACATAAGTGTTCATGTATTATTGAATTTATTAAACAAGTTGAGGAAAAGGGATAAAATGCGAGGCTTTGCCAAGCATTTTATCACTTTTCCTCAACAAGTTTAATAAATTCAATTATTTATTAAGCAAGTTGAGAAAAAGGGATGAAATGCGAGGCTTTGCCGAGCATTTTATCCCTTTTCTCAACAAGTTTAATAAATTCAATACATAAACTAGTTGAGGAAAAGGGATAATATGCGAGGCTGTGCCGAGCATGTTATCCATTTTCCTCAACGAGTTTAATAAATTCAATAATACATGTGCACGAATGCAAGATTCTATTTATCATAAGACTTTTATGTACAATTTTTACAAAAATGTCAATATTCCCCCATTAGTAAATGGGACATCATTAAGGACGTCGTACATGTACCGTTACCGTAACTAATTTGCATATTTAACCCACCAGTGGATTATCAAATTTATTACATAGCATTATTACACTCTCAGACCCAAAGTCATATGATAAAAAGTATATGATACTATACATATTGTTAGATTACTAACATGGCATAATACAATCTTTTAAGGGAGATCCAGTGGCAGTAAGTTGATGGTTTTAAAATGACAATCTCCCATATTTAACTTGTATTTGCTTAGAAATCCTCCAAAAGCCTTTAGCGACAGATATGGTGGGTATTTGGTGACAATTTAAGGAGAATGGGAACACCTGGTAGGTTTGTCTGCCATTTTTGAAAGGGAGACAACTTTCGGGACTTCCTGTTTGCTTTTCTGTAAGCTCAGTCCCACTGGAAAAGGGAGACAAAAATACTTTTGCAGGAGTTGCCTCCCCTGAAGGTGTATCCATTCCCCTTGAGGTCAGATTTTGTCAATTCTCAAAAAAAACCTTTGTTATGGGTATTCATTAGAACTGCCTTGCTGTGGCAGTTCCCACAACATAGTTTTATACAGTCGAAATTCAATGGCTCAAACACCTTTGGGACCTTGAAAATCTGTTCAAGACTTGGGTAGTTCGAGCCGCTGAGGGTTACTGTCAGGAGGCATAACAAGATACCTTTAAACATGTTTTCGGTGTTCCATAATGAATATGCATGTTGTGTGTACTCATTAGAATCGCCTCTGTTTTCGGTGTTCCATAATGAATATGCATGTTGTGTGTACTCATTAGAATCGCCTCATCGAGGCGATTCTAATGAATACACACAGCATACATTTCCAAAATAAAAGACGAACATTTCCTAAATTATCCCCTACTTTTTCTTATATAGAGCATTTCCTAGGGCTCAAGAACGGGTACGAGTCAGGCATGATAAACGAGCCATCCGTGTTCTAGCCATCGAAGTTCAACTACCATAATGATCCTAAGTATTGGGACAGACAGGCCTAAGCAAACAGTGCAGACCCGGATCAGACTGAGCAGTCTGATCAGGGTCTACACTGTTTGCCATTCCGTCTGCATCTTTTGTACTTCTTGTGGGATCATGAAATAAATCTGTTAAAATTTTAGGAGCATTACAGCAAGGCCTCAAGGTGTCCCAATTTTTTTTATTTTTACAGTAGTTCAACTGTATGGACAAATAAGGAACTAAAAAATTCAGTCATCACTCAATACCCACCTTATCTGTAGCTGTGTTTTAAAATCATTAGTTTGGGTTTAGAGATCCCTTTAAAATCTGTTTTAAAAAGGGGCTTTTAGAATACCTGTTCTTCAGAGATACCGGATAGTTTTTATGGTTAACTGAGTGTCCATCATTGTGTTAAGTTTAATGGAAATATGTCTAGGAGAAGAAAGTATTTTTCACATTTAATTGTCTGCCGACCCACATCTGTTGGAGTCAAGTTTTAGTAGACCAGCTTTTAGGTAGGTGGTTATGAACAAGGAAACACTAAAGAAGTAAAAAAGTTGCCACACGTGTAAAAATGAAAGAAAAATCTCCACAAAGGACATTCACTATCGTTAAGCTTAAGAACATGTATATCATTCGGCTTAAGAACAATAGGAGAATTAAGAATGTGCAATTGAAGTAAGAAAATATGCTAATTCTTTTTGTTCTGACCAACACGTCAGAAATAAGACAACAAAAAAAATCTCTGGCATTTCCCTTGTGCATTAATTTTTTGCATGTACTTGAAGATCTGCATTATTTCCTGTTCTTCCCAGAAAGTGTACAAGATTAATTTCAGATGAAAGGTTCAGGGCTGTATGGTCCTCTTGTTCAAATCGGATCCGCCCAACCCCATTGCTCCATGATTATCTCTTATCCTGCTGTTCAGAGCAAACCCTATCTTTGGAAACAGTGTAGATTCAGATCAGATGGCTTCTGAAGAAGCCATCTGATCAGGATCTACCCTGTTTGACATTCAGTTTATGGATTTGTAAGAATAAATTACATCAAGTAATCTGATTGGTTCAAAGTCAGAAATGGGCGTGGCTAAACTGAATATTCAGTAAGAGAAGGGTTAAGTTTGGAATGGTTCTCATTAAATTAGCTTTGTCAAGTGAAAACATATCTTCAGACAATTGTACTGTGAAGCCTCAAAGCCTTGCTACTGTTTTTTACTGTCAATAATTGGACACATCAACTCCTGGCCCCCGCCCATCGGGGCTTGGGAGAAATAGATTGGGCTGTATGATGTTTCTATGCAGAATTGAAACCCACCCCACATGGGTACTGGACGCTTAGAAGGTATAAGCCTGCCGAGGCAAAGTGATGCAAGTTGGACCGTCCATGCATATAAACCCTATTAGTTACATCGGGTGGCAGGGATTGAGATATCATTCATCTCAGTGTTGGGTTAAAGTCCCACAAAATTGGAAGCAATGTCTCAAAAATGACCTTAATAGTGTTTATGGGGAAGTTAAACCTCATATAAAACAAACAAAAAACAAACACCTCGACTCCTTACCATACAAGTGCAATTTACTACTGGGTGTTGTGTCTAGAAATAACTGTATGTGTGGCAAACAGTGTTGCCCCTTATGAGACGCCGCATTCTGTGGCGTCTCATCTGGGTCTACACTGTTTGCTCAGGCCTGTCTGTCATACCGGAAACCTCAAATTTATCCAAAATAATTGGAAACCTCAACTCCTTACCATACTTATTCTGAAATTTGAACAAGTACAATTTACTACCCGATGTTGTGTCTAGAAATTGCTGGATGAGCGACAAATAGTGTTGATTCTGTGGTGTCTCATCTGGCTCTGCACTGTTTTCTCAGGCCTGTCTGTCCGCATACATATGGTAATAAATATAGTACTCAGTCAGTCAGTGTACAGCCTTTTCATCACGAAAAACATGCCTATATAGTTTGACCCCCCCCCCCTTCAACCCCACTTTTATATAGTAAAATAAGGGTTTACAGGGGTAAATCTTATTTTTCTTATTTCTGCTCTAAAATATAGATTGTGGGTACTCGTTAGAACCGCCTTGATGAGTTTACTTATTTCTGCTCTAAAATATAGATTTTGGGTACTCGTTAGAACCGCCTCATTGAGGCGGTTCTAACAAGTACCCACAACCAATATCATGTAGCAGAAATAAGGAAATTAATGTTTAACCCTGTAAACCGCAGTTTTCTGTATATAAAGTGGGGTTTAGGGGAGGGGGTCTTTATTTCAAGGACTTGTTCACGTGATGATTTTGTAACACAGCTTTTCAGGTGTCAGAAAAATGGTTTTTCATTTTCTTGCATGCATGCATGTAGTTAGAATTTTTGTTTTCAAGTAATTGTCTCAGAAATATATACATGTACATGTATTGTCATAGATGGTGAAAGGATGCACCGAAGAGTTTTGCCTCAGTTTCTGAAAGGAGACAAATCTAAAAGAAAACTACTGAAGTTCACCATTGAGTGTGTGTAGGACCACTGATCATTTTGCAGGAAGAAATTGGGAGTCTCTGTACCTATTATTATGAAAACACGCCTATACAAATACATTGTAAATTTAACCTCCAAAAATTGAAAATTTTAAGAAGAAAAAATTTAATATTTTTCTTATTGCTGCTCAAAATAAAGGTTGTGGGTACTCTTTATAACCGCCTCATAGAGGCGGTTCTAGCAATCTATATTTTACCCACAATCTATATTTTAGAGCAGAAATAAGAAAAATAAGGCAATGAGGCGGTTCTAATGAGTACCCACAACCTATCTTTTGAGCAGAAATAAGAAAAATAAGGTCCCTGTAGACCCAAGTTTTACTGTATAAAACTGGGGTTCAAGGGGGTCAAAATTATACAGGCATGTTTTCGTGATGTTACCTGTGATGGGATACCAGAATCACTTTATTTTGGACTGTTAGCACCTTTTTTAACTGGGTCTGCTGTGTTTCGAACTTTGTTTTTCACCAGTTTATTTATTACAGTACCTCACCTTTTAGTTTTCTGGGATGAAGCAGGGTGCATGGTTACCACCATTATTTTACATGGTGATGGAATCATACAGGTAAGCTTTATAATTTTTTCTTTTATTTACTTAACCTTAAGATGCCAAGAAACACTACATCCGAAAATGTCATATGTTAATGTCGTCTGCTGAATATTCTTGAAAATTTTTAAAACCTATTATTGCATGCAGGCAACAGTGTGGACCCTGATCAGACTGCTCCTAGAGGAGCAGTCTGATCTGGGTCCACACCGTTGGCAACAATGACTTTTAAAGAAACAAGCAGACGACAAAGCAGACGACGATTCTTGTGGTTGGCATCTTACTGGTTAAGTTTGGCTCGAAACTGACTTAGGCTGTCTCCAAGCAGTCAATCATTGTCAAAAGTCAACACAGTACATGTAAAACCTTTTTTTTTTCACACCAGATAAGGAAATCTGTGGTTTTAGCCTGGGATAGAAATTCTGTTCTAACCTTGTGCTCGTACCCAGGGTCATGGTAAAAATTGAATATTCTCATGTGTTTGATATGCACTGGTTGAATACGACCTCGTATGCACTGTCATTAAGGTTGACTTCACACCACGTTACGTGACGTCACTAGACATCAAGGTAGTTTCACCACAATGTGGTGGACATCGGCAACCTAACTGACTGCATTAATAAATAGCCACACTCAAGAATGAAAGGTATGCAAGAAAAAGAATCTAAAATGGGTGTTATGGGTGGATAGAAAATCCATTCCTCGGGATTACTGTCTGCTCGGCAAGCCTTGTGATGCCGGACTGACCCTTGGAATGGATTTTTCTATCACCACCTAGTAAACTGTTGAAATTCAATTTTTATAGCTTTCAAAGTTATGATGAATTTGGAATATGAATTTTGCAAACAAAATGTTAAACATTCTTGCATCATAACAAAATTTAAATAGCTATATTCTTGTTTATGTTTTGGGTTGAACAATCTTTTGGAAGGAAAGCAAAGTTTTAAAAAATATAATTTTTTGCCCTCTCATTCAGAATGAGAAAAAAAGACAATGTCCGATAATTTTATGTGACAATAACCTCTTTTGGAGATGTTCACATTCTCCTAGAAGTGTTTTGTCTGATGCTACATGTGATGGGATATATACAGTACTCCAGATAAGCAGAGAATTTACTTAAATACACAAAAATTAATTACGAAAAAGCAATTATAATAAACTTTTAGCATATGGAAACCCATGTATAATCTGCGATACGCAAATGCCAGTTTACGCGGCCCCCGCCCATCGGGGCTTGAAGAAATAGATGGCTGCATGATGCTTCCATGCAGAACTGAAACTGACTGCACACAAGAACTGGTAAACTGCTTAGAAGATCTAAACCTGTCCAGGCAAAGCGGTGCGAGTCAGACCATCCATGATTATAAACCCTATTGGTTTCCTTGGGCGACAGGGCTTGAGATGTCATTTCATCTCATTGTCAGGTAAAAGTCCCACAAAATTGGAAACAACGTCTCCAAAATGACCTATTCAGTGTTGATGGGGACGTTAAACCTCAAATCAAACAAACAAATGCCAGTTTACCGCCTGATACTGGGATCTAGTGTCCTTGGAGCATGCAACTGGTTATGTATTGTGAATAGGAAAATTGGTTGTTCTGTTTCAAGATGAATCCCAAAAACACCTATTCTACCAGAATTTATAAAGTCCAGGTAATGCAGATTGTATACTCTCCGCACATTGTCGTTTTTCCACAAACGAGGCTTTCAGAAAGAGCGGCAGAAGGCAACAAAAAAATTAGCTCCCTGTCTTCAGTGCCTTAGTTATTAAAGAAATGATTGGTGAGTGTCATCTGGTGTATTTTGTTATATCAGAGACAGTTTGGCATGAAATGTGATCGGAACAAAAAGTAGAAAAAACATCACTTTATTCAGACATACATAAAGTAAATATGGTACACTGAATTAAGGAAGCACAAGTCTTTACTCTTTTTGTACCAAATGGAGTCTTCCTCCTAAAACACCAGAACCTCATTATAACACGGCTTATTATTATGTCTCCCCCGAAATTTTTTTTTTTTTTCGGAGAGACATATTGTTTTTCCCCCGGGCGTCTGTCTGTCTGTCCGTCTGTCCATCTGTCACACTTTCGTGTCCGCTCTATAACTTGAAAACCGTTCGAGCTATCGTCACGAAACTTAGTATAAATATAAATCAGCATTAGACGAAGTGCAGTGCGCAAGAACTATAACTCTCGCGTTTATACTTTTTGAATTATCTCCCTTGGAAGTTTGTTGGTATGTATATATGTATGGGAAAATCATGTCCGGTCAATACCTTTCTTATTTTCAGATGGATTTTAAAATTACTTTGCAGAAATATTAACAACCATAAGACGATGTGTGGTGCGCATTAATCAGGTCGGTACCTCAAAGGTCAAGGTCATACTTAGAGGTCAAAGGTAAAAAAAGGGGCCTTTTTTTTCGTATTTGGTCAATAACTTTCTTATTTTCAGATGGATTTTAAAATTACTTGGCAGAAATATTAACAACCATGAGACGATGTGTGGTGTGCATCAGGCAGGTCAGTACCTCGAAGGTCAAGGTCATACTTAGAGGTCAAAGGTCAAAAAAGGGGCTTTTTTTTTCGTGTTTTGTCAATAGCTTTCTTATTTTGAGATGGATATTAAAATTACTTGGCAGAAATATTAACAATCATGAGAGGATGTGTGGTGTGCATCAGGCAGGTCATTACCATGAAGGTCAAGGTCATACTTAGAGGTCAAAGGTCAAAAAAGGGGCCTTTTTTCGTGTTTTGTCAATAACTTTCTTATTTTGAGATGGATTTTGAAATCACTTGGCAGAAATGTTAACTATCATGAGACGATGTGTTGCATGCATGATTCAATTTGATACCTCAAGTGTCAAGGTCATACATAGAGGTCAAAGGTCAAAAAGGGGCCTTTTTTCGTGTTTGGTCAATAACTTTCTTATTTTTAGATGGATTTTGAAATTGCTTGGCAGAAATGTTAACCACCATGAGATGATGTGTTGCAGTTTGGTACCTGAAAGGTCAAGGTCATACATAGAGGTTAAAGGTAAAAAAAGGGGCCTTTTTTGTGTTCTGTCAATAACTTTCTTATTTTTAGATGGATTTTGAAATTACTTGGCAGAAATTTTAACCACCATTAGACGATGTGTTGTGTGCATTACCCAACTTGGTACCTCAAATGTCTAGGTCGTACTAAGAGGTCAAAGTACAAAAAGGGGCCTTTTTATGCCTCGAACTTTGAAAAAGTTGGAGGGGCATATTGGTTCTGGTTCGTTCGTCAGTCTGTTACGCTATTGATGCATAGCATAACTAAAGAACCGTGTATGCTAGGGTTTTGAAATTTTATATATGGATTCCTCATGGAAAATTAGCTGACGCGTATTTTTTTTCTTGTCCGGATTATGCCCCCTTCAAGAGTTATTGCCCTTTGCAATTTTTTTAATAAAATCTTGTCAGCAATATATCTCAAAAACTATTGGAGGTAGAGCCTTGAAAGTTGGTGAATATATTGGTGGTGATGAGTAGATGAACTGAATAACTTTTGACAAAATTCCGAAAAATACTTTGTGAGTTATGGCCCTTTGTCATTTTGGTAATTTGTGCCCATTGTAATGTATGCTAAAAGTGATGCATAACATAACTTTAGAACCGTGTATGCTAGGGTTTTGAAATTTCATATATGGATTTCTCATGGAAAGTTAGCTGACACGTATTTTTTTTCTCGTCCGGATTATGCCCCTTTCAAGAGTTATTGCCCTTTGAAATTATTTTAATAAAATCTTGGCAGCAAGATATCTCAAAAACTATTATAGCTAGAGCCTTGAATGTTGGCGAATACACGTAGATTGGTGTTGATGAGTAGATGACCTGCTTAACTTTTGACAAAATTCCGAAAAATACTTTGTGAGTTTTGGCCCTTTGTCATTTTGGTAATTTGTGCCCATTATAATGTATGCTAAAAGTGATGCATAGCATAACTTTAGAACTGTATATGCTATTGTTTTGAAATTTCATATATGCATTCCTGATGGAAAATAAGCTGACGCGTATTTTTTTTCTCATCCGGATTATGCCCCCTTCAAGAGTTATTGCCCTTTGAAATTTTTTTAATAAAATCTTGTCAGCAAGATATCTCAAAAACTATTATAGCTATAGTCTTGAAAGTTGATGAAAAGATTGGTGGTAATGAGTAGATGAACTGATTAACTTTCGACAAAATTTGAGTTATGGCCCTTTGTAATTTTGGTAATTTGTGACTATTGTAATGTATGCTAAAAGTGATGCATTCCATAACTTTAGAACCCTGTATGCTATGGTTTTGAAATTTCATATATGTGTTCCTGATGGAAAATAAGCTGACAAATATTTTTTTTTCATCCGGATTAACTTAAGAACTGTGTAAGCTAGGGTTTTGAAATTTTATATATGGTTTGCTATGGAAAATTAGCTGATACATATTTTTTTCTCATCCGCATTATGCCCCTTTCAAAAGTTATTGTCCTTTGATTTATTTGTTAGCATAACCTTGGGGCCAAGGCCACACACTTTGAATTATTATTGTAATCATGGTAATTTTCGGTTTTATTGGACGGGTTTTTCAAAAATTCTGTCCTTTAAAATCGCGATGTCCGGGTGGGTGGTTGGGTGGGTGGATGGGCCCCACAGGCGCGACATAGCCTTCGGCGGAATTCTTGTTGTATGTTTTTGAGTCTTTAACAATATTTGTTGAATATTTTGCCATCTAGGGACAAGCAAAGGTTGGGGGCATTGTGTTTTACAAACACCATTTCTAGTTTAGTGTTCAGTCAAGAACTTTCTTTTTCCTGGATAGATTGTGAAATTACTTGGCAGAAATGTTAACCATCATGAGACGATGTGGTGCAAGCTAGACCTAGGTCGGTATCTCCAAGATCAAGGTCATACTAAGAGGTCAGAGGTAAAAAAAGTTTGTTTTTTTTTGTGTCCAGTCAATAACTTTTTTATTTCTGGATGGACTTTATAAAGTAACCATGCAGAAATGTTCACCGTCATTAGACCATGAGTCATGTACAAGACCAAGGTCCATATACCTCCAATGTCACGGTCATACCTAGAGATCAAAGGTAAAAAAAAGGGACAGTCAATAACTTCTTTATTCTTTGATGGATTTTGAAATTACTTGACAGAAATGTTAACCATCATGAGACGATGTGTTGTACCTCAAAGGTCAAGGCCATACTTAGAGGTCAAAGGTAAAAAAGGGCTTTTTTGTGTATGGCCAATAACTTTTTATTTTTCTATGAACATTTTTAAAGTTACTTTGCAGAAATGTTTATCTTCATTAGATGATATGTTGCACACAAGACCCGGCTCAATACCTCCAATGTCAAGGTTATACTTAGAGGTCAAAAACGGGGGAGACATCTGTGTTTTTGTAGAAAAACAAATTCTAGTTACATGGTTTGTATATAACACGGTTTCAAGATGGATCCCAAAAAATGTGTAGATTATATAGAAAAATGGCATTGTCATTTTTCTATATAATCTACACATTTTTGTTTGGATATAACACGCTTGTTTAACTAACACGGTTTCTGCTTTGGACCCCATTGATAGTGTTATAAAGCTGTTCTGGTGTATATGGCAGGAGTCCATTTCGAAATATAGGGGAGACTGGTTGTGTTATCTTTAAAATTTATTTGGAAAATAGCTGAGCTTTTTGCAAATAGTGTACGTAGGCCCTGATCAGACACCGTGTTCTGCGGCGTCTGATCTGGGTCTACTCTGTTTGCCAGGGTACCCCTTTTGGGGTTTTCGGTACAAAATGGGTTAAGCAACCTCTTATTGGCTTTACCGAAGGTGCTTGCAAAACACAGTCAATTTTGACAATACAGTAAAACCTGTCATAGTGGCCACCTCTATTAAGCAAGCAACCTGTCTTAAGCAAGCATGCTTTTGGTTCCCGAAAAAGGCAACTGATTAGAATTCACCTGTATTAAGCAAGCACCTGTCCTAAGCAAGCATATTTTGATCATCCCTGAGGTGCTTGCTTAACACAGGTTGGACTGTATATTACAGGAGCTGCTATTTATGAACTCCGAAGACAGGAAACAGATTATGATAGAGATTATTAATGATGAACTACCAGAACCAGATGAAGTGTTTGAGGTGATTCTGTCTAACCCAAAGAATGGACTTGAACTTGGAAATCCCAGTAGAGGTAATGTAAGAGACCAGTTTGGCCATCATGTTGGCATGACAGGGTACACAGGCATATAGGCCTTCCCACATAAGGAAAATTTGGTTATTGAGTTTTGTTTTGCAGGAGGCCAGCTCCAAGAATGGGCATGAACTCGGAACGATCAGCTTGGGGATATTTGAATGTGTCAGTCCATGCCGTATTTACCCTAAACTTTTGAACACCAAAAAATCTGAAAAGTTAGCCTGAGCAAACTGCACACCAAGAACTGATCCTGAGGGAACTGTCTGATTTCGGTCTACACGATTTGCCACAGAGCAAAAGTCTTTGCAGCAAAAATATATAATGAACACTTAATGATACTACACAACTCAACAAAAACACTTGAGCATTAAATATATCCTGCTCACAAATTAGAAAATGCCAACAAATGTGTTTTTTGTTTGTTTGTATTGGGGTTTAAAGGCCCAGTCAACACTATTAAGGTCATTGTTGAGCCTGTCAGTTGACTTATCCACACTTTTCCTGGGCAGGCTTATACGTAAGCGTTTAACCAGTACAGTGCTCATTCATTGGCCAGAAACTGACAACTGCCCTTCTTGAATCAGTGGAAGGGAGAGAATGACAGTAGAACAGATTTCATAATCAATCTCCGAGAAAGAATGTTGCCAACCCCAGCAGGTATCGAACCTGCGTCTTCCTGATCACCAGTCAGATACGCATCGGACTGAGCTACCGAGGCAGGCTAAACAAATGTGGTGATCTTGACCATTTTAATTTAATGACCATTTTTTAAGGTCACAGGCTCCCAAACACTGATAGGTTTTGGCCAGAAATGGCTTGTTTGCACCTTATATTTTGGTGACCTTAACCTAGTTATTAAAGTCGAATGGGTGTTTAAGTTATATTTATGGTGGGGGACATTGTTTTCCTCTGAGAACATTTCTAGTTTATACTCAAAACATAGGTTGCGGCTGCTCGTTAGAACCACCTCAAAGAGGCAATTCAAACGAGTACCCACAGCCTATGTATTGGAGCAGAAATAAATAAACCCTAGTTTTCTCTATATAAAGTGGCGTTTAGAGGGCAACCACAACTTATGGAGTATAAATAAGTTACATATCACAAGTTTTTATCATACGTAACTGTTTTGGAGGTATGACAGAATTCACTATGCCACATGGATGTGTTATCTTGACCTTTATCACTTTCTAGGCGAATTCAGCAGACGACAAATTGTTGATATTTTCTTATTTTTCCCAGGAAACAGGACTTGACATCTCACGCAAATTATTTCCATAGTGGGAAAAATAAGAAAATATCAAGAAAATATTTTTCTCAGAAGAAAATATCAACAGTTTGTCGTCTGCTGAATTCGCCGAATTCAGCAGACGACAAATTGTTGATATTTCCTTATTTTTCCCAGAAAACAGGACTTGACATCTCACACAAATTATTTTTCCATTGTGGGAAAAATAAGAAAATATCTACGAAAATATTTTTCCCAGAAGAAAATATCAACAACTTGTCGTCTGCTGAATTCACCTAGAGAGAAAATATCAACAAAAATATTTTTCTCAGAAGAAAATATCAACAATTTGTCGTCAGCTGAATTCCCCTAGAGAGATTTTCTTATTTTTTCCCAGAAAACAGGACTTGACATCTCTTGCAAATTGTCTCCAAAGGAGACAATTTGCATGAGATGTCAAGTCTTGTTTTACATCTCTTGCAAATTGTCTCCAAAGGAGACAATTTGCATGAGATGTCAAGTCTTGTTTTCTGAGAAAATCAGAAAAATATTTCAACATGTCATCTGCTGCGAAAAAAAAAATACCCAACATGCAGAGCATTAATGTCCTTATAAGAAAGTACTTAAAATGGCTCCCAAGAGGAACAAAGGGACTCTAACGGGCCCATGTGGCCTAGTGGATAAGTGCACTGACTCTAAATCATTAGGTCTCTCACCGCTGTGGGTTCGAGCCTGGCTTGGGTCACATGTGAGATGCCAAGTTCTGCAATTGAAGGTCAGGTGTTTTTTCTCTGGGTACTGTGGTTTTCACGCACCTCTGACTGACAATCTTCTCAATATGAATAAAATAATCCTGAAAGGGCCATAAGACTAAAAAAACCCAAAAGGGGACTCTACTGTCAAGTAATTTGAAAAGACCCAAGCTGACACTCCTTTTATTTTTCTTCAGCAACAATAACCATTCTAGCAAATGATGATGCAGCTGGTTTTGTGTTCTTCAACTCTGATGAACTGGTGACCTTGGAGGAACCCGCAGGGGCCAACTCAAATGCTACAAAAGTTGATCTCATTATTTCGAGGGGCCCAGGGATGTATGGCCTTGTAAATGTCCCTTTTGAGGTGATTCCAGAGAAAGATGAGAATAGAAATGACCTGTCACCAATGCAGGGAACCATTACCTTTCAGAATCTTCAGGTAAGATGTTTGGGGCTTTCAGTTCATTTTCCAATAAACTGATTACCTCTCAAAAGTGGGGTCTACTCTTAAAGGAAAGAATTGGTTTGTCAGAAGCAGATAAAGCTCTGGTTTGATTAAAGGGAGATGAAAATATTTTAAAAGAACTGCCTCCCCTATATGGGTTATCTATTACCCTTAACACAAAATGCTGTACTGATCCTAAGAAATGGGACAGATAGGCCTATAAGCAAACAGTGCAGACCCAGATCAGACGGCTCCTAAAGGAGCCATCTGAACAGGATCCACACTGTTTGCCATTCCATCTGGCCTTTTTGGACTCATTGCTAAGTCATGAAACAAATTTGATAAAATTTTAGAAGAATTACAGCAATTCTCAAGGTGCCCAAATTATTAGAATTTTTACGATTCTGAGCATATATATATAGAATAGCAACAGCAGTGTGAATGATACCATAGATACTGCATATGAAGACCAAGGTACCTCTTTGTACTGTCATGTGTTTGTTACTATGACTACATGATTAAAGGCTTACCATATTCCTCCCATTGATCCTGTAGGAGCAGTCTGATCTGGGCCCGCACTGCCTCCATGCAAAAATATTTTTAAAAAGTTTGCAAAAAAAAAAAAAAAAAAAATCAGCAGATGACATAAGCAGACGGCATTTTCAGATGTAGTTTTTCTAGGTCCCTGAATGGTTAAATACATTGCATGTGCCAATGTTTAGGTTTAGTTTAAACATACATATATTTTATTTCCAAACTGATATATGGGCCCCGTCAAGCGATTTTGGTACTTATCGCCTATGCGAGCAGCGAAGGTTCAGGCGAGCCTGCGCATCCGCCAGAACCTTCGCTGCTCGCTCATACAAGCAGTGAATCAAGAGGAACCTTCAGACAAAAAGCCATATCCCTGGCCCCTCTGACTGGCTGGGCATGCGCAGTTAAAATTTGTCATGACGGAATGCTCAAAGACACAAATTCGCTTGGCGGGGCTCATATAATGACTTAAAACAATTATATAGGATTAGAACAGAAGCTTATAAGCTTATTTTATTCTTCTGCAATGTTTTGGTTTGATGCTTCAGACAACTGTGACCTTGACCTTGTCAGTGTTGAATGACGAGGAGCCAGAGGATGCAGAAAGATTCACTGTACGTCTGCTAGAGCCTGACAACACAGCCAAACTGGGTACCAGGATCGAGAGGAAGATTATCATACTGTCTAACGACTCACCCAATGGCTTGCTGAGCCTGTACGCTGCCAATACAAGGTGGGTTCCATATTTTGTATGAAATAGAGGTTAGCGGCCCCCGCCCATCAGGGCTTGAAGAAATAGATGGGCTGCATGATGCTTCCACGCAGAGCTGAAACCGACCCGCACACAAGTACTGGAAAACCGCTTAGAAGAGCTAAGCCTGCCCAGGCAAAGCAGTGCGAGTCGGCACGTCCATGCTTATAAACCCTATTGGTTTCATTGGGCTGCAGGGGTATTTTCATCTGAATGTTTGGTAAAGGTCCCACAAAATTGGAAGCAATGTCTCCAAAATGACCTTTACAGTGTTCACAGGGACGTTAAACCTCAAATCAAACAAACAAAATACAAAGAATAAAATAGAGGTGAAGGCACTGATCAGGAATCAATACAATTAACCCACAGCTCCCATCAGAGACACCAAAGGGAAAGAAACACAAACATGAAATAACTAGACCCTAATGGAAACATCAATAGTGGAAAGACAAAAGGACAGTTTCTTTCCCACAAAATGGCCAATTGGCTATCCAAAACAAATAGACATAAATGATACACACATACAAAGACAAACTATAACAAAAATAAATCACGAAAGAAGAACTGCCTTGGAAAGGTCAGTGAAAAGTATTTCATTGGGGGTCTTACATCGATTTTACGTGGCTGCAATCCTCGCCTTTACTTCCATGGCAATTTAGGCAAATAATTTGTTCAGTCTGCATGAAGGCCTCCTAACTCATCAGTGTAACATCTCCGAGAACACAACAATCAGACCACCACAAAGATGAAACAACGGTGAGGACTCAACAGCAAGAAAACACTGAAATGCTGAAGCAAAAGAAAACCAACAGTTAGTTAAACCTCAGTTGCTCAAAAACCTTTGGGACCATGGAGGTAAAATGAGAATACCGCAAAAATTCTAAAACTCCAGACACCTTAAATGATCTGCAAATTTTGATGCGTTGCTAAACTCCAACACAGTCAATGAATCAATCATCTGAAACTGAGCACAAAATATTAACTTTTAAGACGCTGAGAAAAACTTCATCTGAAAATGTCGTCTGCTTATGTCGTCTGCTGAATTTTTTTTTTCCAACTTTTTAAAAGTATTTTTGCACACAGGCAAACAGTGTTTGCCTGTGTGCAAAAATTCTTTTAAAAAGTTGGCAAAAAAAATCAGCAGACTACATAAGCAGACGACATTTTCAGACGAAGTTTTTCTCAACTGCTCCTAAAGTTTGCCAAAAAAAACAATACTTTAAAGGTAACCAGCAGATGGCAAAGCAGAAGACAAATTTGTTTGAGACAGGGGAAGTTTGAGCCACTGAGGGTTAGCCATATCGTCAGGTCAGGAGGTATAATCGGGATATCTTCAAGGTTAAATATGTTTAGCTTTGGTGCAGTCACTCACTCACTCTTAACGAAATGAAAGACCTTGTATCATTTTGGCCCCGTCAAGCGATTTTGGTACTTATCGCCTATGCGAGCAGCAAAGGTTCAGGCGAGCCTGCGCATCCGCGCAGTCTCGCCAGAACCTTCGCTGCTCACTCATACAAGCAGTGAATCAGAGGAACCTTCAGACAGAAAGCCTAATCCCCGGCCCATCTGAATGGCTGGGCATGCGCAGTTTAAATTTATCATGACGGAATGCGCGAAGACACAAATTCGCTTGGCGGCGCTCATTTAACCCTTATCCTGCAGAATATTGGAATCACATTACAAAAATACACCTATACAAATACATTGTATATTTTTCCACTGAAAAACGAAAATTTAAGACGAAAACTTGTATTTTTTTTCTTATTTCTGCTCAAAATATAGATTACTATATCACTGAGGTGGTTCTAACGAGTACCTACAATCTATATTTTAGAGCGGAAATAAGAAAAATAAAGTTTACCCCTGTAAACCCCAGTTGTACTTTATAAAAGTGGGGTGCAAGGGGGTCAGAATTATAAAGACGTGTTTTCATGATGACCTCGCCCATTTCTGACTGTCAGCCATATTACATAATTTAATGTTTTTGTTCATATTCACAAACTGAATGACAAATAGTGTAGAGCCTGATCAGATCTGGGGGCAATTCTAACAAATATCTATTACGTTTGTTTCTTGGAGTATTAAATTACAAGAATCTTTCATGACTATGGATTCGATTTGGTTATTTCCAACCCAACGGAAGCCCAAGCCGCAAGGAATCGAGGCTAAACCTGGATCTAAGAATTCTTTCCATTGAAATTGTCATTATAACTTTTGCCGTTATAACGAATGTCGTTATGGCATGGGTCCTCTGTATATCTGTTCTGCATATAACTATTAAAGTGTCTGCAGTTTGATAAATTTTATTCCAGTATTAAAGTACACCATAACCTCTTTATAACACTATTAATGGGGTCCAAAGCAGAAACTGTGTTAGTTAAACAACCGTGTTATATCCAAACAAAATTGTATAGATTATATAGAAAAATGACCATTTATGGTCATTTTTCTATATAATCTATTCATTTTTGGGATCCATCCTGAAACCGTGTTATATCCATAACCGTGTTATAACCAACTGCGTTATAACGAGGTTGTGGTGTATATGTTCCATTTGATTTCATTTCAGACAACGTGAGATTTCAGTGGAAGAAGGGGTGGGGATGCTGTATTTTGACCTTGTAAGAACACAAGGTCTTGAAGGTCAGGTTACTATTGACATAGCAACAGAACCGGGTACCGCAGACAGTACAGCAGATGTGTCAGATGTCTCACTGGTTCCCGTACAGATCTTGCCAACAACTGATGTCCGTGGCTGGCATACTTTCAACATGAATGGTACAGTGTATTTGCTGATGTTGAAGTCGTCTGATGTGGGGCCGTTACAGACACAGCCAGGAACCAGCGGGGCTGCTGGGGTAGTTGATAAGACTAACTTACACTTCACAACACTGTTCAGGTGGCAAGGAGAGCTTATTCCTATACAGGTAGGCAGAAATACAGAGGACCCTCATTATAATGGCAGTATTTTTTACCCTATCATTTTAACAAGAGTATTTTTTGCCCCATTTTATCATTGTAGGTCACTAGGGTGAATTTGCCTCTATAAAAAAATTTCATTCTAACACTCATCGCCTATATAGTCAGTAGTAAAATCTAGTGATATACTGAGTGAAAAAATTACTGGGTGGAAGACACGACTTGAAGAGTCGCCTTTTTATCCCATTTCATGTCTTCATTCATTGTTACCTTCATGTTAGATGGTGTAACATCATTTTCTTGAATCAGGTATGTTATGAAAACAGGCAAATGCATCCACAATATTTTAGCCGATTGACACATGACAAGAGGACACGTAGCATTTCCCAGTTTATGGCCTTCAAAAGGATATGTGCAGCCGACTAGTAGTACGTACTTAGCCCCGGGATTATAAATCATTTTTCATGCTCAACTCACTTGAGCATGGATTTTGTTGGCATTTTAAAATTTATAAGCAGGCAAAGCACTATTCTTCGCTGATCTGAGCTGACAGATTGCCTCATTTGTTTGTATTGTAATAATTAGGAGCAGAATAAATTTCATGCTTAAGTGAGTTAAGCATGAAACAAGTTTTATAATCTCTGGGCCTGGTATAAAGCTAACTCAAGGTTTTCCCTACATATCTGTGAGCCCGAAGGCTATGAAACTTTTTTTTCATGCTCAACTCCCTTGAGCATGACATTTATCCTGCTCATAAATTTTAAAATGCCAACATTGTGCGCTGATCTGAGCAAGAATATTACCTTATTCCTTTGTATTTCAATAGTTATGAGCATTACAAATTTCCTGCTCAGCTGAGTTGAGCATGAAAAAAGTTTTATAACCCTGGTACCTGTATGATAGGTTCCCTTATTTCACAAGCTACAATATTTACCCTAAGTATTTTGACACACTAAACACTATAAATCCATACTTGTTCTAAAACTTGAGCAAGTACAACAGTAATCAATGTTGTGTCTAAAAATATACTACTCAAAGTTTGATAGGGATCACTTTTTATATACAAAATTTTGTACTGAAAATTTAATATTTCTTGACAGAATTTGTACTAGGTATATTGATAAATATCTTAAGCAGAAACTTGTGTGCAGTTCAGTACTCATAAAAGTACACACTTCTCACACTTCTCACACTTCGCAAATGAATTCATGCACCCCCAAAATCTTGCGTAGCACTGCTTTCCAACAGACCAATCAAACTTGTCAGTGTTCGTTTACCAAACGTAAAAAAGGACTTCATTTGATTTGTGAAACACTAAAAAGCCTAGGGGACAATTAAGAAACCGTCTTAGCCCCGAAGAAATGAATCGTGGCATCGGAATGTTTGAATCTGGCGTCTCTCAACGTCGTGTTGCTGGGATTCTGAATGTGTCTCAGAGCGTGGTTTCCCGAATGTGGAGTCGGCATCTTACCCACGGAAATCCTTCACACAGACACGGCGGGGTCGAGAAAGGGCTACAACTCAACGTCAGGGCCGTTTCTTATTGATTCAGTCTCGACTTCAACGGTTCCTGAACGCTACGCATTTGCATAACGAGCTTAGGAACGGAACTGGAGTACGAATTTCTACACAAACTGTAAGAAACGGGCTCCAGGAGTTGGGACTTAATGCCATGAGGCCTGCTGTACGTGTTCCATTAACGAGACAGCACATGCTAGACCGGTAGGACTTTGCCAGAACTCATGTCAGGTGGACGGTTCGTGACTTGACGCCAGTACTGTTTACTGAGGAGTCCAGCTTCTGTCTAGACTTCACTTATAAACGTCAATTAGTGCGGCGAATGTCTAAAGAGCGATTCGATGACTTGAATGTGGCAGAGCATGATCACTATGGAAAGGGGTCAGTCATGGTTTGGGCTGGGATAAGCGTGTTCGGTAAAACTGACTTGTATGTCGTTGAAAACGGAACGTTAATGGCAGTGAGGTACTGTAATGATATTCTTGATGTGTTTGTGAGACCATTTGCAGATGCTATCGGCCCGGACTTTATTCTGATGGGCGAAAATGCCCGTCCCAACCGTGCCAACATCACTTATTCCTATCTGGAAAGTGAGACAATCGTTCGTATGGACTTGCCTGCTCGGTCGGCGGACTTAAATCCGATTGAGCATGCGCGGGACATGCTACAGGGTGCTGTTTCAGCTCGACCTGTGCATCCGAGGACTTCACAGGAGCTCAAAGATGCATTGGTTGCTGGATGAAAGCTGATTCCACAAAACCGGATACAGACTCGGATTACGAGCATGCGCAGGCGATGTCGTACTGTAATTGACGCCTGTGGACGCCATACACGTTATTAGGCACGTTTGTCTAAACAAATTTGGTAATTTGTGAAAAATCAGTTGTCCAAATCACTTCGTGTTACGGCAAATTTTGGGGGTGCCAAGACGGTTGTTGTTGTCACGCTTGAATGGAGTACCAGTTGACAAAATTTATCACTATGTTTTGTGAAGGATACGTTTTCTATCATTATGTATCGAATTTGGATTCAAGTGATTAATTCACCCAAAACTTATTTTGCATTAAAAAAGTGATCCCTATCAAACTTTGAGTAGTATAGTTGGATAAGTGGCAAACAGTGTAGATACTGATGAGACGTCGCCAACTGCCGCATCTCATCTCAGCCTACACTGTTTGCTCAGGTCTGTCTATTCAAATACATATGGTTAATGTGGTAGTTTGTTTGTTTCTTTAATGAAGCTAAGGATTCATTTGATTGAAATTGTCATTATTCTGAGTTTTATCGAATGTCAGTTTAAACAGGTTTGGAAAACAAAAGTATTGTTCTCATTATTCTAAAACCGGAGAAACTTGAAGTAAGGGGAGACATTCTTACCCCACCACTTGGCACCTTACATCAGTGGCACACTAGGGGAGGGGAAAAATGTTATACATCAGCATCACCATTGGCGTGAGTGCAAACGAGACCCATACCAAAGATGTGTGGAATTCTTTAGAATCAGAATTGTTACTGGTTACATGTCAATTCTTTGATATTTGTTGATTATTATATTATTTCATCCTAACAAAGACTTCATAAAATTTTGGTGACCTTGACTTGACCTTATTTTCAAGGTCAAATGCTTGTCAATATAGATTTCTTTTCAGAACATTTCTAGTTTTCCAATATTTTAGTAAAAATATCTCCACGTCCTACATTGCAGACATTGGAGACAGATGGAGCATCAGCAGCTACGTCATTTGTTGTTGATAATACCCAGTACCTGGTGGTGACAAACATGGGTAATCATAACAGATACCAGACTGTTTCCCGGCTCTACAGAGTGAACCAGGCTGGTGATCTTACTGTGGTAAGTGATATTTACTTATAGGATCATTGAAGTTCTTCTGCATATTGCGTGGGTAAACTGAGTATATATTACAAGAACTCACCCGTGCAACATAGTGTATTTTTCACATCTGCAAAATGGCTACTCTTTTGATGAAAATCCTTGATATTTTTGTTATAAATGTTCAAAACATAGGTTGAGGGTGCTCGTTAGAACCCCCTCAGTGAGGCGGTTCTAACGAGTACCCACAACCTATGTCTTGGAGCAGAAATAAGAAAAATAATGTATACCCCCATAAACCCCAGTTTTCTCTATATAAAGTGGTGTTTAGGGGGTCTTCATTTCAAGGAATTGTTCATGTGATGATACCGGTACCCATGAACTGTTGCTATTTTTGAGGTTTGCTAGGGTCTTAGTCATAGAGTCTAACAAATGTCCACAACATTTGTTTTTTATAAGTAACAAATATCTTGAGGCAGGGATACGATCCATTGAAATTGCCGTTGTATGGAGTTTTGTCGTTATATCAAATGTAGGTATAAATAGAGGATCTTACACAAGTGGTCATTTCATATTTATGAAACGAGCCTTCAGCGAGTTTCATAAATGTCATATGAAATGATGACGAGTATGAGATTCTGTTTATCATATGACCACTTTAAATTGGATTTTATCGCCTTTGACAATTTTTTTCCACAAATATGCATTGTTGACATGGACCTCATCATGACGTTACTTAATCCTGCCAAAGTGTTATTACACGTGTGGTCATATGATTTTTATTACACGATGTTATCCACCGCTTTTCAACCACGTTGTATAATAAAGAGGATTATCTGTATTTCTTTCAGATCCAGGATTTGGCCTCAAGTGGTGCCACTGGTGCTGTATTTTACACCTCCCCTAGTGGCATTAACTACCTAGTGATTGCCAGCTCACTGGACAACAATGGTAACAGCCAAGTGAAGTCTGATATTTGGAGGTGGGAACCAGGCAATCAGAGGTTCAGCAAGGAATCAACACTGCCAACTTTAGGTGCCAGGGGACTGAGCGTGTTCACAATATCTGATAGACTCTATCTAGCCGTAGCCAATCATTATGACTCGGTGGAGAAGAACTATCAAGTGGAGTAAGTAAAGTAAAATTCCTATACTAAGACCACCTTTGGGAATGTTCAAAAGTGGTCTTAAAGACCACTTTTGAACACTCCAAAAAGTGGTCTCTTAATTGGAGACACTGGGTATAGAAAACACAAAGAAAGAATAACTGATTCCTTATAAAATAGATTCTCTCAATATTAAGCTTTTAAAAGCACATTTACATCATGTGAACAAGTCTGTGAAATGGACACCCCCCTAAACCTCACTTTATATAGAGAAAACTGGGGTTACAGGGGTATACATTATTTTTTTATTTTTGCTCCAGGACATAGGTTGTGGGTACTCGTTAGAACCGCCTCAATGAGGCAGTTCTAACGAGCACCCAAAACCTATGTTTGCAGTAGAAATAACAAAAATATCACAGATTTTCATTAGAAAAGTAGCTATTTTGGGAATGTGAAAAATGCACTGTGTGGCACGGGCGTGTTATCATAATGGTCTTAATTTTAGGTGGTCTTAATAGTGGAATTTTACTATATTTTAGGGTACTGTATTTACCCTAAATATTCCGATGCCTCAACTTTTTATCATACTTGTTCTAAAATTCGAAGAAATACAATTTACTACCTGATGCTGTGGCTAAAAATAGCTGGACGAGTTGCAAACAGTACAGACCTTGATGAGATGCACGAGCTGCCCCAGAACAGAATGTGGCATCTCATCTAGGTCTATACTATTTGCTCAGCCCTCAGTGATGTGGTTGTTACACTATTAGCCTCATAAACCAGGGGTTGTGTTTTGCCCCCGCCATCCGGGCTTGGAGAAATAGATTAGGCTGCATGGTGCTTCCAGACAGAGCTGAAACTGACCACACACACAAGTACTGGTAAACCGCTTAGAAGGACTATGCCTGCCCAGGCTAAGTGGAGTGAGTCGGACCATCCTATGCATATAAGCCTTTTGGTTTCATTGGGTGGCAGGGCTTGAGATGTCATTTCATCTTAATGCGTGGTAAAAGTCCCACAAAATTGGAAACAACGTCTTCAAAATGACCTAAATAGTGTTGACGGGGACGCTAAACCTCAGTTCAAACAAAACAAAACCAGGGATTGTGGGTTTGAATCTGGGCTTCTCCAGTCTTTCGGATGAGTCTTCAAGCTGAGGTCCTGTCGCGGTATCTCGGAGTTGTTAATGAGAGTGTAAAACTCAAACATACACTCATAAGCACAGGCCTTTTTGTTTGAATACATACAGTAAATACAGGAGATATTCGTGAAAAGCGTCATGAAAACACGCCTGTATAATTTTGACTCCCTGAAACCCCACTTTTATACAGTAAAACTGGGGTTTTCAGGGGTTTATATTATTTTCTTATTTCTACTCAAAAACAAAGATTGTGGGTACTCGTTAGAACCGCCTCATCGAGGCGGTTCTAATGAGTACCCACAATCTATGTTTTAAGCTGTTCTAATGAGTGCCCACAATCTATGTTTTATGCAGAAAAAAGAAAAATGTCAGAATTTTTTAGCTGAAATGTTCATTTTTTGCTGGAAAACTTTTCAATATACTTTTATAGGCGTGTTTTCATAATGATATGCATCATATGTAAAGGTTAACCACTTTAAAAGAGAAAAAATGCATCTTCAATGTTTTATAAAGCTGGTTACTCCTAAAGTTAAAATTGGGCTCCGAGCTAGAATGATGAAGAAACTGTATTTCCTTTTTATGTCTGCTTACCCTAAATATCTGGGCTGAAGGTTATAGAACTTTTTTTCATGCTCAATTCACTTATGCATGAAATTTGTCCTGCTCATAAATTTTAAAATGCTAACAATTGTTGGCTTTTTAAAATTTATGAGCCGGTCAGATACTATTCTATGCTGATCTTAGCAGGAAAATTGCCTCTTTCATTTATATTTTAATATTTATGAGCATTATTAATTTCATGCTCAGCCAAGTTGAGCATGAAAAAGGTTTCATAACCTCGGGGCCTGAACACCTCAACTCCTTACCATACTTGTTCTAAAGTTTGAAAAAGTACAATTTACTGTCTGATGCTGTTTCTAAAAATTCCTGTTTTGAGTGGCAAACATTGTAGGCCCAGATGAGATGCAGTATTCTGTGGCATTGCATCTGGATCTACACTCTCTGCTCAGGTCTATCTGTATTATTTTTTTTTTTTTTTTTGGTTTGGGTTTTACGGCCCTTTCAAGATTATTTAACTCATATCGAGCCGATCGTTAATCAGAGGTGGGCGAAAACCGGAGTACCCAGAGAAAAACCACCTGACCTTCCGTTGCAGAACTTGGCGTCTCAAACGTGGCCCGAGCGAGGCTCGAACCTACGGCGGTGAGAGACCTAATGACTAAGAGTCAGCGCTCTTATCCACTAGGCCACGGAGGCCCGTCAGGTCTATCTGTATAATACACATGATAAATATGGAAGATATTCATGAAAGTTTAGCCATTCGAATGTTATGGATAACAGCCTGAGGCCCCTAAAATTTGAAATGGATTGAGTGAGTGTTTGAGTTTTACATCCCACCAACAGCTAAGGTCATAAGGAGACGGGACCTCGGTTTAAAGACTCATCCGAAAATCTGGAGAAGCCATTGAAATGGATTGCTGTATATGTAAGGTGGAAGAGTTTATTCAGTACAAAATGGATAAAATGCCAATCACAACAATTGTTGTCTGCCTTGCTGTCTGCCGGTTACCTTAAAAGTATTTTTTTTTTTGCAAATAGTGTGGACCCAGATCAGACTGCTCCTGTAGGAGCAGTCTGATCTGGCCTCACACTGTTTGCCTGTATGCAAAAATATTTTTAAAATGTTGGCAAAAAAAAAATCAGCCAATCAAGACAGTTGTTGTCTGCTATGCTGTCTGCCGGTTACCTTAAAAAGTTTTTTTTTTGCTAACAGTGTGGACCTAGATCAGACTATTCCTGTAGGAGGAGTCTGATCTGGGCTCACACTATTTTCCTGTATGCATAAATATTTTTAAAAAGGTTAGAAAAAAAAAATCAGCAGACGGAAAAAGCAGACGACATTTTCAGATGTAGTTTTTCTCTCATACAGCTCCAAGGTGTACTTACTAAACCCCAACAATCAGTTGTTCTCTCAGCACCAGAGCATCCAAACACTAGGAGCTGTTGATGTAGAATATGTGAAGATCCGCTCACTCGACATACTCGTATTCGCTAACAACCGAGATAATACAGTGAGCAGTCCTCAGCAGTCTGATGTGTACCGCTGGGAGATGACCACTCAGAGATTTGTATTACACGAGAGACTGGAGACCAACAGGGTAGAGGACGTGGAGATATTCCAGGCTTATGATGATACAGGTAAGAAACATTTGCTGCTCCTAGGCCAGCCTTAAATCATTATTATGAAGACACACCTATACAAATGCTTTGTAACCTTTATCGCCGAAAAAATGAAAAAAAAAATTTAAGATGAAAAATTTGGATATTTTTCTTATTTCTGCTCAAAATATAGATTGTGGGAACTTGTTAGAGCCAATGAGGCGGTTCTAACGAGTACCCACAATCTATATTTCAGAGCAAAAATAAGAAAAATAAGGTTTACCCCTTTGGGGTTTGAGGGGGTGAAAATTATATAGGCGTGTTTTCATGATGTAACACAGCTTTTCACAAAATGATTTTTACATAATCCATACCATTACATAGTCAAAGCTCCAAAGGGTCTGCAATATTCCAGGCTTATGATGATACAGGTAAGAAACATTTGCTGCTCTTATGATAGCCTCATATAACACAGCTTTTCACAAAGAGATTTTTACATAACCCATACCATTACATAATCAAAGCCCCAAAGGGTCTGCAATATTCAAGGCTTATCATGATACAGGTAAGAAACATTTGCTACTCTTATGCCAGCCTCAGATAACACAGCTATTCACAAAGTGATTTTTATATAACCCATACCATTCCATATTCAAAGACCCAAACGGTCTGTAATATTCCAGGCTTATAATGATACATGTAAGAAACATTTGCTGCTCCTATGCCAGCCTCAGATAACACAGCTATTCACAAAGTGATTTTTACATAACCCATACCATTACATAATCAAAGCCCCGAAGGATCTGCAATATTCCAGGATTATCATGATAGAGGCGAGAAACATTGGCTGCTCCAATGCCAGCCTTAAATAAAAGTTTTTCATAAAACAATTTTTACATAACCCATACCATCACAAAATCAAATTACCCGCCTCAGAAACTCAGTCAGATGCGCCTGCCTGGTGATCCGGAGGACACGGGTTCGATACCTGCTGGGGTTGGCAACATTATTTCCTAGAGATTGATCTTGAAATCTTTTCTATGGTCAATCTCGCCCTTCCGCTGATTCAAGAAGGGCAGTTGTCAGTTTCTGGCAAAAGAATGTGCACTGTACTGGTTAACCCCCTTAAGTATAAGCCTGCCCAGGAAAAGTGTGGATAAGTAAACTGACCGGCTCAAAAAAGACCTAAATAGTGTTGACTGGTCCATTAAACCACAACACAAACAAATTACAATATCAAAGCCCTGAAGGGTTTGCAGTTGATCCATATGACAGATAATACTGGCAATGTTTTACTATATTCAAAACATTACTGCCTGTTGTTAATTTTACTTATTTTCGATTGGATATATGGGTCAGTCCATCACAACAACACGTCTATACAATTCTGACCCCTTGAGCCCCACTATTATATAGTAAAACAGGGATAAACCTTATTTTTCTTATTTCTACTCTGAAATATAGATTGTGGGAATCTTTATTCTGAGCATAAATAAGAAAAATATCATACTTCAACTCAAAATTTTCATTCTTTTTTTGGTGGTAAAATTTACAATGTATTTGTATAAGTGTGCTTTCGTAATGCAATGTAATTTTGGTACCCTAGGCGGTTCTAACGGGTACCCACAATCTATATTTTGAGCAAAAATAAGAAATATTCACTTTTTTCATCTTAATTTTTTTTTTTCGGTGGTAAAATTTACAATGTATTTGGATAGGGGTGTTTTCGTAATGATGTCTGTCTTTTCTTTCAGTATATGTTGTATTTGCTAACAGTATTGGTAGCTCCATGATGTATGGCTGGGATGTACAGACCAATCACTTCACACTAGCTTGGTCTGGTCCCCCTGCCTTCAGTCTGTATCCCATACTGATACCACAGGCAGCCGGGAACCTGAACCTCATAGCAGTAGCTGACAGAAACATCACGGCAAAGGCAGTTGTGCAGCAGGTGGTGAAAATCAAGGACAGTGACTTTGCTCCGAGGTAAATTTGTAGAAACAAATAACGTGGGTAAATCATTAAGAAAACATGCCTATACAAATACATTGTAAATTTTACCACCAAAAAAAAAAAAAAAACGAAAAATTTCAGATGAAAAATTGTGATATTTTTCTTATTTCTGCTCAAAACATAGATTGTGGATACTTGTTAGAACCGCCTCGAATACCCACAATCTATGTTTTTGAGCAGAAATAAGAAAAATAATTTATACCCTTGCAAACCCCAGTTTTACTATATAAAAGTGGGGTTTAAGGGTGTCAAAATTATATTGGAATGTTTTCGTGAAGTGGTTAAAACTATAGGATACCATCTGTCAGTTCTCAATACAAACCTGCAAACCTATGTTGTGGGTATTCATTAGAACTGCTCACTGAGGTAGTTCTAATGAATACCCACAGGTATTCATTAGAACTGCCTCTTTGAGGCAGTTCTAATGAATACCCACAACATAGGTTTTCTTATTCTTTGGGATCATTGATTCCATTGCAGAATTTTGGAACTGATGAGGCCTAATTGGCCAAAACTACCTAGTCTGGCCCAGAAAAATCTTGCACACTCCACAGTTTTCACTTCTGTGCTGCAGTCTTCGCTTGCAAAGGATTGCCTTTCTATGGAACAGATTTGTCCTTCAGTTTTCTACAAATACCCATCTTACCATTAAAATCCTAAAAATCCGGACACCTTGAGGACTTGCTGTAATTCTCCGAAAATTTTAACAGATTTGTTTCATGATATGGTAAGGAGTCCAAAAGGTGCAGAGGGAATGGCAAAAAGTGTAGCCCCTGATCAGACCGCTCCTACAGGAGCAGTCTGATCTGGCTCTGCACTCTTTGCTTAGGCCTATCTGTCCTGATATTTGACAGTACCTGTTTCTGTGGCCATAATGCAATGACAGGTTCTGCCCCAACCCCTCAGGGCTTGGAGAAATAAATTGGGCTGCATGATGCTTCCATGCAGAGCTGAAACCAACCACACATGAGTACTGGTAAACACCACTTAGAAAGCCTAAGCCTGCCCAGACAAAGTGGTGTAAGTCGGACCGTCCCTGCTTATAAACCCTATTGGTTTGTTAAGTTGGTTGGGCTTGAGATGTCATTTCATCTCAGTGTCCACAGTGACCTAAATAGTGTTGACAGGGACATAAAACCTGAATTCAAACAAACAAACTTTATTTGCAACAGGTTTTCTTACTGTGTCGCTTTTAAGTAAATGAGAGACTAGTGTGCCTGCTTCATATCATTTTTTTGCCATGTCAAAACATTTTTTTCCATAGATATATAGTCGAACTTTAATAACTCCAATACCTGTTGAACCAAAAAATTTGTTCAAGGGTGGGGTAGTTGGTCACCTCATTGACGTAGTTCTATCAAGTACACATAACCTATGTCTAGCCGAAATAACTTGTAGTCCTAACTATTCCCTATATTAAGTAGGGTTTACATACAGACTTGTTAATGTAACACAACCTCTTTATAACACTGTTGTCGGGATCCACAGCCATGTTATATCCAAACAAAGATGTATAGATTATATAAAAAAATGACCATATATGGTCATTTTTCTATATAATCTATACATTTTTGGATCCATTTTAAACAGTGTCATATCCCAAACCATGTTATAATGAACAACATTATAAAGAGGTTGTGGTGTATCATCATGTTAACACGTCCGTGTATTAAATGCCCCTTTAAACCCCACTTAATATAGAGAAATGGGGTTTATGGGCGTCAATATTATTTTTCTTATTTCTGCTCCAAGACATAGGTTGTGGGTACTTGTTAGAACCGCCTCAATGAGGCGGTTCTGACGAGCACCCACAACCTATGTTTGCAGTATAAATAAGAAAAAAATCACGGATTTTCATCAGAAAAGTAGCCATTTTGGAGATGTGAAAAACTGTACTATGTCGCACGGGTGTGTTATCGTAATGTGATTATTATCTGAGGTCACATCAATGTCATCAATTTTGTTGATTTTACAGAACAATAACAATGACACTGAATGAAGGTGAGGATCTGCTACACACTAGTGTTGTAGTGTTACAAGACACAGTTCCTGAGGACACAGAGACCTTCTATGTGACCTTGAGAGACCCTACTGGAAGGGCTGAGATTGGTCCTGACAATAGAATTACCATCCAAATTCTCTCTAATGACAATGCCCATGGAATCATTGAAATAGCTCCGGTAAGAACTCATTATGGATTTTGTTTTTGTGGCCCTTTCAAGATTGTTTCACTTATTTCAGGCTGATTGTTAGTCAGAGCATTCAGAGGTGGGTGAAAACTGGAGTACCCGGAGAAAAACCACCTTTCCTTTAAAGAACTTGGGGTCTCACATAGTGCTTTTTTTCATATCATTATCTCCAAAACAGTCATTTTTCAGGTGAATTTGTGATAGTTTTCATTACGAAAATACAGTCGAACTTCAATGGCTCGAACACCTTTGGGACCACGAAAATCTGTTCGAGACAGGGGTAGTTCGAGCCACTGAGGGCTACTTCCAGGAAGTAAAACTGGGATAATTTTGGGACTTCGTTTCAGTGATCTATGATATAAATGTATGCTGTGTGTACTCATTAGAATCGCCTCATTGAGGTGATTCTAATGAGGACACACAGCATACATTTGCAAGATAAAAGATAAAAATATCCTAAATTTACCCTCCCTATTTCTTACGTAGAGAAATTCCCTAGGGACTCAATAACGGGTTCGACTCAGCCCTGGTAAGCAAGCCATCGGTTTTCGAGCCATCGAAGTTCTACTGTATAAATTATACAGTCCAACCTGTGTTAAGCAAGCACCTCACGGACCAAAAAAGGTGCTTGCTTATGACAGGTTCTTGCTTAATGCAGGTGAATTTTAATGTTATTGCTTTTTTTGGGAACTAAATCAATGCTTGCTTAAGACAGGTTGCTTGCTTAATAGAGGTGGCCGCTATGGCAGGTTTTACTGTACTCAAATACAAACAAGTCTAGATTGATATACTGGGACATTTTCATCGCATTTTTAGCCAATCCACATGTCCTATGTACACCTTTTTTTATCAGTTCACCATTATAGTGCCAACTGAAATTGTGTTTGAATGCTGTACAGTACACCTGCCACAAATCTTTTTGAAACCTCGCAACCCAGCATTGAGGGTGACTTGTAAAAAAGTATTAAATCTGTGACAAGCACAGTGGATATATACTGATAGAGGGGATCACTGGGATAATGGCGGTGTTTCCTTGGCGTTATACAGTTATATTATTGATTGTCCATGTAAAAGGTCTAAATTTTTTCTCATAGGTAAATAAGTGAAACACGGCAGATCGGCAGTGTGTACGCTGCGGAGCAGACTGAAACACATAGACCGCGGGTTTGAAAAGAATGGCGTCGGGTGTACCGTACATTTGACTCCTGAAGATGCTAACTAAAGGCTGCTAATGCTATAAATTAACCCTTTTTGTACCAAATGGAATCTTCTTCCTTATATATAGCAGGAGTCCATTTCAAAATTTAGGGGTATTAAGTTGAGTTTTCTTCAAAATCTATTTGAAAATTGGCTGAGCATTTTACAAACAGTGTAGGCCCTGATCAGTTTTAGGGTTTCCGGTACAAAATCGGTTAAAATGGTTTCTATTGTTGTTTTGCAGGATTCTTTGGACTTGTCAGTCGAAGAGTTGGTAGGACGTGACAACACTATAGCCATCAATGTCATTCGTCACCAAGGATACCATGGTCATGTTATTGTCAAGTGGGTTGCCACAGGTGATCATGATGGAAATAATGACATCATGCCACTAGAGGGCAAGGTAATTTTAACCCTTAAAACACCTAGAAAATCTACATCTGAAAATGTTGTCTGCTCATGTCGTCTGCTGAATCTTCTTGCAAACTTTTGAAAAATATTTTTGCAAACAGTGTGAACCCAGATCAGACCTCCTAGAGGAGCAGTCTGTTTAAGGTTCACACTCTTCACAAAAATGAGTTTTAAAGTAACTGGCAGACAACAAAGCAGACAACAATTATTATGATTGGCATTTTATGGGTTAATTTGCTTTTCTTCGTTGGACCAGAATTTATTACACTAGAATACAGGTACGGAAAAAAATGTTTGAAAAAATAATTATAGGTGTTAAATAATCTGCCATTTAAAATATTGATGTCCTAGTGGGCATCGGTTTGGCATCAGGTGTTGTCCAACAAGTTTACCTTTTGGTTAATATTTCTTGAAAAACCTATCCATATTGCTGTTATGTGTTTTTCTTGTTCCAATTGAAGAACTGAAATTTTATTTCTTGCTCACAAGATAAGGAAATCCATAGTTTTAGCTTGGGATAGAAATTCTGTTCTAACCCTGGTGTTCTCAACCAGGGACAGAATAAAAATTGAATATTCTCACTTGTTTGATAAATGCACTGGTTGAATATTGCCTCATATGTGTCATTGTTAAGATTGAGGTCACAGAAGGTTACATGACATCACTAAACATCCCTGTAGTGTCATCACAATATGACAGACCTCGGCAACTGAAGTGACTGCAGTATCAAAAATCCACACTCAAAAATGGAAAGCATGCAAGAAAAAGAATCTTACTTGGTTGTGAGAGGTGGATAGAAAAATCCGTCCCTCAGGATCACTGTCCTGCATCACAAGGCTATCCGCCTCTCGAACCCATGTAAGATTCTTATACGATTGTTGGTAACACATGGATTCATATCACCTTTAACTTTCCTGACCTCATTCCCTCGGGATCACTGTCCGGCATCACTCGGTAAGCCATCGTGATGCCGGACAGTGACCCTCGGGACAGATTTTTCCATCCATCCCTCACACCCATGTAAGATTCTTATATTCCTGATTTTGTTGGAAATCCAGGTGGAGTTTCCTGAGGGTCAATCCGTGAGCACCATTAGCCTCACTGTGAGAGATGATGACATTGCAGAATTACAGGAAGTCACTTATATTCAGCTGACAGAGGTCATGGAAACGGGAACCAGTCTACCAGGACGTGGAGCTCTGATTGGTGAGTGTTTAATTGTAAATCCTTATCCTGCTGAACACGACAACAGCTGCCTTTGTAAATAAAGTAGATCCAGATCAAATGGCTCATCACTAAAACGCTCCTATGTAATTTTGACCCCCTTGAACCCCACTTTTATATAGTAAAACTGGGGTTTCCGGGGGTATACCTTATTTTTCTTATTTCTGCTCTAAAATATAGATTGTGGGTACTCATTAGAGCCGCCTCGACGAGGCGGTTCTAACGAGTGCCCCCGCCTCGACAAGGCGGTTCTAACGAGTGCCCACAATCTATATTTTGAGCAGAAATAAGAAAAATATCACAATTTTTCATCTTAAAATTTTCATTTTTTCGGCGATAAAGGTGGCAATGTAATTGAATAGTCATGTTTGCGTAATGTTCTGAAGAAGCCACCTGATCTGATCAGAAGCTAAACTGTTTGCCATGCTGTTTTGTGCCTTGAATGCATGAATATGTTCTATCAAGAAGTTTGTTTAGTTGATAGTCAGAAATGGGTGTGGCTAATTAATTTATTCAGCAGGATAAGGGTTAACAACATCATTTTCTTGTTCTTTTCATTGACTGTCACTCCAGATAAGGAGTATGAAGATAATTTTGGGATATCATTTTACCCTTTTTGTACCAAATGGAATCTTCCTCCTTATATAAAGTAGGAGTCCATCTCAAAATTAAGGGGTGTCAGGTTGTGTTTTCTTCAAAATTTACTTGGGAAATGGCTTTCCTTTTCTGCAAATAATGTAGGTTCTGATCAGACGCTGTCTGATCTGGGCCTGGACTCTTGTCCAGGATACCTGTTTTGGGGTTTCTGGTACAAAATGGGTTAAGAACTAAATCAGCTCTAGCAGTGATTTATTAAGTGATAAACCACTGTTTGGAGGTTAGTTGTAAAGTAGATCAAAACACGAGCACATTGCATGAGTGATTTGTCTACTTACTGACGGACAAACTGATTTAACCCTCAATAAATCATGGCATTAGAGTTGATCTATTTCGATTCTGACACACGAAAAGTCGACAAAAATGCTATTGATTCTTATCTTTCATGATATTGTTTAGAAATCCCGCCAATATAACAGACTGTATAACATGTGTTTACCTGTTTTCATAACATATGATACAATAAAACGATGTTACACCATCTGACGCCAAGGTATCAATGAATGACGTATTGAAATGGGATAAAAAGGAGGCTCTTCCCCCCAGTGATTTATCACACAATATGTCACTAGATTTTACAAATGGCTAAAACATTTGCCATGGGTACTCATTAGGAATGCCTCAATGAGACGATTTTAACTATTGAGACACCATGAGGACCTGCTGCAATTCTCTAAAAATTAAAAAATTTGTTTCGCGGATCCAGCAAGGAGTCGAAAATGCCCAAACAGACTTGCAAACAGTGTAGACCCTGATCAGACTGCTCCTGATCTGGGTCTTGATGATGATTTCGTGTTTAACACACTACACTGTTTGCTTAGGGCTGTCTGTCCCGATACTTAGGAACATTACATTACTGCCATTGCATTTGTTTATGACAAGATATAGGGAAAAAAATATCCTTTCATTATCCAAGCTAATATAATTAATGTTGTTGTTATCTTCATTGTCAACAACAATCGTTTATGACAAGAAATGGAGGAAAAGTTATTCCTTCATTATCCTCACTACTGTTTCTGATCTGGAGACAGCCCCAACCCATCAGGGCTTGACGAAATAGATGGGCTGCATGATTCTTACACTCAGAGCTGAAACCGACCGCACACGATTACTGGTAAATGGCTTGGAGGGTCTAAGCCTACCCAGGCAAAGCGGTGCAAGTCAGACCGTTCATGCTTAAAACCTTATTGGTTTCATTGGGCAACAGGGCTTGAGATGTCATTTCATCTCAATGTCGGGTAAAAATCCCACAAAATTGGAAGTCTCCAAAATGATCTAAATAGTGTTGACGGGAACGTTAAACCTCAAATCAAACAAACAAAAATTCTTTATCCTCACTACTGTTTTTGATCAGGAGCTAGGATTTTACCATCACGAAAACAGGCCTATTCTGATCTATTAAAAATTTTACCACCACAAAATAAAAAAAATCAGATGAAAAATTTTGTTATTTCTCATATTTATGCTCAAAATATAGATGGCGGGAACTCGTTAGAACCACCTCGGTAAGGCGGTTCTAACGAGTACCCACTACCTATGTTTATGAGCGGAAGTAAGAAAACAAGTTTACCCCGTAAACCCCAGTTTTACTATACATAAGTAAGGTTTAATGGGGTCAAAAGTATATAGGCATGTTTTTGTGATGACCATTAACATTGTTAGCAGAATTTGCATGCTTTAAACATTAATCTGCTATAAAGAAATATTAGCAGAATGATGAAATATTTAGATAAATGTTGTTTTTTAGGGGTAAAATAATTTAAAAAGGATTACAAGAAACTGTCACTGACAAATATTACACCTGTGTCCTAACATAAAGCACTGACAGTACTGGCATTACAATAACACAGACGTGCGAAATAGGGCATTTTTTCACGAGTCCAAAATAGCTTTTCATGATTTTTTTTCTTATTTAAACTGCAAACCAGAGCCTGACAAATCCAAAAATTTTCCAGTTGCCCACCGGGCAAGTAAAATATTTTTCCACTTGCCCAGCTCAAAATCCTACTTGCCCAGGATTTTAGAACTCAAAGTCGGGTTGGATGCGGGGGATAATGGTTACGATGATAACGACCAACATTTATAAATGTAATCAGAGGTTTCTGTCAAGTTTCAAGTACAACCACTTTCCATTAGGGTCTAGTTATTTCATGTTTGTGTTTCTTTCCCTTTGGTGTCTCGGATGCGAGCTCAGGCTTGTATCGATTCCTGATCATTGCATTCACTTTTATTTATTTCCCTCTGTGCTGTAATACGGTAGAAAATACTGTTGTTGTCACAGTCAATAATGGTACTTTTTCAAGTTAATTGCTGACATAACACCATAACCGATTAGCAATTTAAGATACAGTTATATAAACTCATTTAGCTTGACACGCATGATAAACACGAGCTGCAGCCGATATAGATCTACCCAAAAGATCAGAAGTGTCAGGGCAGCGAGATAAAAGATTAAAAGAATGCAATTTATTTAGCTTACAATTTAATGAACCAACCACAAGACGAGAACCCCCTCCATCCAAAACGAACCCAAACTTTCACCCCCCTCCCCCCCCCCCCCCCCCACACACACACACAAACACAAGCAAGTTCAATGCGATCATAATTTGCGCCATTCAAATCGTCCTCCACAAACCACCACTCCCATTTTTCTGCACGCGATCGGTAAATGACATCATCCGACCCCAGCAACCCCACACGTGTTTAATGTCATTTTTTTTATTTTAATGGGGTGTATCTCTTTCATAATTAATGTTTGGAACCGTTAAAAAAATATTTTCTCGATAGCTAAACGGTTGTGGATAGAGGCGCAACTAATCGGCGGTTACCAACATTAAAACATTTGACTTTTTCCCACCAGCATCTGCTATTTGGCGCCAAAACATAACCATTCATGAGATAGTAGAATAGTCCGTTTTTACTTCCGTAAGATATAGCGAATCGTCTTAGGAGCTATTAAATCATTTTCACATTGTGGATTAAATTTTATGGCAGGGATAAACGCAAATTAAAGACATAGCTTAATCTTATTTTCACACCTTGTCACGCTTATCGATAGCGCTGGTAGTACACACTACACCAGAACTGAAAGACACGCACCGCCTGGCAATCATATTCAATTCGTAATTGTATGACTGGGATTAACAATAGTGTCAAAACTGAACCATTATAAAAACATAGATGAGTTTGTCTCTGAATTGCCAACAAAGCAGGAATTATTGTGATTTACTTACTGGTCTAGTTTTACCGTATTTAAGGACTCCAAAGACTGACAGTTGTAGACGATTTTTGCACTTGCCCGAACAGGCGTCGAAAGGTCAAAGTGCACCTGTCCGGCGCGATTTCGGACTTGTTCTGGGCGGCTGGGCAATGGATTTGTCAGCCCCTGTGCAAACATAGGTTTTGGATGCTCGTTAGAATGGCCTCATTGATGCATACAGTGACTTTTGTTGCATAATTTGTGATTTTGAACCCAAATTTATGTACAAATTTGGCATGGACATCTGTATCATAATCTTTATTGTATTTACCATATGTATTTGGGCAGACAGGCCCGAGTAAACAGTGTAATGGCATATGAGATGCTGCGGATTAGGCCAATAAACTAAGAGAAAAAGCATTACACAAAATACAGCCATATCTACAGTATGTATTTGGACAGACAGGCCTGAGAAAACAGTGCACAACGCAGTGTTTCATCGGGGTTTAAAATATTTGGCACTCGCCCAGCTATTATTAGACACAACAGCGGTAGTATATTATACTTGTTCAGATTTTAGAATAATTCATTACGAAAACACGCCTATACAAATACACTTTAAATATTACCGCTGAAAAATTAACAATTTTCAGATGAAAACTTACGATATTTTTCTTATTTCTGCTCAAAATATAACCTGTGGGTACATGTTAAAACTGCCTCATTGAGGGGGTTATAAGGCGTACCCACAATCTATATTTTAGGGTAGGAATAATAAAAATAAGGTTTACCCCTGTAAACCCCAGTTTTACTATATATTAGTGGGGTTCAAAGTTTTCAGAATTATATAGGCTTGTTTTCTTGATTCATCACACAAACTCGCCTATATAGTTTTGACCCGCTTGAACCCCACTTTTATACAGTAAAACTGGGGTTTACAGGGTTGACCTTATTTTTCTTATTTATGCTCTAAAATAAAGATTGTGGGTACGCGTTAGAACCTCCTCGATGAGGTGGTTCTAACGAGTACCCACAATCTATATTTTGAGCAGAAATAAGAAAAATATCACAATTTTTCATCTTAAAATTTTCATTTTTTCGGCGATAAAGGTTACATTGCATTTGTATAGGCGTTTTTTGGGGGGTTCGTGATGTATGGTCAAGAGTTGAAGCGTCTGAGTACTTGGGTTAAATGCGGTGTTCTTTGTTATATGTTAGGTGTCCAGAAGACAGCAATGGTAACAGTGTTGGCCAATGACTCGCCGTACGGAGTGGTGAGATGGGAGAGGGCTACGTACACGGCAACCGAGCCTGACGACACTGACTCCATTATGACTCTCTTTATTGAACGAGAGCAGGGACTCTTGGGAGATCTGCAAGTCACTTACAGGTTACTTGAAAATTTATACACAGTAAAACCTGTCATAGCAGCCACCTCTTTTAAGCAAGCAGTCTGTCTTAAGCAAGCATGCATTTGGTTCGCATACATGTGATAATTTTTTTAACTGTATGATGGAGATTTGCCATTTTGATGAAGGAGATGTAGAATATATAGGGAAATTCTCAGTTCAAATGAGGGAGACTCCAAAATTTTTCTAAAATTCAGCATAAATTGGGCAAAAATTAGAATCAAAATGAGGGAGTCTCCCTCCTGATGAGAGAGGCATCACAGGTATGAGTTCCCCAAAAATATCAAATGCATTAAAATTTGCCTGTATTAAGCAAGCACCTGTCTTAACCCTTTACCACTCAGATACGTATATTCCCGACTCGATCCATTACCACTCAGACCCGTATATTTACGACTTTATCGATTAACGTACAGATACGTATATCCCCGTGTGTCGCCATTTGAACAAATACGTGTTTGCCCGTGTCTCAAAATCAATCGCGTTATTTTTACCTTTTTCCTAAATATAAAAACGCCGGATGTTTATTAATGTTAAGTTTGGTCTTTTGCCAACAATATTTGCGAAAAAAACAAATATGTTTCTATACAAAGTTTTTGTGTAATTTACAACCAAACACACCAGGGGTTTCTTCTACTGAATCACGATGACCTTGCCTGAACGGAATGGAAAATTACTGGGTTGAGTTACTGAATGACGCAATATTTGTGTGTCGGTCGCGCATGATTTGCATGATTTAGGTAAAGACAATTAGCGCTGTATAATCAGTTAGTTTCAAGGGATTTATGGTTCAAGATAATTAGTTAATTGGGGATTATGATACCCTAGGAATGTTTATACAGCGGATGCCACCCGGAGCGTGCCGAGCTTTGAGCCGCAATAAATTACGTAACAGTACCCAAAAGTGTACCCAGGTGTTCATCGGAAGGGCAATAAAACCCACAGATGGGTAGAAGGCCTTTCATTGGTCAATAGTTTCAGCCCCTTTAATGAATATTAATTTCTAAAAAAAAAAAAATATACGACGTCTGATCAGGGTCTCACCGCCGACACGTTAACAGACAAACAGATGCAATTATTAAGCGGCACCTGATCAGGGTCTTCAGGTTTTTGGACCTTATAATGCTACGGCACCCGGATCAGACCCTCCACAATTATTGCCGCGACGTCTGATTCAGCTCCAACCGCCGACGGTTCATTTTATTTTATTTTCCGCGACCGAATAGGTTTGGAGGATATAGCGACCGTCCAAATGTCCGTCCGTCCGTAGACACAACAGACAGATGCATACAATGCAGACTCGGATCAGACGCCGTACTATTATTGAACGGCGTCTGATGAGGGTCAGCATGTTTGTAGAAGGCATCTGAGACGGCGCAGACCCGGACAAGACGCTGCGCAACGGTTATGCGGCGTCTGATCAGGGTCTTATCGGCGACGGTGGTGTTTTTTATCCCTAGTCTAAACAGGTTCGGAGCCTGGCGTCCGTTCATTCGCCCGTTCGTAGACACAAAATTATGAGTGACAAGACGCTGCGCAACGGTTATGCGGCGTCTGATCAGGGTCTTATCGGCGACGGTGGTGTTTTTTATCCCTAGTCTGAACAGGTTCGGAGCCTGGCGTCCGTTCAAACGTCCGTCCGTAGACGCAATAGACATATGAAAACAATGCAGATCCGGATCAGATGTACAATTATTAAACGGCGTCTGATGATGGTCTACATGTATGTAAACGGTATCTGAGACAGCGCAGACCCGGACAAGACGTTGCGCAACGACGCGGCGTCTGATCAGGGTCTTATCGCCAACGGTGGTGTTTTTTTTAACCCTAGTCTGAACAGGTTCGGGGGATATAGCGATCAGCGTGGCGTCATTCACCCAACCGTCTGTATAACAAAAGACAGAACACAAAGGTGCAAACAGTGCAGATTTGAATCGGACGCCATACAATTATTATACGGCGTCTGGACAGGGTCTACAAGTTTGTAGACGGAATATACGACGGCACAGACCCAGACCAGACGCTGTACAATGATCATGCGGCGTCTGACCATGGTCTGACCCCCGCCGGTGCGTTTTATTTTGATCCCCTGACCAAATAGGTTCGGGGATATAACTATCAGCCTGGCGTTCGTCCGTCCGTCCGTCCGCAAACAAAATTATGAGTCTGGCGTCCGTTCACATGTCCGTCCGTTCGTCCGTAGACACAACAGACAGATGCAAGCAATGCAGATAAGAATCAGACCTGTACAATTATTAAACGGCGTCTGATGGGGGTCTACAGGTTTGTAGACGGCATATGGATCGGCGCAGACCCGGACAAGACGCTACACAACGATAATGCGGCGTCTGATCAGGGACTAATTGCCGACGGTGGTGTTTTTATCCCTAGTCTGAACATGTTCGGGGGATATAGCGATCAGCCTGGCGTCATCCACTCAACCGTCTGTATAACAATAGACAGAACACAAAGGTGCAAACAGTGCAGATTTGAATCAGACGCCATACAATGATTATAAGGCGTCTGGATAGGGTCTACAGGTTTGAAGATGGCATATGCGACGACACAGACCATGCGACGTCTGATCATGGTCTGACCGCCGCCGGTGCGTTTTATTTTTTATCCCCTGACCAAATAGGTTCGGGGATATAACAATCAGCCTGGCGTCCGTCCGTCCGCGAACAAAATTGAGTCTGGCGTCCGTTCACATATCCGTCCGTCCATAGACACAACAGACAGATGCAAGCAATGCAGATTCGAATCAGACTTTAAAAATTATTAAACGGCGTCTGATGAGGGTCTACAGGTTTGTAGACGGCATATGGGTCGGCGCAGACCCGGACAAGACGCTGCACAAAGGTAATGCGGCGTCTGATCAGGGACTCATTGCCGACGGTGGTGTTTTTTATCCCTAGTCTGAACATGTTCGGGGGATATAGCGATCAGCCTGGCATCATCCACCCGTCTGTGTCTATAGACAGAACACAAAGGTGCAAACAGCGCAGTTCGGGATCAGAGCCCAGAAAATTATTATAAGGCGTCTGATCAGGGTCTACAGGATTGTAGACGGCACAGACCCAGACCAGTAGCTATCAACCTGACGTCATCCACCCGTTAGTCTGTATGACAATAGACAGAACACAAAGGTGCAAACAGTGCAGATCGGGATCAGAGCCCAGACAAATATTATAAGGCGTCTGATCAGGGTCTACAGGGTTGTAGACAGCACATGCGATAGCACAGACCCAGACCAGACGCTGTACAATGACCATGCGCATCAGATGTCATTGCACCTCAGTGTTGGGTAAAAGTCCCACCAAATTGGAAGCAATATCTCCAAAATGTCCTAAATAGTGTTGATGGGGATGTTATACCTCTAATCAAACAAATCTTATTTATAAAAAAAAAACAAAAAAATACAGAGACGGCTCTTTGGGGTGAGCTGGCTATGGGGTGGTTGATACATTTATTCAAAAAAAAAAGGTAAAGTTGGGGATGGGGGTTCAAAAAAGGATAGATAGGCTGTAATAGTTATTTTAATCTTATGCAAAAGCACTGATTTTTTCATAAACAAAACACACCCATGTGTCATAGCACATTCTTTAATTTCTCCAAAATGGCTACTTTTCCATTGAAAACTTTTATATTTTTCTTATTTATACTCAGAACATAGGTCGTGGGTGCCGATTGAGGCAGTTCTAACGAGTACCCACAACCTTGGTCTTGGTGCAGAAATAAGTAAAATAATGTATACCGGGTTCAGATAGATGTTCATTTCACAGACTTATGAACAAGATCTTATTTCTGCATAAAAAGTATGTTATGGAAACTTGTTGGAAGACCCTCAGTGACATGCCCTAATGATTACCTACAAATGCGTTTTTGTGCGGAAATAAGAAAAATAATACGTGGATACCCCCTCTTTTCTGGGGCTATGGTGGTTAAAAATACTTTCTCTGACCAACCCAAAACAGAAATTTTTGCTAAAGAAAATATTTTGCTTACTTTGACACTTCATATTTTCAAAACGCAAAGAGAAACTATAATAAATTTAGTACCATTGGAAAGAAAATTTAATTTCCTAGAAACTTTACATTTACATAAATATTGTCAAATGTACAAAAAATACTAAAATAATCATTTTTGTAACATAAGGGTGAAAATCACACAAAAATGCCAATATCTCTGTTCAGATAAGACTGTCAGGCCTATCAGCCATATATGGACTATTGGTTATTGATTTACCTATATCAGTGTTCTGTTAAGATGCTGTATTGGATAATTTTCTGAGTGGTAAAGGGTTAAGCAAGCAGGTTGGACTGTAGATGGCTCGAATACTGATGGCTCATTTACCACAGTTGTTTCAAATACAGTAAAATTCCTATTTTATGACCACCTTTGGGACTGTTCAAAAGTGGTCTTAAGACCAGTACTGATGTGTGGTCAGTTTCAGCTCTGCATGGAAGCCCCGATGGGCCGGGGCAAATTCTCTTGGGTAACATGGCAAATAACATAGCAGGTATAGCCATTCTTCTGTATATATTGTAATCAACATATTGACAGCAGTGTTGTGTCAATTGTTGCTGAGTGAAGGCTGGGATAATGCTTCTGAACAGGCACTGTGACTGTTTCATTTAACCCTTAAATTCCTGTACTGTAAGCAAACAGTGTTGACCCTGATCAGATGCTGTGTTCTTGCACATCAGATCAATATCCCCTCCAGACAAAATCCCCTCTGCTCAATTTTGCATAGGTGTACGAAATCCCCTTCCTGTTTTTACAAGGTGGACATAATCCCCTTTGAAACTTTTTACAGGGTGGACATAACCCCCTCAAGATTTTTACAAGGTGGACAAAACCCCTTCATAAGATGGACAAAATCCCCTTCGGACAAAATGCCCCTTGCTGATTACCCCCATAGGAATGGTACTCGAATGGGCTTCAAGTTTCCCTGGTATTTGAAGAAAGGGTCAAAAATTTAAAACACTTCTTAAGTTTCATTTAGTTATTATGTTACCCTAGAAGTTGTAGTAGACTTGTGATTATTTCAGGACATCCACTGACCAGAGTCTGCCAGCTTACAAACAAGCTGTTTCTGGAGAAGACTATATTTCTAGAGAGGCAATGGTTATTATACAAGAGGACGTAACTAGGGTACCCATAGAAGTGGTCATAAAACATGTAAGTACCCTTGTCCTGCTGAATGAATTAAAAATATTGGGCTGCAGGGTGCTTCTGTGCAAAGCAACCAATCTTGAGTACTGGTAAACTTCTGAGAAGCATCAGGAACACATCTATATTATTTTGACTCCCTTGAACACCACTTTTATATAGTAAAACTGGGGTTTACAAGGGTAAACCTTATTTTTAGCTCGTCTGTTTTTTAGAAAAAAAACTTTCGAGCTATTGTCATCACTCCGGCGTCTGCGTTGTCGTTGTCGTCGTCTGGCGTCGTCGTTCCAAAAAAACTTAACCTTGGCTATAACTTAAAAAGTATTAGACCTAGCCTCATGAAACTTCATACACACACTCATCATCACAAGAGATACATTTTGACTAAGGACCATAACAACATTGTTGATTTTGGCTGAATTATCTCCCCTTTTCCAATTTTTTTCTGAAACACATTTTTTGCTCTCATTTTAATACTATTCACAACAGAGCCTTCAAACTTCACATGAATGTTCCTTGGGACAAGACCTTTTCAGTGATACCACACTTTTTGATCTATGACCTTGACCTTTGAACTTTGACCTATTTTTCGAAAATTTAACCGAAAACCTTAACCTTGACCATATTTCCAAAAGTATTTGAAACTTCATACACATACTCACCATCACAAGAGCTACATTCCCTACAAGTTTTATAACTCCATCTTGCAATTTGATGCTATTTCACTGATTTGTCTATGGTTCTAACGAGTGCCTACAATGGATACTTTAGAGCAGAAATAAGAAAAATAAGGTTTACCCCTGCACCCCCACTTTTACTGTATAAAAGAGGGGTTCAAAGGGGTCACAATTATATTGTGTTTTTGTCATAGTTACTGTCAGGGTTGAGGGCGGGGGTGGGGTTGGCGAGCAATCTCACTAAGTACTGGTAAACCGCTGAGATTCCAAGCCTGTAAAGTAACAGTGAAGGGAACTGACCGGCTCCATGTGAACTTAGCTGTTGAGTGGGCTGTAAATCCACAGCATTACGATAACAGGCCTATGCGACGCAGTGCATTCTTTCATATCTCCAAAACGTTTAATTTTTGATGAAAATTTGTGATATATTTCTTATCTTTACTTAAAACATAGGTTGTGGGTGCTTATTAGAACCGCCTCATTGAGGCGGTTCTAACAAATACCCACAACCTATGTCTTGGAGCAAAAATAAGAAAAATAATGGTTACCCCGGTAAACCCAAGTTTTCTCTATATAATGCGAGGTTCCCACTGTCATGGGATCCGTTACGAACACCACGATTGGCCATTCGTAGCTGGTCATGGAATATTCTCTGAAAGTTCAGGTTTCGATATGAGGTGATGAGAGTCGATACGTTCTGGTACGATTCGTTGCGCTCGGATGCAATCCAATCAAGATTTGTCAATTTCAGATATCACGATCAGCCACGTTCAGATATGATCAAATGCGTTCCGAAAGGATTGTTGCAATCAAGTCTACGACTTGGTCTCGATCTGAAACGATCATCACGACCGAGTACCCCGAATTGAGATGATCTGATACGTGCAGATACGTTCTTATACGCTCATCACGAGCCGATGCGCTCCGTTATGATAGCATACGATTGTCGTCTCGAAGTTTTTCACGATCATGATCGAGGGCGATCACGATTTGAGCTACGATTGACCCCGACTGGTATATATACAGCCGGACTGACCATGGACTTAATTGTTTCTTGAACTTTTACAACATAAAAACTGACCCTCAACCATTGATGATGGTAGGAGTTGCGGATGGTGACAATGTGGCAATTTCTCTGGCTGGAATGGTTCAGACTAGCCTTTTCCATTCTTAGCTTCCATTACGCTTGGGTGGCATCTTTCAAGGGCTTTAAAATACTAGCAAAGGTCTGTATTACCCAGGGATTGCAGGATCGATCCCGGGCTTCTCCAGACTTTCGGATGAGTTTTTAAACCGAGGTTCTGTCTCCATATGACCTTAGTTATTGGTGGGACATAAAACTGAAATACACTCACTCACTCATGAGCAGATCGCTGAATGAGTCGCATTCAATCTTGGGATACTTTCGTATAAAAACGTAGCCTACTCATATCTAATCGCATTTACTCGTATCATCTCGTATCTGATCAGGAGTCATTCGTGACAGGTCTTGAGCAATGGGACCCGACAGAGCGTAACAAATTGTGACAGATCTTGTGAGATCGCAACACATCTCAAAAGAACACGGTGTTTGTTTTTGTCCAAAATTGGCCCCGATCACCGCGATTTGGAAGAACGGTTAGATGCGATCCGTCGCGCTTTGTTACGATGCAACACGATGTGATACCATGATCCTGATTTGACAATCGATCGTGATGATTGTGGAAAAATTTTGAACCGTTCAAAAATTTTCTACAATTAACACTATTGTCACGACTGACCTCAAGATCTGATAAGATCTGATAGGATCACCACGATTAATCCACGATTAAGATCACGATTGCAATCATAGCACGAATCGTGATAGTGGGAACATAGCATTAAGTGGGGTTTAAGAGGGTCTTCATTACACAGATTTGTTAAGATGATGGTACAACAGCACATCATTGGAAATACTTGTTCTTGTAGGATCTGGTTCCTGAACCTGATGAAAGATTTCTCATCAACATCACCAAGGTTACACTGTTGGGCTTAACTCCAGCCCCAGGGTCTGAGCCCAGCATTAGACTCCCAGGAAATGTTGCCATGGTAACCATATCAGAGAATGATAATGCCAGAGGAATAGTTCAGTTTAATGTCACTACAGTAAGTATTTATTGCCTGAAACTCTCTATATCTCACTACCCATCTTTACAGTACACCCACCCCAATTTTTTTTTAACCTGCACAACCCTGGGTTGTGTGGACTATGACCAAAAGGATTAAATTCATGACGACCACCACGGATTTGCCCCAATTTTGGGGATCCGTGGGTAGTTGCCTTGTTTCCACGGCATTATACATGTATAAAATTGATTATCCACATTACCTGTCTTATACTTTCTCTTAGGTAAATAAGTGAAACACTGAGGATCAGTGGTGTGTACAAGGCGTCATTTATTTCTATAGCTTGCATCAAGACTTAGCACGGGGTCTTGTGTGGAAATGCAACGGACCAAAACAGTTAGACTGTGGGGTTGCGGGGTTTAAAAAAAATTGTAGCAGGTGTACCGTACCCTAAATATTCATAATTCTCAGATCCTTACTATACTTGTTCTAAAATTTGAACAAGTGCAATTTACTACGTTGTGTCTAGAACTAGCTGGATGCATGGCAAACAGTATAGACCCAGGTGAGACTATAAGAATCTTATATGGGTGTGAGGAGTGGATGGCAAAATCCATCCCAAGGTTCACTGTCCGGCATCACGAGGCTTGCAAAGTGATGCTGGACAGTGATACCGAGGGATGGATTTTTCTATCCACCCCTCACACCCATATAGGATTCTTTTTCTTGCATACTTTCCATTTCTTAGCGCGCATTTTAATGCTGCAGTTACTTCGAGTACCGACGTCCGCCATATTGTGATGACAGTACAGGAATGTTTAGTGACATCACGAAACATGCTGTGACGTCAACCTTAATGACAGTGCATATGAGTTCGTAATCAACCAGTGCATATATCCAACACGCGATTATATTCGATTTGGGGTCGGAACACCAGGGTCAGAACATAAATTTATATCCCAAGGTAAAATCACAGATGTCCTTGTCTGGTGTGCAAGAATGTACAATTTACTACCATACGTTTTGTATAAAAATAGCTGTATATTTAAGTTGTGCCACTAGTAAACATGTTTTCGGGTTCACAAACCAATGCTGACACAGATCTGTACAGCCAGATCGTATTAGCTAATTTCATTCTTGAGCAAGAACAGGGCCTGAGACCTATATTTGCCTGAGACGTCAGGTGAGGGCCAGTATTGTACTCTGGTGGGAAATGTCATCCTGATCCCATATTCCCAATCAAGAACCAAAATGACAGGCCTCCGTGGCCTAATGGTTAAGAGCGCCGACTCTTGATCATTAGGCTTCTCACCACTGTGGTTCGAGCCTCACTCGGGTCACATGTGAGACGCCAAGTTCTGCAACGGAAGGTCAGGTGGTTTTTCTCCGGTTTTCGCCCACCTCTGATTAATGATCGGCTCGATATGAGTGAAATAATCTTGAAAGGTCCGTAAAACCAAAACCAAAAATAAAAAAGAACCAAAATGACGAATTTATTGGATGCCAAGCTTTTTCACTACAATTTGTGCATTGATGCAGTGTTACCTAAAGAATTCTTTTTGCAGTGTTTGCAGCAGACATCATGAGAAGAAATTTGTTTACATGTCACATAAGCAAATGCATCCTACAACCACTACATGTATTTTGAACACTGTGCTCAGTTTGAGCATGTAAGCGTCATGGTAGAATGAGAGTTCAGTATTAGAAAACAATGAAATAAAGAACAAAATGATGGATGAAATTACTTTGCTTGTATATTATTAGGTCGGTGGAGGACAAACAAAAAAATAAATGTTTGCCTTTAATATCAATATTTCCCACTACTTTGGACTGCAATAAAATCCCTGTATTATGGCCACCTTTGGGACTGTTCAGAAATGGTACACCACAACCTCTTTATAACACTATTGATGGGGTACAAAGCAGAAACCGTGTAAGTTAAACAACTGTGTTATACATATCAAAACAAAAATGCATAGATTATATAGAAAAATGACCATTTATGGTCATTTTTCTATATAATCTATACATTTTGGGATCCATCTTGAAACAGTGTTATATCCAAAACCATGTTATAATGAACCAGGTTATGACAAGGTTGTGGTGTATTTAAGATCACTTTTGAACAGTCTCAATGGTGGTTTTACTAGGGGACATCGGCTATAGAAAAAGAAAGAATAACCAAAATGTTTGAATATGATTTTTGTAAACAAATAAGTTTTATTTTAAGCTGGCCTTAATAGCAGAATTTCACTGTACATGTATTTTGTATTTGCAGTGTAAGTATTTACAGTTTAAGTAATTACAGTTGTAACTGGATTCATCTATGTATTACAGAATATTGAAGGAAGAATAGATGTATATGAGCAGTTTGGTCAGAACACCACAGTAGCCCTACCTATCACTAGAACTGTTGGTTTCTTTGGTGCGGTTACTGTCGTCTGGCAGGCTGACCCAGGGGAAGCTACTCTTATGGACTACACTCCGGAGAGTGGCACCGTGAATTTTGCCAATACCCAGCAGGAAGCTACTATCTATGTTACTATACTTGATGATAATGAATATGAACCAATGGAGGTATCTACAATCTTATTATATATTATCACTGGCCGCTTAAATTATTCTGAAGCTTCTATTTTCAAATATACATGTTCAGACTTTGTACCATAGTAATTATTCTGAATACACACAAAACCAACAGAAATATGTAAATAAAACCACACAACCTAAGAACCACCACCGGCAAAATACACAAAAGTCCCAAAATGAGTTTCATGAGGGATACCAATACAGGAAAAACCACTGGGACCAAAATGTGTATATTCAAATTTTGTTCTGCACCTGTTGAAACGAGTATCCCTCTACCCATTTTCATTCCAATTCGGAAACCAGTGTGTGATTTGTGTTTGCACAATTGTCTTTATGTATATTAACTTGTCTTAGCTTGAACTGAACCTGTGTGATCTGGGAAAAAAACTCTCAAGGTTTCTATCATTGCTGATAGCCAAGTAGAAGAGTTTGTTCCAGTTCACATCTGAATTTTCTTATACCTTATAATTGACAGATCACCAAGAGGCCCAACTGATGGCAGCCTGAATCCCGCCTTAGCAGATTTGTGCCTAACAAATGCAGCACAAATTTGTCCCCTATGCAGCGGCTGTATATTAGATACTACATATACAAGAATTCTACTGCTGTTTCAAAGAGCAAGATAACAATGCATAACGAAAATCATTAACCCTTTCCCACTCAGATACGTGTTTTTACGTGTCTGCACCCCCCCCCCCCCATTTTGAGGCCCCAGAAGCACATAAAATCTTTATTTCTAGCCCTGGATAGTTATGTTTGCTTTAGGATTTGTTGGGCAAAAAAGTGACCTGTTTTTTCGCGCGGCTCCCCCCTAAAAATATTCTGTGGGGGGATTGAAGGGGGGCGCTGCCCCCCTCACATCCCGATAAATTTTGGATGTGTGGCCCAAACGGCCACTAAAATTTATATCTGAGGGCGTCTGGGGTCAAAAATGCCTGAAAATTGATGCTGATAAAACATGCTGCAAACAGTGAAAATGGCCAGTGCCAAACACCTTAATTGTTGCCTTGACAGCTGTGTGAAGATTAAAATGTGGTCAAAAATTCATGTGAAAACACACTTTTTGCCAACTTTGAGATGCCCCCTCTTTACCATGACAACAACGATCAAGTCATGAAAGGTTGCATTTGAAAGGCTACTGTCCAATGAACATTCAGAGTGAGTTTGGTGTAAAACAGACCATCCATTATGAAACAATGGCTAGTTGAAGTTGCTGTCAGGTGCAACACTGTGAAAATCAGCGAAATTCACAAAAACCCTGAGTGGTAAAGGGTTAATGAAGAAAATCCCAACTGACCAAAATAATGTTTTTTCATCATTTTATTGCAAGAAACAATATTTCAGATATAATTAATGCATTTTAGACTAAAATTCAGTATTTTCCCAGATTTCAATTAACCCTTTCCCACTCAGATACGTGTTTTTATGTGTCTGCACCCCCCCCCCATTTTGAGGCCCCAGAAGCACATAAAATCTTTATTTCTAGCCCTGGATAGTTATGTTTGCTTTAGGATTTGTTGGGCAAAAAAGTGACCTGTTTTTTCGCGCGGCTCCCCCCTAAAAATATTCTGTGGGGGGATTGAAGGGGGGCGCTGCCCCCCTCACATCCCGATAAATTTTGGATGTGTGGCCCAAACGGCCACTAAAATTTATATCTGAGGGCGTCTGGGGTCAAAAATGCCTGAAAATTGATGCTGATAAAACATGCTGCAAACAGTGAAAATGGCCAGTGCCAAACACCTTAATTGTTGCCTTGACAGCTGTGTGAAGATTAAAATGTGGTCAAAAATTCATGTGAAAACACACTTTTTGCCAACTTTGAGATGCCCCCTCTTTACCATGACAACAATGATCAAGTCATGAAAGGTTGCATTTGAAAGGCTACTGTCCAATGAACATTCAGAGCGAGTTTGGTGTAAAACAGACCATCCATTATGAAACAATGGCTAGTTGAAGTTGCTGTCAGGTGCAACACTGTGAAAATCAGCGAAATTCACAAAAACCCTGAGTGGTAAAGGGTTAAGGGATAATTTTCCTTACTAATGGTCGGAAGTGTATACTGTGGGTACGTGTTAGAATTGCCTGATCGAGGACAATCTAATAAGTACCCACAATGTATGTTTTAATGTAGAAAAAAGGAACAAAAATGTCCCTTTATTATTCTTGTTACATCTCGTTTACTGGAGCTGAATCCTTTTTTTATTCCAGACATTTGATGTGAAGCTGATCAGTGTGTCTGGGGGTGCTGTACTGGGACTGGAGAACACTGTGAAGATTGCCATACTGAAGAACGACTCCCCTTATGGCTTGTTCAGATTTGTTACTACAGCTGTGAGTTCATAGGAACTTGTAGAAGCCTCTGTGCTATAGTGGTTATGCTACTTGCCTTGTAAACCAGGGATCGCAGGATTGATCTCGGGCTTCTCCAGACTTTCGGATGAGTGTTTAAAACGAGGTCCCGTCTCCATATGACCGTAGCTGTTGGTGAGACGTAAAACTGAAACACTCATTCACTCATAGGAACTGGAGCCAGCTAAGGAGAAAAAATAGGCTCTCAGACTAGTGGTCATTTCCTATGTAATTTATGAAACAAGCCTTTTGGCGAGTTTCATTTTCATATGAAATGTTCATCAGTATGAGAGTCTTTTATCAGATGACTATTTTCTTAGCCCTCGCCATGCTGCATATCTCAATGTGCTACACTCCTCCCCATTTTTCTGCCATTTGACTGCATAATTTCAACTTGTTAGAGCTGCCTGTCATTGAGTTGGTTCTAACTAGCAACCACAATCAATGTTTTTGAGCAAAAAAAATGGAAAAATAATTCCTATCACTGTAAACCCCAAAATGAATGACAAAAGATCTTGGACACAGACATTTTCAAGTTTTGTAATGGATTTATTTCATTTATTGTCTGGAGTTTCATAATGTTGACCGACAGAAATCTTTTGAAATTTTGGGTATCGGAAATTGTTGAGTTAAAACTGTTATGCATAGTCTTTGAAATTGACAAGTGACAGCTCTGACCTCTTTCATCAGTAAAACATGGAATCATTGTTTTGTTATCTCATTACGATAACACATCCGTGTGATATAGTGCATTTTTCAAACCTCAAAGAAGGTATTTTTTCTGTTGAAAACTTGCTATATTTTTCTTATTTATACTCCAAATATAGGTTTTGGGTGCTCGTTTGAACCACCTCATTGAGGCGGTTCTAACAAGTACCCACAACCTATGTTTTGGAACAGAAATAAGGAAAATAATGTTTACCCCTTTAAACCCCAGATTTACTGTATAAAAGTGGGGTTGAATGGGGTCAGAATTATATAGGCATGTTTTCATGATGGAAAACTGTCACACAGTCTTTTGAAATTGACAAGTGACAGCACTGACCTCTTTCATCGGTGAAACATGCAATCATTGTATTGTTGTCTTTTGTGTTTAGGCTGTTGTGAAAGAGTCACTGACCCCTAATGACCCAGACGGAGAAGTGAGGCTGATTGTTGAAAGAATTCAGGGTACCGAGGGGACAGTTCGAGTCCAGTGGCGACTTAATGCCGAAGCCGCTTATGATTTCTACGAGCCACATTCTGGTGAACTACAGTTTGCTCAAGTAAATATTGTCACTCGTCCATGATAACCATAAAATGCAAATTACGACAGTTGTCATCTGCTTTAAATTTGTTGTCGGCCGGTTTCTTTAAAAGTCATTTTTGCAAACAGTGTGGACCCAGATCAGACTGCTCCTCTAGGAGCAGTCTGATCTGGATCCACACCGTTTGCCTATATGAAAAAATATTTCTAAAATGTTTGCAAGAAGATTCAGCAGACGACATAAGCAGACGACATTTAGTTTTTCAGTTATTTTACGAGTTATTGTTTAACCTACTGTAAAAAGTCGGCTATAAGGCGATTCGGCTGTAAGACGGGGCCCCTTTTTCAGTTTTTCTAAGGTGGGATTTTGCTTATAATCTTTTATAAGATGGGTCAAATTTTTGCCATATCTGTTGGGGCCTATCTGCTACCGCCAGATGCCGTTTAGCTGTGAGAAATCTACCTTTTTTCGTCAGAAAACCCCTCTACTTACCCCTCACATGGCTTTGTTTATGTCTGTTGACATTCTGTGTCTTCGTTTGTGAGAGTTACAAAGAGACAATTCTTATTGAATCTGAATAGGTAGGTCTGTATTAAGCGTTGGGAAAAGGGGGAAATTTATTTCCATCCAAAATAGTTAGAGATATTTGTTGCAGCTTTTCTATAAGTAACTAAACGTTTTTTTTTATCGGGGAATACAACAACTAGCTATTCAGATTCAGAACCAACGCCCCAGCTAGCACAAAATAGCAAGCAAACGTCGAGCTTTCCTTCGTATCGCTGTCGGCCCGATGTTGGCCCGGTACATGCTTTGTACACAGCTACACAGACTTCTATTTATTAGACAACAGGGCTGACAAATCCATTTCCTGGCAGCCCGGGACAAGACCGAAATCGCGCCGGGCAGGTGCACTTTGACCTTATGACGTCCCGGTCAGCCTAGTGCAAAAAAAATGTCTACAACTGTCAGTCTTTTTGAGTCCTTAAATCCGGTAAAACTAGACCAGTAAATAAATCACAATAATTACTGCACTGTCAATTCAGAGACAAAACCATCTGTGTATTTATTACGGTTCAAGTATGACACTATTGTTAATCCCAGTCATATAATTGCCACCCTGCGGTGCGTGTCGATAAGGTGTGAAAATATGGTAAAGTTATGTCTCTTACCTGCGTTTATCCTCCAATCATAAAATTTAATCCACAATCAATGTGAAAATGATTTAATCGCTCCTCAGACAATTAACTACATCTAACGATAGATGTTTGCATAATAAAAATAGACTAGTAGACGATCTCATGAATGGTTATGTTTTGGCTCCAAATAGCAGACGCTGGCGGGAAAAGTCGAACGCTGTTGTTAGTTATTGACACGGAGCTACTGGGGATAATTCGGGAGCTGTGCAAAGCGCTGGTTTTCTATCCACCTCAATTCACAACCGTTTAGCTATCGAGAACATATTTTTACCGGTTCCTAATGTTTTTTTTTAATGAAAGAGATACACACAATGACATAAACACATGTTGGGGTACTGGTGTCGGATGACGTCATTTACCGATCGCGTGCAGAAAAATGGTAGCAGTGGTTTGTTGGTGGTGATTTATATCAATTCAAAAATCACCGATCAGCTTTTTCGCCGGTCATTGCCGGAAAAAAGCATGCAGTCCTTGACCTCAGTCATAAGACGGGGTTATTTTTTGGGGCTCATTTTCGAGGGAAAAACCCTCGTCTTATAGCCGAATTTTTACGGTAATTTATCATTACAGTAACAGACCTGTGGGACATAGTGGATAATAGTGCATTTTTTTCATATCTCTTATGAAAATTTATGATATTTTTCTTATTTGAACTCCATACATAGGTTTTGGGTGCTAGTTAGAACCACCTGATTGAGGCGGTTCTAACAAGTACCCACAACCTGTGTCTTAAGGATTAATGTTTAACCCTTTTAAACTATATAATAACAGACCTGTGTGACAGAGTGGATCACAGGGCATTCCTTTCATATCTCAAAAATGGCAATTTTTTTGTAATCTCTGATGAAAAATGTTAATGCATGAAAAACCATGGTTGATCCATATATTATAATCAGAACTCAAAAACGGTCATGTGATGGTGACCCCTCAAGAGCCTCAAGAGTCATCTCTCTACTTGTATTTTAACATGTTTTTAGGTTGATTGTTTGTCACTCAACCCAAAGTTATTAAGCACAGTAGCTTTTTATTGTTGATATCCATGTGACTATCACTCATTAGGTGCCATAATGTATCTTACAGGCAAACACCTAACAGCGATCTCGATGACAAGTATGACAATGACAGAGATATTACAAAATATTTTTTTTTACAGCCGTGTAGTCTTGTTCTGATGTTAGAGTACTGTGTAAATTAAAGAAAGCTTGTTGTAAAACATATACTCGACTCTTGTATGGGACATTAGCAAACAATGTAGACCCTGATCAGACTGCATCTGATCATAGATTACACTGTTTGCTTGAAGTACAGGGGCAGTTGTTCAAAACTAACAATGGCATTAGTTAACATATTATTAAAACTTTTACGCCTATTTGAAAAACACAACACATTATGATGTCTAATCGTCTGTCGTAAAACTTTTTTGTTTTGTCATCTTGTTCTACCTTGTTTGCTTAGGCTTGTCTGTCCGAAAATTTACAGTAAATATGGTAATAACTTTCTTTCCAGGGTCAGAAAACAAAAGCTCTAAACTTGAGGACCAAGCCAGATGAGATTATGGAGGGAGAAGAGAGGTTTATGGTCTCCCTTATCACAGCGGACAACAATGCCAACATCTCTCCCACCCAGGGAGATGCCACAATCATTGTACTACCAGACCCCGGGGCTAGTGGTACTATCTCTATCCTCCCTGAGTACAGGACTGTATATATAGGTAATACATATAAGTCTCTTTATAACATTACATGTATTCATTATAACACAGTTTTGGATATAATGTGGTTTAAGTTGGATCCCAGAAATGTATCGACTATATAAATGTATAGACTTTATAATCTATTTTTTTTAGATATACAGTAAAATTTCTATATTAAGACCACCTTTGGGACTGTTCAATAGTGGTCTGAACTCCCAAAGGTGGTCCCTGAACACAGGATACTGTATTCAGAAAACACAAACTTAAGAATGAATAACTGTAGCCTACTAAATAAGCTGTTAAAAGCAGAATTAGTCTTACTTTTAGGTGGTCTTACTAGCAGAATTTCACTGTAATTTATCTTGTAGTTTAACAAACAACTTGGTTTATGCAATGGAGCCAAAGAATAGTGTTATCAATGGGACATGGTTTAGCTGTTTTATACTTTTTTTTAGCTCACCTGTCACCTAGTGACAAGGTGAGCTTTTGTGATCACATTTTGTCCGTCGTCAGTGCGTCCGTGCGTCCGTCCGTGCATGCGTAAACAATTTCTTGTCCGCACAATAGCATCCTCATTTATGATTTGATTTTAACCAGACTTGCACACAACTTATACCACCATGAGATCTAGGTTCCTTTCTTGAACCAGCCATATCCCATCATGTGTTACGGAGTTACGGCCCCTGAAAGGGCAAAAATTGCCTATTTTGGTCTTGTCCGCACGATAGCATCTTCATTTATGATTTGATTTTAACCAGACTTGCACACAACTTGTACCACCATGAGATCTGGGTTCCTTTCTTGAACCAGCCATATCCCATCATGTGTTACGGAGTTACGGCCCCTGAAAGGGCAAAAATGGCCTATTTTGGTCTTGTCTGCATGATAGATGTTTCATTTATGATTTGATTTTAACTAAACTTGCACACAATTTGTACCACCACAGAATCTCGGTCAAGTTCGAATATAAGTCATGTCTGGTCAAAAAGTAGGTCAGTAGGTCAAATCAGAAAAAAAACCTTGTGAAGACACGAGAGGCCACAGTTTTGGTCTGATCATCATCAAACTTGCCCAGAATGATCATCTTGACAATATCTCAGTCCAGTTCGAATATGGGTGTTGTCGGGTCAAAAAGTAGGTCAAATCATAGAAAAACCTTCTGAACACACTAGAGGCCACAATTTATGTTCAATCATCATCAAACTTGCTCAGAATCATCATCTTGATAATATCTTGGTCACATTCAAATATGAGTCATGCCGGGTCAAAAAGTAGGTCAGCTGGTCAAATCATAGAAAAATCTTGTGAATACACTAGAGGCCCCAGTTTTGGTCCAATCAATAACAAAAGTGCCCAGAATGTTCATCTTGACAATATCTCGGTCAAGTTTGAATACGGGTCATGTCGGGTCAAAAAGTAGGTCAGTAGGTCAAATCATAGAAAAACCTTGTGAACACACTAAAGGCCACAGTTTTGGTCCGATCATCATCAGACTTGCCCAGAGTGATCATTTTGACAATATCTCGGTCAAGTTCGAATATGGGTTATGTCGGGTCACAAAGTAGGTCAGCAGGTCAAATCATAGAAAAACCTTGTGAATACACTAGAGGCCACAGTTTTTGTCTGATCATCATGAAACTTGCTCAAAATGATTATCTTGACAATTTCTCGGACAAGTTCGAATATGGGTCATGTAGGATCAAAAAGTAGGTCAGTCGGTCAAATCAGAGAAAAACCTTGTGAACACACTAGAGGCCACAGTTTTGGTCCGATCATCATCAAACTTGCCCAGAATGATCATCTTGACAATATCTCGGTCAGGTTCAAATGTGGGTCATGTTGGGTCAAAAAGTAGGTCAGTAGGTCAAATCATAGAAAAACCCTCTGAACACACTGGCGGCTACAGTTTTGGTCTGATCATCATCAGACTTGCTCAAAATGATCAGTTGACAATATCTCGGTTAATTTCCAATATGGGTCATGTCTGGTCAATATGTGGGTCAGTAGGTCAGATTGTTGAAAAACCTTGTGAACACACTAGAGGCCCAAGTTTTGGTCCGATCATCATCAAACTTACTCAGAATGATCATCTTGACAATATCTGTGTCAAGTTTGAATATGGGTCATGTCGGATCAAAAAGTAGGTTAGCAAGTCAAATCATAGAAAAACGTTTTGAACACTCTAAGAGGCCACAGTTTCAGTCAAATCATCATAAAACTTGCTCAGAATGATCAGCTGGACAATATCTCAGTTAGGTTCGAATATGGGTCATGTCAAATCAAAAAGTAGATCAGTAGGTTATTTTGTCATAACTTTTGAACTGTTTGAGATAGAGCCTTCATATTTGGCATGTAGGTTCCTTCTGACAAGGGCTTCCCACTCATAAAGATTTGACCTGTGACCTTGACCTGTGACCTACTTTATCATACCTTTTGAACCATATGAGATAGAGCCTTCATATTTGGCATGCATGTTCCTTGTGACAAGGTTTTCTCAGCCATTCAAAACTTTTGACCCATGTCCATGACCTTTGACCTACTTTGTCATAACTTTTAAAGCATTTGAGATACAGCCTTCATATTTAGCATGTAGGTTCCTTGCGACAATGTTGCTTAGATTATCCTCTACCAAAAAGACTAAATCGATCCCACTCGGATGAACAAAATGGCCACCGGAGGTAAAAATAAAAAAATATTGTAAATTTGATTCAAATGGAAACTCCCCCTAAACCCCTAAGGCCAATTTGATTCAAAGTTCCCAGGAATGTTGCCTAGGTTACTCCCTACCAAATAAGCTAAAATCACTCTGCTGATGAAGAAGATGGCCACAAGAGCTAAAAATAGAATGTACTCGAGACAGTGACACACAGGTGAGCAAACCAGGGCCCTCTGGGCCCTATTGTTTTGTTTCCAACTCTTTTTAGATTGTAAGAGTTCCAGGTTTATTCATCTTTATCATTATAATTATAAAACTTCTCTATAGTTTATATAGACAAAACTGAGGTTTACAGGGGTTTACATAATTTTCCTATTTTCACTCAAACCAGATTGTGGGTACTTGTTAGAACCATCTCAATGAGGCAGTTCTAACAAGCACCTGCAATTGATATTATGACCAGAAATAAGAAAAATAAAATTAAAATCATCTGAAATATGCTAGTTCTAGAAACTGGAAAGACACCATACCAGGCTTTTAACCGTTACCGCTCTCTTGGCAAATTCAGCAGACGACAAATTGTTGATATTTTTCTTATTTTTCCCAGAAAACAGGACTTGACATCTCAAGCAAATTGTCGAATTTGCTTGAGATGTCAAATCCTGTTTCCGGGGAAAATTACCTTGCGGTAGCTTCATGCTAATTTCAGACCCCACCCATCAGGGCTTGAAGAAATAGATGGGCTGCATGATGCTACCACACAGCTGAAACCGACCGTAAACAAGTACTGGTAAACCGCTTAGAGGATCTAAGCCTGCCCAGGCACAGCAATGCGAGTTGGACCATCCATGCTTATAAACCCATTGGTTTTTTTGGCAACAGGGCTTGAGATGTCATTTCATCTCAATGGTAAAAAGCCCACATAATTGGAAGCAATGTCTCCAAAATGACCCATACAGTGTTGACAGCGACATTAAACCTCAAATCAAACAGACAAAGATTTTGTTTTGGTTTTACAGCCCTTTCAAGATTATATCACTTATTTCAAGCAGATCGTTAATCAGATGTGGGCGAAAATCAGAGTACCCGGAGAAAAACCACATGACCTTCTGTTTCACAACATGGTGTCTCGCATATGACCCCATCACAAAAACACGTCTATATAATTTTGACCCCTTGAACCCCACTTTTATTTAGCAAAACAGGGGTAAACCTCATTTTTATTTTTTCTGCTCTAAAATTTAGATTGTGAGTACTCGTTAGAATCGCCTCGATGAGGCGTTTCTAACAGGTACCCACGGTCTATATTTTGAGCAGAAATAAGAAATCTAGGCGGTTCTTAAGAGTACCCGCAATCTATATTTTGAGCAGAAATAAGAAAAATTTCATAATTTTTAAGCTTAAAAAGTTTGTTTGTCAGTGATAATTTTTATAATGTATATAGGCGTGTTTTTGTAATGCAGACACAGCGGTGAGAGATGTCAGCTCATTTTATTTAGTTCAAGTGGTATTTTAGAAGCCTCCGTGGGTGTAGTGGATAAGCTACTCGCCTTATAAACTAGGGATCATAGGTTCGATCCCGGGCTTCTCCAGACTTTCCGATGAGTCTTTAAACCGAGGTCCCGTCTCTGTAATGACCTTAGCTGTTGGTAGGATGTAAAACTCAAACACACTCAAGTGGTATTTTACAGGAGAGCCTGGGGAGAGTGACCCTAACTATGATGGCAAGGTCCAGGTTGTGTTGACAAGAGGGGCTGGTATCTATGGTGATATATCAGTCACATGGTCGGTAACCCCTAGAGATGAAAGGGCCTTCCTGCAAGTCGAAGGAATGGTAGAAATTAAGGACTTGCAACAGAAAGCCACAATTATTTTACAGGTAGGAAAAAGGGTTACTTGACCCATTATGTACTGAATTGAATCATCCGCCTTATATATGGCAGGAGCCTTTTTCAAAATTTAGGGGTGTCGGGTTGTGTTACTTTTAAAATTTATTTGGAAAATGGCTGAACTACTTGCAAACAGAGTAGGCCTTGATCAGAGACCGCAGATCTGCGGCATCTGATCTGGGCCTGTACTGCATGCCAATATCCAGTTTTGGGTTTCCCGTACAAAATGTGTTAACCCATTGTATACTAGTGGACTCTTCCATCACTATATGTTGGACAAGTCCATTTGTCATATAAGGGGTAGCAGACCCAATTTTTTTTGTTTTTATTCTATTTTTGACGGAAAATTCTGCTAGCAAATAGTGCAGGCTCTGATCAGACGCCGCCCGCATCTGGGCCTGCACTGTTTGCCAAGGTACCCTTTTAGGGGTTTCCTGCATACAAAATGTATTAATCGAGTGAAATTGGAGGAGATAACATTTTAGTTTTTGGGACGATTGTTTGTCAATTCACACAGTTTCTAAGCACAGTAGCTTTACGTAGCTGATGTCCACTTGACTATCACTGATTTGTATTAAGGGGAATGGATACACCTTCAGGGGAGGAAACTCCTGCAAAAGTATTTTTGTCTGCAATGTCAATAAGGGTCAACTCTGAAAGGAAAGAAGTTGCTCCTCAGGAGCAAATTCTTTCCTTTAAGAGTAGACCCCTTTTTCGGTGATACACACAGAAGCCTCCCTGGTGTAGTGGTTACCCTACTCGCCTTGTAAACTAGGGGTCGCAGAAACAATCCCGGGCTTCTCCAGACTTTCCGATGAGTCTTTAAACCGAGGTCCCGTCTCCATATGACCTTAGCTGTTGGTGGGACGTAAAGCTCAAACACTCACTCAGTGATACACGGCTTATAGAAAAGCGAACAGGAAGTCCCGAAAGTTGTCTCCCTTTGAAAAATGGTGGAAAAATCTGCCAGGTGTTCCCATTCCCCTTAAATCCAGGTAATAGTTATTTATAGCATCATGCTATTCTTGTCATTGTGAAGTCAGAGTGCCCATGTAAAGAAAGCTTGGTGGACATTGGCAAACAGTGAAGGCTCAGATCAGATTCCACAGGATGTGGCATCTCATCAGGGTCTACACTGTTCGCATAAAGTACAGGAATTTAAGGATGAAATAAAACAGCCTCCTCTGCTTTGGACCATTTTCCCAATACAGATACAACAGAACGGTAGTTACATTCACAAGCATTTTCTTGAAAATTTGACCTTTGACCTCACCCCATGACTCCAGGGGGTCAGATCAAATTTTAGATACCTTGGTGCACATTGCAGTCTTTAAGCAATATGTGTACCAAGTTTGGTCACCATGGGCCAAGAAATTAAAAAGTAGTTGCATTCACAAGGTTTGTGCCAGAAGGAAAAATTTTGTTTGTTTGTATTTGAGTTTAACGGCCCAGTCAACACTATTTTAGGTCATTTTTGAGCCAGTCAGTTTATCTATCCACACTTTTCCTGGGCAGACTTATACATAAGCGGTTAACCAGTGCAATGCACATTCTTTCGCCAGAAACTGACAACTGCCCTTCTTGAATCAGCGGGAGTGAGAGAATGACCGTAGAAAAGATTTCAGATCAATCTCCACAAAAGAATGTTGCCGACCCCTGCAGGTATCGAACCCACATCCTCTGGATCACCAGTCGGACGCGCATCCGACTCTGTTACCGAGGCCGGCTTGGAAAAGGAAGGACTGACAGATGTCCAGATGGACACCCGTAACGAAACTAATATACCTATTTTTTGTTGTTGTTTTTTTTTTTTCAAAAATGTGGGTATAATAATGTATTCTTTGATTACAGGCACTGGATGACACAATCCCAGAAGTTCGCATGGTGTATTCCCTGCAGATCAGTTCTGCCACAGGTGGCGCTCTCATCTCCAAGGTAACAGGGGCAGCAACTGGTAATGTAGTGTTTGTGGCCAGTGACTTCCCCCATGGAGAGTTTGTATTTGATTTACCACAATCAGTCATCACAACAGAGGATCAGTATTCTGTAAGTTAGTTTGGTTTAACCTTTATTTTGATTGCTTCAAATACAGGAATACAAAACAGACAAATGCATATGGTCCAGGATCTGACATTAAGCCAATGGCTTGTGCATGATCATCTCTTGGCATATGGTAAAATGAACTTTGAATAGTTTAAGAAGCAGAGAAACATAAGATGCAGATAGAGAGAGAGAGAGAGATTTTGTTTGTTTGATTTGAGGTTTAACATCCCCGTCAACACTGTAAAGGTCATTTTGGAGACATTGCTTCCAATTTTGTGGGACTTTTACCCGACATTGAGATGAAATGACATCTCAAGCCCTATCGCCCAATGGAACCAATAGGGTTTATTAGCATGGACGGTCCACCTCGCACCGCGGTTCCTGGACAGGCTTAGATCCTCTAAGCGAGAGAGAGAGAGAAAAAAGAGAGAAAGAGAGAGACAGAGAGAGAGAGAGAGAAGAGAGAGAGAGTTGTTCACATTACATAGCTCCAGATAAGGGGAGGTAATGAGAATAATGAAGGGTTTACAAATGTATTTCTTTATTTCTTAACCCTTTTTCTACCAAACGGAATCTTCCTCCTTGCATATAGCAGGAGTCCATTTCAAAATTTAGGGGTGTCGGGTTGTTTTTTCTTCAAAATTTATTTTGGAAAATGGCAGAACATTTTGCAAACAGTGTAGGCCCTGATCAGACGCCGCATTTTGCGGCTTCTAATCGGGGCCTGCACTGTTTGCCACTTACCCCTTTTGGGGTTTCCGGTAGCAAATGGATTAATAGAAGCATAATTATATGCATAATTATATTATGGATACTTGTTAGAATTACTTCAATGAGGTGATTCTAGCAAGTACCCACCACATACATTTTTATGGAGAAACAAGGAAAAAACATCGCAGCATTATCGTCGTTATTTTCGCTTATCTACAGTACTGGAAGAGCTACTGTAATTCTTGCCACATTGGCATCTGCATCAGCATCTACGTATGTAGCAAGTCATCATGTGAACAAGTCCTTGAAAAGAACACCTCCCTAAACCCCATTTTATAGTGAGAAAACTAGGGTTTACGGTGATATACATTATTTTTCTTATCCAGTACTCATTGGAACCGCCTTAATGAGGCAGTTCTAACAAGCACCCACAACCTTTGTTTGCTGTGTAAATAAGAAAAAATATCACAGATTTTCATCAGAAAAGTAGCCGTTTTGGAGATGTGAAAAATGCACTATGGAGCACGGGTATGTTATCGTAATGTTAATTCTGCATGGAAGTTGTTAAGATTTCATATTTTGCAAGGACCTGCCAACTGAACATGTTTTGCATTGAAGTCAAGTTAATATTTAGTATTTTCCAAGCATCTGCCAACTTTTAATATGTAAACAAGTTTTGCGTTAATGCTTTTCATATTTTTCAAGCATCTGTCAACTTAAAATATTTTGCATTGAAGTTAAGATTTCATAGTTTCCAAGCATCTGCCAACTTAACAAGTTCTACATTGAAGTTAAGATGTCATATTTTTAGCTCACCTGTCACGTAGTGACAAGGTGAGCTTTTGTGATCACTTTTTGTCCGTTGTCCGCGCGTCCGTCCGTAAACAATTTCAAATAAGTATATCTCTAATACCCCATGGTCAATCTTGATCAAATTTCATGAGAAGCATCATCAGGTAGGGGGAAAGGCTGCATAAGGTTTTTGGGCTGATCAGATTGGAATTCTTGTTGCTATGGCAACATATAGCTCCCATAGACTTACAATGGGAAAAAATTAAAATATCTTCTTCTCTGAAACCACAGGACCCAGAGCTTAGATATTTAGCACTAGCAACGGCCAGTGGTCACCTACATAATTCCTGCCATTCATGCCCCTGGGGTCCAAATTGGCCACGCCCCGGGGCCCCTTCGCTCCCATAGACTCATAATGGAACAAAAAGCTTCAAAAATCTTCTTCTCGGAAACCACAGGGCCCAGAGCTTAGATATTTAGCATGTAGCAACGGCAAGTGGTCACCTACATAATTTTCTGACAATCATGCCCCTGGTGTCCAAACGGGCCACGCCCCGGGGCCCTTTAGCTCCTATAGACTCATAATGGAAAAAAGCTTCAAAAATCTTCTTCTCTAAAACCACAGGGCCCAGAGCTGAGATATTTGGCATGTAGCAACAGCAAGTGGTCACCTACATAATTCCTGCCAATCATGCCCGTGGGGTCCAAATTGGCCACACCCCGGGGCCCCTTAGCTCCCATACATTCATAATGGAAAAAAAGCTTCAAAAATCTTCTTCTCTGAAACCACAGGGCCCAGAGCTTAGATATTTAACATGTAGCAACGGCCAGTGGTCACCTACATAATTCCTGCCAATCATGCCCCTGGGTTCCAAATGGGCGACATCCCGGGGGCCCTTCGCTCCCATACTCTTAATGGAACCAAAAGCTTCAAAAATCTTCTTCTCGGAAACCACAGGGCCCAGAGCTTAAATATATAGCATGAAGCAATGGCAATTGGTCACCTACATAATTCCTGCCAGTCATGCCCCTGGGGTCCAAACGGGCCACACCCCGGGGCCCTTTAGCTCCTATAGACTCATAATGGAAAAAAGCTTCAAAAATCTTCTTCTCTGAAACCACAGGGCCCAGAGCTGAGATATTTGGCATGTAGCAACGGCAAGTGGTCACCTACACAAATCCTGCCAATCATGCCCCTAGGGTCCAAATGGGCCACACCCCGGGGCCCCTTAGCTCCCATAGACTCATAATGAAAAAAAAAGCTCTGAAACCACAAAGCCCAGAGTTTAGATATTAAGCAGGTAGCAACGGCAATTGGTCACCTACATAATTCCTGCCAATCATGCCCCGGGGCCCCTTTGCTCCCATAGACTCATAATGGAAAAAAAGCTTAAAAAATCTTCTCTGAAACCACAGCGCCCAGAGCTTAGATATTTAGCACGTAGCAACGGCAAGTGGTCAGCTACATAATTCCTGCCAATCATGCCCCTGGGGTCCAAAAGGGCCATTCCCAGGGGCCCCTTAGCTCCTATAGACTCATAATGGAAAAAAAAAGTTTCAAAAATCTTCTTCTCTGAAACCACAGGGCCCAGAGTTTAGATATTTAGCATGTAGCAATGGCAAGTGGTCACCTACATAAATCCTGCCAATCATGCCCGTGGGGTCCAAATGGGCCACGCCCCGGGTACCCTTAGCTCCTATAAACTCACAATGGAAAAAAGCTTCAAAAATCTTCTTCTCTGAAACCACAGGGCCCAGAGCTTAGATATTTAGCATGTAGCAATGACAGGTGGTCACCTACATAAATCCTGCCAATCATGCCCCTGGGGTCCAAATGGGCAACGCCCTTGGGGCCCCTTAGCTCCCATAGACTCATATTGGAAAAAAGCTTCAAAAATCTTCTTCTCAGAAACTTTGAAGCACAGAACTTAGATATTTAGTGTCTAGCAACATAAAATAGCCAGCTACATAAATCCTGCTAACCCTGCGCCTGGGGTCAAAATTGGTCACGCCCGAGCTCATCACCTCCAATAGACTTATAATGGAAAAAAAATTAAAAAATCTTCTTCTATGAAACTATTAGGCCCAGAGCTTAGATTTTTAGTATGTAGCAACGTCAAGTGGCCACCTACATAAATCCTGCCAGTTATGCCCCTGGGATCCAAATTGGCTACACCCCAGGGCTCTTTAGCTTCCATAGACTTACAATTGGAGAAACTTCAAAAATCTTCTTCTCTGAAACCACAGGGCCCTTATAATGAAAAAAAAGCTTAAAATGGGGAAAAAATCTTCAAAAATCTTCTCCCTGAAACCATAAGTCCCAGAGCTTAGGTATTTAGCATGTAGCAATGTCGAGTGGTCGCCTACATGAATCCTGCCAATCATGCCCCTGGGGTCCAAATCCTGTGGCCCCTTAACTCCAACAAACTTAAAATGGAAAAAAGCTTCAAACATCTTCTTTGAAACCATGAAGTACAGACCTTAGATATTTAATATATAGCAACACAAAATGGTCGCCTACTTAAATCCTGCCAACCGTGCCCTTTGGGTCAAAATTGGCCAAGCCCCAAGGCTCATTAGCTCCTATAGACTTATACTGGAAAAAAATTAAAACAATCTTTTTCTCCAAAACCATAAGGCACAGATTTTGTTTGATTTGAGGTTTTACATCCCCGTCAACACTGTATAGGTCATTTTGGAGATGTCTCTTCCAATTTTGTGGGACTTTTACCCGACATTGAGATGAAATTACATCTCAAGCCCTTTCGACCAATGAAACCAGTAGGGTTTGTAAGCATGGACACCGCTTTGCCTGAGCTTAGATATTTAGTATGTAGCAATGTCAAGTGGTCTCCTACACTAATGATTTTCTGGTACACAGGTGAGCGATATAGGGCCATTGGGCCCTCTTGTTTAAGCATCTGCCAACTTCATATAACAAGTTTTGTTCTGATGTTTGAAAGTGAGGCAGTTCTAATGAGCATTCATAATCTATGTTGGGTGCAGAAATGAGAAAAAAAATCACAAATTTTCAAGTGAAAAATGTAAGCTCTGAACCAATGAAAAGCACAATATATCACATGGATTATTATCGTAATGTCTTCCATGAAGATACAGGAACCTGTTAGCAGCTGTTAAACTGAGAGTTTTTCTGTCACAACCCCAAGACAGACTCAAACCTACAACCCTTGAGCAGCTAAGTTGCACACTTTAACCACTTAAAAATAATGTACATGTAGCATGTTTTATCCCTTAAAATGCCAAGAAAAACTACAGCTGAAAATGTCGTCTGCTTATGTCGTCTGCTGATCTTTTTGCAGACTTTCTTAAAAATTATTTTTGCATACAGGCAAACAGTGTGAACCCAGATCAGACTGCTCCTAGAGGAGCAGTCTGATCTGGGTCAACTCAGTTTGCAAACCAGCAGACGGCAAAGCAGATGAAAATTGTCGTGACTGGCATTTACTGGGTTAAAATTCATTTGGAAAATGGAAAATGACTGAACTTTTTGAAAACAACAAAGGGCCTGATCAGATGCCGTGTTCTTTTATGTCTTATCTGCACCTGCCCTGTTTGCCAGGGTACCCATTTTGGTGTTTCTGGTACAAGATGGGTTAACCATTATCCTTCTGAATGAATTGTTTTAGCCACACCCATTTCTGACATCTGCTAATCAAATTACTTGATATAATGTATTTGTTCAGTTCTGACAGACATGTTAAGTCTCCCGAAAATCGCGGGAGACTCCCGAAAAAACAAGTTTTCTCACGCCTCACGATATTCTGGAAAAAACTCACGGAAAATTGAAAATCCCGTTTTTGGTCGATTTTTTAAAAGCCTGTGCTTGTATTTTCATGAAATCAAACGGAAAATTCCGATTAATCCAAAAGTAAATACATCAAAATCATAATCATTAAAAACACTCTTCCTTACTATTGGCGGTAAATATAACTATTGACGCCTGCACGTGGGAATTAACCAATGAAAACAGTCGTTTCTTAGCATGTTGGAAAATGAAAGTAAATCATGGATTTTATTTTCTTCATTCTTTTTTTCAATTTCCTTTTTTTTCTTAACAAACTGGAGGACCCATATTGATTTAATCATGGGGATACATTAGGAAGAACTTCTTTATCGCTTTTAGCTGAACTGCAAGTACATGTAAGTATTTACCGACGAGTGAGCAATGTCATGTGTTTTCGCGACTATACATTCGTGATATTTCAGCTCTCAAAATGAGAATTTAAGTGCTCAGTATTGGTTGTAAAAGTATTATCACACATCAAATATATTTTTATATCAAACATAGGCAAATATATCCATGAAGCATGATTTTCCAAAGCAGAATATCCTTATTTTGGCGTGATAGCTCAGTGGTTAGTGCACTTGCCTCTGATGCTAGAGGTCCAGGGTTCGATCCCCTAAAGCTGCGATAAAATTTCGGTGTCAGAACACGCTCCATTGGCATCATTTGCAGGGATGAATGTCATAAAGTGCACCGTCCTTCGGATCAGGACATTAACTGGAGGCCCCCTGTGCAGGGAGAACCATCCCCTGTGCAGGTTAAAGAACCCTGCCGTAATTTACATGATTACTGTGTAGGCTTTCATCCTGCAAACCCGGAGTGTATGTAATGTACACCTGCGAGTAATGGTCAAAAATGACTAGGGCTGGGTACCGCCTTTGGAAACCGTACCACTGTATACCGCGGTACACACCCATGTACCGCGGTATGTACCACGGTATACCACAGTTTTCAAACTCCAAGTGTTTGTACTAACATTTGTCATTTTAAGTTAAGTTTAAACAGGGATGCCTTGAAGAAATATATGAATGACATTGACAAAAAAATAAAAAAGAGACATGTGAATATGTAGAAGATTACTAAAAATGACACCTGCACTCTGCGAAGTATATACAGGTATTGAGTTCTCAGTGTCACTTGTCAAAATTATCACGTTTGTCACCTTGACCAAACAAGCAGTTAAATCAATTAAAGGCTGACTTGAACCATGTAACTTTTATGACACAAACAAAGGGCAATAATTGGTTGCTCCTTGAGTATCAAAAGAACCGCTAACCAGTGGTGCGTAATGTCCCACCACAATGAACAGTGCTAACAGTGATCAGGGCTGTGATAATACAGGTTAATTACCAAAAGTAAAAACAAATTAATAAATTAAAAGGGAAAATAGGTAAAGTTTATATATACAGCATTTTACTGTAAAATAAATGCTTTCTGGTGATGTTTCAATGCACGTGCATTTTTCCCGCCTTTTTGACGACGATCTCGCATTACGTTGTGCATTGCAAAAGATGGTAAAATTCTTACATTTTCTCCTCACTCACGCACCCACCAAAATTTCAGCAAATCTTCCATGCGGGTAATTGCAGTTTTCCCCCCCAGATTTTAGGCAAACAAGGGGGTGCGGGTAGAACGCTAATGAGGGTTGTACACACCCGAGTAACGGGCCTCCGTGGCCTAGTGGTTAAGAGCGCTGACTCTTGATCATTAGGTCTCTCACCGCTGTGGTTCGAGCCTCGCTCGGGACACATGTGAGACGCCAAGTTCTGCAACGGAAGGTCAGGTGGTTTTTCTCCGGGTACTCCGGTTTTCGCCCACCTATGATTAACGATCGGCTCGATATCAGTGAAATAATCTTGAAAGGGCCGTAAAACCCAAAACCAAAAAAAAAAAAAAAAAAAAAAAAACACCCGAGTACGGTTACAGAAAATACCTGTATTTTGCCACACTGTAAAATCGATCGGACATTTCCAAATAAAACAAGCATTGGTTTTCACAAAATTTCCGATAAAAACCGGAACTTACCGAAAGTAACGGTACGGACAAAACGTACCAAGGTACATACCGCTGGATGAAATTTCCGCGGTATACCGGTGCACCGGTTTTACCGCGCATCCCTAAAAATGACCGATCGCAGTATAAGTAGAAAGAAAGAAAGAAAAGACCAATCTACCTATCTATTTATCTTCTGTACAAGGCATAAAAGATAAGGTATGCTTTTGTGCTGTTGCATTATGTGATCTGGGAGCATTTGTTGGGGCTTTGTCCATGCCTGGGGGTGGGGGGTCCTGTCATCCATGGATGTCCTGTCACCCCTTGTGGCACTGGTGTCAGGCTGCCTTTACAAGGCTTGAAGCTAATGATTTTAAAAATACCCCCCCCCCCCCCCCCCCCCCGACATCCACGCTCGCTATAATTGCCAACACTCCTCGCACGCGCTGTCTCCCTCATTTTTATTTTCAAAACTTAACATGTCTGAGTTCACAAACTGCATGAAAAACAGTGTAGATCCTGATCAGATGGCTTCTTCAGAAGCCATCTGATCAGGATCTACACTGTTTGCACAGCTAGTGGTTGTCATGTTCAGCAGGATAAAGGTAAATCATTGCACTGTTGCCAGGTGAATGTTCCAGTGATTCGTAGATCAGGGTTAAATGGTCAGGTTCGTGTCAGTTACACCACACAGCCTGGTACGGCACTGGCTCGTCTCGACTATTTCCCAGTAACAGATACCTTGGTCTTCCAACATGGAGAACAGAGAAAGATGATTGAGGTAGTACTTATACAAGATGATGAGCCTGAGGGATTGGAAGTTTTCTATATCAATCTCGCATCTGCGGACTTGATTGTGCCCAAGTAAGTAAGGATGGTTATAGTTTCTTTTAACAATAGCGTCCCGTAGGGCGTCCACTTTGGGAATGGGAGGTTGCGGGCTAGATCCGTGGCCGGGCCATACCAGAGGCTTGAAAAACAGAACTAGGCACTCCCTTGACTGGGCACACATTATCAGGGGTTGTCCTAGGAAGATAAATGAAGGCAGTTAACTAATGATATCATTAGTTTTGAACAACTGGGCCCAAGTGTAACCAGATAACTTTGATTATTTTTTCTTGGTAGCTCGGAGTAGGAGTGAGTGTTTGAGTTTTAAGACTCACCAACAGCTAAGGTCATACGGAGATGGGACCTTGGTTTAAAGACTCATCTGAAAGTCTGAAGAAGCCCAGGATCGATCCTGCGACCCCTGGTTTACAAAGAGAGCAGCATAACCACTACACCATGGAGGCTTCTAGCTCAGTCAGATACTTGTCTGACTTGTGATCAGGAGGTCTTGGATTGGATACCTGCCAGGTTGGAAACATCCTTTCTTTGAGACTAAGCATGAAATCTTTTCTACATTAATTATCTCCCTTTCACTGAGTCAAAAAAAGGGCAGTAGGCAGTTTCTGGTGAAAGAATGTGCACTGTACTGGTAAACCGCTTATGTATTAGCCTGCCTAGGAAAAATGCAGTTAAGTAAACTGAATGGCTCAGAATGATCTATAAAGTGTTGACTGAGCTGTTAAATTCCAATAAAACAAACAAAACCTTTGATTAAGTAGGAAATTATGTTAGTTTTTTATCATTTCTTTCTTATATACAGTAAAATTCACCTATTAAGACTACCTAAAATTATGACTATACAGTCCAACCTGTATTAAGCAAGCACCTAAGGGATAACCAAAATGTGCTTGCTTAAGACAGGTGCTTGCTTAATGCAGGTGAAATTTAACACATTTGCCTTTTGGGGGAACTGAATACCTGCTTGCTTAGGACAGGTTGCTTGCTTAATAGAGGTGGCCGCTAAGACAGGTTTTATTGTATCTGCTTTAAAAAGCTTTTTGGGAAGGTTTCAGTTATTCTTTCTTTGTGTTTTCTACACCCAATAATAATAAGAGACCACATTTAAGATTATTCAAGACCACTTTTGAACAACCACCTTTGAGACTGTTTAAAAGTGATCTGTAACCCATAAAATGCCAATCACGACAATTCTCGTCTGCTTTGTCGCCTGCCGGTTACTTTAAAAATCACTCTTGCAAACATTGTGGACCCAAATCAGACTGCTCCTCTAGGAGCAGTCTGATTTGGGTCCCCACTGTTTGCATGTAAGCAAAAATATTTTTTAAAATGTTTGCGAAAAAAATTCAGCAGAAGACATAAGTAGACAACATAAGCAGACGACATTTTCAGATGTAGTCTTTCTCGGCACCTTAAGGGTTAAGACCCCTTTTAAACAGTCCCAAAGGTGGTCTTAATCTAGTAATTTTTTCCGGCCCCTGCCCATCTGGGCTTGATGAAATAGATGGCCTGCATGATGCTTCCACGCAGAGCTTAAATCGACCTGCACACGAGTATTGTTAAACTGCTTAGAGGATCTAAGCCTGCCCAGGCAAAGCATGCGAGTCCCCACTGCTAATAAACCCTATTGGTTTCATTGGGCGGCAGGGCTTGAGATGTCATTTCATTTCAGTGTGGGGTAAAAGTCCCACAAAATTGGAAGCAGCGTCTCCAAAATGACCTTTACAGTGTTGACGGGGATGCTAAACCTCAAAGCAAACAAAACAATGTTGAAATTTTACTGTATTGTTTTTTCTTTCAGTGATAATGACTATTCCAAGGAGGGAAACCTGCAGTTGGATATGCCACCTGCTATTGGTTCACTGAATGTAAAAGATGTTCAGATAGAGAAAAATGACAATGCTGAAGGAACGATTGAGTTTCGGCCAGAGGCAAGCCTGTTTACTGGTAAGTACAGCTTAACACATTGTATATAAGTGGACTTGTCCATTTCTATATGTTGGACAAGTTCATTTGTCATATAAAGGGTTGTAGGCCTATTTCTTTGTTTTTATTATACCTCTGGCATACGAAGTATGCAATGGGGGTATATAGTTTTTGTCTTTTCCGTCTGTCTGTCTGTCCGTAAACAATTATTTTGTGTCAAAGATATCTCAGGAACTGCTTCACATAGAAACTTGAAATTTTGCACACATGATCAGTATGACTAGTTGTATTGTGGGAAAGAAAATAAGGGCCAAGGGGTCAGGCCTTTTAGAGTTATTTCCCTTTGTAGTTCTTGTTTCAGCTGAGGTGATGGCACTGGCCGGGGGTATACGTGCCCCACTGGGCACTTTTGTCTAGTTCTATTTTTGTTGTCAGTTCATCTCAGTGTCTGGTAAAAGTCCCATAGAATCTGAAGCAACATGACCTAAAATAGTTTTGATGGGTATTTGAAACCTCAAACAAACAAACAAATCAACAATTTTTGACAGAACGAAAGTACAAGAATATTGAATGAGTGTGTGCTATACATGTATATGAGAAATATAGCTGAGTATGTATTGTCAACAAGAATGTTAATACATGTACTCACAAAACTTGTAGCATGTCTAACCAACTATTCACCTTATTATCCCCTCGCACAACATAGTTGTGAGGGGGGATATAGCATTTGTCCCGTAGGTACGTACGTACTTTTGTCATTGCTCTAGCGCCTACATTTCTTGACCGATTTTAATATAACTTAACACAAACGTTCCTTATGACAATATCTCGAGCGAGTTCGACTTTCAAGGTCATGACCTCAAGGTCAAGGTCACTGTGGCTATTTTTAGAAAAACTTTGTCATCACTCTAGCACCTACATTTCTTCACCAATTTCAATATAACTTCACACAAATGATCCTTATAAAAATATCTCGAGCGAGTTTGACTTTCATGGTCATGATCTCAAGGTCAAGGTCACTGTGGCTATTTTTAGAAAAACTTTGTCCTCCCTCTAGCGCCTACATTTCTTCACCAATTTCAATATAACTTAACACAAAAGTTCCTTATGACAATATCTCGAGCGAGTTCGACTTTCAAGGTCATGACCTCAAGGTCAAGGTCACTGTGGCTATTTTTAGAAAAACTTTGTCATCACTCTAGCACCTACATTTCTTCACCAATTTCAATATAACTTCACACAAATGATCCTTATAAAAATATCTCGAGCGAGTTCGACTTTCATGGTCATGATCTCAAGGTCAAGGTCACTGTGGCTATTTTTAGAAAAACTTTGTCCTCCCTCTAGCGCCTACATTTCTTCACCAATTTCAATATAACTTAACACAAAAGTTCCTTATGACAATATCTCGAGCGAGTTCGACTTTCAAGGTCATGACCTCAAGGTCAAGGTCACTGTGGCTATTTTAAGAAAAACTTTGTCATCGCTCTAGCACCAACATTTCTTCATTAATTTCAATTTAGCTTCACACAAATGTTCCATATAAAAATATCTCGAGCGTGATCAACTTTCAAGGTCATGGCCTCAAGGTCAAGGTCACAGTGGCAATTTTTAGAAAAACTTTGTCATCTCTCTAGCGCCTACATTTCTTCACTGATATCAATATAACTTAACACAAATGTTCCTTATGACAATATCTCGAGCGAGTTTTGACTTTCAAGGTCACAACCTCAAGGTCAAGGACACTGTGGCTATTTTTAGAAAAACTTTGTCATTGCTCTAGCGCCTACATTTCTTCACCAATTTCAATAAAACTTCACACAAATGTTTCTTCTAAAAATATCTCGAGCCAGTTCGACTTTCAAGGTCATGGCCTTAAGGTCAAGGTCACTGTGGCTATTTTTAGAAAAACTTTGTCATCGCTCTAGCGCCTATATTTCTTTACTGATTTCAATATAACTTTCCACAAATGTTCCTTATGACAATATCTCGAGCGAGTTCGACTTTCAAGGTCATGACCTCAAGGTCATTGTCACTGTGGCTATTTTTAGAAAAACTTTATCGCCTTAGCGCCTACATTTCTTCACCAATTTCAATATAACTTCACACAAATGTTCCTTATGAAAATATCTCGAGCGTGTTCAACTTTCAAGGTCAAGGCCCTAAGGTCAAGGTCACTGTGGCTATTTTTAGAAAAACTTTGGCCTCCCTCTAGCGCTTACATTTCTTCACTGATTTCAATATGACTTCACACAAATGTTCCTTATGACAATATCACGAGCCATTTTGACTTTCAAGGTCAAGGTCACTATGGCTATTTTTAGAAAAACTTTGTCATCGCTCTAGCGCCTACATTTCTTTACTGATTTCAATATAACTTCACACAAATGTTCCTTATGACAATACCTCGAACGTGTTTGACTGTCATGGTCAAGGTCACTGTGGCTATTTTTAGAAAAACTTTGTCATTGCTCTAGCTTTTACATTTTTTTTTTCACCAATTTCAATATTACTTCACACATCAAGGTCAAGGTCACTGTGGCTATTTTTAGAAAAACTTTGTCATTGTTCTAGCTTTTACATTTTTTTTTCTCACCAATTTCAATATTACTTGACACAAAGGTTCCTTAAAACAATATCTCTAGCGAGTTCCACTTTCAAGGTCAAGGTCACTGTGGCTATTTTTAGAAAAAACTTTGTCATGGCTCTAGCGCTTACATTTCTTCACCGATTTCAATATAACTTCACACAAATGTTCCTTATGACAATGTCTTGAGCGATTTCGACTTTCAAGTTCAAGGTCACTGTGGCTATTTATAGAAAAACTTTGTCATCGCTCTAGGGACTACATTTCTTCACTGAATTCAATATAACATCACACAAATGTTCCTTATGACAATACCATGAGCCAGTTTTACTTTCAAGGTCAAGGTCACTGTGGCTATTTTTAGAAAAACTTTGTCATTGCTCTAGCGCTTACATTTTTTCACCAATTTCAATATAACTTCACACAAATGTTCCTTATGACATTATCTCGAGCGAGCTCGACTTTCAAGGTCAAGGTCACTGTGGTTATTTTTAGAAAAACTTTGTCATCACTCAAGCGCCTACATTTATTGATGGATTTTAATAGAACTTCACACAAATGTTTCTTATGATAATATCTCAAGTTGCTTTGACTTTCAAGGTAATGACCTCAAGGTCAAGGTCACTGTGGCTATTTTTAGAAAACATTTTTCATCACTTTACCGCCTACATTTATTAACAGATTTTAATATAACTTCACACAAAAGATGCTTATGATAATATCTTGAGCAAGATCTACTTTTGTGGTCATGGCCTCAAGTCAAGGTCACTATGGCTATTTTTAGAGAAACATTGTCATCACTCTAGAATGTACATTTATTGATGGATTTGTAAACAAACTTTACACAAATGTTGCATATGATTATATCTCAAGCAAGTTGGACTTTTGCCATTTCAGTGTTTTCCTCACATGAAGTGGTCTAGTGCGAGGGGATTTGTATCGCATGCGATGCCTTGTTTGCATTATCTGCTGGTTCCTAGTCTGAAGGTTATCATTGTTGGAAAAACAGGTTACCAGACCCCCCTGACCTTGAAAGGTCAGGGGGGTCTGGTTACCTGTTTTTCCAATATTGACAATGTACAAGCTTGGTGCCAGCAAATAGTGCGAAAAAGGTGAATCATAATGATGCATGTTTTACTTTTCAGTTACTGAAGAGTCCGGAGTTGCTAGGTTACCACTGATACGTACTGGTGGTAATTTCGGTCAGGTATCTGTGAAGTACCAGACTTTTAACATCACTGCGGAGGAGGGGGTGGATTATGTGCTACCATCTGGTGAGGCAGTGTTTGAGAATGGTATGAGAAATACAACTATAGATATCACTATACAAGATGATTCTGTGATGGAGTATGAGGAGACGTTTAGAGTACAGCTGATCAGTACTACTGGTAGGAAATTTTAATGTTTGTAAGAAATTTCATACAATTACAGTTGAACTACTGTAGGAAATGTTAATGTTTGTAAGAAATTTCATACAATTACAATTGAACTACTGTAGGAAATGTTAATGTTTGTAAGAAATTTCATACAATAACAGTTGAACTACTGTAGGAAATGTTAATGTTTGTAAGAAATTTCATAGAATTACCGTAAAAATTCAGCTATAAGACGAGGATTTTTCCCTCCAAAATGAGCCAAAAAAAATGACCCGGTCTTATAGCGGAGGTCATGGACTGCAGGCATTTTTCGGCAATGTCCGGCGAAGACCAGATATACGAAAAAAACGGATTGGTGATTTTTGAGTTGATACAAATCGCCGCCCACAAACCACCGCTACCATTTTCCTGCACGCGATCGGTAAATGACGTCATTGGACGCCAGCACCCCCACACATGTTTAATGTCATTGTGTGTATCTCTTTCATAAAAAAAAAAAATGTTTGGAACAGGTAAAAAATCTTTTCTCGATAGCTAAACAGTTGTGAATAGAGGTGGATAGAAAACCAGCACTTTGCACAGCTCCCGAATTATCTCAGGAAGCTCAGTGCCAATAACCAACAACAGCGTTCGACTTTTCCAGGCCAGCGTCTGCTAGTTGGCGCCGAAACATAACCATTCATGAGATCGTAGAAAAGTCCGTTTTTAATATGCAAACATCTACCGTTAGATGTAGCTAATTGTCTGAGAAGGGATTAAATCATTTTTACATTGATTGTGGATTAAATTTTATGATTGGAGCATAAACGCCAATTAGAGACATAACTTGGCCATATTTTCACTCCTTATCCTTACGCACCGCAGGGTGGCAATTTTATGACAGGGATTAATAATAGTGTCATACTTGAACCGTAATAAATACACAGATGGTTTGTCTCTGAATTGACAGTGCAGCAGTTATTGTGATTTACTTACTGGTCTAGTTTTACGGTATTTAAAGACTCAAAAAGACCGACAGTTGTAGACAATTTTTTTTTTGCATTTGCCCGACTGGGCGTCATAAGGTCAAAATGCACCTGCCCGGTGCGATTTCGGTCTTGTCCCGGGTGGCCTGGAAATGGATTTGTCAGCCCCTGTCGTCTATTAGATAGAAGTCTGTGTAGCTGTCAAAGTATTTACTGGGCCGACAGCGATGCAACATATTGGCCCGACGTTTGCCCGCTATTTTGTGCTAGCTGGGGCGTTGTTTCTGAATCTGAATAGCTAGGTGTTGTGTTCCCCGATAAAATGAAAAGTTCGGTTACTTATAGAAAAGCTGCAACAAATATTTCTAATGTTTTTGGATGGAAATAAATTTCCCCCTTTTCCCAACGCTTTAGCCCTACCTATTCAGGTTCAATAAGAGTTGTCTCTCTTTGTAACTCTCACAAACGAAGACACAGAATGTCAACAGACATAAACAAGCCATATGAGGGGTAAGTAGAGGGGTTTTCTGACGATAAAAGGCTGATTTCTCAGATCTAAACGGCATCTGGCGGTAGCAGATAGGCCCTGACAGATATGGCAAAAATTTGACCCGTCTTATAAAAGAGTATAAGCAAAATCCCACCTTAGAAAAACTGAAAAAGGAGTCCCGTCTCATAGCCCAATCGCCTTGTAGCCAAATTTTTACGGTACAGTTGAACTACGGTAGTAAATTTTAATGTTTGTAAGAAATTTCATACAATTACAGTTGAACTATGGTAGGAAATTTTAATGTTGTAAGAAATTTCATACAATTACAGTTGAACTGCGGTAGGAAATTTTAATGTTTGTAAGAAATTTCATACAATAACAGTTGAACTACAGTAGGAAATGTTAATGTTTGTAAGAAATTTCATACAATTGCAGTTGAACTACGGTAGGAAATTTTAATGTTTTTAAGAAATTTCATACAGTTACAGTTGATCTGCAGTGGCTGAAACACCTTTGGGACCAGGAAATGTTTTTCAAGACATGGATAGCTTGGGCCATTGTGGCTTATTTTTGTACAGGAAACCCCGTAGGGATAATTGGTAAACAGTGCTGTCCCAGATAAGACCCTGCATCTGATCAGGGTCTAGACTGTTTGCAAAAGGTTCAACCATTTTTCGAATAAATTTTGAAGAAAATGCAACCTGACACCGCTAAGTTTCGAAATTTACTTTTGCCATATATAAGGAGGAAGATTCCATTTGGTACAAAAGGGTTAAGTTGGAAGATTCCATTTTGAACAAAATGGGTTAATCACCATGCCACATGAGGAAGCATAGCATATTGACCATAACCCATAAAATGCCAGTCAGGACTATTGTCCAGCCCCCGCCCATAGGGGCTTGAAGAAATATATGGGCTGCATGATGCTTCCATGCAGAGCTGAATCCGGCCCACACACTAGTACTGGTAAACCGCTTAGAGGATCTAAGCCTGTCCAGGAACCGCGGTGCGAGGCAGACTGTCCATGCTAATAAACCCTATTGGTTTCATTGGGCGACAGGGCTTGAGATGTCATTTCATCTCAACGTCGGGTAAAAGTCCCACAAAATTGGAAGCAACATCTCCAAAATGACCTTTACAGTGTTGACGGGGACGATAAACCTCAAATCAAACAAACAAAACAAGGACTGTTGTCGTCTGCTTTGCCATCTGCCGGTTACCTTCAAAGTAATTTTTTTACAAACAGTGTGGACCCAGATCAGACTGCTCCTGTAGGAACAGTCTGATCTGGGCCCACACTGTTTGTCTGTGTGCAAAAAGTATTTAAAAAAAAATGTGCAAAAAAATTCAGCAGACGACATAAGCAGACGACATTTTCAGATGTAGTTTTTCTCGGTGTCTTAAGGGTTAAATATTCAGACTCAAGTGCTTACCATACTTGTTTCTAAAATTTTAACAAGTACAATATATACACAGGAAAAAGTCGCCAAAATAAACAAAAATACGCAAATACGTGTGTGACAAAGTTTACGAGTGCAAAAGCATTGTGCGTATATGAAACGAATACGCATTGCGCGTATTGCGAAGTTTTAATCATGCAGACGCATTGAGCGTATCGATAAACAATACACATTGCGTATGCATGCTGACGCAGATGGTCTTATTGAAAACCAATACGCATTGAGTGTGTGACACAAACGCGTTTTGCGGATTTGAAATACGACAATCACAAAAACGCAGCCGCCTCGACGTTTAAGAACAAGTGTTTGATATCTTGACCTAGGCGTAAAAAATAGTTGTGTTTCTACTATCATGCTGAAAAAAAGTTTGGTCAATAGGTGCGAGAAACTTTTTTTTTATTATTTTATTTTTTTTTCCCCTCGAAAAATACAGGATCGGGCTTGTATTTTTTTATTTATTTTTGTTTTTGTACATGTTTTTTTTTTTGTCAATAAAGTTGTCATGTCGAGACTTGGATTGTATATCATAATTCATTTTAAATGCTCAAAAAAGTCAGCTCTGTATTTTTGAAGGTACTAAATGACAAAAACTAAAAAAAAATGTACTTAAAACGCAAAAATAATATTGGAAAATGCAAAGACGACACTGGGTAGGATCGGATATTGAAATAGTAGGGTTGGTGTTTTAATTTTTATTTTGTTCTTTATTGATAATACTAGTAGAGTCAGTGTCTGAAGCAGGGTCTTTGGGTTAGCGAAAACACGGCTATTTTTTGTGTGGGGGTGGGGGGGGGGGGGCTTAGCTCACTTTTGGCTTTTATTTTCATTACCTTCGGGGTCTGTATATTGTCACAAATTACGAGTACACCTATATAATTCTGACCCCTTAACCCCCATTTTGAAATAGTAAAACTGGAGTTGACTGGGAGCATTATTTTTCTTTTTCTGCTTATAAACATAGATTGTGGGTAATCGTAAAAACAGCCTCACCGAGGCGATTCTATTGAGTGTTCACGGTCTGTGGTTTGAGCAGAAACATGAAAACTGTCAGGATTTTTATCTCAAAAACATAGATTGTGGGTAGTCATAAAAACAGCCTCGCCGAGGCGATTCTCTCTAGTACCCACGGTCTGTATTTCGAGCAGAAACATGAAAAATATCACGATTTTTATCTGAAAAGTTTGGTTCTATTTTTATTTATTTATTTATTTATTTATTTATTTATTTATTTTGGTGCTAACATTTTACCAATATATTTGAATAGGCGTCATATGTCAAAGAATGCAGATCCTTATACTGCTCCTCTCGGATCTGGGTCTGCATTGTTTGCCCAGACATGTACATATAAAAAGTATTTAGTCGTTTTGTTGGGAGCAGGCTATCTTGTACATACCTCGCTGACTCTTAGTCATTAGGTCTTTCACCGCCATGGGTTCGAGCCTTGCTGGGTCACGTACGAGACGCCAAGTTCTGCATAGGAAAGTCCGGTGGTTTTTCTCCGGGCATTCCGGTTTCCACCCACCTCTGATTAACGATCGGCTCGATATGAGTGAAATAATCTTGAAAGGGCCGTAAAACCCAAACCAAAGTACATGCCATTGACATCAGTTACATATTGCAACATATTGTAAGAAATCAACTTACAGCTGACCAGTACAACAACATAAATTATATTAAAGTCATATTAATGGCCATTTCTCTCGAATGCCACTGATTAAGCAATTAGATAGCTAGGGTCGGTCTTGAAGCAAATAGGGGCTTAATTGCCCTTTGGGAGACATTATCACTGCATTGGGCCATTCATTGGCTAAGAATATCTCTGAGTAACAGAAGTAATTTTGTTTGATTTGAGGTTTAACGTCCCCTTCAACACTGTAAAGGTCATTTTGGAGACTTTGCTTCCAATTTTGTGGGACTTTTACCCGACATTGAGATGAAATGACATCTCAAGCCCTGCCGCCCAATTATGAAACCAATAGGGTTTATAAGCATGGACTGGCCGACTCGCACCGCTTTGCCTGGGCAGGCTTAGATCATATAAGCAGTTTACCAGTACTCGTGTGCGGGTCGGTTTCAGCTCTGCATGGAAGCATCATCCAGCCAGCCCCGATGGGCGGGGCCGATAATAGAAGTAAAGTTTATTATATATTTATTTATTTTGAGTATACGTGCACACATCCTTTTCACCAGAAGCGCTTCTTGAATCAGAGGAAGGGAAAGAATGACTAGGAAAAGATTTCAAGACCAGTCTCAACGACGGAATTCATAGGTTCATTTTTTTTAGTCATTTACAGTTTATTTATTTATTTATTTATTTATTTATTTTATTATGCCCCTTCCCCTGCAAGGGGAGGAGACACATTGTTTTGCTACGGTTCTGTGCGTCTGACTGTCCTTTGTTAGTCCTTATCCCGTTGAACACGACAATGTCTACCTTTGCAAACAATGTAGGTCCAGATCAAATGACTTCTACACCGTTTGTCATCTAGCGAATACATTTTATCATCAGGAAAGCATGCCTGTATAATTTTGACCCCACTTTATAGACTGGTGTTTTTTTTTTTTTCAAGGAAAAATTCCGTCCTTTAGAATAGCGATGTCCGTGCGGGCCGGCGTGCGGCCGGGCGTCCGCGCGCCGGCTTACCTTTTTCGATTTACCTTTTGGTTAACCTTTTTTCAAAAACTCGTCCATAATGCCATTTGGCGTTTTTCTTGTATACAGTAAAACTTGGGTTTACAGGGGTATACATTATTTTCCTTATTTCGGCAAAAAAGATGGATTGTGGGTACTGGTTTCAACCGCCTCACCATGAGCCATTATACTTGAAATAAATTAGGCCCCCGCCCATCGGGGCTTGAAGAAATAGATGGGCTGCACGATGCTTCCACGCAGAGCTAAATCCGACCCGCACACGAATACTGGAAAACCGCTTAGAGGATCTAAGCCTGCCCAGGCAAAGCAGTGCGAGTCGGAGCGTCCATGCTTATAAACCCTATTGGTTTCATTCGGTAACAGGGCTTGAGATGTCATTTCATCTCAAAGTCTGGTAAAAGTCCCACAAAATTGGAAGCAACGTCTCCAAAATGACATTTACAATGTAGACGGGGACGTTAAACCTCAAATGAAACGAACAGACTCAAAATAAATAAACAGATAAATACATTTTACTTCATTTTTAGCCAGTACAGTGATAATGCCTCCTAAAGGGCAATTTAGCCCCTATTTTTATCTGGATCTCTCTCTCTCTTCTTCTTCTTCTTCTTCTTCTTCTTCTTCTTCTTCTTCTTCTTCTTCAGCGTAGCAAGATGCACTATACTCGTACATGTTGGCAGATTCTTAGCTCATTTTGATGCATCATTAAATTCTAGTAAATTCTAGTGTCAGCTATGGCTGAAGCAATTAAACAGTAGGGAATAACCTATTGCCCTTCTTAATTGAAGTTCCCTGATATTCAGTCAGATAAACTCCAACACACATGCAATAGAATAAACAGAATAAAAGGGTTCTCTGATACAGTTTTTGTTTCAATACCCAGTCAACAGCTAAGGTCATGTTGGGCCAGTCAGTTCCCTTCACTGTTCCTGGACAGGATAAGTTACTAGCACATTGTGAGATCATGCTTTAGATATAATAGTCATGAAATGAAAGTACATGTACATGATTCAGAAACAGGCCTCCGTGGCCTAGTGGTTAAGAGCGCTGACTCTTGATCATTAGGTCTCTCACCGCTGTGGTTCGAGCCTCGCTCGGGTCACATGTGAGACGCCAAGTTCTGCAACGGAAGGTCAGGTGGTTTTTCTACGGGTACTCCGGTTTTCACCCACCTCTGATTAAAGGTCGGCTCGATTTGAGTGAAACAATATTGAAAGGGCCGTTAAACCAAAATAATAAACAAAAAAAAAACATGATTCAGAGCAGAAGACCAAGCTGATTTTTTTCAAATGTTATTGCATTATTTACTATATATTCACACACTTCTGCCAAATGAATTCTTCCTGAGTGGGCAGAGCCATTTCCAGTTTAAGGTGAATCTGACAGTAATAACAATTTCAATCTTTTGTATTCATACAGTGTAGACTCTCCCAAATACTGCATTTAGCAACTATCGATCTGGGTAAAGAAACGTAAAAAATGATAAGCAAACTATGCTAGGAGAAGTCTGATCAATGTCCGATCTGTTAGAGGTACAGTCTGATCAGGGTCCACACAGTTTGCCAGGATGCAAAACCTGCAAGAAGATGCAACAGACAACATTTTCCGATATATTTTTTTCATGGCATCTTAGGGGTTCATCTCTAAACCCTCTTCGTAAACAGCTACCTGTCACGTAGTGACGACTCGAGCTGTTAGGATCACTTTTTGTCCGTCGTCCGTCGTGCGTTCGTGCCTGCGTAAACAATTTCTTTAAACCGCTAATTGGATTTTGACCAAACTTCACAGGAATTATCCTTAGGTGGTCCCCTTTCAAAGTTGTTCAAACGGTTCTGGTCCGTTGTACATCTAGGTCACGGGAGCAAAAAACTGATTTTTGTACTGAAATCTTCTTCTCTGAAACCGTACGGCCCAGGTCTTTGTTATTTGGTATGAAGCTTCATCTATGGGACCTCTACCAAGTATGTTCAAATTATAGCCCGTGGGCCAAAAATGCCCCCGGCCCGGGTCCCATCAGTTTTACATAGGTTTATATAGGGAAAAAATCTTTAAAAATCTTCTTTGAAACCAGAAGGCCTAGGTGTTTGATATTTGGTATGAAGTTGTATCTGGAGGACCTCTGCCAAGATTGTTCAAATGATATCACTGGGGCCCACCAATAGACCCACCCACATATACTTATATAGGGAAAACCTTTAAAAAATCTTCTTGTCTGAAACCAGAAGGCCCAGGTGTTTGATATTTGGTATGAAGTTGTATCTAGTTGTCCTCTGCCAAGATTGTTCACTTTACAGCCATGGGGCAAAAAATGACCCGGCGCCAGGGCCCACAGGTTTTACATAGACTTAAATGGGGGAAAACCTTTAAAAGTCTTCTTGTCTGAAACCAGAAGGCCCTGGTGTTTGATATTTGGTACGAAGTTGTGTCTAATGGACCTGTACCAAGACTTTCAAATTATGGCCCTAGGCCAAAACTGCCACCGTCCCGGGGTACACCGGTTTTACATAGACATATATAGGGAAACCTTTTTAAAACTCTTCTCGACTGAAAACAAAATGACTAGGTGTTTGATAATCTTTAAAAGCCTTCTTCTCTAAAACAGCAGTATCAGGTATTGGATATTTGATATGAAGCTTCGTTTAGTGGACCTCTATCAAGATTGTCAAATTATAGACCTGGGGCCAAAAATGCCCTATCCCCTGGGCCCGCTGGTTTTACATATACTTATATTGGGAAAATCTTAATAAATCTTCTTGTCTGAAACCAGAAGGCTCAGTTCTTGGATATTTAATATGAAGCTTTGTTAGTGGACCTCAACCATGATCATTCAAATTATAGCCCTGGGGCCAAAATGGCTCTGCCCCGGGCCAACTCTTGTCTGAAATCACAAAGCCTAGGTCAAATTGTTCAAATTATAGCCCTGGGTCCAAAGATGGGTCCATGCTGGTGCACACTTGTTTTACATAGACTTATACAGGGAAAACCTTTGAAAATCTTCTTGTCGGAAACCAGAAGGCCAAGGTCTTTGATATTTGGTATGAAGGTTCATCTAGTGGACCTCAACCAATCTTGTTCAAAGTTTAGCCCTGGGGCTAAAAATGGGCCCACTCCACGGCCCACTTGATTACATAGACTTATATATATATATATATATTGGGAAAACTTTTGAAAATCTTGTCTGGAACCAGAAGGCAAAGGTCTTTGATATTTGGTATGAAGCTTCGTCTTATGTAATTCTACCAAGATTGTTCAAATTATAGCCCTTGGGCCAAAATGGCGCAGTCCCGGGAACCACAGATTTTACATAGACTCATATATGGAAAACCTTTAAAAATCTGTATGTCTCAAACCAGAAGGCTCCGGTATTTGGTATGAAAGCATCTCCTTTTAGACCTCTACTTAGATTATGCAAATTATAGCCCTGGGGCCTGTCCCCGGGGTCCACTTGTTACACTATGAATCAGGTGAGCGACCCAGGGCCATCATTGTCCCCTTGTTGGGACTTTGAATTGACATCCCAAGCCCAATGAAACCAATAAGGTTTATATACATTGACGGTCAGAATTGCACCGCTTTGTCTGGGCAGGCTTCCATCTTCTAAGCGGTTTACCAGTACTCAGGCGCGGTTGGTTTCAGCTCTGCTTGGGCGCACCATGCAACCTCATCTATTTCTCCAAGCCCCGATGGGCGGGGGGGGGGGGGGGCAGCAAAATGTATATATACAATATTGAAGTTTTTTTCTGTAAACACACATCAGCTTGCGCATGGGCACGGTCCGGTCAGGGTATTCATTGTCAGCATGAAGAAGTCAAGTGAAGCCTTTGATCAAAACGTGAACGTGTGCAGGCTATTTTCAATATTCACTGTGCACACAGTCATGTAGAGTTTGCTGTCTTGGCTCATGGTGCTCCCTGCAGGAGCTGCCGTGGTGGTGGGGTGGGGTAATTTCTGGCCTTGACGGCATCTGTCATCTGCATCCGCATGAAGCTTTTAGCTCACCTGAGTCGTCGGCTCTGGGTGGGGTGTGTGTGTGTGTGTGGGGGGGGGGGGGGCTTATAGTATGGCAGCCTCCGTCATTGGACTTTGGCATTTTAACAGAGGGAAAGCTTGTGAGCAAAATATCCCGAAACTGCTCAGGTAAGGTTCTTAAGGTTTGGTGTAATTATGAAAATTTCTGCTAAAAAAATGATTGTTGATACTTTTCATAACCGCCTCAATATGTGTGTTGTGGTTTTACCACCCAGTCAACAGCTGTAGGTCTAATGAACAAGAGAGCCCAGAGGGCCCTGATTCGCTCACCTGAGTATCAATGTCTCTAGTACATTCTATTTTTGGCTCTGGTGGCCAGCTTTTTCCTTAGAGCGGAATGATTTTAGCAATTTTGAAAGGGCGTCACCTGGGTAACATTCCTGCAAAGTTTGAATCAAATTGCCCGAAAGATTATGGACAAGTTCTGGCTTGAATCAAATTTGCAATGTTTTCTATTTTTAGCTTTGGTGGCCATTTTGTTCACCGGAGCGGGATCATTTAAGCTATTTTGGTAGAAGGTCATTTATATTCCTACGAAGTTTGTATGAAATTGGCCCAAGGGTAGAGGAGGAGTTGTCGTTCGAAGATTTTTTTTTCTATTTTTAGCTCTAGCGGCCATCTTGTTTGTCACAGCATAACGATTTTAGCTATTTAGGTTGTGAGTCATCAAGGCAACATTCCTTGGAAGTTTGAATTCAATTAGCCCATGGGATTAGGAGGAGTTAGCGTTTGAAGCAAATTAACGATGTTTTTCTATTTTTAGCTCTGGCAGTCTTTTTGTTCATCCGAGCAAAATCGTTTAAGCTATTTCGGTAGATGGTCATCTTAGCATTAGTTTGAATGAAATGGGCCCAAGGGTAAAGGAAGAGTTGTCGTTTCAAGATTTTTCTATTCAAGTTCAGGTGGCCATCTTGTTTGCCAGAGCGGAACGAGTTTAGCTATTTTGACAGAGAGTCACCTAGGCAACGTTCCTGTGAAGTTTGAATCACATTGGCCTAAGGCTTTAGGAAGAGTTCGCGTTTTTGTAGCATATTTACGATGATTTTCTTTTTATACCCTCGCAAACAAAGTTTGAAGGGGGTATACTGGAATCAGCCTGTCGGTTGTTTGTCGGGCGGTCGGGTGGTCTGTCTGCAAAATTTGGTCCGCTCAAATCCTCCTTCACTATCAGTCGGATTGAATAGATACCTACCATAATTATTCACCAGGAGGGGTAGATGTGCAAGACACAAATTTCACTAAAGTTTGTCCGATAATTACGGAGTTATGGCCCTTGATTTGCTAAAAATGTGCTAAAAAACATTGTCCGCTCAACTCCTCGTTCACTATCAGTCGGATTTAATTGATACTTGCCATAATTGTTCATCAGGAGGGTAGATGTACAAGACGCAAATTTCACTAAAGTTTGTCCCATAATTACGGAGTTATGGCCCTTGATTTGCTAAAAATGTGCTAAAAAACCTTGTCCGTTCAACTCCTCGTTCACTATCAGTCAGATTCAATTGATACTTGCCATAATTGTTCACCAGGAGGGGTAGATGTGCAAGACGCAAATTTCACTAAAGTTTGTCCAATAATTATGGAGTTATGGCCCTTGATTTGCAAAAGATGTGCTAAAACCTTGTCCACTCATCTCCTCCTGCACTATGAGTCGGATTCAATTGATACGTGCGATAATTGTTCACAAGGGGTATATTTGTAGGACGCAAATTTTATATTTACGGAGTTATGGCCCCTGAATCAATTTGAAACATACTTTCTTGACCCTGATTTGCTTGCAAACATCTTGTCCACTGAACTCCTCCTTTACTATCAGTCGGATTCAATGGATACTTGGCATACTTATTGACAAGGATAAGTAGATATGCAAGACGCAAACTTCAGGAGAATCTGTCCAACAATTATGGAGTTATTGTCCCTGAATGACTGAAAAGTGGTTGCTGCAAAATTTTGTCCGCTGAACTCCTCTTTCACTATCAGTCGGATTCAATGGATACTTGACGTACTTATTCACTAGGACAAGTAGATGTGCAAGACGCGAATTTCAGGAAAATCTGTCCAATAATTATGGAGTTATTGCCCCTGAATGGACTCAGTGGACACTGTTTATGTTTGCTTTCTGTGTCAAGTATTGAGGCGGGGGTATTTATCATCACCTTAAGTGATAGTTCCTCTAGTTTTTAGCTCTGGTGGCCATCTTGTTCATTGGAGCGGGATCGTTCAAGCTATTTTGGTAGACGTTTACCAAAGCAACATTCCTATGTTGATGAAATGAAATTGGGCAAAGGGTACAGGAGGAGTTGTCGTTTGAATTTTTTTTCTATTTTTAGTTTTGGTGACCATCTGAACAATTTTAGCTACTTTGGTAGGGAGTCACCTAGCCAACATTCCTGTGAAGTTTGAATGAAATTGGGCAAAGGGTACAGGAGGAGTTGTCGTTTGAAGATGTCGTTTGAAAGTGTTGACGTCAGAAGACATATGACGTCAGACGACGACGACGACGACCGACAACATCCAACCAAAAGTTAAAAGTATTATTGGTCATATCTTTTGACCCTGTTGAGTTCGAAACTTTATATTGAGCATGTAGGTTCCTTGTGACAATGTCTTCCTATTCAAACAAAAAAAATCATGACCTGTGACCTTGATCTTGACCTGTGACCTTGATCTTGACCTGTGACCTTGATCTTGACCTGTGATCAACTTCGAAGAGAAAATGACCATGCCCTGGGACATATTCTTGTTTCACAAACACATCTTGTTCTTCTTAAGATATTCGTTTTTTCGTCGGTAAAGTTTACAATGTATTTGTATAGGCGTGTTTTCGTAATACGGATGAGTCTTTAAACCGAGGTCCCGTCGCCGTATGACTTAGCTGTTGGTGGACGTAAAACTAATATGAGGAAGGCAACAATAAAATCACTTCCGGGTTCCTATTTTGTGTTTTAATGCTCATAAATTCTTTATTTCAATCTTGTTCCAAGTTGAACCTACCCACCCATCGGCTCGCTAACATTATTTTCGGCTTGTTTACACTTTTTGGGGTTGTATGATGCAACCGGCCCTGGCCCATCTGGGCTTGAGGAAATGGATGGGCTGCATAATGCTTTCATGCTGTAAACTACTTAGAAGATCTTAGCCTGCCCAGGCAAAGCGGTGCGGGTCTGACTGTCCATGCTTGTAAACCCTATTGGTTTCTTTGGGCGACAGGGCTTGAGATGTCATTTTATTTCAGTGTCTGGTAAATGTCCCACAAAATTAGAAGCAACGTCTCCAAAATGACCTATACAGTGTTGACGGGGGTGTTAAACCTCAAATCAGTGAATGAGTGTTTGAGTCTTACGTCACACCAACAGCCAAGGTCATAGGAGACGGGACCTCGGTTTAAGGACTCATCCGAAAGTCTGGAGAAGCCCGGGATCGATCCTGCGACCCCAAGGTTTACAAGGCGAGTAGCGTAACCACAGCATCACGGAGGCTTCTAAACCAAATTTATGATGTACATGTATTTGATTCTGAGAGTAGGCTTGAACAATTTGTTCGTTTGAATTGAGATTTAAATTCTCTGTTAACACTTCATTGGCCATTTTTGTAGGGGTTTTACCCGACATTGAGATGAAATGACATCATCTCAAGCCCAAATTAAACCAAAAGGGTTTATATGCATGGACAAGCCAACTCGCGCCACTTTTCCTGGGCAGGCTTAGAACCTCTAATCAGTTTTCTAGGCTTGAACAATGTCTCAGTACACACGTCCAGTCCAGATTTTAAAGTTACACATTACTCTGCACATTCTTTCACCAGAAACTGACAACTGCCCTTCTTGAATCAGCGGAAGGGAGTGAATGACCGTATAAAAGATTTCATGATCAATCTCCATGAACGAATGCTGCCGACGCGCATCCGACTGAACTACCGGGACCGGCACCTGCTGGGGATTACAAGAATAAACATTATTGTTTTCTCGTATTTCTGTAATTGGGTGTGTGTACTCGTTATTATATGTTTGCAGAAAAATATCATTGGTTTTCATTAAAGGTGGCCGTTTTGGAGATGTGGAAAATGCCGCGCAGATGTGTTACCGTAATGATCATCAGTTCAATGTGCAATGAAAATTAATCTAACAAACTTTCAGTCTTTGTTTGCTTTGCTTGATTTGAGGTTTAGCGTCCCAGTCAACAGTATTTAGATCATTTCGGAGACGTTGCTTCCAATTTTGTGGGACATTTACCCGATATTGAGATAAAATGACATCTTAATCCTTGCCGTCCAATCAAACCAATACATTATATGTGCATGGACGGGCCGGCTCGCACCACTTTGCCTCGGCAGGTTTAGACCTTAATGGTTTACCAGTACTCATATGTGCATTTGGTTTCAGCTCTGTGTGGAAACATCATGCAACCAAATCTATTTCTTCAAGCCCCGACGGGCGGGGGCTCTCAATTATTAAACCCTCTATGGCAGATAGCGTAACACACAACTAATTTCTCGCAATATCACATTTGCAGCTCTGCCAAAATCAAAGATAAACATGTTAATGTTAATGTTAATGTCTTTATAGCTCATTAAACTATGAGAATCTGTCAATCATTTGCAGTTCTCTTGGACTCGGAAGTCTCTGTGTTGTACTGGTTACGCTACTCGCTTTGTAATCCTAGGATCGATCCCAGGCTTCTCCAGACAGTCTTTTTTGATGATTTCGTGTTTAACGACGCGCCAACACTCTTTGTGGGTCATAAGCGTCGCAAGACAGTCTTTAAACTTCTTCTTCTTTTCTTCTTCTTCTTCTTCTTCTTCTTCTTCTTCTTCTTCTTCTTCTTCTTCTTCTTCTCACCAGCTTTCGGAGTGCATCATTCTCTTTTTCTATGCGGTTCATACGAGGACCCAAAATATTTGTTACAGTAAAAGGAAAGTACCTCTATTTCATCAATAAAGTAACCGTTTTGGAAATATGAAAAAATGCATGTTGTCGCCAGGATTTGTCATCCTAATGTCACAAGAGAGAGAGAGAGAGAGAGAGAGAGAGAGAGAGAGAGAGAGAGAGAGAGAGAGAGTAATGAACATTCCTCTAAACCTCACTTTATTTTGAGAAAACTGGGGGTTGACAGGGTTTTTCTAATTTCTGCTCTGGGACGGGGCTGGTTGGGCGAGGTGAAGGTGTGTCTTTTGCCACTGGGGCGTCCATCTGGCAGGCCTTCTGTCCTTGTTCGTTTTGTTGTGTTTTTTTATTAATATTATTTGATGTTTAACGTCCCTGTGCACACTATTTATGTCATTTGGGAGACGTTGCTCCCAAGTTTTTTGGACTTTCACCCAATATTGTGATGAAATGATATCTCAATTCCTGCCGTCCAGTCAAACCAATAAAGTGTATGTACATGGCTCGCTCCACTTTGCCTCGGCAGACTTAGACCTAATGGTTTACCAAGATTGTTCAATAATAGCCCTGCATGGGGCCAAAATCTGCCTTTGCGCCGAGGCCTTTGGCTTTTGCATAGATTTATATAGGGAAAACTTTTTCATGGCTCTAGCTAGCACCTAGATTTATCAATGGATTTTATGTAACTTTACACAAATGTTAGATATAATAATATTCTCAAGCAATATCAACATTCAGGGGTGTGGGCTGAATGTCAGGTCACTGTAGCTTGGCTTATGGGTCGATTTTGCTCAAACGAACATGATAGCCACCAGAGCTATAGTATCCAAACCCTCAAATGACCTAGTCTGATTTTGATAGAATTTTCCAGAAATGTTCCTTGGGTCACTGTCAATCAAATTTGCTCAAACCCTCCACTCCTTTCTATCAACCGTATCACAATGGTGAGCACTCAATGAGGCGGTTCGTACGGGAACCCAAAACATTTGTACGAGTAAAGGAAAGTGCCTCAATATTTAATCAGTAAAGTAACCGTTTTAGAAATATGAAAGAATGCATATTGTCGCAAGGATTTGTCATCCTATTGTCACAAGAGAGAGAGAGAGAGAGAGAGAGAGAGAGAGAGAGAGAGAGAGAGAGAGACAGAGAGAGAGAGAGAGAGAGAGAGAGAGAGAGATTACCAAAGTGATGATCAGAATGTGCTTGCTTAGGACAGGTGCTTGCTTAATACAGGTGAATTTTAATGCATTTACCTATTTTGGGAACCCAGGGTATGCTTGTTTAAGACAGGTTTGCTTGTTAAATAGAGGTGGCCACTATACCAGGTTTTACAGTAGCCGCCTTGAGGTCAGAGGGTTGCGAAAGAGGGTTATCTAAGAATCATAGGTTTGACTTGGCAAACATTGACCCAGACCAGACGCAACAGAAAGCGGCATCTGATCAAGATCGACACTAAATCCTTAAAAACGAGAATTTCAGGGTTAAATGAAACAATGTAAATCACAGTCCAGGACTATTTCTCCGACCTACACTCAGGTACAATCGACCAACCAGATTTCTCAGTGCTTTGATTTTATTCGCCAGTTTTGAAAAAAAAAGCCGGCCTCGGTAGCTCAGTCGGATGCGCGCCTGACTGGTGATCAAGAGGACGCGGGTTCGATACCTGCCACGGACGGCAACATTCGTTCGAGGGGACTGATCATGGAATCTTTTCTACGGCCATTCTCTCCTTTCCGCTGATTCAAGAAGGGCAGTTGTCAGTTTCTTGCGAAAGAATATGCACCGAAGTGGTTAACCACTTTCGTATAAGCCTGTCCAGCGAAAAGGTGGATAGGTAAACGGACCGGCTCCGAAATTACCTAAAACAGTGTTGAATGGGCGTTAAACTCCAATTCAATCGACAATTTGGCCCCCGCCCATCGGGACTTGAAGAAATAGATGGGCTGCATGATGCTTCCACGCAGAGCTGAATCTGACCCGCACATGAATACTGGTAAACCGCTTAGAGGATCTAAGCCTGCCCAGGCAAAGCGGTGCGAGTCGGTCCGTCCATGCTTAAAAACCCTATTGGTTTCATTGGGCGACAGGGCTTGAGATGGCATTTCATCTCAAGGACGGGTTAAAGTCCCACAAAATTGGAAGCAACGTCTCCAAAATGACATTTACAGTGTCGACGAGGTCGTTATACCTCGAATCAATCAATCAAATCAATTGACAAATGGAAAAAAAGGAAGTACATGTTTATGACATTGCGCTGTCCGTCCGACTATCCGTCCGTCCGTCCGTCAATATCTTTGTTATTCCTTGATGGATTTGGTAATTCCTTGGCTGAAATGTTAACCATCATGGGACAATGTGTCGTATGCAAGACCCAGGTCGGTACCCCCGAGGTCAAGGTCATAAAGGTGAAATGTAAAGAAAAGTGTATTTGCTTGTGTCCTGTCAATACCTTTGTTATTCCTGGATGGATTTGGAAATAACTTGGCAGCAATATTGACCATCATGAGACAATTTGTCGCACGCAAGACCCAGGTCGGTACCTCCATGGTCAAGGTCACAGTAGTCAAATGTCAAAAAAGGTCATTTTTCGTGTTCAGTCAATAGCTTTTTGGATCGATCGGTTTACGATCGGCCAAAATTTACTAAATGGCAAACGGTATTCATGCAGTTGTCCACGTGACCATCACTGATTTGGGAAAACCAATATTATGTTTTATTAATAGAACTTTAAACGTTGCGCTATTTTTATCGATGTAACAAGAGTAGACTAGCTACTAGTCTGATAATAAAAGTCTGATCATTTTTTGTTGGTATTTTTTATTGGTTTAAAAATTTATCACCTTCTTAGTAATGGCAAGTCACAATCTCAGGTTAAAATTGAGCCAGAGAGACTAGACTAGCTAAACTTTTATACACTGTTCATTTTAATGCAAAAGATGATTTTCATTCCATATTATAGCCCCCGCCAATCAGGGCTTGAAGAAATAGATGGGCTGCATGATGCTTCCACGCCGACCCGCACCCAAGTACTGGTAAACCGCTTAGAGGATCTAAGCCTGCCCAGGCAATGCGGCGCGAGATGGCCCGTCCATGCTTATAAACCCTATTGGTTCCATTTGGCGGCAGGGCTTGAGAAGTCATTTCATCTCAATGTCTGGTAAAAGTCCCACAAAATTTGAAGCAATGTCTCAAAAATGACCTTTACAGTGTTGACGGGGACGTTAAACCTCTAATCAAACAAACAAACAAATCATTCCATATTATTTATTTTAACACCTAGTGGCTAGGCTATAACAAGAGCTATCTATAGTCTTGACAGGAATCGTGTGCTGGATAATACCCAGATCGGATGCCGCGGAATGTGGCGTCTGCTCAGCCGGTTGCACAGGGACTACACTATTTGCTTAAATAGTGGCATTTGAGGGTTAAACGAAATAGTATAAATTGCCAGGTTGCTCTCGTAATGAGAGAAAAACAATAACTTAATCCAGGCCACACTGTCACGTGACGTCTTTCGGAAATTCCATTTTTAAACCGTTACACAAATGTATGCCAAGTCGAGTAAAATAAACTTTTCGCACTTCTGCTAAGAACTTAATTGTAGAACCCCAAAATTTTTTTTTGGGGGGGGGGGGGGGGGGGTTTACGGCCCTTTCAAGATTATTTCAGTCATATCGAGCCAATCGTTAATCAGAGGTGGGCGAAAACCGGAGTACCCGGAGAAAAACCACCTGGCCTTCAGTTGCAGAACTTGCATGGCGTCTCACATATGACCCGAGCGAGTCTCGAACCAAAGCGGTGAGAGACCTTATGTTCAAGAGTCAGCGCTCTTAACCACTGGGCCACGGAGGCCCGTCCCTGAAATGTTTAAGAGCAAAAATGAGTTGTGCAGACGTTATAGGTGGTACCGTTTTTAGACATACAGCGTAGACCAAGATCGGCTATAGAGTATATTGCTTTTGATCAGGGTCGGCACTGTTCGCCATGTATGTATGCAACAACAGTTATGAACATGATTCAGGGCCGTACGCAGACTCTGAAAAGGGGCAGGTTGAGGATGCGAATTTCAGGTATTTTGCAGAGGGTGAAAAACCGCATGAATCTGACGTCAGAGCGCAGCGTAAGAAGAAAATTCTGAACTGTGCTCGTTTGTTTGATTTTAGGTTTAACGTCCCCGTCAACACTGTATAGGTCATTTGGAGACGTCACTTCCAATGTTACGAGAATGTCAGCTCTGCGTGGAAGCATCGTACAGCCCATCTATTTATTCAAGCCCCGATAGGCGGGCGCGGGTGGACTGTGCTCGTGCACTTAAGCATTGGCAAACAGAATCTACATAACCAGACGCCACATAACGCGCTGTCTGATCAGATCTACTGTGCTAGCTCAAGTTAAACGAACAGTTCGATTCTTAGCTTAGGACTATTTTCCCAACCTACACTCAGAGACGATCGACCCACCAGTACTGTCAGTGCTTTGATTTATTTCCGAATGTTAACCATCATGTTTCGCGCACAAGACTCAGTCAGTACCTCGAGGATCAAGGTCATATGTAGAGGTCAAAGGTTAAAAATGGGTAGTTAACAACTTTGTTATTCCTGAATGAATTTTGAAATTACTTGGCAGAAATGTTAAATATCATGAGACGATGTGTTGCAAGACTCGGATCGGTACCTACAATGTCTACATCACGTGAACACCACCCCCACCCCGATACACCCCACTTTATTTTAGAGAAATTTGGAGTATAAATACGAAAAATATCAGGGATTTTCATCTGAAAAATAGCCATTTTGGAGATGTGAAAAATGCACTATGTCGCACGGATGTGTTAGCGTAATGTCTACCCATCACTTCCAATCCATTCATGAGACGCTAAGTTCTGCAATGGAAGGTCAGGTGGTTTTTGCACACCTCGGGTCGAAATAAGAGAAACTAGAGCTGGTGTTTATAATACACTATGCCCACAACATTGCTTGCTCCTAGTTGATTTTTGTTTGTTTGATTTGAGGTTTAGCATCCCCATCAACACTGTAAAGGTCATTTTGGAGACGTTATTTCCAATTTTGTGGGACTTTTACCCGACATTGAGATGAAATGACATCTCAAGCCCTGTCGCCCAATGAAACCAATAGGGTTTATAAGCATGGACGGTCCGCCTCGCACCGTGGTTCCTGGACAGGCTTAGATCCTCCAAGCGGTTTTCCAGTACTAGTGTGCGGGCTGGATTCAGCTCTGCGTGGAAGCATCATGCAGCCCATATATTTCTTCAAGCCCCTATGGGCGGGGGCTTTGCTCCTAGTTGAAAAGGTAATACTTCACATGGCTATAGTGAGATCCATTCATCAACTTTCAAGGCGTGGCTTTGATACTTTTCTTGTTATATTGCCGACGAGATTTCATCAAAAATTTCACAAGGGCCATATCTCATGAAAGGGACATAATCAGAGAGAGAGAGAGAGAGAGAGAGAGAGAGAGAGAGAGAGAGAGAGAGAGAGAGAGAACACATGTCATCTATTCCATATATGAACTTAAAAAAAAATAGCATACATGGCTCTAAAGATATGCTATACATCACAAATCATACAATGTACCTATGCCCAAATTTACGAAGGGTTTGGGAATCCTAGATTGTGAGTACCCATGACAACCGCCTCGTTTACGCAGTTTTTACGAGCGCTTACAATTTATGTTTAAAAAGATTTTCACCAGTATGTTACACAGGTGATAGAATAATAACCTAACTAGAATTTGTTTTTCTACAAAAACACAGATGTCTCCCCCGTTTTTGACTGCTAAGTATAACCTTGACATTGGAGGTATTGAGCTGGGTCTTGTGTGCAACACATCATATAATGAAGATGAACATTTCTGCATAGTAACTTTAAAAATGTTGATAGAAAAATAAAAAAGTTATTGGCCGTAAACCAAAAAAAGCACTTTTTTACCTTTGACCTCTAAGTATGGCCTTGACCTTTGCGGTACAACACATCGTCTCATGATGGTTAACATTTCTGCCAAGTAATTTCATAATCCATCAAAGAATAAGGAAGTTATTGACTGTCCTTTTTTTTACCTTTGACCTCTAGGTATGACCTTGACATTGGAGGTATGGACCTAGGTCTTGCACATGACTCATGGTCCAACTTTCAAGCCTCTAGCTCCAATAGTTTTTGAGATATCTTGCTGACAAGATTTTATTAAAAAAAATTCAAAGGGCAATAACTCTTGAAAGGGGCATAATCCGGATGAGAAAAAAAATACGCGTCAGCTTATTTTCCATTAGGAATGCATATATGAAATTTCAAAACCATAGCATACACAGTTCTAAAGTTCTGCTATGCAGCACTTTTAGCATTCATTACAATGGGCACAAATTACCAAAATGACAAAGGGCCATAACTCGCAAAGAATTTTTCGGAATTTTGTCAAAAGTTAATCAGTTCATAAACTCATCACCACCAATATACTCAACAACTTTCAAGGGTCTAGCTCCAATAGTGTTTGAGATATTTTGCTGACAAGATTTTATTAAAAAAATTTCAAAGGGCAATAAATCTTGAAAGGGGCATAATCCGGACGAGAAAAAAATACGCGTCAGCTAATTTTTCATGAGGAATCCATATATGAAATTTCAAAACCCTAGCATACACGGTTCTAAAGTTATGCTATGCATCACTTTTAGCATACATTACAATGGGCACAAATTACCAAAATGACAAAGGGCCATAACTAACAAAATATTTTTCGGAATTTTGTCAAAAGTTAATCAGTTCATCTACTCATCACCACCAATATATTCACCAACTTTCAAGCCTCTAGCTCCAATATTTTTTGAGATATCTTGCTGACAAGATTTTATTAAAAAACTTTCAAAGGGCAATAACTCTTGAAAGGGGCATAATCCGGACGAGAAAAAAATACGCGTCAGCTTATTTTCCATCAGAAATGCATATATGAAATTTCAAAACTATAGCATACACGGTTCCCAAGTTATGCTATGCATCACTTTTAGCATACATTACAATGGGCACAAATTACCAAAATGACAAAGGGCCATAACTCACTAAGTATTTTTCGGAATTTTGTCATAAGTTAATCAGTTCATCTACTCATCACCAACAATCTATTCACCAACTTTCAAGGCTCTAGCGCCAATAGTTTTTGAGATATCTTGCTGACAAGATTTTATTAAAAAAATTTCAAAGGGCTATAACTCTTGAAAGGGGCATATTCCGGACGAGAAAAAAAATACGCGTCAGCTAATTTTCCATGAGGAATCCATATATGAAATTTCAAAACCCTAGCATACACGGTTCTAAAGTTATGCTATGCATCACTTTTAGCATACATTACAATGGGCACAAATTACCAAAATGACAAAGGGCCATAACTCACAAAGTATTTTTCGGAATTTTGTCAAAAGTTAATCAGTTCATCTACTCATCACCATCAATATATTCACCAACTTTCAAGGCTCTAGCTCCAATAGTTTTTGAGATATCTTGCTGACAAGATTTTATTAAAAAAAAAAATTCAAAGGGCAATAACTCTTGAAGGGGGCATAATCCGGACGAGAAAAAAAATATGCGTAAGCTAATTTTCCATGAGGAATCCATATATGAAATTTCAAAACCCTAGCATACACGGTTCTTTAGTTGTGCTATGCATCAAAAGCGTAACTGACTGACAAACGATCGAACGGACGAACGAACCAGAACCAATATGCCCCTCCAACTTTTTCAAAGTTGGGGGCATAATAAGAAAGTTATTGACAGAACACAAAAAAGGCCCCTTTTTTTACCTTTAACCTCTATGTATGACCTTGACCTTTCAGGTATTAAACTGGGTCATGCGTGCAACACATCATCTCATGGTGGTTAACATTTCTGCCTAGCAATTTCAAAATCCATCTAAAAATAAGAAAGTTATTGACCAAACACGAAAAAAGGCCCCTTTTTTACCTTTGACCTCTATGTATGACCTTGACATTTTAGGTACCAAACTGAATCATGCATGCAACACATCGTCCCATGATAGTTAACATGTTTGCCAAGTAACTTCAAATTCTATTTAAAAATAGGCAAGTTATTGACAAAACACGAAAAAAGGCCCCTTTTTTAACCTTTGACCTCTAAGTATGACCTTGACCTTTGAGGTACCAACCTGGGTCATGCGGGCAACACATCGCCTTATATTGGTTCACATTTCTGCCATGTGATTTCAAAATCCATCTCAAAATAAGAAAGTTATTGACCAAATACGAACAAAAAGGCCCACTTTTTGACCTTTGACCTCTAAGTATGACCTTGACCTTTGAGGTACCGACCTGCCTCATGTGCACCACACATCGTCTCATGATTGTTAATAATTATGCCAAGTAATTTTAAAATCCATCTCAAAATTAGAAAGTTATTGACCAAATACGAAAAAAAGGCCCCTTTTTTGACCTTTGACCTCTAAGTATGACCTTGACCTTTGAGGAACCGACCTGCCTCATGCGCACCACACATTGTCTTATGGTTGTTAATAATTATGCCAAGTAATTTTAAAATCCATCTCAAAATAAGAAAGTTATTGACCAAATACGAAAAAAGGCCCCTTTTTTGACCTTTGACCTCTAAGTATGACCTTGACCTTTGAGGTACCGACCTGCCTCATGCGCACCACACATCGTCTTATGGTTGTTAATATTTCTGCCGAGTAATTTTAAAATCCATCAAAAAATAAGAAAGTTATTGACCGGACAGGATTTGCCCATACATATATACATACCAACAAACTTCCAAGGGAGATAATTCAAAAAGTATAAATGCTAGAGTTATGGTTTTTGCGCACTGCACGTCGTCTAATGCTGATTAATATTTATACGAAGTTTCGTGAAGATAGCTCTAACGGTTTTCAAGTTACAGAGCGGACACGAATGTGTGACAGACAGACAGACGGACAGACGGACAGACAGACAGACGCCCGGGGGAAAAACAATATGTCTCTCCGAAAAAAAAAATTTCGGGGGAGACATAAATATAAAAAGGCTTTTGTGGTTTCAACGCCATAAAAAATTGAAGATCAACCTGAACATCCATGCAGTCTGCATGATCAGCACCCTTGTTTTTTTGCTGATTAGATTGTATATTGCCTCTAGTTTCTATTTTTTTTTTAATTTCATGACTCTCTCACTCCATCTGCGTGCATGTGTGTGTGTGTGTGTGTGTGTGTGTGTGTGTGTGTGTGTGTGTGTGTGTGTGTGTGTGTGTGTGTGTGTGTGTGTGTGTGTGTGTGTGTGTAACACATAGTCATATGATTATCATGGAATAGTTATCAGTAAGAAAACGGTAGCTATACAGAATGGGCAAAATGTATTCAAGTTCCCCTTTGACTTTCTGAAAACCTAGACGATAACACCAGTGCTGGAGTTAATTTTACAACTCAGGCATTGGCAGGTAAATTATGACCAGCAATGAGTCCCATGGGAGGTGTGCAGATCGTTCAGAGAGTAATTTATGTGTCTGTCTGATATTCACCCTGGAAGAATGGGGTCCCTCTTTAAGCGGGTATACACAATTTTTCTTTTTTCTGCTGTTTGGTTTGATATTAAACACCCCTGCAAACATTATTTAGGTCATTTTACAGGCGTTTCTTCCGAATTCCGGCGCGTATCATGGTAGTTAAACTGCAAAAATAGGTTGTGGGTGCTCGTTAGAACCGTTTCGTTAAGGCGGTCTATGAGGTGGTTCTAACGAGTACCCACAACCTATGTCTTGTAGCAGAAATAAGAAAAAATAATGTATACCCCGTAAACCCCAGTTTTCTCTATATATAGTGGGGATTAGGCGGATGTTCATTTCACGGACTTATTCACGTGATGTGATGCTTCCACGCAGAGCTGAAACCAGCCCGCACACGAGTACTGGTAAACCGCTCAGAGGATCTAAGCCTGCCTAGGCAACGCGGTGCGAGTCGGACCGTCCATGCTTATAAACCCTATTGGTTTTATTGGGCGGCAGGGCTTGAGATGTTATTTCATCTTAATGCCGGGTAAAAGTCCCACAAAGTTGGAAGCAACGTCTCCAAAATGACCTTTACAGTGTTGACAGGGACGTTAAACTTCAAATCAAACAAACAAACTAAACATCGAATCGATGTTAGTTCGACGTTGATCAAAGATTGGTTGTAAAGTGATGAAAAAGGTGGATACTATATCAAATTGTCATTTAAATCTGTCAGTTGAAACAGTACAGACTATTCCATTATTTAATCTTTTAAACCTACAATTTTCATCGTCTACACTTGGCTTTGGGAAAAGAATGAAGGTCACACCCTGCATATGTGGCATATTATTGTCACTTCAACATTTTCTCCAGACCTATCTTTTGTAACCATTGTTGAAGCATTTTACACACCAAATCTGCACAATTTCATTTTCACTTCAGGAATGGATTTTAATATGTAATAAATGCAGTTAACCTCAATGTAACCCCATGCCAGATATAGTGTACTGGCTCTGAAACTTGAAGATTTTTGACCGCAGGCAATCTGCACCCCTGTCTTATCAGCTATAACCGGAGCCTGCGCCAGAATTGATTGACAGGTCTTCAAGCCAATAGTTCGATCGTTTGTTGGCGATTGTTAACCGCCGTAACCTTATACAAGCTAACCTAACACTAGAATGTCGACAACAACAGAGTTAACTTCCTTGACGGGGCGTTACTAAGAAAGGGCTAGAGGTTGCTTCCTGTTGTTTAATAGCTTCAGCTTCATTAGTAGGCCTGACTCTGGAATTCATTACGCAAACATGCCTGTACAAATACATTGTGAATTTTACCATCTAAAAACGAAAATTTTAAATGAAATATTGTGATATTTTCCTTATTTCTGCTCAAAATATAGATTGTGAGTACACGTTAGAACCGCCGCAATGAGGCGTTCTACACGTTAGAACCACCGCAATGAGGCGGTTCTAACGATTACCGACAATCTATAATTCAGAGCAGAAATAAGAAAAATAAGGTTTACCCCTTGTAAACCACAATTTTACTTTATAAAAGTGGGGTTCATGGGGGTCAGAATCATATAGACGTGTTTTCGTGATGTAATGTTGAATCAGAATGAACCAAGAATCTTTGGGTGTTCCTTGTCTACATGTAGACTATTAGCATATTGTTGTGAAGTTCTTGTCGGATATGCATTGTATTTAAATAATATACAAAATATGTACGTTTCTGCAAAATCTTGGCCCAATAAAACAATATTCCCAGCCTAGGCTAGGACAATATGCATGTATAGTTACTTTCTGTGATCCATATAAACAATACGTATGCGAATAGTTGCACAACGTGAAACTGACAGGCTACTTTTTCTTTTCTATTCTGTCATGAATACACATGTCAACACGAACCGAATTCTTTGTCAAACCACCAGCGTATTTTTCCGTATTTTTCAAATGTATATAAACCAATATGCATGCGTTTTTTGCGCAAGGTTTGCCGCACAAGCTGCGTATTTTTTCTGTATTTTTAAAAAATACGTCCTTCAATACATACACATTTTGCTGCGTAACATTTGTTGCATCCGCTGCTTATTTCTTCTGTATTTTTCAAAAATACGTTCTCCAATACGCACGCGTTTTGTTGCGTAAACTTTGTCACACCAGTTGCTTATTATTTCCGTATTTGCGCACAAGACGGACGTAAATACGTACTGTATTGCCAGTGTATCAGTATGTATTGGTGTAAATTCGCATTGCGTATTTGTCCTTATTTTGTTCATTTTTCACTGTGATACTACCTGATTTTTTGTGTAAAAACAATTGAATGAGTGTCAAACATTAAAGACCTGACGAGACCATCATGAAAACATGCCTATATAATTTTGACCCCCTTGAACCCCACTTTTATATAGTAAAAGTGGGGTTTGCAGGGGTAAACCTTATTATACCCCCGGCATACGAAGTATGCAATGGGGGTATATAGTTTTTGTCTTTTCCGTCTGTCTGTCTGTCTGTGTGTCCGTAAACAATTATTTTGTGTCAAAGATATCTCAGGAACTGCTTCACATAGAAACTTGAAATTTTGCACACATGATCAGTATGACTACTTGTATTGTGGGAAAGAAAATAAGGGCCAAGGGGTCAGGCCTTTTAGAGTTATTTCCCTTTGTAGTTCTTGCTGTTTAATAGTGTATATTTATCCCCACGTTTTTCAAAAAAAGTGGGGATATTGTTATCGCCTCCGTCCGTCTGTCTGTCCGGCTATCTCCTCCAAAACCGTTAGCCGGAATTCAACCAAATTTGGTATGCGAGTTGCTTACATGAATGGCTTGCGCAAGAGCACATTTTTTTTTGTCCCCGTCCCCAGGGGCCCTGGGGAGGGGTCAAAAGGTCAAATTTTGACCTACTGTGGAGAAAACGTGGGGATTTGCGATGGCTTGCCATCGACTGCGCGCTCTAGTTTTATTTTGTGTCAAAGATTTCTCAATAACTACTGTACATAGAAACTTGAAATTTTGCAAACATGATCAGTATGACTAGTTGTATTGTGGGAAAGAAAATAAGGGCCAAGGGGTCAGGCCTTTTACAGTTATTTCCCTTTGTAGTTCTTGCTGTTTAATAGTGTATATTTTTATTATTTTGTGTCAAAGATTTCTCAATAACTACTGTACATAGAGACTTAAAATTTGGTAGCATCAACCAGTATGACTACTTGTTTCAGCTGAGGTGATGGCACTGGCCGGGTGTATACATGTCCCACTGGGCACTTTTGTCTAGTTTTTCTTATTTCTGCTCTAAAATATAGATTGTGGGTACTCGTTAGAACCGCCTCGAGGAGGCGGTTCTAATGAGTACCCATAATATATATTTTGAGCAGAAATAAGAAAAATATTAGAATTTTTCATCCTAAAATTTACATTTTTTTCGGCGATAAAGTTTACAATGTATTTGTGTAGGCGTGTTTTCGTAATGACCGCATTGATTGCCGAGACCTGGTAAATAGGGTAAATATGGATGATTTATATATATCATTTTGATGTTTTATAAAATAAAGGTTTGTCTTGTTTACTCCTTAGAAATGCCTCAGACATACCTTTTCATGATATAATTAGAAAAACCTCCCTTAATTATCTTTTATATGGTATATGGAGCTAGGAAAAAAAATCCTGTAGGAAATCAAGATAATTCAATTAGCCATGGTAAAGAGCCATCTATGTTACCATCACGATAACAAGTCCATGAAATGAAGACCCCTCTTAATCCCACTTTGTTTAGAGAAAAATGGGGTTTTTCTGCCTTTTTGCTCAAAAACATAAGTTGTGAGTACTCATTTGAACCACCTCAATGAGGCAGTTCTAACGAGCACCCACAATCTATGTTGAAACAAATAATAAGAAAGATATTACAATTTTTACTTAATATTTGTCATTTCTGACACCATGTTGGACGCCATTGTTTCACATGGACATGTTTTCCTAATGCAGCCATGGAAGTTCCTCTGTACAGAATAGATCTGAATGTAGTTCGGCCCTCGCCCACCAGCGCTTTAACAAATAGATGGGCTCCATGATGCTTCCACGCAGAGCTGAAACCGACCCACACACGAGTACTGGTAAACCACTAAGAGAATCTAAGCCTGCCCAGGCAAAGCTGTGCGAGTCGGACCGTCCAGGTCCCTATAGGTCCCTATTGGTTTATTGGGCGACAAGGCTTGAAATGTCATTTCATCTCAATGTCGGGTAAAAGTCCCACTAAATTGGAAGCAGCATCTCCAAAATGACCTTTACAGTGTTGATGGGGACGTTAAACCTCAAATCAACAACAACAACAACAGCAACTGAGTGTAGTAATTCTGAATATTTGGACTTCCGGTATGCCATTACGCAAACACACCTATACTAACACATTGCCACCTTTATCACCCAAAAAATGAAAATTTTAAGATGAAAAATTGTAATATTTTTCTTATTTCTGCTCAAAATATAGAGTGTTGGTACTCCTTAGAACCGCCTCATTGAGGCGGTTCTAACGAGTACCCACAATCTATATTTTAGAGCAGAAATAAGAAAAATAAGGTATACCCCCGGAAACCCCAGTTTCACAACAGCTGGTGTGTGGGAATGTGTGGCGGGGGTAAAACGTCTCCCTGCCCTACATCATAGTGTAGATTATATTTTCTTGTCCTTTGGGATCATTGATTCCATTGTGGAATTATGAAAATATCTGAGGGTCACTGATGAGGCCTAATTGGCCGAACTAGTCTGGCCCAGAAAACATGTACGCGCCATATTTTTCACTTCTGTGGTGTATTTCTTGCTTCCAAAGGATAATCCGTTTATAGAACATATTCAAGGGGGTCAAAACTATATAGGCGTGTTTTCGTGATGATTTTTTATCCAAAATAAAAAGGCTTAGGTTTAATAACACACAATTGCAATTCATGTGTCTGATTAAGATTAGTCATTGTCAGTAATGACACTTGAACTATTATTATTGCAACTTTAGAAATGGTAAGATTTAAATACAGCTCCGCGTAAATTTGGGCAATGCAGCTCTATTCTGGTGTAACTAGAAATCACATAAAGGAAAGAACTGTGAAATTCTGCTGCTAAGACCAGTTAAAATCAAAAGCATATTTAGAAATCTTCACTATCTCCGACGTTTTGGCTTTTTACAGCCTTTATCACAGGATTGTTCTTTCAAGCTATCACATAGACATTCAATATGGTGGAAAGATGAATAGGAAAAATATGTGATAGCTTGAAAGAACAATCCCGTGATAAAGGCTGTAAAAAGCAGAAACGTCGGAGATAGTGAAGAATTATTGCGAAAAATAAATGTAATAAAACTGTTTGTGCGTCAAAGACATATTTAGAAAGTTTCAGTTTTTCTTTCTTTGTGTTTTCTATGGCCAGTGGCCTCTAGTAGGGGACCACCTTTGGGACTGTTCAAAAGTGGTCTTAAAGACCACTCTTTGAACAAACCTTGACTACCTTTTGGACTGTTCAAAAGTGGTCTTTACGACAGTTCCAAAGGTTGTCATAATGTTCGAATTTTATTATGCCCCCAACATTCAAAGACTGGTAGAAGGAGCATTTAGTGTTTAACCCCTGTCCGTCCCTCTGTAAGTCCATCCTAAACTTAAACAAGGTTAATAACTTTCTTATTTCTGAATGGAGTTTTAAATTACTTTGCAGAAATGTTTACCATTATGAGACGATGTGTATTGTGCAAAACCCAGGTCTGTACCTCCAAGGTCAAGGTCATACTTAGAGGTCAAAGGTCTAAAAAAGGATCTGAAACTTAAACACGGCCACTAGCTTTCTTATTTCTGTATGAATTTTGATATTACTTTGCAGAAATGTTCACCTTCACAAGGCAATGTGTCCTGCACAAAACCCAAGTCCATACCTCCAAGGTCTAGGTCATACTTAGAGGTCCAATGTCAAAAAAGAGTCAAAAACTTAAACACGGTCAATAGCTTTCGATGGATTCATACTATCAGCAACATATTTTCAGTTGTGGGCAACAGTCTCGTATGGACGCATTTCTCGTTTTATTTTGAAATTCTGTACATTTACAACATTGTGGTTTATCTTGATAGGTGGTGCTCTTCTTGGAAACAACTTGGCTTCCATTGTTACCATAGCAAAGTCTGACTACCCTAATGGGAGGTTTGGATTCAAAGGTCAGCTGGAGGTCAAGATGAAGAATCCAGCCAATAATATTGAGAGGATTTTCTCAGTAGAAAGAACAGGAGGACTTCTGGGACAGCAAACGGTAAGTGGTAGTGTAAGAGTCCTAAATATTCAGACACCTTGAGGACTTGCTGTAATTATCCTAAAATTATATCAAATCCAGCAAGGGTGTGGGTGTTTGAGTTTTACATCTCACATCAACAGCTAAGGTCATACGGAGACGGGACCTCAGTTTAAAGACTCATCCGAAAGGCTGGAGAAGCCCGGGATCGATCCTACGATCCCTGGTTTACAAGGGGTGTAGCATAACCACTACACCACAGAGCCTTCTCTGATCCTAATGGCCAAATATGACCGACTCAGTATGAGAAGATAGATAGATAGATCCAGCAAGGAGTTCAAAAAGTGCAGACAGAATGGCAAACAGTGTAGATCCTGATCAGACTGCTCCTTCAGGAGCAGTCTGATCTGGATCTGCACTGTTTGCATAGGTCTATCTGTCCCAATACTAAGAATCATCAAGGTAGCTTTTTATTGCTGACTGCAGGTGTCACAACTGCAGCAGACAATTTTGCAGAACATACATGTATTTGCAGATTTTGTGTTGTTTACCGGTAATTTTCAGAGATAGTAGGGCTTGACATTAATGTGAATCATTTCTGATATGTCAATTATCTTTTATGCTTAGCAGAAAAAAAAAAGCACATGAAATGTCAGCTTGATTCTCGTTGAAAAATAACATTTGAGAAATTGGAATGTTGTCTGCTTTTGTTTTGCTTGGCACATTTAGGTTACCGTTAATTCTAGGAAGTTTGATTTCTCTAGTTAGAAAAGAAATACATGTACATTATCTCCTAGACTTCTTGTTAGTAGAAACTGCAGTACATGGATACCATTGCAGTTGCACAGACTAACATTGTTTTCATATCTTACTACAGTAAAACCTGTCTTAGTGGCCACATCTAATAAGCAAGCACCCTGTCTTAAGCAAACATGTATTTGGTTCCCAAAGAAGAAAATGCTTAAAAATCTACCTGTCTTAAGTAAGCACCTCTCTTAAGAAAGCACATTTTGATTATCCCTAGGGTGGTTGCTTAATACAGGTACTAGGTACATGACATAGTCATGCTTATCATGGTCTCAGGCGGTCTAAAACATACATTGAATTCTGCATAGGGGCTTGAAGAAATATATGGGCTGCATGATGCTTCCACGCAGAGCTGAATCCGGCCCGCACACTAGTACTGGTAAACCGCTTAGAGGATCTAAGCCTGTCCAGGAACCGCGGTGCAAGGCGGACCGTCCATGCTAATAAACCCTATTGGTTTCATTGGGCAACAGGGCTTGAGATATCATTTAATCTCAATGTTGGGTAAAAGTCTCACAAAATTGGAAGCAACGTCTCCAAAATGACCTTTACAGTGTTGAAGGGGACATTAAACACCAAATCAAACAAACAAACAAAACATTGAATTCTGATTTTGTTTTTGTTTGATTTGAGGTTTAACATCCCTGTCAACATTGAATTCTGAGCATGAATTTTACTGCTTATGATTGTTAAGATAACAGACAATTATTTCTTTTTTGGCTTTTGGCTCATCTCAGCATAAAATATCTGTCATACTCAGTTTCATGAGTATGGACAAGTTCATGAGTAAGGACACTCTTTAAATGGGCCCCGTCAAGCGACTTTTGTACTTATCGCCTATGCGAGCAGCGAAGGTCCAGGTGAGCCTGCGCATCCGCGCAGTCTCGCCAGAACCTTTGCTCCTCGCTCATACAAGCAGTGAATCAAGAGGAACCTTCAGACAGAAAGCCATATCCCTGGCCCCTCTGAATGGCTGGGCATGGGCAGTTAAAATTTGTCATGACGGAATGCTCGAAGACACAAATTCGCTTGGTGGGGCTCAAATAATACTTGGAGTCTAACTGTTGGTTTTCTTTTGCTCCAGCATTTCTGTTGTTTCTTGCTGTCGAGTCCTCACCGTTGTTTCATCTCTGTGGTTGTTTGATTTTTGTGTTCATGGAGATCTTGCACTGATGAGTTAGGATGCCTTCATGCGGACTGAACAAATTATTTGTCTTAATCGCGACAGAAGTAAGGGCGAGGATTGTGGCCACGTAAAATCAATTTTAGCCCCCCCAGTGGAATTTGTTTCCACTGACCGTTCCAAGGCGGTACTTCTGTCGCGGTTTATTTTTGTAATGGTTTGTCTTTGGGTGTTTGTGTCGCTTATATTATTTTATTTTAAATAGCCTTTTGGCCATTTTGTGTGAAAGTAACTGTCCTTTTGGCTTTCCGCTGTTGGTGTTTCCAATGGGGTCTGTTGCTCCATGTTTGTGTTTCTTTCCCTTTGGTGTCTCTGATAGGAGCTGTGGGTTAATTGTATCGATTCCTGATCATTGCCTCTACTTCTATTTTTAATACTGCTAGATTGACTTTTGGACCTAATCATTCATGGGTGCTTCACAAAATTGCAGCAATCATAGTGTAATGTTTCAAATCATGATTGAAAGAGTATTTATCCCTTGAACATACTTATAGAAGAACTAAAATTATTATAGTGATAAAACAATTAAAAATGCGAGTGTACAGTAACAAAACTTATGCCTAATTCAGTGGTTATGTCCATGTCATCTTTATTTTAATGCTGCCTCTGAGTCTAAGGACATTCTGAACATTGTTTTCATCATTCTTCTGAGACGCCATCAAGAACAATGCATCAGTAAGAATTAAACTTTCCTATGTCTAAATTTAATGATTGCATTGGAAAAGTAGGACTGGCTATTACATTGGAAAAGTAGGACTAGCTACAGAGATATATTTCCTTAGAGGAAACAAATCTTCCTAGGCCAGAGGTTATTATCATTTTTAATTCATTGAGAAATCATGGTATTTCTTCTTTATGCATGTCATTTATAATTTTATGCTCTTACTTACATAAAAAAAAAAATTGACACTTGATCAATTTGAACATAAAATGCAAACATTTACATAGAGGATCTTCCATGAGTGATCATGTATTATTGAATTTATTAAACAAGTTGTGGAGAAGGGATAAAATGCGAGGCTTTGTCGAGCATTTTATCCCTTTTCCTCAACGAGTTTAATAAATTTAATAATACATGAGCATGAATGCAAGATTCTATTTATCATATGCCATTTAAAACGCATTTTATTCACAATTGTTTACAAAAATGTCAATATTCCGCCATTAGTAAATGCGACGTCATTAAGGATGTTGTATATGTAACATTATGGGACGTATCTAGCTAATTTGCATATTTAATTCACTAGTGGATTATCGAAAATATTACATGGCGTTATTACACTCTCAGATGCGACTTCATATGATAAAATGTAATAAATGGATGCTAGTATATCAGTATTCAAAGAAATCTATTTCTAGATATGTTTTTTTCCTTTCAGATATTCTGGCAAATCCTTGGCCCCAATAACCCAGGGACAGTATTAGAATCCACCAATGATGTTGCATACATCTCCGGGGGTCGTGAAGTTACCAGTGGATCATTGATGTGGGAGGATGGACAGGGTGGCGAGAAAACATTTAAATTACTTGTGAAGGCATTCTCCAGCTGGGAGATAGAAAAAGTGTTTGTGATAGAGATTAACAAGGTGGAGGGGTTCCCAGCTAGTGCGGGGGATGGGGAGATCAGTCCTACCACTGGCAGTGTAATACTAACTGTAAGTTTTTCATCACTTTTGACTCTGAAATACAGATAAACCTTAAGATCCTGTTTGGCCCCGACCATCAGGGCTTGAAGAAATATATGGGCTGCACGATGCTTCAAAGCAGAGCTAAATCCAACCCACACACAAGTACTGGTAAACTGCTTAGAAGATCTAAGAGTGCCAAGGCAAAGCGGTGCCAGTCGGACCGTCCATGCTTAGAAACCCTTTTGGTTTCATTGGGCGACAGGGCTTATGATGTCATTTCAACTCAATGTTGGGTAAAAGTCCCCCACAAAATTGGAAGCAACATCTCCAAAATGACCTATACAGGGTTGACGGGGACGTTAAACCTCAAATCAAACAAACAAAAACAAATATATTGAAGACTTTACCATCAAAAAGATGATAATTTTCAGATGAAAATTCTTACATTTTTTCAAATATCTGTTTAAATCATAGATTGTGGGTACTCGTTCTGCCTCACCAAGGCAGTTCTAACGAGTACTCACAATTTATGATTTTGAGCAGAAATAAGCAAAGTAATGTATAGCCCTTTAAACCCCAGATTTACTATTATATAAAAATGGGGATAAAGGTGGTCAAAATTAAATATGAGTGCTTTGTGATGGTTAAATCTTAAAATCCTGTCCAGGAGCAGTGAGGGTAACTGACAGGCCCAACATGACCTTAGCTGTTGACTAGGCTTTAAAACCACAACACATAGCACAACACATAAACCTTAAAATCATGTCCAGGAATATTATGCTGAAGCTAACTGACCGGCCAAAAATGACCTTAGCTGTTGACTGGGTTTAAAACCACAACACCTTATGATACCACACCCATGCAACACATAGAGGATCTTACATGAGTGGTCATGTATTATTGAATTTATTAAACGAGTTGAGGAAAATGGATAAAATGTGAGGCTTTGCCGAGCATTTTATGCCTTTTCCTCAATAAGTTTAATAAATTGTTGACATAGAGGATCTTACATGAGTGGCCATGTATTATTGAATTTATTAAACAAGTTGAGGAAAAGGGATAAAATGCGAGGCTTTGCCGAGCATTTTATCCCTTTTCCTCAACAAGTTGAATAAATTCAATAATACATAAGCACAATGCAAGATTCTATTAATCATATGACATTTAAAACGTATTTTATTCCACTTGTTTACAAAAATGTCAATATTCCGCCATTAGTAAACGCAATGTCGTTAAGGACGTCATACATGTAACGTTACGGGACTTATCTAGCTAATTTGCATATTTAATCCACTAGTGGATTATCGAAAATATTACATGGCGTTATTACACTCTCAGATGCGACGTCATATGATAAAATGCATTTTTTCACATCTTTTCTTATTTATATTGCAAACATAGGTTGTGGGTGCTCGTTAGAACCGCCTCATTGAGGCAGTTCTAACGAGTACCCACAACCTATATCTTTGGGTAGAAATAAGAAAAATAATGTATAACCCCATAAACCCGATTTTTCTCTGTTGATGGGGTGTTCATTCGATGGACTTGCTTACGTGCTGCCTTACACAACACATAAACCTTAAGATGCCAATCACAACAGTTGTTGTCTGCTGGTTACTTTAAAAAGTAATTGTGGCAGACATTGTAGACCCAGAACAAATTATGAACATTGAAAAATGAAATTTCAACTCTGAAGTACAGTATTTACCCTATTGATTCGGGTGGCATATAGTATTTGCCCTGTGTCTGTCTGTCTGTCACTTCTGTTTGTTTGTCTCTGTCTGTCTGTCACAAAAACTTTAACCTTGATTATAACTTCAAAAGTATTTGACCTAGCCCCATGAAACTTATTAACTATCACAAGGGCTACATTCTGACCAAGGGACATAACTCTGTTGTCATTTGTGGCTGAATTATCTCCCCTTGAATTTTGCAACAGCTCAGAAATTGGCTCCCACTGGGCGGGGGGGTGGGGGGTGGGGTGGACATTGGTCACCTATAGTGACAGCTCTTGTTTAATTAAGAAAACGCATACCCACACTTTATGGTTTTATTCAAAGATAACAAAGTTATAGACATTTGAACTTCTGAATTTCTGTTTCACCAGCTGACGTCGCTTATGTAGAAATCCGGCGTTATCCGATAATTTTGAACGTCATGACGACAAAAGTCGCATGTGAGCTGTCCTGCATCTTTCATTTGAATCCCTTGCCTTTGTTATTAGTTTTGGTCGGTATAGTAAATTACATTCCTGAGAGGGTGATAGTGAAAAATGTTACCCTGAGGAATATGAATATCAACCGAGGCACCATTCCTGAGAGGTGATAATGAAAAATGTTACCCTGAGGAATATGAATATCAACCGAGGCACCATTCCTGAGAGGTGATAATGAAAAATGTTACCCTGAGGAATATGAATATCAACCAAGGCTGTTCCTCGGTTGATATTCATATTCCTCAGGGTGGCATTTTTCACTATCACCTTCTCAGGAATGTAATATTTATATACTATCACCCTCTCAGGAATGTAATAAATATGTATCATACAGATTGAGAAGTTTGGAGACCCAAATGGTATTGTTAGGTTTGATGGACCTGCTCAGACAGTGAGGGAGGTGGAGGAACCAGATGGCACTGGTACCCGGGTGCTACAGTTTCCTCTGATACGACGACAGGATACGGGCACTCTCGGAAGTATTCAGGTATGGTTTTGATGAAATATTAAGTATTGCTTTCATACTTCTTTTTTTTTTTTACTCCCAACTATTAAGTGGCCAGACGCATACAGTTTAATTCTTGTGCACACACGGTTATATACAGCTGATGTCCTGTCTGATGTCCTCTATGAAGGTTAAGATGTAAAGTAAGATAGATAGATAGCTGTGATATGGTGGTTGAATTCTGTGTAAATCTTTGTTTAACAGAAATGGTATGGCTTAGAAACAGTTCAGGTCATTAAGAAAACATGCCTATACTAATACATTGTAAATTTTACTGCCAGAATAATGAAAAATCTCCAATAAAAATTGTGATATTTTTCTTATTTCTGCTCAAAACATAGATTGAAGGTACACATTAGAACCGCCTCATGAAGGCGGTTCTAATGAGTACCCACAATCTATGTTTTTAAGCAAAAATAAGGAAAATAATTTACACCCCTGTAAACCCCAATTTTACTAGTTAAAAGTGGGGTTCAAGGGGGATCAGAAATTTTAGGTGTGTTTTCGTGAAATATTAGTTGAACATGCACAATAGGGAAATGCAATTTGAGTCTCCTTTTGCTCATACTTTATTATGGCAGTTCTAATCTATACATACAATCTGTGTTTTGAGCATACCTATATAGAAAAAATTTCATTTAAAAATATGTTGTTTTCGCACCATAAAAGAAAGATTGTATTGTGTAGATATATATTCACTTCTAACACTGGTCACCTATACAGCCAATGGTTAAATCTGATGATATATTGAGTGACAAATTATTAGGCGAGAAAGTATGACACTTAGAGCCGCCGTTTTATGACGTTTTGCGACATCATTGATCGTTTCCTTGACGTTAGACAGAGGAACCTCTTTTTTACGCACAAAGTACGTTACAAAAACAGGTAAATGCATGTGTTACAGTCAAACATGTTGGTGGGATTTCTTCAGTGGCTGAATGCTGAGAGAATATGAAGGAAACAACAGCATTTAGTTGACTTTCAGTGTGTTAGAACCGAAATAGATCAGCTCTATCGCATGATTTGTTGAGTAATGTATCATAGTTCATAGTTCCGCAGTCAATTATATAGGTATATAGGTATATAATAAATTACTCGTGCTACGCGCTCATGATTTGATCTACCTTACAACTGACCTCCAAACAGTGATATATTACTTAACAAATCACTGCTAGAGCTGATCTATTTCTTAAATTTAGTGTATGTTGACATGCTAACCAATAGCAAGCTGTTGCCAAAACATCACGTTAACAAGTCCGTGAAATAAAGACCCCCCTAAACCCCACGTTATATAGAGAAAACTGGGGTTTACGGGGGTAAACCTCATTTTCCTTATTTCTGGTCCTAGACATAGGTTGTGGGTACTCGTTAGAACCGCCTCATTGAGGCGGTTCTAACGAGCACCCAAAACCTATGTTTAGTGTATAAATAAGAAAAGTATCACAATTTTTCACCATAAAATTACTTTTTTTGAGGTATGAAAAAAATGCGTTATGTCGCACGGGTGTGTTATCGTAATGATCTGCAAATAACAAACAGCATAAATTGTTGTATTTTCTAGGAGTTTTTGTTTTACTCTTTTATTGAAACCTTAGTAAAGCAAATATTTCATTCTCTTTGTTTTCTTTGGAGAAATGTATCAAAATAAAATTATAGGCAGTGATCAGGAATCGGTACAATCCCAACAAAGGGAAAAAACATGATCATGAAGTACATATAAATAAACCCTCATTACGAATGCACGCCTATACAAATACATTGCAAATTTAAATGCCGAAAGCAAAAAAGTTGAAAAATTATGATATTTTTCTTTTTTTCTGCTCAAAATTTGGATTGTGGGTACACGTTACAACCACCTCAACCAGGCTGTTCTAACGAGTGCCCACAATCTATATTTTAGAGCAGGAAAAAGATAACTGTACCCTGTAAACCCCAGTTTTATTATTAAAAGTTGGGTTCAATGGGGTCAGAATTATATAGGAGTGTTTTTATGATAATGAAAACATCACTATCGGATAGCCAAAAGGACAGTTACTTTCCCACAAAGTTTCCAAACGCATTACAAAAACGCCCCTATACAAATACATTGCCAATTTTTGGCCAAATATTAGAAACTTTAAGAGGAAAAATTGTGATCAAAATATAGATTGTGGGCACTCGTTAGAACCGCCTCATTGAGGCGGTTCTAACGAGTACCCACAATCTATATTTTAGAGCAGAAATAAGAAAAATAAGGTAAATGAGACGGTTCTAACGAATACCCACAACCTATATTTTCAGAGCAGAAATAAGAAAAATAAGGTATACCCTCAGAAACCCCAGTTTTACTATATAAAAGTTGGGTTCAAGTGGGTCAAAATTATATAGGCGTGTTTTCGTGATGACTTTGCCACAAAGTTTCCAAACGGCTATCAAAAAAAAAAAGATATAAGCAAAACATACTTGCAAAGACAAACTATAACAAATGATAAACCACAACAGAAGAATCGCCTTGGAATGGTCAGCAAAAAGTACAGTCAAACCTGTCATAGTGGCCACCTCTATTAAGCAAGCAACCTGTCCTAGGCAAGCAGCCATTTCATTCCCGAAAAAGGAAAATGCATTAAAATTCACCTGTGTTAAGCCAGCACCTGTCTCCAGCAAGCACATTTTGATTATCCCTTAGGTGCTTGCTTAACACAGGTCAGCAACAAGTACTTCACTGGTGGGCTTAAATCAATTTTACATAGCCACAATCCTCACCCTTTGTTCTGTTTTGGTTAAGAAAAATAATTGGTTCAGTCAACATGAAGATTTTCTAACTCATCATTGTTACATCTCCATGAATATAAAAAACTAAGAACAACAATGGGGACTCGACAGCATGGCCACAATCCTCACCCTTTGTTCTGTTGTGGTTCAGACAAATAATTGGTTCAATCCTCATGAAGATTTTCTAACTCATCATTGTTACATCTCCAAGAATATAAAAAATCTAAGACTTACAGAGCTGAAACAACAATGAGGACTCGACAGCATGGCCACAATCCTCACCCTTTGTTCTGTTGTGGTTAAGACAAATAATTGGTTCAGTCCACATGAAGGCTTTCTAACTCATCATTGTCATAAAAAATCAAAGAGCTTCAGAGCTGAAACAACAATGAGGAGTCAACAGCATGAAATAACTGAAATGCTGGAGCAAAAGAAAATCAACACATTACGCAAACACGCCTATACAAATACATTGCCACCTTTATCACCGAAAATATGAAAATTTTATGATGAAATATTGTGATATTTTTCTTATTTCTGCTCAAAATATAGATTGTGGACTTGTACCCACAATCTATATTTCAGAGCAGAAATAAGAAAAATATGGTATACCCCCCGGAAACCCCAGTTTTACTATATAAAAGTTGGGTTCAAGGGGGTCAAAATTATATAGGCGTGTTTTCGTTATGAGTTAGACTCCGGTGAGCCCTACCAGAGACAGAGCATCAGGCACCAACCAACATTACCTGAAATAAAAATTTAAGTAAGCCTTTATGCTGGAGCCTGAACAGATACAGGTTTAAGCCCCCCAGTGGAATTTGTTTTCGCTGATCGTTCCAAGGCAGTTCTTCTGTCGCGGTTTATTTTTATTATGGTTTGTCTTTGGGTGTTTGTGTCGCTTATATTATTTTACCAACCACTTGTTTTACTTCAACTCTTTACCAAATTTTCGAGGGTCTCCCCTCTTCATCAGAGACCCTCGAAAATTTGGTAAAGAGTTGAAGTAAAACAAGTGGTTGGTTATTATTTTTCCCTTATGGAAAAAAATCTACAATTGTATATTATTTTATTTTGGATAACTTATTGGCCATTTTGTGGGAAAGTAACTGTCCTTTTGGCTTTCCGCCATTGAGTTTCCATTAGGGTCTAGTCGTTTCATGTTTGTGCTTCTTTCCTTTGGTATCTGTGATGGGAGCCGTGGGTTAATTGTATAGATTCCTGATCATTGCCTTCACTTGTATTTTAAAATGTTTTCAACAGGTCTTCTGGGAAATACAAGGCCCTGTGGATGAAGTTGCCGATGTCCTGGTGCGGAATGGTTCAATTCTAATGGATGATGGGCAGAGACCAGGACATATCGATATTGATATCTTGCCAGATGATATACCAGAGTTGACTGAGACCTACCAGCTAGTCTTGACAAAGATCATAGGGGGCGCTGAGTTAGATACTGAATACCATACCTCAACTTTTAAGATAAGGTATTGCCCCACTTTGAAATAGGGGGACTATACTGGGGTCATATATAATGTTGTTACATTAAAAAAGTTCAGAGAAGAATTTCAGAAAACAGTCTAACTTCAATAGAAGTGACCATAAACATTTTTTCGAGACTAATAGAATCTATGATGGGAATGAGACGGAGGCAAGGAAATCTCAGGCTCGTTTTCAGGTAATTTAAGTCTCATGAGACTTGAATTAACTGAAAACAAGCCTGAGATAAATGAATTTATTTTATACATAGCTGTGAAATCAATGCATATCTGAAACAAATAAGTGATATTTTCACACTGAAAATATAAATGATATTTTCACACTGTGAAAAATAACATGACCATGTTATTTTCACAGTAGCAGTCCGGATTACTTTTCTCACCAAAATTCATATGTTATCTATAAAATAATTCTGTAAAATACCTTGAAAAAGCTTTCTTTGAACTCTAAAAATGCTGTATTAAAAATGGCAAATCTGTTTGCAACTGACATTTGTGACGTCATAGCCAAGTCAAAAATTGTGACGTAAGATCCGATTGATCAATTACAGTAAGTGTCCTAAAATATTATCAAATAAAAAGAAAATTTACTTTTTTTTCGATAAGTATCAAAAATATTTCATCGAGTGTGTTGAAAACATCGGAATTTTCACGAGTGCAAAATTCTGATATTTTCAACACACTCGATGTAATATTTTTGGTATTCATCTAAAAAAAAGTAAATATCCTTTATTTATTAACTGTGTGATTTGCAGGTTCAATGATCAGCCCCATGGTTTGTTTGGAATACAGCCAGAGTATCAGACAGTTATTGTAGAGCCTGCTGATCTAACTAGACATGTCCGACTGAATTTTACCAGGCATGCTGGTACATTTGGAAAATGTATTCTCACGTTTAGTATTAAATATGATTTGGTAAGTAAACTATAAATATTTTCCCTATTTATTCTTTCAAGGAAAACATAACTATGTGGCATAATGTGAACTCATTACATGAACAAGTCCATGAAATGAATATCCCCTATTGAGGAGGTTCTAACGAGTACCCACAACCTATGTCTTGGAGCAGAAATGAGAAAAATAATGTATACCCCTGTAAACCCCATTTTCTATATATAAAGTGGGGTTTAGAGGCATGTTCATTTCACAGACATATTCATACGATATTGTCAAGGGGATTCTAGAAAAAAAAAATTCTAACCTATCCAATAAATACTAACAATTTTTCCTTCAGTTTTCAATAGATTTCCATGAAAAATTCTTGACTATTTCAAGGTTAGTTTTCTTTAAAGCTTCGAAAACCATCTATTTGTACTATTGAAAATACAGTGGTGTGTTTACAGAGTTACAAAAAGCTATGCCGTACTTCACAAGTTAACATGGATAAAGAGATTGAAGTCTCTGGCATGTTGGATCGGCATGTTGTTTCTAGACACACCATAGTCTGTGCATTCTGTGATACATCATCTAACCCTTAAAATACAGTGAAAAACTACATCTGCAGGGCCTGACAAATCCCAAAAATTTCCACTTGCCCACCGGGCAAGTAAAATAATTTTGCACTTGCCCAGCTCAAAATCCTACTTGCCCAGGATTTTGGAACTCAAAGTGGGGTTGAATGTGTGTGTGTGTGTGTGGGGGGGGGGGGGGGGGGTAATGATGACGATGATGACGACCAACATTTATAAATATAATCCAAGGTTTCTGTTTCAAGCACAACCACTTTCCATTAGGGTCTAGTTATTTCATGTTAGTGTTTATTTCCCTTTGGTGGCTCTGATGGGAGGTCAGGGTTAATTGTATCGATTCCTGATCATTGCATTCACTTCTATTTATTTCCCTCTGTGCGGTAATACGGTAGAAAATACTGTTGTTGTCACAGCCAATAACGGTACCTTTCAAGTGAATTGCTGACATAATACCTTAACCGATTAGCAAATTAAGATACAGTTATATAAACTCATTTAGCTTGACACGCACGATAAACACGAGCTGCAGCCGATACAGATCTATTCAAAAGATCAGAAGTGTCAGGGCAGCGAGCTAAAAGATTAAAAGAATGCAGTTTATTTAGCTTGGATTTAATGATCCAACCAGAAGACGATAACCCACTCTATCACAAACGAACCCAAATGTTCACACCCACCCTACAAGCAAGTTCAATGCGATCATCATTTCCGTCATTCAAATCGTCGTCCACAAACAACCACTCCCATTTTTCTGCACGCGATCGGTAAATGATGTCATCCGACCCCAGCAACACCACACGTGTTTAACGTCATTGTTTTATTTTAATGGGGCCTATCTCTTTCATAAAAAAATTTTTGGAACCAGTAAAAATATTTTCTCGATAGCTAAACGGTTGTGGATAGGGGCGTTACTAATCCGCGGTTACCAACATTAAAACATTCGACTTTTTCCACCAGCGTCTGCTATTTGGCGCCAAAACATAACCATTCAGGCGATAGTAGAATAGTCCCGTTTTACTACCGTAAGATGTAGCAAATCGTCTTAGGAGCTATTAAATCATTAATCACGTTGATTGTGGATTAAATTTTATGGCAGGGATAAACGCAAATTAGAGACAATCTTATTTTCACACCTTGTCACGCTTATCGATAGCGCTGGCGGTACACACTACACCAGAAATGAAAGACGCACCGCCGGGCAATCCTGTTTAATTGGTAATGATATGACAGGGATTAACAATAGTGTCATAAATGAACCGTTATAAAAACATGGATGGTTTCGTCTCTGAATTGCCGACAAAGCGGGAATTATTGTGATTTACTTACTGGTCTTGTTTTACTGTATTTAAGGACTCAAAAGACTGACGATTGTGGTCCAACTCCATTGCTTAACAAGTTGCAATAAAATATGTTTATACTATACTGACGATTGTAGACGATTTTTTGCACTTGCCCGACCGGGCGTCGAAAGGTCAAAGTGCACCTGCCCGGCGCGATTTCGGACTTGTCCCGGGCTGCCGGGCAATGGATTTGTCAGCCCCTGCATCTGATAATGTCCTCTGCGTATGTCGTCTGCTGAATCTTCTGGCAAACTTTTTAAAAATATTTTTTTTGCATGCAGGCAAACAGTGTGGACCCAGATCAAACTGCTCCTGCAGAAGCAGTCTGATCTGGATCCACACTGTTTGCAACAATGATTTTTAAAGTAACCAGTAGATGACAAAGCAGATGACATTTGTTGTGGTTGGCATTTTATGGGCTAATGGATTGAAGCTGAGCAGAAAAAGTTAAAGAATTCGCTTCTCTGCTAGAAACTTTTCCCCTGGCATACTTGTATAATGAGGGATGTACAGTTTTCGTTTTTTCTGTTTGTTCAGTGGTTTGTTTATACGAACATTTGTTCAATTTTGCATCAACGTGTATACTATAAGGCTTTATAATATAAAGACCCTTTGATGGATTTCATTTTTATTTGGCACAAGAGTAGATATAGGTCTAAAATTTTCAAAACCGTGCACCATCCACTTCAGGGAATATGACCTTACCATCAAGATCACATTCTCTTAAATAAAATTTTCATTAGACCTTGAGATATATTTATTTTTTGTGTGATCTAAGGAACTGTAGTTGCTAGAGCTTTCAAACTTTACATATTGTTTCTTCTTGACATGCTAATTCAGCATACCTCTTGACCCGGTGACCTTGACATATATGTCATGCTCCATTGATTTTGTCAGATCATACAATAACCCTTGTGATCCCAGCAAATATAGTTGCTAGAACCTTCAAACTTTACATGATGTTTTTTTCTTGACATGCTGACTCAGTGTACACCTTAACCCAGTGACCTTGACCTATATTTCATGCTCCATTGACCGCACATCAGCATGGGTAAACCTTTTACTAACAGTCTTATCAATGTTATTTCTCGGGGCTCACTTACTTTGCTTGTGACTCGACGTTACTCATACTTCATTAAACATTGAATAAATTACATTCATTTTTTTTTATTGCCACATCCATTGCTAAATATAATTTTTTTGTTTAAATTGGAGTTTAACGGCCCAGTCAACATTATTTAGGTCATTTTTGAGCCGGTCAGTTTACCTATCCACGCTTTTCCTGGGCAGGCTTATAATGTGAGCGGTTAACCAGTACAGTGCACATTCTTTCACCAGAAACTGACAACTGCCCTTCTTAAATCGTCGGAAGGGAGAGAATGACTGTAGAAAATATTTCATGATCAATCTCGACAAAGAAATGTTGCCGACCCCGGCAGCTATGGAACCCACGTCCTCCTGATCACCAGTCAAAGGTGTATCAGTCTTAGCTACTGAGGACAGCATTGCTTACTATAATCCAATCAAATTACTTGATATAATGTCTTCATTCAAATTCACAAACTAAAATATCAAACAGTGTAGATCCTGATCAGATGGCTATCTGATCAGGATCTACACTGTTTACAAAGGTGCTGGTTATCATGTTCAGCAGGACAGGACTAACCCAGACTGCCATAAATCCAAATTTTACATTCAGTTTATTGGCCTTTTTATTTAAAACTTAGGCGCCCAGGCAAAAATTTAGCTGCCTTGGGCAACTCGGCACCTGTTAGTCTGTATCCCGACAGGACAAGCTGTTATGTTTGTTTTCTTTTTCCAGCCCCAGTCAGGTATTGTTTTGTCATTGGGTGATGGTACAGTGACATTTAACGAGGCTGAGAGTGAGAAGTCTGTCAGTATTCGTGTAGACGGGACAGGATTCCTAGAAACGGGGACAACATTTACAGTGTCCCTTATTGAGGTTCATTACTTAGGACCCGGAGGTAAAACTCTTTTTATGTTTTAACCCATAAAATGCCAATCACGGCTATTGTCGTCTGCTTTGCCGTCTGCTGGTTACCTTAAAAGTAATTTGTTTGCAAACAGTGTGGACTAAGATCAGACTGCTCCTAGAGGAGCAGTCTGATCTTAGTCCACACTGTTTGCCTGTATGCAAAAATATTTTAAAAAGTTTGCGAAAAAATTCAGCAGACGACATAAGCAGAGGAAATTTTCAGATGTAGTTTTTCTTGGCGTATTAAAAGGTTAATATTCTGTCTGTGTAATTGGCTTTCCATGATTCACTTTATTACCGGTATGCCCCCCACCCTACCGATGGGGAGTGGTGGGGGGAGGGGTCTTATCATTTTTGGTTTGGATCCAGTTAAGTGTTGGCATTTGCGTTGGTTATTTAAAGCACTGTATCTCCAGAGCCAATGGATGGCCCGTATTCTTAGCAAACTAGCATGGTTACATCATTACGACAGGGGGGAAAAGTATTTAGAATTTGATGGCTTTGACATCATTTTCAAAGCTTCGAAAAACTGTCAAATATGGGCCAACAACAGCTTGTCTGTACTGATACTTTCTCATGAATGAATTGATGAAGTCATCAAGAAAACATGCCTACATGATTTTGACCCCCCATTAAACCCCACTTTTTTATAGTAAAACTGAGGTTTACAGGGGTATGCACTATTTTTCTTATTAGGCCCCGCACTGAAAGTGTGGGTGCCCTATAGTAATCACTCTGTCCATCCGTCTGTCTGTCCGTCCACAAATTTCTGATAGCGCTGCCGGGGCCCTAGTCAGTTTCACTGACAGCTCTAGTTTTTGCTCAAATGCATAGATTGTGAGTATAAGTTAGAACTGCCTCGATGAGGGGGTTCTAAAGAGTACCCACAATCTATGTTTTGAGCAGAAATAAGAAAAATATCACATTGGGATCCCCACCCATTGGGGCTTGCAGAAATAGATTGAGCTGCACAGTGCTTCCATGCAGAGCTGGAACCGATCACATATGAGTACTGCTAAACTGCTTAGAAGGACAAAGCCTTCCAGGCAAAGTGAAGCAAGTCTGACCGTCAATGCATATAAACCCTATTCGTATCGTTGGGCGGCAGGGCTTGAGATGCTATTTCATGTCAATTTCTTGTAAAAGTCCCACAAAATTGGAAACAGCATCTCCAAAATGACCTAAGTAGTGTTGACGGGGACATTAAACCTCAAGTTAAATAAACAAACAAACCAAAAAATATCACAATTTTTCATCTTAAAATCTATGTTTTTGGTGGGAAAAATTTACGGTGTATTTGTATAGGCATGTTTTCATAATGGTCGTCTAGCTTGATATCATTTGCTACCTGTTGAAGACTTTGTTAAATTTTGTTGATCATAATTTCATGTGAAAGGTCACACAGGTACTAAGATTTCTAATTTTTATGCCCCCCTCCCAGAATCTTTGATTCGGGGGGCATATAGTATTTGCCCTGTCTCTCTGTTTGTTTGTTTGTTTGTCTGTCTGTCTGTCCATCACAAAAACTTTAACCTTGATCATAACTTCAAAAGTGTTTGACCTAGCCCCGTGAAACTTCACACACTTATTCACCATCACAAGGGCTTCATTCTGACCAAGGGCCATAACTCTGTTGTCATTTTTGGCTGAATTATCTCCCCTTGAAATTTTTGCAAAACTCAGAAATTGGCTCCCACAGGGGGGATTGGTCACCTATAGTGACAGCGCTTGTTCCATTTGAGCACTACGTCTGCTGAACGAGTTGATGGATTCTGTGCAAACCTTGTGTAATGTATCAGTTCAAAATACAAAAGACTTGATTAGATTTTGGTGACCTTGACTGACTTCAAACAAGTACCAATAATCTATATTTTAGAGCATAAATAAGAAAAATTAGGTTTACGCCTGTCCCAGTTTTACTATATAAAAGTGGGGTTCAAGGGGGTCAGAATTATAATGGCGTGTTTTCGTGGATATTGTTGGCTGAGCAATTAAACTCTAAGCTCCAAAACATAAACAGCCTCTCTTTCTCACACATTCTTGGTTTTTGAACAGTTATCATTTAGTAAAATGCAAAAATTTTGAAAGTCGGACCCCTTCATTTGTAGTGAAAGCCTGTTGTCATGATATTGCATGAAATTGTTTTTCTTTGTTTCCATAGTGACAGATCCTCCCAAGTTCATGGCTAGTCAGACAGAGGCCAAGGTCACTGTTCCTGAAATAGCAGCTAATAGTAAAGTTGGTTTCCAAGAAATTGTTGCTAATGTTAATGAAGGTAAGGCTGTGATATTTACGAGTATTAGCATTACTACCCAACAGACCAATGACATCTTAGCAACCTCACATCCATGAAGTGTGGCTTTATTTTTGTGAGAGTTGGGTGATACTATAAGAATCTTATATGGGTGTGAGGGGTGGATTGAAAAATTCGTCCTGAGGGGCGCTGTCCGGTATCACGAGGCTTGCCGAGTGATGCCGGACAGTGATCCCCAGGGACGGATTTTTCTATCCACCCCTCACACCCATATTGGATTCTTTTTCTTGCATACAATGTACCTTCCATTTCTATTGCGAATTTTTAATGCTGCTGTCACTTCGGTTACCGACGTCCGCCATTTTGTGATGACACAACAGGAATGTTAAGTGACGTCACGCATGACGACGATGCACTTGAGGTTGTAATCAACCAGTGCATTTATCAAACACGTGATTATATTCGATTTGGGGTCGGAACACCAGGGTCAGAACATAAATTTCTATCCCAGGGTAAAATCACGGATTTCCTTGTGTGGTGTGCAAGAACATATTTTACGCATAACCCATTTTGTACCAGAAACCCCAAAACAGGTACCCTGGCAAACAGTGCAGGCTCAGATCAGACGCCGCAGAATGCGGCATCTGATCAGGTGCTACACTGTTTGCAAAAGGTCCAGCCATTTTCCAAATAGATTTGAAGAAAACACAACCTGACGCCCCATAATTTTGAAATGGACTCCTGCTTTATTTAAGGAGGAATGTTCCATTTGGTACAAAAAGGGTTAATATTCATACACCTCAGCTCCTTACCATTCGATACATACAGTAGAACTTCGATGGCTCGAACACCGATGGCTCGTTTACCATTGATGGGTCAAACCCGTTCTTGACCCCCTAGCGAAATCCTGTACAGAAGAAATAGTGGGGGATAATTAAGGAGATTTTAGTCTTTTATCTTGCAAATGTATGCTGTGTGTACTCATTAGAATCGCCTCGATGAGGCGATTCTAATGAGTGCACACTACATACATATTCACTATAGAATACCGAAAAGATGTCTAAAAGTATCTTGTTATGCCTCCTGACAGTAACCTCAGTGGCTCAAACTAAACATGTCTCGAACAGATTTTCGGGGTCCCAAAGGTGTTCAAGCTATTGAAGTTCGACTGTATGTTGATGCAACATCATGACATTGTATTGATGTTTATAGGATGTTGCATGCATGTTGTGTGTCCACTGGGTATATCTCATTCTTTCTGATTCATTGGGCAAGGTTCTGATTCATTGGGCATGGTTGGCCCCCGCCCATCCGGGCTTGAATAAATAGATAGGCTGCGTTGCTTCCACGCAGAGCTAAAACCGACTGCACACAAGTACTGGTAAACTGCTTAGAGGGTCTAAGCCTGCCCAGGCAAAGCGGTGCGAGTCAGACCGTCCATGCTTATAAACCCTATTGGTTTCATTGGGGGACAGGGCTTGAAATGTCATTTTATCTCAGTGTCGGGTAAATGTCCCACAAAATTGGAAGCAACGTCTCCGAAATGACCTAAATAGTGCTGACGGGGATGTTCAACCTCATATCAAACAAACATAAGAACTAAATGTTTGAAAAATCATGCCAATGTAAAAGAAAGCCATCAATGGTTAGGGCCACATGTCAGACTCATGTCTGATCAGGGCCTACACTTTTTGCAAAAAGTTTAGCAGTTTTTCAAATAAATTTTGAAGACAACAGAACCCATCACCCCAAAATTTTGAAATGGACTCCTGCTATATATAAGGAGGAAGATTCCATTTGGTACAAAAAGAGTTAAATAGTGTAGATCCAGATGAAACAGCTAATAATGCAACATCTTATCTGTATCTACACTGTTTGCCATTCTGTTTATGACTTTGACTGACACAGTTACTCTTAACAATATTTATGCCCAGATTCATAGAGGGAAGACTCAACTTTTCAGCGGGTTAATGTGTTTACAGTCATGATTTTCTTGCACACCAGATAAGGAAATCCATTGTTTTAGCTTGGTATAGAAATTCTGTTCTAACCCTGGTGTTCTTACTCAGGGACAGGGTAAAAATCAAATATTCTTGCATGTTTGATAAATGCAGTGGTTGAATAAGACCTCACATGCGCCAAGGTTGTAATTACAGCCTATTACGTGACATCCCTAAACATCGCTTTAATGTCATCACAATATTGCTGGCGTTGGCAACCGAAGTGACTGCAGAATTAAAAATTGAAGCTTAGATATAGAACTACTTGGATGTGAGGGGTGGATAGAAAAATCTGTCCCTGGGGATCACTGTCCAGCATCGCTCAGCAAGCCTTGTGATGCCGGACAGTGACCCTCGGGACAGATTTTTCCATCCACCCCTCACACCGATGTAAGATTCTTATAATGTACCGTGGGAGATAAAGAAAATGGAAAATCACAGATGACATTATCATTAGGCGTATTGTATTTACCCCAAATAGTCAGATATAGTCTTACAATTAGATCTTAAATTAGATCAAGTACAAATTACATGTACATGTGTACTACCCAATATTGTGTCTTAAAATAGCTGGACGAGTGACAAACAGTCTAGACCCTGATGAGATGCCTCTGTTTGCAGCATCTCATCTGAGTTTACACTGTTTGCTCAGGCCTATCTGTCCGAACACATATGAATAATTTGGTACTTTGCATAGACATAATATAATGGTAAATGCTTTAACGCTATTACCCTTGATTGTCCATGGTGGCTTTTTCATTTCCTTTGTTGTCAATAAATTAACAATCTGGGACCAGGGGCCGGTTGTTCAAAGCATCGTTAGCTTAACGAGCTTGTTAGTGGTCATAATGTTAACTGTTCTAACAAGTTTAATATATAAAATTTTGGTATTTTTGCTGAAAAAATGTGAGCAGCTTTTGCATCCGCTCGTTAGTGGTCAAATTGTTAACTGTTGTAGCAAGTACAATATCAAATACTGATATTTTTGCTGAAAAAATGTGAGCAGCTTTTGCATTTGCAAAAGCTGCTCACATTTTTTGTCAGCAAAAATAGTATTGTATTTGCAATAATGAATGATCAAAGTTTTAACTATATGTTAACTAACGACATCATTAGTTTTGAACAAATGGCCCCGGGTAAATAATGTAGAGCTTGGTGGGATTGACAATTTTGAGCTCGGCAGGGCTTGAGATGTCATTTCATCTCAATGGCGGGTAAAAATGAAGTGAAGGCAGTGATCAGGAATCAATACAGTCAACCCATAGCTCCCATCAGAGACACCAAAGGGAAAGAAACACAAACATGAAACAACATACCCCAATGGAAATATCAATAGTGGAAAGCCAAAAAGACAGTTACTTTCCCACAAAATGGCCAATAGGCTATCCAAAATAAAATAATATAAAAGACACAAAGACAAACCATAACAAAAATAAACCGCGACAGAAGAATCGCCTTGGAACGGTGAGCGGAAACGAATTCCACTGGGGTACTTAAATCGATTTTACGTGGCCACAATCCTCGCCTTTACTTCCGTCGCGATTTAGACAAATAATTTGTTCAGTCGGCATGAAGGCCTCAAAATTGGAAGCAACGTTGGGACGTTAAACCTCAATTAAAAAAATGACAATTTTGAGTTGTTTCATCCAGATCTAGACAGTTTGTATAGGTTATATTTATCTATATCAAACTACAGGGTTGAAATTGTGAAGGAATTAAATAAGTATGGAACTGCCCTGTTTTAAAGAATAATTATTTGCAATTTCATGATTCTTACAAGTCTAAAATATTATTCCATTTTCATGTTTATTTCGTTTTCAGAACTGGGTACCTGCACTTTGACACTGGCTCGACAAGGTCTGTATGGTACACTGTCTGTATCATGGCAGAGTGGTTTCCCTGAGGGTCTGGTACCTGGAGGATTCAAGCTGGGTACCATCAGACCCGCTTCCAGTACTGTGACTATCCCACATGGTGTTGCCAGCAAAGATTTTACAGTTCAGGTAGACTTGGGATAAAAGATGTTTAACCCTTGTCCCTCTGCATAAATCAATTTGGCCACTCCCACTGCTGATTATTATGGGGTGCCATTTTACTATTTAAAACAAGTTTGAGATATCTGTAATTTTATCATAGATATCTATAATTTTATTATAGATACCAATAAATGAAATTTTAGATTTCTATAATTAACATTATTGATATCTAAATTTGTCAATATTTTTTTGATATCATGAAATGTAATCAATGATATGTAATATATATTTCATGATATCTATAAATTTACTTTATGATATCCATTATTCGTTTGCATATATAGATATCTAAAAATCAAATTATAGATACCATTTAAAAGGCTGAATTCTAGTTATCACAATTTTCAATAATGGATATCAGAAAATATATTATGGATATCAATAAATGTAAATATTGATATCCTAAAATGTTCTTCAATATTTGATATCTATATATCGAATAATAGATATCAAAAATTGGAATTGTAGATATCCCTTAACATATTATGGATAACATTAAATAAATAATGGATATCTAATATTATTTATAGATATCTAATAATATTTATTGATATTCTATATCTTTAATATAAATATCATTAATTTTATTTATAGATATCTTGAAATTCCATTAAATAGTAAAACGGCACCGCATAGATTATCATCAATCCAGTTACTTGATATAATATATGTGTTCAATTCACAAACCGGCACCTGCCCATTGGGGCTTCAAAAAATAGATGGGCTGCATAATGCTTCCAGGCAGAGCTAAAACTGACCGCACACGAGGACTGGTAAACCGATTAGAGGATCTAAACTTGCCCAGGCAAAGCAGTGCGAGTCAGACCGTCCATGCTTATAAGCCCTATTGGTTTCATTGAGCGACAGGGCTTGAGATGTTGTTTTATCTCAATGTCGGGGTAAAAGTCCCACAAAATTGGAAGCAACGTCTCCAAAATGACCAATACAGTGTTGACGGGGATGTTAAACCACAAATCAAACAAAGAAACAATTCACAAACTGCATGACAAACAGTGTAGTTCCAGATCAGATGCAAAGGTAGGGGTTGTCATGAACAGCAGGATGTTAAATCTGTGTATAATGTTTTTGCTATTCCATGTTAACTAAAGAGTTGTACTCTAATCAAAATGTGAAGATTTTGATTATAGACAGATTTCCATAGTCATGTAAGCCATTTTAAACAGGAGACCCCAAAATGGGTCAAAAGCAAACAATGCAGGCTCAGATCAGACACCTCATAGCATGGCACCTGATCCAGACCTTCACTGTTTGCAGACACTTAAACCATTTTAAACAACACCCCCACCCATCCGGGCTTTGAGAAATAGATTCGGCTTGCACCATGCTTCCAGGCAGAGCTGAAACGGATTGTACATGAGTACTGGTAAACCTCTTAGAAGGTCAAAGCCTGCCCTGGCAAAGTGATGTGAGTCGGACAGTCCATGCATATAAACCCCTATTGGTTTTATTGGGTGGCTGGGATTGAGATGTCATTTCATCTCAATGTCTGGTGAAAGTTCTACAAAATTGGAAGCAGTGTCTCCAAAATGACCTAAATAATGTTGATGGGGATGTTTGTTTGTTTGATTTGAGGTTTAACGTCCCCGTCAACACTGTAAAGGTCATTTTGGAGACGTTGCTTCCAATTTTGTGGGACTTTTACCCGACATTGAGATGAAATGTCATCTCAAGCCCTGTCGCCCAATGAAACCACTAGGGTTTATTAGCATGGACGGTCCGCCTCACACCGCGGTTCCTGGACAGGCTTAGATCCTCTAAGCTGTTTACCAGTACTAGTGTGTGGGCCGGATTCAGCTCTGCGTGGAAGCATCGTGCAGCCCATATATTTCTTCAAGCCCCTATGGGCGGGGGCGAGTGTTGATGGGGATGTTAAACCTCAAATCAAACAAAACAAACAAACAAATAAACCATTTAAACTCATATCCTGCCAAATAAATTAATTTAGCCACATTATTTTTTTACTATTCACAAGTCAAATTACTTGATATAAAGTATTTATTCAAATTACTTGATATAATGTATTTATTCAATTAACAAAATACATGACAAACAGTGTAGATCTGAAGAAGCCATCTGATCAGGATCTACACTGTTTGCAAAGGCTGGGGATGTTGTGTTCAGCTGGCTAAGGATAAAAATCAGTTTCTAAAATCAATTGAACTGGTACCCCTAAATATTGAAATGGGATCCTGCTATTGTTTGTTTTGTTTGATTTGAGGTTTAACGTCCCCGTCAACACTGTGTAGGTCATTTTGGAGATGTTGCTTCCAATTTTGTGGGACTTTTATCCAACATTGAGATGAAATGACATCTCAAGCTCTGTTGCCAAATGAAACCAATTGGGTTTTTAAGCATGGACATTCTGACTTGCACCGCTTTGCCTGGGCAAGCTTAGATCCTCTGAGCAGTTTACCAGTACTCATGTTCGGTCGGTTTCAGCTCTGCATGGAAGCATTGTGCAGTCCATCTATTTCTTCAAGCCCCAATGGGCGGGGGCTGGGGATCCTGCTATATATAAGGCAGGAGATTCCATTCATTGCAGAACGGGTTAAGAATTCTAATTCATATTTCAGTGTTCATGATATGATGACAGTCTTTAGAGTCCATATTCCACAAAGCGTTTCTTTTATTTTTATGAAAGTTAAGTGATAACATATTTTACCCTTAATATTCAAATACCTCAGCTCCTCATCACACGAACACGTCTGTGAAATGGACATCCCCTTAAACCCCACTGTACATAGAGAAAACTGGGGTATAGGGGGATATACATTATCTTTTCTTACTTCTGCTCCAAGACACCGGTTCTAACAAGCATCCACAACCTATATTTGCAATATAAATAAGAAAAAATATCACAGATTTTCATCAGAAGAGGAGCCATTTTGGAGATGAAAAAAAAATGCACTATGTCGCAAAGGTGTGTTATCATAATGCTTTCCATTCTTGTTCTAAAATGTGAGCATGAGCAATTTACTACTGTTACACTGTATACATGTATCAGTCTTAAGGGGAATGGGATTTGTCCGCTATTTTTCAAAGGGAGATAACTTTCGGGACTTCCTGTTCAGTTTTCTATAAGCCTTGTCCCACCGAAAAAAGGGTCTACTCTTAAAGGAAAGAATTTGCTACTCAGGAGCAAATTCTTTCCTTTAAGAGTTGGCCCCTTTTGGCATGGGAGACAAAAATACTTTTGCAGGTGTGGCCTCCCCTGAAGTTGTACCCATTCCCCTTAATGTCAAAATCACCTTGGATTCTGTCATTAAAATCATTAGGCCTCTCACCCCTGTGGGTTCGAACCTGGCTTGGGTCACATATCCAGCAAAGGAATTTTTTTTATCCTTAAGTTATAAGCGTGCATTCAGTAATATATGTATAAACTGAATACACAGGTAAAGTCAATCTAGAACTGTTGTTTCTAGTAGTAGTGCTATAGGTACCGGGAGCTTACCACTAAATATTTTCCATAGGCGACAGTAGTAACCTTTTACCTGCTCCCCCAAAAAACTACACATACAAAACTTTTCAAACCTTTCTTGTTTATAGAGCCATCCTAGCCCAACAAGTTAATGAGAAAAAATCCACATGTTGACCTGCTCCTTTTCAAGTTACAGTCAACCATGTTTGTTCACCTACTGGAAACAGAGTAAATACAAACCAACATTTTTAAAGGAGGAGTGACCATATAAAATCAGCAACAATTTCTTTGAGCTTGCAGATATTTTTATAAAACATGCATCATTTTAGTCCCTTATACTGTTCATTTTCTCACATTGAAATAAAACATGGGATATATATCCACTGAAACCAAGTCTGGTATTTAGAATGCAACTAAAAGCTTGGTCCAAAAGTGATAAAACCTGGCACCTCCCAGTATTGAGTGCAATGCTACCTACTTTCATGATACATGTCATGCCATTCTCCATAGCAAGCATAAGATGGCTACATCAAAGAAAAACTGCTAGTTGAACCAATAAAAAAGATACACAAAAAGCAGCTGATGTGATATTTTCCTTATTTCTGCTCAAAAGAAGTAAGAAAAATAAGGTGTCCCCCTGTAAACACCAGTTTTACTGTATAAAAGTGGGGTTCAAGGGGGTCAAAATTATATAGGCTTGTTTTCCTAATGTATTAAATCTTATATGATTATTTTAGCTGTCAGCCAAGCTTGACACTGCAGAATTGTTTGCTATCCAGCTACCTGTTGCCCCATCCACCACAGTCCCTGGGGGTGCTAGACTAGACATAGATAAATCACTGGTGAGGATAGAACCCCATGGTGTACTGAGGTTTGCCGATAACTCCACTAAACCGGTTGCTTCTGAAATGTATGGAAAGGTGAGCTAAAAGTTTGGGTTATAACTCCGTGTACATTGTATTTTCAGTTTCATCCGTTACGGAAACAAGTTCGTGTAACGAAGACCCCTATAAACCCCAGTTTATATAGAGAAAAGTGGGGTTCACAAGGGTATACATTAACTGGCTGTTTTTAGCTTGCAAACATATTGTGGGTACTCGTTAGAACCGTGAGGCAGTTCTAAAGAGGACCCACAATCTGTGTTGAATCCAGATGTTAGAAAGATGTTACAATTTTTAGCTCGTCTGTTTTTTGAAAAAAAACTTTCGAGCTATTGTCATCACTCCGGCGTCTGCGTTGTCGTTGTCGTCTGGCGTCGTCGTTCCAAAAAAACTTGGCTATAACTTAAAAAGTATTAGACCTAGCCTCATGAAACTTCATACACACACTCATCGTCACAAGAGCTACATTTTGACCAAGGACCATAACAACATTGTTGATTTTGGCTGAATTATTGATTTTGGCTGAATTATCTCCCCTTTTCCAATTTTTTTCTGAAACACATTTTTTGCTCTCATTTTAATACTATTCACAACAGAGCCTTCAAACTTCACATGAATGTTCCTTGGGACAAGACCTTTTCAGTGATACCACACTTTTTGATCTGTGACCTTGACCTTTGAACTTTGACCTATTTTTCGAAAATTTAACCGAAAACCTTAACCTTGACCATATTTCCAAAAGTATTTGGCCTACCTTCATGAAACTTCATACACATACTCACCATCACAAGAGCTACATTCCCTACAAGTTTTATAACTCCATCTTGCAATTTGATTGCTCTTGTTTGACTTAGAACTTTGGTTTTCTAAAAGAAACTGCAGACGAGCGTTGGCACACGCATGCGGTGCTCTTGTTACCTAAAAGTTGTCATTTCTGACGCCATGTTCGACGCCATTATTTTACATGGACATGTTTTCCTGACGTGAGTCACTGATAACTCTTCTATCTATCTCTTCATACGGCATACATCCTCAAATGAATATTATGTGCCTATGGTCTCATGCTGTTCATCTGACAAATATTGTGTAGATAATTTTGAACTCTGCATCGTTGGGCATAAAAGCCAGCGGCATAGCCAGAAAAAAAAAATTATGTGTACGACAATAATTATCGTATTTAACGTACATATTCAGACACATCAACTTGTTTCCAAACTTGTTTTAAAATTTGAACAAGTACAATTTACTACCTGGTGTTGTGTCTAAAAATAGCAGGATGAATGGAAAATGGTGTAGACCCTGATGGTATGCCACATTCTGCATTTTCTGGGTTTACACAGTTAATTCAGGCCCCAAGGTTATAAAACATTTTTCATGCTCAACGCACTTTTCCTGCTAAGATCAGCACAGAGTGTCATTTATCCTGCTCATAAATTTAAAATGCCAACATTTTAAAATTTATGAGCAGGATAAATGACGTTCTGTGCTGATCTTAGCAGGAAAAGTGCATAAAATGCTGGCATTTTAAAATTTATGAGCAGGATAAATGACATTCCTTGCTGATCTTAGCAGGAAAAGTGTGTTGAGCATAGCATGATTAATTTCACGCTCAAGTGAGCATGAAAAAAGTTTTATAACCTATTTGTCTGAATACATATGGTAAGTACGCCATACATCTAAACTGGGAGTCACTCTTAAAAGAAAGTATGACTGATGAAGAAGCAGACGTCGCAAACTATACATTGGTCTATAATAAACACAACCCTGATTGCCCATGTTATGCATGGATACCGATATTATGCATGAATACCCATATCATGCATGAATACCCATATTATGCATGAATAATGCATGAATGGAATATCACTTAACCCGTAACATACCAATCAAAACAAATATTATTGTAGTCTGCTGGTAACTTTTAGTCATCTTTTTTGCAAACAGTCTGGACCCAGATCAGACTGCTGCTCTAGGAGCAGTCTGATCAGGGTTCACACTGTTTTCCTGTTGAAACTTGTTTTCCTGTATGCAAAAAATATTTCATTAAAGTTTGCAAGAAATCACAGCAGACGACAAAAGCAGACCACATTTTCAGGTGCAGTTTTCTTGGCATGTTAGGGATTAACATATTTTTGTCCTTCATCACAAGGCTCACTCTTAAAGGAAAGAATTTTTCCTGCATGTGTGAGCAATTCTATAGATATTTCTTGATTTTTTTGTTTACTCCTTATGTTCTCCTTTCTAGCGCCGGCCTCGGTGGCTCAGTCGAATGCGCGTCTGACTGGTGATCAGGAGGACGCAGGTTCCATTCCTGCCGGGGTCGGCAACATTCTTTTGTGGAGATTGATCATTCTGTCACTTCCGCTGAATCAAGAAGGGCAGTTGTCAGTTTCTGGCGAAAGAATGTGCACTGTACTGGTTAACCGCTTACTTATAAGCCTGCACAGGAAAATTATGGATAGGTAAACTGACCGGCTCAAAAATGACCTAAAATAGTGTTGACTGGGCCGTTAAACTCAAAAACAAACAAACAAACAAATGTTCTCCTTTCTATTCCCATATATGTGATACCTCCCTCATCAGGAGGGAGACTCCCTAATTTTGATGCTAACTTTTGCCCAAGCTAAGCCAAAATATTGGAGTCTCCCTCATGTGAACTGAGAATTTCCCTATATACAGTGAAATTCCGCTATTAAGACTACCTAAAATTAAGACTTATTTTGAAGGCTGCACTTAACTTTCTTTGCGTTTTCTGCCTACAGTGTCCTCTGGTCAGGGACCACCTGTGGGACTGTTCAAAAGTGGTCTTTAAGACCACTTTTGAACAGTCCCAAAGGTGGTCTTAATATAGAAATGTCCCTATATATTCTTTACATTTTTAAGAATATCCCTCATCAAAATAGCAAATTTTCCACATACAGTTAAAAAAATTATCACATGACACTTTTTGATCTGTTTCAGGTTTATCTTCAAGTTATCCGGCTTTATGGTTCCTTGGGTAAGGTAGAGACTCAATACCGAGCGGTCGGAGTTACAGCAGACCCTGATTTTGACTTTGTTACAATACAGAACCATGCTGTAGCCATGGAAGAGGGACAGACTTCAGGACTTATTCTGATTGAGGTAACACTTACTGTTCTTCAGGGATTGGTATTCAGTTGATTCTCGTGTGGACTGATAATTTTTATGCCCCCGCCATTTAAAGAATGGTGAAAAGGGCAAATAGTGTTCCCCCGTCTGTCTGTTCATCTCCATGCCGGGGGCATTTTGCGTTTAAGGTTTTCAGCAATGTCACAACTACCAGGCAGGGCACCCAGTTTCCCATTATGATAACTCACCCATACGACATAGCGCATTTTTCACATCTCCAAAATGGCTGCTTTTCTGATGAAAATCCGTGATATTTTTCTTATAAATGCTCAAAGCATAGGTTATGGATGCTCATTAGAAACGTCTCATTGAGCCGGTTATAACTAGTACCCTAAACCTATGTCTTGGAGCTGAAATAAGAAAAATAATGTATACCCCCATAAACCCCAGTTTTCTCTATATGAAGTGGTGTCTTCATTTATGGACTTGTTCACATGATGCCTTGTACACATTTCTAGTTGGTTTGAGATTACACTAGTTTGATATACAAGGTGTTGAAATCTGATGAACATACAACAAAACACAAAGAATTTGAGCAGGATTTTGAGATATCAGTGTTTGAGATAATACAACAGCGCAATCAGCAAGTTAGCAATCAGTCGTCTCCCAGACGCACTTTTGATGTTGTTTGAGATGAATATCAAATATGTGCCAAAAGCTTTGTAGCACCGTTTCGAACTTTCCATCACATGCTTCTGAACTTGTATTTGAGATGATTGACAACCATCTTTGAACGTTTTAAGCGTGGGCGGGACAATAGCGCTGTCAGTTTATGTTGCAATCGATTTTAATACTGCTCAAAAGAAGATTGTGGTTACTCGTTAAAACCTCAATGCGGTTCTAACCAGCAGTACCCACAATTAATAGTCTGCTCAAAACAGAGATTGTGGACACTCGTTAAAACCTCTAGGTGGGACAGGGCTTGAGATGTCATTTCATCTCAATGTCGGGTAAAAGTCCCACAAAATTGGAAGCAACGTCTCCAAAATGACTTTTACAGTGTTGACGGGGCCGTTAAACCTCAAATCAAACAAACAATAAATTTTGTTGAAATTAGAGATATCTGTAGCAATCATCACGGAAACATGCCTATATAATATTGACCCCCTAGAACCCCATCTCAATGTCGGGTAAAATTCCCACAAAATTGGAAGCAACCTCTCCAAAATGACCTATACAGTGTTGACGGGGACGTTAAACCTCAAATCAAACAAAACAAACAAAACAAACAAATCCTCGAGGCGGTTCTAACCAGCAGTACCCACAGGCTCAAAACAGACTGTGAATACTCGTTAAAACCCCGAGGCTGTAGCAGAAATAAGAAAGAACAATGAATGAACCCCTGTATATACATGTATTAAAGTGGCCAAACCGGCAGTCGACATTGAATCAAGCGTGGTAGCTCAATGGTATAGTGCACCTGCCTATGATGCTAGAGGCCCCCGGTTTGATTCCCGGCAGTGGTAATAAAACTGCGGTGTCCGAACATGCTCTGGATGAATGCCACAAAGTGCATCGTCCTCCGCATCAGGATGTTAACTGGGACCCCCTTCACATGCAAGGAGGCCCATTCTGTGCAGGTTAAAGATCTATATCGTTATTACATGATTACTGTGTATGTTTTCATCCTGCAAACCTGGATCGGCAATGACCGATCACACTAGAATTGAAAGCGCTTCAATGTTGATTCGACAGATAATATATAGAAATAGTAGAAAGAATGAATTGAAGAGGAGCAAATTCTTTCCTTTAAGAGTTGGCCCCTGTTGACAGAAAATAAATAAATAAAAAAAATATTATATTTGTCACTTAATTGCTCTGACTCCACGGTTACTGAAAACTCATCCGTAAAAGATTTGGGCGGATTTTTGCGCTACCGAGGCCAGCTGCCATCAGATGGAGAAAATACAAAGCAAGTTTATTTTAGTTTTTCCTGAAAGTCTTAGTCTCCATTTTTCAGGGGAAAGCCACTATCACAGAAAAATAATAATCAGTTTTCCTGGTATTTGGCTCCCTTTCTCAAATGTGTCAAAGGGGCCAGATAGAGTCCTAACGAGGGTCATTTTTACCAGAAAGAATTTGTTCCTAGCGGGAGCAAATTCTTTCCTGTAACAGTAGCCCTTGTAAGAAGGTAGGTATGCGAGTTCATTTGAGATTTACCGTCCTTGAGATCATTCTGTTTTATCTTTTATCATTTACCCCCTATATTAATTGCATTGTAACACAACATTGTTGGCAACATTCTTTCGTGGAGATTGATAATGAAATTTTTACAATGCAATTAATGTACAGTTACATTTCCCTGATAAAGATAGATTATCTCAGGACAAGTGAGCTTCATCAGGTCAGTGTGACATTGCACTTTTATGAATGAACCGGACTACTGGAAAAATTGGCAAAAAAATTATTATTACTGGAAAAAATGGAATTATTACTCGAAAAAATATCATAGGAACATTACGGTCAGCTGATACTAAATATATCAGTGTTGAGACCAGGGCTTTAGATTGTTTTTTTTTTCCAAAGAGTACAGTACTCGTCCTTTTTTAAAAAAAGGAGTAACGAGAAATTTTTAAAGAGTACTGAAAAATAAACCAAAAAACTTTATTTTGCAGCCTTGACACAATGTTTTTATGGACTGATTTGTGGCCAGGTGTACTGATTGTTTTCTTATAGATACACATATTCAATATCTGTGTCTATTAGAAAACAAGCAGTATGCCTGGCCACAAATCAGACAAAACAATGCCATATTGAAATCTCTTCTGAGCAGTTTGTTGAGGGAGAAATCTAACTTTTGGGGTTCAGTTCTCTTGGCGGATAGCAGGACTTCAATGGCTGATTATTGTGGCCAAAGAGTTTCTAAAAAAATTAGAATATCAGCTTCACTTTATTGTCCAAGATATGGAATGAAAATCATATTCTTTAAAACTTTTATAATTCCTTTTCAAAACCATATTCTCAATTTCATCATATATGTCTGTCCAGACCTTTTTCACAAAAAAGTGCGGCAGAGACAGACTCCTGATCGGCTGAAAAGAAATTGAAGATTGCAGTGCTCCAGCTAGGATTTTAGGGCAGCGGGGTGCTGGGCTGGGTAGCGCACTGGGTATGGCATGAGTTAAAAAGGCACCATATATTGGTTTATGAAATGCCATCAAAATCATTATGATCAATGGCTTCTCACACGCTAGGGAAGCTAATGCTTCTGAAGTTTGTATAGGAATTACCAACTTTTATATTTACATGCTTTTCACAAGTAAGTGGTGTACTGGGTCTAAGCAATAGCCACGTTTAGTATTTAAAAAAACATTTGAATATTTAACTTATAGGTATCTTTTAATATAGAATTATAATATTTAAATAAAAAATAATGTGTTTGATTCATCTGAAAGCGTGTTATTAAAGCAATACAAAAAATAACCGATGACTGAATAAGTAATCTGTTCAAGGGAGACTACTCAATAATTATCCATGTCATTAAATTTTGACGTTTCAGAACTCAGGCTGAACGTGCGTCTTCACTGGTTGCCAATGATCTGCAAAGACTGATCAGCTTGATCAGTCTGCGACAGTATTGCAAGCAAACAGTGTGTATACCGAGCTGCGTCGCACAACACCTTGCAAAGACCCAGATCAACATGCGCAACCCGGGAAACCTTTTTTCTCATCTATCTCTGAGTAGCTCTGCAAAAGGCTCTTGGGGTCAGCGAAGACTGAGCAGTTTGCAATGATGCGCAGGCTACTCCGAGTCTTCAATGGTCGCACGATACTCGAAGACTTAGACCAGCACGAGCAACCACTATGTAAGTCAGAACAACATGCGCAACAACTACGCAAGTCCGTTTGGATAACCCAGCTTGTAAAATCAGCGATGCGCAGACTGATGCGCGTCGATACTGTTGAGCAATGACCTGCTCATCCAATCAATACGGCTAATGAAGGCTTGCGCGCATGCGCTGACTGATCCGAGACTTTACTGCTCGCTCGTCTTACTGTAGTTTAGATTACTTCGGTTAACGCCTACCTGATTAACGATCGGATCGGCTCTATATGTGATATAATCTTGAAAGGACCGTAACCCCAACCCGAATAAAACTTGATTCCCTTGAAATAATTTATGAATGCATAATTTTCCCGTGTGAGAATTTCCCGCCTTTTATTACACACGTCATTTATTTCACGTGCGTTCCAAATACGCTCTCAAAAAATATTAAATGCGTAATGCTAATTTGTTTTTCGTACCTGATACGCAGCAGATTTGAAAAAAAAGGAGTATCCTCCCAATTATTTTCGTAATTTACGCGGTACGCAGCCTTATCTAAAGCCCTGTGAGACGCACTGAGGACAATCGATAACTGATTATAAATTGCAATGTAAGAGTGTGTGTGTGGATAAAACTGGTACATAGAATCCCAGATTCATGTCAATTTATATCAAGTTTATCAGCTTCGGCTTCGAGAACGCATGTAGAATCGTTCTTGAAGCCTTGCCTGATAAACTTGATATCAAAAGACACGAATCTGGTATTCTCTATACATTGTATTTTTACAGGTTGTACAAGATAACAAGCCAGAACAGGAGGAGAGTTTCCATGTTAACCTGACAAGCGTGGAGAAATTCCCTACTGAAACTGCACCAAGTAAGCCACATGACTTCATAACAATAACACAACCATGCACTAAAATGGCAATTTTCTTATCTCCTGAACTAGCATTTTCAGATGAAAATGATCCATATTTTTCTTATTTCTTGTCCTAAAATAGATTGTTGTTGTTTATCAGAACCACCTCAATAATGCGGTCACAATATGTGTTTTCGAGCAAAAATAAGATAATATTTTATGAATACCCCCGTAAACCGCCTTTTTATGACTGCCATTCGAAGAATGTGGAAGGGCATAAAGTGTTGCCCTGTCCGTTTGTCCATCCATCCATCCGAAACTTAAACGCAGTCAATAACTTACTTATTTCTGGATGGATTTGAAATTACTTTGCAGAAATGTTAAACCATTATGTGACAATAGGTTGCGCTCAAAACCCAGGTCCGTACCTCCAAAGTCAGGGTCGTACTTAGAGGTCAAAGGTCATAAAAAGGGTCTGAAACTTAAACATGGTCAATAACTTCCTTATTTCTGGATGGGTTTTGAAATTACTTGGCAGCAATGCTGGTACTGATTCATCACAACAACAATAATTATCATGGTTATGTTTCTATTTATGCCCTCACCTTTAGAAGAGTGGTGGTAAGGGCATATAGATAAAATTATCCCTGTCCATCTGTCTGCATCCGAGATGAAATAAGCAATATGCATTGACGTTTTCAGATATGGCTTTAGCAATTTGGGTTAATCCATTTTGTACCCGAAACCCAAAAACGGAAAGCCTGGCAAACAGTTCAGGCCCAGATCAGATGCAGCAGAATGCAGCGTCTGATCATGGCTTACACTGTTTGTAAAAAGTTCAGCTGTTTTCCAAATAAATATTAAAGATAACACAACCTGTCAACCCTAAATTTCTAAATGGATTCCTGCCATATATAAGGAGGAAGATTCCATTTGGTACAACTAGGTTTAAGTTTTTCAACATTCTCACCATTACCAGGTAGGGGCATCTGTGTCTCTTTGACACATTTCTAGTCTATTTTTATGCCCCCACATCGTATGATGCGGGGGCATATAGTTTTTTGGTTTTCCGTACGTGGGTCTGTGGGTACGTGCTTCCAAATGTACGAAAGTGTGTACGTACGTAATCCTGTTAGACTCAGGTTAAGGTTTTTGGTCAGGGTAGAACTTGAGCTCATATTTTTGAAACCATGCAATGGATGTGGTTTATATTTAGTATGATGATAGATATGGGTCCAAAGTTTTATCCAGCAATACCCCCACACCTATACATGGTCTCAAGGTCAAGGTCACGGACTGAGAAATTTTTAATGTTTAACACTCAGGTTGAGGTTTTTGGTCAGGGTAGAACTTGAGCTCATATTTTTCAAACCCTGCAATGGATGTGGTTTATATTTAATATGATGATAGATATGGGTCCAAAGTTTTATCGAGCAATACCCCCACACCTACCCATGGTCTCAATGTCAAGGTCACGGACTTAGAAATTTTTAATGTTTAACACTCAGGTTAAGGTATTTGTACCACGTTGAACTTTAACTTTTATGATTCATTTGGTTCATATTTGGTTTAATGATAGATGCAGGTCCAAAGATTTATTCAGTAATATCCCCACCCATGCCTATGACTTCAAGGGCAAGGTTTCAGACATAGAAATTTTCAAAATTAAGTATCTTAATAGCTTATATTTTCCAAACTCTATAATGGATTTGCTTCATATTTGGTATGACAATAGTTACAGGTCCAAAGTTTCATTGAGCCATACCCCCCACCCCTTAACTGAAGGCCAAGATCACAGACATAGAAATTTTTATCCCCTCGCACAACATAGTTGTGAGGGGGGATATAGCATTTGTCCCGTATGTACATACGTACATACTTTTGTCATCGCTCTTGCACCTACATTTCTTGACTGATTTTAATATAACTTCACACAAATGTTCCTTATAAAAATATCTCGAGCAAGTTCGACTTTCAAGGTCATGGCCTCAAGGTCACTGTGGCTATTTTTAGAAAAATTTTGTCATCCCTCTAGCACCTATATTTCTTCACTGATTTCAATATAACTTTACACAAATGTTCCTTTTGACAATATCTCGAGGGAGTTCGACTTTCAAGGTCATGACCTCAAGGTCAAGGTCACTGGCTATTTTTAGAAAAACTTTGTCATCGCTCTCGCGCCTACATTTCTTCATCAATTTCAATTTAACTTCACACAAATGCTCCTTATAAAAATATCTCGAGCGTGTTCGACTTTCAAGGTCATGGCCTCAAGGTCAAGGTCACTGGGGCTATTTTTAGAAAAACTTTGTCATTGCTCTAGCGCTTTCATTTCTTCACCCATTTCAATATAACTTCACACAAATGTTCCTTATGACAATATCTTGTGCAAGTTCGACTTTCAAGGTCATGACCTCAAGGTCAAGGTCACTGTGGCTATTTGTAGAAAAACTTTGTCATCACTCTAGCGCCTACATTTGTTCACCAATTTCAATATAACTTCACACAAATTTTCCTTATGACAATATCTGGAACCATTTCGGCTTTCAAGGTCAAGGTCACTATGGCTATTTTTAGAAAAACTTTGTCATTGCTCTAGCGCTTACATTTTTTCACCCATTTCAATATAACTTCACACAAATGTTCCTTATGACAATATCTTGTGCAAGTTCGACTTTCAAGGTCATGACCTCAAGGTCAAGGTCACTGTGGCTATTTTTAGAAAAACTTTGTCATCACTCTAGCGCCTACATTTGTTCACCAATTTCAATATAACTTCACACAAATGTTCCTTATGACAATATCTGGAACCATTTCGGCTTTCAAGGTCAAGGTCACTATGGCTATTTTTAGAAAAACTTTGTCATCGCTCTAGCGCCTACATTTCTTCACTGATTTCAATATAACTTCACACAAATGTTCCTTATGACAATACCTCAATCGAGTTTGACTTTCAAGGTCAAGGTCATTGTGGCTATTTTTAGAAAAACTTTGTCATTGCTCTAGTGCTTACATTTGTTCACCAATTTCAATATTACTTCACACAAATGTTCCTTATGACAATATCTCTAGTGAGTTCCACTTTCAAGGTCAAGGTCACTGTGGCTATTTTTAGAAAAACTTTGTCATCGCTCTAAGGACTACATTTTTTCACCGATTTCAATATAACTTCACACAAATGTTCCTAATGACAATATCTCCAGCGAGTTTGACTTTCAAGGCCAATGTCACTGTGGCTATTTTTAGAAAAACATGGTCATTGCTCTAGTGCTTACATTTTTCACCAAACTCAATATAACTTCACACAAATGTTCCTTATGACAATATCTCGAGCTATTTCGACTTTCAAGGTCAAGGTCACTGTGGCTATTTTTAGAAAAACTTTGTCATCGCTCTAGTGCCTACATTTATTGATAGATTTTAATAGAACTTCACACAAATGTTTCTTATGATAATATCTCGAGTTGCTTTGACCTTCAAGGTCATGACCTCAAGGTCAAGGTCACTGTGGCTATTTTTAGAAAAACTTTGTCAATGCTCTACCGCCTACATTTATTAACAGATTTTAATATACTTTCTCACAAAAGATGCTTATGATAATATCTTGAGCAAGATCTACTTTCGCGGCCTGGCCTCAAGTCAAGGTCACTATGGCTATTTTTAGAGAAACATTGTCATCACTCTAGAACCTACATTTATTGATGGATTTTTAAACAAACTTTATACAAATGTTGCATATGATAATATCTCAAGCAAGTTGGACTTTTGCCATTTCAGTGTTTTCCACACATGAAGTTGTCTTGTGCAAGAGGATTTGTATCGCATGCGATGCCTTGTTTATATTATATTTTTTGAGAGCTCATATTTCTTGAACCATGTGATGTATTTGCTACATATTTGGAATGATGATAGATACATGTCAAAAGTTTTATTCAGCCATAACGCCGCCCCTGTCGCATGACCTTAAGGTGAAGGGGGGGGGGGTGTGAGGTAGATCCCTGGGCGGGGGCATTTTTGTTGTATTGACAAATTTCTAGTTAACTTTCTCGCAAAATGATATACTTATTCTGGATACAGATGCATCTTTGCAAAATGTGGAAAGGTTGGACAGAAATCCCACAAATGTTATAATAACTTGAAACAATACAGTGAATTTCTGTTGATAAGACCAACTAATATTAAGACTAATCCTGCTTTAAAAAGCTTTATTTAGTAGGCTGCAGTTATCATTTCCTTGTTTTCTATATACAGTATCCTCTGGTCAGAGACCACTTTGGGACTGTTCAAAAGTGGTCTTAAACAGTCCCAAAGGTGGCCTTAATGTAGGAATTTTACTGTAATTCATTTTCTATAGAAGAGAATTTTCAAACAGCCTATTATAGAAAAATGGTTTTGTACCCCCGCCCTTCCATTGTATTCTGAATTCCTTCTCTGGTTGAGGCTACTTATTAAAGGAAGAAATCTCTTTCATTCAAGAATGAAGAGAGAGTCTGTGAATATTTACCGGTAAAGTGATTTCTCATCAGTTTGGCAGTTTAAAGTTCTTGCTACCATCTCATCATCATCATAATCAGATTTTTTATTAACATGCAGGTACAGGGGCAACATCCACATAAGTGGGCGCCTTTCAGGTTGCTGGGTTGTTGCACGCATGGCAGATCTTACACAAGATCTCCAGGCTTGTCTATCATGAGGATCTACCTTATTTATTTGGATAGACAGACCTGAGCAAACAGTGTAGACCCAGATGAGATGCCGCGGACCGCTGCATCTCATCAGGGTTTATACTGTTTGCAACACATCCAGTTATTCTTAGACACAACAGCGGGTAGTAAATTGTACTTGTTCAAATCATAGAACAAGTATGATAAGAAGTTGAGGTGTCCAAATATTTAGGGTTGATACGGTAATTACATGACCAATTACAATACCTGGATTGCATATTTTTCCAGGTATATCCCCAAGAATCAGCTACCTGTATGAGTCGTCAGTGGTAACAATCCAGGAGAGTAACGACCCCTATGGTATTCTGTGTCTGGAACCCCAGATGTTGTCAGTAGAGGAGATTCATCAGGACATCAACCTAACAGTGAAACGAACAGGTCAGTTATTACCTCAATTAACAGGGCTTCTCCAGACTTTCGGATGAGTCTTTAAACTGAGGTCCTGTCTCCGTATGACCTTAGCTGTTGGTGGGATGTAAAACTCAAAATACTCACTCACCTGAATAAACAGGACAGCCAAAAGCAATGTACAGTCCAACCTGTATTTAGCAAGCACCAAAGGGATAACCAAAATACTCTTGCTTAAGGCAGGTGCTTGCTTAAGACAGGTGAAGTTTAATGCATTTGCCTTTTCGGGGAACCAAAGGCATGCTTGTGTAGACAGGTTGTTTGCTTAATAGAGGTGGTCACTAAGACAGGTTTTACTGTATTATAGATAAAACTATCTCCAGCTACAGTCAATAGCTCCAGATAAGGCGTTTTATTTCCATCCAAAAAGTACCAATATTTTTTTATTATATGTTGTGGGTCCTCATTAGAAGTGCCTCAGTGAGGCGCTTCTAATGAGCACCTACAACATATGTTTTTAATAGAAAAGAAATACTAAAGCAAGTTGATGGGGCACCATCACAAATAGTCGCTTTTTCTAAATTTGACCTTTGAAATAACCTCATGACCCAGGGGGGTCAGATCAAAATTTGGATACCTTCATGCACATCTCAAGTTCCTAAGCAGTATGTGTACGGAGTTTGGTCATCATAGGCCAAGAAATATAAAAGTAGTTGCATTCACAAGCATTTTCTTGAAAATTTGACCTTTGACCTCACTGACCGCAGTGGCTCAGGGTCAGATAAAAATTTGGATACCCTTGTTAATTGCATGCTCTTTATCCAGGGGAAGTTACTCTGTACTCTGCACATGAGTTACTGTTACTGTCTGTACTGTGACGTCATAATTGTCATAGCAACCACGTCTTGAGATTATGTTTGTTTACCTTGATTAGGGTAACCATTAAACCAATTGTGGTCAATATGTAGTTATTTATTGCTTTAACAAATTGGTAGCAGAGCGAGGTTGCGTCTGAGGACCGCAATATAGACACTGTGATAAAAAGAACACTGATATCAGCTGTGACAGTTAATTTGTGGAAGAAATCCTGAAAATGGCTACAAGAATTGACCCACCAAGTCTGAGGACAAAAAATTATGAACTTTACAGACAAGAGCTACTGGCATGGAGGGAAGTCACAGACCTAAGAAAAGAAAAACAGGGAGTGGCTATAGCATTATCTCTACCAGAGGATGATAAAAACAAAATCAGAGAAAAGGTATTTGAACAAATTAGTCTGGGTGATTTAAAGAAGGATGATGGACTTGACACTCTGATAGGCTTTTTGGATAGACATCTAAAAAAAGATGACCTTACTGACAGCCTGGAAAAATTTGAGGAGTTCGAAGATTTTGAGAGACAAGTCGGTATGAGTATAACAGAATATATAGCATCCTTTGACTCCCTCTACAGGAAGATAGAGAAATTGAATATGAAGTTGCCTATGGAAATACTTGCATTCAAACTGCTCAGGAAAGCGAATATTGGAAAAGAGGAGAAACTGCTGGTTTTAACAGGTATGAATTATGAGCATAAAGAAACTTTATATGAAGAGGCCAAAAAGTCACTTCAGAAGTTTAAGGGTGATATCACAGAGGGTCAGAGAAGTTCAAGCTCAGCCATCAAATTGGAACCAGCCTTTCTTGCTGAAAATGAAGAGGCTCTTTTAGCTGCAGGCTACAGTAGGCAGTTCATGCGTGGGAGAAAATCAGGAGGACCAGTAAGAAAGGGTTATGGTCCTGGAAGTCATTGTCGACAACAGGATAGACAGGTGAACCCACTTGGACAAGATGGTAAGCCTCTTACATGTAGATGTTGTGGCTCCTTTAGACACTTTGTAGCAAAATGCCCACACAGCTGGGAAAACACAGCAAATACATATAATCAACATGATCAGGCTGAAGTCAATATTTCAGAAGATGAACAAGTTGTGCTTGTTACGGGCTATCATAAAGGTGAAATTTCCCAGCTAAGCAATGATGCACGGAACTGTGCTGTATTAGACAGTGCGTGTAGTAGTACGGTGTGTGGGGAAAACTGGCTAGAACATTATCTCAATTCATTGAATGAGACAGACAAAAAGAAAATTCAACAGGCTGTTGGTCAGAGGACATTTAAGTTTGGCGGCGGAGAATGTCTGAAATCTAAAGGAGAATACAGTCTTCCAGCAGTAATTGCAGGAAAAGAGGTCACCATCAGAACTGACGTGGTAAAATCTGACATTCCTTTGCTGTTGTCTAGGAAAGCCATGAAAACAGCAGAAGTGAAAATAGATCTGAAATGGGATACTGCTGTGATTTTTGGGAAGATGATTGCTCTGAATCTGACCTCCACAGGGCATTATTATATACAAATAGGTAGACCTGTATCGATATCAGTAGAGGTTGGTGATATAAGGGGAGAACAGAAAGACATAGATGTTTCAACAGACAAAACAGTAAGGGATAAAGGACACAATTTAGGAATAAACCGAATAACACAACATGGTGATTTGTTTAGAAGTGGAGGCTCACAGGAGTCTAAAATGTCATGGGCTGCCATTGCGAGACAGCCTCCACAGACACAGTCCCAGAAGGCAAGGTATATTCTGCAAAAAACAGTCAATCAAAGTGAGTCTCCTAAAAACCTAATCCAGGATAAGCTGAAGTCCAAACTCAAGAACAATCCCAAGAAATTTGATTTCAACCAAGAAGGGAGTCGCTATTTCATCATCAAGAGTTATTCGGAGGAGGCTATTCGTAGTTCGATAAAGAATAACATCTGGTGCTCGACAAAACATGGAAACAGGAGACTGGATGCTGCTTTCCAGGAACAGGAAGGAAAGGGTCCAATCTATTTGTTGTTCAGTGTGAATGGCTCCAGACATTTCTGTGGTATGGCCCAGATGATGTCCTTTGTCGACTTTGAACACAGTGCGGGTGTTTGGGATAAAGATAAGTTTAAGGGACAATTCAAAGTGAGATGGATCTACGTGAAAGATGTGCCAAACAGTGAACTGCGTCACATCAGACTTGAGAACAACAGCAACAAGCCAGTAACAAACTCTCGGGACACTCAAGAAGTTCCCTCAGAGAAGGGAAAGCAATTTCGAAAGATCATGCACAATTATAAGCACTTTTCATCGATCTCTCATGAATTAGAACATTAATTTTGGCAACTGTGATGACAAACATGGAACATCAGATTTGCAATCAGGAAATTATTAACCACTATCTTACTATAGACATTATTAAAACTTAAAAGGAACTTTCAAATTTATTCCTCTGGATAGATATTCGTCAAAATCCAGTTTCATTACTTTCTGAATATCTTTTTATAGTTTTAGTATTCTTTGGCCATGAAGAGTGTTTTGACTATAAAAAAAATAAAATATAATCAATGTTAATTGCATGCTCTTTATCCAGGGGAAGTTACTCTGTACTCTGCACATGAGTTACTGTTACTGTCTGTACTGTGACGTCATAATTGTCATAGCAACCACGTCTTGAGATTATGTTTGTTTACCTTGATCAGGGTAACCATTAAACCAATTGTGGTCAATATGTAGTGATTTATTGCACATCTGCAGTCTCAAACCAATACTTGTAGCAAACCAGTGCTTCAGCTGAAGTGCACGACCCGCCAGATGCTTTTAGCTTTATGAGTGTTACCATATATGGGTATGGCAGCCATTTTGGTCATGTGACCTGGACCTAAAACGGTTCCCCCAATAAATGCACCTTATCGTAAGGAGCAATCATATATCTCTTATACTTTAGTACTGTATTCTGAATCGTTTGCAGGATAAAATGCATTCTTTATTTTTCCAATACAAAAGCATATGTGTCAAAGTTTGACCTAGGCACAAAGAATGTCAAGATCAATCCAGGGTCACCATTTTAGCACTTTATGATGGGCCTACGTCCCAGATGCTATTTATCAAGTTTCGTGGAAATCTGCCCAGTGGTTCTGGAGAAGACTATTTATAGCCCCGCTTTGAAAAAGTGGGGCTATATTGGATTTGCCATGTCCTTCTGTCATTCCGTGATTCCGTTAATTTGTGTTGGCTCCATAACTTTGTATCTGCTTAACATATTTTCATGAAACTTCACACAAATGTTAAACACCATAAGACAATGTGCAGAGCGAAGGAATTATAACTGTGGATTGCCTACTTTTGGAGTTATTGCCCTTTGAACATTTTCCGTAATTCCGTAATTCCGTTAATTTGTGTTGGCTCCATAACTTTGTATCTGCTTAACATATTTTCATGAAACTTCACACAAATGTTAAACACCATAAGACAATGTGCAGAGCAAAGGAATTATAACTGTGGATTGCCTACTTTTGGAGTTATTGCCCTTTGAACATTGAAAAATGGCAATTTTAATTGTGTCCGCTTCATAACTCGAAAACCGTTTGAGATATTTTTAGGAAACTTCACACAAATGTTAAGCACTATGAGACGATGTGCAGAGCGCAGGAACCATAACTCTGCATTGCTTATTTTTGGAGTTATTGCCCTTTGAACATTGAAAAATGGCAATTTTAACAGTGTCGGCTTCATAACTCGAAAACCGTTCGAGATAATTTCATGAAACTTCACACAAATGTTAAGCACTATGAGACAATGTGCAGAGCGCAAGAACCATAACTCTGGTTTTCGTATTTTCTGTGTGTCTGTCTGTGTGTCTGTCTGTGTCTGTTAACAATTTTCGTGTCCGCTCCATAACTTTAAAACCCATTCACATATTTTCATGAAACTTCACACAAACATTAAACACCAGGAGATGGTGTGCAGAGTGCAGGAACCATAACTCTGGATTGCCTAATTTTTGAGTTATTTCCCTTTGAATATTGAAAAATATCAATTTTAGCCGTCTTTGCTCGATAACTCAAAAACCGTTTGAGATAATTTTATGAAACTTCACACAAATGTAAAGCACCATATTACGTGTGCAGAGCGCAGGAACCCAAACTCTGGATTGTCTACTTTTTCAGTTATAGGCTTTTGAATATTAAAAAATGGCAATTTTAACTATGTCCGCTCCATAACCGTTTCTGATATTTTCATGAAACTTCAAATAAATGAAAAGCACCTTGAGATGATGTGCAGAGTGCAGGAACCATAACTCTGGTTTGCCTACTTTAGGAGTTATTGCCCTTTGAACATTTAAAAAGGCAATTTTGACTGTGTCGGCTCCATAACTCACAAACCATTTGAGATATTTTCATGACACTTCACACAAGTGTAAAGCACCATGAGACAATGTGCAGAGCGCAGGAACCCTGACTCTGATTTGCCTACTTTAGGAGTTATTACCCTTTGAACATTGAAAAATGGAAGATGAAATTTAGTATAAACATGGACATTCTGGTAATGTATCATGCTCATTGAAATGAGGGACAAGGGCTCACAACTCTTAGAGTTTTTCCAGATAATGTAAAATTTTCAACAGTTATTTCTTGTTCATAACTGTTTTCTCTGCAGCTTAAATAACTTTCTTCTCTGACAGCGCTGAAGCGGGGCTATAGTCAGATCCTCTGACAGCTCTAGTTTTGAAGGGTTTTTTATCATATATGGCTTGGCGGCCATTTTGGTCATGTGACCTGGACCCCATGAGGAAATATTGGTTTTACCCATCCCATAGAGGCTCCATATGAAATTTGACTTAAATTGGCCCAACGGTTTCCGATGAGAAGCGGTTTGAAAATTTTCACATTTTTCGCCTCGGGGAGGCTATACTAAATGGAATGTAATATTTGGCAGGTTCATTAGTTAGATCTCATTGATATTTATCAGTATGCCAAAAATTATTTAAATATTCCAATCGGTTAAGTCACTATCACCAATTTTCACAATCGGGTTACGGACGGACAGACAGACTGACAGAATGACATGGTGATTTTAGGGCACTCTTAGAAAATCAACCGACTTCAGTCAGTCACTTTTTCTGCGGGTCGTGCAATATGTCCAGCATAGGTGAAGAAATAGAAAAGTAGTTGCATTCGCAAGCATTTTCTTGAAAATTTGACATCAGATCTTAGCCAATGCACATCTGCAGTCCCTGAGCAATATGTGTAGCATGTTTTGCAACCATGATCACATTTTCAAAGAACATTTACTGAACATAGTTGTTCAATGATAAAAACATGTTTGATCCCTATACTAATAAATATTACAAGGATGGTTTCGACAGACTTGTTCCCTTGCAAGAGTTTCCATTGACTTTAATAACTATATTATATTCATGATGTGATTCATGTTTTGATTTTCTTCAGGTGGTATATTTGGTACTGTGAGGGTAACAGTGCGAACTGTAGGGGGAGGGGAAGACTGGACCTCTACAATAGTTCCCAAACCTGGAACTGATAGTAATGACACTATTGCTGAGATACTGGGTAACAGGGACAGGTGGACCTCGGCTACTGGAGGATCAGATTATGTTGTCTTGGATACAGAACTGGAATTTAAGGTAAATGGAAAACCTACATTTTGATCTGAAGGCATTTTGAAAAGAGTGTGCATGCAGAACGTCGAGCTAGCAACACCTTCAAAAGCTTTGCAAAAAAAAATCATTTATTTTGGCTTTAATAAATTCAGCTTCGGAAATTACATGCTGAAAATATAATCATCTTTTGGAAAAAAAATTATACCATATTTTGAGACCAAAATTTTGTGGATCATGTTGAAGGAAAACTTTTGACCCTGATTTTTCTAATCTGTCAAGAACAGAGACTTGGGCTCAACATAGACCCTGGGACAGAGGCCAGTTTTTGTGCTTCATATCGTTATTCTGGAAAAGTTGTGAAGAATTTTAAGTTTGGAAGCTTCTACAGTTCAATGCTTTAGATTGGTAGGGCTAAAAAGGCAGAAAAAGGGGAGGTTTAAAAAAGTTCGGGAAATGCTGGGGAATGCTACTATGGAAACATAGTAAACAACAACTAGTTCAAGTAAGATCTTTCTGATTTCTGTTAAGTTTTCAAGCCATGAGAGCTCGCTCGAAGGTCTGCTTACTCAGTGAATGCACCTAGACACAGCAAAGTCAAAGAGGCACCTAGAGGATAAAGCCATGCACAACCCAAAATGCAATAATAGTGTGAACTTTACTAGAGAAGAATTCAGTATATAACAGAGTGATACTCTACAGCAAGACTACTTGTGTCTCCTTCCCCATAAGGGGTAAATGAGAGCTCCCAGAGGAATACATGCAGCAGACCCTCATTTTAAAGACAATATTTTTTCCATAATAAATTGTCATTCAATATGATAACACACAGGTGCGACATAGTGGATTTTTTCACATCTCAAACATAGCTATTTTTATGATGATATTTATCTTATTTGTACTGCAAACATAGGTTGTGGATGCTCGTTAGAACTGTATCATTGTTTGCAGTTTAAATAAGAAAATTATCGTGGATTTTCATCAGAAAAGTAGCCATTTTGGAGATGTGAAAAATGCACCTTGTTGCATGGGTGGTGTTATCGTAATGAACAGGGCTCAAGAAAATGTCAGTTTTGCCGGTTCCTGACTGGTTTTGGGTTCCCTGAACTGATTTTGATTTCAGAAGATGATTCAAAACTCGGCCCATAATTCAGTAACATTTTCAAAAAATTGGTTTGAAAATATTCGTCAAGTCTTTATAATAAAAGACAAACTGACCTTTTGCCACTGATAATCCAACTTTTGAAGCATGTATAAAAAAATAAATAAATAAATAAAAGTAACGCCTAGAGCACAAGGTGTTAGACTAGTTCATTATCTAACTAGGTGAAAACAGGATAAGTCCATGTCGGGTTCTTTGATCGAATCGTGGCGAAATTTGATCCATGTTTCAAAACTATGTCATCAGATTTGTCCAATTCATTGAGTGGTGAGGCATGGGACCATACCATATCGGTGTTTTTAATATGCAAGGCAATTGGTAATAGGATTGATGTGTGAAAACAAAGTGTCTCATAGTTACATTAGTTGAGGTCAACACTCTAAACCTACTAATAGTCACGCATTACAATAATAAAGAAAAAATTTTCTCTGTTGTTAATTGGTTCATCGGTAATTGCCAGTTATCCGAGATGCCAAATTCTAGTTAAGGATATATGGTTAAAGTTTGATTTTTAATGGTCTAATACAAAGAAAGGTGCTAAAATCCGTCCTGCTGGTAATAGAGTAACAGTTTTAGTTGAAAGTATTTAATGCTTGTAAGATCGTTTTACATAGCTTTTCTGTTCTGGAGTGTTTTGTCTATAATCATGATAAAAACCAGCCCGGCAACCCAGTTCAGACAGCTGGAGGACTGATTAAAAATTATGAAACCAACTGGACTGGGAAGCTGGTTCAGTCAGCTGGGGGACTGAAAAAAAAAATACAGTGACTGACTGCAGCAGAATTCAAACTGGTCTTTGACGGCACCACGCTGGTTGTTTCCCTTTAGCGCTCTTCATATTTATTGCGGCAATGAAAGTAGATTAAATCCGGCATGTTTAAATGATGTCAGGTGAGCAATAATTGCTGTTATAATCGAGATACATGTACTGATGTTCATATTCATTGAACAAGTGTAAAACCTATTTGTTATTCGTTCATTACGCTAACAACACAGCAGCACTTAGTATTTTGAAATTGCAAACCAAGGACGTTTACAGAAATTACCGAAACCAGTTAGGCAATTTCCGTAATTCTTTGTCGTAATTTGGCTTGACCAATTTGGGTTCTTTAGTTTCTCGAGCCCTGGTAATGAATATTCTTTTTTTTTCCTCCACTAGCAAGCAGAAACGGAGAAAACCGTGACCTTGGTCATTCTTGGAGAAGACATAGCAGAGCCTGATGAGACTGTTCTTGTTTACCTCACACAGCCAACAGGGGGAGCCAGGGTAGCTGCTGGGGAACCAGATGGAGGCAAGAAGGTGAGCTTTTAATTGTTCTGATGATATTTTCTGTGTATAACATCAATAGATGGATACTACAGTGAGAAGCAGTGGCTCTGGAGGATATTCATCTGACTTAAGATTAAGGCCCATTTGTTCAAAGGTAACGATGTCATCAGTTAACATATAGTTAAAACTTTTATCATTTAAATATGGCAAATATGCTAATATTTTTGTTGAAAAAAGTGAGTAGCTTTTGCAAATGCAAAAGCTTCTCACATTTTTTCTGCAAAATACAGAAGGTTTTTTTTTTTTTTTTTTTTTTTTTTTGTTTGTTTGATATGAGGTTTAATGTCCCCGGCAACACTGTATCGGTCATTTTGAAGGCATTGCTTCAAAATTTGTGGGACTTTTACCCGACATTGAGATGAAATGACATCTCAAGCCCTGCCACCCAATGAAATCAAAAGGGTTTATAAGAAATGGACGGTCTGACCCGCACTGCTTGGCCTGGCCAGGCTTAGATCCTCTAAGCCATTTACCAGTACTCGTGTATGGTCAGTTTCAGGCTTAGATCCTCTAAGCTGTTTACCAGTACTCGTGTGTGGCCGGTTTCAGCTCTGCTTGGAGCATCATGCGCCCATATATTTCTTCAAGCCCTGATGGGGGGTGGGGGGGGGGGGGGGGGGTGGCATTATCATATATTGTATTTGGTACAACTGCTAGCATTTTGGTCACTTACAAGCTTGTTAAGCTAACATTGCTTTGAACAACCAGGCACAGAAAGTCATTGGCTGGGTATTTCCAATCTGGCAACATTCTTTCACGAAGATTGATCATGATTATCAAGGTTATTCTAATGATTACACTCAACATACATTTTCAAGATAAGAGAAGAAAAATCTCCCTAAATATACTGTATTTATGTAAAAAATACAGAGATTATGAGAATTATTATAGGAGAATTACAGGAAGTTCTTAAGGTGTCAAAACTTTTAGGATATACTTAGGGGATAACTGTTTTCAAAATTGTGATTTGGGGAGGTAAATCGGAGGTTTTACGGTCGGAAATTTCGTTTTACTGCGACGCGTCAGCGGAGCCGTAAAACGTAATTTGCGACCGTAAAACCGACGATTTACCTCCCCAAATCACAATTTTGCAATACAGTTATCCCCATTCTAATGCACTTCTACGGTTGTTTTGTTAAAAACTGTAATATTTTGCACAAAACGGCTAGCGCTGTGAGCAGCGTAAAACCAAATGCCAGCCAATGAAAAGCGACGTTACGCGATGACGTCGGTTTTCCGACAGTATATCACAGAATATACTGTCGCAAATTTTTGACGTTTTCCAATCAGACGTCGCGTTACATACGCAAGTGCATTAGAATAGCCAATGACCATGCATACACACTAATTTCAGCATAAACATGTTGTATGTTAAGTGGCAACTATACTAGCCAACGAGCATTATAACACACTGACACCAGCATATCATTCTTCTGTATATTATTACAGGGCTATGCAGTGGTGACTATATTGGCCAATGACCTGTCCAACGGCAAAATAGGATTCTCCGAGGATTCTAAAGAAGTTACAGTGAATGAAGATACCTCACCAACCTTTACATTGAAGCTAGCCAGAACAGAGGCCTACTTCGGAGATGTGGAAGTATGTATTATTCAAAGTAACATATTCACCTGTGCTAATAGTTACAATCATTTTGTCATAGCTGTCTTTCTTTCTTTCTTTCTTCCAGTTTCGCCTTAACCCCAGATGGGGACACAGACAGTGTATGTTATGTGTATGTTATATACACTCCTGATTTGCAGGATGAAAGCCTACACAGTAATCATGTAATTATAGCCCCGCTTTGAAAAAGTGGGGGCTATATTGGATTTGGCTTGTCCGGAATTCCATCTGTCTGTCTGTCTGTCTTTCTGTCTGTAATATTTGATAGTGGGTACCTTGTGACCGCAACTCCTCTTACAGTTCTAGGTCAATCCTTTTGAAACTTTACAGGTGTTTTCATATAGGTCTGAAGATGTGCATATTGTTTTTTCATTATCCTTAAATAATTTTTTTGCACTTATTCCACCTTTTTTAACTTAGGCAATTTTTGAGATCTACTAATGTTAAAATGTATAGGGAGTAGCTACCTTGTGACCGCAACTCCTCTTACTGTTCTAGGTCAATCCTTTTCAAACTTTACAGGTGTTTTCATATAGGTCTGAAGATGTGCATATTGTTTTTTCATTATCCTTAAATAAATTTTTTCACTTATTTCACCTTTTTTAACTTTAGACAATTTTTGAGATCTACTAATGTTAAAATGTATAGGGAGTAGCTACCTTGTGACCGCAACTCCTCTTACAGTTCTAGGTCAATCCTTTTGAAACTTTACAGGTGTTTTCATATAGGTCTGAAGATGTGCATATTCTTTTTTCATTATCCTTAAATAATTTTTTTGCACTTATTCCACCTTTTTTAACTTAGACAATTTTTGAGATCTACTAATGTTAAAATGTATAGGGACTAGCTACCTTGTGACCGCAACTCCTCTTACAGTTCTAGATCAATCCTTTTGAAACTTTACAGGTGTTTTCATATAGGTCTGAAGATGTGCATATTTTTTTTTCATTATCCTTAAATAATTTTTTTGCACTTATTCCACCTTTTTTAACTTAGGCAATTTTTGAGACCTACTAATGTTAAAATGTATAGGGAGTAGCTACCTTGTGACCGCAACTCCTCTTACTGTTCTAGGTCAATCCTTTTCAAACTTTACAGGTGTTTTCATATTGGTCTGAAGATGTGCATATTCTTTTTTCATTGTCCTTAAATAATTTTTTTCACTTATTTCACCTTTTTTAACTTAGACAATTTTTGAGATCTACTAATGTTAAAATGTATAGGGAGTAGCTACCTTGTGATCGCAACTCCTCTTACAGTTCTAGGTCAATCCTTTTGAAACTTTACGGGTGTTTTTATATGGGTCTGAAGATGTGCATGTGTTTTTTTCATTATCCTTAAATAATTTTTTTGCACTTATTTCACCTTTTTTAACTTAGACAATTTTTGAGATCTACTATTGTTAAAATGTATAGGGAGTAGCTACCTTGTGACCGCAACTCCTCTTACAGTTCTAGGTCAATCCTTTTGAAACTTTACAGGTGTTTTCATAGAGGTCTTAAGATGTGCATGTGGTTTTTTCATTATCCAAAACTTATTTTTTAACTTAGACTGTTTTTCAGATCTAATAATGCGAAAAGTCTATAAGGCGTAGGTACCTTGTTAGGGATTTAACCCTCTCACAAGTCTTTACCTTTAATTCATGAGTCTTTCTCCTCTGACAGGGCTATAGTCAGATCCTCTGACAGTTCTAGTTACGGTTGGGATCTTAAACCTGCACAGGGGATGACTCTCTCTGCACAGGGGGCCTCCAGTTAACGTCCCGATCCAAAGGACGGTGCACTTTATGACATTCATCCCTGCAAATGATGCCAGTGGAGCGTGTTCGGACACCGACATTTTATCACCACTGCCGGGGATCGAACCGGGGCCTCTAGCATCAGAGCAAGTGCACTAACCACTGAGCTATCACGCTTCTACTACCATCTACATGTAAATACATACACTTGTTTTTCTTTCCAAAAACTAAACCTACTCGCTGTAGCAAGATCACTGTTTTGTAAGAAATGAGTTAAATAATATATACAATAATACAAACATGGAACTGTAGCCAATGAAATTGTTGTTTTTATTTGTTTTTTTTCCTTCCAATTAATAATACAATATCAGGTGCAAGTATGTTGGCTATATTTGAAGTGAGTTAGTAAAATTCAGACTTAGCTTACCGTATTTACCTTATGTATTCGGACAGATATGCGTGATCAAACCATGTAAACCCAGATGAGACGTCGCACAGTGCAGCATCTCATCAGGGTCTACACTGTTTGTCACTCATTCAGCTGTCTTAAGACACAACATGGAGTAGTAAATTGTACTTGTTCAAATCTCCAGGGGAGGCAACTCCTGCAAAAGTATTTTTGTCTCCCTTGTCAATAGGGGTCAACTCTTAAAGGAAAGAATTTGCTCCTGAGGAGCAAATTCTTTCCTTTAAGAGTAGACCCCTTTTTCAGTGGGACAGGGCTTACAGAAAAGCAAACAGGAAGTCCAGAAAGTTGACTTCCTTTGAAAAATGGCGAAAAAATCTGCCAGGTGTTCCCATTCCCCTTATAATAAGCATGGTAAGGAGTTGAGGTGTCTGAATAATTAGGGTAAATATGGTAGCATTTTTTTTTAAATTTCAGATTTCCTGGGAAGCTAAATTGAGTGAGACAAGTGATAAGACAGAAGATGTTGTGTTAACATCCCAGCTTGTCAAGACTGCAGGAACTACTATCTGTCCAGGCAGACAGGAGTTCTGTCTCTTAGAAATAAACCTTAAAAATGATGATGTAAGTTGGAGTGAATTATGGAGTTACCTACCCTTGATATCAGCCTTGTTGATAAAACATTGATTTCAGGATTGTAAACCAGGGGTCGCAAGATCGATCCCGGGCTTCTCCACAAGATGAGTCTTTAAACCGAGGTCCCGTCTCCGTATGACCTTAGCTGTGGTGGGATGTAAAACTCAAACACTCACTCGCTCAGGATTCCTGATTTTGTGATTCCTTATAGGAATGAATTTTATTTTTGTGGATTTTATCGATGCAGTATAAACTCTGGCGAATCCCTCACAAACTTAGCATAAAGCATAAACTAAGCATCAAGCCCAAAGGGCAAGCTCCAGCAAATCCCTCACAAACTAGCATAAAGCATAAACTTAGCATAAAGCCCAAAGGGCAAGCTCCAGCAAATCCCTCACAAACTAGCATAAAGCATAAACTAAGCATAAAGCCCAAAGGGCAAGCTCAAGCAAAATCCTCAAAAACTTAGCATAAAGCATACACTTAGCATAAAGCGCAAAGGCAAGCTCCAGCAAATCACTCACAAACTAGCATAAAGCATAAACTTAGCATAAAGCCCAAAGGGCAAGCTCCAGCAAATCCCTCACAAACTACCATAAAGCATAAACTTAGCATAGAGTCCAAAGGGCAAGCTCCAGCAAATCTTTCACAAACTTAGCATAAAGCTCAAAGGCCAAGCTCTAGCAGATCACTCACCAACTTAGCATAATGCCCAAAGGGCAAGCTCTAGCAAATCACTCACAAACTTAGCACAAAAGCCCAAAGGGCAGCCTCCAGCAAATCACTCACAAACTTAGCATAACGCCCAAAGGGCAAGCTCTAGCAAATCACTCACAAACTTAGCATAAAGCCCAAAGGGCAAGCTCTAGAAAATCATTCACAAACTTAGCATAAAGCCCAAAGGGCAAGCTCTAGCAAATCACTCACAAACTTAGCATAAAGCCCAAAGGGCAAGCTCTGGCAAATCACCCACAAACTTAGCATAAAGCCCAAAGGGCAAGCTCTAGCAAATCAACCACAAACTTAGCATAAAGCCCAAAAGGCAAGCTCTAGCAAATTACTCACAAACTTAGCATAATGCCCAAAGGGCAAGCTCTAGCATATCATTCACAAACTTAGCATAAAGCCCAAATGGCAAGCTCTAGCAAATCACTCACAAACTTAGTATAAAGCCCAAAGGGCAAGCTCTGGCAAATCATCCACAAACTTAGCATAAAGCCCAAAGGGCAAGCTCTAGCAAATCAACCACAAACTTAGCATAAAGCCCAAAGGGCAAGCTCTAGCAAATTACTCACAAACTTAGCATAAAGCCCAAAGGGCAAGCTCTAGCAAATCATTCACAAACTTAGCATAAAGCCCAAAGGGCAAGCTCTAGCAAATCATTCATAAACTTAGCATAAAGCCCAAAGGGCAAGCTCCAGCAAATCACTCACAAACTTAGCATAAAGCCCAAAGGGCAAGCTCTAACATATCACTCACAAACTTAGCATAAAGCCCAAAGGGCAAGCTCTAGCTCATCACCCACAAACTTAGCATAAAGCCCAAAGGGCAAGCTCCAGCAAATCACTCATAAACTTAGCATAAAGCCTAAAGGGCAAGCTCTAGCAAATCACTCACAAACTTAGCATAAAGCCCAAAGGGCAAGCTCTAGCAAATCACTCACAAACTTAGCATAAAGCCCAAAGGGCAAGCTCCAGCAAATCACTCACAAATTTAGCATAAAGCCCAAAGGGCAAGCTCTAACATATCACTCAGAAACTTAGCATAAAGCCCAAAGGGCAAGCTCTAGCTCATCACCCACAAACTTAGCATAAAGCCCAAAGGGCAAGCTCCAGCAAATCACTCACAAACTTAGCATAAAGCCCAAAGGGCAAGCTCTAGCAAATCACTCACAAACTTAGCATAAAGGGCTTTATGCTAAGTTTATGAGTGATTTGCCAGAGTTTTCACATCGATAGAATCCACAAAAATGATAATTCATTCCTTATAATTCCAACTTTGTCATCGAAATATTAAAAATACCACCAAAGTGGTAATTTTTTAGGAATTATTTCGAAAGCATAAGAATGAACTTACCAATGGCCATGGCAGAATGATTATTCACTTAGAAGCTGCCCTTAGAAGATACCCAAGTAAAAAACACTTCATGTCTTTAAATTCAATTTATTTCTCTTCTAACAGTCATGTTTTCAACAATCAAACACTGTTGCCATTAGTTCATAATACAATGACATAACATGCAGGTTCTGAACATGCTCTTTGACATCACATTATATAACTATCTGTAGTTCTGAGATTCTTGCTCATGGAAAATGTATAAAACTTTATTTCAACCAGTCAAATCGCTTGAAATGTATATAATGATGGAAAGTTGGAATTATGAAGCCATGAATTTTATGGCAAGAATATGTGATATTTTTCTTATACTCCAAACAACGTTTGTTGGTGCTCAGGTGCCCCACTCCACCCAGGTGTAAAAGGGTAACAGTGGTGTAAAAATCACTGTCTCGAGCGTGTGATAACATCCTGAATGAGTGTTTGAGGGCGATCCAAATAAACTTGAAGCTTTCATCGCAATCAAACTAAAATAAATTAGTATAAACTAAGTAACAACATCATTAGTTTTAAGTAACTGCAGTACTTGTTCCAGACTTGCAAATTGTATGTATCTTTCAACTTAAGAAAGCAGTAAAGCACCTTTTCTCTGCTGAAGCCTCTTAGCCCATTTTGTACTGGAAACCCCAAAACGGGTACCCTGGCAATCAGTGCAGGCCCAGATCAAACATTCTGCGGCATCTAATCAGGACCTACACTGTTTGCAAAAAGTTCAGCCATTTCCCAAATAAATTTTGAAGAAAAGCACAACATATCACCCCAAAATTTTGAAATGGACTCCTGCTATATATAAAGAGGATGGTTCTATTTGGTCAGAAAAGGATTAAAATAAGTTTTTTTTTTGCAGATTCCTGAGGAAGAAGATGAGTTCTACATCAAACTGATAGGAGTTAAGAATGATGCTGAGTTGAATGAAGACAGTTTATTTGCTAAGGTTACGGTTGAGCCCAGTGACTATATCAGAGGTCTTGTGGAGTACACTGACGACTCTAGGTATGTGATCGGTTTGACTGGAGCAGGTGGGGCAGTAAAGTACAGTAAAATTCCTATATTAAGACCACCTTTGTGACTGTTCAAAAGTGGTCTTTAAGGGGAATGGGAACACCTGGCAGATTTTTCTGCCATTTTTCAAAGGGAAACAACTTTCGGGACTTCCTGTTCGCTTTTCTATAACCCCTGTCCCACTGAAAAAGGGGTCTACTCTTAAAGAAAAATTTTTTCTCCTCATAAGAGTTGACCCCTATTGACACGGGAGACAAAAATACTTTTGCAGGAGTTGCCTCCCCTGAAGGGTGTTCCCATTCATCTTAAGACTGCTTTTGCACAGTCACAAAGGCGGTCTCTGATGAGAGGACACTGTATGCAGAAAACACAAAGAAACAATGACGATAACCTACTAAATAAGCTTTTTGAAGCAGACTTAGTCTGAATTTTAGGTAAGTGTAATAGTCCTATTTTTTAGTGAAAACAAGTTCTGACAGTACATGTGAATCATCTGCCTAGTAAAGGTTAACACATTGTAGGCGGGAAACCCCTAAATTGATACTGTCGCAAACAGTGCAGGCCCAGATCAGATGCCGCAGAACGCGGCATCTGATCAGGGCCTGCACTATTTGCTTACAGAATTTTTCATCAAAAAACAGAATAAGAATGAAAAAATAGGCCTACCACCTCTTATATGAAAAATGGACTTGTCCAACATATAGCAATGGAAGAGTCCACTAGTATACAATGGGTTAATGTTGTTTGCCAAGAAATGGAGGCATATTTGTTATAACAGTTTAGAATGTGTCTCATAGGCCTGCTTGTCTTATAAGCTTTCTTGATTTTGTATGAGTCTTGTAAATCTTTTGAAGATGTGACAGGGGTTTCAAAATTTATTGCCCAAGTTTCAGATTTTTTTCCTCAACTTTCCGGCCTGATGTCTGTATAATGTTCCAGTTTTCCATCCTTTTTGTTAATTTATGCATCATCAGCATCTGCACTATGCTTAGTGTTCACAACATCATCAGCCCTAATTTTTAAGTCAAGTTGGCTCCCACAGGCATGACATAGCCTTTGGCAAAATTCATTTCTCTGAGATTGAAATATGAGGGCAAGTCAATAAGTAACCAGCCTACCCCATTTTCAATTGACCGAGACAACCAAGGTTCTCATGTGTTGTTTCAATACATGTTTTAGGCATGAGGGCAAAATTCCACCCTTATGGTGTCATTCACTCATAAGATATTGAACATCAAACATGGCTAGCGCTGCAAAGCAAGCTTTTATGCAAAAGTTGAGTACCGTGCTGTAATTCGTTACTTGTATTTGAAAGGGAAAACAGGTCAGGAAATATATTGCGAGTTGACCAATGTTTATGGGTCTTCTGCACCTTCGTATGCACAAGTTAAATTCTGGATTTGGGAATTCAAACGTGGTAGAATGTCTTTAGAAGACAAAACCAGATCTGGACGCCCATCAGATGCCACTGATGAAGAAATATGTAGCAATGTACGGGATCTGGTGTACTCTGCTAGGCGAATTAAGGTGGAAGAAATACACATTTCACATGGTAGCATTTCAACAATTTTATATGATTGCTTGGGTATGTGCTAGCTAACAGCCCGTTGGGTTCCAAAATCCTTTAGAGACAAGCAAATGGCAACCAGAGCATCAGTATGCAGCGCATTGTTGAAGCAGTTTGGGTCAAAGGTAGACGATATTCTTTCACGTCTGGTGACTGTAGATGAGACCTTGGTCCATTATCATGAGCCAGAGAATAAAACTCGCCAGTGGGTAGACCCGGGGTCTCAGAGACCAAAGAAGTTCAAAATGCAACCCGCAGCTGGCAAGGTGATGGCAACTGTATTTTGGGATGCACAAGGCATTATTATGCCGGCCTTTCTAGCAAAGAAATGTACAATAAGAAGTGCATATTATGCAAACTTGCTCGACCAACTGAGAACTGCAATCCGTGAATGTCGAGGTAAACTCTACAAAGGGATTCTGCTCCAAGAGGACAATGCAAGAGTTTACACTTGCAAAATTGCAATGGATGCTGTTGAGTGGAATGAGTACGAGTTAATACCAAACCCCACCTTTTCTTCAGACTAAGCTCCTAGGGACTGTTTCCTGTTCCCAATTTTGAAAAAGGTTATCCGTGGACTTCATTTCCGGCCCAACGAAGAAATCATGGTGGCAGTTGAAGAGTGGGTCGGAGACAAGGACCCAGACTTCTTCAGTTCTCGGCTGATGGCACTGGAACAGCATTGGTCCAAGTGCATCATTCTGAAGGGAAATTACATCAAAAAAAGAAGAGATCTATCTTACCCAGAAGTGTGTCAGGCTGGATTTTTATTGACTCACCCTCATAATAAAAAAAAAAGATTGCTGTCTGCTTTGAAGTTTTGCTTAATGTTTTGAGAGTTATCATGTTTGTGCTAAAAGTTTGAAGAAGTTCAATTTACTACCTGATGTGTCTAAAAATAGCTGGATGAGTGGCAAACAGTGTGGACCAAGATGCATTGTGCAGCATCTTATCTGGGTCAACACTGTTTGCTAAAGCCCATCTGTTGGAAAAACATTACGAAAACACGCCTATACAAATGCGTTGTAAATTTTACCACCGAAAAATGAAAATCTTCAGATGAAAAAGTGAGATATTTTTCTTATATCTGCTGAAAACAGAGATTATGGATACTCATTGGAACCGCCTCAACACATTTATGTTTTTGAGCAGAAATAAGAAAAATAAAGTATACCCCTGCAAACACCAGTTTTACTATATACATATCTAGAAATGTGTTAATATGACACAGATGCCCCTGCCCAGGGGCCACCTCACCCCAAAAGACTCATATTACAATAACACTTGCATTGGATAGCATAACTCGCCTGAAAAAGTTTCCTTGAGGTCATTGGCATAGGTTTGGGTATTGCTAATTAAACCTTTGAAAAACAACTACCGTACTGATAAGACGGGGTTTTTTACCGCCAGAATAACCCCAAATTTTCACACCCGTCTTATAGCCAAGATCTTGGGCATCCTTGAAAATTTTGGCAGAGTCCGGAAAGTCAGAGATGTATGGAAAATGTTAATTTTCTTTCAAAACACCTGGCAGATAAACGTGAATACTGTAGCAGATAGTGTGCAACTAAGGAAGTTGGTCATCATCTATAATTTCCTTATAAAACCAGTGCTTCAGCTGAAGTGCACGACCCGCCGGATGCTTTTAGCTTTATGAGTGTTACCATATATGGGTATGGCGGCCATTTCGGTCATGTGACCTGGACCTAAAAATGTTCCCCCAATAAATGCGCCTTATCATAAGGAGCAAAAATATATCTTATACTTTAGTACTGTATTCTGAATCGTTTGCAGGATAAAATGCATTCTCACTTTTCCAATACAAAAGCATATGTGTCAAAGTTTGACCTAGGCACAAAGAAGGTCAAGGTCAACCTAGGGTCACCATTTTAGCAATTTATGATGGGCCTACGTCCCAGATGCTATTTATCAAGTTTCGTGGAAATCTGCCCAGTGGTTCTGGAGAAGACTATTTTGAAGGGTTTTTACCATATATGGCTTGGCGGCCATTTTGATCATGTGACCTGGACCCCATGAGCAAATTTTGGTTTCCCCCATCCCATAGAGGCTCCATATGAAATTTGACTTCAATCGGCCCAACGGTTTTCGAGAAGAAGCAGTTCGAAAATGTTCACATTTTTCGCCTCAGCGAGGCTATACTAAATGGAATGTAATATTTCGCTAGTTCATTGGTAAGATCCCATTGATATCTATCAATATGCCAAAAATTGTTTAAATATTCCAAGCGGTTAAGTCACTATCACCAATTTTCACAAACGGGTTACGGACGGACCCTGAGAAGATCAAGGTCAACCCAGGGTCACCATTTTAGCAATTTATGATGGGCCTACGTCCCAGATGCTATTTATCAAGTTTCATGGAAATCTGCCCAGTGGTTCTGGAGAAGACTACTTTTGAAGGGTTTTTAGCATATATGGCTTGGCCGCAATTTTGGTCATGTGACCTGGACCCCATGAGCAAATTTTGGATTCCCTATCCCATAGAGGCTCCATATGAAATTTGACTTCAATCGGCCCAACGGTTTCCGAGGAGAAGCAGTTCAAAAATTTTCACATTTTTCGCCTCGGCGAGGCTATACTAAATGGAATGTAATATTTTGCAAGTTCATTGGTTAGATCTCATTGATATCTATTAGTATGCCAAAAATTGTTTAAATATTCCAAGCGGCTAAGTCACTATCACCATTTTTCACAAACGGGTTACGGACAGACAGACAGACAGACCATATATGGCTTGGCGGCCATTTTGATCATGTGACCTGGACCACATGAGCAAATTTTGGTTTCCCCCATCCCATAGAGGCTCCATATGAAATTTGACTTCAATCGGCCCAACGGTTTCCGAGGAGAAGCAGTTCGAAAATTTTCACATTTTTCGCCTCGGCGAGGCTATACTAAATGGAATGTAATATTTTGCAAGTTCATTGGTTAGATCTCATTGATATCTATCAGTATGCCAAAAATTGTTTAAATATTTCAAGCGGTTAAGTCACTATCACCAATTTTCACAAACGGGTTACGGACGGACAGACTGACAGAATGACCGAATGACAGAATGACACAGTGATTTTAGGGCACTCTTAGAAATCAACCGACTTCAGTCGGTTGCTTTTTCTGCGGGTCGTGCAATTTGGTAACTTTTAGTGAGTAGTGTAAACAAGCTGAGCTTCTTTTGTCTAGCCACCCAATCATCTTGAACTGCATAATTGCCTTGTGATAATTATGTTTATCTTCATGCGAAAAAGTGATAAAATTTATAGTTACCGGTGTCCCAGTTTATCTTGACCCCTGGGTAGCTTTACCCGGGATATCTTTACCCCCACCCTGGATATTTTTACCCCCGGGGGTAAAGATATCCCGGCTGGGATATCTTTACCCCGGGGGTAAAGCTAAACCGGCCAGGATATCTTTAAACCCCCCCCCCCCCCCCCCAAAGTTAAACTGGCTAGAATATCTTTACCCCCCCCCCCCCCCCCCAACTTTTGGGTATTAACTATTTTCTTAATACCCAATTTCTTCTTATATGTAACTGAAGCAAGATAGTGGACTCAATGTTTCAGTTAAACATTTTTTCGTTTCAATCATGTCTCGGACTTACAGAACTACCTTTAGTGAGAAATAGGACCATATTATAGAGGCAAATGATTATTTAATAACTTCTTTTTGTATATTTTCTTATTCAAAATGTTGCTTATGACAATCTTTCATAATCTTGCAATGTCCCTGTCAGTTGTGAAATGGGTGGTGGTGAGTGGAAAGGTGGGGGTAAAGCTAAACTGGCCAGGATATCTTTACCCCCATCCCCACTTTTGGATATAAACTATTTTTTCAATGCCCAATTTCTTCTTATACGTAACTGAAGCAAGATAGTGGACTCAATGTTGCACTTGAACATTTTTTTGTTTCAGTCATGACACTAATAGAACTACCCTAAGTAAGAAATATGACCATATTATAGAGGCATATGACTGTTTAATAACTTCATTTTGTTTATTTTCTTAGTCAACACCTTGCTTATGACAATCTTTCTTAATCTTGCATTAACCCTGTCATTTGTGAGTGGTGGTGTGTGGTAAGGCGGTGGTGAAGATATCCCGACATCGAGTCCACTATCTTGCTTCTCTTACATATAAGAAGAAATTGGGCATTAAGAAAATAGTTTATACCAAAATGTTGGGGTGTGGGTAAAGATATCCTGGCCAGTTTAGCTTTACCCCCGGGGGTTAAGATATCCCAGCTGGGATATCTTTAACCCCTCCTTTCCAATCACCACCACCCATTTCACAACCGACAAGGATAATGCAAGATTATGAAAGATTGTCATAAGCATCATTTTGAATAAGAAAATATACAAAAAGAAGTTATTAAATAATCATTTACCTCTATAATATAAAAAATTATTCTTGCAAGCAGTATGGTTTAATTATGCTTGTTTTGGTCTTTTGCTTCACTTATATATAAGAAGAAATTGGGCATTAAGAAATAGTTTATACCCAAAAGTAGGGGTGGGGGTAAAGATATCCTGGCCAGTTTAGCTTTACCCCCCGGGGTAAAGATATCCCAGCCAGGATATCTTTACCCCCGCCTTTCCACTCACCACCATCACCCATTTCACAACTGACAAGGATAATGCAAGATTATGAAAGATTGTAATAAGCTTCATTTTGAATAAAAAATTTACAAAAAGAAGTTATTAAATAATCATTTGCCTCTATAATATGGTCATATTTCTTACTAAGGGTAGTTCTATTAGTCTGAGTCATGATTGAAACGAAAAATATTAAAGTGAAACATCGAGTCCACTATCTTGCTTCTCTTACATAAAAGAAGATATTTGGTATTAAGAAAATAGTTTATACCCAAAAGTTGGGGTGGGGGTAAAGATATCCTGGCCAGTTTAGCTTTACCCCCGGGGGTAAAGATATCCCAGCCAGGATATCTTTACCCCTGCCTTTCCACTCACGACCACCACCCATTTCACAACTGACAAGGATAATGCAAGATTATGAAAGATTGTCATAAGCATCATTTTGAATAAGAAAATATACAAAAAGAAGTTATTAAATAATCATTGCCTCTATAATATGGTCATATTTCTTACCAAGGGTATTCTATTAGTCTGAGTCATGATTGAAACGAAAAATGTTAAAGTGAAACATCGAGTCCATTATCTTGCTTCACTTACATATAAGAAGAAATTGGGCATTAAGAAAATAGTTTATACCCAAAAGTTGGGGTGGGGGTAAAGATATTCTAGCCAGTTTAACTTTATCCCCCGGGGGTAAAGATATCCCAGCCAGGATATCTTTACCCCCCCCCCCCCTTTCCACTTACCACCACCACCCATTTCACAACTGACAGGGATAATGCAAGAATTTAAAAGATTGTCATAAGCAACATTTTGAATAAGAAAATATACAAAAAGAAGTTATTAAATAATCATTTGCCTCTATAATATGGTCATATTTCTTACCAAGGGTATTCTATTAGTCCGAGTCATGATTGAAACGAAAACTGTTAAAGTGAAACATCGAGTCCATTATCTTGCTTCACTTACATATAAGAAGAAATTGGGCATTAAGAAAATAGTTTATACCCAAAAGTTGGGGTGGGGGTAAAGATATCCTAGCCAGTTTAGCTTTACCCCCGGGGGTAAAGATATCCCAGCCGGGATATCTTTACCCTGGGGGTCAAGATATCCAGGGTGGGGGTAAAGATATCCCGGGATATCTTTACCCCGGGGGTAAAGCTACCTAGGGGGTAAAGATAAACTGTTACACCGGTAGCAGGTAAAGAAAACTATGTACCGTGACATAATCCACAGCCATCAATCAACATTTCTTTGAATTAAATCTTGAGCGGCATATTGTCATGTGATACATTAATATTCAATGAGGGCGGGGTCTCATCGTCTGTCATAAATACAACCACAACTAATGACCAATCATGGCTTAAATCCAAATCCACAGATTTATTGGGGTGTGGTCTAAAGTGGTCAATCTTAATCAGCTTCAATAACCACATGCTGGCAATAAATTGTTTATTAATAAATGATTGCATTTATCGCAAGTGTTAAACAAACACAGTGTCAGATAAACTCTCACCATGTCCAAGCTTAAAAGTTGAAAGGTATTGAATTCGCCAATACACAGTTTGTGAGAAAACGGACATTATTACAATTGTGCTGCACTTAGACACGGAGAAAAAACGTTTCTCTTGTGTGCCAGTTCCATATTATCTATTGCCTTGAATGTTATTGTGCGTGAGAGTTATGCACAGGCACAGTCTCACCAGAGCCTTTGCTGCTTGTAGACAGGGAGAAAAAACAACAAAAAGACGGGGATATTAAACCTCAAATCAAACAAAAAATGTAATAAAGGTCTTTTCAACTGCTTTAATCCAAGAACAAATGTTGTTGGCATTTGTAAGAATCGCCTCACTGAGGCGAAGAACAAATATTATGGGCATTTGTAAAAAATGCAGTTTCTTGCAAAATTGCAAAAGACGAAGGCCTTTTTATCGTTTGCCAATTAATGTAGATATCGATGGCCTTGAACGTTATTTAGCGTCATTATTGACCGCTGCCTTTTACATTCTGTTAGAGTTGTCTCTCTTAGTGTAAACAACAAAATGTATATTTATTGTTGCAAAAAAAAAACATGAATGCAGCCGCAGATAAAAATTGATCAGCCATTATCTCACTCTGAAAATGAAATGTCCACTATGGTGACACCCCTCCCGGCAACTTGCAAAAAATTATACCCGTCTTATAGACAAGACTAAGCAAAAATCTCTCGAAGAAAGGCCAGAATGTACCACTCGTCTTATAGCCAAATCGTCTTTTAGCCGGACTACTACGGTATCAGCATACCAAATATGAACTCAATCTATCAAATGGTTTGGAAAATATGAGCTCTTAAAAATGTTAAAATTAAAAATTTCTGAGTCTGAAACCTTGACCTTGAGGTCATGGGACCGAGGTGGGGTTATGGCTGAATGAACCTTTTGATCTGTATCTATCATCATTCCAAATACGAAGCAAATCCATCAAATGGTTTAGGAAATATGATCTCTAAAAAGACATAATATAAAAATTTCTAAGTCTATGACCTTGACCTTGATGTCAGGGGTGGGGGGTATGGCTGAATAAAACTTTGGACCTGTAACTATCGTCATACCAAATATGAAGCAACTCCATTATATAGACGGATCCAATGTTTTGACACGTGACCCTGTTTACATTTCAGTGCGCATGCGCCAATTACTCTTTTATCTGGTTGGCAAAACATGACTGTTGCCGTATTGAAGTTAGAATATTTATCGTGTGATTAAACTCATTTCTTCTCCACAAAATTAACTGATCCTTGTCAGTTTGTGTTTTTGAAGTAATAAATGATATAGAACCAATCTCTTCTGCATTTTATTGCACATTTTGTTGCCTAAAAAGCGTTATAAAACTACCCACCTTCATGCCAAAACATAATCGATGCGCTTTATTTAACCGCTGGAAATAAGATTGAAGCATGTATATTTTCTATCCAATTTTATAAGAAAAAGAAGCCGTTTAATGTAAAAAATGGTTTGTGGCAAACAGTTTTGATAGAAAGACAATTTAACAATAGTTATTACAGAAAACAGTTTGTGCTTCATCAACGGTAGAGTATGGAACTGGAAGTTTTTTTTTGCCCACCAGATAAAACGAGGCTAATGACCTTTGACCTTGTGTGACATAGACTTTGGATGTGTCTATAGTTTGGAAAATATGAGCTATTAACATACTTAAATATGAAAATTTCTATGTCTGTGACCTTGACCATGAGGTCATGTTCAAGGGTGGGGATACTGCTGAATATCACTTTGGACCTTTATCTATGGTAGCACCAAATATGAACACAATCCATCATACGGTTTGGAAAATATGAACTCTTAAAAATCAACATTCAAAATTTCTAAGTGTGTGACCTTGACCTTGAAGTCTTAGGCATGAGTGGGGGTATTGCCAAATAAACCTTTGGACCTGTATCTATCATCACAAATTTATACAAGCCAAATCTGTCATATGGTTTGAAAAATACTAGCTCTTTGAAAGCTTTAACATTAAAAATTCTAAGTCTATGACCTTTACCTTGAGGTCATGGGCATGGGCGGGGGTATTGCTGAATGAATCTTGGACATACATCTATCATCGTAAAAAATATGAACCAAATCAATCATAAAAGTTCAGGTTCTAACTGGTCAAATATCTTAACCTGAGTCTTAAAAATTGAAAATTTCTAAGTTAGTGGCCTCGACCTTGAGGTCATAATCATGAGTGGGGGTACTGCTGAATAAAACTTTGCACCTATATCTATCATCATACCAAATATGAACAAAATCCATCATATTCTTTGGTACTCGTATAAGCTCTTAAATAATAAGGTTCTACCTGGTACAAATAGCTTAACCCGAGTCTAAGTCTATGACCTTGACCTTGAGGGCATAGGCATGAGTGGGGGTATTGCTTAATAAAACTTTGCACCTATATCTATCATCATACCAAATATGAACTAAACCCATCTTATACTTTGGAAGATATGAGCTCTTAAATAAAAAGGCTCTACCTAGTACAAATACCTTAACCTGAGTCTTCAACATTAAAAATTTCTAAGTTCTTGACCTTGAAGTCATAGGCACGGGTGGGGGTAGTGGTGAATAAAACTTTGGACATATATCAATCATCAACCAAAATATGAACCAAATCCATCACATGGTTTGGAAAATATGATCCCTTAAAAGTTCAGGCTGTACCTGGTACAAAAACCTTAACCCGAGTCTAACAGGATTACGTATGTACACACTTTCCTACAGAAGGACGTACATTCGGACGCATGTACCCACGGACGCACATAGGGAAAATTTTCGGAGAGACATATTTTTTCCCCCCCCCCCGGGCGTCTGTCTGTCTGTCTATCCGTCCGTCTGTCTGTCACACATTCGTGTCCGCGCTATAACTTGAAAACCGTTCTAGCTATCTTCACCAAACTTAGTATAAATATAAATCAGCATTAGGGACGTGCAGTGTGCAAGAACTATAACTCTCGCATTTATACTTTTTTAATTTTCTCCCTTGGAAGTTTGTCCGTATGTATATATGTATGGGCAAATCGTGCCCGGTCAATAACTTTCTTATTTTCAGATGGATTTTAAAATTACTTGGCAGAAATATTAACAACCATAAGACGATGTGTGGTGCGCATGAGGCAGGTCAGTACCTCAAAGGTCAAGGTCATACTTAGAGGTCAAAGGTCAAAAAAGGGGCCTTTTTTTCGTATTTGGTCAATAACTTTCTTATTTTGAGATGGATTTTAAAATTACTTGGCAAAAATATTAACAACCATGAGATGATGTGTGGTGCGCATGAGGCAGGTCGGTACCTCTAAAGTCAAGGTCATACTTAGAGGTCAAAGGTCAAAAAAGGGGCCTTTTTTTTCATGTTTGGTCAATAACTTTCTTATTTTGAGATGGATTTTGAAATCACTTGGCAGAAATGTTAACCAATATAAGACAATGTGTTGCCTGCATGACCCAGGTTGGTACCTTAAAGGTCAAGGTCATACTTAGAGGTCAAAGGTAAAAAAGGGGCCTTTTTTCGGGTTTTATAAATAAATTGCTTATTTTTAGATAGAATTTGAAGTTACTTGACAAAAAATTTTAACTATCATGAGAAGATGTGTTGCATGCATGATTCAGTTTGGTACCTCAAATTGAGGTCATACATAGAGGTCAAAGGTAAAAAAAAAGGGACCTTTTTTCGTGTTTGATCAATAACTTTCTTATTTTTAGATGGATTTTGAAATTGCTTGGCGGAAATGTTAACCACCATGAGATGACATGTTGCACACATGACCCAGTTTGTACCTGAAAGGTCAAGGTCATACATAGAAGTTTAAGGTCAAAAAGGAGCCTTTTTTGTGTTCTGTCAATAAGTTTCTTATTTTTAGATGGATTTTGAAATTACTTGGCAGAAATGTTAACCACCATGAGACAATGTGTTGCGTTCATGACCCAAGTTGGTGTCTCAAATGTCAAGGTCGTACTAAGAGGTCAAAGGACAAAAAGGGGCCTTTTTAGCTCACCAGAGCCGAAGGCTCCGGGGGAGCTTATAGGATAGGCAGTTGTCCGTTGTCGTCGTCTGGCGTCAACACTTTCAAATGACATCTCCTCTGAAGCCACTTGGCCGATTGGGCCCAATTTTTATCTGTAGCATCCTTGGGCTGGGGGATTGAAAGTTTGTGTTTTTTATCAGAATCGGCTCATTAGTTTGGTTGCTATGGCAACTTGTAGTTTCAATAGACTTATAATGGGGAAAATTGAAAAATGACATTTACTGCCAAGCCTCTGCAGATATTTTGAGAAAACTTTCATAGAAATGTTCCATAGGCAATCTACTATCTGCTGTATGATTTTAAGCTTTCTGCTCATTTTTATTGGTTGCCATGGAAACCAAAATGCAAAAAATAGCTCTCTTTTGGGGGCTGCTCACTCAAAGGTACTTGAACCACTCTGAGAACAACCTGATCAGCAGTTGTGGTCATAAAACATGACCCGGACATAAACTGATACTGTGATGATATGGAAACTGACAGTGATACTGTGAGACTGATATAGATACGGTGATAAGCAATGCAGTTGTGCATGATCTGCATCATTGAACATGCTGATCTCAGGTGGTTCAGTGTCAAGCCATAAAATGATAAACATGAACTTTCTGTGTCATCTCAAATAAAAAAGCAACATTATTTTGGGGTTTAAAAGGCCATACCAAGAGTGATCAACCCCATGAGTGACATGTGGGCAAACTATAGTCATATACAAAATTAATTAGCTGCAAAATTATTACATTTCTAAATATAATTTTGTGTGTGTGTGTGTGAACAGAAAGGAGGTGCTGGGGTGGATGGCTGGGTTGAGCTAGTCTGAAGACCACTGTTCATATTCCTATCCAGGCCACAAATGACAAATCTCTTCTATGAACATCTTGGTACTAATTGATTGCACTCTCATAATCTCTTATTACATAACTCTACTACTCCCAGTTATCTTTGATCTGGTCAGAAAGTATCTTGGCAGCTGGAGTTACATAATTTAACATAACTTATGTCTGTAAATATTACTGATAAGCCCAGCAGACAGTTAACAGGTGTTCCAGTGTTGCAACAGAAATCTTCTGATCATGGTCTGCACAACTAATTTTTTTGGACCTCAAAAATATATTCTACCAATCAGAAGTGACAACCATAATACTAATGTGATACTAGAAACAATATATTGTGTATAAATCACAATTAAATAAATTGCCATTTTATACACAACCAACAAGATAATATATTGAAACTATTTTAATGAAATACATAATAAACATGGCTGTTTCTTCAACTACAATAATTAACAAATACCCTACTTTACAACCTACATATACAATACATTTGGCTCTCTTTTGGGGGCTGCTCACTCAAAGGTACTTGAACCACTCTGAGAACAACCTGATCAGCAGTTGTGGTCATAAAACATGACCCGGACATAAACTGATACTGTGATGATATGGAAACTGACAGTGATACTGTGAGACTGATATAGATACGGTGATAAGCAATGCAGTTGTGCATGATCTGCATCATTGAACATGCTGATCTCAGGTGGTTCAGTGTCAAGCCATAAAATGATAAACATGAACTTTCTGTGTCATCTCAAATAAAAAAGCAACATTATTTTGGGGTTTAAAAGGCCAAACGAATTTGATTGAAAATCAAATGAGGCCCCCAAAATATGAGCCAACCAACTAGTACTGACACTGATACTGCTGAAAAGGCATATTCTAGCCCATCTCAAACCAGACATTGGCAAACAGTGCAGTCCCAGACAAAATGTCACGGAACATAATGTCTGGTCAGGGTCCTCGCTGCCTGAACATTTCAGACATTCACCTTTGAAGTGTAAAGTACTCAACATACCATGATCTCTGAAAATGAGGGAATACATAAGGTAACTGTAGGTTATGGACATTTCCATACAAAACAACAACAACAAAAAATAAACGATTTTGTGCATATTGCGAGGTTAATCTATAACCCTGACAGTGTGTGTTTCCAGACGGAATGTGACAATACTGGAAAAATATGTTTATACAGCTAATAAATATGTCATAAAGTATACTTTAAAAGGCTCTATATTCAATGTGTGGTCGACTCGCCCAGGAAAAACAGAGATAAAAAATTCTATAAAAAACTCTGAAACCTGTGCCCGTTTGTCAGTGTCTTACCACAGAATGTCGGGCCGCATTTTTACAATTGAACATTCAATATGAATGAACTGAGCCTCATTGCAAGCTGACAAAAACTTGACACAATGTTTTAATGTGATGTCATTGTCATATGATCGATCTACTGTTTACAAATATAAATATATATATTCAAATTTTTTCTGATACAGCAGTGTTTACTCAATATACATGTACTCTGAATATTGATAGTTTGAAAGAAAAAAAAAAAAACGATGATGTTTGTTGGACTGATTGCTAGAACTGAACAAATCCTATAGGCTTCTCACCTTAACACAGATCACACGTGTATACAAAACTTGTCTTACCCTTAGTAATTCACGTATCGGCAAGGATAATATTGTCCACAACAGCATATGCTGTAGGAAAACTATTACCGTAAAAACTTAAAAATTCTACAGTTAGTACTTGCTGCTATTAAGCAAATCAGTTTCATGATCCAGCAAGGAGTCCAAAAATTTCAGACGGAATGACAGACAGTGCAAACTCGACCAGACTCTTCTTCAGAAGCAGTCTGATCGGGACTGCGCTGCATGCTTAGGCCTTTCTGTATCATATTCATGAACATTACGGCAATTATAGCTATGATTTCAGACCAGTACTCCTCCCTGGATTCCCAGCAGGACCACAATAATGAATATTCTTTTCTTAACTAACATTGTTTCAACCCTAATCCAGTGCTGCGTGTCTGCCAGGTACCAGGTAATGCAAGCATACTCCGGGGGCATACTCGGTCTACTACAAAATATGAATGTTTATTGAGTCAAATATCTGCATAACCCTAAATTCTGTCTTGGCATAGAGCCAGTTCCATGTATATTAATCGTTACTTATTCTGGAAGTTGTTATTCTAAATCCACAATTCCTAGTCTACCGGTACTTGTAAATGTTGGCATCACCCTTAATGGCAAATAATATTCATGTCACATTAAAGGAAAAATCTGCTTCTTTGTCAAGTGTACTTCGATTCTGTTCAAGTTTTACTCTAGTTCATCATGTTTGACATCCAAAGCCACTGCATAAGCCATAGCTGACCAGGCTAGAACCACCAGGATTGCTCCATTCTGAAACTGACAAATAATCATAAATATGGTACTAGGACTACTATAACTTTTTGGCTCTATGACTGTTTTCTGACATTGTCCACACATACATGTACATAGTTGTTGAATTAGCGCTACAATTACTGGATTGGAATTCAACCCATTTAGTACTGGAATCCCCAAAAGGGGTTCTTGGCAAACAGTGTAGGCCCAGGCCGTCTGATCAGGGACTTCACCGCTTGCCAAAAGTTAAGTCATTTTCCAAATTAATATTTTTTGTTGATAACACATCCTGACACTCCTAAATGTTGAAATGGACTCCTGATATATATGAGGAAGAAGATTCCATCCGGTACATCAGTCCACAATGCCAAGCATGTACATGTATCATATACTGTTAAAATTGATGACTTTATAAGCCTTACATACTGATCATGTTGCACTTTTAGAATTTGAGACACAGTCTTGTCGGCTGATATTATTCCACTGTTATAGTAGGAAACATTAGAATCATAGCCATGATTGTATTTCATTGTTGAATATGAAGAAACAGTTAAATTATGCAATCTGGTTGCTTGATATGGTAATTGAGACTGAACCAGGCAGTTGGATCTTCTGGACTGTTAGAATAAGAGACATAGCCGTGCAACTGATCGTCATACGCTGTTAGAATTGGACTGATTGTGCTGCTTATCGATTTTCTCAACATTGTCGGAATAACTATAAACTAGTGTGCTCTTACAAAATAGAAGTGAAGGCAATGATCAGAAATCGATACAATTGCCCTCTTACAAACCTTGACTGGCTAGTAAAATCTGCTCATGAGATTGGAAAATACGACATATCATGTATACACTGTAAAATTTGGGAGATTTGAAAATCTAAGGTTTGCAACAATGACAAGGCTTATGCTGATTATTACTGCACTTTGGAGACCAAAGTCTGATAATAGTCTGAATGAAGCAGCTTAACATCTCGCTGATGTGAATCAGAATGATAAAAGTATATGTTTGATATCTTCTTCTCTTCTCCTTTTTTTTTTTTTTTTTTTTTAAATTATTATTACCTTATGCACAAAGTCACAATCTGGGAGAGCATGATCAGTCTTGAATGCTTGATATGAGGTAACTTGACTGATGATGAATGATGGGATGATCCCGAGTGAAAAAGCCAGAGGGGAGGCGTGACGCAGCAGTCTCTAGGCTGAGGAGGCGTGAATGCTATACATCTGACGGTAGTATACCGAGTGAAGGCCAGAGTGGAGGCGTGAACGGTGCTCTCTATGAGGCCTGAATCGGGCGTGAATGCTATGCATCTTACAGGAAGACCCCTGATTATGACTTGACTGATGATAGATAGATGATCCCGAGTGAAAAGGCCAGTGCCGGGGCACCTTATGAGACCCGATTCAGGTGTGAATGCTATGCATCTTACGGCCGATACCGAGTGAAGGCCAGAGCGGAGGCATGATCGGTGCACTCTATGAGGCCTGAATCAGGCGTGAATGCTATGCATCTTACGGGAAGACCCCTGAAGTGAGGCATGAAAACGGAAGCAAAGAGGCCTGTACGAGACACAGACTTAATCAAGCTAACCCCCAGATGATGAATTCCAGACAATATCCATGAATGTATCCATATATGAATAAAGGCACAACCTAGCCCTGAAGGAAGGCATGTTATAGCAGGCGCAAGTCCCAATGAAGGAAAGAATCTGATGAGCATGATGCTTGTTGCAGCTAACAACATGACATGGGATACAAGACAATTGTAACCCAGAGGCTGGTGAAAACTGGAGTACCCAGAGCAAAACTACCTGACTTCCATTGCAGAACTTGGTGTCCCACACTTTATTTCACCCTGGTACGAGAGTATTAGATTTGCATATCTATTGTATGGGATTCTACACACGAACTGGGATACAAGGCAATTGTAACTAGAGACTGGTGAAAACTGGAGTACTCGGAGTAAAACTGCCTGACTTCCATTGCAGAACTTGGTGTCCCACACTTTATTTCACCCTGGTAAGAGAGTATTAGATTTGCATATATGTTGTATGGAATTCTACACATGAACTGGGATACAAGGCAATTGTAACTCAGAGACTGGTGAAAACTGGAGTACTCGGAGTAAAACTACCTGACTTCCATTGCAGAACTTGGTGTCCCACACTTTATTTCACCCTGGTAAGAGGGTATTAGATTTGCATATATGTTGTATGGAATTCTACACATGAACTGGGATACAAGGCAATTGTAACTCAGAGACTGGTGAAAACTGGAGTACTCGGAGTAAAACTACCTGACTTCCATTGCAGAACTTGGTGTCCCACACTTTATTTCACCCCGGTATGAGAGCATTAGAGTTGCATGTCGACTTACGTAATTCTACACATGAACTGGGATGCAAGGCAATTATAACTCGGAGGCTGGTGAAAACTGGAGTACTCGGAGCAAAACTACCTAACTTCCATTGCAGAACTTGGTGTCCATGCTTTATTTCACCCTAGTATGAGAACATTAGAGTTGCATATCGATTGTATGGAATTCTACACATGAACAGGGATACAAGACAATTGTAACTCAGAGGCTGGTGAAAACTGGAGTACTTGGAGCAAAACGACCTGACTTCCATTGCAGAACTTGGTGTCCCACACTTTAATTGCACGGAATTCTATACATGAACTGATTTGTAAGACAAGCATTTACCAAAGCATTTAGAATATACTGAAATTAAAGAGTCTCAATAAGTCTGTTCATGTGCATGTAACAAAGCTATCCTCTGAATATTCTACCTATGATCTTGCTATACTGTAAAGGGTGATTTGGAGCTTAACAGCCCAGGCCCCCATTAAGTTTAGGTCCTATTGAGCTAGTTACTCTTCCGTGGGCAGACAATGGTGAGTAAAGTGTATCTTTTCTAACATATAATGACAAATGATTTTCTTTTTATGCTGTTGACGAAGATAAGCTCTGTTGCAGCCTAAACTGGTGCATCAGTACATTGAGAATTAAGACAAGATTTTCTTAGAATCAGCTGATTTGAAAACTAATGGAAAGCAATGACAATACTTATCTTTGATGTCTGTAACAGATCAAGGCCTTCTTCCCTGACACACTGATGAGTCTAAGGTAACTTATTTGATGTGGTTCAAGGCAACTTCTTTCCTGACACTGACACACAATTGAACTAAGTCTTGTATAGGGGTGTACTTATATGAGTAAGTTGAGACAACACACTTCTTCCGCCGCATACAGCACCAGCAATGTTCATGAAGTATTGTCAGCTCTTACCAATTTTTTTTTTTTTTATATATATAAAGGTTAGCTAGAATCTCACTTAAAGATGTCTGATTAAGATAGTGACCTGGATAACATATTTATGCTGTGATGCCAAATAAGAAATTGAGTCAGCACACTGATACTGTTTAAAATGAGATGACAATGAAAATGTTAAATAAACAATTTCTGTGTAAAAGTCCACTGAGATACTAAAGCATGTAAGATAATTAATCCTTTTCAGAGTAATGTATCCAATCAATGAATAATGTTAAATCACAAAACAGAAAAGAAGAAAATATTGAGCTAGTCTGAAGACCACTGTTCATATTCCTATCCAGGCCACAAATGGTCCCCTAGGTTTTGCCTGGGCCATGCCCCACCCCCTCCACTTCATAAAATGCCTTATATCTCAGAAACCTTACAGATCCCAACCCCTAAACCATATATATTCTTGTTCCTTATGATAAGATGGGTCCCCCGGGGGGGTCCCCCGGGATGTGCCGGGGACATGCCCTGCCCCCTCTATTTCATAAAATGCCATTTTTCTCAGAAACCATTCAGATCCCCACCCCTAAACTATATATATTCTTGTTCCTTATGCTAAGATGCATTAAGTGACACCAACCTTGGGGTCCCCCTGGGATGTGCCGGGGACATGCCCCACCCCCTCCACTTCATAAAATGCCATTTATCTCAGAAACCATTGAGATCCCCACCCCTAAACCACATATATTCTTGTTCCTTATGATAAGACACATTCAGTGATACCAACATTGGGGTCTCTCTGGGGTGCGCTGGGGCCATGCCCCACCCTTCCACTTCATAAATGCCATGTATCTCAGAAACCATTCAGATCCCCACCCCTAAACTATATATATTCTTGTTTCTTATGATAAGACGCATTCAGTGACACCAATCTGAGGGTCCCCTAGGATGTTGCGGGGCTTATGCCCCACCCCCTCCACTTTGTAAAAGGCTGAATATCTCAGAAACCGTTCAGATCCCCACCCCTAAACCATTTAAATTCTTGTTCCTTATGATAAGACGCATTCAGTGATACCAACCTTAGGGTCTCCCTTGCCGCACGGGGGCTATGCCCGACCCCTCCACTTCATAAAAGGCCCAATATCTCAGAAACTGTTCAGATCCCCACCCCTAAACCATATAAATTCTTGTTCCTTATGTTAAGATGCATTCAGTGATATCAACCTAAGGATCTCCCAGGCCGCACCAGGCCTTATACCCAACCTTCCACTTCATAAAAGGTGATATATCTCGGAAACCCTTCATATCCCCACCCCAAAATCATGTATATTCTTGTTTCTTACGAAAAGACGCATTCAGTGACACCAATCTGGGGGTCCCCTAGGATGTGCCAGGGCTATGCCCCACCCCCTGCACTTAGTAAAAGCCCAATATCTCAGAAACCGTTCAGATCCCCACCCCTAAAGCATATAAATTCTTGTTACTTATGTTAAGACGCAATCAGTGATACCAATATAAGGGTCTCCCGGGCCGCACGGGGGCTGTGCCCCACAACTCCACTTCATAAAAGGTGATACGTCTCGGAAACCATTCAGATCCCCGTCCCAAAACCATATATATTCTTGTTTCATATGATAAGACGCATTCATTGAAACCAACCTGGGGGTCCTCTGGGATGTGCCCGGGCCATGCCCATCCCCCTCCACTTCGTAAAAGGCTCAATATCTCAGAAACCATTCAGAACCCCCACCCCTAAACCATATATATTCTTGTTCCTTATGATGAGACACATTCAGTGATACCAACCTAGGGGTCACTGGGGGTGTGCTGGGGCTATGCCCCACCCTTCCACTTCATAAAATGCAATATATCTCAGAAACTGTTCAGATCCCCACCCCTAAAATATGTATATTTGTGTTCCCTATAATAAGACTCATTCACTCACATCAATGCGTCTATGTGCTAGGGCAACATGCTGATGCCATGGCCCACGCCTCTACTTCATAAAAGGCTATATATCTCAGACACCATTAAGATCCCCACCTCATAATCATATATATTCTTGTTTCTTATGATTAGACACATTCAGTCACACAAACTTGGTGGTCCACAGGGGCCATTCCTCTCCTCATCATTTCATAAGAGGGCCTCATATCTTGGAAACTGTTCATATCCCCCACCCTAAACAATATATTTTCTTGGTCCTTATTATAAGACACATTCAGCGACAACAATCTTGGCTTTCCTGGGGTCTGCCAGGGCTATGCTCCAACCCCTTCGCAGCTTAAAAGGCCTTATATCTCAGGAACAGTACACATCCCAACCCCTAAACCATATATATTCATTTGCCTTATGATAAGATGGATTCAGTGATACCATTCAGGGCTCTGTTGGGTCCATGTCTCATCCTTCCTCCTCATAAAAGGCCTAATATTTCAGATACAGAGTCCACATGGGTGCTCATTTTGAAATGGGGGTTTGTTTGGGAGACTTTATAATCAATAAATTAAAACCTGAAACCATACATGGCTGCCAGTGGGCAGTATCCGCCTGAGTTCTGGTGAGCATTGTGGCCCATGGGCCTCTTGTTTAGTGTTCAGTCAATAACTTTCTTATTCCTGGCTAGATTGTGAAATTACTTGGCAGAAATGTTAACCATCATGAGACAATGTGTTGCACGCTAGACCCAGGTCGGTATCGCCAAGATCAAGGTCATACTAAGAGGTGAGAGGTAAAAAAAGTTTTTTTTTTTTTGTGTGTCCAGTCAATAACTTTTTTATTTCTGGATGGACTTTATAAAGTAACCATGCAGAAATGTTCACCGTCATTAGACCATGAGTCATGGACAAGACCAAGGTCCATATACCTCCAATGTCAAGGTCATACCTAGAGGTCAAAGGTAAAAAAGGGACAGTCAATAACTTCCTTATTCTTTGATGGATTATGAAATTACTTGGCAGAAATGTTAACCATCATGAGACGATGTGTTGTACCTCAAAGGTCAAGGCCATACTTAGAGGTCAAAGGTAAAAAGGGCTTTTTTGTGTATGGTCAATAACTTTTCTTATTTTTCTATGAACATTTTTAAAGTTACTTTGCAGAAATGTTTATCTTCATTAGATGATGTGTTGCACACAAGACCAAGCTCAATACGTCCAATGTCAAGATTATACTTAGAGGTCAAAAACGGGGGAGACATCTGTGTTTTTGTAGAAAAACAAATTCTAGTATAGGCATGTTTTCGTGATGGGTAAGTGAAAGAAAGAACGTTACAGGGGTAAACCATATTTTTCTTATTTCTGCTCTAAAATATAAATAGTGGGTACTTGTTGACAATATTTTGATGAGGCAGTTCTAATGTGAACCCTTAATCTATATTTTGAGCAGAATATAAAAAAATACCACAATTTTTCGTCTGAAAATTTTTTCGTTCTTTTGGAGATAAAATTTACAGTGTATTTGAATAGGCTTGTTTTCGTAATGTTAATGTGTAATTATTTTCAGTATATTGGTTGCTGGTCACCTAGATGAAACTGCTAGACTAAAGGTGAACAGAGTCGGAGGTCAAGGTTACAGGGTGGAGGTCAATTACCGCACCATGCAGATGCAGTCTCAGAAGAAAGAATATGGTGTGACAATTTACCTGGCCCTGGAGGGTAAGGACTACGAAGGTCAGGCTGGTGGTACCCTGGTGTTCGAGAAAAACCAGGAGGAACTCCAGTATATAGACATCAACTTGACACCTTTCACGGCATCTCAAAACAGGTACCCGAAGCAGTTCTACGTGGACCTGAAGAATCCGACAAATGGTGCAAGGTAAGATACTGATTACCCGTCAGGCACATGATATTGACTCCAGTGTTGATTATAGGGATCAACCATGGTTTTTCATGCATTAACATTTGCCAGGTCCCGATGAAGCTGTTTGAACATGAGGCCGCTAAGCCGAATGTTCAAATATCTTCCGAGGGATCTGGGAAACATGCATTTACATTTGCCAGGTCCCGAGAAAGCTGTTTGAACTTGAGGCCGCTAGGCCGAATGTTCAAATATGTTCCGAGGGATCCGGCAAATGTTAATGCAATGAAATAACCATGGATGATCCTTGTTTTTGCATAACTTACGATTCAGGCCGCAATTGTTTACGAAAATGCAAAAAGGTCCATATAAACTCTTCAAATGCGACCGGCAAACCAACATGGCGGCCATTTCAGAATGTTGTTTACAATGACGTTGTTACGCAGTAACCATCTGACATCATCATAGAACCCTAAAACGCTACATGCAGGGCGATGACGTTAAGTCGCTAAATGTACCATAAACAAAGCAAGGCCCGTCTTGTAATATCAAAAGCTCAAAATCCATGTTCAAACATCACGCAAATTTCATGATTTGAACATGGTTTTTGCTGTTTGAGCACGTCTTTTGGTCCATTTGACAATGGCTTCAAACAGCCATGTGCATAGATAATACATAATTAGAATCATCAGTACAGCAAGGTTATAAATACAGTCAACTCTGGCTATCTCAAACTCCAAGGGACTGAAATATTTGGTTTGAGATAACAATAGTCTGAGATAAAAGGAGTTGAAATCTAAGGAACATATATCAAAAGTAACATAAAAGTGCATAAAACATTTAGTTTGACTTAAACCATTGTTTGAGATATCAGAGTTTGAGACAATGGGAGTCCACTGTACACATAAACCTTTTTAAAACTGCTCAATATATTCACACAGTTTTTGTCACGCCTGCTATTAGCATGGCGCGATATAGGCGCCTGGTTTTCCATCCGTTGGTTCGTTCATCCGTCCATTTGTCAAGGCGTCAACATTTGCGACCACCCTAGCATTCACCCTGAGGTTCAAGTTTATTTCTCAAGAACTATAAGAGCTTCATTAATGATACTAGGTACAAACTTGTATCTGGCGATGACAATTTACATGCAAGCATCCATATTTGACCTTGGCCTACATTTCATGGTTCACTGACTTTGTAAAATATTGCGGCCACCCTAGTTTTCACCCTAATTGTCAAGTTTATTTCTCAAGAACTATAAGAGCTTTATTAATGATACTTGGTACAAACATGTATCTGGGTATGGTAACTTAAATGCAAGCATCTATATTTGACCTTGACCTATATTTTATGGTTTACTGACTTTGTAAAATATTGCGACCACCCTAGCGTTCACCCTAATGGTCAAGTTTATTTCTCAAGAAGTATAAGAGCTACATTAATGATATTTGGTACAAACTTGTATCTTTGGATGGCAACTTAAATGCAAGCATCCATATTTGACCTTGACCTACATTTCATGGTTCACCGACATTGTAAAATATTGCGACCACCCTAACATTCACCCTAATGGTTAAGTTAATTTCTCAAGAATTATTCGATCTTAATGATACTTAGTACAAGCTTGCATTTAAGAATGGAAATTTTTGTGCAAGCATCTATGTTTGACCTTGACCTACATATCATGGGTGGGTGACTTTGCGCCCCCACAGGCGCGACATAGCCTTCGGCGGAATTCTTGTTAATTTCACACAGTTTAGAGATGGATCCCAAAATGTATTGATTATACAGAAAATGACCATAAATGGCCATTTCATTACGAAAACACGGCTATTCAAATACTTTGTAAAAAAAACGAAAATTTTAAGAAGAAAAATAGTTTCTTACTTTTGCTCAAAATATAGATTGTTGGTACTCGTTAGAACCACCTCATCGAGGCGGTTCTAACGAGTACCCACAACCTATGTATTGGAGCAGAAATAAGAAAAATAGTGTATCCCCCCGTAAACCCCAGTTTTCTCTATATAACGTGGGGTTAAGGGGGGGGGGGGGTTCATTTCACGGACTTGTTCATGTGATGAGTCAACTATTGCTATCTCAAACTCCAAGAGTTTGGTTAGAGATAATAGTAGTTTGAGATAAAAGGAGTTGAAATCTAAGGAACATATATCAAAAGTAACATAAAAGTGCATAAAACATTTAGTTTGACTTAAACGATTGTTTGAGATATCAGAGTTTGAGGCAATCCACTGTCCACATAAACCTTTTTAAAACTGCTCAATATCATTACAAAAACACGGCTTTACAAATGCAATGTAAACTTAACCACCGTAAAAACGAAAATTTTAAGATAAAAAATTGAGATATTTTCTTATTTCGGTTCAAAATGTAGATTGTGGTTACCCGTTAGAACCGCCTCATTGAGGCGGTTCTAACGAGTACCCACAATCTATATTTTAGAGCAGAAATAAGTAAAATAAGGTTTACCCCTGTAAACCCCTGTTTCTCTGTATAAAACTGGGGTTCAAGGGGGGTAAAATTATATAGGCATGTTTTCGTGATGTATTAACACGGTTTTGGATTAACACGGTTTAGAGATGGATCCCAGAATGTATTGATTATACAAAAAAATGACCATAAAGGGCCATTTGAGCATAAATTGTCATTTTTCTGTATAACCTACACATTTTATGTGGATATAACATGGTTGTTTACTTATATGAGGTACAATACATGACACCCATAACTCAACAATAGTGTAATAAAGAGGTTTTGGTGTCTTGGTACCCCATTGATTTTTGGACAAAGTATGTGAGTGCACATCTGAGTGATTATGGAGCAGTCTACAGCCAATATGTTTTTCAGTGCATTCTTATGAAAACATACCTATACAAAATACCTTGTAAACTTAACCACCGAAACAAACTAAAATTTTAAGGTGAAAAATTGTGATATTTTTCTTATTTCTACTAAAAATATAGATTGTGGGTATTCGTTAGAACCGCCTCATCGAGAAAATATAGATTGTGGGTACTAGTTTGATGAGGTGGTTGTAATGAGTACCCATAATCTATATTTTTATAAAAAAACAACATCGAGGTGGTTCTAGCAAGTACCCACAATCTATATTTTAGATGAGGCGGTTCTAACGTGTACCCACAATCTATATTTTAGAGCAGAAATAATAAAAATAAGGGTGTAAACCCAAGTTTTAAGATATAAAAATGGGGTTCAGGTGGGTCAAAATTATATAGGTGTGTCTTTGTGATGTTGTTAATAGCTGCAGCAGATTACTCACATTTCTGCTTAATTGCAATGATAGATTCTTCTTCAAATATTACGTATCACAATATATTTATTTCAAATTGTTTCGTCATGTTCTATGCTGTAGCCCATAAAATGCCAATCATGACAATTGTCTTCTGCTTTGCCCTCTGCCTGTTACCGTAAAAGTAATTTTCTGCAAACAGTGTGGACCCAGATCAGACTGCTCCTGTAGGAGCAGTCTGATCTTGGCCCACGCTGTTTGCCTACCCAGAACAGGAGCAGTCTGATCTGGGCCCACGCTGTTTGCCTGTATGCAAAAATATTTTTAAAAAGTTTGCAAAAATTCAGCAGACGACATGTTAAGATGTAGTTTTCTCGGTGTCTTAATTGTTAAATATTTAAAAATTTATGTCTTTTTTAGCTCACCTGTCACATAGTGACAAGGTGAGCTTTTGTGGTCACTTTTTGTCCGTCGTCCGTCATCCGTGCATGCGTCCGTCCGTCCGTGCGTCCGTAAACAATTTCAAATAAGTATATCTCTAATACCCCATGGTCAATCTTGATCAAATTTCATGAGAAGCATCATCAGGTAGAGGGAAAGGCTGCATAAGGTTTTTGGGCTGATCAGATTGGAATTCTGGTTGCCATGGCAACATATAACTCCCATAGACTTCCAATGGGAAAAAATTAAAATATCTTCTTCTCTGAAACCACAGGGCCCAGAGCTTAGATATTTAGCATGTATTAACGGCCAGTGATCACCTACATAATTCCTGCCAATCATGCCCCTGGGGTCCAAATTGGCCACGCCCCGGGGCCCCTTCGCTCCCATAGACTCATAATGGAACAAAAAGCTTCAAAAATCTTCTTCTCGAAAACCACAGGGCCAAAAGCTTAGATATTTAGCATGTAGCAAAGGCAAGTGGTCACCTACACAATTCCTGCCAATCATGCCCCTGGGGTCCGAACTGGCCACGCCCCGGGGCCCTTTAGCTCCTATAGACTCATAATGGAAAAAGGCTTCAAAAATCTTCTTCTCTGAAACCACAGGGCCCAGAGCTGAGATATTTGGCATGTAGCAACGGCAAGTGGTCACCCACATAATTCCTGCCAATCATGCCCCTGGGGTCCAAACAGGCCACGCCCCGGGGCCCCTTAGCTCCCATAGACTTATAATGGAAAAAAGCTTCAAAAATCTTCTTCTCTGAAACCACAGGGCCCAGAGCTTAGATATTTAGCATGTAGCAACGGCCAGTGGTCTCCTACATAATTCCTGCCAATCATGCCCCTGGGTTCTAAATAGGCGACGTCCCGGGGCCCCTTCGCTCCCATAGACTCATAATGGAACAAAAAGCTTAAAAAAATCTTCTTCTCGGAAGCCACAGGGCCCAGAGCTAAGATATTTAGCATGTAGCAGCGTCAAGTGGTCACCTACATAATTCCTGCCAATCATGCCCCTGGGGCCAAAACGGGCCACGCCCCGGGGCCCTTTAGCTCCTATAGACTCATAATGGAAAACAGATTCAAAAATATTCTTCTCTGAAACCACAGGGCCCAGAGCTGAAGTTTTTGGCATGTAGCAACCGCAAGTGGTCACCTACATAAATCCTGGCAATCATGCCCCTAGGGTCCAAATGGGCCACGCCTCGGGGGCCCCTTAGCGCCCATAGACTCATAATGGAAAAAAAGCTTCAAAAATCTTCTACTCTGAAACCACAGGGCCCAGAGCTTAGATATTTAGCATGTAGCAACGGCCAGTGGTCACCTACATAATTCCTGCCAGTCATGCCCCTGGGTTCCAAATGGGCGATGCCCTGGGGCCCCTTCGCTCCCTTAGACCCATAATGGAACAAAAAGCTTCAAAAATCTTCTTCTCGGAAACCACAGGGCCCAGAGCTTAGATATTTAGCATGTTGCAACGGCAAGTGGTCACCTACATAATTCCTGCCAATCATGCCCCTGGGGTCAAAACGGGCCACGCACCGGGGCCCTTTAGCACCTATAGACTCATAATGGAAAAAAGCTTCAAAAATCTTCTTCTCTGAAACCACAGGGCCCAGAGCTGAGGTATTTGGCATGTAGCAACGGCAAGTGGTCACCTACATAAATCCTGCCAATCATGTCCATAGGGTCCAAATGGGCCACGCCCCCGGGCCCCTTAGCTCCCATAGACTCATAATGGAAAAAAAAGCTTCAAAAATCTTCTTCTCTGAAACCACAGGGCCCAGAGCTTAGATATTTAGCATGTAGCAACGGCCAGTGGTCACCTACATAATTCCTGCCAGTCATGCCCCTGGGTTCCAAATGGGCGATGCCCTGGGGCCCCTTCGCTCCCTTAGACCCATAATGGAACAAAAAGCTTCAAAAATCTTCTTCTCGGAAACCACAGGGCCCAGAGCTTAGATATTTAGCATGTTGCAACGGCAAGTGGTCACCTACATAATTCCTGCCAATCATGCCCCTGGGGTCAAAACGGGCCACGCACCGGGGCCCTTTAGCACCTATAGACTCATAATGGAAAAAAGCTTCAAAAATCTTCTTCTCTGAAACCACAGGGCCCAGAGCTGAGGTATTTGGCATGTAGCAACGGCAAGTGGTCACCTACATAAATCCTGCCAATCATGTCCATAGGGTCCAAATGGGCCACGCCCCCGGGCCCCTTAGCTCCCATAGACTCATAATGGAAAAAAAAGCTTCAAAAATCTTCTTCTCTGAAACCACAGGGCCAAGAGCTTAGATATTTAGCATGTAGCAACGGCAAGTGGTCACCTACATAATTCCTGCCAATCATGCCCCTGGGGTCCTAACGGGCCATGCCCCGGGCCCTTTAGCTCCTATAGACTCATAATGGAAAAAAGCTTAAAAAATCTTCTTCTCTGAAACCACAGGGCCCAGAGCTGAGGTATTTGGCATGTAGCAACTGCAAGTGGTCACCTACATAAATCCTGCCAATCATGCCCCTAGGCTCCAAATGGGCCAGGCCCCCGGGCCCCTTAGCTCCCATAGACTCATAATGGAAAAAAAAAGCTTCAAAAATCTTCTTCTCTGAAACCACAGGGCCCAGAGCTTAGATATTTAGCATGTAGCAACGGCAATTGGTCACCTACATAATTCCTGCCAAATATGCCCCTAAGTTCCAAATTGGCCACGCGCCGGGGCCCCTTTGCTCCCATTGACTCATTATGGAAAAAAGCTTAAAAAATCTTCTTCTCTGAAACCACAAGTCCCAGAGCTTAGGTATTTAGCATGTAGCAATGTCAAGTGGTCGCCTACATGAATCCTGCCAATCATGCCCCTGGGGTCCAAATCCTGTGGCCCCTAAACTCCAACAAACTTATAATGGAAAAAGCTTCAAACATCTTCTTTGAAACCATGAAGTACAGACCTTAGATATGTAGTATATAGCAACACAAAATGGTCGCCTACATAAATCCTGCCAACCGTGCCCTTTGGGTCAAAATTGGCCAAGCCCCAGGGCTCATTAGCTCCATTAGACTTATACTGGAAAAAACTTCAAAAAAACTTTTTCTCCAAAACCATAAGGCACAGATTTTGTTTGATTTGAGGTTTTACATCCCCGTAAACACTGTATAGGTCATTTTGGAGATGTCTCTTCCAATTTTGTGGGACTTTTATTAGACATTGAGATGAAATTACATCTCAAGCCCTGTCGCCCAATGAAACCAGTAGGGTTTATAAGCATGGACACCGCTTTGCCTGAGCTTAGATATTTAGTATGTAGCAATGTCAAGTGGTCTCCTACACTAATGATTTTCTGGTACACAGGTGAGCGATATAGGGCCATTGGGCCCTCTTGTTTGAGAAATAGTGGTACACATATTTCTAGTCTTTAACAATTTTGATAACACAGCCCTGTGACATTGTGCATCATTCTCCGAAACAGTTATTTTTCTGAATAAAATTTGTGTAGTTTTTAGCTCGCCTTACGAAAGTAAGGGGGAGCTATTGCCATACCCCCGGGCGTCCGTCGTCGGGGTCGGCGTCAGCGTCGGCGTCCGCATCTGGTTAAAGTTTACCTGCAAGCTATTATATGTGATGTTTTACAAGTTTATTTTGAATATATAATTAACAATTGGTAAAAAAAAATATTTAACATTATCATTGTACTTCATTTTTCAGGTTTTTTGGCTTAAATTGGACTTTTTTAGAAGTTAATATTTTCCTCTGTATTACCTCCCTTGAAATCCTGTGTTAAAGTTTACCTGCAAGCTGCGTGAGTTCAAATCCCGGGGATGGCATGTTTTTTTTTTTTTTTCTTTTCTTTTTGTATTTTTTCATTTTTTTTTTTTTAAAAACATAGCGGGTCTGGGGCTCAAGGTCAAGGTCACTGTGGCTAGTTTTAGAAAAACATTGTCATCGCTCTAGCGCCTTCATTTATTTATGGATTTTAATATAACTTGGGTATAATGATATCTCGAGTGACTTTGACTTTTAGGGACCGGGGCTTAAGGTCAAGGTCACTACTTTCAGGGTCACGAGGTCAAGGTCACTGTGGCTATTTTTAGAAAAACATTGTCATCGCTCTTGCACCTTAATTTATTGATGGATTTTAATATAACTTCACACAAATGTTGGGTATGATGATTTCTCTAGCAAGTTCGACTTTCAGGGTCTGGGGCTGAAGGTCAAGGTCATTGTGGCTATTTTTCAAAAAAACTTTGTGATCGCTCTAGTGCCTACATTTATGGATGGATTTTAATATAACTTCACACGAATGTTTGGTATGATGATATCTCGAGCGGATACGACTTTCAGGGTCTGGGGCTAAAGGTCAAGGTCACTGTGGCTATTTTTAGAAAATCTTTTTCATCGCTCTTGCGCCTTTATTTATGGATGGATTTTAATTTAACTTCACACAAATATTGGGTATGATGATATCTCGAGTGACTTTGACTTTCAGGTTCCGGGGCTGAAGGTCAAGGTCACTGTGGCTATTTTTAGAAAAACACTTTGTGATCACTCTAGTGCCTACATTTATGGATGGATTTTAATACAACTTTACACAAATGTTGGGTACGATGATATCTCGAGGGAGTTCGACTTTCAGGGTCAGGGGCTGAAGGTCAAGGTCACTGTGTCTATTTTTTGAAAAACTTTGTGATCGCTCTAGTGCCTACATTTATGGATGGATTTTAATATAACTTTACACAAATGTTTGGTATGATGATATCTCGAGTGAGATCGACTTACAGGGTCTGGGGCTGAAGGTCAAGGTCACTGTGGCTATTTTTAGAAAAACTTTGTCATCGCTCTTGCACCTTCATTTATTGATGGATTTTAATATAACTTGACACAAATGTTTGGTATGATGATATCTTGAGTTTCCGGGTCAGGGCCTGAAGGTCAAGGTCACTGTGGCTGTTTTTTATAAACTTGCCCTCATCCATCATAGGCCCCCAAAGGCGAGCTATGTTGTCTTCTGACAACTCTTGTTCTTATTTATGAACAGCTCATTAAAATTACCTCATTGAGGTGGTTCTTAGGAGTACTAATAACCTATCTATCTTGGAGCAGAAATAAGTAAGTTAATGTATACCACCTTGAACCCATGTGTAAAGAGGGGTTTACAGGGGTGTAATCAATGTTTTTGACCACAAATAAGGCCAATAATGTTTATCCCTGTAAACCCCACTTTTTTATAAGGTGGGTTGTAGAGGGGTGTTCATTACACAGATTTGTTAACAGGATGATAATATGCATGATACTGGGTGTTTTAATGGTGTTATATAGAGGATCTTACATAAATGGTCAGGTATTATTGAATTTATTAAACGAGTTGAGGAAAAGGTATAAAATGCGAGGCAAAGCCTCGCATTTTATCCCTTTTCCTGAACTTGTTTAATAAATTCAATAATACGTCATGTATTGAGTTGAGGAAAAGGGATCAAATGTGAGGATCTGCTGAGCATTTTATCCCTTTTCTTCAACGAGTTTAATAAATTCAATAATAGGTCATGTATCGAGTTGAGGAAAAAGGATAAAATGCAAGGATGTGCTGAGCATTTTATCCCTTTTCCTCAACTAGTTTAATAAATTCAATAATACATGACCACGAGTGCAAGATACTATTTATCTTATGACATTTAAAACGCATTTTATTCACAATTATTGTACAAAAATGTCAGTATTCCGCCATTAGTAGACGCAACGTCATTAAGAACATTGGATGTGTAACAGTACAGGGTGTATCAAGCTAATTTGCATATTTAATCTACTAGTGGATTATTGAATTTATTACAAGACGTTATTACATATTCAGACGCGACGTCATGATAAATCAGTTATCTGCCTTGGCCATTATTTTGTGAATTCTTAATTACATTTCATTTTTTCATGTCTTTTCTGTTGTAGTCTCAACTCAGAGCAGAGCCGGGCTGTAATAATCATAGTGGAAGAGAAAGATGTGGGTATATGGAAGATAATTACCTCCAAGCGGGACAAACCTCTCACTGATCAGGAGATAATTGAGTAAGTGTTAACCCTTATCTTGCTGAATATTCATTTAAGCCACACCCATTTCTGTCTATCAACCAATCAAATTACTTGATGTAATTTATTGCTACAGATTCATAACCTGAATGCCAAACAATGTAGATCCTGATCAGATGGCTTCTTCAGAAGCCATCTGATCTGGATCTACACTGTTTGCAAAGATAGGGGTTGTCGTGAACAGCAAGATAAGGGTTAAAAAAAATTAACCCATAAAATACCAATCAAGACAATTGCTGTCTGCTTTGCTGTCTCCCAATTATCTTAAAAGTATGAACTAGGAGCAGTCTGTGAATGTGAATGTTTGTGTTTTAAATCTCACCAACAGCTAAGGTCATACGGAGACGGGACCTCGGTTTAAAGACTCATCAGAAAGTCTGGGAGCAGTCTGATCTGGGCCCACACTGTTTGCCTGTATGTAGAAATATTTTTAAAAAGTTGGCAATAACATTCAGCAGACAAAATAAGCAGACAACTATTTCAAATGTAGTTTTTCTTGGCTTCTAAAGGGTTAAAAATAGCCTTGATAATAATGTAGCCACATATTTTGAATGATTAGAAATGAATGATATAATCTAAGAAACAGTCATGCAGATATCATTCAATATCAGCCTGTTAACTTGATATTGCAAGCTTTCTTGGACACAGTATTTTGATATTAACACACCTGTGTGACATAGTGTACTTTTTATGCCCCCCATAGGAGGGCATATAGTTTCTGCACTGTCCGTTTGTTTGCAGGTTTGTGGGTTAGTCCGCACTTTTTTGTGATGCAAACTACTTCCCCATTTCTTCACCGATTGAGCTGAAACTTTGCACATGCATTCCTTGTGAGGTGCAGGGGTGCCTAATACAATTTTCATATTGATCCTCAAATTAGCTCCAACAGGGGGCATTGCTCACTTATAGCGACAGCTCTTGTTGATAATAATCTGATGAAAATTTGTGATATTTTTATTATCTTTACTCCAGACATAGATTGTGAGTGCTCATTAGAACCGTCTATGTCTTGTCTCAGAAATAAGAAAAATAATGTCTACTTATGTAAACCCCAGTTTTTGTTGTGCCTGCTTTAACCTGCTGAATATTCAATTAAGCCACACTCATTTCTGACTTTGAACCAATCAGATTACTTGATGCAGCTTGTTTCTACATATTCATAAACTGAATGTCAAACTGTGTAGATCCTGATCAGATGGCTTCTTCAGAAGCCATCTGATCTGGATCTACACTGTTTGCAAAGATAGGGCTTGTCGCCTACAGCAGGGTAAAGGTTAAGCATGGCATGATATAGGAGTCAAGTTTTCCATCCGTTCGTCAAGCCCTGAACATTTGCTACCACCTTAACTTTCACCCTAATGTAAGAGTCCTTTTCTCAAGGCACGACATAGCCTTTGGAGGAATTCTGATATCTATACAAGATATGGGTTTAGTGGGTGTTCATTATACGGACTTGTTAACATGATTGGATGTTCATTCATTTTAATGGGTACTTATCTGACACTATCAGGGAAGACAATTCATTCAAAAAATTACTGATTTGACGACCTTTAGCATTAAAGGAAAACAACCACAAAAATTAACTTTCACTTCAGAACAAAGGTTTTGAGGAGACAAACATTTTGGTACAAGTTTTATGAAAATTGACTGAGTGGTTTAGAAGTTATGACCTTTTGAACATTTCACAAATTCTGGTTTTGTTAGTCCAGAATGGGGCTGTGAGTAAATGACGTCATAAACTCACAATTGGAAAACTTTGAATTACAGCGATTCTCGTGCAATAAAACAGCAATAAATAGTTCAGTATGCATTCCATTTATTCAATGCGATGATAATTTGCTGAAAATCTGAAAAGTATGTTGTAAATTATTATTTTTCTATTTTGGTCACGTGACTAGATTAACAAAATGGCGGCCCTCATAGACAGCAATTGTAAAATGTTCAAAAGGTCATAATTTCAAAATCGCTCAACAGATTTTCATAAAATTTGTACCAAAATGTTCGCCTCATCAAAGGCAATATTTTAAAGTTTTAAAGTGACAGTTAATTTTTGTGGGTGTTTCCCTTTAAGGGTCTGCTCTAAGGGGAAATGAGTTGCTCATAAGAAGCATATCCTTTTCTTTCCATTAGGAGTAATTGTACAAAGCCTCGTTCGCTAAATATTATAAACTCTTTAGTGGTCTGGGGCCAGTTGATCAAAACAACAATATTGTTAGTTAACATATTGTTAAAACTTTGATCATTTAATATGGCAAATATATTGGTTTGTTTTTTTTTTGCTGGAAAATTGTGAGCAGCTTTTGCAAAATGCAAAAGCTGCTCATATTTTTTCAGCAAAAGTACCAAAACTTTATAGTACTTATTAGTTTTAAAGAACAATTAACAATTTTACCTCTAATGAGCTCAAGTTAACAATGCTTTGAACAACTGGGCCCTGAATACTGTTCCAGGGATTACAATACATTAATACAATTGTTTTTTTTTGCTGAAAAGTGAGTAGGTTCTTTACTCCATCTTTTCAGCAAAAATATAAGTGTATCAGTCATGACACTCAAAATTTTTATAAGTTAACTAACAACTTCATTAATTAGTTTTGAAGCACATTAGCCCCTGTCTTTTACCACGATTACATGAAATCCCTGTGACAACTTCCATCAACACCCTCTCTTCATTAAGGGGAATGGATACACCTGACAAAATTACACCATTTTTTCCAAGGGTGATAAGTTTTTGAGTCCCATTTGCTTTCCTGAAATCTGAATCCCTATGCAAATGAGTCCGAGGCCATTGATTGTTTATGTGGCAGATAAAATCTTAACATAATTATGATCATTGTAGCTCATATATTCAGAATGTTCATGCATTGTTGATGCTCGTCATTGTAACTGATATAAACTTATCATATAATCATTGTAACTCATATAATCATATTGATGCTCATCATCGTAAACTTATCATATAATGATTGTAACACATATAATTGTATTGGTGTTCATCATTGTAATCGATATAAAATTATATAATCATTGTAACTCATATAATCATATTGTTGCTCATCATGTCCCCCCACCCAAAAGGGAGGGGGACATATTGGTTTTGGTGCGGATCCTGTCGGCGTCAGCGTTGGCGTTGCCTCTTGTCTGCACTCTATCTCCTGAATGGATGGATGGATTTTGATTAAACTTACACAGATACACCATTGAGAGGGGGAAAAGTACTGATTAGATTTTGGTGACCTTGACCTAATTTTCAAGGTCACAGGGCTGAAACCATTGTCAAATTTTAGACCAAAAAAGCTTGTCTGCACTCTTACTCCTGAACCAATGGAAGGATTTGGTTCATACTTGATACATTATATCAGTTGGATGGTCTTAAGAACTGATTAGCTTTTGGTGACCTTGACCTAATTTTCAAGGTCACAACGGGAGTTAGACTTATAAAAATTTGCTTGTCTGCACTCTTTCTCCTGAACCAGTGGATGAATTTTGATCAAACTTGGTACATTATATCAGTTGGCTGGTCTTAAGAACTGATTAGATGTTGGTGACCTTGACCTAATTTTCAAGGTCACTACGGGACTTAGACTGTTGAAAATTGCCTTGTCTGCACTCTATCTCCTGAACCAGTGGATGGATTTGGTTCAAATTAATGAGTGTGGTGGGGGGACATCTGTTTTCTTAGAAAACAATTCTAGTTGTAACTGATATAACTTATCATGCAATCATTGTAACTCATTTAATCATACTGATGCTCATCATTGTTACTGATATAAATTTATCATATAGTTACTGTAACTCATATAATCATATTGATGTTCATCATTGTAACTAATATAATTTTATCATATAATGATTGCAACTCATATAATCATATTGACGCTCATCATTGTAAATTCAGTGCTTATTTTACCAACTGTTTCTTGTAGCCCTTTTTGATAACATGTTTTATTGTTTGTTTGGAACTATTTATTACAGTACAATTACCCAGTTAGATGGATTGATCCAAGTGTCCGATGATATGACAGATGACGAGGTTACTCTTGTTGAAGACATAATTGCTGATATTTTAGAGGAAGGGCTGAAACGAAAGTAAGTACCAATAGACCTGTATTCCATTAACCCATTGTATATTAGTGGACTCTTCCATTGCTATATGTTGGACAAGTCCATTTGTCGTGTCTATTTTTTCATTTTTGTTCTATTTTTTGACGGAAAATTCTGTTAGCAAATAGTGCAGGCCCTGATTAGACGCCGCATTCTGCGGCGTCTGATCTGGGCCTGCACTGTATGCCAATGTACCCCTTTAGGGGTTTCCTGCATACAATCAGTTAATATGAGTATAGTAAGTTTCACATTATGATAGCACAAGATGGCATAGTGCATTCTTTCATATCTCCAAAACTGCCATTTTCCTGATGAAAATCTATGGCATTTCCCTTATTTTTATTGCAAACATAGGTTGAGGGTGCCCGTTAGAACCACATCATAGTACCCATAACCTATGGCTTGGAGTGGTGATAAGAAAAATAGGATATACCCCTGTGAACCCCAGTTTTCTCTATATAATATAAAGTTGGGTTAGAGGTGTTCATTACAGGGAATTCTTAACGTGATGACATAATTTAGAGGTAAAAGTTTGTGTAGAAGGGTGTATTGTATAAAGTTATATTGGACACACCTCATATTAAAGCAATAGTCAAGGAAGTAGCAGATGACATGTTGATTTTGTTTGTTTGTTTTATTTGATGTTTAACATCCCCGTCAACATATATGTCATTTTGGAAACGTTGCTCCAGCATTGTGGGACTTTTACTGACATAGAGATGAAATGACATCTCAAGCCTTGTCTCCCAATCAAATCACTAGGGTTTATAAGCATGGATGGTCCAACTTGCACCACTTGGCCTGTGCAGGCTTAGATCCTATAAGTGGATTACCAGTTCTCGTGTGCGGTCGGATTCAGCTATGCTTAGAAGCATCATGCAGCCCATTTATTTCTTCAAGCCCCGATGAGCGGAGACTTTGATGACAGGTTGATAATATACAATATAGTTTTTCTTATTTTTCCGAGAAGGCTTGACATTTCATGTGAATGGCATTTATATGTGTTTTGTGGACAATACTTATTTCCCCCAAATTTCCCCCTAAATAAGTTAGAATTTCAAACCACTTTCAAAAGCCATTAATTAACACACCTATGCTGCATAGAGCATTTTTTCACATTTCCAAAATGGCTACTTTTCTGCTGTAAATCTGTGATTGTCTTCTTATTTATACCACAAACATAGTATGTGGGTGATAGTTAGAACTGTCACATTGAGGAAGTTCTAACAATCACCCACAACAGATATCTTGGAGCAGGATCGATCCCGGGCTTCTCCAGACTTTCAGATGAATCTTTAAACTGAGGTCCCATCTCTGTATGACCTTAGCTGTTGGTGAGACGTAAAGCTCAAAAACTCAATTGTGATGAAAGCTTCAAACTCATTTGAATCGCTTTTGAATACTCATTCTGGATCTTATCATGCACTTAAAAGAGCTAGGCAGTGACTTTTTCACCACTGCTATCCATTTACACCTGGATGGAATGGGGCAGTGACATTAGATATCCTTGCCTAAGGACACACCTCACCTCTTGAAATTTTAGATTTCAAAGCCAGAGGCACAGTAGTAATCCAACTACTCTCTGAATCTCCCCCACCCCTCTACCACACATTGAATCACTAGGCATATATTAAATGAACTTTTGGAATACAGTGGAACTTCAGTGGCTCAAACATTAATGGCTCATATACCATGTCCATGTCGAACTCGTTTTTGATTCGCTAGGAAATTCCTCCACATTAGAAGTAGTGTGGAATAATTAAGGCCATTTTCGACTTTTATATTGCAAATGTATGCTGTGTGTACTCATTAGAATCGCCTCAATGAGGCGATTCTAATGAGTACACTCAGCATACATTACTGTTACAGAACACCAAAAAGATGTCCCAAAATTAACCCTGTTATGCCTCCTGGCAGTAACCCTCAGTGGCTGGAACTCCCCCTGTCTGGAACAGATTTTCATGGTCCTATAGGTGTTCAAGCCATTGAAGTCAGACTGTAGCTACTGTAAATTTGGCTAAAGAAGTGTAAAATGAGTATTTCTCACGTTTTCAGACTACCAACGCAGATTATCAATCAGCTGTTAAGCCTGCTGTGCAAGATGTTAACTCCGGACAAGAACGATGCTACCAGAGGAAGATTTACACTGGCAGAGATCATGGTGAAGATATCATACCTGATGTTGACACATTCTAACTGCTCGACACCAGAACCCCCAGACCTGTATGTAGAAGTTTTTGAGCTCCTATGTCCTCATAGATTATTTGGCTTAACCCTTGTCCTGCTGAATATTTCAATCTGCCACACCCAACACCCATTATCAACCAATCAGATTACTTGATGCAAAATATTGCAACAAATTCACAATTTGAATGACAAACAAAGTAGATCCTGATCAGATGGCTTCTGAAGAAGCCATCTGATCTGGATCTACATTGTTTGAAAGATAAGACATACCCGGGCTCAGCAGGACAAGGGTTAAGACTTGCACACACAGTCACAGCAATACACATTCAAACTTGCCGACCTCAATAGTTCAGATGATCTGGAGGTTGCAAGTTTGATATTGGCCAAGATGACAACATTCTTTCATGCAGATTGATCAAAATATCTTTTCTGTGGTCATTCTCTCTCTTCTGCTGATCCAAGAAGGGCAGATGTCAGTTTCTGGAAGTGCACTGTACTGGTCAACGGCGTATGTATAAGCCTGCCTAGTCAAAAGTGCGGTTAGGTAAACTAAGCAGCTAAAAATAACCTAGATAATGTTGACTGGGCTATTAAACTCTAAACAAACAAACATACTTGCTAACATACACACAGAGTGATCGGCCCATCCATGCTTATAAACCCTATTGGTTTAATTTGGCAGCGGGGATTGAGATGTCATTTCATCTCAATGTCGGGTAAAAGTCCCACAAAATTGGAAGCAACGTCTCCAAAATGACCTATACAGTGTTGACGGAGACGTTAAACCTCAAATCAAACAAAAACAAAACACACAGAGTGAAAACTTCTGTCATGATTGATATGGTACTCTAGGATTTTCCATACTAATTGGAGGGATAAACTTTGAATTGTATGCTGCCATTAGAATTTTCCATGCTATTATGTCTGCCACCAGAGGTGAGGTGTGATATATTGTTTTTTGGTGTGGATCCAATTTGCGTAGGCATTGGCATCGGGGTTGGCATCAGCATAGCCTGTTGAAGCACTATATCTCTGAACGTATGGATGGATTCTGACCAAACTTGCATGGTTATATCACTAGGATGGGGGAAAATAGTAATTAGGTTATGATGACCTTGACCTCTTTCAAGGGCACAAGCCCCCAAAACAGTCAATTTTGGACGAAAATTGGCTTGTCTTCACTCTATCTCATGAACAAATTGATTAATTTTTGTCAATCTTGGTACAATATATCATTACAACATACAGCAGATTTGATTAGATTTTGGTGACCTTTACCATATTTTCAAAGGCACAGGCCCCCAAAGACTGAATTTTTGCTTGACTGCACCATAACTCATGAAAGAATGGATGAAATTGGGTCAAACTCGGTACAATATATCATTACAACCTACCAAAGCTTCAAGCAGATCTTCTATATACGTTTTGATGACCGGCCCCGATAGCTCAGTTAAAAGAGTGTCTGCTCTGGGGAACAGGAGGTCACGGGTTTGATCCCGGGCCGCGACATACCAAAGTCGTTAAAAATGGTACTAGCTGCTCCTTATTTGGCACTCAGATTTACAGGGTAGAGCTAGGACTGGTCGACCCAGTGTCAGGATAATGTGACTGGGTGTGGTATCATGTTATGTGTCTGGGACATGATATTTCAGTGAGGCAGCACTATAAAAGTGAGCATTGAGCTCCCTGTCGCAACCAGACACCGTCGTGATATGACTGAAAAATTGTTGAAAGCGACGTTAAACCCGAATTCACACACACACAATATACGTTTTGATGGAGAAATATAAAAACATTATTTCATAATTATCCTCCTTACACTTTATGTGGTGCTATGCCATAGAAACAGATAAGGTTGGTATTTGGTGCTAATTTAATGATAATTTTTTATCAGTTCTTCATAAAAACCTATGATGTGTTTATATTAAAAATCTATGATGTTGGTATTCATTAGAACCTACTTGGCGAGGCGGTTCTAATAAATACCCACAACATACCGGTAGGTTTGTATGGAGAAACAAGGAAAACTATTCAATTCTCACCAAATACCCACCTTTTCTGTTGCTATTTTTGTTAGTATCAGTTAACAGTTTTTTAATTCCATTTCTTTCAGTCTGAGTCTCCAGTGTGTTCATGCCAAGATATCTGCCGGAAGATGGCCACTTGGAAGGATTCAGGATTTCCTGTATGATGCTCAGTAAGTGAATGAGTTAACCCAGTGTATGCGGGGAACCACTAAAGGGGTACCTTGGCAAACAGTGCAGGCCCAGATCAGATACCGCAGAATGCAGCATCCGATCAGGGCCTGCACTATTTGCTAACAGAATTTTCCGTCAAAAATAGAATAAAAACGAAAAAATAAAGGGGTACCTTGGCAAACAGTGCAGGCCCAGATCAGATGCCGCAGAACGCGGCATCTGATCAGGGCCTGCACTATTTGCTAACAGAATTTCCGTCAAAAATAGAAAAATGAAAAAATAGGCCTGACACCCCTAATATGACAAATGGATTTGTCCAACATATAGCAATGGAAGAGTCCACTAGCATACAATGCGTTAAGGACTGAACAAGGATAATTGTATACATAATGGAAATGCGGAAAACATCTGGAAGCTGACAAGAGTTGAATCACTTTATGTATTCATTAATATCTTTATAGCACTGTTTATGGATACATCATGGTTTGTCATATTACGTCCCGTCTGGAATGTAATATTGCCATGTAATAAATTTGATAATCCACTAGTGGATTAAATATGCAAATTACATTAAAACCTGTCTCAGTGGCTACCTCTATGAAGCAAGCAACCTGTCTTCAGCAAGCAGGCATTCAGTTCTCAAATAAGGAAAATGCATAAAAATTCACCTGTATTAAGCAAGCACTTGCCTTAAGCAAGCACATTTTGGTTATCCCTTAGCCTCTTGCTTAATACAGGTTGGACTGTAGTTAGATACACACTGTACTTTACATGTATGACTTCATTAACAACATCGCATTTACTAAAAACTGATAATTGACAGTTTTATATAGAGGATCTTACATGAGCTCATGTATTATTGAATTTATTAAACGAGTTGAGGAAAAGGGATAAAATGCGAGGCTTGCCGAGCATTTTATTCCTTTTCCTCAACGAGTTTAATAAATTCAATAATACATGAGCACTAATGCAAGATTCTATTTATCATATGACATTTAAAACGCATTTTTTTCACGATTGTTAACAAAAAATATCAATATTCCGCCATTAGTAAACCCGACGTCGTTAAGGACGTCTTACATGTAACGTTACGGGACGTGTCTAGCTAATTTGCATATTTAATCCACGAGTGGATTATCGAAAATATTACATGGCGTTATTACACTCTCAGACGCGACGTCATATGATAAAAAACAATAGTGAATAACATTTGTTTAAAATGTCATAATGAATCTTGCAGTCATGCTCATGTATTATTGAACTTATTAAACTTGTTGAGGAAAAGGCATAAATTGCTCAGCAAAGCCTCACATTGATGTGACGTCGAATATTATGTCATGTGCCTGCTGGGAAGGTAGGCTCCCATTGACAGGCAAAAAAAATAGTTTTATGAGTTGTCTCCCTTGGGTAAGTATACTTTCACCTCAGTGTAGACTATACAATAAGGCTGACATGATTAATCGTATAACCGATTAATCGATCAATAATCTCCACAAAAATGATTATCATTTCTGATTTGCTTTTAATCGATTACTTGATAGGTACAATTTACTACCCAAATTTATGCATAAAATAGCTGGATGAGTGGCAAACAGTGCAGACCCTGATGACCGCTAATGCGGCGTCTCATCTGGGTCTTCATTGTTTGCTCAGGCCTGTCTGTTCAAATATACATACGGTTAAGTGCAACATATGGTAAGAGTCATGCTCAGACAGAAAGCCAGACAAGTAAAATAATGGCAAAAACCTTAGGGACTACTAATCGATTATCGATCGCAACGACAGGACCGATAATCTATTATCTCTTCAGCTCCGATTAGCCAGCCCTACTATACAGTCCCCAGTGAAATGTGAATTTTCTATTTTACAGACGACAGGATGAGTTTAAGATTCCCAGTACTATTCCAAATCCACCATCATCCACCAAAGCTAACTCAGAGGTATGTGAGTCTTGTTCATTACAATAACATACCCGTGCGACATAGTGCATATTTCTCATCTCCAAATTGGCTACTTTTCTGTTGAAAATCCCTGATATTTTTCTTATAAATACTGCAAACATAGATCGTGGGTGCTCATTAGAACCGCCTCATTGAGGCGGTTCTAACGAGTACCCACAACCTATGTCTTGGAGTAAAAATATGAAAAAGAATGTATACCCCCGTAACCCCCTGTTTTCTCTATATAAAGTGGGGTATAGGGGGGGGGGGGTCTTCATTTCAAGGACTAGTTCATGTGATGTGATAATAGTCTGGTTTAAAAAAAGAGTCTGTGGGGATAACAGAAAAATCTGACTTTAATTTGATGGGTAAATCACATGTAGCTCAACAGGCCTCCCTGGCCTAGTGGATAAGAACGCTGACTCTTAATCACTAGGGTCTCACACAGCTGTGGTTGGAACCTGGCTCGGGGTCAGAGGAGAAGCAAAGTTCTGCAATGGAAGGTCAGGTGGTTTTTCTCTGGGTACTCTGGTTTTTGTCCACCTCTGATTAACTTTCAGCTTGATACAAATGGTAAGTGAAATCATCTTTAAAGGACTGTAAAACCAAACCAAAAAAGAAAAAGCTCATCAAATCATGTAAGTTTGTTTGTTTGTTTGTTTGATTTGAGGTTTAACGTCCCCGTCAACACTTTAAAGGTCATTTTGGAGACGTTGCTTCCAATTTTGTGGGACTTTTACCCGACATTGAGATGAAATGACATCTCAAGCCCTGTCGCCCAATGAAACCAATAGGGTTTATTAGCATGGGCGGTCCATCTCGCACCGCGGTTCCTGGACAGGCTTAGATCCTCTAAGCAGTTTACCAGTACTAGTGTGCAGGCCGGATTCAGCTCTGCGTGGAAGCATCATGCAGCCCATATATTTCTTCAAGCCCCTATGGGCAGGGGCCTTCAAATCATGTAAGAGTGATTCAGAATTATTCAGAGACTCCTCCAGGATGCTTCTTTAGGTAAATTGTTATTGTGTTAAAGGTATCTCCAGATGTTTTCCTCAAAAGCAGAGGTGAAGGGGGTTGGGGGATTACCCTGGGGCATTAGACAGTTTTGAAAACTTACCATGGGTAACAGGTTCTTGTCAAAATCCCTGGACTGGCATTAGAATTAGCACAAGTTCTTTTTGTAGAATATTCAGGTTAAGTATCTTAAGTCCCTGCACTGTCTCAAAGTTATCTGTTGAATTTGCTGGGGTTGGGATTATTTTCATATCTAATCCTCTGGGTACTTCTCATACCACCTTCTAGCCCGGCTGGGGGAAACAATGATAGATTCAGTATGTTTCATTTTTCTTTACAAAACTGACATAAATATATTTTCCTAGTAAGCATCCAGTGAATTCACAGAAATCACATCACGGTAGTGTCATCACAATATGATGGACATCCGCAAGTGACTGTTGTATTAAAAATCCACACTCAGAAATGAAAGGCATGCAAGAAAAAGACTCTTACATGGGTGTGAGGGATGGATAAAAATATCCATCCCTCAGGATCACTGTCTGGCATTGCTCGGCAAGCCTTGTGACGCCGGACAGTGATCCTCGGGATGTATTTTTCCATCCACCCCTCACACCTATGTAAGATTCTTATTTTCTGACCCTGCCCATTGGGGCTTAGAGAAATAGATAGGGCTGCATGGTTGTACCCAGCAGAGCAGAAAATGACCACACATGAGTACAGGTAAACCACTTAGAAGGTCTAAGCCTGCCCAGGCAAAGTGGTGTAAGTCAGACCTTCCCTTGAACCCTAGTGGTTTGTTTGGCAGGTAGCTACAGCTTGAGATGTGATTTCATCTCAGTGTCCAATAGAAGTCCCACACAGTTGGAAGCAAAATCTCCAAAAAGACCTAATTAGTGTTGATGGGGATCATCACGAAAACACGCCTATATAATTTTGACCCCCTTGAACCCCACTTTTATATAGCAAAAATGGGGTTTACAGGGGTAAACTCTATTTTTCTTATTTCTTTTCTAAAATATAGATTGTGGGTACTCTTTAGAACCGCCTCGATGAGGCGGTTCTAACAAGTACCCACAATCTATGTTTTGAGCAGAAATAAGAAAAATATCACAGTTTTTCATCTTAAAATTATCGTTTTTCGGCGGTAAAGTTTACAATGTATTAGTATAGGCGTGTTTTCGTAATGTTGTACAAACCTCATACAAACAAACCAACACTGTAACATTGTATATTTTCAGTGCCTAGATTTCCACATGATTGAGTACTTCAGTGAACAGTGGTTTCAGAGAGGGGACCAGAAACAGTTGCTTAGCAATAAGGTAAAGTTGGATGAAGTGCTGACTAAGCTTCTTCTTCTTCTTCTGGTGAAAGGTCAGGAGTCAGATTGACTGTATAGTTGACCTGCTCTGAAGGGAGGGTGGGGGGGGGGGGGGGTGCGGGGGACAGCCATCCTCCAGGGATAAAAACATTCTGTACATTTTAAAACTATTTACATGCGCTGGTGTTACTACGAAGTGAAGATGAAGGAGCCACTCCTGATAAGGTCACCCAGGGCAGCTGCGAAGTCCTCACTGGCATCGATGTCGGTGATCAGGGTTGGAAGCTGGTTCCATTCCCTGATAGTTCTGGGATAGAATGACTGGTAGAAGACTGTCGATTGGGCTCCATACTGTCGCAATCTTCTCCTGCCTCTGGAGCAGGAGTCTCCTGCCTGCAGTAGATTACCGGGGTCAATGTCAACAATATGGTGCTTGATATTGAACAGGTACTGTAGTCTGTGGGCACGTCTCATCTCTGCCAACCAAGAATGCTGATCATGTTTGTGACACAGCCTGGTGATACAGTCATTATGAACAAAACGAGCGCCTCTACGTTGGACACGTTCAAGCTGGTCTACCTAGATGTTGGGATCCTGTCATTCAACAAGACTAGATAACTTAATAATTAACACCTTCAGGGGAGGCAACTCCTACAAAAGTATTTTTGTCTCCAATATCAATAGGGGTCAACTCATAAAGGAAACAATTTGCTCCTGAGGAGCAAATTCTTTACTTTAAGAGTAGACCCCTTTTTCAGTGGGACAGGGTTTATAGAAAAAGTTGTCTCCCTTTGAAAATTTGTGGAAAAATCTGCCAGGTATTCCCATTCCCCTTAAGGTGCCAAGAAAAATTGCATCTCAAATGTTGTCTATTTATGGCATCTGCTACATTTCTTGCAGACTCCATAGCTGAGTCGGTAGTCGTTCAACTTATCCTTGAGAGTTTGTGTGTTCGAATCCAGCCACTGGAGGCAAAATGTGTGCTTGGACAAGACACGTAATGCCACTGCCCCACTCCACTCAGGTGTAAATGAGTAGCAGTGGTGTAAAAGTCACTGCCTGTCTCTCGCGTGCATGTGAGCACACCAGGAATGAGTGTTCAAGAGCAATTCAAGTAAACTTGAAGCTTTCATCGCAACCAAACTAAAATAAATTAGTATAAACTACAGAATATTTTTGCATTCAGACAACAATACAGCTTGTCAGTCTGTTCTGGCTCCACACTTATCAATAACAGTCGGACGCCGCTCATCAGGGCTTGAAGAAATAGATGGGCTGCCTGATGCTTCTATGCAGCGCTGAAACTGACCTTACATGAGTACTGGTAAACTCCTTAGAGGATCTAAGCCTGCCTAGGGCAAAGCAGGGTGAGTTGGACCATCCATGCTTATAAACCCTATTAGTTTCATTGGGTGACAGGGCTTGAGATGTCATTTCATCTCAGTGTGGGGTAAAAGTCCCATAAATTGGAAGCGATATCTCCAAAATGACTTATACAGTATTGACGGGGATGTTAACCCTTATCATGCTGTTCACAACAACCCCTATCTTTGCAAACAGTGAAGATCCAGATCAGATGGCTTCTGAAGAAGCCATCTGATCAAGATCTTCATTGTTTGCCATTCAGTTTATGAATTTGCTGCAGTAATTTGCATAAAGTTATCTGATTGGTTGATAATCAGTAGTGGGTGTGGCATATTTAATTATTCAACAGGATAAGGGTTAATGCTGTTACTGTATTGTAACAAAGCTTGTTTTTTGTGGTCTGGCTTAGAAAATGATCACTTCACAGCCAGTCAGGTGAAATAGATACACTTTTCACATCATGTTATGAACTCCCCTGTTTGTTTGTTTGATTTGAGGGTTAACGTCCCCGTCGACACTGTAAAGGTCATTTTTGAGACGTTGCTTCCAATTTTGTTGGACTTTTACCCGACATTGAGATGAAATGACATCTCAAGCTCTGCCGCCCAATGAAACCAATAGGGTTGGGTCGGAGCATGACTAAGCTCCACCCTTGAAACGCAGTGGAAAATTGTGCTGCACGTTTTTGTACCAGTTAAATGAAATTTGTGCTTCCAAGTTCTATAATGGCTTCGGTGTGATGCCTAAAGCAAGAAAATGAAGAAAGAGTGACTGTTTCATATTTTAGCTTTCTAATAAGTCTCTCGGCTGCACAGAAAGAAAAGGCAAATAAAATGATCTAAGATATTGATAGTAGATTCACAGATTGGCATCATGGGCAAAACGCCCCCGCCCATCGGTGCTTGAAGAAATATATGGGCTGCATGATGCTTCCACGCAGAGTTGAAACCAGCCGCTCACAAGTACTGGTAAACCGCTTAGAGGATCTAAGCCTGCCCAGGCAAAGCGGTGCGAGTCGGACCGTCCATGCTTATAAACCCTATTGGTTTCATTGGGCAACAGGGTTTGAGATGTCATTTCATCTCAAGGTCGGGTAAAAGTCCCACAAAATTAGAAGCAATGTCTCCAAAATGACCTGTGCAGTGTTGACGGGGATGTTAAACCTCAAATAAAACAAAACAAACAAAGAATCATGGGCAAAAGGTCAAATGTCAAAGCTAGTCACCTGCCAGACACTGTAAAAAAACAAAATGGCAGGGCCCTTGCAAGATCTAGTAAAACTCATGCAAGCTAAAATGGTCAACATTACTATAACACACCCATGCAACATAGAAAATTTTTTCACATCTCCAAAATGAATAATTTTCTGATGAAAATCCACTGTATTTTTTTATTTATACTTCAAACGTAGATTGTGGGTGCTCATTACAACCACCTCATTGAGGCGGTCCTAAAGAGTACCTACAACCTATGTCTTGAAGCAGAAATAAGAAAAATAATGCACTACCCCCTAAACCCCAGATTTCTCTACACAAATTGGGGTTAAAGGGGGTGTTCATTTCACGGGCTTGTTCATGTGATGAATATTTGGTTCTCTCATGAGATCCAGACAGGGTGCACGAATTTCAACTTGAAAGTTTTGTTGATCAGTGTAAGAAAGTGGTCTTCATCTTTCAAATCGTGAAGCACAATTTCCCCAGTCAAATACACCTAAAGAAAATCAAGATTTAGCCATTCATCATAAAATTTGGAGGATCTTACACTCGTGGTCATTCATTAACAGTTACTCTTATCCTGCTGAATATTCAATTTTACCACACCCAATTATGACTTTGAACCAATCAAATTTCTTGATGTAATTTATTCCTACAAATTCATAAACTGAATATCAAACTGTAGATCCTGATCAGATGGCTTCTTTAGAAGCCATCTGATCTGGATCTACACTGTTTGCAAAGATAGGAGTTGTCATGAACAGCAGGTTAAGGGTTAAGATAACACAAACATGTCACATTCTGCACCTTATGCTACACTCATGGCCATTCATTAAGATGACACAATCATGTCACATGGTGCACTCTATCTTACACTCATGGCCATTCATTAAGATGACACAATCATGTCACATGGTGCACTCTGTCTACACTCATGGCCATTCATTAAGATGACACAATCATGTCACATGGTGCGCTCTATCTTACACTCATGGCCATTCATTAAGATGACACAATCATGTCACATGGTGCACTCTGTCTACACTCATGGCCATTCATTAAGATGACACAATCATGTCACATGGTGCACTCTATCTACACTCATGGCCATTCATTAAGATGACACAATCATGTCACATGGTGCACTCTGTCTTACACTCATGGCCATTCATTAAGATGACACAATCATGTCACATGGTGCACTCTGTCTATACTCATGGCCATTCATTAAGATGACACTACCATGTCACATGGTGCACTCTATCTTACACTCATGGCCATTCATTAAGATGACACTACCATGTCACATGGTGCACTCTATCTACACTCATGGCCGTTCATTAAGATGACACAATCATGTCACATGGTGCACTCTTTCTTACACTCATGGCCATTCATTAAGATGACACAACCATGTCACATGGTGCACTCTGTCTACACTCATGGCCATTCATTGAGATGACACAACCATGCCACATGGTGCATTCTATCTACACCCGTGGCCATTCATTAACATGACACAACCATGTCACATGGTGCACTCTATCTACACTCATGGCCATTCAATAAGATGACACAACCATGTCACATGGTGCACTCTGTCTACACTCATGGCCATTCATTATGATGACACAACTATGTCACATGGTGCAATATATCTACAACCTACAATTTGGTGCAGAAATAAGAAAAATATGTATACTCCTATATACCTCAGTTTTCACAAAATAAAGTGGGGTTTATAGGGGTGTTCATTACACAGACTTGCTAACATGGTCAATATTCATTTTCAGATAATGGCATTTGGCTTGAGAGACAGAGCATCTTCGTACACAGAATTCCCAGCTAGGTACAGAGTCCATAGTCCTGACAGGAGAATTGCTCCTAAACAAGCAAAGTATGTTACTCTTTATTATACTACAGTCGTGGCCTAGTGGATTAGAGTGCTAACTCTAAATCATTAGGTCTCTCACCGCTTGGCTCGGGTCACATAGGAGACGCCAAGTTCCGCAATGGAAGGTCAGGTGGTTTTTCTCCAGTTACTTTGGTTTTCACCCACCTCTGATTAACAATCGGTGATATAAGTGAAATAATCTTGAAAGGGCCATAAAACCGACCCCCCCCCCCCATATACTTTAGTCAGGGGGTCAAGAGTATTTTCTACAACATCAACTTCAATTGTATGTTCACTGTTGCAAGAAAATAAATTGTGCTATGCTTCATTAGGTTAACAAGTCATGTACAGTATAAAGAGGGGACATTTCTCTCCGTCCAACTGGACCTCAAGTTTAAATAAAGTCATTCTTGCATAAATATCTATGCGCATGGCTGTTTGAAGCCTTTGTCAAATGGACCGAAAGCCACGCTCAAACAGCAAAAACCATGTTCAAATCATGAAATTCGCATGCTGTTTGAACATGGATTTTGAGCTTTTGATATCACAAGACTGGTCTTGCTTTGTTTACGTTACGTTGAGCGACGTAACGTTATTGCCCTGAAGGTAGCGTTTTAGGGTTCTATGATGACGTCAGATGGTTACAACATTCTGAACTGGCCGCCATGTTGGTTACCCCGTTGCACTTTAAGAGTTTATATAATGGATCTTTGGGGCGTTTTCTCAAAATTTGCCTTTGGAATCGTAAGTTATGCAAGAACAACTATCATGCATGGTTATTTCATTGCATTAACATTTGCAGGATCCCTCTGAAGATATTTGAACGTTCGGCCTAGCGGCCTCATGTTCAAACAGCTTCCTCGGGACCGGGAGAATGTTAATGCATGAAAAACCATGGTTGATCCCTATATTATGGCTGTCTGTTCTTATTTTCAGGTGTGTCTACTTTGATACTGCTCTGAGGAACTGGGTGGGACCTAGTGAGATCTGTGAGGTGACTAATGACCTCGAACTTGGAGTGGACTATGTGGACTGCTCGGTTAAACACCTGACACACTATGCTGTCCAGGCTGTTACTACTGACGCAGGGCTGGTGGGATACTCAATATGGTTTTTCATCTCCTGTTTTATATGCATGGTAGGTGAAATATTTTTTTGGAAGAACTTCAATGGCTTGAACCCTGATGGCTCGTTTACCATGGATGAGTAGAACCTGTTTTTGAGTCCAAAGGGATTCTTCCAAATATGATAAAGATATAATTTAGAGAGATTTTATTCATTTTTCATTCAAATGTATGTTGTGTTTACTCATTAGAATCGCCTCGATGAGGCGATTCTAATGAGTACACACAACATACATTCATAACATAGAACATCCAAAATGTATCCTGAAAATACCTCCATTATGCCTCCTGAGGAACTGGGTGGGACCTAGTGAGATCTGTGAGGTGACTAATGACCTCGACCTTGGAGTGGACTATGTGGACTGCTCTGTTAAACACCTGACACACTATGCTGTCAAGGCTGTTACTACCGACGCAGGGCTGGTGGGATACTCAATATGGTTTTTCATCTCCTGTTTTATATGCATGGTAGGTGAATTTTTTTTTTTTGGAAAATGTTTTTGAATAGCTCGAACACTAATGGCTCGTTTACCGTGGATGAGTCAAACCCGTTTTTAAGTCTGCAGGAAATTCCTCCAAATAAGATATAGGTATAGTTTAGAGAGATTTTCTTCATTTACTATTAGTGCCATAGCAGGAGGCATAATGGAGGTAATTTCAAGATACAGTAGAACTTCAATGGCTCGAACATTGATGACTTGTTTACCATGGATGAGTCGAACACATTCTTGAGCCCCTAGCGAAATCCTCTACATAAGAAATAGTGGGGGATAATTAAGGAGATTTCAGTCTTTTATCTTGCAAATGTATGCTGTGTGTACTCATTAGAATCCCCTTGATGAGGCGATTCTAATGAGTACACACAGCATAAATATTCATTATAGAACACCGAAAAGATGTCAAAAAATATCTCATTATGCCACCTGACAGTAACCTCAGTGGCTCGAACTACCCCTGTCTCGAACAGATTTTCGGGGTCTCAAAGTTGTTCGAGCCATTAAAGTTTGACTGTATTTTCGGTGTTCTATATTATATATGTATGTTATGTGTACTCATTAGAACCGCCTCGATTGTGTACCTACAATCTATATTTTGAGCAGAAATAAGAAAAATATCACAAATTTTCAGCTTAAAATTTTCACTTTTGGCGGTAAAATTTACAGTGTATTAGTATAGGCGTGTTTTCTTAACCCTTATCTTGCTGTTCACAACAATGCCTATCTTTGGAAACAGTGTAGATCCAGATTAGATGGCTTCTGAAGAAGCCATCTGATCAGGATCTACACTGTTTGACATGAAGTTTATGAATTTGTAGCAATAAATTACCTCAAGTTATTTGATTGGTTGATAGGCAGAAATGGGTGTGGCTTAAATGAATATTCAGCAAGATAAGGGTTAATGTATTGTGAAAAATATGCCAAATAGCGTTTATACGAATTGCCAGTCTGCCTACGTCACAAAATGGAAAAACCAATATCTTAATATAGCCCACGCGGTCACGTGATCACTTTCGGACAAACAATCAGAATCACAATGGCGACGAGTCTACTTTTTCCGTTTATAAAACTGTTAGAAACAGACGTTCCTGGGGGAAGATTGGTCTAGGAAGCGGTGGACAAACATTCCAATATTCAGCTGATGAGGTGGTTAGAATGTGGGCTGCATGATGCTTCCACGCAGAGCTGAATCCGGCCCGCACACTAGTACTGGTGAACCGCTTAATAGAAGATCTAAGCCTGTCTAGGAACCGCGGTGCGAGGCAGACCGTCCATGCAAATAAACCCTTTTGGTTTCATGGTGCAACAGGGCTTGAGATGTCATTTCATCTCAATGTCGGGTAAAAATCCCACAAAATTGGAAGCAACGTCTCCAAAATGACCTTTACAGTGTTGACGGGGACGTTAAAAATCAAACAAACAAACAAATACTCGTAAGAAGCACATTGGCAATGTGCTTATAATGAATATCCACAAAATATGCTTTCATCGAGAAAGAAAGACAATGATTTATAGTTTTTATTCATATACTTTCCTTATTTCTCAATGAAAACATGTTGTGGGTACTCATAAAAAGCACTGTAGTGAGTTGCTTACCAGTACCCACAATATGTTTTCGTCACGAAATAAGAAAACTATTTTCCTGATACTCTTATCCAGACCTATAGTCTAGTTGTGATTTCTTTCAAGTGCAAAAAGTTACACATCTTCAGATGAACAATTGCTATTCTACTCAACACATGGGGTACTTGTCTGCCAGCATCCATGTGACATAGTGCACTATTTCATGTCTCCAAAATGGCTATATTTCTGATGAACATTTGTGATATTTGTATAACCACCTCAATGAGGTGGTTCAAACGAGTACCCAAAACCTCTGTCTTTGATTTGAGGTTTAAAGTCTCCGTCAACACTGTATAGGTCATTTAAGAGACGTCGCTTCCCATTTCTTGGTACTTTTACCCAACATTAAGATTAAATGACTTCTCAAGCCCTGCCACCCAATGAAACCAATCATGTTTATAAGCATGGGCTTTGCCTGCTCTAAGCAGTTTATGAGTAGTTTCAGCTCTTTTTGGAAGCATCATGCAACCCATCTATTTCTGCAAGCCCCGATGGGCGTTGGGGGCGACCTCTGTCTTGGAACAGATATAACTTTAAGCAAAATAATACGTGTACCTCCATAGCCCCAGTTTTCACTATGTAAAGTGGGGTTTACAAGGGTATTCATTATGCCGAGTATTCACTGTTGGAACATGCATGCCTTTGCAAACATGGTAGGCCCAGATCAGACATACTGTACATTGCATCGGATGACTCAGATCAGGGTCGACACGGTTTACCATACATTCAACAACATTCTAGAACACATCAACAGGTAGTAGAATGGATTATGTGCTGAAGGGGCTCTGTATAGGGCCCATGTTATGCAGGGGGTGGCACCGAGTTGGGATGGAAGGGAGACGGAGAGGATAAACAGGGAAGAAAGAGAGAGGAGGCGAGGAAACTTTCAGGAAAGGGGAAGAGACACCCCAACCCAATTTTTATATTTGAACTTTTTCACATTACCTCGGTTCCAGATTTAATTGGGTCCGGATGCTCAGCAGTCGGCCCTTTTCCGCCAACAAAATGCAGAGAACATATATATGTGTCCTTCTTTACATCGTCAATGGTGAAATATTTCCGACCATACATCTGAATCCATCTTTTACACTTCTCGGATTCATTGTTTGGTTTAGGGAACCCATTTCCAAGGCCGATGAAGAAAATTTCGCAGTTTTTCTGCAGTGTTCAAGAGTCACTCTTGCAGTCGCCGTAACAGAAATGTTTCGTAGTCACCATGATTAAATTTTAACCTCTGGACATCAGAAAAAAGTCGTGAAATTCGCAACGAGTTACTAGTTTCGCCTGTAGGATAATGCATTACACGATCTCGGACACACAATGTTTGTCCGAAATCGATGACGTCACAGCAATTCTGCTGGTGCTAAAATTAGTGCCATCTATAAATAGCTCATTATTGGATTTCGTATAAACGCTATTGAATAGAGATTTAGTTTGAATCAGGAAAAATTATTCTTGCACACCAGACAAGGAAATCCGTGATTTTACCCTGGGATAGAAATTTATGTTCTGACCCTGGTGTTCCGACCCCAAATCGAATATAATCGCGTGTTTGATAAATGCACTGGTTGATTACAACCTCATGCGCGGCGTCGTCATGCGTGACGTCGTCATGCGTGACGTCACTAAACATTCCTGTTGTGTCATCACAAAATGGCGGATCTTGGTAACCGAAGGGACAGCAGCATTAAAAATTCGCAATAGAAATGGAAGGTATGCAAGAAAAATAATCCAATATGGGTGTGAGGGGTGGATAGAAAAATCCGTCCCTCAGGATCTCTGTCTGGCATCACTCGGCAAGCCTCGTGATGCCGGACAGTGTCCCTCGGGATGGATTTTTCAATCCACCCCTCACACCCATATAAGATTCTTATATTGTATTTCAGGGTGGATTGTTGTTGGCTATACTAGCTCACCATGTTTGTTCTATCAGTGCAATGTTCTCAGCCAGTCTGCTTATGCATATGTGCTTTGCTGCCATGGCAACACAGGTAAGTGAAGTTATAGTCAGGGAGCGAGTTCAGTTGGAATGTAGGACGATTTGGCCAGCGGACGATTTGGCCTGGACGATTTGGCCTAGGACAATTCGGCCTAGGACGATTTGGCCAGCCAAAAATATTGGGTAGGACAATTTGGCCAAATTAATATAATGACTAGTTTAAACTGAACATTTATTGTTTTAGGTTTGTTTTTAATATACAGTAATGTTTGAATTTGTAGAAGGAATATTTTAAGGAAGGTTTTAAACAATTAGATTTTTTTTTTGTTGTTTATAAACTATAACTTTTGGCTTGAGATATTCTTTATGAGCAAATTAATAAAAATGGTTAACTATAATCCCCCCAAACACAAAAAATACAATAAAATAAAAAAAAAAAAAAATAAGAAAATAAATAATATAATAAATAAATCTAATGGTTTTGTTTAAAATGGCTGGTTCATTGGCTGATTGATTTGTTTACTGGTCTTGGTTTCTTTAATTGCCTTTTTTAATTACCTTTCTCAAACTTTAATTGTTGGTTTTGTTTGTATGTATAGGTGACAACTTTTATTAGCTATTAAAATTTAAAAAAAAAATCATAGTGTATCCTCACATTTTCATTAATTAGTTTGTTAACACATTAAAATGTTTGGTGACATAATTGCAATTACTGAAAGATCATAGAAAATTCAAAGGTTTTGTTTGTTTCTTGTGTCATAAACAAATTGCAATATAAAGTACATGTATCATGATTTCATGAAGTTCGATTTCAATGATTCCATGCATGTTTAACAATGCAGATCACTACTACTAATATGACCTAAATAGTGTTGACTGGGCTCAGATTCTACAAATGAGCAGAAAATATCTAATGATGTGTAAAACTGCTAGGAGAAATCAATTTGGCCAAATTGTCCTACCCTGTATTTTTGGCTGGCCAAATTGTCCTAGGCCGAATTGTCCTAGGCCAAATCGTCCGGGCCAAATCGTCCGCTGGCCAAATCGTCCGCCCACCGTTCAGTTGACCTACTAGAGTTACATTACTATAACACACCCGTGCGACATAGTGCATTTTTTCTCATCTTCAAAATGACTTCTTTTCTGATGAAGGCCCCCGCCCATCTGGGCTTGAAGAAATATATGGGCTGCATGATGCCTCGCAGAGCTGAAACCAATCCGCACATGAATACTGGTAAAGTGCTTAGCGGATCTAAGCCTGGCCAGGCAAAGCATTTCAAGTCGGCCCGTCCATGCTTATAATCCCTATTGGTTAGATTGGTCGGCAGGGCTTGAGAAGTCATTTCATCTCAATGTCGGATAAAAGTCTCACAAAATTGGAAGTAACGTCTCCAAAATAACCTTTACAGTGTTGACGGAACGTTAAACCTCAAATCAAACAAACAAACTTTTCTGATGAAAATCTGTAATATTTTTCTTATTTTTACTCTAAATATAGGTTGAGGGCATTTGTTAGAACCGCCTCGAGGCGGTTCACCAACTCCTCATCGAGGTGGTTCTAACGAGTACCCACAACCTCTTTCTTGGAGCAGAAATGAAAAAAAAATAATGTATACCCCAGTTAACCCCATTTCTTATATAAAGTGAGGTATAGAGGAATGTTCATTTCACAGACTTGTTAGCATGATGACTAGAGAAACATCAAAATGCGGGGACTAGCAATTTTGCGACTACTAGCGTTAACTTGAGTTCATCCCAGCTCGGTATGAGAGTTTGAAGAGTAAAAACAACAACAACAAACATCATTACGATAACACACCCGTGTGACATAAGGCATTCTTTCACATCTCCAAAATGGCTACTTTTCTGATGAAAATCCATGATAGTTTTCTTATTTATATTGCAAACATAGGGGAAGGTATAATTTGAGGACTTTTATTGGAGGACCAGAGGACTGAGGACCAAGTCCTCTAGAGGACCAGGGGTATAATTTGAGGACCAAATACAGGAGGACCGGTGCTTTAATAAGCCATATAATGGCTATGATAATTGAAGATAATTACTGTTTATTGAAAATGACACCTGCTGGTATGGTATATCACCTCATGGGCATATATACAGAAAAAAGGAAAAAAATAAAATAAATAAAAGGAAAAACATGTTATTATGCTCAAGAAATTTTTCACCATAGCATTTTTTTTAAATATTTTTTGGCATCTTGTTACTCTGATAAAAAGTGTTTAGTTGAAATTAGAATTATAATTGATATAATAAATCTGTTTTTTTTTTAATTCACAAACTGCATGATGAACAGTGGAGATCCTGATCACATGGCACCTTGCTACTCTTTTAAAAATATTTACTTGGAATTAGAATTTCTCTACAGTAAGTACTTTCTATATACTTAATATAAGCTACCTGTTAAATTCACAAACTACATGTTGAACAGCAAAGATCCTGATCAGATGGCATCTTGTTACTCTTTTAAAACTGTTCACTTAAAGTTAGAATTTCTCTACTTTCAATATACATGTACTTAATATAAGCTATCTGTTAAATTCACAAACTGCATGATGAACAGTGAAGATCAGATGGCATCTTGTTACTCTTTTAAAAATTATCTGTTAAATTCATGAACTGCATGATGAACAGTGAAGATCCTGATCAGATGGCTTATCTGGAGCTAAACTGTTGTTATGCTCAGAAAGTTTTCACAGAATCATATGAAACATCATTAAGATAACATTTCCGTATGACATAGAGCATTCTTACATGTTACCATAATGGTATTTTTCCTTGATAAAAACTTGTGATATTTTTCTTTTTAATACTCCAAATATAGGTTGCGGCCTGTGCTTGTTAGAACCACCTAAATGAGGCGGTTCAAACAACTATACTCACAACCTATGTTTTGGAGCAGAAATTAGAAAAATAATATATACCCCTGTAAACCTCAATTTTCACTATATAGAGTGGGGTTAAGAGGGGTGTTCATTACACGGACTTGTAAACATGATGACTTTTGGCATCTTGCTACTCTTAAACAATGTTTAGTTGAAATTAGAATTTCTCCAATTTCTACATGTATATGCTTGATATAATCTACCTGTTAAATTCACAAACTGCAAGATGAACAGTGAAGATCCTAATCAGATGGCTTATCTGGAGCTACAATGTTTAATGCTCAGCAATTTTTCAGCATAGAATTATATCATCATGCTAACAAGTCCGAGAAATGAACATCCCCTTACACCCCACTTTATATAGAGAAAACTGGGGTTTAGGGGGTATACAATATTTTCCTTATTTCTGCTCATAGACATAGGTTGTAGGTACTCGTTAGAACCACCACAATGAGGCGGTTCTAACGAGCACCCACAATCTATGTTTTGAGTATAAATAAGAATAATATCACAAATTTTCAACAGAAAATTAACCGTTTTGGAGTTTTAAAAAAAATGCATTATGACGCACAGGTGTGTTATTGTAATGGAAATAAATTTTTGGCATCTTGTTTCTCTTCTTAAAAATATTTAGCTGAAATTAGAAATTCTCTATTTTCTACATACTTAATGATATAATCCATCTGTTAAATTCACACACTGCAAGATGAACTTTCTGCTACATAAATTGTGTATTATCGTTAGGACCACTTTACTGAGGCATTTCTTTAAACTTGCAAACTGTCATAATATGGCTTATTTTTGATAAAAACCCACTGGTACTTCACTGAAGTGAGTTTAAATAATAAAACTTTCATTTGCATGGACATGGTACCACAATGATGCTGATTATCTCACACAAAATTCAACAAAACTAAAAGGTTTAGTGGGGGGGGGGGGGGGGGGGGTTATGGCCGTTTCAATATTATTTCACTCATATCGAGCTGACCGTTAATCAGGTGTACAGAGGTATACTAAAGTCTTTAGAGAAGTTTTGTTGTAAAAATATGGTTGTATCAATTAATTTATTTGACATGATTGTTGTTAAGCAACACTGATTTTTAAGTTCTATATTCTGATGTTTTATCAAGTGCTAAGTTTTATAAAGTTATCATACTATAATGACTTGCCACACATTGTTGAGGAATGATTGTGCACATTAACCAATTTTTGTATCAGAAATCTCAAAACTGGTTATTAGCAAACAGTGCAGGCCCAGATCAGATACCACGTTCTGCAGTGTCTGAGAGCCTACACTGTTTGCAAAAAGTTCAGCCGCTTTCCAAACAAATTTTGAAGAACCCATAAATTTTGAAATGGACGCCTATTATATATAAAGTGGAATATTTCATTCAGTTCAAAATGGGTTAAAACATGAATATATTGAAGACAATAGCTGTCCAGTTTGTTACCCTTTTACCTACAAGTTTCTTAAGTGGATGTAATGAACACCCTTATAAACCCCACTTATTCCATGATTTGGTTACTCCTGAGATACACTTGTTAGAACCACCTTGGTCTAATGAGCACACACATTCTATGCTTGCAGACGAAATGAGAAGAATGTCACCAATAAAATGGAAAATGTCAGTTTTAAGTTTGTGGAAGAAACATTACAATAACACACACATGCGACATAGTGCATTTTTTTACATCTCCGAAATTGCTACTTTTTGGTGAAAATCTTTGATATAAGCAAACATAGGTTGCTGCCTCATTGATGTGGTTATAACTAGTACCCATCTCCTACTTCTTGGAGCAGTAATAAGAAAGGTAATGTATGCTCCTGTAAACCCTAGTTTTCTCTGTATGGTATATTTTAGGGGTGGTGGTTGTGTGGGTGGGTGTGGGGAGTGTTCATTTTTATGGACATGTTCACCTGAAGACACCTTGTCACTTGGGTGACTAAGATCTTTTTCCCCAAGGTTCATTTTTCCTTGATTATTACTCCTAATAAATAAATAAAAGAAATAAACGATAAAATAAAATAAATAATAATAAAAAAAACATTATTAAATAATTAAATAAATGCTTATTTATGGGTTCTGTGTGAGTACTGCAATGGAATGTCATGTTTTTTGTTGTTTTTTTTCACCTTTCAGCTCAACTTAAGAAAATCAATAATAAATTGTGCCCTAATTAACAATCAAAATAATTAGAAAAAAATGCTTCTGAAAGATCTAACAACACATTTCAAAAATGAAGACTTTCAATTATTTGCAAAATTTCAACCTATAAATCATAGGCTTACAGCCATTGGTTATAATATATAACTTTGCCCCACCTACAATAGGATAAGCCCCACCTACAAATAACCATTAAACTGCCAATCACAACCATTGCAATTTCAATCCTTTTTCTTTACTTCTCAAAGAAACTCTTGTATAGCATTTTTCATATATCAGTCCTATGGAAATGTTGTTCTCTGAAAACAAACAACAAAAAAAAAATTGAATGCCATCTGCTATGAGGTAATGCTTGGTGCTTAAGATATAAGATTAAGTTGTTTTTTTTCATACATATGTCTGAATATAATACTTGGCCGTCTTAAAAAAATGAAAAAAAAATGCCATTTCCAGAATGTAATAGAATGACTGATAGAATAGGAATAGATAAAACCACTAGGAAAAATAATTTGGCCAACTAGCCCTACAAAAAAATAAAAAAATAAAAAATAAAAAAATAAAATAAATAAATAACTGTTTTTTTTGTTTCCTAGTAGAGAAATTTCCATTAGAACTGAACATACTTTTTTAAAAGAGTAACACATTGCCTAAACTATATGAAATTTATTTTTTGGTGAAGAATTTCTTTATCACATGTTTCCCTTTAATTTTTTTTTTCCACTTATCCCGCTGAACAAGACAATCCCTACATTTGCAAACAGTTTAGCTCCAGATAAGCCATCTGATCAGGATCTTCACTGTCCATCATGCAGTTTGTGAATTTAACAGATATCTTTTAAGTGAACATTTTTAAAAGATTAACAAGATGCCATCTGATCAGGATCTTCACTGTTCACCATGCAGTTTGTGAATTTAACAGATAGCTTATATTAAGTACATGTATATTGAAAGTAGAGAAATTCTAACTTAAAGTGAACATTTTTAAAAGAGTAACAAGATACCATCTGATCAGGATCTTCACTGTTCATCATGCAGTTTGTGAATTTAACAGCTAGCTTTTAAGAGCACATTTTTAATGGAATAACAAGATGCCATCTGATCAGGATCTTCACTGTTCATCATGCAGTTTGTGAATTTAACAGACAGCTTTTAAGTGAACATTTTTAAAAGAGTAAAAAGATGCCATCTGATCAGGATCTTCACTGTTCATCATGCAGTTTGTGAATTTAGCAGATAGCTTTTAAGTGAACATTTTTTAAAAGAGTAACAAGATGCCATCTGATCAGGATCTTCTCTGTTCATCATGCAGTTTGTGAATTTAACAGATAGCTTTTAACTTCACTGTTCATCATGCAGTTAGTGAGATAGCTTATATTCAGTACATGTATATTGAAAGAAGAGAAATTCTAACTATTACGAAAACACGCCTATACAAATACATTGTAAACTTTACCGCCGAAAAAAACGAAAAAAAAAATTAAGATGAAAAAATTGTGGTAGTTTTCTTATTTCTGCTCAAAATATAGAGGTGGTTCTAACGAGTACCCACAATCTATATTTTAGAGCAGAAATAAGAAAAATAAGGTTTACCCCTGTAAACCCCAGTTTCACTATATAAAAGTGGGGTTCAAGGGGGTCAAAATTATATAGGCATGTTTTCGTGATGTTTAAGTGAACATTTTAAAAGAGTAACAAGATGCCACCTGATCAGGATCTTCACTGTTCAACATGTAGTTTGTGAATTTAACAGGTAGCTTATATTAAGTATATAGAAAGTACTTACTGCAGAGAAATTCTAATTTCAAGTGAAAATTTTTAAAAGAGTAGCAAGATCCCATTTGATCAGGATCTTCACTGTTCATCATGCAGTTTGTGAAATAAAAAAAAATAACAGTTTGATTAAATCAAGTATATAGAAAGTAGAGAAATTCTAATTTCAACTAAACATTTTTTATCAGAGTAACAAGTTGCCAAAAATATATTTCATAAAATTTTATGGTGAAAAATTTCCTGAGCATAATATGATTTTCAATTTATTTACTCTATTTAATTTTCTCTTTTTTATCTTTTTTTTTATACATATGCCCATGAGGTGATATACCATACCAGCAGGTGTCATTTTCAATAAACAGTAATTATCTTCAATTATTATAGCCATTATATGGCTTATTAAAGCACTGGTCCTCCTGTATTTGGTCCTCAAATTATACCCCTGGTCCTCTAGAGGACTTGGTCCTCAGTCCTCTGGTCCTCCAGTAAAAGTCCTCAAATTATACCTTCCCCAAACATAGGTTGTGGGTGCTCGTTAGAACCACCTCATTGAGGTGGTTCTAACGAGTACCCACAACGTATGTTTTGTGAAGAAATAAGAAAAGTATCCAAATTTTTCATCTGAAAAATTTCAGTTTTGCATGTTAAAATTTACAATGTATTGATATAGGCATGGTTTCGTAATGTTTGACAAGAGTACGTTCTTGAAGTCAGTAGAGTTAACTGTAGTAGGCCAACTGAACTCGCTCTGGGATATGCTCATTTATGATCCCTGTCATAAGAAAACCAGTCTTAGGGATTTTCAAAGTGATTAGTGTGAGTGTGTTTGAGTTTTACGTACCACCAACAGCTAAGGTCATATGTAGACTGGACCTCAGTTTAATGTTGTGACTAGTAATTGGTAGATGAGTGGCTGTCAGATTAGACCCTGATGGGATTGCACATTCTGCAGTGTCTCTTATGGGTTTACACTGTTTGCTCAGGCTTATTTGTCTGAATACATACAGAAATATGGTACATACAACAAGTACAAACTTACAAATTTCTATCAACTTTTATCACAATTATCTGGTCAGTCGCACATTCGACTGAGATACCAATGCCGGCTGTTTCACGATCTAGCAAGGAGTTCAAAAAGTGGAGACAGAATGGTAAACAGTGTAGACCCTGATCAGGCTGCTCCTTCAGGAGCAGTTTGATCTGGGTCTAGACTGTTTGCTTAAGCCTGTCTGTCCCAATACATTCTTTCGCCAGAAACTGACAACTGCCCTCCTTGAATCAGCAGAAGGGAGAGAATGACTGTAGAAAAGATTTCATGATCATTGTCCACGAAAGAATGTTGCCGACACCAGGAGCTATCGAACCACTTCCTCCTGATCACCAGTCAAACGCGCATCCGACTGAGCTACCAAGGCTGACTGTTTCACGATCTAGCAAGGAGGCTAAAAGTTGAGGCAGAATTGCAAACAGTGAAGACCCTTCAGGAGCAGTCTGATCTGGGTCTACACTGGTTGCTTATGCCTATCTGTTCCAATACTTAGGATCATTACGGTACAGTTTTCTCAACAAAGTTTACATATTTATTTCAGATATGTTACGTAGTAGCAGCATACCTCAGTCCCGATGAGATTCTGGTCTACACTTTAGATGAGAACAACTACAGATGTATTGTTATGGGACTATTTCTGCACTACTTTTTCTTGGCTCAGTTTTCTTGGATGATGACCCAGGTAACTTTCACATACCGTATTCCTCCCATTTAGCGCCTCCGACGCTTAAAAAGTTTGGAAAAAGAGGGGGTGCTTATTAGAGACAAAATCTTACCATAAGGCAGAGTTTATAACCCATTACATGTGGTAGTTTACATTAAAATATGGTGGAGTCATGGACTGTAAAGTACCAGATGGTCAAAACAAACACTGTAATAGCAGGGGGATTAGAAATACCTCGCATGATACGATTAACCCTTATCTTGCTGTTCATGACAACCCTATCTTTGCAAACAGTGTAGATCCAGATCAGATGGCTTCTGAAGAAGCCATCTGATCAGGATCTACACTTTTTGGCATTCAGTTTATGAATTTGTAGGAATAAATTACATCAAGTAATTTGACTGGCTGATTGACAGAAATGGGTGTGGCTTAAATGAATATTCAGCAAGATAAGGGTTAACATCAGATAAGGTGATGACTGAAAGGCTGAAATCTTTACTTTAGGTGAGCCAAAATATTTTTTCCTCTGACAGTAGAATGGGCGCTTATTATTCTGTTCTTGGAAAAACAGTGAGGGGGTGCTTATAGAAGCAGGGGGTTAAATGGGAGGAATACGGTACAATAAAATTCTGCTGTTAAGACCATCTAAAAATTTAGACTAAATCTGCTTTTAAGAGCCTATTGAGAAGGTTTGCATCTCTGTGGTTGTTTGATTTTTGTGTTCACTGAGATGTTGGACTGATGAGTTAGGAAGCCTTCATGCGGACTGAACAAATTATTTGTCTTAATCGCGACGGAAGGGCAAGGATTGTGGCCACGTAAAATCAATTTAAGCCCCCCAGTGGAGTTCCTTTCTGCTGACCGTTCCGGGGCGGTTCTTCTGTCGCAGTTTATTTTTGTTATGGTTTGTCTTTGGGTGTTTGTGTCGCTTATATTATTTTATTTTGGATAGCCTATTGGCCATTTTGTGGGAAAGTAAATGACCTTTTGGCTTTCCCCTGTTGATGTGTTTCCATTGGGGTTTGTTGTTTCATGTTTGTGTTTCTTTCCCTTTGGTGTCTCTGATGGGAGCTGTGGGTTAATTGTATGTTTTCCTGATCATTGCCTCCACCTCTACTTTAATTATTCTGTCTTTGTGTTTTCTACACCCAGTGTCTCCTAAAAGAGAGACATATCTGTGATACCTCCCTCATAAGAAAAGAGACTCCCTCATTTTGATGCTAATTTTTGTCAATTTTTGCTAAATTTTAATAAAATTTTGGAGTCTCACTCATTTAACTAAGAATTTCCCTGTACCTGTATATTCTTTACATCTCCCCCATCACAATGGCAAATATCCCTCATACAGTTGAAAAAATTACCACAGGAATGAAGAGACCACTTTTGGAAGTGTTCAAAAGTGCTCTTAAAGATTTTGCATTGTGCTTCTCCTAGATTTACTGACTTTGCAGGTACCTTGACCAGGTGACCTTGACCTATATTTTAAGCTCCAGTGACTTTGACACAATTTACGTCAATGTTTCAGATCTTTCAAATAAAAAGCTTGCAACCATCAAATCTTGCATAGTCCTTCTCTGAGATTTACTGACTCTGTAGGTACCTTGACCTGGTGACCTTGACCTATTTTTCGCACTCCAGGGACTTTTACACATTTTACATAGAAATTCTATATCTTCTTAACTCCAAAAAGTGGAAACAGAAAGGCCTACAGGCACCAAACCTTGCATAGTGCTTTTCCAACATTTAATGACTGTGCCTGTCCCTTGACCTAGTGACATTGACCTATATTATGCACTCCAGTGACTCCCACACACTTTACATCTCCGTTTGATATATCCTAAAATAAATAGCCTACAACCACCAAGCCTTGCATAGTGCTTTCCCTCAATGTACTGATGTGGTAGGTATCTTAACCTGACCATGACCTATATTTTTGGTCCAGTGACTTTGATACATTTTACGTCAACTATCAACTGCTAAGAATGAAATTAACTGACTTGATAACTACGTTCTGATTGTGGCTCCTGTGACTTTTGCCCCCAGCAAGTGTGACGCCTCCTTCTGGGGATTTTTGTTCATATTTCTGCTCCAAGATATAGGTTGTATAGGTTGTGGGTACTTGTTAGAACCACCTTATTGAGGCATTTCTAATGAGCACCCACAACCTATGTTATTGAATGAAAATTTGAGTAGCTACTCACGTTTTTCTCATCACGTGAACAAGTCCGTTAAATAAAGACCCCCCTAAATCCCACTTTATATAAAGAAAACTGGGGTTTAAGGGGTAAACATTATTTTCCTTATTTCTGCTCCTAGACATAGGTTGTGGGTACTCATTAGACCTATGTTTGGAGTGTCAATACGAAAAATATGATAAATTTTCATCAGAAAAATTACCTTTTTTTGAAGTTTGAAAAATGCACTATATCACACGGATATGTTATCGTAATGTGGTAAAAAAATACAAGAGTACATGTATTAGGTATTATACTTGCTAGAGCAGTTAATATTTTAACACTGAACAAAGTCAATATTTTGATCATCAACAGACCCAAAAGTCATGTTATTATGTCTCCCCCGAAAAAATTTTTTTTCGGAGAGACATATTGTTTTTCCCCCGGGCGTCTGTCTGTCTGTCTGTCCATCTGTCACACATTCGTGTCCGCTCTATAACTTGAAAACCGTTCGAGCCATCTTCAAGAAACTTCATATAAATATTAATCAGCATTAGACGACGTGCAGTGCGCAAGAACTATAACTCTCGCATTTATACTTTTTGAATTATCTCCCTTGGAAGTTTGTCGGTATGTATATATGTATGGGCAAATCGTGTCTGGTCAATAACTTTCTTATTTTCCGATGGATTTTAAAATAACTTGGCAGAAATATTAACAACCATGAAACGATGTGTGGTGCGCATGAGGCAGGTCGGTACCTCAGCGGTCAAGGTCATACTTAGAGGTCAAAGGTCAAAAAAGGGGCCATTTTTTCGTGTTTGGTCAATAACTTTCTTATTTTGAGATGGATTTTAAAATTACTTGGCAGAAATATTAACAACCATGAGAGGATGTGTGGTGCGCATGAGGCAGATCGGTACCTCAAAGATAAAGGTCATACTTAGAGGTCAAAGGTCAAAAAAAGGGCCTTTTTTCGTGTTTGGTCAATAACTTTCTTATTTTGAGATGGATTTTGAAATCACTTGGCAGAAATGTTAACCAATATAAGACAATGTGTTTTGTACATGACCCAGGTTGGTACCTCAAAGGTCAAGGTCATTCTTAGAGGTCAAAGGTAAAAAAAGGGGCCTTTTATGGGGTTTTGTCAATAACTTGCTTATTTTTAGATAGAATTTGAAGTTACTTGGCAAAAATGTTAACTATCATGAGACGATGTGTTGCATGCATGATTCAGTTTGGTACCTCAAATGTCAAGGTCATACGTAGAGGTCAAAGGTCAAAAAGGGGCCTTTTTTTCGTGTTTGGTCAATAACTTTCTTATTTTTAGATGGATTTTGAAATTGCTTGGCAGAAATGTTAACCACCATGAGATGATTTGTTGCACGCATGACCCAGTTTGGTACCTGAAAGGTCAAGGTCATACATAGAGGTTAAAGGTAAAAATAAAATGGGCCTTTTTGTGTTCTGTCAATAACTTTCTTATTTTTAGATGGATTTTGAAATTACTTGGCAGAAATGTTAACCACCATGAGACGATGTGTTGCGTTCATGACCCAAGTTGGTACCTCAAATGTCAAGGTCGTATTAAGAGGTCAAATGACAAAAAGGGGCCTTTTTTAGTGTTCAATAACTTTCTTATTCCTGGATAGATTGTGAAATTACTTGGCAGAGATGTTAACCATCATGAGACGATGTGGTGCACACTAGACCCAGGTCGGTACCTCCAAGATGAAGGTCATACTAAGAGGTCAGAGGTAAAAAAAAGTTTTTTTTTTATTGTGTGTCCAGTCAATAACTTTTTTTATTTCTGGATGGACTTTATAAAGTAACCATGCAGAAATGTTCACCGTCATTAGACGATGAGTCATGTGCAAGACCATGGTCCATACCTCCAATGTCAAGGTCATACCTAGAGGTCAAAGGTAAAAAAGGGACAGTCAATAATTTCCTTATTCTTTGATGAATTATGAAATTACTTGGCAGAAATGTTAACCATCATGAGCAGATATGTTGTACCTCAAAGGTTCAGGCCATACTTAGAAGTCAAAGGTAAAAAAGGGATTTTTTGTGTACGGCCAATAACTTTTTTATTTCTCTATGAATATTTTTAAAGTTACTTTGCAGAAATGTTCATCTTCAATAGCTGATGTGTTGCACACAAGACCCAGCTCTATACATCCAATGTCGAGGTCATACTTAGAGGTCAAAAACGGGGGAGAAATCTGTGTTCTAGTTTGTTTTGTTTGATTTCAGTCCATTAATTTCTGGAAGATCCTGGTACTCAATGACGAGCACACCGACAGAAAATATGTGTTGTTCTTCTTGGTAGGCTGGGGTAAGTTTGTGTTTTTTATTTGATTTGAGGTAGGTTTAACGTCCCCATCAACACTGTAAAGGTCAATTTGGAGACGTTGCTTCCAATTTTTTGGGACTTTACCCGACATCGAGCTGAAATGACATCTCAAGCCCAGCCGCCCAATGAAATCAATAGGGCTTATAAGCATGGGCGGACCGACTTGCACCCCATTGCCTGGGCGGGCTTAGATCCTCTAAGCGGTTTACCAGTACTCATGTGCGGTCGGTTTCAGCTCTTCGTGGAAGCATGATGCAGCCCATCTTTTTCTTTAAGCCCCGATGGGCGGGGGCTATGGTAAGTTTGTGTTTCACACTCTACCAGAATTGCCCATGTAAGGTTAACACATCCATGTCATCTAATGTTTTCTTAATTAGCTATTCAACCATTTTCTTGCTGAATAAACTAATACTGAATGACAAATGGTATAAATATTGATCAGATTCAGAAGCCATCTCATCTGGATCTACACTGTTTGCAAAAGCCGGCCTTGGTAGCTCAGTTGGATGCGCGACTGACTGGTGATGAGGAGGGCAGTTGTCATTTCTGGTGATAGAATGTACACTGTACTGGTTAACCACTTGTGTATAAGCTTGCCCAGGAAAAATGTGGATAGGTTAACTGATTGGCTTAAAAATGACCTACAATAGTGCTGACTTGGCCGTTAAACTCCAATACAAACAAACAAAAACTGTTTGCAAAGGTAGGGGTAAGGGATAAAAAGATAGTTGCTAATTGAAATTTGCAAATTTCCTTATTTATGCTTTAAAATAGATTGTGAGCACTGATCGAAGAAAAGCGGTCATCAGTTTCTGGCAAAAGAAAGTGCATTGTTCTGGTTATTTGCTTATATATATATAAGCCTGCCCAGAAAAAGGGGTGCTCGGGAAACTAGACATCATGAAAACACACCTATATAACTTTGACCTCCTTGAACCCCACTTTCATATAGTAAAACTGGGGTTTACAGGGGTAAACCTTATTTTTCTTATTTCTGCTCTAAAATATAGATTGTGGGCACTCGTTAGAACCGCGTCCATGAGGCGGTTCTAACAAGTACCCACAATCTAGAATTTTAGCAGTAATAAGAAAAAAAAATCACAATTTTTCATCTTAAAATTTTCGTTTTTGTTTTCAGTGGTAAAAGTTAAGGTGCATTTGTACGGGCGAGTTTTTGTAATGTACTTCGCAAAAAGAATGATTTATGCATTATACAGTAGAACTTTGATCGCTCGAACACCGATAGCTCGAATACCATGGCTAAGTCGAACACGTTCTTGAGTCCCTAGAGAATTCCTTTACATATAAAATAGTGAGGGAAACATTCAGGAGGTTTTGTGTTTTATCTTGCTAATGTATGCTGTGTATACTCATTAGAATAGCCTCAATAAGGCGATTCTAATGAGTACACACAGCATACATTTAAAATAAAGAAAACTCAGTAGCTATTTCCAACTCTCCAGGATTGCGCCCTCAATGGCACTAACAATAACCCTCCTTGGCTCGCACTACCGCTGTCTCGAACAAATTTTCATGGTCCCAAAGCGGTTCGAGCCATCGAAGTGCGACTGTATCAGGAAACTGACCGGCTTGATAACTAACCAGCTTGATATGACCTAAATGGTGTTGACTGGGCTGTTAAACTCCAAATCAACAGCAAGAAGAACTTATTAGAACCACCTAATTGAGTCAGTTCTAACCCATACTCACAATAAATATTTGATAATGAGAGAAAAGAAAACAAATAAGTGTTCCCTCGTAAACCAACATTTTTACCTAAATCCCATTCAATGCCTAGCCTTATTTTCTCCAAAAATTTGAAAATGATGTCTGTAAATGTCGTGATAGGCATTTAAAGGGTTAACCATTAAGAAAAACTGCATCTGAAAATGCTTTATGTCGTCTGCTGAATCTTCTTTTGAACTTTTTAAACTTCAAAAGTATTTGACCTAGCCCCATGAGACATCACACACTTATTCACCATCACAAGGGCTACATTCTGACCAAGGGCCATAACTCTGTTGTCATTTTTGGCTGAATTATCTCCCCTAGAAATTTTGCAAAAAAAAAATCAGAAATTAGCTCCCATGGGGGGGGCATTGGTCACCTATAGTGACAGTTCTTGTTAAACTATTTTTTGCATACAAGCAAACAGTGTGGACTCAGATCAGACTGCTCCTAGAGGACAGACTTTGCAACAATGACTTTTAAAGTAACCGGCAGACGACAAAGCAGACAACAGTTGTAGTGATAGGCATTTAATGGGTTTATTGTAATTGTAACACCTGTTTTATTATAATTTCAGGTCTGCCTGTATTTATTCTGGCTGTGTTCTATGTAGTTGTGTATAATGTATATAAATATGTCTACGATATGCCTGTCGACTTTATATATGGTGATGTTAACAATAATGGAGATATGTAAGTAAATCTCTCTCTCTCTCTCTCTCCGCCCATAGGGGCTTGAAGAAATATATGGGCTGCATGATGCTTCCACCCAGGGCTGAATCCGGCCCACACACTAGTACTGGTAAACCGCTTAGAGGATCTAAGCCTGTCCAGGAACCGCGGTGCGAGGCGGACCGTCCATGCTAATAAACCCTATTGGTTTCATTGGGCGACAGGGCTTGAGATGTCATTTCATCTCAATGTCGGGTAAAAGTCCCACAAAATTGGAAGCAACGTCTCCAAAATGACCTTTACAGTGTTGACGGGGACGAAAAACCTCAAATCAAACTCTCTCTCTCTGTGTCTCTCTCTCTCTCTCTCTCTCTCTCTCTCTGTAATCCGCTAATGTCAGTTAGAAATACCACATTCTGAAGCTAGTTCGGCAACTTTGATCCATCAATTGTTTAGCACAAGTCTCTCAACACAGTCAATTATCTCCTGGCTGATGACATCAGCAGGCCTTCCTGGCCTTGAGTCTTCTTCTAAGGATCATCTTCTAAGGAATCTTGCCCACGTTTAAATTCTGCTGACCACTTTGCCACTGTGGAATTCTTTGGGCTACTATCACCATAAACATCAGCCATGCGCCGATGGATTTCCTTGGCCTTGCACCCTCCTTAGTGAGGAACTTTATCACTGCTCTGAACTCAATATTCTGACTTTACATTTTTGCCAAACAAAAACTAAGAGCAAAAAAGCGGCGTGATGACGGAACGGCTGTTATCATTCAACTCACAAAGGTTTACACTGCACAAAAATGAAAAAAAGAAATCTTGAATTGAATAGAAAAATACTGAGTTCTACAAACTTATTGAACTCCCCTCGTATTATTAATTTTCTCTTGCCGTATTAAACATATTTTTTGTACTTGATGTTCAAGTGAGTTTTAGGGTTCCATTGTATGTTCTAGGTGTTTTATCACAAATCCGTACGCTGCTCTGGGTGGAGTGATAGTGCCAGTTCTTCTTCTCTTGCTAGTAGTGGCTATAGTGTTTGTTAAAGCCTTCCAGGTGACCCCACAGTGGCAGGCCTATGATGATATCTATAGGGGCAGGTATAATATCAAAGGTAAGTTGGTTTGTTTTTGGAGTTAAGGGGAATAGGAACACCTGGAGATAGCGATAGCGGGGGACATATTGTTTTTGCCCTGTCTGTTTGTTTGTTTGTTTGTTTGTTTGTTTGTATGAGGACAACTTTAAAGTTGGTCATAACTTTTGAACCGTTGGAGGTAGAGTATTCATATTTGGCATGTATGTTCCTTTTGACAAAAGGTTTACATTCATGCAAAAACTTTGACCTGTGACCTTGACCTTTGACCTACTTAAAATAAAAAAAAAACATTTTGGTCATAACTTTTGAACCATTTGAGATACAGCCTTCATATTTTGCATGTAGGTTCCTTGTGACAAAAGCTTTACAGTCACATAAAAAATTTTGACCTATGACCTTGACCTTTGACCTTCATAAAAGAAAAAAGTTAATATTGGTCATAACTTTTGAACCGTTTGGGATAGGGCCTTCATATTTGGCATGTAGGTTCCTTATGGTAAGAGCTTTACATTCATGCAATTTTTTTTTACCATGACCTTGACCTTTGACCTACTTAAAAGAACAAATAAAATTGTTCATAACTTTTGAATCGTTTATGATAGAGCCTTCATATTTGGCATGGAGGTTCCTTGTGACAAGAGCTTTACATTCATGCAAAATTTTTTGACCTTGACATTGACCTATGACCTACTTTAAAGAAAAAAATATTATTGTTCATAACTTTCGAACCGTTTAATATAGAGCCTTCATATTTGGCATGTAAGTTCCTTGTGCCAAAAATCTTGACCAGTGACCTTGACTTTGAACTGTGACCAACTTTGAAAAAAAAAAAATGACCATGCCCGGGGACATGTTTGTGTTTCACAAACACATCTTGTTCTGCCATTTTTCAAAGGGAGATAACTTAAGGACTTCCTGTTCGCTTTTATATAAGCCCTGTCACACGGAAAAAGGGGTCAACTCATAAAGGAAAGAATTTTCTCCTCAGGAGCAAATTCTTTCCTTTAAGAGTTGACCCCTATTGACATGGGAAACAAAAATTCTTTTGCAGGTGTTGTCTCCACTGAAGGTGTTTCCATTCCCCTTAAATGGCCAGATAAACACTATTAAGGTCATATACAGCCAGTCAGTTTACCTATTCACAATTTCCCTGGGCAGGCTTATACATAAGTGGTTAACTAGTACAGTGTACATTCTTTTGCCAGAAACTGACAACTGCCCTTCTTGAATCAGCTGAATGTACAGAATGACCGTAGAAAAGATCTCATGGCAAATCTCCATGAAATGAAAGAAGATTGCAGAACCCAGTATATATAATACCCCAGACCTCCTGATTGTCATTGAGATGTGCATCCGACTTATCCATAGAGGCTGGGTGTTAACCCTTAAGAGGAATGGGAACACCTGGCAAATTTTTATGCCCCCTGAGAATCTTTGATTCAGGGGGCATATAGTATTTGCCCTGTCTGTCTGTTTGTCTGTCTGTCCATCACAAAAAACTTTAACCTTGATCATAAGTGCAATTCAAAAGTATTTGACCTAGCCCCATGAAACTTCACACACTTATTCACCATCACAAGGGCTACATTCTGACCAAGGGCCATTACTCTGTTGTCATTTTTGGCTGAACTATCTCATCTTGAAATTTTGCGAAACTGTCTGTTTGTTTGTCTGTCTGTCCGTCACAAAAACTTTAACCTTGATCATAACTCAAAATTATTTGATCTAGCCCCATGAAACTTCAGACACTTATTCACCATCACAAGGGCTACATTCTGACCAATGGCCATAACACTGTTGTCATTTTGGCTGATTTATCTCCCCTTGAAAGGAGCAGTCTCTATAAGGCTGTTTTCATGGCCACAACCGATTTCCTTTAAACATTGTAGCTTCAAATTGGTACATATTGACTGTCTAATGGTGAATTTTTAGACTCTTTGGTCCACTGGTTTTTGCTGTATACACTTTTAAAGTGGGTGGGGTAATGTCACCCCATCAAGGGTATACCAACAAAAATGCTATTATTTTTGTTCAAAGTGCATAACTGGAGGCGATGTTTGCCGTATGCTTACTACCCATTTAGGCATAACAGCCGGTGATAACAGTCTTATAAATATCAAACAAGAGAAGAGTTTATACACGCTTGTACGTTGTACCCAAACATTAGTAATTTTTATTCCCCAACTTTACAAAAAACCACAACACCTTTACAGTTTTCAACTTATTTCAAAGATCTTTCATTAATATAATGTTGATGTAATAGTCATTCTAGGTATATGTCAGAATTATTGTTAGTTCATAAAACTTAATGAGTTACCTGCCCCTGAAATTGGATTTTACCCATTTTTTTTAAATCAGAGTGCATTTATCAGTTTGTAGTACTCACAACTGCATTTGGAAGTGAATAAACCGATTCCATGCAAATATAATTAAATAGATGTGGACAAAGAAGTCATATTTGATTAAATAGTGCATGCTAGCAAGCACATGAGCACAACATCCCACGGTACAAGCACCACTTCTTCACCAACAGTACCATCCAGTGATTGGGTTCAGTCCTTGTGGTCTAAATTAAGGCGTAACTATACCTAATTTAGTGACACATAGGCCTTTCTGATATTTAATCTTCATCAGTGTGTCTCAACCCCAAAGTTTTGAAACCGAAACGGATGATGGACAAGACTCGGCAAACACAGCACATCCCCCTCCGAGCACACACCGACCGACGTAGCCTATGAGACAGGTCAGCTGGAGGCATCAGGCAAGAGAGCCTACCCGCGGACTTATAGGCGTCCCCCACCGAGCCAACATCAGCAAACATGACCCACATTCCACGGAAGTCCCGGGCATCAGGAAGGAGATGTCCTAAGTAGCGAGACTTGCAAAATTTAAAATATAACAAAACACATTGCAAAACGAGCAAACAATTCTTACATAGTCGCCAACATATGGTATTTTACTATTGGATATTTTGTTTCTAAGGCCTTCCACTTTGTAATTCTCCCATTAGCTGATTCGACAACCTATCTCACCTTGTACTAGCCTTGAATCATTCACCTCTTCAGTCGTATATTGCTTCTGAGATTTGGTTAGGAAGTGAAGCATATGAGAATTCATTTCATAACCCTTTAGTATTTCTCTAACATCCCTGAATCACATATCAACTTTAGCAAATGTCCTATTTGGGGATTCAAATTCTGATGTTGCAATCGCAGTGGCTGATGGAACATACATATATATTGAGAAGAGTAGAAACTACTCATTTCAGAGAAGTTCTTATTCCGTACATAAAAGACAGCCTTTGCTGAAACCTATGATGCTTGTGGCCACTGATGGCTACATTTTGACTGTGATGGGACCATATCTTGCAGATGGGAAAAACACAGATGCTAAGATTACCGAACACATGTTAAAGACTATTGCAGAAAATATTACTGACTGGTTTGAAGAAGATGATGTTCTCGTTGTAGACCGCGGCTTCAGGGATGCTATAGATATACTAAAGGATTTTGGAATAAATTCTCATATGCCTCACTTCCTAAACAAATCTCAGAAGCAACATACGACTGCAGAGGCAAATGAGTCAAGGCTAGTTACAAAGGTGAGATGGGTTGTCTCATCAGCTAATGAGAGAATTAAAAAGTGGAAAGCCCTTAGCAACACAATGCCCAATAGTCAAATACCATATGTTGGCGACTATGTAAGGATTGTTTGCTCATTGTGCAATACATTAAGACCACCTTTGGTAAAGAGCAAAGATTCAGGCAAAGTAATTGCTAGAAGAATGATGGCCCTAGCAAAAACTCCAAATAAGCTGCAGGATAAGGTTGTAACAAGAATTCCGCCGAAGGCTATGTCCCGCCTGTGGGGGCGCAAAGTCATCGAACCATGATATGTAGGTCAAGGTCAAACATAGATGCTTGCTCAAAAGATCCCCTTCTCAAATGCAAGCTTGTACTAAGTATCATTAATGAAGCTCTAATAATTTTTGAGAAATGAACTTAACCATTACGGTGAACGCTAGGGTGGTCACAATATTTTACAAAGTCATTGAACCATGAAATTTAGGTCAAGGTCAAATATGGATGCTTGCATTTAAATTGCCATCCCCAGATTCAAGTTTGCACCAAATTCCATTAATGAAGCTCTTATAAATCTTGAGAAATAAACTTGACCATTAGAGTGAACGCTAGGGTGGTCGCATTATTTTACAAAGTCAGTGAACCATGAAATATAGGTCAAGGTTAAATACGGATGCTTGCATTTAAGTTACGATCCCCAGATACAAGTTTGTACCAAGTATCATTAATAAAGCTCTTATAGTTCTTGAGAAATAAACTTGACCATTTGGGTGAAAGCTAGGGTGGTCCCAATGTTTTACAAAGTCAGTGAACTATGAAATGTAGGTCAAGGTCAAATATGGATGCTTGCATTTAAGTTGTCATCCCCAGATACAAGTTTGTACCAAGTATCATTAATGAAGCTCTTATAGTTATTGAGAAATAAACTTGACCATTAGGGTGAACGCTAGGGTGGTCGCAAATGTTGACGCCTTGACGAACGGACGGACGGAAAACCGGGCGCCTATATCGCGCCATGCTTATAGCAGGCGCCACAAAAAATGGCTGGGATAAAAAACGGGTTATTTGGAAAAAGACCGATGATGAGAAACTTAAGAATTTCCCAGAGATGACTGTGGATGAACTCAGGGATTTGAAACTTGGTATATACCAGCTGAAACAAGCCAAATCCTACACAGATGAACATTTTTACGACAATGGAATTGAATGGATCATATGAGATAATGGCACACAAAGAAGAAGATGGTGTTCTCAAAGCACAGATACGTTATCGCCACAAGTCTAATAAATTATATAACATGTGGGTTGAATATACTCAAGGACTGAACCCAATCACTGGATGGTATTGTGGGTGCAGAAGTGGAGCTCGTACCGTGGGATGTTGCACACATGCGGCTTCTGTTCTCTGGTATTTGGGATATTACCAGAACAAAACAGAAAATAGTGAAGCAAAACCAAGCCGGGAACATATTGATTTTGTTTATGATGCTGCTGTTAACACATGGAGTACATCTAGCGATTCAGAGGAAGATCAGTAAATTAACAAATTCTTAAACATGTCGTGAGACCATACAGGCTTATATTTAAGCACAGAATCAGTCTAGAATGAGGTTCCACAACATGAGCAAAGCCTGCTTTGTTGGTCAAAACTGTTTGACAGTTGACAAATGTTCCATTTGCACCTGGAAATTAAGAGTTCATAAATAACCAAAAAAAAAAAAAGAAATACTAGCATGCACTATTAAATCAAATGACTTCCTTGTCCACATCTATTTAATATTATTTGCATGCAATCGGTTTATTCACTTTCAAATGAAGTTGTGAGTACTACAAACGGATAAATGCACTCCGATTTAAAAAATGGGTAAAATCCAATTTCAGGGGCAGGTAACTCATTAAGTTTTATGAACTAACAATAATTCTGACATATACCTAGAATGACTATTACATCAACATTATATTAATGAAAGATCTTTGAAATAAGTTGAAAACTGTAAAGGTGTTGTGGTTTTTCGTAAAGTTGGGGATTAAAAATTACTGATATTTGGGTACAACTTACAAGCGCGTATAAACTCTTCTCTTGTTTGATATTTATAAGACTGTTATCACCGGCTGTTATGCCTAAAAGGGTAGTAAGCATACGGCAAACATCGCCTCCAGTCATGCACTTTGAACAAAAATAATAGCACTTTCGTTGGTATACCCTTGATGGGGTGACATTACCCCACCCACTTTAATAGTGTATACAGCAAAAACCAGTGGACCAAAGAGTCTAAAAATCCACCATTAGACAGTCAATATGTACCAATTTGAAGCTACAAAGTTTAAAGGAAATCGGTTGTGGCCATGAAAACAGCCTTATAGAGACTGCTCCTTTACAAAAACTTAGAAATTGGCTCCCACGGGGGGCATTGGTCACCTATAGTGACAGCTCTTGTTTTCTGCCATTTTTCAAAGGGAGATAACTTTCAGGACTTCCTGTTCGCTTTTCTATAAGCCCTGTCCCATCGAAAAAGGGGTCCGCTCATAAAGGAAAGAAAAGAGTTGACCCCTATTGACATGGGAGACAAAAATACTTTTACAGGTGTTGCCTCCCCTGAAGGTGTTCCCATTCCCCTTAAATGGCCAGATAAACACTATTAAGGTCATATACAGCCTGTCAGTTTACCTATCCACACTTTTCCTGGGCAGGCTTATACATAAGCTGTTAACCAGTACAGTGCACATTCTTTTGCCAAAAACCCACAACTGCCCTTCTTGAAACAGTGGAAGGGAGATCAATCTCTATGAAAGAATGTTGCCAATCCCCACAGGTTCCGAACCCTCAGTCTCCTGATCACCAGTCAGATGCACATCTTGAGCTACAGAGGCCAGCAAAAATCAGCTTGACAAGTTTGCTCAAGCAAGTATACTGTGGTATGGTATTTTTGCTGAAAAAAAATAATGTGAATGATTTTCACATCTGCAAAAACTACTGTAATGATCTTAAGTATTGGGATAGAGAGGCCTAAGCAAACAGTGCTGACCAAGATCAGACTTCTCTTGAAGAAGCAGTCTGATCAGGGTCTACACTGTTTGCCATTCCATCTGCACATTTTGTACTCCATGCTGGATCGTGAAACAAATTTGTTCAAATTTTAGGAGAATTACAGCAAGTCCTCAAGGTGTCTGAATTTTAGGATTTTTACTCTTTTTTTTTTTCCAGCAAAACTATTACTTGACATATTTTAATATCAAATTTTGAAGGATATGTTAACTAATATGTACCCACAATCTGGACTTCTGAGCAAAAAGAAGGTAATTTTATGTATACTATTGTTAACCCCACTTTTCACTTAATAAACTGGGGTTTACAAAATGTGCATTACACAGACTTGTTTAAGTGATGGTACAATGTTTTACTTTTAATATTTCATTCCTGTCAGTGAATACATGAGCACATGTATGTAACAAGAACACCACAACCTCTTTAGAACACTATTAATGGGGCTCAAAACAGAAATCGTGTTAAACAACCATGTTATATATCCAAACAAAAATGTATAGATTATATAGAAAAATGACCATTTATGGTCATTTTTCTATATAATCTATACATTTTGGGGATCCATTTTGAAATTACGTTATATCCAAAACTTGGTGTTAATGAATAGTGTTATAATGAGGCTGTGATGTACTAATCAAACAATACAGTCACGTAGTGGCTTAAATTTTACTGTTAGAACTCACAGAATGTCAGCTAATCTATACTTATGCTGTTATTTTCAGAAATTCGGACAATCCTACTGTTTTGGGCAGTAATCATAATCACCTGGTTGTGGGGAGGTCTACACCTTGTGTATGGTCAGCTCTGGATGCTCGTTATATTCTGTATATTTAATATTGTGCAGGTAAGCATAACAATAACACAACCTTGTGCTTATAATCTCTAGCATTTTTCAGATGAAAATGTTTGATAAAACGTTTTTTTCTTATCTCCAAAATGGTTACTTTTCTGATGAAAACCTGTGATATTTTTCTTATTTATGTTTCTTATTTATGCTCCAAATATAGGTTGTGGTTGCTCGTTGGAACCGCCTCATTGAGGCAGTTCTAACGAGTACCCACAACCTATGTCTTGGAGCAGAAATAAGAAAAATAATGTATACTCCTGTAAACCCCAGTTTTCTCTTTATAAACTAGGCTTTAGGTAGGTGTTCATTTCACAGACTTGTCCACATGATGCATCGGGGCTTTGAGAAATTGATTGGGCAGCATGGTGCTTCCACGCAGAGCTGAAACTGACCACACATGAGTACTGATAAACCGCTTAGAAGGACTAAGCTTGCCCAGGCAAAGCGGTGTGAGTCAGATCGTCTAATGCATATAAGCCATCTGGTTTCATTGGGCAGCAGGGCTTGAGATGTCATTTCACCTCAGTATCGGGTAAAAGTCCCACAAAATTGGAAACAATGTCTCCAAAATGACTTTGGGTTTTACTACTTGGTATGAACTCTTCATGATAGGAGACATATCACACAGTTTGTATTTTTTATGCCCCCGGAATCAAAGATTTGGGGGCATATAGGTTTTGGTCTGTCCATCTGTTTGTCTGTCAACAAAAACCTTAACATTGGGCATAACTTTTGAATGGCAAGTGATAGGGCTATCATATTTCATATGCATTCCTTGTCACAAGACCTTTCCAGTGGTACCTACTTTTTAAAAACTTTAATATTGGCCATAATATTTCACATGTCATGTCCGGGGGCATCAGTGTTTCACAAACACGTCTTAATTTTTTTTAATTGAGGTTTTACGTCCCTGTCAATACTATTTGTCATTTTGGAGACGTTACTTCCAATTTTGTGGGACTTTTATCTGACATTGAGATGAAATGACATCTCGAGCCCTGCCGCCCAAACAAACCAAAAAGGGTTTATATGTAGGGATGGTCCAACTTGCACCACTTTCCCTGAGCATGCTTAGACCCTCTAAGTGGTTTATCAGTACTCATGTACAGTGGGTTTCAGCTCCGCATGGAAACATCAGTCCCCACAATCCATTTCTCCAAGCCTTGATGGGCAGGGGCCCAACAGTTTGTATGGGTGCTTAACCCATTGTATGCGGGGGAAACCCCTAAAGGGGTACCGTGGCAAACAGTGCCGACCCAGATCAGACGCCACAGAATGCGTCGTCTGATCAGGGCCTGCACTATTTGCTAACAGAATTTTCTGTGAAAATAGAATAAAAATGGAATAACTAGGCCCGACACCTCTTATATAAGAAATGGACTTGTCCAACATATAGCAATCGAAGAGTCCACTAGTAAGCAATGGGTTAATATCTAAAGCTCTGCTGCAACATTGGAACTGTTTCTGTTACTGTGTTCCTGCTTGAAAATTTAAACCCGCATCATAGTCCATCCAAGATTGTTGTACATGTTTGCTGTCACATCCCAAGTCACAGACAAAGGCATGTTTTATCCCTATTAAAATGCACACCATTTTGTGTAGCAAGCCCATATTTTTATGCCCCTGCATCAGATGATGCCAGGGGCATATAGTTTTTTGGTTTTCCGTACGTGCGTCCGTGGGTACGTGCATATGGGTGTCCGAATGTACGTCCTGTACGAAAGTGTGTACGTACGTAATCCTGTTAGACTCAGGTTAAGGTTTTTGTACAAGGTAGAACTTGAGCTCATATTTTCCAAACCATTCAATAGATTTGGTTTATATTTAGTATGATGATAGATATAGGTCCAAAGTTTTATTCAGCAATACCCCCACCCATACCCATAACCTCAAGGTCAAGGTCACGAACTTTGAAATTTCTAACGTTTAAGACCCAGGTTAAGGTATTTGTACCACATAGAACTTGAGCTCATATTTTCATAACCATACAATGGATTTGGTTTATATTTACTATGATGATACATATAGGTCCAATGGTTTATTCAGCAATACCCCACCCATACCCATGACCTCAAGGTCAAGGTCACAGAATTAGAAAATTTTTAATGTTTAAGACTTTGGTTAAGGTATTTGTACCACCAATTTCAATATAAATTCACACAAATGTTCCTTATAAAAATATCTCGTGCAAGTTCGACTTTTAAGGTCATGGCCTCAAGGTCATAGTCACAGTGGCTATTTTTAGAAAAACTTTGTCATTGCTCTAGCCCCTACATTTCTTCACTGATTTCAATATAACTTCACACAAATGTTCCTTATGACAATATCTTGAGTGAGTTCGACTTTCCAGGTCATCACCTCAAGGTTAAGGTCAATGTGGCTATTTTTAGAAAAACTTTGTCATCGCTCTAGCACCTACATTTCTTGAAGAATCTTCACCAATTTCAATAGAACTTCACACAAATGTCCTTATAACAATATCTCGAGCTATTTTGACTTTCATGGTCAAGGTCACTATGGCTATTTTTAGAAAAACTTTGTCATCGCTCTAGCGCTTACATTTCTTGACTTTTTTCAGTATAACTTCACAAAATGTTCCTTATGACAATATCTAGCGAGTTCCACTTTCAAGGTCAAGGTCACTGTGGCTATTTTAAGAAAAACTTTGTCATCCCTCTAGCTCTTACATTTCTTCACCGATTTCAATATAACTTCACACAAATGTTCCTTATGACAATATCTCGAGCCATTTCGACTTTCAAGGTCAAGGTCACTATGAATATTTTTATTAAAACTTTGTCATCGCACTCTAGTTTATATTATATTTTTTGAGAGCTCATATTTCTTGAACCATGTGATGGATTTGCTACATATTTGGAATGATGATAGATACATGTCAGAAGTTTCATTCAGCCATAACCCCGCCCCTGCCGCATGACCTTAAGACGATGGGGGGGGGGGGGGGGGAGGTAGGTCCCTGGGTGGGGGCATTTGTGTTGTATTGACACATTTCTAGTTCATCTCTGATATGCCTTCTCAGGTTATTAAGTCTGTGCAATGGACACCCCTCTAAACTCCACTGTATATAGAGAAAATTGGGGTTGATGGGGGTATTAATTATTTTCCTTATTTATGGTCAAAAATATAGATTGTGGGTACTCCTTAGAACTGCCTCACTGAGGCAGTTCGAGGCAGTTCTAACAAGCACCCAAAATCTATAAATTTGGACATTGTGGGTACTCTTTAGAACTGCCTCACTGAGGCAGGTCTAACAAGCACCCAAAATCTATATTTGGACTAGAAATAAGAAATATCAAACATTTCCATCCGAAAAGTGCTGGTTTTGGAGATAAGAAAAATGCCATTTTAGCGCACTGGTGTGGTATCGTAATGATTCACATGTTCTTTGATTTTTGTCTCTACTAAAAATTAACATTGGTTAGAACTTGAAACTGAAACAGTCAACCAATTTTGTACTGCATGGAACCTTCCGTCTTATCTATAGCACAAGTCCATTTTAAATTGTAGGGGTGTCAGGTTAGGTGAACTATGAAAATTATACCAGGTTAGTATGGTTTGTTACACCAAATGGGAACAGGGCAAACAGTGTAGGCCCTGATCAGAAGCCGCATTTTGTGGCGTCTGATCTGGACCTGCACTGTTTGCCAATAGGGATAATTTTCTAGCGGGCTTAAGCTTAAGCTATTTATATCTATCTGGGCTATTCTTAGCACTCAGGGGCATCATTAATATCCGACAAATAATCTTGTGCCAGTCTAGTGTGTATAGCACGAAATCCTAACAAAACATGTTTATTATTGCAATATTTGGGCCCTGTGGCATCTGATCTGGGCCTGTACAGTTTGATTGGAAGTAAATGATAAAGTTACAATGTTTGTCGGAAAAATTATCATGTGGTGGCAAATGCTATCACAGTTTTATGACACAGGCGTGATCGATTGCTATTACCCGTTTTGGGGTTTCCAGTACAACTTGGTTAACTTCACAAACTTCTTTGAACTATGAAAATTTCATCAGATTAACATGATTTGAAACATTAAATGGAAATAGGGTATTTGAAACATGTTTCAATATGGTTTGATTGCCCTCTCCTTGGATTGTCTTCATGTATTCAAAACACAAATGATAAGAGTAAATGAACCATGAGTTGACTTTTTACACAGCAGTGGACATATACTATATGCCAGATACAAATGGCTGTAATGTATATACCTACTGTACATATGTATTTTTGCTATAACATACCATACTTTAGCCATGTTTTATGCCAATGCATGGCGAGACATAGCCTTCGGCGGAATTCTTATTCTGTAAAAAAAGATAAGAAAGATCATCACAAAAACCTGCCTATATAATTTTGACACCCTTGAACCCCACTTTCATATAGTAAAACTGGGGTTTACAGGGGTAAACCTTATTTTTCTTATTTCTGATCAAAAATATAGATTGTGGGTACTCGTTACAACCGCCTCATCGAGGGGGTTCTAACGAGTACCCTCAATCTATATTTTGAGCAGAAATAAGAAAAATATTCCAATTTTTCATCTGAAAATTTTCATTTTTGGCGGTAAAATTTACATTGTGTTTTAATAGGCGTGTTTTCCTAATGCAGATTGTTGCACTAAGAGTTAACCCTTGTCCTGCTGAGCCCAGATATGCCTTACCTTTCAAACAATGTAGATCCTGATCAGATGGCTTCTTCAGAAGCCATCTGATCAGGATCTACATTGTTTGTCATTCAGATTGTGAATTTGTTGCAATAATTTGCATCAAGTAATCTGATTGGTTCAAATTCAGAAAGGGGTGTGGCTAAATTAATTATTCAGCGGGATAAGGACATGTATTTTTCTTTTGTAGGGTTTAATGGCCCTGGTATTGTATGCCTTGTTGAGGAATCCTTGCCTCATTCAGTGCTTTGCCCCACAGAAAGCCAGCTCCTATGCTGTAAGTGCTAACATCTATGACCCCACCCATATACAGCACCATACTAGCCCAGGGGAGGGGCAGTATCAGTTCCACCCCGCTACACTGGATGTGGGCAGCCTGAAGGGATCTCGGGCATCATTGCTTAATGAGGTAACAGAAATGTTGTGAACAACAGCTCAACTGTAAATAGTCATATGATACAGGCAAACAGTGTAGATCCATATCATACTTGTCTTTCAGCAGCAGTTTGATCGGGGGCTACAGTGTTAACAACACACTATGAGTAATTCTACAATTTGACACCATCCAAATTTACCTTGTACATTTAACCCTTAATCCTCTGCATTCTGGGTATTTTTTTTCAGCAGACGACATTTTGAAATATTTTTCTTGTTTTCCCAGAAAACAGGATTTGACATTTCATGCAAATTGTCTCTTATGGAGACAATTTGCCTGAGATGTCAAGTCCTGTTTCCTGGGAAAAATAAGAAAAATATCATAAATTTGTCGCCTGCTGAATTAGCCTAGAGAGATAAGATTAAGATTAAGGTTAAGATGCCAATCAACATATGTTGTCTGCTTTGTCGTCTTGGTTGCATTAAAAGTCATTGTTGAAAATAGTGTGAACCCGGATCAGTCTGCTCCTAGAGGAGCAGTATGATCAGTGCCCCCACTATTTACTATTTGGACCAAGATTAGACTGCTCCCAGAGGAGCAGAGCAGAGCAGTCTGATCAGTGTCCGAACTGTTTGCCTATCTACAAAAATATGCTTGAAAAGTTTGCAAGAAGATGCAGCAGACGACATAAACAGACAACATTTTCAAATGTGTTTTTTCTTTACGTCTTAAGGATTAAGCCCCTGAAGCACAAATGCGGCAGACATTTTCAAACATTTTAGAGAACTTTTAGAATTCTCAATAATTTATTGATGTCCAAAGAATTACATTAAGATATATCTCGGGGTCAAAATTCCATATTCAAAAACATAGTTCTAGAAATAGTTTTCCAACATAGTTCTAGAAATTTATAATTTTCCAACATAGTTCTAGAGATACATAGTTTTCCCCAATATACACACATTAGTGTTGTTTAGTATAGTTCGCCTACATTTGATTTATTGAATAAGAATTTTTGTATCCCACAGTTCAGTTTATTTTATTGTACCACGGACCCAGTAATCACAGACTAGTCACTACATCATTACGATAACACACCCTTGCGATATAGTGCATTTTTTCACACTTCCAAAATGACTACCTTTCTGATGAAAATCCTTGGCATTGTTTATTATTTAACCTGCAAACATGCATTCTTTCCCATATTCAACCGTACTTTTGATAAGGGTGTTTTTGAATAGGGTATTCCAACAACTGTTTGCAACATGCATATCAATCCTCTAAGAGATACTGGAACAGGACCAGAGGCTTCCAAACCTGGCAAAAAGTCGAAAAAATTAGCCTCTGAAATTGCCATTCTGCCCCATGTTCTTTGAGACGGCGTGCTGTCTGTACGAAACAAGTGCGGCCAAAACAAAGACATGTCGAGAAAAGGTACAAAAGAGTGAAACGTACTTAAGGTAAAATGATAGAAAACAAGAGGAAAATTAGGTTGAGAAAAACGCCAAAAAAAAAAAAAAAAAAAAAAAAAAAAAAAAAAAGAAGTCCGTGAGCATGTTTTAGCATAGCGTGACCCCTGCGCCATGACCTATGACGTCATCAGAAAGTTTGTTTTCACATACCGAACAGTACATTTTGTCTCCTATTGAAAACGGGCTAGACAAGACTAAATGAACCAAAAGATCGGGTTCTAGGGCGAAATGTTCTCCCCTACCCCCATTTTAGTCATGGTTTCAAAAATGCCCGGCAGTCCTAAGGATATGGTGAAAAAGTGAAAATCCCTGTAAATTGCCCCGATTTCCTCATATTTCAACAAAATATGTCGAAAAATAAAGATTTCAAGTTTAAAACGGCTAGTTCCGCTGTTCTAAATAACTTCACCATATCCTTTCCACTACCATAGCGTATTTTTGCGTAATTGCTGCCAAAAACTTTTTGAACGACCCTCATTCTTTCCCATATTCAACCGTACTTTTGATAAGGGTGTATTTGAATAGGGTATTCCAACAACTGTTTGCAACATGCATATCAATCCTCTAAGAGATACTGGAACAGGACCAGAGGCTTCCAAACCTGGCAAAAAGTCGAAAAAATTAGCCTCTGAAATTGCCATTCTGCCCCATGTTCTTTGAGACGGCGTGCTGTCTGTACGAAACAAGTGCGGCCAAAACAAAGACATGTCGAGAAAAGGTACAAAAGAGTGAAACGTACATAAGGTAAAATGATAGAAAACAAGAGGAAAATTAGGTTGAGAAAAACGCCAAAAAAAAAAAAAAAAAAAAGAAGAAGAAGTCCGTGAGCATGTTTTAGCATAGCGTGACCCCTGCGCCATGACCTATGACGTCATCAGAAAGTTTGTTTTCACATACCGAACAGTACATTTTGTCTCCTATTGAAAACGGGCTAGACAAGACTAAATGAACCAAAAGATCGGGTTCTAGGGCGAAATGTTCTCCCCTACCCCCATTTTAGTCATGGTTTCAAAAATGCCCGGCAGTCCTAAGGATATGGTGAAAAAGTGAAAATCCCTGTAAATTGCCCCGATTTCCTCATATTTCAACAAAATATGTCGAAAAATAAAGATTTCAAGTTTAAAACGGCTAGTTCCGCTGTTCTAAGTAACTTCACCATATCCTTTCCACTACCATAGCGTATTTTTGCGTAATTGCTGCCAAAAACTTTTTGAACGACCCTCATTCTTTCCCATATTCAACCGTACTTTTGATAAGGGTGTTTTTGAATAGGGTATTCCAACAACTGTTTGCAACATGCATATCAATCCTCTAAGAGATACTGGAACAGGACCAGAGGCTTCCAAACCTGGCAAAAAGTCGAAAAAATTAGCCTCTGAAATTGCCATTCTACCCCATGTTCTTTGAGACGGCGTGCTGTCTGTACGAAACAAGTGCGGCCAAAACAAAGACATGTCGAGAAAAGGTACAAAAGAGTGAAACGTACATAAGGTAAAATGATAGAAAACAAGAGGAAAATTAGGTTGAGAAAAACGCCAAAAAAAAAAAAAAAAAAAGAAGTCCGTGAGCATGTTTTAGCATAGCGTGACCCCTGCGCCATGACCTATGACGTCATCAGAAAGTTTGTTTTCACATACCGAACAGTACATTTTGTCTCCTATTGAAAACGGGCTAGACAAGACTAAATGAACCAAAAGATCGGGTTCTAGGGCGAAATGTTCTCCCCTACCCCCATTTTAGTCATGGTTTCAAAAATGCCCGGCAGTCCTAAGGATATAAAGTGGGGATTAGGGGGTGTTCATTTCAGGGACGTGTTCACGTAATGCTGTAAATGATGCTATTTATTAGAAAATGCTGTCGTGGCTGAGCCTTAGAAATTTTGCAAGATACAGTTTCATTGCCACAGATATCCCTTATTTTAACAAAATTGTATTATTTGACTTTAAAAGCAATAGGTGAATGTATTGCTTGTAGAAATGTAACATTATGTTAATGAAAAGTTTAAGATTTTTTTAACTTTAACACAAAATCTAGGCACCTATTATAGGTATTTTCTGCATATTTAGCATTTATTTGTTACATTCAGAGTCTAATTTGCTTTCAATTCAATTTTAATCAATATACTGTTACAACTTTTCAACCACTTTGTGTCAAAATTGGCAACTAACATTTAATTATTAACATAATTAATTCAGATGTAGTTTTTTTCTCGGCAGCTTAAGATTTAAACAATTTTATATGGGAAACCCCTAAACAGGACACTGGTACCCGTTGCAGGCCTAGATCATTTCTAAAAATAACTCCCCTGACACCCCTAAATTTCAAAATGGACCCCTGCTGTATATAAGGCAGATTAATCCATTCAGTATGAGGGTAGGATGAAAAGTTCTGAGCCTGACCAAGAAGCAGGCATCGAACAGCCATGAAATTTTGTATTCATTAAATCCGAACCTTTATTACTTGATTTGACTCAAATGAGTTCAAGTTTACCTGCAATAACGTAGAAATTCTAGACTTTGAAAGTTGATACCAGCATGTTTTTGAGAAAATGGACAAAATCTGGCATCATGATGTCATCAAGTACCTCCATAAAAAGGGGTTAGCTCCTAAGGACATTCATGCCGATATGGTTGCTACATTAGGGGATGATGCTCCTTCGTATGCAACCGTGAAAAGGTGGGCAGCAAATTTTAAGATGGGCAAGGACAGCCTTGGTGACCGGTGTGGACGACCCACAACAGCAACAACTGAGGAAACTATCAGCCAAGTGCACAGGGCCGTGATGGATGACAGGCGTTTAACTGCGAATCAGTTAGCTAACACTGTTGGCATCTCCCGTGAACGAGTAGAGAACATTCTACACAGTGAATTAGGAATGTCGAAGGTTTCCGCCAGATGGGTGCCACGGCTTTTGACTCCTGACCAAAAGTTGACCAGACTGAACCTGTCACAAGTCAACTTGGCTATTTTTAGCTCACCTGTCACGTAGTGACGAGGTGAGCTTTTGGGATCACTTTTTGTCCGCCGTGCGTGCGTCCGTAAACTTTTTCTTCAAACGACATCTCCTCCTAAACCACTGATCGGATTTTGACCAAACTTCACAGGAATGATCCTTAGGTTTTCCCCTTTCAAAGTTGTTCAAATGGTTCCGGTCCATTGCACATCTAGGTCACAGGAGCCGAAAATAGATTTTTTTCACCGAAAACTTAAAAAATCTTCTTCTCTGAAACCGCGTGGCCCAGGTCTTTGATATTTGGTATGAAGCTTCATCTAGTGGACCTCTACCAAGATTGTTCAAATTATAGTGCTGGGACCAAAAATGCCCCCGCCACGGGGCCCTTTGGTTTTACATGGGCTTACATAGGGAAAATCTTTAAAAACCTTCTTCTCTGAAACCGCAAGCCCCAGATCTTTGATATTTGGTATGAAGCTACATCTAGTGGACCTCTACCAAGATTGCTCAAATTATAGTGCTGGGGTGAAAAATGCCCCCGCTCCAGGGCCCTTTGGTTTTACATGGGCTTATATGGGGAAAATCCCTAAAAATCTTCTTCTCTGAAACCTTTGATATTTGGTATGAAGCTTTATCTAGTGGACCCCTACCCAGATTGTTCAAATTATAGTGCTGGGGCCAAAAATGTCCCCGCCCCGGGGCCCTTTGGTTTTACATGGGTTTATATAGGGAAAATCTTTAAAAATCTTCTTCTCTGAAACCGCAAGGCCCAGATCTTTGATATTTGGTAAAAAGCTTCATCTAGTGGACCCCTACCAAAATTGTTCAAAATATAGTGCTGGGGCCAAAAATGCCCCCCCCCCCCCCCCCCCCCTCCAGCACCCTTTGGTTTTACATGGGCTTATATTGGGAAATCTTTAAAAATCTTCTTCTCTGAAACCGCAAGGCCCAGGTCTTTGCTATTTGGTAGGAAGCTTCATCTAGTGGACCCCACCAAGATTGTTCAAATTATAATGCTGGGGCCAAAAATGCCCCCGCCCCATGGCCCTTTGGTTTTACATGGACTTATATAGGGAAAATCTTTAAAAATCTTCTCTGAAACCGCAAGGCCCAGATCTTTGATATTTGGTATGAAGCTTCATCCAGTGGACCTCTACCAAGATTGTTCAAAATATAGTGCTGGGGCCAAAAATGCCCCGCCCCGGGGCCCTTTGGTTTTACATGGGCTTATATAGGGAAAAACTTCTACTCTGAAACCGCAAGGCCCAGATCTTTGCTATTTGGTATGAAGCTTCATCTAGTGGACCCCTACCAAGATTGTTCAAATTATAGAGCTGGGGCCAAAAATGCCCCCGCCTCGAGGCCCTTTGGTTTTACATAGGCTTATATATGGAAAATCTTTAGAAAATCTTCTCTGAAACCGCCAGGCCCAGGTCTTTGATATTTGGTATGAAGCTTCATCTAGTGGGCGTCTACGAAGATTGTTCAAATTATAGCCTTTGGACCAAAAATGCCCCTGCTCTGGGACCCACTAGTTTTACATAGGCATATATAGGAAAAAAACCTTTAAAAATGTTCTAGTCCGAAACCAGGAGGCCTAGGTCTTTGATATCTGGTGTGAAGCTTCAACTTGTGAACCTCTGCTGAGATTGGTCATATTAAAGCCCTCGCGCCAAAAATGCCTACTCGCCAACCTTGGGCCAAGAATGCACTAGAGACACTGATTCTCAGGTGAGCGATTCAGGGCCCTCTTGGCCCTCTTGTTGAAGCAGACCAAGATGGTTTTCTTGACCGTTTTGTCACTCAGGATGAGTGTTGGGTTCATCACTTTGAGCCAGGTATCAAAAGACAATCCATGCAATGGAAGCACCCTGGCTCAACCCCTCCAATGAAGGCAAAGGTCGTCTCCTCTGCAGGGAAGGTGATGGCATCAGTGTTCTGGGATGCCAAGGCTATAATATTCATAGATTACCTTCAAAAGGGCAGAACAATTAATGGGGAGTATTATGCAGATCTGCTAAAACAATTGCGAAAAACAATTAAGGCTAAACGATCCGGAAAATTGACAAAAGGGGTCTTGTTCCATCAGGACAATGCGCCTGCTCATAAATCGGTTGTCGCAATGGCTGTTGTGCATGACTGTGGCTTCACACTTGTCGATCACCCTCCGTATTCACCTGATCTAGCTCCATCAGATTATTTCCTGTTTCCAAACATGAAACAGCACTTGGCTGGGCAGCATTATCGGCCAGACGAGGAGGTGATAGCTGTTGTGGAGGAGTTTTTTAGGGACCAAGATGAGACCTTCTATACCACTGGGATCCAAGGACTCCAGCATCGCTGGAGGAAGTGTGTGGACAGGAAGGGAGACTATGTTGAAAAATAAGGCACTTTCAGCATGGACAAACCATTGGATCTTGGTCAGGCTCAGAACTTTTCAGCCTACCCTCGTTCAGCCTCTTTAAAAAACTGTTACCGGGTGTCTTGAGTTATTTTTAAAAAAAACATTTAGAAATAGAAAGTTTTTGAAGACAGCATTCTGTGGTGTCTGATCTGGGCTTGCACATACTTTTTGCAAGTTTCCTGGTTTGGGGTTTCCATCTACAAAATTGGTTTATAGCTAAACAAATGTGTTAAAATTTCCCCCGCCTATCAGGGCTTGGAGGTGGAGCTGAAACTGGCCGCACATGAGTACTAGTAAACTGCTTAGATGGTCTAAGCCTGTCCAGGCAAAGTGGTGTGAGTCGAACCGTCCATGCACATAAACCCTATTGGTTTCATTGCTTGGTTGCTTGATTTGAGGTTTAACGTCCCGGTCAACACTGTATGGGTCATTTTGGAGACATTGCTTTCAATTTTGTGGCACTTTTACCCAACATAGAGATGAAATGACATCTCAAGCCCTGTCACCCAATGAAATCAATAGGGTTTATAAGCATGGATGGTCCAACTCTCACCTCTTTGCCTGGGCAGGCTAAGAGCCTCTAAGCAGTTTACAAATACTCATGTGTGGTGGTTTTCAGCTCTGTGTGGAAGCCTCATGCAGCCCATCTATATCTTCAAGTCCGATGGGCAGGGACCAATTGGTTTCATTGGGCTGCAGGGATTGAGATGCCATTTCATCTTAGTGTCGGATAAAAGTCCCACAAATTTGGAAGCAATGTCTCCAAAATGACCTAAATAGTGTTGATGGGTATGTTAACCTCAAATCAAACAATCATACCTTGTTAAAAAAATTATTCATGATATTTTTACTGCGGGTTATAAAGCCCTTTCAAGATAATTTCACTGATATCATCAAGTTGGTCCTTAAACAGGTGGGCAAAAAGTGGTGTACCCCCAAAAAAGTCAGCAAAGCTTCCTTTGCAGTACATGTGATCTGAGCTAGGCTCAGTTTCACAGAGATAAAGAGCCTAATAATTTAGCTTTATCCTGGTGAACAGGACCTTTGCAAACCTTTGCAAACAGTGTAGATCCTGATCAGATGGCTTCTTCAGAAGCCATCTGATCAGGATCTACACTGATTGTCATGCAGTTTGTGAACTGAGCGAATGCATTATATCAAGTTATTTGATTGGTTGACAGCCAGCAATAGGTGTGGCTAAATTAATTTATTCAGCAGGATAAGAGTTAAGATAGCTCTCTAGACCACAAGGCCTGTTGTACTGATACATGGAAAGATGGTAATTTATGGTCACTTCTCAAATTTTTGGGCCTTATCTTGCTGAATATTCATTTAAGCCACACCCATCTGTTTATCAACCAATCAAATTACTTGATGTAATTTAATGCTACAAATTCATAAACTAAATGCCAAACAGTGTAGATCCTGATCAGATGGCTTCTTCAGAAGCCATCTGATCTGGATCTACACTGTTTGCAAATATAGAGATTGTCGTGAACAGCAAGATTAGGGTTAATTGTTTGTCAATCAACCCAAAGTTACTATGCACAGAAGGTCTTCAGTGCTAATGATCACATAACTATCACTGATTTGTTGGAAATCCAGGTAATGGCTATATATAGAACATCGCCATGCTGTTCTTGTCATTGTGATGTCAGAGTGTTGCATAAGAGGTTATCTGGAGGATCTGGACTGGAATCATGTGTTTGGTTCGGCAAACAGTGTAGACCCTGATTGGACACAGCAGAAGATGGTGTCTGATCAGGGTCTCCACTGTTTACATAAGGTACAGGATTTAAAGGAAAACATGAAACCTATTCAGCGCCACTTCCAGTCTACTTGTACATGTTGAGACAGTCGACCCGCCAGAGCTGTCGGTGCTTTGATTGCATTTTTGTGACCTATCTTTCAACCAGGTTATGTCCAAAACTACATTATATAGTGGCATAACCAAAAGAAAAACAATCTTATGCACAATAAGGAGATTCAAGAAAATATCTTCCTTCTCCAAGAATGTGTCTATAACATGCTCCTAAGGGTAGCAATTTCTTTCCTTTAAAGCGGAAGTAAATGCCTTTTTAGCTCACCAGAGCCTTCGGCTCCGGGGGAGCTTATAGGATAGGCAGTTGTCCGTCGTCGTCATCGTCTGTCCTATGACGTCAACATTTTCAAAGGACATCTCCTCTGAAGCCACTTCGCCGATTGGGCCCAAATTTTATCTGTAGCATCCTTGGGCTGGGGGATTGAAAGTTTGTGTTTTTTATCAAAATCGGCTCATTGGTTTGGTTGCTATGGCAACTTGTAGTTTCCATAGACTTATAATGGGGAAAATAGAAAAATGGCATTTACTGCCAAGCCTCTGCAGATATTTTGACAAAACTTGCATAGAAATGTGCCATAGGCAATCTACTATCTGCCATATGATTTTAGGCCTTCTGTTCATTTTTATTGGTTGCCATGGAAACCAAAATGCAAAAAATAGAAAACAAATCATCTCCTCAGAGACCATATGCTCTATGAGGCTGAGACTTTATGAAATTATTCACCATATTTGCCTTTACAGGTTTTGTGTTTTTTATGAAATTTGGCCTTTTAGTTTTGTTGCTATGGCAACTTCGAGTTTCCATTGACTTATAATGGGGAAAACTGAAAACTGGCATTTTCTGCCAAGTCATTGCAGATATTTTGACAAAACTTACATAGACTGTTCCTTGAGTAAACTTCTCTCAGCCATATGCTTTTATGTCAACCTGGGGGTCCCCTAGGTTGTGCCGGGGCCATGCCCCGCCCCCTTCACTTCATAAAATGCCTTATATCTCAGAAACCTTACAGTGTGTGTGTGTGTGTGTGTGTGAATTCGGGTTTAACGTCGCTTTCAACAATTTTTCAGTCATATCACGACGGTGTCTGGTTGCGACAGGGAGCTCAATGCTCACATTTATAGTGCTGCCTCACTGAAGTATCATGTCCCAGACACATTACATGATACCACACCCAGTCACATTATCCTGACACTGGATCGACCAGTCCTAGCTCTACCCCGTAAATCTGAGTGCCAAACGAGGAGCAGCTAGTACCATTTTTAACGACTTTGGTATGTCGCGGCCCGGGATCGAACCCGAGACCTCCCGTTCCCCGAGCGGACACGCTACCAACTGAGCTATCGGGGCCGGTCAGAAACCTTACAGATCCCAACCCCTAAACCATATATATTCTTGTTCCTTATGATAAAATGCATTAAGTGACACCAACCTGGGGTTCCCCTGGGATGTGCCGGGGACATACCATGCCCCCTCTATTTCATAAAATGCCATTTATCTCAGAAACCATTCAGATCCCCACCCCTAAATTATATATATTATTGTTCCTTATGCTAAGATGCATTAAGTGACACCAACTTGGGGGTCCCCCGGCATGTGCAGGGCCATGCCTCACCCCCTCCACTTCATAAAAGGCCCAATATCCCAGTAACCTTACAGATCCCCACCCCTAAACCATATATATTCTCGTTCCTTATGATAAGTCACATTCAGTGACACCAACTTGGGGGTCCCCCGGGATATGCGGGGGCCATGCCCAACCCCCTCCACTTCATAACAGGCTAAATATTCCAGAAACCTTACAGATCCTCAACCCCCCAAACCATATATATTCTTGTTCCTTATGATAAGACACATTCAGTGACACAAACCTAGGGGTCACCCAGGGTGTGCCCGGGCCACACTCCACACCTCGACTTCACAAAAGACCATATATCTGAGAAACTGTTCAGAGCCCACTTCTAAACCATATATATTCTTGTTCCTTATGATAAGACGCAAACAGTGACACCAGCATGGGGGTCCCCCCGGGGTGCCACGGGCCATGCCCCACCCCTTTACCTCATTAAAATCCATATATCTCAGAAACCGTTCAGATCCCCACCCCTAAACATATATATTCTTGTTCCTGATGATAAGACTCCACTTAATAATAGGCAAAATCTCAGAAACCATTCAAATCCCCATCCTATAATCACATATATTCTTGTTCATTGTTATTAGTCAGTTATTCAGTCAACCCTGTCTTGGGGGGTCAGCAGGGGCCATTTCTCTCCCTTCCACTTCATAAAAGGGCCTCATATCTCAGAAACCATTCAGATCCCCACCATTTAACCATATATGTTCTTGATCTTTATGATAAGACATATTCAGTGACAACAATCTTTGGCTTTTCTGGGATCTGCCATGCCCGAATCTCTCCATTGCTTAAAAGGTCTTAAGTCTCAGGAACCATACATATGCCTACCACTAAACCATATATGTCTCTGTTCCTTTTTGTAAGACCCATTTAGTGACACCAATCAGGGCTACATTGGGCAGTGCCCACCTGAGCTCTGGTTTATGAAATTTGGCTCTTTGGTTTGTTTGCTATGGCAAGTTAAGAGTTTCCATTGACTTATAATGGGGAAAATTGAAAAATGACATAAATGCCTCTCAAGATATTTTGTCAAATTTAATGTGATTTCTTATTACTGCAAATACTTCATGCTCCACATGTGTGTGTTAAAATGAACAGGGTTACACAGAGTTCTGTATGATGGTATACTTCATCCCAAACTTAGTAATTTATGTTGCAAGAACTTGTGGCCCAACCCCCTTGTTTTGCCGGTGGTATGAAGTGTTTAAACCCTTGTTTGTAAACTTCAAACGAGGGTTTCAAGTTCATACCGTGGTTTGAAGATATCTTGTGCATACCTGTGATAATTTTTTATCTGTATGAGGGAGAGTTGCCATTGTGTTGAGGGAGATCTAAAGAATATACCGGTATATGGAAATTCTCAGCTCAGATGAGGGAGGCTACAAAATTTACAAAAATTTAGCATAAGTTGGGCAAAAATTAGCTCAAAAATTAGCTTATGAGGCGGGTATCACAGGTATGACTGTGTACTTGCCTTGCCATATCTTCTACTGCATCTTCTTGCAAAATTTTCAAACATGTTTTTTGCATTAAGGCAAATAGTGTGGACCCTGATCAGATTGCAGTCTGATCTGGGTCCACACGGTTTGCACCACACTTTTTGCACCACAATTTTTGCATCACACTGTTTGCACTTTTAAAGTAACTGGCAGACAACAAAGTAGACAACATTTGTTAAGGTTGGCATCTTAACCCTTGTCTTGCTGAGCCCAGATATGTCTTATCTTTCAAACAATGAAGATCCAGATCAGATGGCTTCTGAAGAAGCCATCTGATCAGGATCTTCATTGTTTGTCATTCAGTATGAATTTGTCGCAATAATTTGCATCAAGTAATCTGATTGGTTGATATTCGGTTGTGGGTGTGGCATATTTAAATATTCAGTAGGTCTATGGTTAAGAGGTAACAATTCATATTGTGTTTCAGAGTTGGGAGAGAGACTCAATCCCCACCAGAAGTACGATGAAGGTAAAGAGGACCCTGCCTTATAGCGGGAACATCTATGTTGACCCACCTGTGCTGCACCAGGGTACTGTGTCGGAAAGTAAAGACTTCGATGACCTCCTGTATGCTCTCAAGACTGGAGGTAGTTTTACTCCTAGTGACGGAGATTCACTTGACAGTGACAAACTCTCTGATATTTCTAGTAAAGTTGACAAGTATGAACTGAGGAGGATTGATATAGCCGACACTCACTTGTGATGCTGGAATTATGGCGCTTAAATTTTGAGGTGTTAAAGTAAATGGATATACATAGAGGATCTCACACTCGTGGTCATTTCATATGAAATTTATGAAACTCGCCGAAGGCTCGTTTCATAACGAGCCTTCGGTGAGTTTCATAAATTTCATATGAAATGACCACAAGTGTTAGATTCTGTTTATCATATGACCACTTTAAATTGGATTTTTACGCCTTTAAATTTGACAAATTTCCACATTGAAATGCATGGTTGACATGGACGTGGTTGACATGGACGTCGTCATGATGTTACTTTATCCTGCCAAAGTGTTATTACATGTGTGGTCATATGATTTTTATTACATGACGTTACCCACTGCTTATCAACGACGTCATATGATAAATTACGATAACACACCCATGCAACAAAGTGTATTTTTTCACATCTCCAAAATTGCTAATTTTCTTATCTAAACAGCAAATTGCTTGTTAGAATTGCCTCATTTAGGCGGATCTAACGAGCACCCACAACCTATGTCTTGGAACAGAAAAAAGGATATAAGGAAAAATAATGTGTATACCCCTGTAAACCCCAGTTTTCTCTTTATAAAGTGGGGTATATGGGGTGTTCATTTCCAGGACTTGTTCGCATGATGTATAAGGTGAAACGTTGATGCCTCGAACACAAATGGCTTGTTTACAACGAAATAATTTAGGGAGAATTTTCATATCTTCAAACTGTATGTTGTATGTACTCATTAGAATTGCCTCAGTGAGGCAGTTCTAATGAATACACACAACATATCATGATTTTTAAAGAAAATAGAAATAGAGGTGCTCAAAGACTTTGGCAAATGCAGTCGAACTTCAAAGGCGTGAACACCTTTGGGACCTCGAAAATCTGTTCGAGACAGGGGTAGTTCAAGCCACTGTGGGTTACTGTCAGGAGTCATAACGAGGTACTTTTATATATCTTTTCGGTATTCTATAATGAAATCGTATGCTGTGTGTACTCATTAGAATCGCCTCATCGAGGCGATTCTAATGAGTACACACAGCATACATTTGCAAGATAAAAGACTAAAATCTCCTTAATTATCCCCCACTATTTCTTATGTAGAAGATTTCGCTAGGGGCTCAAGAATGGGTTCCACGCATCCATGGTAAACGAGCCATCGGTGTTCGAGCCATCGAAGTTCTACTGTACTTGACAATCATTGGATCTACCTGTACAGGTGATGACTGATCATCACTGCATATTGTCTATAAATATATTTGCATTGTCTGCAGGGTTGAACGGATTAAAACACTAGGCAGACTTATGACCCCCCACCCCCAAAGGTAGGGGGACATAATGTTTTTGATGCATATCCCATTTGTGTTGGCATCAATGTAACCTGTTTGAAGTACATTGACGATATCCTCTGCACCTGTGGATGGATTCTGACCAAACATGCATGGTTACATCAATAGGATGGGGGAAATCAGTTGTTAGGTTTTGGTGACCTTGACTTTAATTCAAGGGCACAGGCCCCGAATCATAGTCAATTTTAGGCAAAAAATGACTTGTGTGGACCCTGTCTCATAAACCAATTGATGAATTTTTGTCAAACTTGTATATATCATTACAGCCTACCAAAGATTTGATTAGACTTTGGTGACCTTGTCCTTGTCAGTTTTGACCAAAAATGCTTTGTCTGCAACCTATCTCATTAATGCATTTGGTCAAACTTGGAACAATATTACATGACAACCAGTTTGATTAGATTTTGGTGACCTTGACCTTTTTTTCAAGATCACAGGCTCACAAACACTGCCACTTTTGGGCCCAAAATATCTTGCATCACGAAAACACGCCTCTATTATTTTGACCCCATTGAACCCCACTTTTATATAGGAAAACTGGGTTTACAGGGTTGACATTATTTTTCTTATTTCTGTTCAAAAACCTTGATTGTGGGTACACTTTAGAACCCACAATCAATATTTAGCAATGCGGTTCTAACGAGTATCCACAATCTATGTTTTTGAGCAGAAATAAGAAAATATCACAATTTTTCGTCTTAAAATATTGGGGGGGGGGGAGGGGTTCCTGTGGTAAAACTTAGTGTATTTGTATAGGCATGTTTTCGTAATGTCTGCACTGGACCATTATATATTTCAAATACCAAAGACTTGATTATATTTTGGTGATGTAGACCTCCAATAAGGTGAAATGGGTTTGTTAAGTTATATTTGTGGTGGGAGTTTTCCTCTGAAAACATTTCTAGTTCACAAAAATAATGGAAAAGTCACAAAATGTTAAAAAGGTCACAAAATACACCCCAGTCCCCTTTATTCCACTTAAGTTTTGGTCTAATGCTGAAACTGTGTTTAAAAAAAAAAACATGTTATATCCATATATGATAAGATATTATAAGAATATTACCATATTTGTCATGTTAAATCATCATCAGATTTTTTATTAACATGCAGGTACATGGGCAACATCCACATAAGTGGGCCCCCCTTCGAGGTAGCTGGCTTGCTGCATGCATGGCAGATCTCGCACCAGATCTCCAGGTGTGTCTTTTGTAAGGGTTGATAACTGAGAGCTTCCACTGTCTGCAAGCTCTATCAGCTGCTTCCAGGTCATCTTGGGCTTCCCAGGCCTGTGTTTTCCATTCACCTGTATGTCACAGGTTGTCTTCATTACGATAGCACACCCATGGGGTATAGTGCATTTTTCTTTTCTCCAAAACAGCTACTTTTCTGGTGAAAATCCGTGATACTGTTCTTATTTGTACTGTAAATATAGATTGTGGGTGCTAGTTAGAACCGCCTCATTGAGGCGGTTCTAACAAGTACCCACAACCTATGTTTTGGAGCAGAAATAAGAACAAATATTTTATACCCCCTAAACCCCAGTTTTCTCTATATAAAATGGGGTTTAAGGGGTGTTCATTTCACTGACTTGTTCACGTTATGTTAACTGCACCCTTGGAGCATTCCACGTGTCCATACCAGCGGAGCCTTCTCTCCTTCAGGATGAGGTCCAGGTCCTCAATGCCAAGTCGCGCAAGCTTGACATTGCAGATTTGTCTGATCATTGCCCTGTCATTCGGCTGCAGACCTTGGGGGTTTGGCTTTGTCAATGCCAAGTCTCACTGGTAGGGCTGGCTAATCGGAGCTGTCATTGCGATTGATAGTCGATTAATAATCACTGAAGATTTGGTCATAATTTTACCTGTATGACTTTCTGGCTGAGCATGACTCCTACCATATGCTGCACTTTGCCATATGTATTTGAACAGACAGACCTGAGCAAACAGTGTAGACCCAGATGAGATGCCGCAGAATGGGGCATCTCATCTGGGTCTGCACTGTTTGCCACTCATACAGCTATTTTAGGCACAACTTTGGGTAACAAATTGTACTTATCAAATAATCGATTGCAAGCAAATCAGTAATGATATTAATACATCATTTTTGTGGAGTTTATCGATTAAATGATCGATTATCCGATTAATCGTGTCGGTCTTACTCACTGGCATGGAGAATTGCATTCCGCACTCAAGAGCTGTACACACAGCCACATGTCTTGAATGAGAGATGACGGAAAGAGAGAAATGGTAGCAGCTCCTTGAACTTTCACACATGATGTGGTTAAAAGACCACAGCCATCGGCTGCTGAGAGCATGTTTCCTAGGTAGCAAAAGGAAGCTATCACCTCCATCTTGTTAAGTCCAAGTTGGACTTCCCTTTGTGGTCTGTCATCTAAGGATCAAAGTTTTAACAATATCACAGATAATGATATTTGTTAGAATCATCTTGGTGAGGGGATTCTAACAGTATTCTAACAAGTATACATAACATATGTTTCTAAAGGAACCCATTTTACTCCTCCTTGTCTGGCGTTATTCTATCCATATAGTGCAGAGCAGTGAGTGAGGACTGATTGGACTGTGCAGTTGTAAAGGCTGATCTGATTCTGGATGCATATTGTGTAAAACAACAATTAATGCCCTTGGATATGACTCTTGTCTTATTCATTTTTTACCATTACGAAAACACCCCTATACAAATACACTGTAAATTAAACCCCCGAAAAAATGCACATTTTAAGATGAAAAATTGTCAAATTTTTCTTATTTCTGCTCAAAAAAATAGATGTGGGTACTCCTTAGAACAGCCTCATTGAGGCAGTTTTAATGAGTACCCACAATCTATATTTTAATGCAGCAATAAGAAAAATAATGTATACCCCTGTAAATCCCAGTCTTACTGTATAAAAGTGGGATTCAAGGGGGTCAAAAATATATAGGCGTGTTTTCGTGCTGATATATCATTGTCTCATCAATATTTTGTCTCATTAATTGTATTTATGCTAGATATTTTTATATAGGGTAAAAACTATACTTTTTGCTGTGAACTGTTTTTCAGTTTTGTAATGTCACAAAGTTCAGTGTTCAAATATGTGTTCAAATATCTGCAATATTGTAAGAGCCTTGTTACATAGGTGTCAACCAATTTTAGATGTTTTCAAAATTTTCTGTATTGTCCAGACACATTTTCCGTATTGTCCACATAAAAATCAGTACTCCTGTCCCTTCTCTGACCACCTTATCAAACCAACGAATCGTCCATTTTTGAAGGATAGATTTCCTATTCCTTGAGATACCTGCCCAGCGTTAAACAAGCATTTTTTCCATGGAAGGCTTAGAAGATCTGTCACTGTCGACCATATTGGGAGAAATACACACTGCGCATGACCAGATAAGAACTGCATACCAGCAAATAGTTCGCGGTTGCGGTTTGCAGAACCACAGTGCAACGAAACACCATAACTTATTATCATTTTTCTTTTACACATCAAATCCTCTTAACAGATCAGTTTTATTGGTATCAGAACTGCTACATGGCCGTGTTGACAGATTTTCATGATTTTTCCAGACAGCAATACGGGATAAAGGTATCATAGCAACAGATAAGGTGGATATTTTGTGATTATTGAAGGATAGTTTTCCTTATTTCTCTATATAAACCTGTGTTGTGGGTACTCATTAGAACTGCCTTGCTGAGGCGGTTCTAATGAATACCCACAACATAGGTTTTTATGGACAACTGACAAAAACTATCCTTCAATTATCACAAAATACGAACTTTATCTGTTGCTATGAGGTTTAGGTTGACACCTATGATTTGGGCCCCGTCAAGCGATTTTGGTACTTATCGCCTATGCGAGCAGCGAAGGTTCAGGCGAGCCTGCGCATCCGCGCAGTCTCGCCAGAACCTTCGCTGCTCGCTCATACAAGCAGTGAATCAAGAGGAACCTTCAGACAGAAAGCCATATCCCTGGCCCCTCTGAATGACTGGGCATGCGTAGTTAAAATTTGTCATGACGGAATGCTTGAAGACACAAATTCAATGGTGGGGCTCATATAATGAGAAAACCTGTTTTTGTGATTTGAGAACAACAAAGATACTATTCAGACTGATCAGCGTCTTTGTGTTCACTACTTGGATCTGGGCTCGAGAAAATGCCGATTTGCCGGTCCCGGACCGGTTTTTGGTTCCCTGGACCGATTTTTACTTCAAAAGGAGATTAAAAAATTGGTCCTTAACAAGGCTGACATGATTAATCGTATAATCGATTAATCGATCGATACATTCCACAACAATGATTATCATTTCTGATTTGCTTTTTAGCTCACCTGTCACGTAGTGACAAGGTGAGCTTTTGGGATCACTTTTTGTCCGTCGTGCGTCCGTGCGTGCGTGCGTCCGTAAACTTTTCTTCAAACGACATCTCCTCCTAAACCGCTGATCGGATTTTGACCAAACTTCACAGGAATGATCCTTAGGTGGTCCCCTTTCAAAGTTGTTCAAATGGTTCCGGTCCGTTGCACATGTAGGTCACAGTAGCCAAAAATAGATTTTTTTCACCGAAAACTTAAAAAATCTTCTCCTCTGAAACCGCAAGGCCCAGGTCTTTGATATTTGGTATGAAGCTTCATCTAGTGGACCCCTACCAAGATTGTTCAAATTATAGTGCTGGGGCCAAAAATGCCCCCGCACGGGGGCCCTTTGGTTTTACATGGGCTTATATAGGGAAAATCTTGAAAAATCTTCTCCTCTGAAACCGCAAGGCCCAGGTCTTTGATATTTGGTATGAAGCTTCATCTAGTGGACTCCTACCAAGATTGTTCAAATTATAGTGCTGGGGCCAAAAATGCCCCCGCATGAGGGCCCTTTGGTTTTACATAGGCTTGTATAGGGAAAATCTTTAACAATCTTCTTCTCTGAAACTGCAAGGCCCAGGTCTTTGATATTTGGTATGAAGCTTTATCCAGTGGACCCCTACCAAGATTGTTCAAATTATAGTGCTGAAGCTAAAAATGCCCCCGCCCCGGGGCCCTTTGGTTTTACATGGGCTTATATATGGAAAATCTTGAAAAATCTTCTTCTCTGAAACCGCAAGGCCAAGGTCTTTGATATTTGGTATGAAGCTTTATCTAGTGGACCCCTACCAAGATTGTTCAAATTATAGTGCTGGGGCCAAAAATGCCCCCGCACCAGGGCCCTTTTGTTTTAAATAGGCTTATATAGGGAAAATCTTTAAAAATCTTCTTCTCTGAAACTGCAAGGCCCAGGTTTTTGATATTTGGTATGAAGCTTCATCTAGTGGACCCCTACCAAGATTGTTCAAATTATAGTGCTGGGGCCAAAAATGTCCCCACACGGGGCCCTTTGGTTTTACATAGGCTTATATAGGGAAAATCTTGAAAAATCTTCTTCTCTGAAACGGCAAGGCCCATGTCTTTGATATTTGGTATGAAGCTTCATCTAGTGGACCCCTACCAAGATTGTTAAAATTATAGTGCTGGGGCCAAAAATGCCCCCACACCAGGGCCCTTTTGTTTCACATAGGCTTATATAGGGAAAATCTTGAAAAATCTTCTTCTCTGAAACTGCAAGGCCGAGGTCTTTGATATTTGGTATGAAGCTTCATCTTGTGGACCTCTACCAAGATTGTTCAAATTAGAGCCCTGGGGCCAAAAATGCCCCTGCTCTGGGGCCCTTTGGTTTTACATAGACTTATATAGGGAAAATCTTGAAAAATCTTTTTCTCTGAAACTTCAAGGCTTAGGTCTTCGATATTTGTTATGAAGCTTTAGCTAGTGGACCTCTATAAAGACTTTCAAATTATAGCCCTGAGACCAAAAATGCCCCCGCCATGTGGCCCTTTGGTTTTACATAGACTTACCGTATTCCCCCTAATTACCGCACCGTGCGCTTAGTTTTTTCAAAATCATGTCATAAAATCATGGTGAAAAATCTACCTAATTAGCGCACACTTGATACAAAAACAACAGCTTCCCAGATGATGCATACTGATATTTAATGGGACAGAAAAAAGTACTTAAGCATTGCCTTCACTGTTGGAAGAAATTAAGTTTTTATAGATTTACTATGAGAGCTTCAAGGGGGGATTACTGTAAAGTGTGCGCTTATGCATTTCCTTTTCAAAAATAGCTTTGATGTGCGCTTATAGGAGCATGTGCGGTAATTAGGGCGAATACGGTATATACCGGTAGGGAAAATCTTTAAAAATCATCTTCTCTGAAACACAAGGCTTAGGTCTTTGATATTTGTTATGAAGCTTCAGCTAGTGGACCTCTACCAAGATTGTTCCATTATAGCCCTGGGGCCAAAAATGCCCCCGCTCAGGGGCCCTTTGGTTTAACATAGACTTATATAGGAAAAATCTTGTTTTACATAGACTTCTATATGCAGGGTAAACCTTTAAAATCATCTTCTGAAACCAGAAAGCCCAGGTCTTTCATATTCGATATGAAGCTTCATCTTGTGGACCTCTACCAAGATTGTTCAAATTTTAGCCCTGGGGCCAAAATTGACCCTGCCCGGGGCCCACTTGTTATGCTTTGGATCAGGTGAGCGAACCAGGGCCCTCTGGGCCCTCTTGTAATCGATTACTTGACGGGTACAATTTACTACCCAAAGTTATGCCTAAAATAGCTGGATGAATGGCAAACAGTGCAGACCCTGATGAGATGCCGCATTTTGCGGCGTCTCATCTGGGTCTACACTGTTTGCCCAGGCCTGTCTGTTCAAATATACATATGGAAAGTGCAACATATGGTAAGAGTTATGGCTTTGACAGGTAAAATTATGACAAAAACCTTAGCGAATACTAATCGATTATCGATTGGAATGACAGGACTGATAATCGATTATCTTTTCAACTCCGATTAGCCAGCCCTAGTCCTTAATTCATCAATACCTCTAGTTTCTATATCTAAAATTTCAAGACTTGCTAGTCTCTGTAGCTGAGCAGGCCTATTTCTGTCTGTACTGGTCACAAATCCTGACCGGCCCGATAGCTCAGTTGGTAGAGTGTCCGCTCCTGGGAAGGGAGGTCACGGGTTCAATCCCGGGCCGCGACATACCAAAGTCGTTAAAATGGTACTCGCTGCTCCTCGCTTGGCACTCAGATTTACGGGGTAGAGCTAGGACTGGTCGACCCAGTGTAAGGATAAGGTGACTTGGTGTGGTATCATGTAATGTGTCTGGGACATGATACTTCAGTGAGGCAGCACTATAAAAGTGAGCATTGAGCTCCCTGTCGCAACCAGACATCGTCGTGATATGACTGAAAAATTGTTGAAAGCGACTTTAAACCCGAATTCACACACACACACACAAATCCTGAAGACAGGTTTTCTCACAATGAGGCTCGTATGCAGGATCTCTTTCTTGGTGTCAGTGATTTTGATGTTAGTATTTGAATTATTTTATGTACATTGCTTTTCTGTTTTATTCAGTATTTAGAAGTTCTAGACTTAATTTTACAATTCAGTGCAATTTTTATTTGTTACAATACAGTGCAATTTTTATTTGTATTTGTTATAATGCATTTTGACATATTTGCTGCACATGTGCATACAAAAGTGTTTCAGAAAGTTCTGAGCAAACATGTGTTTGTTTAAATTAAGGTTTAACATCCCCTTCAACAATATTAAGGTCATTTTGGAGACATTGCGTCCAATTTTTGCTTCCAATTTTGGTGCACTTTTACCCGGCATTGAGATGAAATCACACCTCAAGCCCTGCCACCCATTGAAACCAGAAGGCTTATATGCATTGGACGATCTGACTCGCACCACTTTGCCTGGGCAGGTTTAGTCATTCTAACCCATTTATCAGTACTCATGTGTGGTCAGTTTCAGCTCTGCGTGGAAGCAACATGCAGCCCTGTCTATTTCTCCAAGCCCCGATGGGCGGGTCGGGAAGCATGTGTGTATTCTGGCATCATGAATGCTATGGTCCCTTTTATCAGGGGTCAGCTCATTTCTTTTTCACAGATCTCTTGTAATTGTATCAGATTTGACAATAAAATCTCAATTTATACAGTGATGTTTTTACTTTAATCCTCACTGCATCACATTTACAACTCTGTGTAATAGACACTCCTGTAAACCCCATTACCGTAAAAATCCTAAAATATTTGGACACCTTGAGGACTTGCTGTAATTCTCCTAAAATTTTACCAATTTGTTTCAAGACCCAGCAAGGAGTCTGAAAAGTGCAGACAGAATGGCAAACAGTGTAGATCCTGATCAGTCTGATCTTTGTCTGCACTGTTTGCTTAGGTCTGTCTGTCCCAATACTTAGGATCATTATGGTGTATACAGTCAAAGAAGATTCTCTCTATCTTGCATGTAATGTCAGAAATGCATTTTTCACTTCTAAAGAGTATAAGAATTATACACTTTGGTCATGTCAGAAAGTGTGTGATGCCCTCACCTTTCTACTTGACAATATTTACATTAGATTCGGTACTAAGTTATTTAGACAAATTGTGGGCATTCCGATGGTTACGAATTGCACACCTCTTGTGGCTGATCTATTCTTGTATTGTTATGAAAGAGACTTCATGTTGTCGCTTTCCATTGATAACCAATCTGAAATTATTGAAGCTTTTAGCTCCACTTCTAGATATTTAGATGATTTATTATGTCTCCCCCGAAAAAAATTTTTTCGGAGAGACATATTGTTTTTCCCCCGGGCGTCTGTCTGTCCGTCCGTCCATCTGTCCGTCTGTCACATTCGTGTACGCTCTGTAACCGTAAGAGCTATCTTCACGAAACTTCGTATAAATATTAATCAGCATTTGACGACGTGCAGTGCGCAAGAACTATAACTCTCACATTTATAGTTTTTGAATTATCTCCCTTGGAAAGTTGTTGGTATGTATACTGACCGAAAATAGAAACTATACACTTTTAAATCTTCTCTCCTGATATAACAAGTGAATAATTCAATCAAATATTACCGATAAAGGATTAGACTATCTATTGACATGGATCCTGTAATAAATTAAGGAAAATCTGGTGTTCAAAATAAAAGTTTTCGGGGAAAATGTTAAAAAGTGCATTTTTCACAAAATCTTTATGTAATCGAATTTAGACTGCAACGTGTTTGCGTAAAGGCAATGAGCCAAAAGAAAGGAATAAGAAAAGAACATCTAAAAATTATTGAGAAACAAAAAATCTATTGAAATCTCAAAAATTGTATTTTTCAGCGAAATTTTCAAAACGATGCTTTTGGCCAAAAATCGACGCATAAACGCTTTCAATCATTTTAACATCTTCATTTGTATCATAAATAATGAATAAAATAACAACTGCAATCAGAGATGCCATACTTTTGGCTCACTTCCGGTATTTTGATCCAATATTTCAAGGTCGATAACTTTTCTACCATTGCGAAATATTTCATTTTGTAAACAATTTGCCCTACGCTAGCTTGTGAGTAACAATTGGTAAAAGTGGAAATTATCAAGAAGCTAAAATTCTATTGAAATTTCAAAAACTATATTTTTCAGCAAAATTTTCAAAATACTGCCTCAAGCCAAAAATCGACGCAAAAACACCTTAAATTGTTTTAACATCTTCATTTGCAATTTAAATATTGATTAAAACAAAGTAATCAAAAATGCCTTATTTCTGGCTCTTTTTCGGTATTTTGGTCCAATAATTAAAGGTCGATAACTTTTCAACCATTGCCAAAATTTTCATTTTAAAAACAATTTTCCAAACGTGAGTTGATAAATAATGATCGCTTAGAATGGAAATCACATTCGTGACACAAAATGTTGACTCGATTGAAACTTTAACACCAAGATTTTGACCCTTGCCTTGAAACTGTGACCCTGCCCGATAATCCGTAGCTAAAATTCACCATTTTATTCAATACATCAGTAGCAGACATTCCACTGATGATTATTTACATCACCGGAATTCAAATTTCATTGAAATGTTTTGCCAGTGACAATTCAAAAATGAATGTATAGTTTCTATTTCCGGTGAGTATATATATGTATGGGCAAATCGTGTCCGGTCAATAACTTTCTTATTTTTTGATGGATTTTAAAATTACTTGGCAGAAATATTAACAACCATAAGACGATGTGTGGTGCGCATGAGGCAGGTCGGTACCTCAAAGGTCAAGGTCATACTAAGAGGTCAAAGGTCAAAAAAGGGGCCTTTTTTTCGTATTTGGTCAATAACATTCTTATTTTGAGATGGATTTTAAAATTACTTGGCATAATTATTAACAACCATTAGATGATGTGTGGTGCGCATGAGGCAGGTTGGTACCTCAAAGGTCAAGGTCATACTTAGAGGTCAAATGTCAAAAAGGGGGCCTTTTTTTCATATTTGGTCAATAACTTTCTAATTTTGAGATGGATTTTAAAATTACTCGGCATAATTATTAACAACCATGAGACGATGTGTGGTGCACATGAGGCAGGTTGGTACCTCAAAGGTCAAGGTCATATTTAGAGTGAGTGAGAGAGTTTTAGTTTTACGTCCCACCAACAGCTAAGGTCATACGGAGACGGGACCTCGGTTTAAAGACTCATCCGAAAGTCTGGAGAAGCCCGGGATCGATCCTACGATCCCTGGTTTACAAGGCGAGTAGCGTTACCACTGCACCACGGAGGCTTCTAGGTCATACTTAGAGGTCAAAGGTCAAAAAGGAGGCCTTTTTTCGTATTTGGTCAATAACTTTCTTATTTTGAGATGGATTTTGAAATCACTTGGCAGAAATGTTAACCAATATAAGGCGATGTGTTGCGTGCATGACCCAGGTTGGTACCTCACAGGTCAAGGTCATACTTAGAGGTCAAAGGTAAAAAAAGGGGCCTTTTTTCGGGTTTTGTCAATAACTTGCTTATTTTTAAATAGAATTTGAAGTTACTTGGCAAACATGTTAACTATCATGGGACCATGTGTTGCATGCATGATTCAGTTTGGTACCTAAAATGTCAAGGTCATACATAGAGGTCAAAGGTAAAAAAGGGGCCTTTTTGTGTTTGGTCAATAACTTTCTTATTTTTAGATGGATTTTGAAATTGCTAGGCAGAAATGTTAACCACCATGAGATGATGTGTTGCACGCATGACCCAGTTTGGTACCTGAAAGGTCAAGGTCATACATAGAGGTTAAAGGTAAAAAAACCTTTTTTGTGTTCTGTCAATAACTTTTTTATTATGCCCCCAACTTTGAAAAAGTTGGAGGGGCATATTGGTTCTGGTTCGTTCGTCCGTCTGTTACGCTTTTGATGCATAGCATAACTAAAGAACCGTGTATGCTAGGGTTTCGAAATTTCAAATATGGATTCCTCATGGAAAATTAGCTGACACATATTTTTTTTCTCGTCCGGATTATGCCTTCTTCAAGAGTTATTGCCCTTTGAAATTTTTTTAATAAAATCTTGTCAGCAAGATATCTCAAAAACTATTGGAGCTAGAGCCTTGAAAGTTGATGAATTTATTGGTGGTGATGAGTAGATGTACTGATTAACTTTTGACACCATTCCGAAAAATACTTTGTGAGTTATGGCCCTTTGTCATTTTGGTAATAATTTATTTGTGCCCATTGTAATGTATGCTAAAAGTGATGCATAGCATAACTTTGGAACCGTGTATGCTAGGGTTTTGAAATTTCATATATGGATTCCTCATGGAAAATTAGCTAACGTGTATTTTTTTTCTCGTCTGGATTATGCCCCTTTCAAGAGTTATTGCCCTTTAAATTTTTTTTAATAAAATCTTGTCAGCAAAATATCTCAAACACTATTGGAGCTAGAGCCTTGAAAGTTGTTGAGTATATTGGTGGTGATGAGTATATGAACTGAATAACTTTTGACACAATTACGAAAAATACTTTGCGAGTTATGGCCCTTTGTCATTTTGGAATTTGTGCCCATTGTAATGAATGCTAAAAGTGATGCATGGCATAACTTTAGAACTGTGTATGCTAGGGTTTTGAAATTTCATATATGCCTTCCTATTGGAAAATAAGCTGAGGCGTATTTTTTTTCTTATCCGGATTATGCCTCTTTCAAAAGTTATTGCCCTTTGAAATTTTTTTAATAAAATCTTGTCAGCAAGATATCTCAAAAACTATTGGAGCTAGAGCCTTGAAAGTTGGTGAACATATTGGTGGTGATGAGTAGATGGACTGATTAACTTTTGACACAATTCCGAAAAACTCTTTGTGAGTTATGGCCCTTTGTCATTTTAGTAATTTGTGCCCATTGTAATATATGCTAAAAGTGATGCATAGCATAACTTTAGAACCGTGTATGCTATGGTTTTGAAATTTCATATATGCATTCCTGATGGAAAAATTAGCTGACGCGTATTTTTTTTTTCTCGTCCAGATTATGCCTCTTTCAAGAGTTATTGCCCTTTGAAGTTTTTCGAATAAAATCTTGTCAGCAAAATATCTCAAAAACTATTATAGCTACAGCCTTGAATGTTGGTGAATACAAGTAGATTGGTGTTGATGAGTAGATGACCTGCTTAACTCTTGACAAAATTCCAAAAATACTTTGTGAGTTATGGCCCTTTGTCATTTTGGTAATTTGTGCCCATTATAATGTATGCTAAAAGTGAAGCATAGCATAACTTTAGAACTGTATATGCTATTGTTTTGAAATTTCATATATGCATTCCTGATGGAAAATAAGCTGATGCATATTTTTTTATCATCCGGATTATGCCTCTTTCAAGAGTTATTGCCCTTTGAAGTTTTTTTAATAAAATCTTGTCAGCAAGATATCTCAAAAACTATTATAGCTAGAGTCTTGAAAGTTGATGAAAAGATTGGTGGTGATGAGTAGATGACCTGATTAACTTTTGACAAAATTTGAGTTATGGCACTTTGTCATTTTGGTAACTTGTGTATTGTAATGTATGCTAAAAGTGATGCATTCCATAACTTTAGAACCGTGTATGCTATGGTTTTGAAATTTCATATATGCGTTCCTGATGGAAAATAAGCTGATACATATTTTTTCTATCCGGATTAACTTAAGAACTGTGTAAGCTAGGGTTTTGAAATTTCATATATTGATTCGCTATGGATAATTAGCGGACACATTTTTTTCTCATCCGCATTATGCCCCTTTCAAAAGTTATTGTCCTTTGATTAATTTGTTAGCATAACCTTGGGGCCAAGGCCACACACTTTGAATTATTATTGTAATCATGGTAATTTTCGTTTTTATTGGACGGGTTTTTAAAAAATTCCGTCCTTTAAAATAGCTATGTCCGGGTGGGTGGTTGGGCGGGTGGATGAGCATTTTTTTTTATTATTTTTTCGTGTTTTTTTTTCTACATAAACACATATAAACAGAGATTATACCCCTACACAAAATTTGATATGGGGTGGGGATATGCCATTTGTCCTGTACATACATAAATACATGCATGCATACATCCCTACCCTACCCTACCCTACCCCACCCAAACCCACCCACCCTACAAGACCACACTACACCCCATCCCACCCAACCCCACCATGCCCCACCCTACAACACCCCACCACACCTTGCCCCACCCTCACACACATGCATGCAGTCATGCACAAATCCTTTGTTGGCTAGGAATATTTTTTTTTTTTGTCTTTTTCTTCATAAACACATAACACAGAATTTATACCCCTACACAAAAGATGATAGTGGGTGGAGATATGCCATTTGTCCTGTACATACATAAATACATGCATGCATATATTCCTACCCTACCCCACCCCCCCCCCCCACCCCACCACATGACACCCTACCCCACAACACCCCACCCCACGACAACACACCTCAACCCGGCCCACTCCAATTACACATGCATGCATGCACAAACACATGCATTTACACTCAAACATGCATGCTCATACACAATCACTCATTTATGCTTGCACACTCACATACAAACACACATGCATGCATGCACACACACACACTGATGTTTGCATGCATACATGCAGGTACTCAAACATGCATGCATGCATGCATGTACACAAATATGCATGCATGCACACTTATGGACTCACACAATGTCATGCACACACACACATGCATGCACATGCAGGCATGCACACACACACACACATACATAAATACATGCATGCATATATCCCTACCCTACCCCACCCCACCCCACCGACCCCACAACATGACACCCTACCCCACAACACCCACCCCACGACAACCCACCTCAACCTGGCCCACACCACTTACACATGCATGCATGCACACACACATGCATTTACACTCAAACATGTATGCTCATACACAACCACTCATTTATGCTTGCACACCCACATACAAATGCACATGCATGCATGCACACACACACACACTGATGCTTGCATGCATACATGCAGGTACTCACACATGCATGCACACTTATGGACTCACACAGGCACACACACATGCATGCACATGCAGGCATGCACACTTATGCACTTGCACATGCACACACACACACATGCATGCACATGAAGGCATGCACTCACGCATTAATGCATGCCATAAGAAAACATGCATGCACTCAGGTGCTACATAGCCTTTGGCGGAATTCTTGTTTTATGTTTTTGAGTCTTTAACAATATTTGTTGAATATTTTGCTATCTAGGGACAAGCAAAGGTTGGGGGCATTGTGTTTTACAAACATCATTTCTAGTTTTTAGATGGATTTTGAAATTAATTGGCAGAAATGTTAACCACCATGAGACGATGTGTTGTGTGCATGACCCAAGTTGGTACATCAAATGTCAAGGACAAAAGGTCAAAGGACAAAAAGGGCCTTTTTTTAGTGTTCAGTCAATAACTTTCTTCTTCCTGGATAGATTGTGAAATTACTTGGCAGAAATGTTAACCATCATGAGACGATGTGGTGCACGCTAGACCCAGGTCGGTACCTCAAAGATCAAGGTCATACTAAGAGGTCAGAGGTAAAAAAAGTTTGTTTTTGTTTTTTTGTGTCCAGTCATTAACCTCTTATTTCTGGATGGACTTTATAAAGTAACCATGCATAAATGTTCACCGTCATTAGACCATGAGTCATGTGCAAGACCAAGGTCCATACCTCCAATGTCAAGGTCATACCTAGAGGTCAAAGGTAAAAAAAAGGACAGTCAATAACTTTCTTATTCTTTGATGGATTATGAAATTACTTGGCAGAAATGTTAACCATCATGAGACGATGTTTTGTACCTCAAAGGTCAAGGCCATACTTAGAGGTCAAAGGTAAAAAAGTGCTTTTTTTGTTTACGGCCAATAACTTTTTAGCTCGCCTGTACGAAGTACAAGGAGAGCTATTGTTGTCACCTCGGATGGCGTGCGCGTTTGCGTTTGCGTTCCCGTCACACTGCGTTAAAGTTTTTCAAATGCTTATGTCTCAACAGTCACTCATCACAGACCACTCATATTTGGAACTTAAGTACCTGGGAGGGTCCTCTGATGTTCAAAGAGAACAGACCCCTGGGTTCATGCCCCGGGGTGGGGCTAGGGGTCAAAATCTAGAACACCTTCGTAATTCTGTGTTAAAGTTTTTGAAATGCTTATATCTCAACAGTCACTCATCACAAAGCATTCATATTTACAACTTGGATACCTGGGAGTGTCTTCTGAGATTCTAAGACAACACACCCCTGGGTTCATGCCTGGGATTGGGTATGGGGTGGGGCTGGGGGTCAAAATCTAGGACACCTTTGTAATTTGTTGTATACCTTTCCATTATACTAACAAGTTATAGACACAATTGGTTATACATCAGCCAATCAAGTGACATTGGTTCAAGTGTAAAAGGGTGAAGGTCATGGTGACCTACATTTCATGGTCCAGTGATTTTGCCTTATATCTTGAAGTCTATTTGTTGGAGAAATGTCATACCTGGGATATTAGTTTCATGTGACTCCACGATTGACCTCAAAATATATCTAGGTCACTGTGACCTATATTTCAGCGATTTTGCCTATTATCTCGAATACTATTTGATGGAGAAATGTCATACCTGGATTATTAGTTCCATATGACCCAATAATTGACCGCAAAATATATCTAGGTCATGGTGACCTACATTTCGGGGTCCAGTGATTTTGTCTATTATCTTGAATACTATTTGATGGAGAAATGTTATACCTGCGTTATTAAATGCATGTGACCCCATTATTGACCTCAAAATTTATCTAGGTCACTGTGACCTATATTTCATGGTTCAGCGATTTTGCCTATTATCTAGAATACTATTTGATGGAGAAATGTCATACCTGGATTATTAGTTCCATATGACCCAATAATTGACCGCAAAATATATCTAGGTCATGGTGACCTACATTTCACGGTCCAGTGATTTTGTCTATTATCTTGAATACTATTTGATGGAGAAATGTTATACCTGGGTTATTAGTTGCATGTGACCCCATTATTGACCTCAAAATATATCTAGGTCAGTATGACCTATATTTCATGGTTCAGTGATTTTGCCTATTATCTTGAATACTATTTGATAGAGAAACGTCATACCTGGATTATTAGTTCCATGTGACCCGATAATTGACCGCAAAATATATCCAGGTCAGTGTGACCTATATTTCATGGTTAAGTGATTTTGCCTATTATCTTGAACACTATTTGATGGAGAAATGTCATACCTGCATTATTTATTCCATGTGACCCCATGATTGAGCTTGAATTATATCTAGGTCAGTGTGTCCTATATTTCATGGTTCAGTGATTTTTCCTATTATCTTGAATACTATTTGATGGAGAAATATCTCACCTGGATAATTAGTTACATGTGACCCGATGATTGACATAGAAATATATCTAGGTCCTTGTGACCTATTTTCATGATTCAATGATTTTGCCTTATAATTCAGATACAATTCGATCCTGAAATGTAATATCTGGAATATATGTTCCATGTGACCTAATTATTGATCTCAAATATATCAAGGTGAGTGTGACCTATATTTCATGGTTCATTAATTTTACCTTATATCTTGAAGTCGTGAAACAGGCGAGCTATGCTGTCTGGCGACAGCTCTTGTTTATTTTTCTATGATCATTAACTTTACTGACTTTTCACCCTCACGAATTTTATATTTCAAAGCTGACACTTTGCAACAACTGTTTCGAGATGTACCTGTTGATAACATTATTTTATTCTTAAAAGAAATTGGTCTTTTTCATAAGATTTAACTGTTTCAGATTTTTATACATTATCATTCTGACTTGTTACGTTTAATATCGTCATAATTATTCATGCCGTTTAACCATTAACCGACTGATGCTTATGACCCACCAAGAGGGTTGACGCGTCGTTAAACACGAAATCATCATCATTATTTTTCTATGGACATTTTTAAAGTTACTATGCAGAAATGTTCATCTTCATTAGATGATGTGTTGCACACAAGACCCAGCTCAATACCTCCAATGTCAAGGTTATACTAAGCAGTCAAAAACGGGGGAGACATCTGTGTTTTTGTAGAAAAACAAATTCTAGTTAAATATTGATAATACCTATTTCGATGGTTTGATCAGTCAGATTTACCCCCCAGAACTTCAGTTAAATAAAGCAAATTCTTCTGATACCGAGGCCTCGTTTTTGGATTTACACCTATCTATTGTAGATGGGTTTGTTTCGTGCAAAATTTATGATAAACGCGATGACTTTGATTTTGAGATTGTAAATTTTCCTTTTTAGCTCACCAGTCACGTAGTGACAAGGTGAGCTTTTGTGATCACTTTTCGTCCGTCGTCAGTGCGTGCGTGCGTGTGTGTGTGTGTGCGTAAACTTTTTCTTCAAATGACAACTCCTCCTAATCCACTGATCGGATTTTGACCAAACTTCACAGGCATGATTCTTAGGTGGTCCCCTTTCAAAGTTGTTCAAATGGTTCCGGTCCATTGCACATCTAGGTCACAGGAGCTAAAAATAGATTTTTTAAACAAAAACTTAAAAAATCTTCTTCTCTGAAACCGCAAGGCCCAGTTCTATGATATTTGGTGTGAAGCTTCATCTAGTGGACCTCTACCAAGATTGTTCAAATTATAGCCCTTGGGGCCAAAATGCCCCCGCCCCGGGGGCCTTTGGTTTTACATGGGCTTATATAGGGAAAATCATTAAAAAATCTTCTTCTCTGAAACCACAAGGCCCAGGTCTTTAATATTTGGTGTGAAGCTTTATCTGGTGGACCTCTACTAAGATTGTTCAAATTATAGCCTTAGGGCAAAAAAAACCCCCGCCCTGGGGGGGCCTTTGGTTTTACATAGGCTTATACAGGGAAAATCTTTAAAAACCTACTTCTCTGAAACAGCAAGGCCCAGATCATTGATATTTGGTGTGAAGCTTTATCTAGTGGACCTCTTTCAAGATTGTTCAAATTATAGCCCTGGGGGCCAAAATGCCCCCGCCCGGGGGGCCTATGGTTTTACATAGGCTTATATAGGGAAAATCATTAAAAAATCTTCTTCTCTGAAACCACAAGGCCCACATCTTTAATATTTTGTGTGAAGCTTTACCTGGTGGACCTCTACTAAGATTGTTCAAATCATAGCCTTGGGGCCAAAAATGCCCTCACCCCGGGGGCCTTTGGTTTTGCATAGGCTTATACAGGGAAAATCTTGAAAAATCTTCTTCTCTGAAACCGCAAGGCCCAGATCTTTGATATTTGGTGTGAAGCTTTATCTAGTGGACATCTTTCAAGATTGTTCAAATTATAGCCCTAGGGGCCAAAATGCCCCCGCCCGGGGGGCCTATGGTTTTACATAGGCTTATATAGGGAAAATCATTAAAAAATCTTCTCTGAAACCACAAGGCCCACATCTTTAATATTTTGTGTGAAGCTTTACCTGGTGGACCTCTACTAAGATTGTTCAAATCATAGCCTTGGGGCCAAAAATGCCCTCACCCCGGGGGCCTTTGGTTTTGCATAGGCTTATACAGGGAAAATCTTGAAAAATCTTCTTCTCTGAAACCGCAAGGCCCAGATCTTTGGTATTTGGTGTGAAGCTTCATCTAGTGGACCTCTACCAAGATTGTTCAAATTATAGCCCTGGGGGCCAAAATGTCCCGGCCCCGGGGGCCTTTGGTTTTACATGGGCTTATATAGGGAAAATCATTAAAAAATCTTCTTCTCTGAAACCACAAGGCCCAGGTCTTTAATATTTGGTGTGAAGCTTTACCTGGTGGACCTCTACTAATATTGTTCAAATTATAGCCTTGGGGTCAAAAATGCCCCCCGCCCCGGGGGCCTTTGGTTTAACATAGGCTTATTCACGGAAAATCTTTGAAAAATCTTCTTCTGCAATGCCAAGATCTTTGATATTTGGTGTGAAGCTTCATCTAGTGGACCTCGTTGAAGATTGTTCAAATTATAGCCCTGGGGGCCAAAATGCCTCCGCCCCGGGGGCCTATGGTTTTACATAGGCTTATAAATGGAAAATCATTAAAACATCTTCTTCTCTGAAACCACAAGGCCCAGGTCTTTAATATTTGGTGTGAAGCTTTACCTGGTGAACCTCTACTAAGATTGTTCAAATTATAGCCTTTGGGCCAAAAATGCCCCCAGCCCGGGGGCCTTTGGTTTTACATAGGCTTATACAGGGAAAATCTTTAAAAATCTTCTTCTCTGAAACAGCAAGGCCCAGATCTTTGATATTTGGTGTGAAGCTTCATCTAGTGGACCTCTACCAAGATTGTTCAAATTATAGCACAGGAGCCAAAATGCCCCCCCCCCTGCCCCGGGGGCCTATGGTTTTACATAGGCTTATATAGGGAAAATTATTAAAAAATCTTCTTCTCTGAAACCACAAGGCCCACGTATTAAATATTTTGTGTGAAGCTTTACCTGGTGGACCTATACTAAGATTGTTCAAATTATAGCCTTGGGGCAAAAATTGCCTCACCCCGGGACCCTTTGGTTTTTCATAGGCTTATATAGGGAAAACCTTTGAAACCAGAAGGCTCAGGTCTTTGATATTTGGTATGAAGCTTCATCTAGTGGACCATTACCAAGTTTGTTCAAGTTATAGCCCTTGAGCCTAGAATGTACTGGAGACACTAATTCTCAGGTGAGCGATTCAGGGCCCTCTGGGCCCTCTTGTTAGCTCACCTGTCACGTAGTGACGAGGTGAGCTTTTGGGATCACTTTTTGTCCGTCGTCCGTCGTGCGTGCGTGTGTGCGTATGTGCGTGTGTGCGTAAACTTTTTCTTAAAATGACATCTCCTCCTAAACCACTGATCCGATTTTGACCAAACTTCACAGGAATGATCCTTAGGAGGTCCCCTTTCAAAGTTGTTCAAATGGTTCTGGTCCATTGCACATCTAGGTCACAGGAGCTAAAAATAGATTTTTTAAACGAAAACTTTAAAATTCTTCTTCTCTGAAACCACAAGGCCCAGGTCTTCGATATTTGGTATGAAGCTTCATCTAGTGGACCTCTACCAAGATTGTTCAAATTATAGCCCTGGGGACCAAAATGCCCCCGCCCCGGGGGCCTTTGGTTTTACATAGGCTGATATAGGGAAAAATCATTAAAAAATCTTCTTCTCTGAAACCACAAGGCCCAGCTCTTTAATATTTGGTTTGAAGCTTTACCTTGTGGACCTCTAGTAAGATTGTTCAAATTATAGCCTTGGGGCCAAAAATGCCCCCCGCCCCGGGGGCCTTTGGTTTTACATAGGCTTATAATGGGAAAATCTTTAAAAATCTTCTTCTCTGAAACTGCAAGGTCCAGATCTTTGATATTTGGTGTGAAGCTTCATCTAGTGGACCTCTACCAAGATTGTTCAAATTATAGCCCTGGGAGCCAAAATGCCCCCGCCCCGGGGGCCTTTGGTTTTACATAGGCTTATATAGGGAAAATCATTAAAAAATCTTCTTCTCTGAAACCACAAGGCCCAGATCTTTAATATTTGGCACGAAGCTTTACCTGGAAGACCTCTACTAAGATTGTTCAAATTATAGCCTTGGGGTCAAAAATGCCCCCCCGCCCCGGAGGCCTTTGGTTTTACATAGGCTTATACAGGGAAAATCTTTTAAAATCTTCTTCTCTGAAACCGCAGGGCCCAGATCTTTGATATTTGGTGTGAAGCTTCATCGAGTGGACCGTTACCAAGATTGTGGCCCTCGGGCCACAAATGCCCCCGCCCGGGGCCCTTTGGTTTTACATAAACTTATATAGAGGTAATCTTTGAAAATCTTCTTCTCTGAAACAGCAAGGCCCAGGTCTTGGTATGAAGCTTCATGTAGTGGACCTTTGCCAAGATGGTTCAAATTATTGCCTTTGTTGGTATTTGGTATGAAGCTTCATCTTTTTAGACCTCCCTCAACATTATGCACATTATAACCCTAGGGTCAATAATGGCCCTCCCCAGGGCCCACTTGTTACTCTATGGATCAGGTGAGCGATCCAGGGCCATCATGGCCCTCTTGTGTTTTATATTAGGATCACTTTTTGTCTGTCATCCGTGCGTAAACAATTTCTTCAAACGACATCTCCTCCTAAACCACTGATCGGATTTTGACCAAACTTCACAGGAATGATCCTTAGGTGGACCCCTTTCAAAGTTGTTCAAATGGTTCTGGTCTGCTGCACATCTAGGTCACAGGAGCCAAAAATAGATTTTTTTCACCGAAAACTTAAAAAATCTTCTTCTCTGAAGCCACAAGGCCCAGGTCTTTGATATTAGGTATGAAGCTTCATCTAGTGGACCCCTACCAAGATTGTTCAAATTATAGTGCTGAGGCCCAAAATGCCCCCGCCCCAGGGCCCTTTGGTTTTACATAGGATTATATAGGGAAAATCTTTGAAGATCTTCTTCCATGAAACCACAAGACCCAGGTCTTTGCTATTTGGTATGAAGCTTCATCTAGTGGACCCCTACCAAGATTGTTCAAATTATAGTGCTGGGACCAAAAATGCCCCCGCCCCGGTGCCCTTTGGTTTTCATGGGCTTATATAGGGAAAATCTTTAAAAATCTTCTTCTCTGAAACCGCAAGGCCCAGGTCTTTGCTATTTGGTATGAAGCTTCATCTAGTGGATTCCTACCAAGATCATTCAAATTATAATGTTGGGGCCAAAAATGCCCCCGCCCCGGGGCCCTTTGGTTTTGCATGGGCTTATAAAGGGAAAATCTTGAAAAATCTTATTCTCTGAAACCGCGATGTCCAGGTCTTTGCTATTTGGTATGAAGCTTCATCTAGTGGACCCCTACTAAGATTGTTCAAATTATAGTGCTGGGACCAAAAATGCCCCCGCCCCGGGGCCCTTTGGTTTTACATAGACGTACATAGGGAAAATCTTTAAAAATCTTCTTCTCTGAAACCGCAAGGCCGAGGTCTTTGATATTTGGTGTGAAGCTTCATCTTGTGGACCTCTTTTAAGATTATTCAAATTATAGCCCTGGGGCAAAAAATGCCCCCACTCCGGGGCCCTTTGGTTTTTCATAGACTTATGTTAAGAAAATCTTTAAAAATCTTCTTCTGTGAAACCACTAGGCCTAGGTCTTTGATATTTGGTGTGAAATTTCATGTAGTGGTCCTCTATCAAGATTATTCAAATTAAAGCACTGGGGCCAAAAATGCCCCCACCCTGAGACCCTTTGGTTTAAAAAGACTTATATAGGGAAAACTTTAAAAATCTTCTTCTCTGACACTGCAATGCCCATGTCTTTGATATTTGGAATGAAGCTTCACCTTTTTAGACCTCACTCAACATTATGCACATTATAACCCTGGGGTCAATAATAGCCCTCCCCGGGGCCCACTTGTTACTCTATGGATCAGGTGAGCGATTCAGGGCCATCATGGCCCTCTTGTGTTTTATATTAGGATCACTTTTTGTCTGTCATCCGTGCGTAAACAATTTCTTCAAACAACATCTCCTCCTAAACCACTGATCGGATTTTGACCAAACTTCACAGGAATGATCCTTAGGTGGTCCCCTTTCAAAATTGTTCAAATTGTTCCGGTCCGTTACACATCTAGGTCACAGGAGCCAAAAATAGATTTTTTTCACCAAAAACTTAAAAAATCTTCTTCTCTGAAACCACAAGGCCCAGGTCTTTGATATTTGGTATGAAGCTTCATCTAGTGGACCCCTACCAAGATTGTTCAAATTATAGTGCTGGGGCCAAAAATGCCCCTGCCCCTGGGCCCATTGGTTTTACATGGGCTTATATAGGGAAAATCTTTAAAAATCTTCTTCTCTTAAACAGCAAGGCCCAGGCCTTTGTTATTTGGTATTTAGCTTCATCTATGGGACCCCTACCATGATTGTTCAAATTATAGTGCTGTGGCTAAAATTGCCCCCGCCCCGGGGCCCTTTGGTTTTACATGGGCTTATATAGGGAAAATCTTAAAAAATCTTCTTCTCTGAAACCGCAAGGCCCAGGTCTTTGATATTTGCTGTGAAGCTTCATCTAGTGGACCCCTACCAAGATTGTTCAAATTATAGTGCTGGGGCCAAAAATGCCCCCACTGCGGTGCACTTTAGTTTTACATGGTCTTATATAGAGAAACGCTTTAAAAATCTCTTCTCTGAAACCGCAAGGCCCAGGTCTTTGATATTTGGTATGAAGCTTCATCTAGTGGACCCCTACCAAGATTGTTCAAATTAAAGTGCTGGGGCCAAAAATGCCCCCGCCCGGGGCCCTTTGGTTTTACATGGGCTAATATAGGGAAAATCTTTAAAAATCTTCTTCTCTGAAACCACAAGGCCCAGGTCTTTGATATTTGATATGAAGTTTCATCTAGTGGACCTCTACCAAGATTGTTCATATTATAGTGCTGGGGCCAAAAATGCCCCCGCCCTGGGGCCCTTTGGTTTTACATGGGTCTTATATAGGAAAAATCTTCTTCTCTGAAACCGTAAGGCCCAGGTCTTTGCTATGAAGCAGACCCCTACCAAGATTGTTCAACTTATAGTGCACTGGCCAAAAATGCCCCCGCACCGGGGCCCTTAGGTTTTACATAGGCTTATGTAGGGAAAATCTTTAAAAATCTTCTTCTCTTAAACTGCAAGGCCCAGGTCTTTGATATTTGGTATGAAGCTTCATCTAGTGGACCCCTACCAAGATTGTTCAAATAAAAGTTGCTGGGCCCAAAAATGCCCCCGTCCCGGGGCCCTTTGGTTTTGCATGGGCTTATATAGGGAAAATCTTTAAAAATCTTCTTCTCTGAAACTGCAAGGCCTAGGTCTTTGATATTTGGTATGAAGCTTCATCTAGTGGCCCCATACCAAGATTGTTTAAAGTATAGTGCTGGGGCCAAAAATGCCCCTGCCCCAGAGCCCTTTGGTTTTACATAGGCTTTTATAGGAAAAATCTTTAAAAATCTTCTTCTCTAAAATCGCAAGGCCCAGGTCTTTGATATTTGGTATGAAGCTTCATCTAATGGACCCCTACCAGGATTGTTCAAATTATAGTGCTGGGGACAAAAATGCCCCTGCCCCGGGGTTCTTTGGTTTTACATGGGCTTATATAGGGAAAATCTTTAAAAATCTTCTTCTCTGAAACCACAAGGCCCAGGTCTTTGCTATTTGGTATTAAGCTTCATCTAGTGGACCCCTACCTAGTTTGTTCAAATTATAGTGCTTGGGCCAAAAATGCCCCCTACCCGGGGCCCTTTGGTTTTACATAGGCTTATATAGGGAAAATCTTAAAAAATCTTCTCTGAAACCGCAAGGCCCAGGTCTTTGATATTTGGTATGAAGCTTAATCTTGTGGACCTCTGCCAAGATTGTTCAAATTATAGCCCTGGGGCCAAAAATGCACTGCCCCGAGACCCTTTGGTTTTACATGGACTTATATAGGGAAATCTTTAAAAATCTTCTTCTCTGAAACTGCAAGGCCCAGGTCTTTGACATTTGGTGTGAAGCTTCATTTAGTGGACCACTATCAAGATTGTTTAAATTATAGCCCTGAGGCCAAAAATGCCCCCGCCACGGGGCCATTTGGTTTTACACAGGCTTATGTAGGGAATATCTTCTCTGAAACCGCAAGGCCCAGGTCTTTGATATTTGTTGTGTAGCTTCATCTAGTGGACCTTCGCCAAGATTGTTCAAATTATAGCCTTTGTTGATATTTGGTATGAAGCTTCACCTATTTAGGCCTCCCTCAGCATTATAGCCCTGGGGTCAATAAATGCCCTCCCCGGACCCACTAGTTACTCTATGGATCAGGTGAGCGATCCAGGGCCATCATGGCCCTCTTGTGTTTTATATTAGGATCACTTTTTGTCTGTCATCCGTGCGTAAACAATTTCTTCAAACAACATCTCCTCCTAAACCAGTAATCGGATTTTGACCAAACTTCACAGGAATGATCCTTAGGTGGACCCCTTTCAAAGTTGTTCAAATGGTTCCGGTCCATTGCACATATAGGTCACAGGAGCCAAAAATAGATTTTTTTCACCAAAACTTAAAAAAAATCTTCTTCTTTGAAACCACAAGGCCCAGGTCTTTGATATTTGGTATGAAGCTTCATCTAGTGGACCCCTACCAAGATGGTTCAAATTATAGTGCTGGGGCCAAAAATGCCCCCGCTCCGGGGCCCTTTGGTTTTACATGGGCTTATATAGGGAAAATCTTTAAAAATCTTCTTCTCTGAAACTGCAAGGCCAAGATCTTTGCTATTTGGTATGAAGCTTCATCTAGTGGACCCCTACCAAGAATGTTCAAATTATAGTGCTGGGGCCACAAATGCCCTGCCCGGGCCCATTGGTTTTACATAGCCTTATATAGGGAAAATCTTTAAAAAATCTTCTTTGAAACTGTAAGACCATTTGGTATGAAGCTTCATCTTGTGGACCCTACCAAGATTGTTCAAATTATAGCCATGGGGTCAAAAATGTCCCCGCTCCAGGGCCCTTTGGTTTTACATAGACTTACATAGGGAAAATCTTGAAAAATCTTCTTCTCTGAAACCACAAGGCCTAGGTCTTTGATATTTGGTATGAAGCTTCAGCTAGTAGACCTCTACCAAGGTTCTTCAAATTATAGCCCTGAGACCAAAAATGCCCCCGCCTGGCCCTTTGGTTTAACATAGACTTATATAGGGAAAATCTTTAAAAATCTTCTTCTATGAAACCACATTGCCTAGGTCTTTGATATTTGGTGTGAAATTTCATCTAGTGGACCTCTATCAAGATTGTTCAAATTATAGCCCTTGGGCCAAAAATGCTCCCACCCCCCTTCCCACGAGACCCTTTGGTTTTACATAGACTTATATAGGGAAATCTTTAAAAATCTTCTTCTGTGAAACTGCAAGGCCCATGTATTTGGTATAGAGCTTCATCTAGTTGACCTCTACCAAGATGGTTCAAATTATAGCCCTCAGGCCACAAATGCCCCCGCCCCCGGGGTCCTTTTGTTTTACATAGACTCATATATAGAGATAATCTTTGAAAATCTTCTTCTCTTAAACTGCAAGGCCCAGGTCTTTGATATTTGGTATGAAGCTTCATCTAGTGGACCCCTACCAAGATTGTTCAACTTATAGTGCACTGGCCAAAAAATGCCCCCGTCCCGGGGCCCTTTGGTTTTGCATGGGCTTATATAGGGAAAATCTTTAAAAATCTTCACTCTGAAACTGCAAGACCTAGGTCTTTGATATTTGGTATGAAGCTTCATCTAGTGGCCCCATACCAAGATTGTTCAAAGTATAGTGCTGGGACCAAAAATGCCCCTGCCCCAGAGCCCTTTGGTTTTACATAGGCTTTTATAGGAAAAATCTTTAAAAATCTTCTTCTCTAAAATCGCAAGGCACAGGTCTTTGATATTTGGTATGAAGCTTCATCTAATGGACCCCTACCAGGATTGTTCAAATTATAGTGCTGGGGACAAAAATGCCCCTGCCCCGGGGTTCTTTGGTTTTACATGGGCTTATATAGGGAAAATCTTTAAAAATCTTCTTCTCTGAAACCACAAGGCCCAGGTCTTTGCTATTTGGTATTAAGCTTCATCTAGTGGACCCCTACCTAGTTTGTTCAAATTATAGTGCTTGGGCCAAAAATGCCCCCTACCCGGGGCCCTTTGGTTTTACATAGGCTTATATAGGGAAAATCTTAAAAAATCTTCTCTGAAACCGCAAGGCCCAGGTCTTTGATATTTGGTATGAAGCTTAATCTTGTGGACCTCTGCCAAGATTGTTCAAATTATAGCCCTGGGGCCAAAAATGCACTGCCCCGAGACCCTTTGGTTTTACATGGACTTATATAGGGAAATCTTTAAAAATCTTCTTCTCTGAAACTGCAAGGCCCAGGTCTTTGACATTTGGTGTGAAGCTTCATTTAGTGGACCACTATCAAGATTGTTTAAATTATAGCCCTGAGGCCAAAAATGCCCCCGCCACGGGGCCATTTGGTTTTACACAGGCTTATGTAGGGAATATCTTCTCTGAAACCGCAAGGCCCAGGTCTTTGATATTTGTTGTGTAGCTTCATCTAGTGGACCTTCGCCAAGATTGTTCAAATTATAGCCTTTGTTGATATTTGGTATGAAGCTTCACCTATTTAGGCCTCCCTCAGCATTATAGCCCTGGGGTCAATAATGGCCCTCCCCGGACCCACTAGTTACTCTATGGATCAGGTGAGCGATCCAGGGCCATCATGGCCCTCTTGTGTTTTATATTAGGATCACTTTTTGTCTGTCATCCGTGCGTAAACAATTTCTTCAAACAACATCTCCTCCTAAACCACTGATCGGATTTTGACCAAACTTCACAGGAATGATCCTTAGGTGGACCCCTTTCAAAGTTGTTCAAATGGTTCCGGTCCATTGCACATATAGGTCACAGGAGCCAAAAATAGATTTTTTTCACCAAAACTTAAACAAAAATCTTCTTCTTTGAAACCACAAGGCCCAGGTCTTTGACATTTGGTATGAAGCTTCATCTAGTGGACCCCTACCAAGATTGTTCAAATTATAGTGCTGGGGCCAAAAATGCCCCCGCTCCGGGGCCCTTTGGTTTTACATGGGCTTATATAGGGAAAATCTTTAAAAATCTTCTTCTCTGAAACTGCAAGGCCAAGATCTTTGCTATTTGGTATGAAGCTTCATCTAGTGGACCCCTACCAAGAATGTTCAAATTATAGTGCTGGGGCCACAAATGCCCTGCCCGGGCCCATTGGTTTTACATAGCCTTATATAGGGAAAATCTTTAAAAAATCTTCTTCTTTGAAACTGTAAGACCATTTGGTATGAAGCTTCATCTTGTGGACCCTACCAAGATTGTTCAAATTATGGCCCTCTTGTTTGGATGGTGATGTTCCTCGTGCGCCATCCTATGGCGTATATATTTCGTAATTACTTCGATTTGCTAGAGTGTGTAGTCATGTTACTGACTTCAACACTCGTAATAAATTATTAACGGCTAAACTTCTTAATCAGGGTTGTCGGTACCATAAACTATGCAAAGCCTTTTCAAAATTTTACAGACGCCATTCTGATTTAATTTCAAAATTCAATATTGGACTTAATCTCTTCTGCAACAAGGTCTATCTGAACCCGAATTGTATGGTGACTTAGTATATAAATTCAGAAAAATATATAACCGCAATTACTTTAGCACCCAATTTCGTAAAATCATTCTTCGATATAGAAAGATTGGGTACAACATGGATATTATACGACAGACTGCATGCATGGCAGTTAACACAATCACGGTTGGCTACTTTGCTTCCCTCTTTGATTGCACGCCGGTGGGTCAGGCCTCAGATTCTATGACGGTTCCAACGTAAAGGCTTATTGAGAATTAGAGAGATCTAATTCAAGGTAATGTTGGTTGGTGCCTGATGCTCTGTCTCTGGTCGGGCCCATCGGAGTCTGTTGGTTTTATTTTGCTCCAGCATTTCCGTGGTTTCTTGCTGTCGAGTCCTCACCGTTGTCTCACCTCTGTGGTTCTTTGATTATTTGTGTTCACGCAGATGTTGCACTGATGAGTTAGGAGGCCTTCATGCTGACTGAACAAATTATTTGTCTAAATTGCGACGGAAGTAAGGGCGAGGATTGTGGCCACATAAAATCGATTTAAGCCCCCCCCCCCAGTGGAAATCTTTCCACTGACCGTTCCAAGGCGGTTCTTCTGTGGCGATTTATTTATGTTGTTGTTTGTTACTGTGTGTATCACTTGTGTCTTTTTATTTTGGATGGCCATATGGCCATTTTGTGGGAAAGTAACTGTCCTTATGGCCTTCCTTTGTTTAGGTTTCCATTATGGTGTGGTCGCTTAATGTTTGTGTTTCTTTCCCTTTGGTGTCTTTGTTGGGTAGAGTAAGTTAATTGTATCGATTCCTGATCTTTGTTTTACTTCTACTTTAATTGCTCAAACTCCTTTGGGAACATGAAAATTTGTTCAAGTTCGAGCCACGGAGGGTTACTATTAGTGCTGTACTAGAAGACATAGTGGAGATAATTGTGGGATATCTTTTCGATGTTACATATTGTGTGTGTGTGTACTCATTAGAATCGCCTCATTGAGGCAATTCAGGTGATTCTAATGAGTACACACAGCATATATTTGCAAGATAAAAGAAGAAAATCTCCCTACATTATCCCTATTATCATATTTGGAGGAATTTCCTGTGGACTCCAGAATGGGTTCAACTCAACCATCGGGTTTCGAGCCCCTGAACTTCTACTGTATAAAGGAAACTGAGGTTTTCAGGGGAAAACAGTATTTTTCTTACAATATTTCTGCTTTAGGACATAGGTTGTGAGTACTCATTAGAACCACCTCAGTGAGGTGGTTCTATCAAGCATGCACAACCTATGTTTGGAGTAGAAAGAAGAAGCTACAGTGAAATTCAATTTTTAAGACAACATAAAATTAAGTCTAATTCTGCTTTATAGAGCTACTTTAGTAGGTTGATGTTATTCTTTCTTTTTGTTTTCTGCATACATCGTCTTCTAGTCAGAGACCACCATTGGGACTGTTCAAAAGTGGTCTTAAAGACCACTTTTGAACAGCCCCAAAAGTGGTCTTCATTATAGGAATTTTACGGTATCTCAAATTTTCGTCGGTAAATGAGTTTGTAGATCTGAATTAACACTATGTAGCATGGATGCATTTTATAATGACCTGAAATATCCCTGTTTTGAAAAGATTAAATTCACCACAGCAGGAATATAACATACAGGCAACATTGTATCAACACCAATGCAACTTGGAACATTGCTTGTATGTGTTGTGCCCAGAGGGACATTTTTTTATTTGAGGTTTAACATCCCCGTCAACACTATTTAGGTCATTTTGGAGACTGCTTCCAATTTTGTGAGACTTTTACCTGACAGTGAGATGAAATGACATCTCCAGCATACCCGCCCAATGAAACCGAAAGGCTTACATGCACTGGAGGGTGTGACTCCCACCACTTTGCCATGGCAGGCTTAGTCCTTCTAAGCGGTTTACCAGTACTCATGAGTGGTCGTTTTCAGCTCTGCATGGAAGCACCATGCAGCCCAATTTTTTTTCCAAGCCTCGATGGGCAGGGACAATCCCAGAGGGACAAATCTATATTTTTGTTGCTCTCTAATTTCTTAAGCATTGTCTCATCAACAATTGTGGAATCATTCCATTAAGCTCTGAGATTGCAGATGTCAAGTTTAACCCTTTCAACCCATAGAATGGTAAAGACACTATGCAAACAGCGTTGAGCCATACAAGACAGTTGCCCCCGCCCATCGAGGCTGGAAGAAATAGAGTGGGCTGCACGATGCTTCAACGTAGAGCTGAAACTGACCGCGAACATGATTACTGGTAAACCGCTTAGAGGCTCACAGCCTGCCCAGGCAAAATGGTACGAGTCGGACCGTCCATGCACATAAACCCTTTTGGTTTCATTGGGCGGCAGGGCTTGAGATTTTATGCATATAAACCCTTTTGGTTTCATTGGGCGGCAGGGTTTGAGATGTCATTTCATCTCAATGTCGGGTAAAAGTCCCACAAAATTGGAAGCAATGTCTCCAAAATGACCTAAATAGTGTTGATGGGGACATTAAACTCCAAATCAATCAATCAAGACCTCTCATAATGAGCTGTCTCATCGGAATCTACACAGTCTGCCATTCTGTTAGTCCCACTCAACGTAAATCCACCAGCATTTTTCACATTATCCCTTGTCCCAATGAGCTGACATCCCCTGCCTTTGCAAATGGTGCAGATCCAGTTCAGATAGCTTCATTAGCAAACAGTGCAGATCCAGATCAGATGGCTTTTTTCTAAGAAGCCATCTGATCAGGATCTACACTGTTTATCATGTAGTTTTTAAATTTAAAATAAACAATGAAAACATTTTATCAGTATTCATGAGTGGTCGGTGTCAGCTCTCTGTGGAAGCATCATGCAGCCCAATCTATTTCTCCAAGCCACCTTAAACAATAAGGGGTATCAGGCCTATTTTTTTGTTTTTCATTCTATTTTTGACGGAAAATTCTGTTAGCAAATAGTGCAGACCCTGATCAGATGCTGCATTCTGCGGCCGCATAAAGCAGCATCTGATCAGGGCCTGCACTATTTGCTAACAGAATTTTCCATCAAAAATAGAATGAAAAACAAACAAGAGGGCCATGATGGCCCTGGATCGCTCACCTGATCCATAGTGTAACAAGTGGGCCCCAGAGAGGGCCATTATTGGCCCCAGGGCTTTAATGTACATAATGTTGAGGGAGGTCTTAAAGGTGAAGCTTCATACCAAACATCAACAAAGGCTAAAATTTGAACAATCTTGTCAAAGGTCCACTAGATGAAGCTACACATCAAATATCAAAGACCTGGGCCTAGCGGTTTCAGAGAAGAAGATTTTTAAAGATTTTGCCTATATAAGCCTATGTAAAATCAAAGGGCCCCGGGACAGGGGCATTTTTTGCCCCAGCACTATAGTTTGAACAATCTTGGTAGGGGTCCACTAGATGAAGCTTCATACCAAATATCAAAGTTCTGGGCCTTGTGGTTTCAGAGAAGAAGATTTTTAAAGATTTTCCCTATATAAGCCTATGTAAAACCAAAGGGCCCCGTGGCAGGGGGGGATTTTTTGTCCCAGCACTATAATTTGAACAATCTTGGTAGGGGTCCACTAGACGAAGCTTCATACCAAATATCAAAGTCCTGGGCCTTGTGGTTTCAGAGAAGAAGATTTTTAAAGATTTTCCCTATATAAGCCTATGTAAAACCAAAGGGCCCCGGGGCAGGGGCATTTTTGGCCCCAGCACTAAAATTGGAACAATCTTGGTAGGGGTCCACTAGATGAAGCTTCATACCAAATATCAAAGTCCTGGGCCTTGTGGTTTTAGAGAAGAAAATTTTTAAAGATTTTCCCTATATAAGCCTATGTAAAACCAAAGGGCCCCGTGGCGGGGGCATTTTTGGCCCCAGCACTATAATTTGAACAATCTTGGTAGGGGTCCACTAGATGAAGCTTCATACCAAATATATAAGACCTGGGCCTTGTGGTTTCAGAGAAGAAGATTTTTAAAAATTTTCCCTATATAAGCCAATGTAAAAGCAAAGGGCCCCGTAGCGGGGGCATTTTTGTCCCAGCACTAAAATTTGAACAATCTTGGTAGGGGTCCACTAGATGAAGCTTCATACCAAATATCAAAGTCCTGGGCCTTGTGGTTTCAGAAAAGAAAATTTTTAAAGATTTTCCCTATATAAGCCCATGTAAAACCAAAGGGCCCCGTGGCGGGGGCATTTTTTGTCCCAGCACTAAAATTTGAACAATCTTGGTAGGGGTCCACTAGATGAAGCTTCATACCAAATATCAAAGACCTGGGCCTTGTGGTTTCAGAGAAGAAGATTTTTTAAGATTTTCCCTATATAAGCCTATGTAAAACCAAAGGGCCCCGGGGCGGGGGCATTTTTGGCCCCAGCACTGTAATTTGAACAATCTTGGTAGGGGTCAACTAGATGAAGCTTCATACCAAATATCAAAGACCTGGGCCTTGTGGTTTCAGAGAAGAAGATTTTTAAAGATTTTCCCTATATAAGCCAATGTAAAACCAAAGGGCCCCGTGGCGGGGGCATTTTTTGTCCCAGCACTATAATTTGAACAATCTTGGTAGGGGTCCACTAGATGAAGCTTCATACCAAATATCAAAGTCCTGGGCCTTGTGGTTTCAGAGTAGAAGATTTTTGAAGATTTTCCCTACATAAGCCTATGTAAAACCAAAGGGCCCTGGGGCGGGGGCATTTTTGGCCCCAGCACTATAATTTGAACAATCTTGGTAGGGGTCCACTAGATGAAGCTTCATACCAAATATCAAAGACCTGGGCCTTGTGGTTTCAGAGAAGAAGATTTTTAAAGATTTTCCCTATATAAGCCAATGTAAAACCAAAGGGCCCCGTGGCGGGGGCATTTTTCGTCCCAGCACTCAAATTTGAACAATCTTGGTAGGGGTCCACTAGATGAAGCTTCATACCAAATATCAAAGTCCTGGGCCTTGTGGTTTCAGAGAAGAAGATTTTTAAAGATTTTCCCTATATAAGCCTATGTAAAACCAAAGGGCCCCCGTGCGGGGGCATTTTTGGCCCCAGCACTATAATTTGAACAATCTTGGTAGGGGTCCACTAGATGAAGCTTCATACCAAATAACAAAGACCTGGGCCTTGTGGTTTCAGAGAAGAAGATTTTTTAAGTTTTTGGTGAAAAAAATCTGTTTTTGGCTCCTGTGACCTAGATGTGCAACGGACCGGAACCATTTGACCCATATTCAAACTTGACCGAGATATTGTCATGATGATCATTCTGAGCAAGTTTGATTAAGATTGGACCAAAATTGTGGCCCCTAGGGTGTTCACAAGGTTTTTATATGATTTGACCCGCTGACCTACTTTTTAACCCGATATGACCCATATTCGAACTGGACTGAAATATTGTCACAATGGTCATTCTGAGCAAGTTTCATGATAATTGGACCAAAACAGTGGCCTTCAGAGTGTTCACAAGGTTTTTCTATGATTTGACCTACTGACCTACTTTTTGACCGGACATGACCCATATTCGAACTTGACCAAGATATTGTCATGATGATCATTCTGAGCAAGTTTGATTATGATTGGACCAAAATTGTGGCCTCTAGGGTGTTCACAAGGTTTTTCTATGATTTGACCCGCTGACCTACTTTTTAACCCGATATGACCCATATTCGAACTGGACTGAAATATTGTCACAATGGTCATTCTGAGCAAGTTTCATGATAATTGGACCAAAACAGTGGCCTTCAGAGTGTTCACAAGGTTTTTCTATGATTTGACCTACTGACCTACTTTTTGACCGGACATGACCCATATTCGAACTTGACCAAGATATTGTCATGATGATCATTCTGAGCAAGTTTGATTATGATTGGACCAAAATTGTGGCCTCTAGGGTGTTCACAAGGTTTTTCTATGATTTGACCCGCTGACCTACTTTTTAAGCCGACATGATCCATATTCAAACTTCACTAAAATATTGTCACAATGATCATTCTGAGCAAGTTTGATGATGATTGGACCAAAATTGTGGCCTCTCGAGTGTTCACAAGGTTTTTCTATGATTTGACCTACTGACCTACTTTTTTACCCGACATGACCCAAATTCGAACTTGACCGAGATATTGTCATGATTATCATTCTGAGCAAGTTTGATGATAATTGGACCAAAACTGTGGCCTCTAGTGTGTTCACAAGAAAAAGTTTACGGACGACGGACGACGCACGACGACGCCGGACATCTTACTGTCACAAAAGCTCACCATGACCTTCGGTCAGGTGAGCTAAAAATAGGCCTGACATCAGAAAGATGGATATCAAGTAATTTGATTGGCTGATAGGCCTAAATTAATTTATGCAGCAGGATAAGGTTATTACTCCTAAGTTATTTAAGGTGGTTGTTGGAATCTGCTTTCTAAAAAAAATGGCCTGGTGCAATTATTCAAAGTTTCATTAGCATAACGTGATTTTTAAGTCAAAATGTTAAATAAATACAAATCTAATACATTGGCATTTTTGCTGAAAAATGTATATAGTTTTTGTATTTGCAAAAGCTTCTCACATGTGCAAAATGGTGCGAGCCGGACCGACCATGAATATAAACACTATTGGTTTCATTGGGTGGCAGGGCTTGAGATGTCATTTGATCTCAATGTAGGGTAAAAGTCCCTGAAACTTGGAAGCAAACACATTCAAAATGACCTATATAGTCTTGACGGGGATGTGAAAGCTCAAATCAAACAAACAAAAACATATGTGAAAGCTACTCATTTTTTTTACAACACAAATATCAGATATTAAATGAACAACATTTTAATATAGGGCTCAACCATTTTTCATGCATTCACATTCGCCGGGTTCCGAGGAAGCATTTTGAACATGAGGCCAACAGGCCAAATGTTCAAATATCTTCTGAGGGTTATGGCAAATGTTAATGCAAAGAAATAACCATGGATGATCATTGTTCTTGCATAACTTACTATTCCGACATGGCCGCCAGTTCAGAATGTTGTTTACAATGACGTTGCGCAGTAACCATCTGACGTCATCATAGAACCCTAAATTGACGGGCCTCCATGGCCTAGTGGTTAAGAGCGCTGACTCTTGATCATTAGGTCTCTCACCGCTGTGGTTCGAGCCTCGCTCGGGTCATATGTGGGACGTCAAGTTCTGCAACAGAAGGTCAGGTGGTTTTTCTCCGGGTACTCCGGTTTTCGCCCACTTCTGATTAACGATTGGCTCGTTATGAGTGAAATAATCTTGAAAGGGCTGTAAAACCAAAACAAAAAACAAGAGCACCGCAAGTGGGTGCCAACGCTCGTCTGCAGTTTCTTTTAGAAAACAAAAGTTCTAAGTCAAATCAAATTGCAAGATGGAGTTATAAAACTTGTAGGGATTGTAGCTCTTGTGATGGTGAGTATGTGTATGAAGTTTCATGAAGGTAGGCCAAATACTTTTGGAAATATGGTCAAGGTTAAGTTTTTTTGGTTAATTTTTCGAAAAATAGGTCAAAGTTCAAAGGTCAAGGTCACAGGTCAAAAAGCGTGGTATGACTGAAAAGGTCTTGTCCCAAGGAACATTCATGTGAAGTTGGAAGGCTCTGTTGTGAATAGTATTGAAATAAGAGACAAAAACAATTTAAAAAAAACGGAGAGAAAAGGGGAGATAATTCAATCAAATTGCAAGATGGAGTTATAAAACTTGTAGGGAATGTAGCTCTTGTGATGGTGAGTATGTGTATGAAGTTTCATGAAGGTAGGCCAAATACTTTTGGAAATATGGTCAAGGTTAAGGTTTTCGGTTAAATTTTCGAAAAATAGGTCAAAGTTCAAAGGTCAAGGTCACAGATCAAAAAGTGTGGTATCACTGAAAAGGTCTTGTCCCAAGGAACATTCATGTGAAGTTTGAAGGCTCTGTTGTGAATAGTATTAAAATGAGAGCAAAAAATGTGTTTCAGAAAAAAAATGGAAAAGGGGAGATAATTCAGCCAAAATCAACAATGTTGTTATGGTCCTTGGTCAAAATGTAGCTCTTGTGATGATGAGTGTGTGTATGAAGTTTCATGAGGCTAGGTCTAATACTTTTTAAGTTATAGCCAAGGTTAAGTTTTTTTGGAACGACGCAGGACGACACAGGACGACGCAGGACGACTACGCAGACGCCGGAGTGATGACAATAGCTCGAAAGTTTTTTTTCAAAAAACAGACGAGCTAAAAATAGAATCCTAAAATGCTACATTCAGGGCGATAGCATTCCGTCGCTCAATTTTTTTTCCTCAAAAATAGAAAACGAAAAAAGAGGCCTGACACCCCTTGTATGGCAAATGGACTTGTCCAGCATATAGCAATGGAAGAATCCACTAGTAAACAATGGGTTAAAACAAAATGGACACTGTATTAAAGCAAATTTATTTATTATCCACTAACGAATCCCTCTCTTTACAGTGTTGTACAAAAATAAAGTTGAAAAAAAAAAAATAGAGACAATGTAACACTGTATATATAGGGGATCTTACATGAGTGTTCAATATATTATTGAATTTATTAAACAAGTTGAGGAAATGGGATAAAATGCAAGGCTAAATTCAACAATACATGAGCACAATAGCAAGATTATATTTATCATATGACATTTAAAACATTTAATTTTATACAAAAATGTCAATATTCCGCCATTAGTAAATGCGATGTCGTAAAGGACATTGTACCTGTAACATTACTGGATGTAACTTGCATATTTAATCCACTAGTGGATTACCGAATTTAATACATGGCATTATTACATTCTCAGACGTGACATCATATGATAAGCTATCTTTTTATACCACTATCATCACATTAACAAGTCTGTGTATACCCCCTTAACCCCACTTTATATAGAAAAGAACTGGGGTTTAAAGAATAGTTGGATGAGTGGCATACAATGTAAACCCGGATGAGATGTCACATTTTGTGGCATCTCATCTGGGTCTATACTGTTTGCAAAGGCCTGTTTGTCCAAATACATACGGTAAATATGGTACCGGTATTCTTGTTTTGTTTGTTTGATTTGAGGTTTAATGCCCCGTCAACACTGTGAAAGTCATTTTGGAGATGTTGCTTCCAATTTTGTGGGACTTTTACCCAATATTGAGATGAAATGACATCTCGAGCCCAGCCATCCAATGAAACCATTAGTGTTTATAAAAATGACTCGCACCGCTTTGCCTGGGCAGGCTTAGATCCTCTAAGTGGTTTACCTGTACTTGTGTGCGGGTCAGTTTCAGCTCTGCATGGAAGCATCATGCAGCCCCATCTATTTCTTCAAGCCCCGATGGGCGGCCGGTATTCTTGATGTGAGCTCAATTTATTTTCTTCTTGTTATGCTACAGCATGGTGTGGCTAAAACTGAATGTCATTACGATAACACACCCATGCGACATAGTGCATTTTTTTCACATCTCCAAAATGGCCATTTTTCGGATGAAAATCCGTGATATTTTTCTTATTAATACTGCAAACATAGGTTGTGTGTGCTCGTTAGAACCGCCTCAATGAGGAGGTTCTAACGAGTACCCACAACCTATGTCTTAGAGTAAAAATAATGTATACCCCCGTAAACCTCAGTTTTCTCTATATAAAGTGGGGTATGGGGGGGGGTCTTCATTTCACGGAGTTGTTCACATGATGTTTAGTTACTCTAACTTTCACTTACTACAATGTATACACACTAACCCACTTAATCTTACAAGTGACTACTCTGTCTCAGCCCTAACCCCAAACTACATGTATAAATATAAACTCAGGCTCCTAGTGGCCCACTTTGAAAAAATAGGTTTTTATATAGGTTCTCCTAACTCAAAATATAGGTTTTTTTACAGGTTTTTTTCAAAACAAAATATAGGGGAAAAAAAGGTTCTTCCAAACTCACACAAAGAAAAAATATGGGATGAATATTTTTACCACAATTACTCAGCTCAAGTTGGTCTGAAATTTACAAAGTCCGAGCCAGCAAGAAAGCAAGGAAAAAATTACAGTAGCTTGAATTTGTTCATCACTCTTTGGGATTAAAAAGTAAAGATAGAAGGGAATTTGAAGAAAAGTTGAGTCGCAAGAAGGTTCAGAAAGTGAAAAATATAGATTTATTTTCATGACAATACAGACTTTTTATATGTTTTGAAACAAAATTTTAGGCTACTTTAGGTTTGCTAGGAGGCCTGTTACTAAGTAAAATCTTTCATCACGAGAATACGCCTATTTAATTTTAACCCACTTGGACCCCATCTTTTGTTTTTTCGGCAGTAAAACTGACAATGTATTTGTATAGGCATGTTTTCGTAATGACAGGCCTCCCTGGTCCAATGGTTAACAATGCCATCTCTAAAACACTAGGTCACCCACTAATTAAGGTTTGAGCCTCCCTTGGGTCATATATGAGATGCTTAGTTCTGTAATGGAAGGTCATGTTCTGTGTAATGTAAGTGAAATAACTCAATGGTTGTAGAACCTAAACAAAAATAAAAATTGAGCCCTCCAAAATTATTGCACTATAGACATATAGAAACTGAGTCATGTCAAACATAAAAGATACTTAGCACATCTACGATCGGCCCCAATTCAAATGCTAACATTTTAACCCATCAAATGCCAATCATGACAATTGTTGTCTGCTTTGCCGTCTGTCAATTACCTTAAAAGTATTTTTTTGCAAACAGTGTGGATCCAGATCAGACTGCTCCTGTAGGCTGATCTGAACCCACACTGTTTGCCTGTATGCAAAAAAGTTTCAAAATTCAAAATTTTCAAAAAGTTTGCAAAAAAATTCAGCAGACGACCTAAGCAGATGACATTTTCAGATGTAATTTTTCTCAGCGTCTTAAGGGTTAACCCTTGTAACACCTATCATGACTTAGAGCAGATGACATTTTTATAAAACAAATTGTATTTTTAGAGAAAATAAAGCTTGACGTTTTATATGAATCATCTGTTGAGCTTCATATTTAATGTCTAGCCATATTTTTTTTCTGAAAAAAAAAGAAAACTAGAGCTATCACTAAAGGTGATGAATACCCCCACAAAAACTGCCTTGATAGTACAACAGCTGCATTTTGCAATTTTTTCACTTGAAAGGGGCCATAACTATGTCGAAAATTGACGAATTGTAGTGGAAATTGAACTTGACCTGTATTTTATGATGTTACATCAGTGTACCAAAAATTATAAAAATCGGTGAAGCGCTTTTTGAGTTATCGTCTGGAAACCAAGTCAACAGACCGACAGACCGACCGACCGACAAGCTCACTCCTATATACCCCCCCAAATTTAATTTGGGGGGGTATAAGAATAGGTTTATTTCGAAAACAAACCATTGCCAAATAGTGCATGTTTTCAAATCTCCAATATGACTACTTTTCTGATAATTATTTGTTATATTTTTCTTATTTATACTTCAAACATAGCTTGTGGGTGCTCAATGAGGCGGCTCTAACAAGTACCTACAACCTACGTCTTGGAGCAGAAACAAGAAAAATAATGTATACCTATGTAAACCCCAATTTTCTCTATATAAAGTGGGGTTTAGGAGGATGTTCATTTCACAGACTATTATCAGATGTGAAAAAGTCATTCTCGAATCATGATTAATATTGGTATCATTTTCAAATGTCCATTTGAATAGTACCCTGATTAACATACAGAGATTAATACATCTTTAGTTTTAAATGCGGGAAATATTTTCCCGAGAGACTTGCAAATCAAGTAAACAAACGAGTGCGAATGCATGAGTTCGTTTACAAGATTTGCAAGTTTCGAGGGAAATATTTTCCATATTCAAAACTAAAGATGTATTAATGTTTATATTTATTAAATCTGCCGTTTTTGGCCTTTCTAACGTCTGAAACTGACATAATTAGCGCTGTGACGTGAAGTAATTTGTCCCGATTTTGGCGCGTCATAGTGCATGAAAACGTTCGAAAGGAAATATATCCCCGCCTGAAAGGAATATTTTCCCTGCAGGAAAATATCAATTTTATTTCCCCACAAAAGTAAATATATTTTTATCTGCAATCAGCAGAAGAAAATATGCTTTTATGTGTGTGGACTTCTGGAAATACTAAAGCAAAAGAGGAAACTTAAAATTTTCAGAACTTAGTTTTGAATTTTTTATCCTGAAATTAGGTTCAGAGGATAAAAAAACACATTTAATTGAACAGTATCATGTTTGCATTAATCATGGCCTTCATTAACCCTTTTTGTACCAAATGGAATCTTCCTACTTACATATAGCAGGAGTCCATTTCAAAATTTAGGGGTGTCAGGCTGTGTTTTCTTCAAAATTGATTTGCAAAATGGGTGAACGTTTTGCAAAAAGTGGAGGCCCTTATCAGACGCCGCGTTCTGCGGTGTCTAATCTGTGCCTGCACTGTTTGCCAGGGTACCCGTTATGGAGTTTCCAGTGCAAAATGGGTTAAGGGGAATGGGAACATCTGACTGATTTTTCCGCCATTTTTCAAAGGGAGACAACTTTATGGGACTGCCTGTTCGCCTTTCTATAAACCCTGTCCCACGGAAAAAGGGGTCTACTCTTAAAGAATTTGATCCTCAGGAGCAAATTCTTTCCTTTAAGAGTTGACCCCTATTGACATGGAAGACAAAAAATATTTTTGCCACAGTTGCCTCCCCTGAAGGTGTTCCCATTCCCCTTAAATCGAAATTGGATTGTTGCTGGCTTTTGAAATATTTGGACACCTTAACTCCTAACCATACTTGTTCTAAAATTTGAACAGGTACGATTCACTACTTGCTGTTGTGTTGATTTGTTTGTTTGATTTGAGGTTTAACGTCCCCGTCAACACTGTAAAGGTCATGTTGGAGACGTTGCTTGCAATTTTGTGGGACTTTTACCCGACACTGAGATGAAATGACTTCTCAAGCCCTGTCGCCCAAAGAAACCAATAGGGTTTATTATAATGGACGGTCCGCCTCGCACCGCGGTTCCTGGACAGGCTTAGATCCTCTAAGCGGTTTACCAGTACTAGTGTGCGGGCCGGATTCAGCTGTGTGGAAGCATCATGCAGCCCATATATTTCTTCAAGCCCCTATGGGCTGGGGCCGACTGTTGTGTCGAAAAATTCATGTAGCTGGATAAGTGAGAAACAGTGTAGACCCTGATGAGATGCCGCATTCTGCAGTAACTCATCTAGGTGTACACTTGTTTGCGCCTGCCTGTCTATCATATGGTAAATCCAGAAAAACAGAGACTATATCCCTTCAGACTGTTTCATGCAAACAAGTGCAATTATGGTAACAATATATGAATTTTTCCTTTGTAAATGATAAAAATCATTTTTTTTTTCTACATACTAACCCTTAAGATGCCAAGAAAAACTACATCTGAAAATGTCGTCTGCTTAATGTCGTCAGCTGAATCTTCTTGCAAACGTCTTGAAAATATTTTTACATACAGGCAAACAGTGTGGACCTAGATCAGACTGTTCCCCGATAGCTCAGTGGTAGAGCGTCCGCTTCGGGAATGGGAGGTCGCGGGTTCGATCCCCGGCCGCGCCATACCAAAGGCGTGAAAAATGGTACTAGACACTCCCTTGGCTGACGCTCGCATTATCAGGGGTAGTCCTAGGAAGATAAATGAAGGCAGGTAAGTATTTGTTACAGGATACTTTGTTTGTCGCTATAAAAGCTCTACAGAGCTTATGTTATTTGTTTCGGATATGCGATGTTAAATGAAGCTTCTTTATCTTTATCCTAGAGGAGCAGTCTGATCTGGGTCCACATTGTTTACAAAAATGACTTAAAGTAACTGGCAGACGACAAAACAGATATCTATTGTTGTGACTGGCATCTTATGGGCTAAATATAATCACTAAAAGTGTTGAGCAAGAAAGTGATTCAAGTCTTCCTGTATATAAAGTGGGGGTCACCTGTGACACACAGGTAACCCCCAACTTTTTTCTATATAAAGTGGGGGTCACAGACCTATATATTCTTGGAAAGCTACTAAGGCCTACAAGAGTTTTTTGTGCTAAGGACCTTTTACGCTTGAATAGGCTCACATTTCATAAGAGTTCATGGTATGTAAACAGCTGCACCACCCCCAGATTTCGTAGCAAACAGAGCTTCATTGACTACAGATGCCTTGTCACCATGGTAATATCCAGCCTTGACCTTGTCTAGGAATACTGAAAGCTGATTGGTTGGTACCATGGAAACTGCACAGCCTCCCCAGCCTGCACCTGTCAGCCGGGAACCAAGAGCACCAGATTTGCTGAAAGAATTATGTAAAAGACTACATAACAATCATGAAATTGAAAATAGCAATTTTTTTCAAAGACGAATTTCTACATTTGATAAATTTTCCACCATGTTTTACATGGAAACATCTTTTTGGCCTATTATTACTTTTATATAAACAAAGCCCCTTGAAAAGGGAGTCTACTCTTAAAGAAAATAAAATGTCATTAAGAAAACATCCTTATTGACTGTTGCCATAATACCTACTGGCTTCTATATAAACCAGAAATGGTCCAAGTGACACAGATGGCCCTGCCTGGTAGTTGTGACACTGATTAAAAATTTAAATGCAAATTGCTAATGTTATCTCTGAAGGGGACAGACAGAATTAAGGCTATATGCCCTTTCCACCATTCTTCAAATGGCGAAAGCATAACAAAAGTGGTCTACTCTTAAAGAAATAGTGGTCTTCTCTTAAAGGACAGAATTTGCTCCAAAGAGCAAATTCTTTCCTTCAAGAGAAGACCACTATTGATATGGTATATAAATGTATTTTTGAGAAGAGTTCCCCACCCAGGTGAATTATTACAATAAATCTGCAATTCTGGGCAAGCGCATGCATACCAGATAACATATGATGTACTCTCAGGGGCATTAAAGAGCAATAATTCCATAACATTATAACATGGAACTACTCATGTTTTTCATTGCTTTTGTGTGTGTGTGTGTGTGTGTGTGTGGGGGGGGTCCTTTCCAATGGCATGTTCGAGGCTTGAACCGACAGCAGTGAGAGACCTTATGTTTAGGAGTCAGGGCTCTTAACCACAAGGCGATAACAGGTATGTCTACAACAACTTATATATGCTGAGTTGCAGGCAGAAGAAATCATATGGTCCTTGTGTTGTAATGAGCGAGTGTTTGAGTTTTACGTCCCACCAACAGCTAAGGTCATATGGAGACGGGACCTCAGTTTAAAGACTCTTCCGAAAGTCTGGAGAAGCCAAGGATCGATCCTGCAATCCCTGGTTTACAAGGCGAGTAGCTTAACCACTACGCCATAGAGGCTTTGTCGTGTTGTAATGAAAATCATTATTTAGTTTATTGCAGTCTGAAAATTTAAACTTAAATTTCAGAATACCACACCCCATCAGTTTTATGAAGAATAAACAAAATGAATTTTTATTTTTCCCCAAAGAAAGCTGAAGATGAAAAAAACAACAACAACATATGTTGTGGATGCTTGTTAGAATCGCCTCAATGAGGCAATTCTAACAAGTACCCACGACATATGATTCTAACAAAAATTAAAGAAAATTATCCCTCAATTATCATCAGAACTCGTCCTTATTTGGAGCTATTAATACTAACACAAAGAAAATTAACACAATGAAAACACTGCAGAAATTATAATAATCCAAGCACCGACAGCACTGGTTTATGATTGTCTTTGTTTGTTTGTATTGGAGTTTAATGGCCAGGTCAACACTTTTATGTCATTTTTTAACCGGTCAGTTTACCTATCCACACTTTTCCTGGGCAGGCTTATTCGTAAGCAGTTGACCAGCACAGTGCACATTCTTTCGCCAGAAACTTTGTTTTGTTTGTTTGATTTGAGGTTTAACATCCCCATCAACAATGTAAAGGTCATTTTGGAGACGTTGCATCCAATTTTGTGGGACTTTTACCCGGCATTGAGATGAAATGACATCTCATGCCCTGTCGCCCAATGAAACCAATCGGGTTTATTAGCAAGGACAGTCTGCCTCGCACCGCGGTTCCTGGACAGGTCGCCAGAAACTGACAACTGCCTTCTTGAATCAGCGGATGGGAGAGAATGACCGCAGAAAAGATTTCATAATCAATCTCCATGAAAGAATATTGCCAACCCCTGCAGGTAGCAAACCAGCGTCCTCCTGATCACCAGGCAGACGCACATCAGACTGAGCTACCGAGGCTGGCTGTTGACTGTCTTTAAGTGTACCGTAAAAATCCAAAAAAATTCGGACACCTTGAGGACTTGCTGTAATTCCCCTAAAATCTTTACAAGTTTATTTTGCAATCCAGCAAGGAGTCCAAAAGTGGGGACAGAATGGCAAACAGTGTAGACCCTGATCAGACTGCTCCTTCAGTCTAATCTGGGTCTGCACTGTTTGCTTACGCCTGTCTGCTCCAATACTTAGGATCATTTAGGTAAGCTGGAAAAATGGTTCTGAATGAGGACTAAGACAGTTTTGTTTAATTCTTAAATTCCTGTATGGTATGGAAACAGTGCAGACCCCGATCAGATGCTGCATCTGAACTGGGTCTATACTGTTTGCCAAACCCAACACATTATTCCAGTCCAGTTTCTATAGATAACCCTCTTATGCAACACCCTGACTTCAAAGTGAAAATAATAGCATGGCTATTTTCTATAAATAACTGCTAGCTGGATTCTCTACAAACCAGTGATAGTCAGTTGATCATCAACAATGAAAAACTGCTGTGCTTAGTTAACTCTGGGTTGACTGACGAACAATTGACTCAAAGATCGGTTCCCTAGTCTTACAACAATAACTTACATGCATAGGTCGACAAGTGAGTCAAGCTCTGGACAGCTACATTCATACTGGTCTTTGCAGCTCGTGTGACTGTCACTCATCAGCTGACCTAGTTTATCTATGGCACCAGGGGGAGCTGTGTTACAGATGTTTTGGAACTCCTCTACTCTCTTTGCCTCACTGTACACATGCGTAGCACGATCATACAGCTTGAATAATTCCACTGAAAAATCAAACCAGATACCATATATACCCTAAGTACAGTGAAATTCCTATATTAAGACCACCTTTGGAACTGTTCAAAAGTGGTCTTTAAGACCACTTTTGAACAGTCCCAAAGGTGGTCGCTGGCCAGAGGACATTGTGTGCAGAAAACAAGAAGACAGAGTAATTGCACCCTTCTTTATAAGCTTATTAAAGCAGAATTAGTCAATTTTAAATGGTCTTATAGTCGGTCCCCGCCCATCGGGGCTTGAAAAATTAGATGAGCTGCATGATGCTTCCACGCAGAGCTGAAACCAACCCGCACACGAGCACTGGTAAACCGCTTAGAGAATCTAAGCCTGCCCAGGCAAAGTGGTGTGAGTCATGCTTATAAACCCTATTGGTTTCATTGGGCGGCAGGGCTTGAGATGTCATTTCATCTCAATGTCGGGTTAAAGTCCCACAAAATTGGAAGCAATGTCTCCAAAATGACCTTTACAGTGTTGACAGGGACGTTAAACCTCAAATCAAACAAACAAATGGTATTATAGTGGAATTTACCCTGAGTATTTGGACACCTCAAATTCATACCACACTTGGTAAAAAATTCAATAAATTCAATTTACTACCCAAATGTTGTATCTTAAAAATAGCTGGATAAGCGGCAAATGGTGTAGACTAGAAGACGGCTTAACTTTTTGCAGACCGTGAAGGTCGTGTTCAGATGCCACATTCTGCAGTGCATACACTCGACATGCACTTTTTACCAATGTCCGGTTTTGAGGTTTCCCATCTCAAATCACGCAAGTCTGACATCCGACCACATATCCATGTGAATTTGTTTGTCTGGGTCCAGTTGTTCAAAGCCTCGTTAGCTTAACAAGCTTGTTAGTGGTCAAATTGTTAACTGTTCTAGTAAGTGCAATATCAATCAAAGTACTGAAAGTACTGAGAGGCGGGCGAGTAATGTCATCTATTTACAACGCTCTTTCGTTAAAACTTGAAAAAAAAAAAAATGACTACATTCACACGTAATTGCTCTTGAATTTGTCATTGAGTGTATTTATCTTCAAACCGGCTCTTTCAATAAAAGACGGCCGGCCTCTGTGGCTCAGTCGGATGCGCGTCTGACTGGTGACCAGGAGGACGCGGGTTCGACTCCCGCCGGGGTCGGCAACATTCTTTCGTGGAGACTGATCATGAAATCTTTTCTACGGTCATTCTCTCCCTTCCGCTGATTCAAGAAGGGCAGTTGTCAGTTTCTGGCGAAAGAATGTGCACTGTACTGGTTAACCGCTTACGTATAAGCCTGCCCAGGAAAGTGTTGATAGGTAAACTGACCGGCTCAAAAATGACCTAAATAGTGTTGACTGGGCTGTAAAACTCAAATACAAACAAATCAATAAAAGACCACAGACACGATGCAGGTCTCCAAGAAGTTGACTCTTTTCTAGCTGGAAGAAACTGTTATTTATTTATTTATATATTTATTTATGTATTTATTTATTTATTTAGATGCACCTTCCTGTATCTTAATTAATTTGCACACACTTAGCTGACGATCATATTGTTTGTTTGATTTGAGGTTAAATGTCCCCGTCAACACTGTATAGGTCATTTTGGAGACGCTGCTTCCAATTTTGTGGGACTTTAACCCGACATTAAGATGAAATGACATCTCAAGCCCTGTCGCCCAATGAAACCAATAGGGTTTATAAGCATGGACGGTCTGACTCGCACCGCTTTACCTGGACAGGTTTAGATACTCTAAGCTGTGTACAAGTACTCGTGTGCGGTCGGATTTCAGCTCTGCGTAGAAGCATCATGCAGCCTATCTACATGTATTTCTTTAAGCCCCGATGGGCGGGGGCCGACTGACAATCACATAGCTATACACTGAGGACAACCTACAAATTATCATTCTGTGTATTGAAAACATCAGAAATTTCACTCATGTATCGCACTCGTGGTAATACTGATGTTTTCAACACACTCCTACTCCGCTGCATTTGATCACTGAGTGGGAACAAACTTTATTTATACAATTTTATGTTTCCAAATGAAATCAAAATACTGAGGGAGGTTGATTTATTAGGCCAAATTATACGGTCAATAAACTGATCTCTAGATCCGAAATGGTTAAAATGGCTTAGTCGAAAAGGGAGACATACTAAATCCGAGGGAGGAAATGCAAACATAGATAAATAAACATAAACGAGCCTGTTCCTTTTTATTTTTCATGCTAATACCATAAATTCGAGATAATAGCTCAACTTTTCGCCAACTGTGCAGTTAGTTAAATAAAGTTCTGTTTTGTTCTGTTCTGTTCCCCCTCTGTAAAAATGTCAAAGTCCAACGGACACGCCATCCCATTTCCTTTGAAAGTGGGGACGTAAAAAGACAAAAAGTTTCGCTAAATTTACCATGTCAGTCTTTTGACCCTTAAATTTCTGGATTTTAAATTATTAGACTGTATGCCTTGATCAGACAGATGCAGCTTATCTGCCCATCAGTGACAAGCATCCTTTTACTTGAGCATTCGAAAATACTGAAGACTCTGATAATTGTAATACAGAAACAGAATGTGGCATCTGATCAGGACCTTCATTATTTGCTTAAAGCACGGAACTTCATGAAAACTCACAGCAAATAAAATTTATATTTTGAAATTATATACATGTAATTAGACCTCTCCAAAGCGGTCGGATAAGTTTGATGTCGATCAGTACAGAGAAGCGTGTCGTCCCTTTCAACTCTGTACATCGCTGCAGATACCGATTCAGGTACAGATACTGACACAAACCTTACAGACAAGATCAGACGGCATGTGACTAGCAATCTCATCAGATTCTACACCGTTCGCCAACTGTCAATGACTTGAACAATACACCATTCTATAAGAATTGGTTCACTGAATATCCAAGCTAGAAGGGTTCTGTTCAGAAACTGGGGGATAAAAGGGAATTATTTCAAGCATAAACAGCAACGGCGTTGGAAAATAGTACCGGATTTTTATACTCGGCTTTCAGCGCTAATTTATTTGTGAAATCTAATAAGCAGGTCTATTTTTACAAACAGTATTAATTTTTCAAACAGTCCGGTCGAACTTGATTGGATTTATTGCATGTGCTGCCTGTTCATTTTAGTGTTTCTTTTTTGAGCGGAGGACTACAAGAAGGCATGTCTAAAGAGGTGCACAAAAATCTAATATACGAGGTGTACGGTGACTATAGACGGGCTACGCCCGCCTAAAAATTTTGGTATTTTTGCTGAAAAAATGTGATGCAATCCGCAAAAGCTGCTCACATTTTTTCAGAAAAAAAATTAGCATATTTGCCATATTTAATGATCAAAGTTTTAACAATACATTAACCAACTATGTCATTAGTTTTGAAATTGAACAACTGGCCCCTGGTATGGAGTTAAATGGCCCTATAAAGTTAACGCTATTTAATAGTCATATCGAGGTGGTCTGTTTACCTAACAACATTTCTCCTTGGCAGGCATAAGTAGTGAACCAGTGAAGAGCACATTCTTTCCCCATAAACTGACAACTGTCCTTTTTAACCCTTAGGCTGCCAAGAAAAACTACATCTGACAATGTCGTCTGCTTAAGTCGTCTGCTGAATCTTCTTGCAAACTTTTTAGAAATATTTTTTTCATACAGGCAAACAGTGTGGACGCAAATCAGACTGCTCCTGCAAACAGTGGACCCAGATCAGACTGCTCCTACAGGAGCAGTCTGATCTGCGTCCACATTTGTTGCAAAAATGACTTTTAAAGTTACTGGCACATGACAAAGCAGACGACAAGTGTCGTGATTGGCATTTTAAGGGTTAAATCAGCAGAAGGGAGAGAATCATGGTCATACATGCATCCAGACTGAGCCAATGAGGCTGTCACCATCCATGTGAAATAATGCTGCGTTAAATGAGTGCATAACTGACATTTTTTCGGTAGAAAATTTGTGCTATTTTTTGTCTTATTTTTGATCCATATATGGATTATGGGTGCTTGTTAGAACTGTCTATAGTGGGTCAGTTTTAACGAGTGTTTATGATTCATCTTCTAAGAAATATCATTAGTTGTTTTGAATCTTGACAAGGATTCAGCGGCGATAAAATTTCAATGTCCGAACATGCTCCATTGGCATCATTTACAGGGATGAATATCATGAAGTGCACCGTCCTTCGGATCGGGACATTAACTGGAGGCCCCTGGTGCAGGGAGAACCATCCCTTGTGCAGCAGGTTAAAGATCCCTACCATAATTACATGATTACTGTGTAGGCTTTTATCCTGCAAAACCTGGAGTGTATGTAATGCACACCTGCGGTAATGGTCAAATGTGACCGACGCAGTATCAGTAGAAAGAAAGAAAGGAACATGAAATCACATTCCCCACCTGAGAGCCATCACGAAAACACGCCTATATAATTTTGAACCCTTTGAACCGCACTTTAATATAGTAAAAATGGGGCTTACAGGAATTAACCTTATTTTTCTTATTTCTGCTCTAAAATATAGATTGTTGGTAATCATTAGAACCAACCAGTACCCACAATCTATATTTTGAACAAAAATAAGAAAAATATCACAAATTTTCATCTTAACATTTCCGTCTTTTTTGGCGGTATCGTATATAGGCATGTTTTCAATATGGATATTTGCCAGAGCCTTATGAGCATGGGATAACAATCCTCGCCTGAGAGCGATATTTGCCCGAGCCTAAAGGCTTGGGCAAATATCGCTCTCAGGCATTGAATGTGATCCAATGTTCCCATCAAGAATCAAAATAATAAAAGTGTTGTAAGAGATAAGAGGTTCATAAGCCCCTTCATCTCTTCAATCTTACCTGTAAGAGTGTTTGGACTGAGGCTTGTCTCTGCTAGTTCTTCTGGACTCACAGCCAGTATATCACAGATTTCTTGCTTACTGTACACTTGTGTGTGTAGTACCTCATCTACTATAGCAGCCATATCATCCAGACTAACACCTAGAGATTCTTGTACATGTCCTAGTCTTTTAAAATCTTTCCAGTTTAGCCCCTTGGCTTTGGCAATAATCTGAAGAGTAATTCAGACTTGTAACGTAAAAATCTGTACCACAACCATCATGTGAACAAGGCTGTGAAATTAACAACCCCCTATGTTCTATAAAAGGGTTATCCTTTGGAAGCAAGGAATACACCACAGAACTGAAAATATGGAATGTATATGTTTTCTGGGCCAGACTAGCTAGTTTCGGCCAATTAGGCCTCATCAGTGACCCTCAGATATTTTCAAAATTCCACAATGGAATCAATGATCCCAAAGGACAAGATAATATAATCTACACTATGATGTAGGGCAGGGATACGTATTAACTCCGCCACACATTCCCACACCCCAGCTGTAGTGAAGTTAAATATGTTCTTTAAAAGAGTTATCCTTTGGAAGCAAGGAATACACCACAGAAATGAAAATATGGAGTGTGTATGTTTTCTGGGCCAGACTAGCTAGTTTCGGCCAATTAGGCCTCATCAGTGACCCTCAGATATTTTCAAAATTCCACAATGGAATCAATGATCCCAAAGGGCAAGAAAATATAATCAACACTATGATGTAGGGCAGGGAGACATTTTACCGCCGCCACACATTCCCACTTTAAACAGAGAAATTGTATTTCTTCTTCAAGACATAGGCTAACAATGAGGCTGTCCTAACAAGCACCCACAACCTATGTTTGTGGTATAAATAAGAAAAATATAACAAATTCTGGGTCATTTTGGAGATGTGAAAAAATGCACTATGTTGCACGGGTGTATTATCGTAATGATGTGTACTCGGTCAAGACACAGAATATGGCTTTCACTGTCTGTAAGGGCATAAATCAAAAGTGCCAAAATCATATTGTGACCTTGTTTTAAAATTAACTGTATTTGAGTTTGAGACAGGTAAATCCTTGTGGAGAAAAGAATTAGAAGAGACATAGAGGAGATGAAAGTGAGGGACAGGGGACAAAGAGGCAAATGAATGACAGTGTTTAAACTGAAGAAACAAGAACTGTCAGAGGATCTAACTATAGTCCAGCTTTTGCGCTATCAGAAAAGAAAAATACAAGAAATAGCACTATCAGAAAGGAAAAATACAAGAAAAAAAATGGATAAGGTTAAAATTGCCATTTTTCAATGTTCAAAGGGCAATAACTCCAAAAGTAGACAATCCAGAGTTATGGTTCATGCGCTCTGCAAATCATCTCATTGTCCTTTACATTTGTGTGAAGTTTCATGAACAAGAGGGCCCAAAGGGCCCTGAATCGCTCACCTGAGAATTAGTGTCTCCAAGGGCTATAATTTGAACAAACTTGGTAATGGTCCACTAGATGAAGCTTCATACCAAATATCAAAGACCTGGGCCTTCTGGTTTCAGACAAGTGGATTTTTAAAGGTTTTCCCTATATAAGCCTATGAAAAACCAAAGGGTCCCGGAGTGGGGGCATTTTTGGCCCCAGGGCTATAATTTGAACAATCGTGAAAGAGGTCCACTAGATGAAGCTTCACACCAAATACCAAAGAAATGGGCCTTGCGCATTCAGGGAAGAAGATTTTTAAAGATTTTCCATGTATAAGCCAACGTAAAACCAAAGGCCCCAGGGGTGGGAGCATTTTTGGCCCCAGGGCTATAATTTTAACAATCTTGGTAGAGGTCTACTAGTTGAAGCTTCATATCAAATAGCATAGAGCAGGGCCTTGTGGTATCAGAGAAGAAGAATTTTAAATATTTTCCCTAATTACCGTAAAAATTCGGCTATAAGGCGATTCGGCTATAAGACGGGACCCCCTTTTCAGTTTTTCTAAGGTGGGATTTTGCTTATACTCTTTTATAAGACGGGTCCAATTTTTGCCCTATCTGTCGGGGCCTATCTGCTACATCTAGATGCCATTTAGATGTGAGAAATCAGCCTTTTTTCGTCAGAAATAACTGAACGTTTTTTTTTTATCGGAAACACAACACCTAGCTATTCAGTTTCAGAACCAATGCCCAAGCTAGCACAAAAATAGCGGCAAACATCGTATCGCTGTTGGCCCGGTACATGCTAAATGCTGGCTTAGGCTACACAGACTTCTATTTAAAAGACGACAGGGGCTGACAAGTCCATTTCCCGGCCGTCCGGGACAAGACCGAAATCATGCCGGGCAGGTGCACTTTGACCTTCGACAAGTGCAAAAAAAAAATTGTCTACAACTGCCAGTCTTTTTGACGGTACTACTAGATCAGTAAGTAAATCGCTGTCAATTCAGAGACAAAACATCTGTGTATTTATTACGGTTCAAGTATGACACTTTTGTTAATCCCTGTCGTATAATTGCCACCCTGCGGTGCGTGTCGATAAGGTGTGAAAATATGGTCAAGTTATGTCTCTAATTTGCGTTTATCCTCCAGTCATAAAATTTAATCCACAATCAATGTGAAAATGATTTAATTGCTCCTCAGACTATTAGCTACATCTAACGGTAAATGTTTGCATTATAAAATCGGACTATTCTACGATCTCATGAATGGTTAAGTTTTGGCGCCAAATAGCAGAAGTCGAACGCTGTTGTTGGTTGTTGACACGGAGCTTCTGGGGATAATTCGGGAGCTGTGCAAAGCACTGATTTTCTATCCACCTCTATTCACATCCGCTTAGCTATCGGGAAAATATTTTTTACCGGTTCTAAACATTTTTTTAATGAAAGACACATGCAATGACATTAAAAACGTGTGGGGATAATGCGTCGGATGACGTCATTTACCGATCGCGTGCAGAAAAATCGTAGCGGTGGTTTGTGGGCGGCGATTTATATCAATTCAAAAATCACCGATCGGCTTTTTCCGTATGTCTGGTCTTCGCCGGACATTGCCGGAAAAAAGCCTGCAGTCCATGACCTCGGCTATAAGACGGGGTCAATTTATTTAGGCTCATTTTGGAGGGGAAAATCCTCGTCTTATAGCCGAATTTTTACGGTAATAAAAATAAAAAATGAGTTCCTTTAAGAGCAATGAAAACATTCATAAGAAAGAAGATGGGTCATACTACGTAGTTTCGGCTAATAAAGCCTCATCAATGACTGTAATGATCTGGCAAAGAAAGCCAGAGAAAAAATACTGCAATTTTGCGATTAAGCCTGTGAAAAACCAAAGGGTCCCAGGGTGGGGGCATTTTTGGTCCTAGGGCTATAATTTGAACAATCTAGATAGAGGTCCAATAGTTCACACCAAATATCTAAGACCTTGGCCTTGCAGTTTCTGAGAAGAAGTTTCTTTAAAGATTTTCCCTATATAAGCCTATGTAAAACCAAAAGCCCCCGGTGCGGGGACATTTTTGGCCCCAGGGCTATAATTTGAACAAAATTAATCTTGGTAGAGGTCCATTAGATTAACCTTCACAAACGGGCCTCCGTGGCCTAGTGGATAAGAGCGCTGACTCTTAGTCATTAGGTCTCTCACCGCCGTAAGTTCGAGCCTCGCTAGGGCCACGTGTGAGACGCCAAGTTCTGCAACGGAAGGTCAGGTGGTTTTTCTCCGGGTACTCCGGTTTTCGCCCACCTCTGATTAACGATCGGCTCGATATGAGTGAAATAATCTTGAAAGGGCCGTAAAACCCAAACCAAAAAAAAAAAAAAAAAAAAAATTAACCTTCACACCAAAGAAAAGTTTTAAAGATTTCCCCTACATAAGCTTGGGTAAAACCAAAGGCCCCCTGGGCGGGGGCATTTTTGGCCCCAGGGCTATAATTTGAACATTCTTGGTAGAGGTCCACTAGGTGAAGCTTCATACCAAATATCAAAGACCTGGGCCTTGTGAATTCAGAGAAGAAGATTTTCCCTATTTAAGCCTATGAAAAACCAAAGGGTCCAAGGGTGGGGCCATTTTCGGCCCCAGGGCTATAATTTGTACAATCTTGAAAGAGGTCCACTAGATGAAGCTTCAAACCAAATAACAAAGATCTGGGCCTTGCGGTTTCAGAGAAGATTTTTAAAGATGTTCCCTGTATAAGCCTATGTAAAACCAAAGGGGGGCATTTCTGGCCCAAAGCTATAATTTGAACAATCTTAGTAAAGGTCCACCAGATAAAGCTTCATACCAAATATTAAAGACCTGGGCCTTGTGGTTTCGGGGAAGAAGATTTTTTTAATGATTTTCCCTATATAAGCCTATGTAAAACCAAAGGGCCCCCGGGGTGGGAGCATTTTGGCCCCCAGGGCTATAATTTGAACAATCTTTGTAGAGGTCCACTAGATGAAGCTTCACACCAAATATCAAAGATCTGGGCTTGTGGTTTCAGAGAAGAAGATTTTTAAAGATTTTCCCTGTATAAGCCTATGTAAAACCAAAGGCCCCGAGGGCGGGGGCATTTTTGGCCCCAAGGCTTTAAATTGAACAATCTTAGTAGAGGTCCACCAGGTAAAGCTTCACACCAAATCTTAAAGACCTGGGCCTTGTGGTTTCAGAGAAGAAGATTTTTTAATGATTTTCCTTATATAACCCTGTGTAAAACCAAAGGCCCCCTGGGGCAGGGGCATTTTGGCCCCGTGGGCTATAATTTGAACAATCTTGGTAGAGATCCACTAGATGAAGCTTCACAACAAATATCAAAGATCTGGGCCTTGTGGTTTCAGAGAAGAAGATTTTTAAAGATTTTCCCTGTATAAGCCTATGTAAAAACAAAGGCCCCCGGGATGGGGGCATTTTTGGCCCCAAGGCTATAATTTGAACAATCTTAGTAGAGATCCACCAGGTAAAGCTTCACATAAAATATTAAAGACCTGGGCCTTGCAGTTTCAGAGAAGAAGATTTTTTAATGATTTTCCCAATATAAGCCTATGTAAAACCATAGGCCCCCGGGGCGGGGGCATTTTGGCCCCCAGGGCTATAATTTGAACAATCTTGGTAGAGGTCAACTAGATGAAGCTTCACACCAAATATCAAAGATCTGGGCCTTGCTGTTTAAGAGAAGAAGGTATTTAAAGATTTTCCCTGTATAAGCCTATGTAAAACCAAAGGCCCCCCGGGCGGGGGCATTTTTGGCCCCAAGGCTATAATTTGAACAATCTTAGTAGAGGTCCACCAGGTAAAGCTTCACACCAAATCTTAAAGACCTGGGCCTTATGGTTTCCGAGAAGAAGATTTTTTAATGATTTTCCCTATATAAGCCTATGTAAAACCAAAGGCCCCGGGGGCGGGAGCATTTTGGCCCCCAGGGCTATAATTTGAACAATCTTGGTAGAGGTCCACTAGATGAAGATTCATACCAAATATCGAAGACCTGGGCCTTGTGGTTTCGGAGAAGAAGATTTTTAAAGTTTTTCGTTAAAAAAATCTATTTTTAGCTCCTGTGACCCAGATGTGCAATGGACCAGAACCATTTGAACAATTTTGAAAGGGGACCACCTAAGGATCATGGCTGTGAAGTTTGGTCAAAATCCGATCAGTGGTTTAGGAGGAGATGTCATTTGAAGAAAAAGTTTACGCACACACACACGCACGCACGCACACACTGACGACGGACGACGGACGAAAAGTGATCACAAAAGCTCACCTTGTCACTACGTGACAGGTGAGCTAAAAAGGTGAAGCTTCATACCAAATATCAACAAAGGCTATAATTTGAACAATCTTGGCAAAGATCCACTAGATAAAGCTACACACCAAATATCAAAGACCTGGGCCTTGCGGTTTGAGAGAAGAAGATTTTTTTTAAGATATTCCCTATATAAGCCTATGTAAAACCAAATGGCTCCAGGGATGGGGCATTTTTGGCCTCAGGGCTATAATTTAAACAATCTTGGTAGAGTTCCACTAGATGAAGCTTCATACCAAATATCAAAGACCTGCGCCTTGCGGTTTCAGAGAAAAAGATTTTTAAAGATTTTCCCTATATAAGCCTATGTAAAACCAAAGGGTCCCAAGGCGGGGGCATTTTTGGCCCCAGCACTATAATTTGAACAATCTTGGTAGGGGTCCCCTAGATGAAGCTTCATACCAAATAACAAAGACCTGGGCCTTACGGTTTCAGAGAAGAAGATTTTTAAAGCTCTTCCCTATATATAAGCCCATGTAAAACCAAAGGGCCCCCGAGCGGGGGCATTTTTGGCCCCAGCACTATAATTTGAACAATCTTGGTAGGGGTCCACTAGATGAAGCTTCATACCAAATATCAAAGACCCGGGCCTTGCGGTTTCAGAGAAGAAGATTTTTAAAGATTTTCCCTACATAAGCCCATGTAAAACCAAAGGGCCCCAGAGCGGGGGCATATTTGATCCCAGCACTATAATTTGAACAATCTTGGTAGGGGTCCACTAGATGAAGCTTCATACCAAATATCAAAGACCTAGGCCTTGTGGTTTCAGAGAAGATTTTTAAAGATTTTCCCTATATAAGCCAATGTAAAACCAAAGGGCCCCGGGGCTGGGGCATTTTTGGCCCCAGCAATATAATTTGAACAATCTTGGTAGGGGTCCCCTAGATGAAGCTTCATACCAAATAACAAAGACCTGGGCCTTACGGTTTCAGAGAAGAAGATTTTTAAAGCTCTTCCCTACATAAGCCCATGTAAAACCAAAGGGCCCAGGAGCAGGGGCATTTTTGACCCCAGCACTATAATTTGAACAATCTTGGTAGGGGTCCACTAGATGAAGCTTCATACCAAATATCAAAGACTTGGGCCTTGCGGTTTCAGAGAAGAAGATTTTTAAAGATTTTCCCTATATAAGCCCAAGTAAAACCAAAGGGCCCTGGGGCGGGGGCATTTTTGGCCCCAGCACTACAATTTGAACAATCTTGGTAGGGGTCCACTAGATGAAGCTTCATACCAAATATCAAAGACCTGGGCCTTATGGTTTCAGAGAAGAAGATTTTTAAAGATTTTCCCTATATAAGCCCATGTAATACCAAAGGGCCCCTGAGCGGGGGCATTTTTGGTCCCAGCACTATTATTTGAACAATCTTGGTAGGAGTCCACTAGATGAAGCTTCATACCAAATATCAAAGACCTGGGCCTTGTGGTTTCAGAGAAGAAGATTTTTTAAGTTTTTGGTGAAAAAAAATCTATTTTTGGCTCCTATGACCTAGATGTGCAACGGACCGGAACCATTTGAACAACTTTGAAAGGGGACTACCTAAGGATCATTCCTGTGAAGTTTGGTCAAAATCCAATCAGGGGTTTAGGAGGAGATGTCGTTTAAAGAAATTGTTTACGGACGCACGGACGACGGACGAAAAGTGATCCCAAAAGCTCACCTCGTCACTACGTGACGGTGAGCTAAAAATACCTCGAACGGTTTTCGAGTTATCGTGAATAACGGAATTTTTTCAATGTTCAAAGGGCAATAACCCCAAAAGTAGGCAATCCAGAGTTATGGTTCATGCGCTCTGCACATCATCCCATAGTGCTTTACATTTATGTGAAGTTTCATGAAAATACCGTAAATGGTTTCCGAGTTATCATGAATAACGAAATTTTTTCAATCTTCAAAGGGCAATAACTGCAAAAGTAGGCACTCCAGAGTTATGGTTCATGCGCTCTGCACAGCATCTCATAGTGCTTTACATTTGTGTGAAGTTTCATGAAAATACCTCAAACGGTTTTCGAGTTATCATGAATAACGGAATTTTTTCATTGTTCAAAGGGCATTAACTCCATTCTGCAGCATCTGATCTGGGCCTGCACTGTTTGCGAAGGTACCCCTTTAGGGTTTCTGGTATTGAATGGGTTAAAATGCATTTTCCCCTTCATTTATACAGGAAACAAATGTTGTAGAAATTAGTAAGAATCGGTGGGTGTTTGTTAGAATCACCTCACTGAGGAATGTGGTGGTATTTGTTAGAATCGCCTCTCTGAGGAATGTGGAATCATCTCACTGAGGAATGTGGTGGATATTTGTTGGAATCACCTCAATAAGGAATGTGGTGGTAATTTGTTAGATTTCGCCTTACTGAGTAATGTGGTGGGTATTTGTTATAATTACCTCACTGAGGAGTGTGGTGGATATTTGTTGGAATCACCTCACAGAGGAATGTGGTGGATATTTGTTAGAATCACCTCAATAAGGAATGTGGTGGTATTGTTAGATTTCGCCTCACTGAGTAATGTGGTGGGTATTTATTAGAATTGCCTCACTGAAGAATGTTGTGGGTATTTGTTGGAATCCCCTCACTGAGGAATGCGCTGGATATGTGTCGGAATCACCTCAATAAGGAATGTGGTGGGTATTTGTTAGATTTTGCCTCTCTGAGGAATGTGGTGGGTATTTGTTTATTGCCTCACTGAGAAATGTAGTGGGTATTTGTTGGACTCACCTCATTGAGGAATGTGGTGGATATTTGTTAGAATCACCTCAATGAGGAATGTGGTGGATATTTGTTAGAAGGGCCTCACTGAGGAATGTGGGAGGCATTTGTTAGAATGGCCCCACTGAGGAATGTGGTGGATATCTGTTAGAATCGCCTCACTGAGGAATGTGGTGGATATTTGTTAGAATCACCTCAATAAGGAATGTGGTGGGTGTTTGTTAGAATTGCCTCACTGAAGAATGTTGTGGGTATTTGTTGGAATCACCTCACTGAGGAATGTGGTGGATATTTGTCGGAATCACCTCAATAAGGAATGTGGTGGGTATTTGTTAGATTTTGCCTCACTGAGGAATGTGGTGGGTATTTGTTTATTGCCTCACTGAGAAATGTAGTGGGTATTTGTTGGAATCACCTCACTGAGGAATGCGGTGGATATTTGTTAGAATCACCTCAATGAGGAATGTGGTGGATATTTGTTAGAAGGGCCTCACTGAGGAATGTGGTAGGTATTTGTTAGAATGGCCCCACTGAGGAATGTGGTGGATATTTGTTAGAATTGCCTCACTAAGGAATGTGGTGGATATTTGTTAGAATTGCCTCACTGAGGAATGTGGTGGATATTTGTTAGAATCCCCTCACTGAGAAATGTGGTGGATATTCGTTAGAATCGCCTCACTGAGGCGATTCTAACAAATATCCAGCCCATTTCTTGGAGCAATAAGAGAAATGGAAATTCGATATCTCCAATACATTAACCGGTACTACTCCTTTAAGAGATTCTTGAAAGTGGCCAATTATTTATAACATCAAATTGTATGGAAATACTGTCTTAATAATGATGGTCCTCTGCATATGGCCCTTTCAGGAAAAGCCTCATAATTTACAAACCTGACCAGCTATTCTACACTCCACCACTCTTGTGTTGAAGTCTGAGGAGGCGGCTTTATTTTTCTCCACACAACAATTTGAGATCACAAATGTCACTCCATCAGGCAATGTTACATCCTGGTCCCTGAGAGGATTAAAGTCTATCTTCTTGGCCTGAGAAAAGAAATGGCATCCACTAGAAAATACCAAGTACCATGTTGTCTGACATCATTTGCAAACAACACAATCATAGCTTGGATTCCAGAAGGGCAGTTGTCAGTTTCTGGCGAAAGAATGTGCACTGTACTGGTGAACCACTTACGTATAAGCCTGCCCAGGAAAAGAGTGGACAGGTGAACCACTTACGTATAAGCCTGCCCATGAAAAGAGTGGACAGGTAGACTGAACGGCCCAAAAATGACCCAAATAGTGTTGACTGGGCCATTAAACCCCAATACAAACAAACAAGCATAGCTCCAGATAATAAGCTTTTTTCATCCAAAAAGTACTAATATTTTTCTTCTTTCTACATGAAAACACATGTTGTGGTTACTCATTAGATGTGCCTTCCAAGCGTAAAGGAGATATGGAATGGACACAAAATTCCAAGTTTCAAACTCGTGATCTTCAACTAAGACCTGGACCTTGAGTTGGCATGGTTCATTTATGGGTTCTGCACATCAGCTCACAGAGACAAATAATTGACTAACGTTTAATGAAAATCTATCAAAGGGTTCAGGAAATTTGGAGCAGGCAAGAAAGTGTTACAGACAGACAGATGGACAGACAGACGTGCGATCTAACATGTCAGGCTTAAGGGCTATTTCTTTTGTTATTTTCTTTTGTTTGGTTTAGGGGCTAACCTCCTAAACCTTTTATTTACGGAATAAACCTATTATTTACTATCATTTTCTATGGTTGTCCAATCTGGACACGTTTGTTCGTTCAAGTTAAGGCATTTTACGTCTGCCAAGGTCGAGCAGACTGAACTCCATAGCTCCACAGCGAGACGTAAGTTTTGTGCTTCTGGGCTGCGTAACGGCAGTTTGTCCAACAAGAGTCAATCGCGTTGGACTGCCTGTGCCCTGCCAAGGAAAAGTGAAGCACTGCCAGTTTTAGAAATTTTGAAGGCCGGTCTAAATTGAGCCAAAAATGTAGAGTAATCAGTGCCAATTCGGCTGCAAATCGCGATTTCTCTACTGTGCTCGAGAGTGGAAAGTAGGTCAATGGTGCTCTCTCTTGGGGCTGCGCGATTTTGGCCATCGGACTTAGGCTGCCAATGAGGCATGCCTATTGCAGGTTTCCATTCAGGAAAATGCACGGCTAACGGTCCAGGAAGAAGACTGGTCGCAAGTCTTATTCCCAACCAGCAGGCAGGATGAGTGCGTAACGATCCAGGCATTGGTACAAGCCCTCAGCATCTCCTACCCGCTTAGCCATGCAGAAGTGCTGCTTGTAGAACCGCCAAGCTCCGGGGACGAACTCGTCGTCCCCCGCGTCCGATGACCTTGACACGTACAGAATGCCATTCTCCCGATGTTGGAAGGCACAGCACTCTGTCGCGTACGGGTAGGTTCTACCCGTAGGCTTCCTGCTAAGCAGGTAGATGTCATTATCATCGTAGCGGCGGACAGCTTGGCAGTCGTAGTGGTCTTGTACCTGGAAATGCTGGTCGATCGTCACGAAGTCCATGTCCGGCGCGAGTGGCTGGTAGGCTGGCTTGGGCGGCGAGGTCTTGCGGCGCTGCTTCTTCGGTGGCTCAGGCTGTGTTGGCTGAGACGGCTCTGGTGAAGAAGGCGCTGGTTCAGGTGAAGGTCGCTGCAGTGTCGGCGTGGGCGCTGCTTCGGCGCTGGCTGTCGCTGGTCTTGAAATGGTGGCTGCTGGAGAGACCTCTTTGGTAACTGTTGCTGCTGGTGCTGTCTCTTGTAGCGGTCTCTCCTTGGCTGGCTGCTGTGGCTTGGCTGTCTTCCTGGGTCTCGTTGGAGCTGGAGTGCTGAGATCCCAGCGCAGGCTTACTGTTACAAACTGATGGTGGAGGCCTGTTTTTACCTCAGGCACCCCATGAAGTCGACAGGACTTCAAGAAAGCCACAAGTGGCTCAGGTAGACGATACTCTTTCATACAGACAGACATGATAAGAGCGTTGTTGACTGTTCGAGAGCTGAACAGAGAATGATATAGGGAATGTATCTGGACACTAGCCCCTAAACTTGACATGTTCGCCCGGACAGATGGACGGACATTCCTATAATCCCCGCTCTGCTTTCTCGCGGGGGATTAATGAGTGTATTTTATTTAATGTTCAACATCCTGAAAGTTTTGGATTTACATCTATCTATTGTGGATGGGTTTGTTTCTTGCAAAATTTATGATAAACGGGATGATTTTGATTTTGAGATTGTAAACTTTCCTCTTTTGGATGGTGATGTTCCACGTGCGCCATCCTATGGTGTTTATATTTCACAATTAGTCCAAAAACTATATGCCCCCCGAATCTAGATTCCTGGGGCATAAAAATAATATACCCCACTGTAAACCCCAGTTTTAAAAGTACGGTTTAAGGTGGTGGGGAGGCAAAATTATACAGGCGTGTTCTTGTGACGTTAAAACTTATACACTCGGACCTCGTTATAGCACGATTCGTTACAGCACGAATTCGGATATAACACAGTTTTGGTTTGGACCCCAAATTTTCCCCAACCAACGTTTATAAATATTATCCAAGGATTGTATCGGGTTTTAAGCACAACAACTTTATTTTCCTCTCACTTTTGACTGCGGTAATACGGCAGCTAACACGGTAGCTAACACGGTTTATAACGGTACTTTTTGATATTTATTGCAGGCCTCCAGCAGAGTTGAATATACAGTATATAAACTTGTTTAGCTTGACACGCATGATAAACATGAACTGCCATCGGCACAATCAAAAGTGTTGGCTTAGTGAGATAAAGAGATTAAAGAATTCAGTTACGCAACCGGAAAAAAATATTTATCACGCTCTGTTTAGGATCACTGCTCAGCAGAAATTTTAAACATGAATGCAGACGATGTGATCGGTCAACTGCAATAAAACTCATTTTCTAGAGCCGCATGTAAAAGAAAGTCAAATTTATTCCTGCTTAAAAGCAAATGATAAAACATATTCAAGATCGATTTTCGCGGTAAGAAAATCATTCAAAAACCATGTGCGCCATTAAAAATCGTTTCAAATGACTAAAATATTAAGGGTAAGACATTTCAAGGGAAGTAATTCAAATTTCTTGTAAGTGTTGATCATTGTCTGGTTCCGAACCCTAACCGGTAGTTTCACTATTGAAATGTTTTAACGGTACTGTAGTTCGGTACGGTTCCGGACGCTCAGTAACAACAAAGTTAGCCGGGAACCAGCTATCAAAATGGCGTCATACTCACTGTCAGATCGGACGATTTCTGGATATAAAACATGGTATATCAGCTGGTTTGGATTAAAGTGACTTGTTTGACTTGATGGGCCATGGTATTTACTGCCATTGATTAGTTCTAAACACATTTTAGTCGGGAAATATGGTCATTAACCGGACCGCACATCATCTTGTTTGGGAAACTATTGATCACCATTGTGTCAATGGTTGATCTGTGACAAATACGGTCGGCGTTTATAACACGATTCGGTAAACTAACACGGTCCGTTGGTGGACCCGGAGTTCCGTGTTATAACGAGGTTGAGGTGTATTTAAATTACCTTATTCATAAAGGAGACGACTATACTTTTGGAAAGTGTTGCCTCCCACGAAGATGTGAAAATACTCCCTTATCCACATTACATCACAAAAACACGCCTGTATAAATTTGATCCCCTTGAACACCACTTTTATACAGTAAAACTGGGGTTTACAGGGGCAAACCTTATTTTTCTTATATCTGCTTCAAAATATAGATTGTGGGTACTCATTAGAACCGCCCCGACGATATATTTCGAGCAGAAATAAGCAAAAATATCACGATTTTTCATCTTAACATGCTCGTTTTTTTGGGCTGTAAAGGTTACAATTTATTTGTATAGGCGTGTTTTCGTAATGACGATATCTGTGCAACATAGTGCATGCATTCATATCTCCAAAACGGTCGGATGAAAATTTGTGATATTTTTCTTATTATACTCCAAACATAGGTTGTGGGTGCTTGCTTGAACCATGTCATTGAGGCAGTTCTACAAGTAATGACAATCTTTGTCTTGGAGCAACAATAAGAAAATTAATGTATACTGGAGACCCAGTTTTCTCTATATAAAGTGGGGTTTACATGTTAATTACACTGACTTGTTCACATGAAGTGCATTTCTGTTGCCTAGCAACACTATTACTTACAGTGCCAGGTTGAGCCATGAATGAGATTGCTTGGTCCATCCCGCCACCTTGTGTCCCTATATACCTCTCACAGTAGGCACACATATCTGCTATATCTTTCTGAAATATACACAAACCTCTTTATAATGCTGTTAAAAATAACAGTGACAACATGGTTTTGGATACAACAGTTTAAAGATGGATCCCAAAAATACACAGATTATATACAATAATCAACATTAATGGACATTTTTCTAGACAAAAATAAAACCAGCCCTCATACCCACTCTGACAGAATCTGTGTATAAAGACAATCAATCAAATCAGCCAGTATACCCACTCTGAAAGAAGCTGTGTATTCACACAAGAATCAAATCGACTTACATACTCACTCTGATAGAAGCTGTGTACTCAGACATAAATCTGATCAGCCGACATACTCACTCTGAGAGAAGCTCTGTACTGAGATAAGAATAAAATCAACCAACACACCCACTCTGACAGAAGCGGTAAATAGAGAATACCAGGTTCGTGTCTTTTGATATCAAGTTTATCAGGCAAGTCTTCGTGAATGCTTGTAGAATCGCGAGGCTTGTATCAAAAGACACGAGCCCCTTTTTTTTTTGCCAGAAGTCTGCTTCATTTATAAAAGAGCAATGTCATGTTGAGGTGATAAAGCCCACTTGTTCTGAGATAGCATATCTTTATCAGGTCAATGTGTTACAATGCAATATATATAGGGGTTAATTGATAATATGATTTATGAGCTCATACCTTGCTTTTTGACTGTCCGCTGGCATGCATTACAGCAAGGGCAGAACAGCACACTAAGGCACTAGAACTAGATAGCCCAGCACTCTTTGGGACTGTACCATCTACCATACATTTCATACCAGGTGACTTAGACTGGTTCAAAAACTCATTCATTCCTCTCATTCCACACAGGAAATAGTTGAACCAGTCTGGTTTCTCTTTGTTGATGGAGAAGTTTTCTGTGGAGCATTCAAAGGGACTGTAAATACATGCATACAAAGGGACTGTAGATTCATGTATACCAATAACTAGAATTAAGTAAAATCATTTCGTTAACAGACCCGTGTACTAAAATGGTGCATATCGCAAGAACAAGCATTCTTCCATGAAAATGTGATATTTTTCTTATTTCCACTTTAAACATAGGTTGTGGGTGCTCATTAGAAACACCTCATTGAAGTGGTTCTAATGAGTATGGTATGGGTTTTGTTGTGTCAGTTTCTTGTCAAGTGTTGAAGTGACATTTATTAGACAGCCCCGCCAATCGGGGCTTGTAGAAATAGATGGGCTGCATGATGCTTCCATGCAGAGCTGAAACTGACCGCACATGAGTACTTGTAAACCGCTTAGAGGATCTAAGCCTGCCCAGGCAAAGTGGTGCAAGTCAGACCACCCTATTGGTTTCATTGGGTGACAGGGCTTGAGATGTCATTTCATCTCAATGTCGGGTAAAAGTCCCACAAAATTAGAAGCCTGTGCGAGTCGGAGTGCCCTATTGGTTTCATTGGGTGACAGGGCTTGAAATTTCATTTCATCTCAATGGCGGGTAAAAGTCCCACAAAATTGGAAGAAACGTCTCCAAAATGACCTATACAGTGTTGACGGGGACGTTAAACCTCAAATCAAGCAAACAATTTATAAGGATCATATGGTAATTTGGAAGTGTTTATGTCACCTGAAACTGTCATCTATGTTATGCTCATCATTTTCTTGTCAGCTGAAAAGGTGATAGCTAACACATTGGTAATCTGGCAGTATTTATGTTACCTGAAACTGTCATCTGTGTAAAGGAGTGTCACTTTCTTGTCAGCTGTTAAGGTGACAATCTGTAAGAATCTTATATGGGTGTGAAAGGTGTGTGGAAAAATCCCTCCCGAGGGTCACTGTCTGGCACCACAAGGCTTGCAGAGTGATGCCCGACAGTGATCCCGAGGGACAGTTTTTTCTATCCACCCCTCACACCCATATAGGATTCTTTTTCTTGCATACTTTCCATTTATTAGCGTAGATTTTTTATGTTGCAGTCACTTCGGTTACCGACGGCTGCCATTTTGTGATGACACTACAGGAATGTTTAGTGATGTCGCGTAAGGTGTTGTGAGGTCAACCTTAACAATGGCGCATATGAGGTCGTATTCAACCAATGTATTTATCAAACACACAAGAATATTCGATTCTGGGTTAGAACACCAGGGTTAGAACAGAATTTCTATCCCAAGCTAAAACTATGGATTTCCTTAACTGGTGTGCAAGAAATTACAATATCATATGGTTATGTTACCTGAAACTGTCATCTGTGTTACCCTCTTGTCAGCTGTCAAGGAGACAGCTATTACAATAATATGATTATGTTACCTGAAACTGTCATCTGGGTTACGCAGCATCACCCTCTCGTCAGCTGTCAAGGAGACAGCTATTACAATAATATGATTATAGTACCTGAAACTGTCATCTGTGTAACGCAGCATCACCTCTCATCAGCTGTTAAGGTAACAGCTATTTCAAACATATGGTTATGCTACCTGAAACTGTCATCTGTGTTATGCAGCATCACCCTCTCATCAGCTGTTAAGGGTACAGCTATAACAATCATATGGTTATGTTACCTGAAACTGTCATCTGTAAGTTTGTTTGTTTGTTTGTTTGATTTGAGGTTTACGTCCCCGTCAACACTGTAAAGGTCATTTTGGAGACGTTGGCGGTTGCTTCCAATTTTGTGGGACTTTTACCCGACACTGAGATGAAATGACATCTCAAGCCCTGTCGCCCAATGAAACCAATAGGGTTTATTATCATGGATGGTCCACATCGCACCGCGGTTCCAGGACAGGCTTAGATCCTCTAAGCGGTTTACCAGTACTAGTGTGCGGGCCGGATTCAGCTCTGCGTGGAAGCATCATGCAGCCCATATATTTCTACAAGCCCCTATGGGCGGGGGCTGTCATCTGTAAGTTATGCAGCATTACCCTCTCATCAGCTGTTAAGGTAACAGCTATTACAATCATATGGTTATGTTACCTGAAACTGTCATCTGTGTTATGCAGCATCACCCTCTCATCAGCTGTAACAGTAACAGCTATTACAATGTCCTGTTCTACTGCCATAGGCAACACTCCATAGCCACAGTAGTCTATGTGCTCTCCTAGAACAAGAGTCAGGTTGGAAGGTGAAAATTAAGGAAAATGGATACATCTGAGATATTGACTGCCATTTTTACAAGGGAGATAACTGAGACCTTCCAAAATACTGTATTTACCCTAAATATTCAGACACCAGAAAATTAAAACAAGAGGACCATGATGGCCCTGGATCGCTCACCTGATCCATAGAGTAACAAGTGGGCCCCGGGGAGGGCCATTATTGACCTCAGGGTTATAATGTGCATAATGTTGAGGGAGGTCTAAAAAGGTGAAGCTTCATACCAAATATCAACAAAGGCTATTATTTGAACAATCTTGGCAAAGGTTCACTAGATGAAGCTACACAACCTTAAAGACCTGGGCCTTGAGGTTTCAGAGAAGAAGATTTTTTTAAAGATATTCCTTACAAAAGCCTATGTGAAACCAAATGGCCATGGGGCAGGGGCATTTTTGGCCTCAGGGCTATAATTTAAACAATCTTGATAGAGGTCCACTAGATGAAGCTTCACACCAAATATCAAAGACCTTGGCCTTGTTGTTTCAGAAGAAGATTTTCAAAGATTATCTCTATTATAAGTCTATGTAAAACCAAAGGGCCCTGGGGTGGGGGCATTTGTGGCCCCAGGGCTATAATTTGAACAATCTTGGTAGAGGTCTACTAGCTGAAGCTTCATACCAAATGTCAAAGACCTAGGCCTTGTGGTTTCAGAGTAGAAGATTTTTCAAGATATTCCCTATATAAGTCTATGAAAAACCAAAGGGCCCAGGAGAGGGGGCATTTTTGGCCCCAGCACTATAATTTGAACAATCTTGATAGAGGTCCACAAGATGAAGCTTCATACCAAATATCAAACACCTGGGCCTTGCAGTTTCAGAGAAGAAGATTTTTAAAGATTTTCCCTATATAAGGCTAGGTAAAACCAAAGGGCCCCGGGGTGGGGGCATTTTTGGCCCCAGCACTATAATTTGAACAATCTTGGTAGGGGTCCACTAGATGAAGCTTCATACCAAATAGCAAAGACCTGGGCCCTGCAGTTTCAGAGAAGAAGATTTTTTAAATATTTTCCCAATATAAGCCCATGTAAAACTAAGGGCCCTTGGGCGGGGGCATTTTTGGCCCCAGCACTATAATTTGAACAATCTTGGTAGGGGTCCACTAGATGAAGCTTCATACCAAATATCAAAGACCTGGGCCTTGCGGTTTCAGAGAAGAAGATTTTTAAAGGTTTTCCCTAAGTAAGCCTATGTAAAACCAAAGGGCCCCGGGCGGGGGCATTTTTGGCCCCAGCACTATAATTTGAACAATCGTGGTAGGGGTCCATAAGATGAAGATTCATACCAAATATCAAAGACCTGGGCCTTGCAGTTTCAGGGAAGAAGATTTTTAAAGATTTTCCCTATATAAGCCCATGTAAAACCAAAGGGCCCCGGGGCGGGGGCATTTTTGGCCCCAGCACTATAATTTGAACAATCTTGGTAGGGGTCCACTAGATGAAGCTTCATACCAAATATCAAAGACCTGGGCCTTGCGGTTTCAGAGAAGAAGATTTTTAAAGATTTTGACTATATAAGCCCATGTAAAACCAAAGGGCCCCGGGCGGGGGCATCTTTGGCCTCAGCACAATAATTTGAACAATCTTGGTATGGGTCCACCAGATGAAGTTTCATACCAAATATCAAAGACCTGGGCCTTGCAGTTTCAGAGAAGAAGATTTTTAAAGATTTTCCCTATATAAGCCCATGTAAAACCAAAGGGCCCCGGGGCGGGGGCATTTTTGGCCCCAGCACTATAATTTGAACAATCTTGGTAGAGGTCTTCTAGATGAAGCTTCATACCAAATATCAAAGACCTGGGCCTTGCAGTTTCAGAAGAAGATTTTTTAAGTTTTCGGTGAAAAAAATCGATTTTTGGCTCCTGTGACCTATATGTGCAACGGACCGGAACCATTTGAACAACTTTGAAAGGGGACCATCTAAGGATCATTCCTGTGAAGTTTGGTCAAAATCCGCTCAGCGGTTTAGGAGGAGATGTAGTTTGAAGAAATTGTTTACGCACGCACGGACGCACGGACGAACGACGGACAAAAAGTGATCCCAAAAGCTCACCTCGTCACTACGTGATGGTGAGCTAAAAAATAAGCCTGGCAAACAGTGCAGACTCAGATCAGACTGCTCCTCAAGGAGCAGTCTGATCAGGGTCTTCACTATTTGCCACTGAGAAAAAGTCTTTGTGTTCAAAATATATAATGAATAATTTTTTTATATTTTTGATGGTATACAATTCATAAAAAACTATACGAATATTTAGGGAAAATATGGAATTAAAAACATCAGAAGCATATTCCTTATTTTTATAGGAGTGAAGGGGTACAAGATATTTTTACTACCGTGCAACTAGCAGTTTAGCAATACAACATCTGTCACTGGTTCAATAAAGTGCAAAAGTGTCAAAACACAATGACACATTGAACAAGAATTTGGGGAAGAGTCGTAACTGATGTTGGTAGAACTCGTGACTCAACCTCTTTGCTTTGTTTGAATGCAATAAAATATTATTAAACAACAAGATTTTTCACCACAAGTGACATGTTTGTCTAAGTACAAAGAAACCATAATACAGTCGAACTTAGATGGCTCGAACTTCCAGGGACCGCCGAAAAGAGTTCGAGCCATCGGTAGTTGGAGCCATTGGAGTACAACTCGGCAAGATCCATCTTTGTGTACTATGATTTTTTATCATAGCTGCGGCGTTTTGGTTACTTCCGGTACATTTATCGGTCATAATTTAAGCCACGTTGTATACCCTTCGCACTTTCAGGGAGATAAGAAAATACAACAATAATAAATCTTTTAATTTTATTTACAAGATGAAAAGTTTAAAATACAACAAAGTACATGACTGCAGGAGTGAATGGTGAGCCTTTTTTTGGTCCGTATTTTAAGGCAAAGACTGTAATTTGGGCAGGTCTTACTCAATGTCGGTATGAAATTTTAATTTGTGAAAAAAAATATTTTGCCAGCTTTAGTTTCCTTATGCCGCCTCATTAGCCCTGGGTTATTATAGGTGTTTACAATAAACTTAATTTGACACCTTCTCAACATTAATCTCTTGACCTGTTGATCAAAGGGAGTGCGCCACTGATCACGCGCCTGCGTGACTTGATAGATAAAATTGGAATTTTTAAAAAGGTAATTAGTGCGAGCCATCGGTGGGATTTTACATAGAAAATGCACTCTAGGGACCAGGCTTAGAGTTTGAGGGTTCGAGCTATCGTGGTTCGAGCCAAGGGTGGCATGTTTACTTAAAACAAGAGCACCGCAAGCGGGTGCCAACGCTCGTCTGCAGTTTCTTTTAGAAAACAAAAGTTCTAAGTCAAATCAAATTGCAAGATGGAGTTATAAAACGTGTAGGGAATGTAGCTCTTGTGATGGTGAGTATGTGTATGAAGTTTCATGAAGGTAGGCCAAATACTTTTGGAAATATGGTCAAGGTTAAGTTTTTTGGTTAATTTTTCGAAAAATAGGTCAAAGTTCAAAGGTCAAGGTCACAGGTCAAAAAGCGTGGTATGACTGAAAGGTCTTGTCACAAGGAACATTCATGTGAAGTTGGAAGGCTCTGTTGTGAATAGTATTGAAATAAGAGACAAAAACAATTTTAAAAAAACGGAGAGAAAAGGGGAGATAATTCAATCAAATTGCAAGATGGAGTTATAAAACTTGTAGGGAATGTAGCTCTTGTGATGGTGAGTATGTGTATGAAGTTTCATGAAGGTAGGCCAAATACTTTTGGAAATATGGTCAAGGTTAAGGTTTTCGGTTAAATTTTCGAAAAATAGGTCAAAGTTCAAGGTCACAGATCAAAAATTGTGGTATCACTGAAAAGGTCTTGTCCCAAGGAACATTCATGTGAAGTTTGAAGGCTCTGTTGTGAATAGTATTAAAATGAGAGCAAAAAATGTGTTTCAGAAAAAAAATTGGAAAAGGGGAGATAATTCAGCCAAAATCAACAATGTTGTTATGGTCCTTGGTCAAAATGTAGCTCTTGAGATGATGAGTGTGTGTATGAAGTTTCATGAGGCTAGGTCTAAAACTTTTTAAGTTATAGCCAAGGTTAAGTTTTTTTGGAACGACGCCAGACGACAACGCAGACGCCGGAGTGATGACAATAGCTCGAAAGTTTTTTTTTAAAAAAACAGACGAGCTAATGAATAGGGATTTTGCCAGGACTGAAAAGTCAGTTCCACCCAAATGTGGTGTTTGAGCCTACCGAGTTCGACCCATCGAAGTTCGACTGTACATACATCAATGTATTTAGCATATTGAATACAAGTTAATTCTGCTTCACACAGAAAGTGGGGTGGAGCTTAGCGGCTGTGAAAAAATCTTTACCACTGCTGCAATCCCGACTTCCTCAGATTTGCGCTGCACATTCAAAAATGTTATTAACATTACGTCTGTTGTCTGAAAGTTTCAGCGAATCGACTGAAAAGGACTAGCTATTCAATCGCTTGGCTCACACTGCCAGTTATATCTAAAACCTTTTCAGAAGCACATAATTGGAAGTTCAACACGGTTTGAAAAGAGCTTTCGGCATGTCTTTGATTTTCGTAAACAGCATCAAATGTGCGACAGAGAGGTCTTATTGCTAAACTGCTGGTTGCATGGTTGTAAATAAATTTTCTCTAAATAACGGTTAAGCCATTCCCCATAAACCATTTTATTACTATTGGACTCTTCCATTGCTATATGTTGGACAAGTCCTATTGTCATATAAGAAGGGGTAGGCTTTTTTATTTCTTTCTATTTTTGACAGAAAATTCTGTAAGCAAATAGTTCAGGCCATGATCAGCCGACGCGTTCTGCAGCATCTGATTGGGCCTGCACTGTTTGCCAAAGTACCCCTTTAGGGGTTTCCTATCTATAATGGGTTAATTATTATCAAAAGAATATGCAGTCAATATTAAAACATGGATTTCATTCAGGGACTTTTTTTATTACTTTATCTTGAAAATGTACCGGAATGCTGTGTGTAAGAGGAGGGGATTCTAATGAGTATACATGACACACCTTTATTTTAAAGAAAATCAAATTAAACCACATTTTCTAATTTGGACCCCAATAACAGTGTTACAAAGACTTTAAAAGGTTGTGGTGTACCTCAATAACACTGCCCACCCCCGCCCATCGCGGCTTGAAGAAATAAATGGGCTGCATGATGCTTCCACGCAGAGCTGAAACCGACTGCACACAAGTACTGGTAAACCGCTTAGAGGATCTAAGCCTGCCCAGACGAAGCAGTGCAGTCAGACTGTCCATGCTTATAAGCCCTATTGGTTTCATTGGGTGACAGGGCTTGAGATGTCATTTCATCTTAATGAATATCGGGTACAAGTCCCACAAAATTGGAAGCAACTTCTCCAAAATGGCCTATAAAGTGTTGACGGGGACGTTAAACCTCAAATCACTCACTCACTCTTTGTGTTTTTCTGCATTCAGTGTCCTCTGGTCAGAGACCACCTTTGGAACTGTTCAAAATTAAAGACCACTTTTGAATGGTCCCAAAGGTGGTCTTAATACAGGAATTTTACTATACTTACATGTACAAGAAAAATGTTGTTTTTTTTCTTAACTCTTAAGAATTATCCTACTGTTTACGACAACCCCTACCTTTGCAGAGGCCATCTGATCAGGATCTACACTGTTTGAATGAAAACATTATCATTTTTTTGGAAACCTATGGCAGCATGTAATCTGATTGGCTGATAATCAGAAATGGGCATGGCTTATAATATTATCCAAAGTGACCCTGCGCTCAATGTGACTCAAGTTTATTATAAGTACTGGGGAATAGAGAGTGAAAACTTGAATCACAGAATGCAAAATCAAACATGCATATTTAATGGGCTACTTATTTTTTTATTTATTTTTTTTTTAAATGCCAATTCATAATCTGAACTGTCACCGGCGACACGCCAAATGACATCCACACACCAGGATCCGCGACAAGGGAAGCCAGCCCCAAACACCCGCCAAAGAGGGAAACCAAGCCACACACTCCTCAGCACCCCCAGCCGCAGAAACGATCAAACAGGGAAGGGCACTCCAACTGCCAACTGCCTACGGGAAAAAAGGACACCCACAAATGTCAGTCCTTACTACGGGGTCTAAAATGCCCGATTACGGCGATTAGGGTACCAAACAACAAATAACAATGACATGCTCTTAAACACCTCCTAACCTGTACTAGGTGGATGCGACTCGAATGATTAAATATCGTCACATCACGCGAGACTCACTTGAGATATAATATTATTCCAAGTGACCCTGCGCTCAATGTGACTCAAGTTTATGTATAAGTACTGGGGAATAGAGAAGGAACAACTTCCTCTCAGCTGCTAAACACTCATCTCCCCACGAAGACCCTACAAAACACCCAACACTCCAAACACTCTTCTTTTTTTAGCCATGGATAGCATACCATAAAAGATCTGTGTGTATATGAACCTGCTCCGATAAAGCATATAAGCTCTACTACCGTGATTAAATGTTAAATATTAAAGTAGAACTATTATATTTAGTATTAGCAAACTTCCAGTCCAAACTGTTTCAAGCAAACACCTATCAAATAGCCAAAACGTACTTGTAAAAGACAGGTGCTTGCTTAATACAGGTAGATTCTCACTACATTACATTTACTGGGATCCGAATTATGCACGCTTCCAGACGAGTACATGTAATTACTCAATACAGGCGGCCTAAATACCGACTCAAATGTTAATAGCCGGTTTAGGAAAACAGAGACCAAACATCCTCCGCTGAAGGCATGCGAGTTGAGGCCAGGTCGTCTCTCCGCGAAAAATTAACCCAATGTTTCACTTGACTACTTAACACAGAACTTGGGTCAAAAACTTCCTCCCCAAATAAGGAATTATTAGAAAAACCTTATTTCCATGAACCTAAAGATGACCAAAACAAATCAGAGAAACACCCAGCCCCAACCCGCGTGAAAAATTTCACTGGGAGATTAGTACTCCTGGGTTAAGACAAGGGTCGTCCCTGTTAAAAACCACCAAAATTAAAAACCTGACAAATTAGACTTTTGCCTACCTGTCCCTCCCTCTAATAGGCATCTTTGGTCCAAAATTGCCAGTAGACACCCGACACCATAGACTAGTGGACAAGTTCATGGGAGGGTGTAAAGGTTAAACAGTGAAAATTACTTGCCCTAAAACACCTAGTAAGACAAGCACAAGATGTTTTATCGTAATTACCGGTCCGAAGCAGGCTCAAACAGCCAAAATAACAGCTGAACCACAACACAAACCTAGCACCTAAAACGTCCCAATAAAGAGAAAATACTCCGCCGCAGTCATTTGTAAACACCTGTAACCTGAATGAACACTGGTTAAGCATGTAAAATCTCGCCATGTGTTACTCAAGCTACCCGTGTAAAACCAATACACACATATCAGCCAAAATATATGTAACTTCAAGCGGAAAGTCAAATCCACTGTTCAATCCCTTGTGTTTCAAATAGAAACAAAACAAACAGCTCCCTAAAATGTTCTCTCACAAATGAACATTACACCGAAAACATTTTGCTCCAGCTATCAAACAAACTTTCGGCCAACAAACCGTGACAATCTGCACAATAAAACATTCCGCCAAAAATACATGTAACTACAAGCGGGTTCAACACTCAATAAGTCAAATCAGCTGTTCTATACCCTGTGTTTCACATAGGAACAAAACAAACAGCTCTCTAAAATGTTCTCTCAAACATGAACATTACACCGAAAACATTTTGCTCCAGCCTGCCAGCTAACTGACAAACTTTGCGCCTAAACACTTGCAATCTTCGACCGCATCTACTGATTGCACAATTAAACATTCCACCAAAAATACATGTAACTTCAAGCGGCTCCATAACTCTACAATTTAAAACAGCTGCTCAATTCCTTCTTAACATACTGTTACACTAAAAAGTTTTACTCGACCTAACGAACAAATTTCCGCCTGAAATTTTGCAAAAAAACAGTGGCAGTCTTCAACCATATTTACTGACTGCAAAAAAAAACAGGCTAAGAAAAACTTACAATTTCAAAATCCAAAACTTACATATCGACCACGTGCTCCACTAAATGTAAGACTTCGAAAAAACACGTCCGTTCAGTCTGGTGGTTGCGACTCGAATGATTAAATATCGTCACATCATGCGAGACTCACTTGAGATATTCAAATATTCAGCATGTTGATCATTGATGCAGCAGTATTACATGTGTATTTTCTATCATACTATCATACAGATGTGTTAATCCTTACCATGCTGAATATTTCAATGCATTACACTCCTCCCCAATTTTCAGCCAGTTGTGTTGCATGATTTCAATTTTTACCATGGATCAGAAGCAGGATGGAAAACAGTATAGATCCAGATCAGCTGGCTTCTCAGAAGCCAGCTGATCTGGATCTATACTGTTTTCAAAAAGGATATTTCTGGGTTCAGCATGGTAAGGCATAAAAAAAACAATGATCCTGCAGTCGTAATATCACTGTTATCATCAACTCAAATAAAAGCAAAATAATTACCAATGAGATTAACTCGCCCAGGTGCCCTAGCATAAAATGCTGGCTCACATCCATAAGCTGCTTCGAATTTTTCTTTTATTTTTCCATACCTGTCAATATAAAGTCATCTATTATAGTTAAAGGCATTTATTCTGCAACAGTAAGACACACCGTGTGTTCATAATTGTTTTATTGCCCCCTGTGATATCCTGTCTGTAGCAGATCAAAGGCGGCCCTTAGTAGCTCTTGTTGAATCCCCTGCATGAGGCACTTATGGGGAAAATCAATAAAGTACACTCTAGTCAACCTTTAGTAAACTTGATTTTACCCAAGGTGGCCCCTTACCTGTTGAAGACAGAGGGGATCTCTTCAGTCAGCACTGAGGGCTACATAATATTATGTAATGAAATGATATTCCTCAATAATCAAGAATAAATGCCTTTAAGTATTTACCCATTGAGTGCCAGAAACCCCAAAACGGGTAATAGGCAAAGAGTACAATGAGGCGGTTCTAATGACTACACACAAGCTATGTTTTTGAGCAAAAAATAAGTCAGATAATATATACCTGTATGCCCCATTTTTCTCTATAAAAAGTGGGGTTTAGAGGGGTCTTCATTTCAAGGACTTGTTATTGTGATGAGCAGGGCTGGAAAATTCCACGAATAAAAAGTTATGGAGGATACGGGTAAGTAAAAATTGTGTCTGGTCAATATGAAATTTACCAAAAATCTATATGCCCCTGGTCATGCAGTGGGAGTAAAATTTTGAAGAGTCTTCTAGCCCTGAGAAGTTAGCAGCTGCTTTTTTTTAGCTCACCTGAGCCAGAGGCTCATAGGTGAGCTTATAGTATGGCAAGGGTCCATTGTCTGTCATCTGTCTCGGCCCCCGCCCATTGGGGCTTGAAGAAATATATGGGCTGCATGATGCTTTGACGCAGAGCTGAAACCGACAGCATGTGAGTACTTGTAAACAGTTTGGAGGATCTAAGCCTGCCCAGGCAAAGCAGTGCGAGTCGAAACGTCCATGCTTATAAACCCTATTGGTTTCATTGAGCAACAGGTCTTGAGATGTCATTTCATCTCAATGTTGGGTAAAAGTCCCTTAAAATTGGAGGCAACATCTCCAAAATGACCTATACAGTGTTGACAGGGACATTAAACCTCAAATCAAACAAATTGTCATCTGTCTGTCAACATTTTCAAACATCTTCTCCTCTGAAAACCCTGGTCCGATTGAAGTCAAATTTCATGTGGAGCATCCATGGAATGGGGGAACGAAAGTTAGTTCGCAGGACCAGGTCACATGACCAAGATGGCCACCATGCTCATATAAAGGTTAAAACACTTCAAAATTCTTCTTCTCCGACAGCAGTGGGCTGATCGGTATGAAGCTTGGTATGTGGCATTGGGGACTCGGGGCCCATGATAGTTTGTTCAAATGATGACCATCAGATGACCTTAACCTATTTTATGTCAATGTCAAATTTGGTCACAAACCGGTAGGCTTTTGTATGGGAAAATGTAAAATCTGAGTATTTTTGGAAATCTTTTGCAGCCTGTGATCTGAAAATTGTTAGATGCAGTTAGCTGAATGATTGGATGAAACTACAGTAGTATTCAATGTCAAGGTCATTCCCTGACCTTGGCCAAAGGTCATTCAGATATGAAAATTAAAACTGGTTTTCCATAGAAACCACTATGCCATTTGTAACAAAAATTTCAAATGAAAACTTTAAGGAGTGAGTGTTTGAGTTTTACGTCCCACCAACAGCTATGGTCATACAGAGACGGGACCTCAGTTTAAAGACTCATCTGAAAGTCTGGAGAAGCCCAGGATCGATCCTGCCACCCCTGGTTTACAAGGCGTGTAGCGTAACCACTACACCACGGCGGCTTCTAAAAAAAAAAAATTTTAGGAACAAGGAAATGAAAATTAATTAATTTGAGTTTGGTCACCTGATCAAGATGGCTGCATCACCTATATAAGGTAAAAATCCTTCGAAAATCTTCTCCAGAACCAGTGTGCCGATAGGCAAGAAACTTGGGATGTAGCATTGGGGACTCTGGCCCAGCACACTTTTTTCCAACGATGACCATCAGATGACCCTGACCTATTTTACACCAAGGTCAAATTTGGTCGCATAGACTTTTGTATCGGAAAAAGTCAAAACTGAGTATTTTTTGGAAACTATTGCAGCCTGTGATCTGAAAATAGGTAGATGTAGTTACCTAAATAAGTGGAAGAAACTACAAGAGTATCCAAGGTCATTCCTCGGCCTTGGTCCAAGGTCATTAAAATACAGTCCAACCTGTGTTAAGCAAGCACCTAAGGGATAATGAAAATGTGCTTGCTTAAGACAGGTGCTTGCTTAATACAGGTGAATTTTAATGCATTTGCCTTTATCGGGAACTAAATGCCCGCTTGCTTAAGACAGGTTGCTTGCTTAATAGAGGTGGCCACTAAGACAGGTTTGACTGAAATAGAAATTAAAACTTGTTTTTCACAGAAACCATGGTGCCATTTATAAGCAAATTTCATATGAAAGCTTTTAGGAACAAGAAAATGAAAATTAATTCATTTGAGATTGGTCACATGTCCAAGATGGCTGCTATGCCCATATAAAGTAAAAAACTTTCTAAAACCTTATTCACAGATTGGCATGAAACTTGATGTGCAGCATTGACGACTCATGGCCCATCATAGTTTGTTCAAATGATGACCCTTGAATGACCTTGACCTATTTTATGCCAAGGTCAAATCTGGTCACATATATGTATATGGGGAAAAAGTCAAAACTGAGTATTATTATAGAAACTATTGCAGCCTGTGATCTGAAAGTTGGTAGATTCAGTTAGCTAAGTGAGTGGATGAAAGTACAGGAGTATTCAAGGTCAAGATTATTCCTTGACCTTGGCCCAAAGTCATTCAGGATTGAAACTTGTTTTCCACAGAAACCACTGTGCTATTTGTAACCAAATTAATTAATTTGAGTTTGGTCATATGACCAAGATGGCCACCACTTCTATATAAGGTAAAAACCCTTCAAAAACCTACTCTAGAACCTGTAGGCTGATATTGTCATGTAACTTGGTATCTAGCATTGGGGACTCCGGTCCATCATGGTCTATTCCCATGATGACCCTCTAATGACATTGACCTATTTTATGCCAAGTTTAAATCTGGTCACATAGACTATATAGGGGGAAAAGTCAAAACGATGTTGCTGTTTAAACTATTGCAGCCTGTGATCTGAAAATTGGTAGTTGCAGTTATATTGCTACATGTAAGTGAGAAAATCTTCTTCTCAGAAACAAAATGGCTCCATAAATACTCAGCACTCAGGTGAGTGATTCAGCACCATTGGTCCTCTGGTTTCTTCTTTCATTTTAATTATCATTACATGTATTTTGATTTCAGGACCCTTTCTAGATTATTTCACTTTTTCATGTATTGAGTCAATAGTTAATCACATTAATTAGAAACTAGATTGTGCAGTCGATGGTATACCATCTCAAATACCCGCTTTTTGTATGAAGGACAGTAAAGATATGGCAATGTCATACTTTTTGACCTTTGACATTGGGGCCACGTTGGGGTCAAGGTCACAAAAATGTAGCTCACTGCCATCTACATATCATGTACTATCCACATGCAAAGTTTCAAAAGTGTAACTTCAGTGGTTGCAGAGGAGATCCATTTACAAGAAATGTGACAGACGGACGGACTGACGACCACTCAACTCTGGTATGAAAACAATATACATGTACATGTACCTGATTTTTCTTCGAAAAAGCGGGTATAATAATATTGACCAGCAGTTCTGGACAATGAGGTAACTTTTATGGTTGTCACATTATAATAATACATCCGTGCGACACAGTGACTTTTTTTCACATCCCCAAAATGACTTCTTTTCTTATGAAAATTTGTGATATTTTTCTTGCTTTAACTCAGGGCTTCCATTAACTCCCAAATTCAGGAAGTCCCAGACTTCCTACCCTTGAAATCTGGAAGTCCCACTGGAAAATTTAGGAAGTCCCAATTTTGAAGCAAGGTGTTTGCAGATCGTAAAATTGTTTTGATGAAGAAATATATATTATTTAATCTATGAATCTCTTGTTTGCATTTTTTATCACCTGTATATTCTTTTAGATGGCTTGTAAAGTGTGGATAGGTAAACTGACTGGCTCAAAAATTACTTCAATAGTGTTGACTGGGCCGTTAAACTCAAAACAATCAAGCAAAGCTCTGTGATAAAGTTAAAACTACTCATAACTATGTGACATACATGCGGTCAGTACAGTGCAGAGGAGTGCATACAAAAAAAGAAAAATATTTTTGCTTGGCCTGTATAAATTTTATAACTTTCCAAGTAAAACTCCCCAGCCCACCACCACCCCCAAAATAAATAAATAAACAGTAAAGAAAACAATCGCATTACCCATCCCCATATATGCCTAGTGGCCCATTTTTGGGTCATTAGCAAACTGTGTAGACCCAGATCAGACGCCACAGAACATAGCGTTTGATCTGTCTACCCTGTTTGTAGAACTTCACACAAATAAAACAAACCTGACACCCATTCATATATGGAGTAAAAAGAAATAAAGAAAAATTCTTTTGTAAAAGATTTTTGCAAAACTTTACAAAACATACGCTTCGAGTCTTCATTGTACCCTTAACACACTGAACTGCTTCAGACAAACAGGCAGAAACAAGCGCAACTTTGCAATTAGAGCAGACTTAGACGAGTCAGCGTTTTTTTTTTTTTTTTTTTGCTTTTTTGCTAACAGACAGATCAGACTAAAGCTCGGACCCTGACGAACCGGCCTGGTCACATTCGTCGGTTTTACGTATTTTCGAAGCGCCAAAATCAAACGGCGACCTTTTCATCATTTCACCTGGTGAACACCTGCTATTTACTCAAGAAAAAAAAATGCGTATCTATCTTTGAAACTACCTATTGTCACACTTTGAATCGCTAATGATAATCTCACTACCAAACACCTAAATTACGACGCGCTTTAAAGGCATTTATTCTTAGACAGAAGGACACACCGTGTGTTCATAATTGTTTTATTGCCCCCTGTGACATACTGTCTCTAGCAGATCAAAGGCGGCCTTTAATAGGGTGATTTGTGGCTCCTGTTGAATCCCCTGACTGAGGCACTAAAGAGGAAAATCAATAAGGTACACTGCAGTTAACAGTTAGTCAATTATTGGTTTCCCCCAAGAAAGCCCCTTACCTGTTGCAGACAGAGGACTTCTTTTAAGTCAGCACTGAGGGCTACATATTATTATGTAATGAAATGATAGTCCTCAATAATCAAGAATAAATGCCTTCAATTTAAACAGTAACAAGTTTACAGGATTAAAAACACTTATCGTCAATGGGATTAATTAGTTTATCCTCAACTACTAATCCGTTTCTATATGCAGACACCGAGGAATCACCTCGACACGTTTTTTTACACACCGATGACGATCAAAGGTGTGCCGACGCACGTGATTCTGTCAATATAATACCGCGCAGGCAGAAAATGGGACGTCCACACAGAAAGCGGTTTCAGCTAAGGCGGCGGAGCAAACCTTTTACAAACCGCTAAAAGTGGGCGGGTTTATACGTCTCGGTAAAGATTTTTGGCCATACAGAGAAAGATCAGACTGCAGCTCGGACCCTGACGAACCGGCCTGGTCACATTCACGGGTTTTACGTATTTTCGAGGCGTCAAAATCAGACGGCGATCCCGGCGACATTTTTGGATTTTATAAATTATTTTCGTCATTTCACCTAGTGAACACCTGCTATTTACTCGAGAAAAAATGCGTATCTATCTTTGAAACTATTGTCACACTTTGCATCGCTAATGATAATCTCACTAACAAAAACCTAAATTACGACCCGCTTTAATTTAAACAGTAACAAGTTTACAGGATTAAAAAACACTTATCGCCAATGAGATAATTTGCTCATCCTCAACTACTAATCCGTTTAATTATATGCAAACATCGAGCAATCACCTAAACACGTTTTTCACACACCGATGACGATCAAAGGTGTGCCGACGCACGTGATTCTGACTGTCAATAAAATACCGAGCAGGCAGAAAATGGGACGTCCTTAGTACTCAATAAACGCAGAAAGCGGTTTCAGCTAAGAAGGCGGAGCAAACTTTTTAAAAACCGCTAAAAGTGGGCGGGTTTATACGTCTCGGTAAAGATATTTGGCCGTACAGAGAAATTTTCGGGAGTCCGCGGGACGCCTTTGATGTTTAATTTGGGCGTCCGGAAGCGATTTCAGGACGTAATATACGCCGTACGTCCGCCTAACGGAAGCCCTGTAATAATTGCAAACATAGGTTGTAGGTGCCTGTTAGAACCGCCCCATTGAGGCGGTTCTAATGAATACCCACAACCTATGTCTTTGAGCAGAAATAAGAAATATACACCTGTAAACACCAGTTTTCTCTATATAAAGTGGGATTTAGGGGGACACTTAATTCATGGACTTGTTCATTTGATACATTTTGTACACCTAAACTTCAATAATTCAACGATCTATGGCTTGTTTAACTTGGTTAATTCTATCCCCGCTATCCATGACAGTGTCTTCTGAGGTATTCAGATTTCTCTTCAGGCTATTTAGACACCACCGTAGCCACTAAGGAAATCTACATTAAACGGATGGTCAGCCAGTCTAGGCTACATCCAGCTAGCTCTTACATCCCTAAAGAATTATTCCAAAAGCTTCAAATAGATATCAATATATTATTTAGAGGTTTTCCGGGTTTCATCTTGGAAAGGTTCAAATAGATATCAATATATTATTTAGAGGTTTTCCGGGTTTCATCTTGGAAAGGTTTAAGATATGCGGTGTCATCCTGCAAGACGCAGTGCAGAATCAGAATTGTTTACTGGTGACACGTCCTTAGACAATCCTTCACCAGGAAGGATGTTGCATGTTGATTTAGGAAAATTTCACAGAGACTAGACAAATTTTTTTTATCATCCTTTCTTTCTTTCTCTATATACTGCAAATATACCCTCGCAGACAACCTAGGCAGGTGTATATTACATACCCTCCAGTTTTGCAGGATGAAAGCCTACACAGTTATTATGGTGGGGTTCTTTAACCTGCAAAGGGGATGGTTCCCCCTGCACAGGGGGCCTCCAGTTAACGTCCCGATCCGAAGGACGGTGCACTTTATGACATTCATTATGCTTCATACCTGCAAATGATGCCAATGGAGCATGTTCGGACACCGAAATTTTATAGCCGCTGCCGGGGATCAAACCCTTTATATATATATATAACGTCAGAGGCAAGTGCACTAACCACTGAGCTATCACAAAATTTTTACTTGTCATGGCGATTTATGGACATCTCGGCCCCTAACAAACTCGGCCCCTGACAAACTCGGCCCCCATTCAACTCCGTCCCTAAAACTCAGTCCTGAGCAGCATTTAGGTCCTAAAATACAATTTGTTTTTGTTTCCGAGAATCAATTTGGAAGGTGATAGGTAGTTTCACAGAAAGTTTGAGCATATTTATCGTTTTTAATACGAAACCTTATCCACGATAAAAGATAGCGGAAACCCATGCTGTAATTGGGACGGTGCTGGAACTGAGTGTGGCATCAAGGAAACATGCCTATATAATTTTGACCACCTGCAACCACACTTTTATACAGTAAAACTGGGGTTTACAAGGGTTTATATCAATTTACTTTTTTCTTCTCAACAACATATATTGTTGGGTCTTGTAAGAACCGCCTCGTCGATGTCGTTTTTACAAGTACCCAAATCATTCTGTTTGCTCAAAAACATAGATTGTTGGTACTTGTTAGAATCGCCCTGTCAATGTGGTTCTAACAAGTACCCAAATTCTATGTTTATAGCAGAAATAAGAAAAATATGTTCATGTTTCATCTGAAAATTTTCATATTTGGGTGGTGAAAAATTCAATATTTTAGAATAGGCATGTATTATCTTCTTTCTTTTGTGATATTAACATTTCCAATGTAAAACCAAATGTAAACCTATAGAAAACAATATTCGCCCCCAACCATCGGGGCTTGGAGAAATAGTTTGGGCTGCATGATTCTTCCACGTAGAGATGAATCTGACCACACACGAGTAGTGGTAAACTGCTTAGAAGGACTAAGCCTGCCCAGGCAAAGGGGTGTGAGTCAGATCGTCCAATGCATAAAAGCCTTCTGGTTTCATCGGGCCGCAGGGCTTGAGATGTCATTTCATCTTAATGTCGGGTAAAAGTCCCACAAAATTGGAAGCAATGTCTCCAAAATTACCTACATAGTGTTGACGGTGTCGTTAAACGCCAATTAAAACGAACAAAAACAAATAGAAAACAAGGTAGTTCATGATATACATGGTTCTCCACAATCTGATTATGTGTTGGCGGCGTTCATTTATACGAAAACAATCATATACAAATACATTGTCATTTTTTTTGGCCAAAAATGGAAATTTTTAGATGAAAAATTGTGATATTTTTCTTATTTTTGCTCGAAACATAGATTACGGTGGCTCGATAGAACCGCCTCGACGGTTCTATCGAGTACTCACAATCTGTTTTTTTTAAGCAGATATAAGAAAAATAATGTTGTAAGAAAGAAACGTAATTTTTCTGCCGTTCATGAAAGTGTGTGTGTGTGTGTGTTTGTGTGTGTGAATTCGGGTTTAACGTCGCTTTCAACAATTTTTCAGTCATATCACGACGGTGTCTGGTTGCGACAGGGAGCTCAATGCTCACGTTTATAGTGCTGCCTCACTGAAGTATCATGTCCCAGACACATTACATGATACCACACCAAGTCACATTATCCTGACACTGGATCGACCAGTCCTAGCTCTACCCTGTAAATCTGAGTGCCAAGCGAGGAGCAGCTAGTACCATTTTTAACGACTTTGGTATGTCGCGGCCCGGGATCGAACCCGAGACCTTCCGTTCCCCGGAGCGGACACTCTACCAACTGAGCTATCGGGGCCGGTCGTTCATGAAAGTATGAATGACAGCGTGGCGCTAGCAAAGTTTATACGAACCACCCCTTCGGTGTTAAGTTACTTTGCAGGCGATCCGCTGCTTTCATACTTTCATGGTTTGGTTTTGTCTGATTTGAGGTTTAACATCCCCGTCAACACTGTAAAGGTCATTTTGGAGGCGTTGCTTCCAATTTTGTGGGACTTTAACCCGACATTGAGATGAAATGACATCTCAAGCCCTGCCACCCAATGAAACCAATAGGGTTTATAAGCATATGGACTCGACTCGCACTGCTTTGCTTGCCGAGGCTTAGATCCTCTAAGCGGTTTACCAGTACTCGTGTGCGGGTCGGTTTCCGCTCTGCGTGGAAGCATCATACAGCCCATATATTTCTTCAAGCCCCGACGGGCGGGGGCCGTCATACTTTCATGAACTGCAGAAAAATAAAATTCATTTCTTAAATGAACACACCAGTACCTCATGGGTTTAGGTAGGGTAAAAGCCCCACAAAATTGGAAGCAACTTCTCAAAAATGACCTATACATGTTGACAGGGGTGTCAAACAATTAAAATCATTGGTATTAATAGAAAAAAAAAGGCTATATATAATGGCTGTGGAATGGTCAAACCCTGCAAATGATAATAAAAACAAAATGGTTCTATTTTGAAAGTGCGCAACAGAACATTACTACTAGTCTCTTTTTAGTGGCAAAGGTGTAAATACATGCCAAACAATCAATTAGTTTATTAATTACATCGGAAGGTGAGTGACAATAGACCCACAGCAGCGTGCCATACACCGGTTCAACCAACGGCATTAGGTTCATTTAACTCGTGTGAGATGGGTTACTCATAATTTCATCAAAATGAGTTCAAAAGGTAATCAGGCATATGTACATTAAAAATATGTGTAATAGTTTGAAGATAAGTCAATTTCAACACTAATATATCGGTACGTTTACTAACCGGAATGGACCCAAAAACCGGAACGGACCTGGAATAACCGGAACGGACCTTTAAAATCATTATTTTGCCCAATTATCTCATGAATATACTGATATATGAGGTAGTAGGGAAATTAAGAGTGAGAGGAGGCAATTTTGGATGAAAGATTCTGTATTATACTCACTCAAAGGCCTTAAAAAATTTAGCCTAGATTAAACCAGGCGTTTGTAAATAGCATAAAGAAGCCTAATTAAATTTCTTCTGTAAAGGGGATCTGAAGGTAATTTCTTCTTCTTTTCTTATTTCAATAGAGATGTGATGCTCATGATCGTATATGATGGGTTTTCATGATATGTTTGGCATGAAAATTCTCCCAGCGGGTACAAGACGTTAAGGCAACGTCGAAGCAACGTCGATGCAGCGTAACCCTGTTGCATCAATGTTAAATCGACGTTATGTGCGCGCCGGCCTCGGTACCTCTGGTGGATCGGCGTCTGACTGGTGGTAGGCAACATTCTTTAGGAGAGATTGATCAGGGAATGTTTTCATCGGTCATTCTCTTACTTACAAAAAATTTCGCGAGAAATCAAATAATAGCGACTGTTTTGGTCTCCACAGAAATAATGTTGCAGATCAAATAATGATTTTAGAAAATATGGTGTCTGAGAATCACAGTTTTGTGCGTAATATTATACGAGATAATAATAAAACTCCTTGCATCGTATTATACTCAGACGAGCAAATATTGGATCTAAAAAACATATGCTGCTCAGGCCATTCAATTTTGGGGGTAGACAAAACTTTTAACTTGTGCGATATGCACGTAACCGTAACTTGTTACAAACAAGTATCTGTAACAAGAGCACTAAGTGATGAAAACCCCATTTTTATTGGACCACTTTTTATCCATGACAACAGCGACTTTGACTCGTACTTTCAGTTTTTCAGCCATCTTAAAATGAAATTAGTTGACGTTGATTTAAAGCATCTCATCATAGGAACCGACGATGAAAGGGCCATGGTTAAAGCAATTATTACCGCCTTTCCTGAATCAACCCACATTCTTTGCACGCGCCACCTGAAACAAAATGCCATACATCTCAAGCCCTGTCGCCCAATGAAACCAATAGGGTTTATAAGCCCATATATTTCTTCAAGCCCCGATGGGCTCGTTAGAACCACCAATGTGGGGACCGGTTCTTACGAGCACCCACAATCTGTTTGGTTTATGAGACGAGTAGCTTTGCCAATACACCACACAGGCTTCTTAATTAAATGTAAATATGTTCTTATTAAAAACCTATAGATTACACTCTATATGACTTCTCAAGACTTTCGGATGAGTCTTTAAACCGAGGTCCCGTCTCCGTATGACCTTAGCTGTTGGTGAGACGTAAAGCTAAAACACTGATTCAGTCATTACAATTTAGATTGAGAAAAGTGTGGTTCACAGTAGTATACATTATTTCTGTGTTCTTGAAAAAAAATACAGATTGTGGGCACTCGTTAGAATCTCCAATGTGGGGGCGGTTCTAACGAGCATCCACAGTCTGTTTGGTTTATGAGACGAGTAGCCTTGCCAATACACCACAGAGACTTCTTAATGTAAGTATGTTTTTATGTTCTTATTATAGACCTTTAAATTACACTTTATATGAGTTCTCAAGAGTTTCAGAGGAGTAGTTAAACCGAGGTCCCGTCTCCATATGACCTTAGCTGTTGGTGAGACGTAAAGCTGAAACTCTCATTAACTCTTTAAACTTTAGAATGAGAACCATGTGTGGTTCACAGTGATATGCATTTCTGTGTTCTTTAAAAAAAATAGATTGTGGGCACTCGTTAGAATCGCCAATGTGGGGGCGGTTCTAACGAGCATCTAGAATTTGTTTGATTTATGAGACGAGTAGCGTTACCAATACAACACAGAGTCTTTTGAAAAAATGTAAATATGTTTGTATGTTCTTAGTAAAATCAGTAAATTATATCAGTAAAAGTTGCAATGTACAATTGTGACAACTGTGCAAACCAATTATAAACATAGATTACTATATATTTCGTTTTTGGTCATTTGCCTTCCATACAAATACCCACCCAGCAGGCACATGACTTAATTGTGACGTCACATCAACGTCGGACCAACGTCGTGACCTTTGCAACGTCACATCAACATCGGTGCAACGTCATGACATTGCACCGACGTTGATTTGACGTTGCCAGAGCGACGTGTGTCTGCTGAGCATGATACGAATTCCTTGGATCCAAGAAATACTTGAATATGTGAACCCTGTAAATACCACTTGATATAGAGAAAAGTAGGGTTTAGAATGGCATATATTAATGTCTGAATTCTGGCACAAAAAACATAGATTGTGGATACTTGTTAGAACCGCATCTGTTGAGACAGTTCTAACGAGCAGCCACTATCTGTTTGGTGCAAAAAACGGAGAAAAAGAAATCAATTATTTGCCTGAAAAAAATTTAGTTATGGGCCAATAAGAGGTACCATTATATCACACAGATATTTTAAAGAGAATTCCGCCAATAGCGTTGCTGTCCAACATCTTCAGTGATGCTGGACAGTGGTACTGCAGGACATATTTTTTCTGTCTAGTCCCCAAACAATGAAAGAATCTTTTTCTTGCATACACCCTCCGGGATTCTGGAAGTCATTTAGATTGTAGGCATGTAAGATTAATCAATTTTTATATGGCCAGGATCACCGGACTTGATCAAGACTATTCCAGGGTAAAATCCAGTATTTCCTAAAGCGGCTAGCATACTTCTAAAACTCAACCTACACTTAATATCAGAATACATATGACCAAAGACATATAATTCTCTAACTTATGACTAAAATAAGGGTCTGTTCCGGTTATTCCAGGTCCGTTCCGGTTATTGGGTCCATTCCGGTTAGTAAACGTACCCCTAATATATACATATTCTAATTTTAGGGGCCGAGTTTGTCAGGGGCCGAGTTTGTTAGGGGCCGAGATGTCCTGTCACCATCATGGCGAGCAGACAAGTGGAATTTTCCAGCCCTGATTAATATCTATTGTTTTTACTTGTGCCGATATTTTGTCCCTATAACAGCCTAAAAATCATGGCAAATCATTTATGGGCCGATGTTGTCACGAGCCGAATTTGTTATGGGCCGAATTGACCCGGCCCGGAACTGCTAAGTCGGTCATATTTGGCCACAATTACCACAGTTATTCTTGCATCTGACTTGAAGTAAATGTGTATGCAGATAAAACAGTCGGTGTTCTTTTATCAGAATTAACTGTCACATTACCTATTCTTTTCATTGACGGGAATTCCTGTGAAAATTGCCGGTGGTGCGTCCGACATGTTGCAGATCATGTGACTTTTACATACACACGTGTCACAGATCACCAACAAGACAGTTTACCGAGAAAAACTTTTAGCAGCTCTCCCCAAAGGACCTCCCCAAAGAGATAAATTAAGGTGTAACTATACCAATTTTAGTGACACAGAGGCCTTTCTGATATTAAATCTTCATCAGTGTGTCTAATCCCCAAAGTTTTGAAACCGAAACGGATGGTGGACAAGACCTGGCAAACACAGCACATCCACCTCCGAGCACACATCGACCGACGTAGCTCATGAGACATGTCAGCTGGAGGCATCAGCCAAGAGACGCCCGATCCAGACAGGCGTCCCCCACCGAGCCAACATCACCAAACATGGCCCACGCTCCACGGAAGTTCCGGGCATCAGGAAGGAGATATCCAAAGTAGCGAGACTTGCAATATTTAAAATATAACAAAACGTGGTATCCAAATCCGCTAAGATACACGTCTCACCTGACAAGTCAGTCTTTGTTTCAGAAAAGTTAGAATTTTATACTGCAAAAGTTAAATATATAATATGGGTATTTAAATCATTACTTGAGTGCTGACGGCAACACCGCAGTATCAACCTCGGCACTAAGGAACTGATACTGAGCTGATGATACCCCCGGGCAGGAACGAATCATCCACCGGCAGAGATACCGACCCAGTTGTTGCAATTAAGGTGTAATTATACCAATTTTAGTGACACAGAGGCCTTTCTGATATTAAATCTTCATCAGCGTGTCTATTCCCCAAAGTTTTGAAACCGAAACGGATGATGGACAAGACCCGGCAAACACAGCACATCCCCATCCGAGCACACACCGACCGACGTAGCTCATGAGACATGCCAGTTGGAGGCATCAGCCAAGAGACGCCCGATCCAGATAGGCGTCCACCACCGAGCCAACATCAGCAAACATGGCCCACGCTCCACGGAAGTCCCGGGCATCAGGAAGGAGATGTCCAAAGATAAACTTAGCTACACTATCATCAGCACCTTCAGATGTGGAAACGATAGAATCGGAAAGGGATTTCAGATCTCTAATATAGTCCAAGGGAAGAAAGATTCTTTGTAAATGTCGGTTCCTGTAGTTCCTGTAGTATTTTATGACAACATAACACACAAAAAAGCAAATCCGACCCTTGGATTCTTGAAAAGAAACATTCGGGTCCATAATAAGGACCTGAAATCAGTTGCATATAAGACTCTTGACAGGCCACAGCTAGAGTATGCGTCCACTGTATGGTATTCCCACAATGTCATTGACATACACAAAGTAGAAGAAGGTCAAAAGAAGGGCTGCCATGTGAGCAGCACGTGACAATAGCTACACTTCAATTGTTACAACTATGCTGTACGACCTAAATTGGTGCTGCTTTAACAACGCTGCATTGACAACCGTCCCACTATGATGTATAAGATCACTTATGATCTTTTTCCAATGGCCATATCTGAGTACCTCATCCGCAATACTAGACCATCAGCCCACAACCATCCCTTTGCATACATACAGATTTACACACAGACTACGCACAGACTACTACAAGTACATCTTTTTCCCAGGACTATTATTCACTGGAATGCTCTACCTGCCTATGCTGTACCGCTACCCACTCTAGCTGACGCAGTTTAAAAGTTCTGTTAGCCTGGTGGTTCATGCTTCTCCTAAAAAGACCAGTTTCTGTTTTGATCTTTTACTATACTTACACTCTTTTTTCGCACTGTTAAAACTCATTTCACCAACTTTCCTTTCCTTTTACTTTAGCTAACACCCTTCAACACTTGGTTCGCCTGAACCCGTCTTACGAACCCCTCGGGGTTTAGACGTATTGGAAGAAAGAAAGGGTCGAAAACGCCAGTGAACGGTGATTTATACAACACCGGGGGGTGGGGGGGGGTGTCATTGGACTGCTGGCAGCAGCCTTTAGACATTTGTATAAAAGTATGAACCTACTGTCTCTTCTCAGTTTCTTGAGAAAATCCAATCTTAATTTTCCTAGTATTTCAGTCATACTCCCAGTCTCAAAGCATTACTTGTTGCAAAGTTCGTAGCTCTGTTCTTAACTTTTTCAATTTCTTCATTAAGGACCCCTGCATTGGGGTCCAATATCCCAATAGCACATTCCAAGATGGTGCGAACAATTAAGTCCTTTATATGCTGCCTCTTTTACATCATGCGAACACTGATGAAGATTTCGCCTCGGTTAACCAAGCGTTCTATTTGCCTTAGTACACATATTGCTAATGTGTGAATTCCACCTCAAAGCGTGTGTGATTGTTACACCAAGGTGTCTAATGGAATCCACATTCTCGAGGACCGTTCCCTCTAAGGTGTCAGCCTCGATAGCGCAGTGGTTAGCGCGTTCGACTTACGATCGAGAGGTTGTGCGTTCGAATCCGGCCACCGGTATCGAGGTGTGTCCTTGGGCAAGACACGTAATGACACTGCCCCACTCCACCCAGGTGTAAATGGGTAGCAGTGGTGTAAAAGCCACTGCCTCTCTCTCAAGCGCGCATGAAAACACCCGGAATGAGTGTTCGAGAGCGATTCAATAAGCTTGAAGCTTTCATCGCAATCGAACTAAAATAAATTAGTATAAACTAAGGTGCCAGAAACCTCAATTTTATTGGTTCTCTTCCTAGTTATCTGCATAATATTGTATTTAACGGGCTGAAACCTCATGCACCATTTGAGTGTCCAACACCCTAGTCTGTCCATATCATTCTGAGGTTTCAGTGAGTCCGCGGCATCTCTAATTTCCCGGTAGAAAACACAGTCGTCCGCGAGCAGTCTAATTTCTGAGTCAATGTCAGTGGAAATATCATTAATGTACAGGGAGAATAACACAGTGGACCAAGAACAGTCCCATGTAGGACCTCAGACAGAACTGAAGCCCACTCAGTAGATTCATCATTAACAACAACTCGTTGTTTTCTGTAGCAAAACAAGGAATCTATCGATTTGAGAGTCTTTCCTTGCAATGCTCTAACCAAATCATGTGGATTTCAGTAGTTCAAAGGGGAGTCAAAAAGTCTTCTCGAAGTTCAGAATAAATATGTCCACCTGTCCTCCTCTGTCAAAGATTGTTACCCAATCACTAATAATCGTGCTCAACTGAATTTTACAACGAATGTATGTTGTCTGTTTAACAAAAGCTTATGTTCATCCAAGTGAGTAATGATGTTTGAGCAGACGTAGCGTGTTAGCTCAGTGCACTTGCGTGCACTTGCCATTGACACTAGAGGACCCCGATTCGATTCCCGGCAGCGGTAATAAAATTGCGGTGTCCGAACATGCTCCATTGGCATCATTTGCAGGGATGAAAGCCACAAAGTGCACCGTCCTTCGGATGGGGACGTTAACTGGAGTCCCCCACCCTGTGCAGGGAGGACCATTCCCTGTGCTGGTTAAAGATCCCTACCGTAATTAAATGATTACTGTGTAGGCTTTCATCCTGCAAACCTGGAGTGTATGTAATGTACACCTGCGAGTAATGGTCAAATGTGACTGATCGCAGTATGAGTAGAGAGAGACTATATGTTAAAGCAATTTTATATGTAACACAAGTCAGGAATACAGGGCCATAATTACGAGAAAGAATTACGAAAACACACCTATACTTATACATTGTAAATTTCACCGCCGTAAATATGAAAAATTTCAGATGAAAAATTGTGATATTTTTCTTATTTCTGCTCAAAATAGAGATTGTGGGTACTCGTTAGAACCGCCTCAGTGAGCCGGTTCTAACCAGTACCCACAATCTATATTTTACAGCAGAAATAAGGTGGGGTTCAAAGGGGTCAATAATGTATAGGCGTGTTTTCGTGATGGAGACCAATCTTCTTTTTAAAGAATGGACACATATTCGCTAGTAGCCATTCGTTGGTGGTTTCATCGTATCAAGAGACTGTTGGAACAGATGTAAAAACACTGGACCTATCTCATTTCCTAGTTCGTTCAGGACATTAGGATGAAGCTCACCAGGTCCCAAATCTTCAGATGGATTCAAGCCTTTAAGTAACTTGATCACTCAGTCTGATGTCACGATACTATCCATGGAAGGGGCCGATCTTCCAGTCAATGGAACTGGTCGGGCCCATCGGAGTCTAACTGTTGGTTTTCTTTTGCTCCAGCATATCAGTGGTTTCTTGCTGTCGAGTCCTCACCGTTGTCTCACCTCTGTGGTTCTTTGATTTTTGTGTTCACGGAGATGTTGCACTGATGAGTTAAGAGGCCTTCATGCGGACTGAACAAATTATTTGTCTAAATCGCGACGGAAGTAAGGGCGAGGATTGTGGCCACGTAAAATCGATTTAAGCCCCCCAGTGGAAATCTTCCACTGACCGTTCCAAGGCGGCTCTTCTGTGGCGATTTATTTATGTTGTTGTTTGTTACTTACTGTGTGTATCACTTGTGTCTTTTAATTTTGGATGGCCATATGGCCATTTTGTGGGAAAGTAACTGTCCTTATGGCCTTCCTTTGTTTAGGTTTCCATTATGGTCTGGTCGCTTAATGTTTGTATTTCTTTCCCTTTGGTGTCTTTTATGGTTGGAGTAAGTTAATTGTATCAATTCCTGATCTTTGTTTTACTTCTACTTTTCTTGAACTCAGTTTTAAAAAACGCAACAATGAATTGTCCAACCAGTTCCTCTTCCCTTTCAGTGTCAGATTCAGCAACTCCATTCCCTCCTCTTTCATTTAGGGGCGGGGAACATTGCCTATCTTTTTTCTGGCGATTAATATACCTGTATTAGTGTCTGGGATTTGCCTTTACATTAGATATCAGGTAATTAACATACAAATCATGATGCGTTTTGGTGTCAGACTTAATTTCTCGTCTCAAGTTTTCAAATTTTGTCCGGAATTTCGCACTTCCCATCTTTTAAATGCCTTAGCATGAATCCACTTCCTTCTGGGAATCTTTCTTCTTATCTCCGGTGTGATCCAGGGAATCGGAGATACATAATAGAAGTGGAGGCAATGATCAGGAATCGATACAATTAACCCACAGCTCCCATCAGAGACACCAAAGGGAAACACAAACATGAAACAACAGACCCAAATGGAAAGATCAATAGCGGAAAGCCAAAAGGACAGTTATTTTCCCTGGCTATCCAAAATAAAAAAATATAAGCGACACAAACACCCAAAGACAAACCATAACAAAAATAAACTGCGACAGAAGAACCGCATTGGAACAGTCAGCGAAACGAATTCCCTTAGGGGCTTAAATCGATTTTACGTGGTCACAATCCTCGCCCTTACTTCCGTCGCGATTTAGACAAATAATTTGTTCAGTCCACATGAAGGCATCCTAACTCATCAGTGCAACATCTCCGTGAACACAAAAATCAAACAAGCACAGAGATGAAACAACGCTGAGGACTCGACAGCAAGAAGCCACTGATATGCTGGAGCAAAAGAAAACCAACAGTTAGACTCCGATGGGCCCGACCAGAGGCAGAGCATCAGACACCAACCAACATTGAGTTGAATTAGATCTCTCAAATTCTCACTAAGCCTAAACGCTGGAACCGTCATAGAATCTGAGGCCTGACCCACCGGCGTGCAATTAAAGAGGGAAGCAAAGTTGTCAACCGTGATTGGCTTAACTACCATGCAAGCTGTATGTCGTATAACATTTTTGTTGTACGCAATCTTTTAATATCAAAGAATGATTTTACCTTTACATACCTACTAGCTTTTGAGGGGATATGATTTTCGGCCGAACTTTAAATGAAAGACGTCATCAAAATAAAGTTCTCCTGGACAGACCGAACGTCTGAAATACCATTAAAGATTTTTTTCTTTACAAATTTCAGAGCACCCTTCCGTATAGTTTCATAGTCACCTTTATTGAGATGAGTAAACTTTCCTCCGAAGTTTCTTTAAATGTATATTTTGAAATAAATATTTTGAAAATCCGCAAACAATATCATGATCATTTAGTTTGTCTGGAGACTGAATATCTTCAAATTGTCCTGGTAAAGTTGTAAGAATCAAAGCCAAGTGGGGAAGTTAACAATTTGTTCTAAGCCATGACCATTCATTAATGTCAATTAATATTTGTTCTTCGGACTAACTCAGCACCGTGCCTTATTTACTGAGCTTGTCAGGCCATACAGTCTCTGAAGTTGAAGTCACCTCGAACATGTACTGCGGGAAATTTTTTACCCTTATGCTGAGACTTAATGCGATCAAGCTGATCTTTCAACAATTGGAAGTTTACAACCGTGCCATTTGATTGTCGATACCAACTTTCTACAGAGTGAAAAGTTTTGTTTGCGCAAAAAAAAAAAAAAATAATCGTAAGCCAGACCATTCTGGGTTGTTTTCTGGTTCCATGAATGGCATGTGAGAGATGTCTCTGTGAATGAGCAACATCCCCCACCGCCATGAGAGTCACTATCTTTTCTGTAGACACGTACTGTACTGACAAATTTCAGAGGAAAACTCCGAAATGTTGATATAACTGTCAATCTTTGTTTCCTGAATAGACACAATATGTGGTTGGTCAATATCGAGGAAAGCTAAAAGTTCAAGTGTTTTGCCTATTATACCATTGGCGTTTATACTGCAAAGTTTCAAACCTTTAAAAACTTTGGCTTACTTGTGTCAGTAGTCTGAGATTTAACTCTCTTATCCTTTGAAAGAGGTTCACAATTGTTTCGCTTGTTTAATTCTATATATTGAAGAAACAGTCTGAAAATTTGCAAACCTCACATTTGGGGCAAATTCATGAGCAGTTTGAGTTTATCAAAGTGCCATACTCAGCATCTGGGATGAAAGAACATTCAGTGTGTATCCACATTTCACACTGATCCCATTGAACTGCCTTATGGCCGTTAAGGACAGCACCACTTCACAGGCCACAGTGAGCTTTGCAGTCTGTGCAATGCCAAGTTTCAGCTCCAGCTTCAAGCCCTTATAAATGTTTATTATCGAGTTAACAACATGATGAGTGTTAACGTGTTTCTTAATCCTCACATTCGACACATTTCTCTGAAGTTTTCATTAGGAAAACAAGGCCGTGTGAAATAATGGCGTCCAACATGGTGTCAGAAGTCAAATATATTAGATAAAAATGATAACATCTTTCTAATTTCTGCTTTCAGCATAGATTGTGGGTGCTCGTTAGAACCGCCTCAATGAGGCGGTTCTAACGAGTACCCACAATCTATGGTTTGGAGCAAAAATAAGGCAGATAATGTTTACCCCCTTACACCCCACTTTTCCCTATATAAAATGGGGTTTAGGGGGGTCTTCGTTTCACGGACTTGTTATCGTGATGACTGTATTTTTTGTTGTTGCAAAAACCACAACGAAACCTTAGGCCTGGATAAGTTGCAGTGTCTCCGGCCAGGTTTATAAAATTGCCAAGTTTGTTCCACTTCAAAGCTTGAAATTACTTCTTTTCATACCAATCTTCCTAGTGTCAGCCAAGTTCTGTGTTACACGTCACCATTTTCATGTTTTATTATCTTGCACTCAAAGACCATACCCAATTACCAAGACTATAAGGAATAAAAATGAGACCTTACCCTTATAATACTGGAAAATGTTTTTTTTTTTTTAATTTATTAAAATTTAACTTCCGGGAAAATTGTGGTCAAATATAGCTCAGCACACTCAAATATCTGATGACACTCGTTTTCAAGAAGTCTGTCAGCTGTACAGTCAGTCCGGATCGAATGATAAAGAGTAGATAAAGAGAATAACATTTTCACAAGACAAAACGTCATTCCTTTAATGACATGGAAGAGAGCCTTGAATCGCACGGGTAAGTTATCCTTATGAAAAAGGTCTTTAGAATTGTCATGTATGAACTCGAAATGAGTGAAAAATGAAAAACAAATGATGGTCGATATAGATATATTAGCCGAAAAATGGTAGTTTTTAATAATCTGAGTTTGTTTGATTGTTGTTGTTTCTCAGAAGAAATGTTTACTAGTGACCTGTTCTGAACTGTCTCCAAAAAAAAAAAAAAAAAAAAAAAAAAACGTACCGGTTAACTGTCTTGTCGGTGAATGGTTAAGACCGACCGCATTAAATATAGAAGTAGTTGGATCACGTACCGTGGTTAACCAGTCGTTAACCAAAGTGTGATCGAACTCAGTCTGGCAGCGGTCTGGTAGCATGGCGGGAAAGTCGTGACGTCACTCTGGTCGAACCAGACTAAAGCGTGGGTTTCTCTGGTAGATACGTCACACCATACGTAACAAAGATGGCGGCGAAAGGGCGAACACTAATGTGCGGAAAATGGCCGGGAATTGTCCGGAAAATGGGGGGTGGGGGTAGTGGTGTGTTATCCCTAATATCTCCACTTCGGATGGTCAGAAATTTATAAAATTAGTATCAAATAAAATAAATAATAATGTCTAGACTGCTACACAGACTTCTATTTAAGAAATAGATGGTCTGTGTACCAGTCAACCAAACATCTTCCAGATGGCGTTCGATCACACTGGTGAAAGAACACGGAATTCATGGGAAGGAAGTGCACACTTTGACTTCCGCTACCATGGTATGGTAGATGATCGAACTGCCTCATAATCACAGTTCGTGTGTCATGGCCTGTCCAATTTGTTCGTTTGATTTGATGTTTAACGTCCCCGTCAACACTCTAAAGGTCATTTTGGAGACGTTGCTTCCAATTTTGTGGGACTTTTACCCGACCTTGAGATGAAATGACATCTCAAGCCCTGTCGCCCAATGAAACCAATAGGGTTTATTAGCATGGACGGTCTGCCTCGCACCGCGGTTCCTGGACAGGCTTAGATCCTCTAAGCAGTTTACCGGTACTAGTGTGCGGGCCGGATTCAGCTCTGCGTGGAAGCATCATGCAGCCCATATATTTATTCAAGCCTCTATGTGTCAATGCCCTTTTTAGGACTTGTATGCCTGGAATCTTGTCTTGCCACTTATTCTTTAAAAATTTTCTAAGATAGCTTGTATTAAAGTGGTTCAGGCTTTTGGAATGCCGCATGCCTTAAGTACCCTGCACACGTGTTTACAGCCCTGTAGACTTTCAGCTTTGTGTCAAGTCTGATTCCACTTGGATCCCAAACACTACCACGTAGTCGGCTAAATGCTGCACTAGCAATGGCAATCTTGGTATTGACTCCATCATCAATGTGCACAACTCTCGACAATGTGCTTCCAAGACAGGTGGGTATATCTACCTCTTGCAATCTTTGACCTTCCTTTATGAAAGTAGGCTCTTTGTAAGGTCTGCCGGGTACTGGTGGGGCCTGCCGGGTACTGGTGGATATACCATCTCAATCTTTTGTTGATGAATGTGAGATCATAGCTATCGCAGGAATCAGCTACTTGATCCACATCTTCTTGCATATAAGAATCTTATATGGGTGTAAGGGGTGGATTGAAAAATCCGTCCCGAGGGTCACTGTCCGGCATCACGAGGCTTGCCGAGTGATGCCGGACAGTGATCCCGAGGGACGGATTTTTCTATCCACCTCCACACCCATATAGGATTCTTTTTCTTGCATACCTTCCATTTCTATTGCGAATTTTTAATGCTGCTGTCACTTCGGTTACAGACGTCCGCCGTTTTGTGATGACACAACAGGAATGTTTAGTGACGCCACGCATCACGCCGCCGCGAATGAGGTTGTAATCAACCAGTGCATTTATCAAACACGCGATTATATTCGATTTGGGGTCGGAACACAAGGGTCAGAACATAAATTTCTATCCCAGGGTAAAATCACGGATTTCCTTGTCTGGTGTGCAAGAAATGTTCATCTAGCACCTCTGTCTGCATCTTGGATTTAGGTTGCAACCTTCTTACTAGGCTGAAAGCGTCAAGTCAAAACGATACCTAATAGGCATACCATTGCCAACATCCTTGAAAGCATGTGATGCCATGACAGAAAACATCATCCTGAATTACAAAAACATGCCTATACAAATACATAGTAAATGTTACTGCCGAAAAAATGAAAATTTTAAACTAAAAAATTGTGATATTTTTCTTATTGCTTCTCAAATATAGTTCGTGGGTACTCGTTAGAACCGCCTCATCGAGGCGGTTCTAACGAGTACCCACAATCTATATTTTAGAGCAGAAATAAGAAAAATATGGTTTACCCCTGTAAACCCCAGTTTTGCTATATAAAAGTGGGGTTCAAGGGGGTAAGAATTATATAGGCGTGTTTTCGTGATGGAGCAGCGTTAGCGCTAGTACATAGCCTTGCTTGACCCAGTATTCGTCACAGGGAATGGATAAGAGAACTGGACACCATTTTAGACACATGCAAGCATACCAATATGGAAGTGCTGCATCATTGCCACCATAGGTAGTCTGTTGATAGCTTCGTCATTAATGGATAACGGCCGATTAAGGTCACTATCATTCAGCCAATCTTTTCAAGATAGCTTCTTTGTTGTTCCATCGGCAATGGGGAGAGATGTGTTTCCTGAGTTCTCGGGCGTCAAACCAGTCTTTGTGTTTGTGAAATACTATTCCTATGGCATCGATTGCTGAAAGTGTTGGGTGTCTCTGACTATCCGGTTCTCTTCTGGGTCGTCTGAACTGAGTTCCAAGGTATGTAATTTGCTATGGATATCATTGATAAACGTTTTCCTCTACTGTTTTGTATCAGCTCGGACACATCCAGTCTCTTTGGCTCTTTCTTGCCTTGTGGCTGCCACGTGGTTTGAATACGCTTGCAGAGTTTCCTGACAGCATACCTGTATTCTGTTAAGTAGTCTGCATCACACATAATCTTTGTCACTCTGACATCCTGGTCAACGTTTTGAATGCAACAGCGTTTGACTGCCTAGGTGCAAAAACACATTTACATATAAGAAATCCTTGTGTGCTAGCTGCTTTTGAAGTTAACTCGGAAATATGCCGATCCCAATCAAGCTTCTCAGTGATGGTGATACCAAGCTATATGGCGGATTGGGCCTCCTGCAATGTGAAGTAAGTAGTAAAACTTAATCCGGAAGGTGCCTTGGTAGATTTGGCCTCCAAATGTGGTAGGCTATCCATGTCATCGTGTAAAATAAGAATATATATTCCTATATTAGCAAACAAACGAACATATGGCCTGATATTAGAAGGAATTTCATAAATTAATACATAGAAAAGGGCCTGTCCAAGTACTGACCAGATAAAACAATGTTTGATCGGACGTTTGACCTTCGACCACTGGGTGTTGCGAACGCCAAAAGAGCCATGAGCTAATCCATCTGTGTTAGGCTCCTCCTGTCCCGTAGCAGTCCAAATTGTGCAGTAGCCTCCTAGGAGGTGCCTTGTCGAAGGCCTTGGCGAGGTGCATGAAAATTAAGTCAGTCTGTTTGCGACCACGGTCAATGCCCTATTCAGATTGCTCAAAATGTCATGGTAAAATGGAACAAGTTGATTTTCGCAAGACCTTTGACTTTGAAAACAATGTGTCTCTTGTCGGGCCCGTCGGAGTCTAACTGTTGGTTTACTTTTGCTCCAGCATTTCACTGGTTTGATTTTCGTGTTCACGGAGATGTTGCACTGATGAGTTAGGAGGCCTTCATGCGGACTGAAATTTGTCTTAATCGCGACGGAAGTAAGGGCGAGGATTGTGGCCACGTAAAATCGATTTAAGCCCCCCCCCCCCCCCCCCCCCCCCCCAGGGGAATTTGTTTCCGCTGACCGTTCCAAGGCGGTTCTTCTGTGACGGTTTATTTTTGTTATGGTTTGTCTTTGGGCGTTTGTGTCGCTTGTGTTGTTTTGTTTTGGATAGCGTATTGGCCATTTTGTGGGAAAGTAACTACCTTTTTGGCTTTCCGCAATTGATGTTTCCATTAGGGTCTGTTGTTTCATGCTTGTTTTTCTTTCCCTTTGGTGTCTCTGATTGGAGCAGTGGGTTAATTGTATCGATTCCTGATCATTGCCTCCACTTCTATTTAACAGACAGCACGAGTGCTAGATGTTTGTAGATGTTGCTACCCATATATATGCTCCAGGGTTTTGCAACAAATGCATGTAAGCGACGCCCGTCTATACCAAGGTGACCTGCTGCAATGTGTAGTAAGAAGTATAACTTAATCCGGAATGTCGCATGGTACATTTGGCCCCCTTTTTTGCAGCATCATACTTTTCACCTGAATTATAGACCAGAGTGACATTTGCTTGTCATCGGTCATCTGGTAAAGCACCTGAGCAAGTGATTTGATGTTGATAAATACCAACAGAGAAATCATCTCAGCAATATATTCTTTGGGCACTCTGGCAGTCAGGCAACCCGACACAGATGCCGTATGCATATCAGTCTGGTGACCACTCAGGTCCAACTACCGGTTCCTACACTATTGGAAACATACTGGCCTGATAAAGGCATGGTATATCAGAACAAGAGAACTTTATCAGGTCAACGTGGCAAAACTGTTTACAAAGGGTTTAACTGATAAAAAGAATACCGGATTCGTGACATTTGATATCAAGCTTATCAGGCTCGGCTAAGAACCGCATGTTGTATCGCTCGACAAGCCTCGCGATTCTACAAGCGTTCTGGAAGCATTTCCTGATACAATTGATATCAAATGACACGAACCTGGTATTTTCTGTATCTAATGGTCGGAGGAGAGAAAAAGTTCTTTTTGTGTCAGTGGTGGTCTGAAATGTAATGTTTCAGCTGCGCCAAATTTCGAAGCGGGTTGGGGTTGAGGTGGGGTTGGAGTGGGGGAATAAGGTCATCTGTTAGGATGCGGGGATCACCCTTTTGATTTTTTTTCAAGAGTACAAGTTTACCGTCGCTCCCCATTTTCTCATTACAAAAACACGCCTATTCGAAATTATTGAAAGTTTTACCACCAAAAATGAAAATTTTCAGATAAAATAAAAATGTTGATATTTTTCTTATTTCTGCTCAAAACGTATATTTTGGGAAGAGGTTAGAACCGCCTCGATGAGTACCAACAATCTATATTTTTGAGCATAAATAAGAAAAATAATGTTAACCCTAGTAAACTCCAGTTTTATTATATAAAAGTGGAGTTGCAGGGGTTCAAATCTTTATAGGCATGTTTTCGTGATGATGAGCGACACATCGTTATTGCCAGTATTCAAAGTGTAAAGGGTGGATGGATGACAACGAATGGAAAGGAGGGCAACGATTTGTTCCATCAAAGCCTTCAAAATTGGGATATATTGTTTGTTAGATTTGAGGTCAACACTATATAGGTCATTTTGGAGACGTTGCTTCCAATTTTGTGGGTCTTTTACCCGATATTGTGATGAAATGGCATCCCAAGCCCTGTCGCCCATTGAAACCAATAGGATTTATAAGCATGGACAGTCCGATCCCACCGCTTTGCCTGGGCAGGCTTAGATCCTCTAAGCGGTTTATCAGTACTCGTGTGCCGTCGGTTTCAGCTCTGCGTGGAAGCATCATGCTGTCCATCTATTTCTTCAAGCCCCGATGGGCGGGGCCTAAAATTGGTATATATTGAAGTAATTTGTTGGTAGTTAATTATTGTACATACTTTCATGTCATAGATCACATTACTCTCTGGAAATGCTTTTTTACCCTTTTCCAACTCAAAAGATTAAGGGGCCGAATTTGACAATGCCTTAAAATAGGCCAAGGTCAACCTAGGGTCATCATTAGAACGAGTCTGCTAGTAATCATCCACCTGATGCTGCATACCAAGCTTCAAGGCAATTGGCTCAGTGGTTCTGGAGATGATTTTTAGGGTTTTACCTTTGCCATCTTGGTTATGACTCATGTGACCTAGATCATTCGACAAATTTTTCGTACCATATTGTCAGGAGAATGCATATGAAATTTAGTTAAAACTGGCCAAGTAGTTTTAGGGAAAAGTCCTTTGAAATATTCGTCGACCTGAATATTTCAATAATCCAAATGAGGCCAAGGTCGTCGAATGACCTCGATCTTGGGTATTTATAGACATTCTCTTTATACCGACTTTCATGCCAAAGACCACAATAATTTTCGAAAAATGCATGGTTTTACCTTTCTCCATTTAAAAGCCCAAGGGAACGAATTTGACCTTGCTATTTAAATAGGCCAATGTCAACCTAGGACCATCATTTGAACAAACTTGGTTTAACTTAGTCACGTGATGCTACATACCAACATTTGGCCTAGTGGTTTTGGAAAAAAACGATTTTTAAGGATTTTAACATATTTGGACATGACGGTCATCTTATCATATCATTTCGAAAACACGCCTACAGTAAAACCTGTCTTAGTGGCCACCTCTATTAAGCAAGCAACCTGTCTTAAGCATGAAGGTGTTTTGTTCCCGAAAAAGCCAAATGTGTTAAATTGCACCTGTATTAAGCAAGCACCTGTCTTAAGCAAGCACATTTCTGTTATCCCTTAGGTGCTTGCTTAATACAGGTTGGACTGTATACAAATACATTGCCACCTTTGTCGCCGAAAAAAAAATGAAAATTTTATGATGAAAAATTTTGATATTTTTCTTATTTCTGCTCAAAATATAGATTGTGTGTTCTCGTTAGAACCGCCTCATCGAGGCGGTTCTAACGAGTACCCACAATCTATATTTTTGAGCAGAAATAAGAAAAATAAGGTTTACCCCTGTAAACCCCAGTTTTACTATATAAAAGTGGGGTTCAAGGGGGTCAAAATTATATAGGCGTGTTTTCGTGATGTGACCTGGACTATTTAAACAAACATTCTTTCCCCAATGGCAGGAGGCTGCACATGAAATTTAATTGAAATTGGTCAAGCGGTTTCGGTTTCAGAGAAGTCCTTTGAAAATGTTGACTGACAAGAGACGAGTTAATCGAGTTGAGGAAAAGGGAGAAAATGCCAAGCTTTGTCCAGCATTTTATCCCTTTTTCTCATCTCATTCAATAAATTTAATAAAACATGAAGACGAGGTCATGTATTATTGAATTTATTTAACCAGTTTATGAAAATGGATAAAATGCGAAGCTTCGCCGAGCGTTTTATCCTTTTTTCTCACAAGTTTAATAGATTTAATAATACCAAAACACGAGTGTAAGATTTTGTTTATCATATGACATTTTCGCGATTTCTACAAAAATGTCAATATTCCGCCATTAGTAAGCGCGACGCCGTTAAGGATGTCGTACGTGTACATGTAACGTTACGGGCCGTATCTAATTTGCTTATTTAATCTACTAGTGGACAAAAGAATGTATTATATAGAGGATCTTAGATGAGTGTTCATGGATTATTGAATTTATTAAACGAGTTGAGGAAAAGGGATAAAATGCGAGGCTTTGCGAGCATTTTATCCATTTTCCTCAACGAGTTTAATTAATTCAATAATACATGAGCACGAATGCAAGATTCTATTTATCATATGACATTTAAAATGCATTTTATTCACGATTGTTTGCAAAAACATCAATATTCCGCCATTAGTAAACACGACGTCGTTAAGGACGTCGTACATGTAACGTTACGGGACGTATCTAGTTAATTTGCATATTTAATCCACTAGTGGATTATCGAAAATATTACATGGCGTCATTACACTCTCAGACGCGACGTCATGTGATAAATAGAGGTTATTATATGGTTAAGGTGTGCCTCTAAGTCATATTGGCACCGGTATGTCATATTGGCCCGAGGGCTTTAGCCCGAGGGCCAATATGACTTCCGGTGCCAATATGACTTAGAGGCACACCTTCACCATATCATAACCTCTTTATTACATCATTTATATAGCATAGTTATATTGCAACGTGAAGAAATGAAGACAAAGAGAATATTTACTTTTTAAAGGTTGTCGTATGTGTGACGACAACTCAGGATACCCGTGAGATCAAATATTTTCGGTATCCGCCGAAAAATTACAGAAATTCCTTTTAAATTATATAACTGATCAGTAGGCCTACACTAACCATGCTCACGGTAATACAGTAACATAATAGTGCGCAGCAAATTACGTCACAAGTGACGTTGCAACTGTAAGTGTCAAAACATAAACAAATCGCCATTTTAAATACAGAATTTCTGCAGTTCAAAGAATGCTTTTTAAGGTATTTTACAGAATGTTTTTTGTGTTTATTTGAAGACCATTTTAATTTTAAAGGCTCTTAGTGTCATTCATCAAGCTATTGCATAATCGATTCCATGTGTAGCAGTCGGTGTCGGTGGTTGTTTACATTAAAATACAAGACAATTTTTGGGGGCATTTTTCCCTCCCACAGATTTCTTTCGCACAATTTCCAGCTCCTCATAAGTGAAGAAATCTATTCGTTTAAGGTTGTTGGCAAGACCTAATTGTTTCAAATGTTGGGACATCCCTGCTGTGCTTGAAAGCAACGTCCTTCACAATGCTTCCTAATCGTGAGTGAACTTCTTTTAAAAAGTATTTTGTTTTTCATTTTTCATGCTTGCCACGAAATATCTTTTTTCAAAATCTATTGTTATCACTGTCTTCTGTCGATCTGTCTAGGTCCAGAAGTCGGGTTGACATTGCTTCAAGTGATTTTTCTGCGGCCATTTTGAAGCTTATGGAGTACGGCATTTACGTTCTATTGCTATAGTTACAGAGTGGAGCAGTGCCAATATGGAAAGGCAGTGCCAAAAATCAATATTATATGGACTTTTGGCCCCGTCACGTGACTGCGCCATCTAAATAGCGAAAACATGAGCCTGTATTGAAAGATTTTAATGTAATTTTCCTATAGTAGGTATGTAATAAATGGCGTTATTACATTCTTAAACGCAACGCCAGATAATAAAGAAGCTTAAGCATCGAGTTAACTTTTTGGTTTATGATATTTGCAATTATTTCCCTTGTTATGAAATTTTCCAAATTTACACCTTAATTTGGTTTGGGCCTTTTGTATTTATTTTTAAGTTGCCAGCTTGCCTTAATTTTCTCCTATAGGCACCAAATGCCCATTCTATCACTTTTGTCGACAAGTAACTTATAGCAAGAACCCGAACTCAGTTCATTTGATGCCACATTTGTGCGAAGAAAAGAACAGCCTATATATTGCATTTTAATAGGGCTCGTGCCGGTCTATGTTCTATTAGCCAGGTCTGTTGATAAACAGACGAACAACAAACCCAACCAGCAAAGACAACCGGACAAACTTCGGGACATCGATACGACGTGAATCAACGTTGAAATAAACAACGTTGGAATCAACGTTGATTCAATGTTTAGTCAAGGTTGTGTGGCTGCTTGGCACAGCTTCTTTTGAGCCGGATCAGTAGCTCAGTCGGATGCGAGTGTGACTGGTGATCAGGAGGACGCGGGAATCGACACCTGCCGTGGTCCGCAGTATTCTTTCGTGGAGATTGATCATGAAGTCTTTTCTATATACGGTCAATCATTCTCTCCCTTCCGCTGATTTGAGAAGGGCTGTTGTCAGTTTCTGGCGAAAGAATGTGCACTGTACAGGTTAACCGCTTACGTATAAGCCTGCCCAAGAAAAGTGTGGATAGGTAAACTGTCAGGCTAAAAAATGACCTTAAATAGTGTAAAACTCCAAGACAAACAAAACAAACAAAAACAGCTTCTTTTGGCGCCTTCCATACTGCGTTGATATCGGTGAATATTAGTCACAAGTGAACTGTATCACATGCTGTTAACCCATAGTGGACTCTTCCATTGCTCTATGTTGGACAAGTCCATTTGTCATATAAGGGGGGTCAGGCCTATTTTTTTTGGTTTTTATTCTATTTTCACAGAAAATCTTGTTAGCAAATAGTGCAGGCCCCGATCAGACGCCGCGTTCGCGTACTGTTTGCCAATGTATCCTTATAGGGTTTTCCCGCATGCAAGGGGATAAAAAGAGTTGTTAAACCTTTTTGAGGTAAAAAATTTATTTTCTCAACTGCATAAGAAACACAATAGAAACATGATTGTTAAAGACGAAAATCTCTATAGATATAATACTTTACATCCCACTTACATGAAACAACAACCCTTATCCTGCTGAATAAATTAACGTGCAACACCCATTTCTATCTATCAACTATTCAAATGGCTTGAAATAATGCATCAACACCCATTTCTATCTATCAACCATTCAACTGGCTTGAAATAATGCATTCTTTCAAATTCTAAAACTGAATGAAAACCTTGTAGATCGTGATCAGCTGGCTCCTACAAAAGCCGCACGACCTGGATATACACTGTTGAAACTTTTGGTATATATACGCCCAAAAAATATAAATTTTCTTTTTATTTCAGGACAGAACGCAATATTTATAGACTTGCCCAAGTCCCTACATTTACATTTTTTTTTTTTTTAAGAAAGTCCCTTTAAACAAAAAAATATGTAAAAGTCTCTTTAGTCTTCATCTCTGAATGTAGGTTTCACATTTTTCATAAAAGACTGTTACAATGTATTTATTTTTCTTTTTTTTTAAACAATTATTTCTACAATGGATACCTAATTAACAGACTTGGGCAAGTCTACAATATTTACAAAAAAAGTAGTCCCGGCTCGCTAAAATGAAAAAATGGTATCAGTTACTAGTGAAATGATATCTGATTTTTATTTGTTTCAGATATGCATTGATTTCGCTGCTAAGTTTAAAATCACGAAAACACGCCTATATAATTTTGACCGTCTTGAACCCCACTTTTACATCTTATTTATGCTCTAAAATAAAGATTGTGGGTACTCGTTAGAACCGCCTTGATGAGGCGGCTCTAACCACAGGGGTCAGTTTGAGGTAAGATATACTATCCTATAATAATAGCCTGCATCTGTCAAATTCGTTATTGTTTTCAAGTTTTGCAGTAGTATTTACAAGTTTTTTTTGGAATTACGGACACAGGTGATTGGTATTGGTGAAAATACTGGACATGGATACAAATTTTCTTCGTGTTGTGCCCTGGAACACTTTGGAATCTCTTGGGAAGCGAGCGGACGGGCTTAGCTAGACGAGATCATTTTGAGCAATTCTGGACATTCTGTGCGGCGTTGCTTCATACCGTGAAGACAAGATTAGAGACAGCAGGTACTGTTGTATACATAAATATGTTATCTACATGTGTCTTGTGTGTTACAACACAACTTCCAACTTCATTCACGCCTGGTCATATTTTCCCGAATGTGCCCTTGTCTATATTAATATAGAATATCATTAATTGACTATCCTGTATTGATCGGAGGTCATCCGTATTAGCACAAGGTCAACCAATATTAACTGAGGTCAAGTGAGGTAAAAAAAATCACTAATCATGATTTTTTTAACTGTGTTAATTAATAAAATTGTCATTTATCAAGTAATTTCGTATTGACCCAGTCACAGGTCCTGTACCTGGGCAAATACGAAATTACTTGATTAATAACATTATAGAATATCTTTCCGTTCAAAACGCTTGAAACTGGCCCCTGTGGTTCTAAGGAGTATCAACAATCTATATTTTGAGCAAAAATTTGAAAAATATTTTTCATCTTAAAATTTAAGTGTATGAAGTTGGCTTGGAGTCTGGAGTATGGAGTTTGGAATTCGATTTATTCCGTAGTAGTAAGGTATAGAAAAATATTGAGTGTGTGAATTTGGCTTGGGATTCGCGGCTTGGAATATCGATTTTGCCTAACATTCACCAATATTTTACTATACTTTACTACTACGGAAACGGCCCCCGCCCATAGGGGCTTGAATAAATATATGGGCTGCATGATGCTTCCACGTAGAGCTGAATCCGGCCCGCACACTAGTACTGGTTAACCGCTTAGAGTTTCTAAGCCTGTCCAGGAACCGCGGTGCGAGGCGGACCGTCCATGCTAATAAACCCTATTGGTTTCATTGGGTGACAGGGCTTGAGATGTCATTTCATCTCAATGTCGGATAAAAGTCCCACAAAATTGGAAGCAACGTCTCCAAAATGACCTTTACAGTGTTGACGGGGACGTTAAACATCAAATCAAACAAAACAAAACTACTACGGAATAAATCGAATTCCAAACTCCATACTCCAAACTCCAAGCCAACTTCATACACTTAAAAATATTTGTGAATGTAAGGCAAAATCGATATTCCAAGCCGCCAATCCCAAGCTAAGTTCACACACTCTTAAAATTTTCTGTTTTTTTTTTTGTTGTTGTTGTTGTTTTTTTGTGTGTGTGTATTTGTGTAGGTGTGTTTTTCGTAATGATAAAAAGCTTTATTATATACATAGCGGTATAAATGAAAATCTACGGTGTTTATTTTACTTCTGCTTCAAACATAGATTGTAGGTGCTCATAAGGTGGGTCTAACGGACACTTTCAGTCAATTACTTGATATAATGTATTCATTCAATTCACAAACTGCAAGTCAAACAGCGTAGATCCTGATCAGATGGTCTCTACAGATTAGTTTGTTTGTTTGATTTGCGGTTTAACGTCCCCGTCAACACTGTAAAGGTTATTTTGGAGACGTTGCTTCCAATTTTGTGGGACTTTTACCCGACATTGAGATGAAACGACATCTCATGCCCTGTCGCCCAATGAAACCAATAGGGTTTATTAGCATGGACGGTCTGCCTCGCACCGCGGTTCCTGGACAGGCTTAGAGCCTCTAAGCGGTTTACCAGTAGTAGTGTGCGGGCCGGATTCAGCTCTGTGTGAAAGCATCATGCAGCCCATATATTTCTTCAGATTAGAGATTGTCGTGTTCAGAATGCGAAGCAACAAACTATGATGTTGTCTTTGCTTTTTCTGGAACTTCCAAGATATTTCGTTTCCAAAACCTACAAATCAATCAATCAATCAATTGGTCGATCGATCGATCAGTCAATCAATTAATCAATCAATGAGTCAGTCAGTCAAACAGTCCATCCATCCAATCTTTCATCTCACTCACTCACTCACTCACTCACTCACTCACTCACTCACTCACTCACTCACTCACTCACTCACTCACTCACTCACTCACTCAATCAATCAACCAATCAATGAAGCAAGCAAGCAATCAAACCGTCGTACGAAAAAAATGAAGATTTCTTCAGATCTTAAATGTCTTGCAAGAAAAGTATATATACATGTAATGCTGTTGATGATGAAAGATCAGAGACAAAAATACAAGTATAACATTTTAAAACAAAATTGCATAAACACATTATGGCACAGATGGTAAAGGTTGCTAACTGGGACTGCTCAGCAGTATAAAATACCATCACGTTAACAAGTTAACCCCACTTTATATAGAGAAAAATAGGGTTTACATAGAGGATCTTACACGAGTTCTCATGTATTATTGAATTTTTTAATCGAGTTGAGGAAAAGAGATAAATTGTTTGCCCGGCATTTTATTTCTTTTCCTCAACAGTTTGATCAATTAAATAATACATGAGCATGAATGCAAGATTCTATTTATCATAATTAATAAATTATGACATTTAAACCGCATTTTATTCACGATTGTTTACAAAAAAAATATCAATATTCCGCCGTTAGTAAACGCGACGTCGTTAAGAGCGTCGTACATGTAACGTTACGGGATGCATCTAGCTAATTTGCATATTTATCGAAAATATTACATAGAATTTATCATGGTCGTTTTGATCGATTACGGTGAAATAAATCACAAGTGTTCTAAGGCTTCCGAGTAAAAAACGAGTGAGCGATAGCGAACGATTTTTTTACAGGAAAACCTTAGAACACAAGTGAATTATTTCTCCGTAATCAATCAAAACAACATAATAAACTATCTATTACATTTCCATTCGTGTTTTACCATTTGATTTTCAAATTCAACCGTTCTGATTTCCAACCTAAATAGTTTCGGTCTAGGCATGGATTTCAGGGGGCGTGGTTTAGTTTGAAAATCAGCCGCCATCTTGTTTTCATTTCAATGCAAAAATTATCCTGTGCTTGAAATACAAATACAACAATGTCATGAAAATAGAACTGTATTATCAAGAAAATCATACTTTATCTTCGTGTTGCAGGTCCTTCCTCCAAAACGTCAAAAGAACGCGAGAATTGAAGTCTGATTTCTATTATTTTATCAGATGTTCTGCCAAACGTCAACTATTTTTATTGTTGTTACAAACGACGTCAGCAACGTCGCCTAGCAATTATGACGTCAAACGTTCGAAATGGAATAATTCACTATAGATTTAAAATTCACTGAGAAATCTCAGTAAATCACTACTGAAAATATAATAAATAGAGTTTATTTGGTTGTTTTGATCGATTACGGGGAAATAATTCACAAGTGTTCTAAGGCTTCCGAGTAAAAAAACGAGTGAGCCATAGCAAACGAATTTTTATACACGAAAGCCTTAGAACACGAGTGAATTATTTCTCCGTAATCAATCAAAACAACAAAATAAACTGTTTATTACATTTACATCCATATTTTACCTTTGAATTTTCAAATTCAACAATTCTGATTTCCAACCAAAATAGTTCCGGTCAGGGTATTGATTTCAGGAGGCGTGGTTTAGTTTGAAAATCAGTCGCCATTTTGTTTTCATTTCAATGCAAATATCATCCTTCTTGAAATACAGATGCACAAATGTCATGAAATTGGAACTGTATATTTTAAAGAAAATAATACTTTATCATCGTGTTGCTGGTCTCTCTTCAAAAACGTCAAATGGACGCGAAAATTGAAGTCTGATTTCTATGATTTTATCAGATTTTCCGCCAAACGTCAACTATTGTTATTGTTGTTACCAAAGACGTCAGCAACGTCGCCTAGCAATTATGACGTTAAAACGTTCGAAACGAAGAAATGGAATAATTCATTGTTGAACGATTATCGGGTTTTCTTCAAGTTCACTGAGAAAAAAAGGTAATTCATCGTTAGAAATGTAATAAATAGTGTTATTACACTCCCAGACGCGACGTCATATGCAGTAGCGAATCTCAGAGGCCGGCGTAGGGAGATTCATTTAATTTCCTTATTTCTGTTCCAAAACATAGGTTGTGGGTACACGTTAGAACCGACTCAACGAGGCGGTTCTAACGAGCGCCCACAACTTGTGTTTCGAGTATAAATAGGAAAAATATTACATTTTTTCATTAAAAAATAAGCTTTCAGCGGAATGGTAGATTGCACTATGCCACACGGTTGTATAATATGCCCCCGCCCATCGGAGCTTGAAGAAATAGATGGGCTGCATGATGCTTCCACGCAGAGCTAAACCTACTGGTAAAGCGCTTAGAGGTTCTAAGCCTGCCTAGGCAAAGCGGTGCGAGTCGGACCGCCCATGCTTATAAACCCTATTGGTTTCATTAGGCGACAGGCCTTGAGATGTCATTTTATCTAAATGTCGGGTAAAAGTCCCTCGAAAATGCAAGCAACGTCTCCAAAATGACGTATACAGTGTTGATGGGAACGTTAAATCTCAGATCAAACAAAACAAACACCATTTTCCACGCCCGCCTCTATGTTCATACAGCGCCGGATTATATTACATGTAACAAGTCCATACAACGACCACCCCTCTGAGACACAATTTATAAAGATGAGAGTCGCCCGCGCCCATCGACGCTTGGGGGAATAGATTGGGCTGCATGTTGTTTCCACGCAGATCTGACACTGACCACTCATGAGTAATGGTAAATCTCTTAGAACGACTACGCCTGCCCAGGCAAAGTGCTGTAATTTAGAACGTCCAGTGCATATCAGCTTTTTGGTTTCATTGGGCGACAGGGCTTGAGATGTCATTTCACTTTCAATTTCGGGTAAAAGTCTCACAAAATTGGAAGCAACGTTTTTAAAATGACCTAAATAGTGTTAACGGGGACGTTAAACCTCAACTCAAACAAACAAACAAAGAAGTGGGATTACAGGGGTATACATTCTTATCTTTTATTTCTGCTCCAAGACATAGGCTATGGGTACTCGCTAGAACTTGAGGCGGTTCTATCGAGCGCCAATCACCTATATTTGGAGTAGAAATAAGGAAAGCCTGCAACACGATTAGAATGAGTTAATGACCCTTTTATCAATACATGTGAACACTTAAAATTTTATTATTATTAAAACAGTGAAAATGAAAAGGGAGAAAAATGATGTTATTGTTTACCTAAAATCTAAGTCAGGCCGTGGAGACAGTTCTAGTTTTTTTTTGGAGAAGATGTCCAGACCCCCCGGCATATATTTGTTTTCTTGCTCAACTCACTTGAGTAAGGAATTTATCCTGCTCATAAATTTTAAAATGCCAACGAATTTAGCATTTTAAAATTTATGAGAAGGATAAATGGGCCCAGTCAAGCGATTTTGGTACTTATCGCCTATGCGAGCAGCGAAGGTTCAGGCGAGCCTGCGCATCCGCGCAGTCTCGCCAGAACCTTCGCTGCTCGCTCATACAAGCAGTGAATCAAGAGGAACCTTCAGACAGAAAGCCATATCCCTGGCCCCTCTGAATGGCGAGCATGCGCAGTTAAAATATGTCATGACGGAATGCTCGAAGACACAAATTCGCTTGGCGGGGCTCAAATAACATTGTGCTGATCTTAGCAGTAAAATTGCCTAAAATGTTTAATCATATGACGTCGTTGATAAGCAGTGGATAACGTCGTGTAATAAATATCGTATGACCACACGTGTAATAACACTTTGGCGGGATTAAGTCACGTCATGACGACGTCCATGTCAATAATGCATTTTTCGTAGAAAAATTGTAAAATTAGAAGGCGATAAAATCCAATTTAAAGTAGTCATATGATAAAGAGAATCTTACACTCGTGGTCATTTCCTATGAAATTTATGAAACTCGCCAAAGGATCGTTTCATAAATTTCATATGAAATGAACACTCGTGTAAGATCCTCTTTGTATGTTAACATGTATGAGCATAACAAATGCCATACTCAGCTGAGTTGAATATGAAAACGTTTTATAATCTTAGGGCCAGGTATATCTTGTTCAGTTACCGGCCCCGCTAGCTCAGTTGGTAGAGTGTCCGCTCCGGGGAACGGGAGGTCACGGGTTCGATCCCGGGTCGCGACATACCAAAGTCGTTAAGAATGGTACCAGCTGCTCCTCGCTTGGCACTCAGATTTACGGGGTAGAGGTAGGACTGGTCGACCCAGCGCCAGGATAATGTGACTGGGTGTGGTATCATGTAATGTGTCTGGGGCATGATACTTCAGTGAGGCAGCACTATAAAAGTGAGCATTGAGCTCCCTGTCACAACTAGTCACCGTCTTGAAATGACTGAAAAATTGTTGAAACCGACGTTAAACCAGAATTCACACACACATATCTTGTTCAGCTCACACAGCTGGTCAGATATATTGCATTAAACATCAGGAAAACACGCCTATATAATTTGACCCCCTTCAACCCCACTTTTATATAATGAAACTGTGGTTTCAGGGGGTATACCTTATTTTTCTTATTTCTGCTCTAAAATATAGATTGTGGGTACTCATTAGAACCGCCTCGATGAGGCGGTTTTAACAAGTGCCCACAATCTATATTTTGAGCAGAAATAAGAAAAATATCCCATTTTTTCATCTTAAAATTTTCATTTTTTTCGGCGATAAAAGTGGCAATGTAATTGTATAGGCGTATTTGCGTAATGACTACTGATTCAGAGTACAGGTATATCGCGTTCAATACCAATTCCATTTTCACACATAACTGGCCAAGATTTTTGGTTTTGGTTTCACTCATATCGAGCCGATCGTTAATCAGAGGTGGGCGAAAACCGGAGAACCCGGCGAAAAACCACCTGACCTTCCGTTGCAGAAGTTGGAGGCTCACGTGTAGCTGGCCAAGTATCTCGCGTTCAACTACAAAAAACATTCCCACATAGCTGGGTAGGAGTATCACATTCAGCTACTATTTCCATTCTCACAGAGCTGGCCAGGCTCATATATATCTCGCGTTCAACCACAAACTCCATTCTCACTTATATAGTTGGCCCGGTACTTGTATATCGCGTTCGGTCACAAATTCCATTTGCACATGTATAGCTGGCCAGGTATACCGCGGTCAACTACAACGTCCATTTTCACATATAGCTGGTCAGGTATATCGCGTTAAATTACAAATTCCATTCTAACTTATATAGCCATGTATATCGCGTCCAACTTCAAATTCCATTCTCGCTTATATTGCTGGCCATGTTTATCGCCTCCAACTATACAAATTCCATTCTCACTTATATAGCTGGCCAGGTACACCGTGTTTAACTACAACATCCATTTTCACGTATATAACTGGCCAGGTATACCACGTTCCATTACAAATTCCATTTAAACTTATATAGCTGGCCATGTTTATCGCGTCCAACTTCAAATTCCGTTCTCACTTATATAGCCGGCTATGTATATCGCGTCCAACTACAAATTCCATTTAAACTTATATAGCCGGCTATGTATATCGCGTCCAACTACAACTTCCATTCTCACTTATATAGCCGGCTATGTATATCGCGTCCAGCTACGAATTCCATTCTCACTTATATAGCTGGCTATGTATATCGCGTCCAACTAGAAATTCCATTCTCACTTATATAGCTGGCTATGTATATCGCGTCCAACTATATATTTCATTCTCACGTATATAGCTGGCCATGTATATCGCGTTAATTACAAATTTTATTCTCACTTATATAGCTAGCCATGTATATCGCGTACATTCTCACTTATATAACTGACCATGTACATCGCGTTCAACTACAAAACCCTTTCTAATTTATATAGCTGGCCAGGTATATCGCTTTCATCTATTATTTCCATTCCCACTTAATAGTTTGCCTGGTGTATCCCGCTCAGTTACTAATTCCATATTTAGGAATGTCACTAGTCTGGACTTATCAGAGTCAAATGTACTGACATCATCTACCTGGGTCGGACAACATGGCACTTTATTTTTTGAGCTCTTTCATGTCAATGCACTCTAGAGTGAACTAGCAGATATTGCTTTAAACTCAGAGAAACACCCAGTAGGCACATAGCGTTGATTTAACCCATAAAATACCAATCACGACAATTGTCGCCTGCTTTGCCGTCTGCAAGTTATCTTAAAAGCTTGTTTTTTTTTGTTTTTTTTTTTTTGCAAACAGTGTGTACTCTGTCGGAGCAGTCTGATCTGGGCCCACACTGTTTGTCGTATGCAAAAATATTGTTCAAAAATGTTGAGAAGATTCAGCAGACGACATAAGCAGACGACATTTTAAGATGTTGGGTCCTTGGCAGCTTAAGGGTTAAGCGATAACTGTCTTCAAAATTTTCGTTTTGGGAGGTAAATCGGCGTGGTTGTTCTTTTTACGGTCGGAATTTTCGTTTTAAGGCTACGTGTCAACGGAACCGTAAAACGTATCTGCGACTGTAAAACCCATGATTGATTTTACAAAATGATAATTTTGAATACCATTATCCACATTTAAATGCACTAATCGGGCTGTTTTGTTGAAAAAGGAGTTCTATTTGCTTAAAGCGTTAAACACCGTGAACTGCACCGAATGTCAGCCAATGTAAAGCAACGTTACGTGAAGACAAATGTTTGACGTTATCCAATCAGACGTCGCGTTACATTCGCAAGTGCATAAGAACCCACAATGAACGTTTTTTTCACAATTAATTAAGCGTTAAGTGTCTGCGGGGTTACTTTTATTTCACTATTGCACTTTCACAAATTTGTATCCCCACCATGAGTACTTGATGCTGTTCCATTCTCAGTGAGCCGGACAGTGACAGACTTTGGAGAACTATCTCCCATAGTAACAGTCTTTGAAGTACTATCTCCATTTTTCTTCCAGCTGTCTCTAAGACTCCTTCGTAAAGCACTATATTCAATCCGAAGTTTCTCAGGAAGCCCTTTCCTTATTAACAATCTCTTAAACTCCTTCCTAAATTGTTTACCGGTAATCAAATAGATATAAAAGTTCAAGGCAAAATGTGTGATACCTATCTCCTCTATGATCTTGCGCCAAAGGAGATAGGTGTAATGTCGCTGCCAGACAGGATGAGTGTTGTGCGAGACACATGGTGGCCCAACATCAAAATTGAGGACCGATGCATAAACAATAGTAACAGGTAGAGTTGTGAAAATTAAATAAAATGAAACAGCCAGGAGCATGATAGTAGTGGCAGAGGTTTTCTGTGAGTGACTATGAAGGCGACTTTGCTCATAGGCAGACAATCGTCTGGCTTCACGTATAACAAGAATATTAAACGTTAATACACAAAGCGGGACGACTAGAAATATAAGAAGTTCCGTTACCCATGACCATATATTCCAAAGTGAACTATTTCCTCCAACAAGAGTTACAGGTCTTACGTCACATTTACCCTCGCTATTGATGTCATAGAAATATCCCTGGATTCCACACAATGCTAGAGAAAACAAGGCCAGACAACACGTGACTATTTCTGCCCGCTTTGTTGTACAGTACCGCTCTCTCTTGAATGGATGGCATATTGATATGTATCGTTCCACCGTAAATCCGAGCACTAATAATGGAGCTAAATACTGAAAAGTTAAAAATATCGTCGTGAAAGCAGGACACACCACCGGGTAATCAATAATATTATGTCCCCAATTGTAATGCAACTCGTATAGCACGTGCAGAGAGAGGAAAATAAAATCCACAAGAGCAAGTGCTGCTAAATAAACACCCGAGGAATGACGCATACGCGGTTGAATCCACACCACAAATGATAGAAAATTTCCTGGAAAACCAACTAGATACGTGAAAGGTGAAATGTATTTGTCGACACCCTCGATTTCATCCTGCAGGGACGATGGTTCCACCGTGCAGTTGCTAGTTGTTGAGCTGTCGTTCAATGTCGTAAGCACGGCTGCAACAGTTGTTGTTACCAGCTCTACTGTTAGTGGTGTCGCCATCTGAAACAAATGAAACATTATTGAGCCGGGTAAGAGCAAGATCAACAAGACGATACGAAGGAACCTCAACCTAACAACAACCATATGCATTAACTTCTGTCGGCTCCCGAGGAGAAAGCTATTTGAACTCGAGGCCGATATTCCGATTGTTCAAATATCTTCCGAGGGGCCTGGAAAATATTGATTGCAATGAAATAAATTCAAATAACCATGAATGGTCGTTGTTCTTTTATAACGTAAATATTGCAACGAAAACGCCCTAAAACTCCATATAAACTTCTTCAAATGCGACTGTACGGCCCCCGCCCATTGGGGCTTGAAGAAATAAAAGGGTTGCATGATGCTTCCACGCAGAGCTGAATCTAACCGCACACCAGTACTGGCAAACCACTTAGAGGATCTAAGTCTGCCCAGGCAAAGCGGTGCGAGTCCAGCCGTCCAGGCTTATAAACCCTATTGGTTTCATTGGACGACAGGGCTTGAGAAGCCATTTCATCTCAGTGTCGGGTAGAAGTCCCACACAATTAGAAGCAACGTCTCCAAAATGTCTTATATAGTGTTGACGGGGACGTTAAACATCAAATCAAACAAACAAACAAATGCGACTGTAAACCTAACCTGGCGGCTAATTCAGAACGACACATACCTCAACGTAACATAAACAAAGCAAGGCCCATCTTGTGATACCACAAGTTCAAAACCATGTTCAAACAACACCTAAATTTCCTGATATGATCATAGATTTTCTTGTTTGAACACCACTTCTAGGTCATTCAAGCATTGCTTCAAACAACAATGTCCATGAGATTTTAGGCGAGAATATTTATTACACCATGAAATATTTCACGAACCCCTGAATACCATTACGAAAACACGCCTATAAAAATACACTGTAAATTTTAACGCCGTAAAAATGAAAAATTTATGATGAAAAATTGTGATATTTTTCTTATTTCTGCTCAAAATATAGATTAATATAGATTGTAGGTACACGTTAGAACCGCCTCATCGAGGCGGTTCTAACGAGTACCCACAACCTATATTTTAGAGCAGAAATAAGAAAAAATGGTTTACCCCTGTAAATCCCAGTTTTACTATATAAAAGTGGGGTTAAAGGGGGTCAAAATTATATAGGCATGTTTTCGTGATGCGTGTGTTACAACGCATAATGTAGTAATGTAATAATTACTACATTATGAAATTTTTACTACATTATGCGTTGGCATAGTCGACGCGAAATGAAATAAAATGTCGTTTTTACTACATTATGCGTCGATACTAAGAGGTTTGAGCAAAATGAAAGAATTATTACATTTTGCGGCGATGGGTGGCATACTTAATTTTACTTCATTATGCGTCAACAGTTTGTTTGTTTGATTTGAGGTTTAACGTTCCCGTCAAGACTATTTAGGTCATTTTGGAGACATTGCTTCAAATTTTATGGGACTTTTACCCGATATTGAGATGAAATGACATCTCAATCGCTGCCGTCCAATTAAAAGCAATAGGGTTTATATGCATGGATGGGTCGACTCGCATCAGTTTTCCTGGACAGGCTTAGACCTTCTAAGCAGATTACGAGGACTCATGTACGGGCGGTATCAGCTCTGCGTGGAAGCATCGTGCAGCCCATCTATTTATACCCCCGGCATACGAAGTATGCAAGGGGGTATATAGTTTTTGTCCATTCTGTCTGTCTGTCTGTCTGTCTGTCTGTCTGTCTGTCTGTCTGCCTGTCTGTCTTTTTCCAGCCTTTCGGATTCAACCGAGATCCCGTCTCCGTATGAATGAGTCTTGAAACCAAGTTCGCTACTTCGTATGACCTAAGCTGTTGGTGGGACGGTAACTGAAACACACTCGCACTCCTTTTAACATGCAAAGATGGACAAACAACTGGGCTATGGACAGGTACAAGCCGATAGGATCCCCCGTCCCAACTTTTGTGTGCACTACACGATCATGTGTTGAGCCTTAAAACACAAATGAGGGAAAGACATCAGGCATGAGACCAAAATAGCGCAAGGCGTACGATTTTAATTCTACTGGCTTAATCAAATACAATGAAATTCCACTATTAAGACCACCTAAAATTAATACAAATTTTGTTTTTAAAGCATATTTGGAAGGTTAAAGCTACATTTTCTTTGTGATTTTGACCTTCAGTGTGCTTTTGTGGAAGACCGTCTTTTGGACTGTTCAACTGTGATCTTAAAGACCACTTTTGAACCGTCTCAAATGTGGTCTAAATTGTAGGAATTTAACTGTATTGCTTCCTAAGTCTTTTCGAAGACAGCTATGTTCTACCATCATTACTTCATTATGCGTCGATATGGTGCATATCAACGCGAAATGAAATAATTTTTTTACTACATTTCGCGTCGACTATGCCAACGCATAATGTAGTAAAAAAAATCAAAATGTAGTAATTATTACATTACTACATTATGCGTTGTAACATGCGTGTTTTCGTGATGAAACTATTTCGTCAATTAGCATATTGCTAGGTTATGGCTAATATGCTAATATTTTTCCTAAAAAGGAAAATGTAACAGCTACTCACATTTCTACCAGCACAAATACAGGAGACTTAGATTATGTAGGCCTACTTGTCAGACCAGTTAACAATCTGGCCACTAACGAGCTTGCAAAGCTAACTGGTATCATTATGGCACCAAGAGAAGCTTCTGATCAGACTTTTCGCTGGGCGCACGTGCCCCAGTATCCACGAGGGTCGTGTCTTCCCATCACCTAACGGATTCGTGTAATCAACACCCCTGTAAACCCCACTTGATATAGAGAAAACGAGGATTTACATGGGTTAACATTAATTTTCTTGATTCCACTTCAAGACATATGGTGCGTTCAACATTGCGAGCGCTCGCCTGGTCGCTGGAACAAACACAAATGTAACAGAAAATAAACCAGGGAGCGCCACAATCACCTTGGACTGTTCGTCTGCTTCCCTGTCTATCAGGGGCCAGTTGTTCAAAACTAACGACGTCGTTAGTTAACGTATCGTTAAAACTTTGATCATTTATTATGGCAAATATGTTAATATTTTTGCTGAAAAAATGTGAGCAGCTTTTGCATTCGCAAAAGCTGCTCACATTTTTTCAGCAAAAATACCAAAATTTTGAATTTTAAACTTGCTAGAACAGTTAACAATATGACCACTAACAAGCTCGTTAAGCTAACGATGCTTTGAACAACTGGCCCCAGAAGTTTAATTCTGTTAGGAAATGAAAATAGTTCTGTAGAAGGTAGTTAATACCCGTTTAGACGGCTGTAAAGAAACTGTAAACAAACTTTTTTCTTCGCCCTGAACCTCCATACCTGCACGCACGGACAGAGGATTCAGTACCCAAAGGACTGTATCGCAAGCGCTCGCGGGCGCTCGGGCGAGTGCTTGCGTTCAGGGGGCAAACAGGTGAGCGCTCGATGGGCGCCCGCGTTGTTGAACGCCCCTATAGATTGTTGGTACTCGCTTGAACCGCAATGAGGCGGTTCTAACGAGCACCAACAGCCTATATACTGGAGTATAAATAAATAAATAATATCACAATTTTTATCAGGAAAGATATGAGAGAATGGGTCGGGTCTGTTATCATTATGTTATTTTGATCTATTTATCTCAAGCCTTGACTAATACAAGCAAAGTATACCAGATGTGACAGGGGAAAGTATATCTTCCGACACGTCCGCCAAACATCAACTCTGTTTTGCTGCTTGTATGACAAACCTAGAGTCAAGGTGTACGTGTATCCATATGGCGCCCAGTGAAGACTATGATCAGACGGCGCATCTGAGTCTACAATGGGCGCATGCGCAGTCTGATCTGAGCCTTCGCTGGGCGCATTAGTCCGAAGACACACATTTGCTTACGGCGACTCGCATGATAACAAAAGCGTTATTTTGAGCTATTGTTCTGATCTATTGCATTGATGACTTACTTATCTTAAATTCTATGTTTTCATCCTGACGTATATGTCTAAAATGCCATGTTTTAACCAAGCGGCTGTTGTGCTGGCTCAATTGTCTTTCGAGATTTATAAAGTGTCAACATACGTCACAACGTACTTACATCAATGATACGACAAGGTATTATCGTATTTTTGAGGCATCGCCTCCTGTAATTGAAATAACCGGACGTTGATTATTGTGACATTATTTGTCAATATTTGTGACTGTTGATTTATTGTAATTGAAAGTCAATCCAATATGTACGGAACCCGGGAAGGGACATACTTTTTTTAATATGTTGTGCGAACAAGATATTAAGTTGTGCGAACAAGATATTATCTTGTGCGCACAAGATAATATGTTGTGCGGACAAGATATTATCTTGTGCGGACAACATAATTTATGTTGTGCGGATAACATATTATCTTATGCGGACAAGATAATATCTTGTTTTCACAACTTAATATCTTGTGCGGACAAGATAATATCTTGTTCGCACAACTTAATATCTTGTGCGCACAAGAAAATATGTTGTGCGAACAAGATATTATGTTGTCCGCAAAAGATAATATCTTGTGAGCACAAGCTAATATCTTGTCCGCACAAGATAATATGTTGTCCGAACAAGATAATATCTTGTCCTCTCAAGATATTATCTTTTTCGCACAACATAATAAAAATAAAAAATCATGTCTCTTCCCTACGGAACCCGGGAAGGGACATGATTTTTTATTTTTATTATGTTGTGCGAACAAGATAATATCTTGAGCGGATATCTTGAGCGGACAAGATATTATCTTGTTCGGACAAGATATTATCTTGTGCGGACAAGATATTATCTTGAGTGGACAAGATATTATCTTGTTCGCACATTATCTTGTGCGGACAACAGAATATCTTGTTCGCACAGCATATTATCTTGTGCGCACAAGATATTAGGTTGTGCGAACAAGATATTATCTTGTCTGCACAAGATAATATCTTGTCCGCACAACATAGATCTTGTGCGGACAAGATAATATCTTGTGCGTACAAGATATCTTGTCCGCACAAGATAATATCTTGATCGCACAACTTCCCAAGCTCTATGTTGTGCAAACAAGATAATATGTTGTGCGAGCAAGATAATATCTTGTCCACACAAGAGATTAAGTTGTGCAAACAAGATATTATCTTGTCCGCACAAGATAATATGTTGTCCGCACAACATAAATTATGTTGTCCGCACAAGATAATATCTTGTCTGCACAACATATTATCTTGTGCGCACAAGATAATATCTTGTTCGCACAACTTAATATCTCGTTCGCACAACATATTAAAAAAAATTATGTCCCTTCCCGGGTTCCGTACTTCCCGGGTTCCCTAGGGTTCCGCATGAAACTGCTGTACTAGTTTCTTTTCTTTTTGCAAAAAAAAAAAAAAAAAAAAAAAGGCCAAAAAAAAAAAAAAAAAAAAAAATACAAGAAGACAATGTGGTCTGGAATTGCTCATTAGAGCTCTAGAAATGGAAAATAAAATATAGGCGTTCTTTGTTTAATTGTTTGTTTGATTTGAAGTTTAACGTCCCCGTCAACACTGTATAGGTCATTTTGGACAATGGCCTATACAATTCTGTATTCTAGTTTTGTGGGACTTTTACTCGACATTGAGATGAAATGACATTTCAATCCCTGCCGCCCAATGAAACCAATAGGGTTTATAAGCATTGGTCGGTCCGACTCGCATCGCTTTTCCTGGGCAGGCTTAAATCCTCTAAACGGTTTACCAGTACTTGTGTGCGGTCAGTTTCTGCTCTGCGTGGAAGCATCATGCAGCCCATCTATTCCTTTAAGCTCCGATGGGCGGGGGGCGTAAATATAGGTGTTCTAATGTATGTATTTAATCATACAGTGAAAGTTCAGAGACACGACCTGGGGGTGGGGGTGGGGGGGGGGACCTAGGTGAGTCAAAGGTGACGTGTATCTTGCGTCATTGGGGCGTCCAACTGATATTGGCTTACAGTTGGACAAGCAGGTAAGGGCAGAGTGGGATTGCTCGGTTATTTTTGCTGTTTCTGTTTTTTTTTTCTGTTCGGCGAAGCCTCGCATTTAATATCTTTTCCTCAACTCGTTTAATATGGACTATTTTGCATGTACCGCTTTTACCGTGTGCCAATACGACAACATACCCACGTGACTACTGCGGCCCCCGCCCATAGGGGCATGAAGAAATATATGGGATGCATGATGCTTCCACGCAGAGCTGAATCCGGCCCGCACACTAGTACTGGTAAACCGCTTAGAGGATCTAAGCCTGTCCAGGAACAGCGGTGCGAGGCGGACCGTCCATGCTAATAAACCCTATTGGTTTCATTGGGCGACAGGGCTTGAGATGTCATTTCATCTCAATGTCGGGTAAAAGTCCCACAAAATTGGAAGCAACGTCTCCAAAATGACCTTTACAATGTTGACGGGGACGTTAAACCTCAAATCAAACAAAACAAAACCCATGTGACTAAGATCATTCATTCTTTTCTCCAAAACGGTTAAAGTTTTCATAAAACATTTGGTTTTTATTGTTACATGTATTTATACTCGAAATATACGTTGTGGATGCTCATTGAGGCGGTTCTAACGAGTACCCACTAGGTATGTTTCTGAGCAGAATTAAGAAAAATAATGCATACCCCTGTAAACCCAAATTTACTCCACTCAGTATAGAAAGAGGGGTTTTACACGGGTGATCATAACATGGATTCGTCGAGGAAATGACTTTGACATTCAGGCCTGGGCAGACAGTGTAAATCCAGATGAGACCGCGCTCACACACATATATTTGGACACAGCATCGGGTACAAATTGCACTTTGTACAAATCTTAGAAAAAATACGATAAGGCTTTTTTATGGTGTAGTGTATCTTCCGGATTGTTGAAATTTAATTTATACAATTTGCAGAGAAAACAAGATTGTATTCTAGACATTGGGGATTAAAGAAATAGACTAGGCTGCATGGTGCTTCCGCGCAGAGCTGAAACCGACCGAAGCTATAAAAACAAAAACCAACAAAGAACAAAAAACAACGGAGAACATTGGTGTTTGTCGGAGTAACTGTCTTCGTTTTCTTTGTCATCATCATCATCATCATCATCATCATCATCATCATCATCATCATCATCATCATCATCACCTTCTTCTTCTTCTTCTTCTTGCATATGTTTTTTGAAACTTTGAAAAGAAATCAACACCTTGTACATATGTTTACAGCACCAAAATGAGATAAATATAGGTTGAGCCTACATCCAAACCTTTAGCATTTGTATGTATATTTGTTGTACAGATATGTGATTTCATGTCATAAAATTTTGAATAAAAAAATAAATAAACGACCGAACTTGCGAGTACTAGTTATTGCTTAGAAAGTCTAACCTTTAACCTGCTGAATATTCAATTAAGCCACACTCATTTCTGACTTTGAACCAATCAGATTACTTGATGCAGCTTATTTCTACATATTCATAAACTGAATGTCAAACTGTGTAGATCCTGATCAGATGGCTTCTTCAGAAGCCATCTGATCTGGATCTACACTGTTTGCAAAGATAGGGCTAAGCCTGCTTAGGAAAAGTGGTGCGAGTTAGACCGTCCCTAAACCCTTTTTTACCAAATGGAATCTTCCTTCTTATTTATTGTGTGGGTCCATTCAAAATGTAGGTGTGTCAGGTTGTGTTTTCTTCAAAATTGATTCGAAAAAATGACTTAATCTTGGCCTGTCCGGTTTGCCAAGGTACCCCCTTAGGGGTTTTCTGGTACTGAATGGGTTAAACCCCGAGCGGTTTATTTGGGTGGTAGGGCTGAAGATGTCATGTCGAGTCGGGTAAAAGTGCCACAAAATCGGAAGCAACCTGTCCAAAATAACCCAACTGGTGTTGACGGGACGTAAAACCTCAAAACAAACAAACAAGTTCAGGTTCACAGTTTCGCGCAAAAGTTATGACTATATTGACTTAAAAGAGCAGAATTTTTATGGGACTTTAAAAGCACTTAATGGATATATTATGCTTGCTCGATTATTCACATCCAGTGTTTATTTGTTTGATTTGAGGTTTAAGGTCCCCGTCAACACTAGTTAGGTCATTTTGGAGACGTTGCTTCCAATTTTGTGAAACCAACAGGGTTTATAAGCCTGGACTGTCCGACTCGCACCACTTTGCCTAGACAGGCTTAGATTCCCTAAGCGGTTTACCAGTACTCATGTGCGATCGGTTTCAGCTCAGCGTGGAAACATCATGCAGCCCATTTATTTCTTCAAGCCCCGATGGGCGGGGACCTTGACGGGGACGTAAAACCTCAAAACAAAACAAACAAGTTCAGGTTCACATTTTCGCCCAAAAGTTATGACTATATTGACTTAAAAGAGCTGAATTTTTATGGGACTTTAAGAGCGCTTAATGGATATATTATGCTTGGTCGATTACTAATATCCAACAAATTCACTGTGTATAACCGGACAGTCGCCACATCGGAAGCGGCATTAGACTGTACACCTAAAAATCACTAGCGGCATATAAACAACCGTTGCTGTTGGTTACTTTCTGTCGGGTATGAAAGCAATGTAATGTACGATTAGACTGCGGTTTTCGGCATCGGAGGAAGAAATGAGTGTACTTTATTCAAATGATTCTCATTACTTCTGATAGTGGTGCATTTTTTGTGTAGACCTCATCTTGTACGGCTCAATCAGTGATTTTGCTGCCTCTGTCGCCCGTCAACACGATGGAATCAGGTCAGCATATTCGAAATTTAGGTCAACCGGCTACTTACACTGCAATGAAATCGTTTAAACACATGTAGTCTTTGACATCTGATAGCTGCTAGCGTCTAAATATTTGGATGTGTAAATCATGACCACTTGAAATGCACCAGTCACATTCAAATGACTGTACGACTAGCGGCAACTGTACTGCATCACTAGCGCCACAGGTGCAAAAAAAAAACTGTCCGAATAGCGACGATGGAGTTTGTATGAATACACCATCTTATGTTTAAAGCAAAATACACTGTTTCTCTGTTAATTGGTCATCTGGTGACGTGATTTAGTGCTCACTGTAGTTGCCAGATTTTTTTTTTAATATCACGTACAAATGTTGGATTTTCTTTTCCTGTATGTGTGTGTTTATGTGTGTGCTTGAACATTTTTTATTTAGCGGTAATGAAGGGAAGGATGGGTGAGGCAAAGGTGACGTGTGTCTTGCGTCACTGGGGCGTCCAACTGATGTTGGTTTACAGTTGACAAGGCCTGTTGTCCTTGCAGCAGGTTCGGGTAGAGGGAAAATGTTGTCGTTTCTTCTGTTTCTACACGCCCATTCATTTTCCATTTTCTCCTCTGTCATTAAATTTCATCTACTATCTCCTCTATCTCTTTTCTCCCTTTCTGCGAGAAGACAGAAAATGACCCACAAGGGTTTACATGTCGTTAACCCAAAACAATCATTTATCGGCACTGGAAAATACAGTTTGTCAATGCTTTAGAAATTCTTCTGCGTGAGATTGGCGGTGTAAACCAGAGAGAGAGAGAGAGAGAGAGAGAGAGAGAGAGAGAGAGAGAGAGAGAGAGAGAGAGAGAGAGAGAGAGAGAGAATGTACTATATAAAAAGCAGACCAATGGTACGAGCACGCTTTGGTAATCTAGTTTTGCATGCCATACGTGTAAATTTTGCACGGCACTCTATGGCCTAGTGGGTAAAAGCATAAGGTCTCTCACTGCTGTGGTTCGATCCTCGCACAGGTCACATGTGAGACGCCAAGTTCCGCAACGGAAAGTCAGGTAGTTTTTTCTTCGGCTACTTGCACGGCTTGGCATTGAGGACCTGGACCTTATCCTAAAAGAGAGAAGGCTCCACTGGTATGGACATGTGGAACGCTCCAAAGGTGCAGTCAAGACTGCCTGTCACACACAGGCAGACGGAAGGCGTGAGCCTGGGTGGCCCAAGATGACCTGGAAGCAGCTGACAGAGAGAGATCGCAGAGAGTGGAAGCTCTCTGCTATCGACCCTCATGATAGACATACCTGGAGATCTGGTGTGAGATCTGCTATGCGTGCAGCAAACCAGTTACATGGAAGGGGGCGCATTTATGTAAATTTGGACCCTGTACCTGCACGTTAATCAAAACTCCGATGATGATGATGATGACGACTCCTTTTCCGCCCACCTCTGATTAACGATTTGCTTGAAATATTGAGATTATCTTGAAACGTTTGTAAAACAAAACCAAAATGCGTGCGTGCGTGCGTGCGTGCGTGTGTGTGTATTTACGTCCCATCAACACGAACCTAAGGTCATATAGACATGGGACCTCGGCTTAAAGACTCGTCCAATAGTGTAGAGAAGCTTGTAATGACACTCCGGGCACCTTGTTTACAAGAATAGGAGGTTTAACGCTACACCAAGGGGGCTTTATATTTTGCGTGTGTTGTTGTTTTTGTTCCCGAAGTCCATCTGCAACTCTACTGATCGATCAGTAAAGTGAAGGGTATTTGTCAGCAAAAATAAAACGCATCAGTGTAACAAGGCTTTGTTTGCTTGTTTGAATCGATGTTTCAAGTCGGCGTCAACACTATTTAGGTCATTTTAGAGACGTTACTTGCAATTTCATGGGACTTTTACCCGCCATTGAGATAAAATGATATCTCAAACCCTGCGTGGAAGCATCATGCAGGGCAATCTATTTCTCCAAGCCTCGATGGGCGAAGGCCCGAGGAAAGAGGGGTTTCCTATGGTGAATACATCAGTGTCATTGTCTTTGCTCAAACACACAGATTGTGGGTACTCGTTAGGACCGTTTCAAAAAGGCTGTTCTAACGAGCACCCACAATATGTAATGCATGTGTAGACTTAAATAAAAATGTTACTTTTAGATAAGACAGATACCATTTTAGCACACGAGTGTGAGTGAAAAATTCTGTACCTGACTCTAATGCAGCAACGCCTCATGTGGTTTAATTGAGTGTATATTTGAAATAATGGCGGTTGCGATATTTCCAAGTCAGCCCATCAGCCTCAACACTATTTAGATGTTGTTGTTTTTGTGGTGGGTGTTGGGGTGGGGGTTACGGCCCTTTCATTATTACATGAACTCATATCGAGTCGATCGTTAATCAGAGGTGGGCGAAAACTGGAGTACCCGGATAAAACCACCTGACCTTCCGTTGCAGAACTTGGCGTCTCACGTGTGCGCGACTCGAGACAGCGGTGACAGACCTAATGATTAAGAGTTAGCGCTCTTATCAACTAGGTCACGGAGGTCCGTTGGCGTAAACATTAGATGCAACAACAAGTATAAGCTTTCACAAGAAGAAAAAAAAAACGGCCATAACAAGTAAAAGCTTTCACACAAAGACATAAAAATGGGGCCCACGAGCAAAACTCTCGTACAAGCCCGTTTTTGCTGTCATTGTTATACAGGCTAATAAGAAATATACATTTACAAACTCTAGACAACAACGGACCACTGCATATCCAAAAAAGTTCACCAGGAGCCTTCGGCTCTGGCGAGCTGAAAACTTGCCTCGCCTTTTGCAAAATGTTTGGGTTAATCTTCAATTAGTCTTCTATAACGTGTAGGAAAGTTCAATTAAAATAAAAAATGAGTTCCTTTAAGAGCAATGAAAACATTCATAAGAAAGAAGATGGGTCATACTACGTAGTTTCGGCTAATAAAGCCTCATCAGTGACCCTGTACTCAAGTCTACTTAACTTGTCCAATAGTTTTCAAGCAGTCCATTTGATAAGCTGTCGTTGCACATATGATCTGAATGGGGTTCATATCTTTAGTAAATATTGTGCACGAATTGTCCTTTAAAGTGTTTCAATCAGCTATTGATTCTAACTGTACAGCCTTTTCAGAAACGCAAGTAAAACAAAAGCCACTAATTTGCTGTTGAATATCCTTTGGTCGTGTAAACTTTCGGGAAGCAACGTCTCCAAAATGACCTATACAGTGTTGACGGGGACGTTAAACCTCAAATCAAACAAAAACTTTCGGTCATATACTACGGACATGACACTACATCCTGTCACACATTCATGCAAGTAAAACTTCAATAGCTTGAACTCGGATGACCTGTTTACCATTGCTAGTTCAAACTTGTTCATGAACAATTAGAGATTTCTTTCATAGCTCCAAGTATCCATATATCCAGTATGGTTTGAGCGGTTCTCCGATTTTTAATTTGAAAAAGACGTGTCGTCTGTAACTTAAGAACCGCTAAATAAGGCAATTCTAATGTTCTAATGAGTACACACTACCTTCCTTTATGCCGGCCTCGGTGGTTCAGTCGGATGCGCGTCTGGATGGTGATCAGGAGGACGCGGGCTCGATACCTGCCGGGGTCGGCAACATTATTTCGTGGAGATGGATCACGAAACATTTTCTACGGTCATTCTCTGCCATCCGCTGATTCAAGAAGGGTAGTTGTCAGTTTCTGGCGAAAGAATGTGCACTCTCCTGGTAAATCGCTTTCGGTTTAGCCTGCCCAGGAAAAGTGTGGATAGGTAAACTGGCTGGCTCAAAAATGACCCAACTAGTGTTGACTGGGCCGTTAACACCAAAACAAACAAACAAACAAACATGAACCTTTCTTTATTGTAGAAGATTGTAAAAAATATCTGAGTCATCCCCTAAAAAGCCTCATGGCCTGGCGCTGTGATAAACGATCAATATTTCGTATATCCTCTCTCTCGAACAAAGTATCAGAGTCCTGAAGGTGTTTAAGTATTGAAGTTTGACCGTACAGAGAACTCTAGCCATTGAAAACATATATAAGAGATTCTGAGCGCATTTTGAGGTAGTCTAGATGATCAAGACTCGGATTTGCCTGAATCTGCATGGTCGGATATGTAAAAGACTCTGATCAGACTTTCAGGAACACCCACGGATTTGCCAGCATCTGCATACATGTAGTTGAATGGGACTGTCTGTATGGCGTAAACTGCCGACTTAAAAAACTCTGATCAGACTTCCAGAAATATTCCAGATTGCTAAGAATCGGATTGTTGTCATTCACACAGTCAGATAGGAATATTTGCAGGTTGTATAATGCTGACTTCTAAGACTGATCAGACGTCCAGGAGAAGTCTAGATTGTTAAGAATTGGTTTTTGTTTGTTCGTTTGATTATTTCGAGGTTTAACGTCCCCACCAACACTAGTTAAGTCATTTTGGAGACGTTGTTTCCAATTTTGTAGGACTTCTACCCGATATTGAGTTGAAATGACATCTCAGTCCCTGCCGACCAATCAAACCAATAAATTGTATATGCATGGACGGGCCGGCTCGCACCACTTTGCCTCGGCAGGCTCAGACCTTCTAAGTAGTTTACCAGTACTCATATGTGCGGTCGGTTTCAGCTCTGGGTGGTTAGCCCCCGCCCTTCGGGGCTTGAAAAAAATAGATGGGCTGCATGATGCCTCCACACAGAGCTGAAACCGACCCGCAGACGAGTACTGGTAAACCGCTTAGAGTATCTAAGCCTGCCCAGGCAATGCGGTGCGAGTCGGCCCGCCCATGCTTATAAACCCTATTGGTTTCATTGGGCGGCAGGGCTTGAGATGTCATTTCATCTCAATGTTGGGTAAAAGTCCCACAAACTTGGAAGCAACGTCTACAAAATGGCATTTACAGTGTTGACGGGGACGTTACACTTCTAATCAAACAAATCAGCTCTGGGTGGACGCATCGTGCTGCCCAATCTATTTCTTCAAGCTCCGATGGGCGGGGGCCATGTTAAGAATTGGATTTGCTGACATTCGCACAGTCGGATAGAAGTGTTTGAATGCCCTATGCTGGCTTAAAGAATCTGAGCAGACTTCCAGGAAGAGTTTAGATTGCTAGGAACTGGATTCGCCAGCATTTGCTCAATCGGATAAGAATGTTTACAGGACTTTTAATGATAGCTTTAAGACTGATCAGACTTCCAGGAATAGTCTAGATTGCCAAGAATGGGATTTGCCTGCATCTGCACGTTCGAATAGGATTATTTGCAGCATGTATAATGCTTACTAAATGCTTATATCAGACTTCCAGGGACACCCTCGATTGCTAAGACTTAATTTACCGGCAGTTGCATGCTTTGATTAGAGTGTTTGTGACACGCGTAATGCTGACCAGCCTTCGTCTGAATACCAACGAACAGAGAGAGAGAAAGAGAGAGAGAGAGAGAGAGAGAGAGAGAGAGAGAGAGAGAGAGAGAGAGAGAGAGAGAGAGAGAGAGAGAGAAAGAGAGAGAGAGAGAGCATGAGTTAATCCGGAAGATACACATCCATATTATACGACCTTTAATATGTACACAATTTCTCCGTGCGTTACAGTGTACATAAATCACGTGCAGCCTATGCAGTTGATAGTGTGTTTTCGTGCCAGTCGGGATATTTTACAGCTAGGCGACTACTGCAGGTAATAACTTTTTCTATTTATCCAGAGAGAGAGAGAGAGAGAGAGAGAGAGAGAGAGAGAGAGAGAGAGAGAGAGAGAGAGAGAGAGAGACAGACAGACAAACAGACAGACAGAAGGAAGGAAAGAAAGAGGTGCAAATATACACGCCATTAAGATAAAGAAAACGAAAGTTCAAGGTTGGTTGGTTGGTTGATTTGAGGTTTAACGTCCCCGTCAACACTGTAAAGGTCATTTTGGAGACGTTGCTTCCAATTTTGTGGGACTTTTACCCGACATTGAGATGAAATGACATCTCAAGCCCTGTCGCCCAATGAAACCAATAGGGTTTATTGGCATGGACGGTCCGCCTCACACCGCGGTTCCTGGAAAGGCTTAGATCCTCTAAGCGGTTTACCAGTACTAGTGTGCGGGCCGGATTCAGCTCTGCGTGGAAGCATCATGCAGCCCATATATTTCTTCAAGCCCCTATGGGCGGGGACGAAAGTTCAAGGGAGAAGAGAATGTCATTATATTAATAATGAAAAAAATCGTAAATAACTTGTTTGACGTGATAAAATTATACCTTACATTTTTGTAACAACAACAACAACAATAATGTGTTTTCAATCGGCGTCCATGTATACAAGAATTTCGCAGATAACGCGCACACAATGTCGCATCAACGTCGATACAACGTCATGACATTGAATTTACGCCCAAAGGCCATGTGCTCAGTAGGATTGTGTCATGTTGTCATCGCTGTTCACATTACAAACAACGGGAGAATATTTGTCTACATTACGAAAACACGCCTATTCTAATTAACAGAAAAAAATTACCACCAGATAAGAATTATGTTGGTTTCCACAGTTCTGCTCGAAACATAGATTATGGGTACTCGTAAGAACCTAACGAGTACCCACAATCTATGCTTTGGAACAGAAATAAGAAAAATAATGTATATTCCTGCAAACCCCAGTTTTAGTATATAAAAGTGGGGTTTAGAGGGAACAGTATTATATAGGTGCGTTTTCGTGATGTCAGGTTTGAACAGATTTGAAAATTTATAGCACTAAAGAGCGCCACAACTCGGCTATATCTGTACATTTATGTACATACAGTATATACATATGCGACTGTTGTTATGGGTTATAATGCACATAAGCTGCGCACACGGTGGGTGGGACGGGAAGGAACGCGACCTGCCTTGACATAACCTACTTGTTGTAGAAAACATTTTTGATATCGAAAAACTTCCCTGTTAACCCCACTTTATTTATTCAGACAATTTGATTTTACGAGGGTTCTATACATTATATTCATTATATAATATAATATATAATAGCCCATCGGGGCTTGGAGAAATACATTGGGTTGCATGATGGTTCCACGCAGAGCTGAAACCGATTAGAAGGTCTAAGACTGCCCAAGCAAAGTGGTGCGAATCGGACCGTCCATGCACATTAACCCTATTGGTTTCATTGGCCGGCAGGGATTGAGATGTCATTTTATTTCAATGTTTTGTAAAAGTCCCACAAAATTGGAAGGCACGTCTCCTAAATGACCTAAATAGTGATGACGGGGACGTTAAATCTCGAATCAAACAAACAAAAGTATAGCTTGTATTTTTCAGTCATATCGCGACGGTGTCTGGTTGCGACAGGGAGCTCAATGCTCACTTTTATAGTGCTGCCTCACTGAAGTATCATGTCCGAGACACATTACATGCTACCATACCCAGTCACATTATCCTGACACTGGGACGACCAGTCCTAGCTCTACCCCGTAAATCTGAGTGCCAAGCGAGGAGCAGCTAGTACAATTTTTAACGACTTTGGTATGTTGCGGCTCGGGATCGAACCCATGACCTCCTGTTCCCCGGAGCAGACACTCTACCAACTGAGCTATCGGGGCCGGTGTAGCTTGTGGTTTCGCAGAAAATGGCAATGTGCCGAAATTTGCTTTTCGTCATCATAAATTGATGATTCTTTTGAAATGTGTATGAGCATTAGTCTTTCACCCGAGCGGCCTAGGTTAGAATCCCACCACAGGCGGGGATTTTTTTCTTTTCTAGCTATGCTTCTTTCCTTTGTTACGGCTTTCATGTCGTTTTATGACACGCTCAGCGATGTCGGACACAATGTCTGGCGGAATTCACAAGTCATCTTTTCTATGGACATGTTCCCCCTTCCACTGATTCAAATTTAGATTCTGGTTTTAGACTTGTGAATAAGCCAACCGAGACAAAGTGTGGACGGCGGTTCAATAAGACCTACAAACAAACTAACACATCACTGTCTATAATGTTCTTCCCGTCAGACCATGTTTCCACTATGTACGTGTATCAGTAATCTGCATAAAAGTGCTATTATTACAAAGGTAGTAAAAATAATTAAATAAAATCAAGTGAAATAAAGAACAAATGCTCTCTTTTGCTACTTAGTCCTCATTTTCTGATATCTCATATTCCTTTGAGCTCGTTATGTAACGTTTTTACTGGGATTCTGCTTTTTCGTAAAACAATGAAACAATCGCCGCTAGTCGTACAGCATATTTTTATGAGCTTGCCGCTAGTCGCACAGTCATTCGAATGTGACTGGTGCATTTCAAGTGGTCATCATTTACAAACTCTAAATATTAAGATGCTAGCAGCTATCAGATGTCAAAGAATATATGTGTTTAAAAGATTCCATTGTGGTGTAAGTAGCCGACTGACCTTAGTTTCGAATATATTGACCTGAATTCATCGTGTTGACGGGTGACAGAGGCAGGAAAATCACTGATTGAGCCGTACAAGATTAGGTCTGCACAAAAAATGCAGCACTATGAAAGTAATGAGAATCATACGAATAAAGTACATCCATTTCTTCCCTCGATGCCAAAAACCGCGTTCTAATTGCACATTCCGTTGCTTTCTTATCTGACAGAAAGTAACCAACAGCAACGGTTGTTTATATACCGCTAGTGATTTTTAGGTGTACAGTCTAATGCCGCTTCCGATGTGGCGACTGTCCGGTTATACACAGTGAAATTAATCTGTTTTATTTTCAAAAGCATGGCTTTGCCAACAAGGCTTTGTCAGCAGAAGTGAAATATGACAAGTCTCGAAGTATATCTTTCCATGCTTTTAGTTACTTGAGAAAGCTGCTCTTTGACTGCAAGTTAAGAACAATAGTATAGAGCATTACAAAAAACACGTCTATACATATACATTGTAGACTTTACCGCCGAAAAAAAAATAGTTTTCCTATTTGTGCTCAAATTATAGAGTGTGGCTACTCGTTAGAACCTCCATTTCTGCTCAAATTATAGTTTGTGGGTACTCGTTAGAACCGCCTCATTGAGGCGGTTCTAACGAGTACCAACTATCTATATTTTAGAGCATAAATAATAAATTAAGGTATACCCCCGCAAACCCGAGTTTTACTGCATAAAAGTGGGGTTCAATGGGGTCAAAATTTTGTGGTGTCTTTTCGTGATGGGATATTTACTTTTTTGAGGTGAATACCAAAAATAGTATTTAGCAAAAAACAGTATTTTTTTTTCTTTTTCTTTTATACGTCACGTATGTTCTGTAACTGAACAGCTTTTCGTAATGATGCTTCGCACTCGTGGAAATTCCTGGTGTGTTCAACACACTCCATGAATTTTTTTTTCAACATTTGTATTGTTCGAAAAAAAAACAACAAAAAAAAAACAACAAAATATTTTTTTCGGAGAATAAATCAAAAGGTAGTCCGGGCTGCTACTGCGAAAATAACAAGGTCATGCTATTTTTCACAGTGTGAAAATATCATATATTTTCTAAGTGTGAAAATATCATTTTTATTTGTTTCAGATATACAATGATTTTACTGTTGAGTATAAAATAAATACAGGATATTTACTTTTTTTTGAAATGAATGCCAAAAAAAAAAAAAAAATCATCGCGTGTGTTGAAAATAACAGAAATTTTCACGAGTGCGAAGCATGTTACGACATCGTGTGAACAAGTCCGTGAAACAAACACCCCCCTAAACCCCACTTTGTATAGAGAAAACTGGGGTTTACGGGGGTATACATTCTTCTTCTTATTTCTGCTCCAAGACATGGGTTGTGGGTACTCGTTAGAACCGCCTCAATGAGGCGGTTCTAACAAATACCCACAACATTTGTTTGCAGTATAAATAAGAAAACTATCACGGATTTTCATCAGAAAATTAGCCATTTTTGGGATATGAAAAATGCTCTATGGCCCATGGGTGTGTTATCGTAATGAAAACCTGTTCGGTTATAGATCCGTGATTGCCAAAATCACGAGTGAAAATTCTTTGAGTGGCTGATAATCGTTTAAATAGTGTAAATGTATTAATGCTGTGTCTCCACTTAAGAAATTGCACACCACGTGAACAAGTCCGTGAAATGAACACTCCATTAACCCCACTATATAAATGTCAGAAAAATGGGGTTTACGGGGACATACATCTTATTTGTGCTCCAAGTACTCGTTAGAACCGTTGAGACAGGTTCTAACGAGCGTCCAAACCTATGTTTGCAGTATAAACAAGAAAAAATATCATAGATTTTCATTTAGAAAAGAAGTCATTTTGGAGATGTGGAAAATGCAAACTGCCCTTCTTGAATCAGCGGAAGAGCGCGCGAGAGAGAAAAAACAGTATAATCAATCTCCACGAAAGAATGTAACCGACACCACAACTGAAAATAGAGTATCGAACCTGCGACCTCCTGATCAACAGTCAGACGCGCATCAGAGTAAGCTACCGAGGCGGGCTCTTTCCTTAAAAAGTGGATCGCAATTGAAAAGTGAGTCAAGAATATTTACGAGATATTTTGCCCTCCCTTGATTTGTGTGTTTGTTTGATTTGAGGCTTAACGTCTCCGTCAACACTGTAAAGGTCATTTTGGAGACACTGCTTCCAATTTTATGGGACTCTTACCCGACATTGAGATGCAATGACATCTCAAGCCCTGCCGCCCAATGAAACCAATAGGGTTTATAAGCATGGGCGGTCCGACTCGCATCGCTTTGCCTAGGCAGGCTTAGATCCTCTAAGCTGTTTACCAGTACTCGTGTGCGGGTTGGTTTCACCTTTCATCATGCAACCCATCTATTTTTTCAAGCCCCGATGGGCGGGGGCCGATTGCCCTCCCTGGAAGATGTGTAATCAGTCCACATAAAAGTAAGAACATGCTTAATTTTTGGACGACTTTATTTATTACTGGTGACAATAACTGCTTTATACATTTATCAATAAAGATGGCATTTTGTTTCAGAATAAACACACGGCTCCAAGACGTCTCAAAAACTAAATTATCACCGGTGATGGACAATTTTTCTTCCTCTTAGTATCAATATGTTCCTAAATTATTAATTTATGGCTTAGTGTCAAACAAACAAGAAGCAGACAACACTTTACTGTTTGTAAATTACCTTTCAGAGACAATCGTGATTGACATTTCATGTGAAACGATTCACATGGAATATCAAGCACGGTTGTCTTTGAAAAATAAGAAAAAAAAAAAGAAAATCTCGTCCGTTTCGTTTGTATTTGACGCTGTAAGGGTACCAGGGGCAAAGCGTGTCAAACAAATAGAATACTTTCAAAGACAACTGTCGACTATGTGGAACCAAAGAATGACATCAAAAGGAAACAGAACATAACATGCCATTATGTTTCACAGCCATCATTCCGTAATGCCTTTTTTTCAGTAAAGATGCATGCATGCATTACATATGATAACTCATTTCTGCTTTACAACAGACCTTTGACGGCCCCGCCCATCGGGGCTTGAAGAAATATATGGGCTGCATGATGCTTCCACGCAGAGCTGAATCCGACCTGCACACGAGTACTGGTAAACCGCTTAGAGGATCTAGGCCTGCCTAGGCAAAGCGGTGCGCACGAGTCGGACAGTCCATGCTTATAAACCCTGTTGGTTTCATAGGGCGACAGGACCTGAGATGTCATTTCATCTCAATGTCGGGTAAAAGTCCCACAAAATTGGAAGCAACGTCTCCAAAAAGACCTTTACAGTGTTGACGGGGACGTTAAACCTCAAATCAAACAAACATGTTCGAAGACAATCGTGCTTGATATTTCATGTGAATCGTCGCAGACGATTCACATGGAATATCACGCACGGTTGTCTTTGAAAAATAAGAAAAAAAAAAATGAAAATCTCGTCTGTGTCATTTGTATTTGACGCTGTAAGGGTACCAGGGGCAAAGCGTGTCAAACAAATAGAATACTTTCAAAGACAACTGTCGACTCTGTGGAACCAACGGATGACATCAAAAGGAAATAGAACATAACATTCCATTATGTTTCACAGCCATCATTCCGTAATGCCTTTTTTTCAGTTCGGGGAAAAATTGAAATGTGCATGCATTGCATGCGATAACCATTATGAAAACGCACGTATATAATTTTGGCCCCGTTAGACGCGGCAAAACTGGAGTTCGCAGGGGTATACATTGTTTTACTTATTCTACTCAAAAACATAGATTGTTGGTACTCGTAAGAACCCCCTTGGGTAAACCCAATTTATGTTTTTGAGCAGAAACATGAAAAAAAATGAAAATCCATGAAACCCCCCACTAGCCCCAGTGGGGGTTAAGGGGGCCCAACTTACATCTAAAGGCGTGTTAAAATGATACATGTGAAATTTCTATATTCAACCTACCCCTGGTTACACTCGTATTTTTCTTACAAAATTTGTATATTCATAGTGTTGTTTCCGCCACTTAAAAAGCGTAACATTACGAAAACATGCCTATACAAATACATTGTTATCTTTATTGCCGAAAAAAAAAATGAAAATTTTAAGATGAAAAAGTGTGATATTTTTCTTATTTCTGCACAAAATATAGATTGTGGGTACGCGTTAAAACCGCGTCGGTGAGGCGATTCTAACGAGTACCCACAATCTATATTTTAGAGCAGAAATAACAAAAATAAGGTTTACCCCTATAAACCCCAGTTTTACTATATAAAACTGGGGTTCAAGGGGGTCAAAATTATATAGGCGTGTTTTCGTGATGCGACACACATTTACATTAGATGCGGCGATGCATAGGAAAAACACAAGTTTCAATGCATCACGAAAACATGCCTATATAATTTTGACCCCCTTGAACCCCACTTGTATATAGTAAAACTGGGGTTTACAGGGGTAAAAGTTATTTGTCTTATTTCTGCTCTAAATATAGATTGTGGGTACTCCTTAGAACCGCCTCACCGAGGCGGTTCTAACGAGTACCAACAATCTATATTTTGGGGAGGGGGGTAAATTTTTTTCTCACGGGGTATATATCTATCTATCTTCTGATACTGCGTCGGTCACATTTGGCCATTACCGCAGGTATATGGAAAATAAACGCCATTGCGCCGTCTATTTAAAAGCCTACAAATTTCTTTGCAGGAAAACAATCTGCGATTACGTCGCATTTCATTGGCTGGCATTTGCTTTTACGAAGCTCACAGGGCTTGCCGCTTTGTGCAAAATAGTACACTTTTTATCAAAATAACTGAATAAGTGCATTAGAATGGGGATAACTGTGTTAATCAAAGCGCCAAAGGCACTGAAATGACAGATTCTATGAGAAAATCAAAACACTGTGAAAACTTAGACAACCTTTCTAAAAAGATCTTAAAATTTAGAAAAGCAGTTCTGCAAATTCCATTGTATGATATGTTTGCAGATGTCTATACACCGGTGGTATCAAGAAATGCCATTCGATGTTTCAAATTTTGGAAAGAAACTATTTACGTTTTCAAAACCAAACATTAAAATTCAAGTTTTAACAATACTACTGGCAATTAGTAACATTTTTGTCTGGTCAGTTGTGGATACCTCCCCCCCAAAAGATACTCTATTTTTCACAAAGAGATCGGAGGAGAAAGGCTGGTCAGTCCAGTACATGAATTCCATTGGCTTGAAGACATTTTTGAGTAAGAACAGCACTATAAACACGCGCGTAATCCTGCTGGATTAGATATCCCGGATTCTGAGCGTAAACAAATAAATGGAACCACGTGAGGCCGACGCACTTGATTGAAGTAACGTCTCGCTGTTCAGTTAACGCCTCAGCCATGATCTTGAATGTTCTTAATGTCGCTAGCTACAATAGCTCGACATACCATTTCGCTTATTCCATCCGATATGTCATGCTCTATTACGCACGCGTCGCCTCGGCATACCTTACACCCATGTGTCGAAACATCTCGCAACCACAATCGGCGTGATTCACGCTGAAGTGCGATGTGTCACTGAAACGCATATCACGCGAGTCGCTTAGTCGCCAATATACATGTATGTATTTCATGCACCAGCGTAACCAGCGTAAGTGTTCCGTACTGTGTCGACATCTTTATTTTGGTCACGACAGGGACGTCTAGCTCTCAAAAGTGCATCGCATAAGGGCGACGAACAGTGTCAGTGCTTATTAGTCGGTAATTGAAACCCTTTGTTTATCTACAGGTACAGTGTAGCAAATGCCGGCGGAAATCTGCTTCGCATATGCGTCTGTCGGATGAATCGGTCTTCCGCTACGCCGACGTCCACTAGCGTCTTCTGTTGATAGTAAGATGTCGCTCCAACAGACAAATAGATCACACACATGTGGCACCCAAAATCAGAGTCAACGCCATCCGCTTTCCGACCAGCTTCTTACTGTCCATTAGAAGCCTCCGTGGTGTAGTGGTTATGCTACTCGCCTTGTAAACCTGGGATCGCAGGATCGATCCCGGACTTCTGCAGACTTTCGGATGTGTCTTTAAACCGAGGTGTCGTCTCCGTATGACCTTAGCTGTTGGTGGGACGTTAACTCAAACACCCACTCACTCTAACTGTCCAGGGTTCAATGAAAAATGTTGCAATACGTTCTCACTTGATGCTTTTTGAGATCAAAATACAATTTCTTCTTTTCTAGGCACGACCTTACATCACACATTAAAAGTTTGATCCTGAACATGTGGTTTCTATCAGTACTGGTGTGAAGGTGGTATACAAGATCGTTGGCCCCCGCCCATCGGGGCTTAAAGAAATAGATGGGCTGCATGATGCTTCCACGCAGAGCTGAAACCGACCGTCACACGAGTACTGGTAATCTGCTTAGAGGATCTAAGCCTGCCCAGGCAAAGAGGTGCGAGTTGGACCGTCCATGCATATAAACCCTATTGGTTTTGATTGGGCGGCAGGGCGTGAGAAGTCATTTCATCTCAGTGTCGGGTAAAAGTACCACAAAATTGGAAGCAACGTCTCCAAAATGACTTATACAGTGTTGATGGGGACGTTAAACCTCAAATCAAACAATACAAAACACAGGATCGTGGCCGGACTGGTAACCATACGTCACGGTCGATTGATTTAACCTTTTTAGCTTAAGGGCATGGTGCCTAAGCGTGTTGTAATCATGCAATCGTTTGGTTTCAAAATCAAAGCACCGAAAGTGTTGGTGGGATGTAAGTTGGGCTAAAAGTCCTGGGCCGAGATTAAACTGTTTAATTTAACTCTGAAATTCCAAACAAATAGTGAAGATTTTGATAAGAAGCGCGTTCTGCAGCGTCCGAACTTGGTCTACACTGTTTGCCAAGCTCATGGTTCCTATGATTCCAGGATGACCCTCCTCAGTCTTATGGAATACTCACTGCGGCTATTTTCAGCAAGAAAAAGGTTATTCTGAGAAGTCAGTGATAGTCACGTAGACGTTAGCTCTGAATCGCTTTTTTATTAGTAACTTCGGGTCGAATGCCAAACAATCAACCCAAACATAGCCGGGTCGTTTGTCAGTCTTGGTTACATGTAAGTGTTATCTGTAAAATCTGCACTTGAAAAAATGTTCGATCTGGCAAACAATGTAGACTAAGATCAAACGCCACAGAACACGGTGCTGATCTTGTTCTACATTTTTTGCATCAGTTACTAAACTTCCGTTAAGTTTAAACGGATCAGTCCAAGTCCTCGTTCATGACCAGCCTGCATTTAGAGACAATCGGCATGAGTGTTGTCAGTGCTTTGATTTATTCACTGCCTTGAGTTTCTGGAGTGTACTCTTCCATCACTGAAGTGGGGCTCGTCCATTCTGCTAAATATGGCACCTAGAATTATATCACAGGACCTACACTGTTTGCATAGGTATCTGTACCATATTCCAGAGTTGAAAGGGACAGCCTTTCTCGCAAAGTCTGATATACACCTAGTTGTAACTGACCTAGACTTGACCTCGAATGTCGGAAAACCCATTAATATTCTGGTCTGCAGCTGACCGGCTGGTCTTTAAGGATTAAATATTGACAGCACTGTTAGAAAACAGTGTAAAACCTGAGCAGACGTCTAAGCAGATGCCGCATTGATCTAGATATACAGTCTCGCATGATGCAGCTGATTCATATGAAGTGCTGAATATATTCTCTGAAAGGTAAGATAAAATCGTCAAGTCGTCTGCTTCAAAAGTTTGTATTGCGATTATAGGATGTACAATTTTGATAACTGCGCCTAACCGGACTACATTTTTGTGCGGACTCATATTTCTTTGGCGGTCAAAGCCGGAAGAAAGTCGTAAGAAAGCCGAAACTACTTTACAACACGCAGGATAGCTAGAGATGACAGATAGAATCTGTCATTAAAAATGGTTATTTGGGGAGGTAAACAGTCGGTTTTACGTTCGCAAATTCCGTTTTAAACGAAATTTCCGACCGTAAAACCCCCGATTTAATCTCCAAATGACAATTTTGAATGCGGTTATCCCCTAATTTAACGTTGTGTCAGCGTTTTGTGCCTGTGGGAGTGGCGTTGGGAAAGAAACGTGAGGACGTTTGTCTAGCTACGTTTGTCAGGCAGTCTGATTTTATCCTTCACCGTTCACATATGTCATGCGGCACCTTTCTGCATGCACGTGCTAATTTAATCTGATAAAAAATGATCTAATGGCGTGATACCTTTTATTAATTTTCAGGATAATGATTTTATGGGTTCCTGTTTTTTGTGTTTTTGATCATCTTCTAATTATGGAATATGAATAGGGAGGAAATCACACACGAGTTGTCATTTCATAAGAAATTCATGAAATGCGCAGGCGCGTTTCATACATTTCATATGAAATGAGTGCGCAGGTGCGTTTAATACATTTCATAAGAAATGAGTGCGCAGACGTGTTTCATAAATCTCATATGAAATTAGTGCGAATGCGCGTTTCCTAAAATTCATATGAAATGAGTATGCAGGCGCGTTTAATAAATTGCGTATTAAATAAGTGCTCGGGCGAGTTTAATAAATATATATATGAAATAAGTGCGCCTGCGGGTTTCATTAGTTTCATATGAAATGAGTGCACGGGCGCGTTGCATAAATCTCATATTAAATAAGTACACAGGCCCATTTAATAAATTTTGTATGAAATGAGTGCGCATACGCGTTTCATAAATCTCAAATGAAATGAGTATGCAGGTGGGTTTCTTAAATCACATGTGAAATGACCGCGCAGGCGTTAAGGAGGGTGGGGAGTAATTCTTTTCTCTTTAGATTTTTTTTTATTTGCTTATATTTTGTAGCTTGAAATCTCTGCACTCGTTTGCCGGTATAAAAATATAGGCACACCAGGCTTTTTTTCGAGCTTTTTAGCCTTAAAGATGGGAACTGTTTTCGAATTTATCGAATGTTTCAATAAATACCCCAGTCATTGACAAATTTATTTATTATCAATTTCTTGACAACATATATACATACAAAGTACATACATATGCATCAAAGGATTGGATGTAGGCTCAGCCTATACGTATCCTCTCCTTGATGGCCGGTACATATATGATATACATTCACAAATAAAAGCATTACTTCATAAATATAGGGAATAGCTTGAAGCTATTAAGACAAATATGAATGCCATTTTTACACGTACGTTGTCATGACTAAACATGATCAGACTTTTATGAGCAGACAAACACAGTTAGTAGAGAGAGATAAAGAGCGAAGGAAAGAGAGAGAGAGAGAGAGAGAGAGAGAGAGAGAGAGAGAGAGAGAGAGAGAGAGAGAGAGAGAGAGAGAGAGAGAGAGAGAGAGAGAGAGAGATAACAATTGTTTAAAACAATATTTCCAAGTTTGGTTTAAAAAAAAACACAATGCAGGATAATGTCATGTTTGCGTACCTATGTGTGAAAGACAAACTCTTTCACAGATTTTTGTCGAAACACCTATTTACAAATGTCCTTTTCTGCATGTTTTGCTGTTTTGAGATGCAATTTTCGCTATATTTGAAAAAAGAATGCATTTTTCGTCTTTAGATTTTTCTTATTTTCACATATATTGTGTAATAATATTAGATACACGAAATAGGTGTGAAATTTGACCATGTCACCAGGCATCTGAGAGAAATATTGCAGAAAAAATTACCCCACCCCCCAATAAAAATGGCTAAAAAAGCATTAAGATATTGTTTAAATGACAAGAACAAGGATTATACCTATATTATTGCACATACTTTTGCTTCCTTAATGTGATATGAATCAAAGTTTTTCATTAGAATTGAAACACAATTTCATTTATAAGTTTTATGGTGTGAAAAATGGATTTTTCTGGCCAAAGAATGCATGTTCTGATATAGCCATATTGTCGTTTTGTTCATGTTTTAAAGATATGAAGCCATTAACATTGTCGCAGACGTTCAAACAATGTCAGCTGTATGTTATTAAAATACCTGGGAAACATTATTATACATTTTTAGCTTTCTTTTTTGACAATTTATTACCCCACCCCCTAATGAAATGGGTTGAAATTGATAAAAAAAAAAAAAAAAAAAAATACAATAAGCTGATGCAAAAGAATAGAAACATTTCCTTTTTCCCATTTAAGTTCCTGCCAAAGTAGAAACACTTCTAATTATTTTTTTTTTCTATAATTTTGACAAGTTTTTTTTTTTTTCATGCCATATTGACCGGAAACGCTATTTAATTATCTATTGCCTGTTTATGCAAACTGTGAAAGGGAGGTGGGATAAGTTATCCTTTTACTTTCCGAAAGTGGAAATAAGTGATGGCAATGACCTGGAATCGATACGATTACCCAACACCTCCGATCAGACACACCAAAGGGAAAGAACCACGAACATGAATAACTAGACCGTAATGGAAACATCACTAGCGGAAAGCCAAAATGGCAGTTGCATTCCAACATAGTGGCTTTCGTGGACCTTGAGAAGGCATTTGGTTGAGTGTCTCGGAAAGTCATCTGGGAGGCACAGAGAAAATTTGAAGTGGAGGAGTGGAATGTTCGAATGGTCCAGTGGGTGTATGCTTATTCGAGGAGCCGTATGCGTTTTTGTGTTGGTTCCATTGAAGAATTCGAATTGAAGGTCGGTGTTCCTCAAGGCTCTTTTCTCAGCCTAATGCATTTCATCATTGTGCTTTATGCCTTGTCATGCGAGTTCTGTTCTGGGGGTGGGTGGGGGGGGGGGGTGGGGGGTGTAATCATAGCTGAATCACTTCAGTGTGCTACACCACTTCAAAGGCGTCGCCCAAAAACTTCTCATATACAAGATACAAGAATTTTATTGCGAATTTTCGGCCCACGTAGGAGCACATAAAGAGGCATATTATAATAATGGATAAACCAAGTAGACAATCAAGGAAAGAATTCCAAACGACAGAGGAATGAAACAACAAAAAAAAAAAACAAAAAAAAAACTGGAAAACCCAGTGTAAATGATATCTGGGTGATATCATCATTATCCTAAGTATTGGGACAGACAGTCCTACCCAACCAGTGCAGACCCAGATAAGGAGCAGCCTGGTCAGGGTCCTCACTGTCCGCCACTCCTTGCCGTGTCATGAAACAAATTTTCATATCTTTATCAAATCATAACTTCAGAAGAATTACACAAGCCTTCAAGGTGTCCCAATCTTCAGGAACTCCTTGAGATGTTTAATATAACGCCAAAGCATATTATGCACTATAAACTCTTCTCCTGTTTATGTATCGAATTTGTCAGATTCTGCACATCATTGTTTTACCGCAAAAATCCCAAATATTGGGACAGACAGTCCTAACCAAACAGTGCAGACCCTGATCAGGAGCAATATGACCAAGGGTCTACACTGTCTGTCATTCCGTCTGCACTCCCTGCTGTGCCATGAAATAAGTCCGTCACAACCTCAGGAGAACTCCAGCAAGCCCTCATGGTGTCCAAATTTTTAGGATCCTTAAGGTAGTATAAACTCCCTGATGAGATGTTCAATCCTAATCCTGCCGAATAAATCAACCTGCCACACCTATTTATGACCACCAACCAATCAAATTGCTTGAAATAATGTATTCATTCAGATTCGTAAAAAGAATATTAAACTGTGCAGATCCTGATCAGATGGCCACCCGATCTGAATCTCACTGTGTGCAAAGGTCAGGGTTGTCCTGCTCAGCAGGTTAAGGGCTAACCCGTTTTGTACTGGAAGCCCCAAAATGGGTAGTTGGCAAACAGTGCAGGCCCAGATCAGGTGCCGCAGAATGAGGCACTGATCACGGCCTACACTGTCTGCAAACCGCCCAGCCATACTCCAAATAAATTCGGAAAAAAAACACAACCTGACACCCCCGAACCTTGAAATGGACTCCTACTATACTGCTATACATCAGGAGGAAGATTCCATTTGACACAAAAAGGGTCAATACAGCGCCAAAGCATATTGTACACTATAAACTTTTCTGTAAGTTATCATGTGCAAAAATAGCACTAGTTTCTATATATAGTCTCTACAATGCATGATAGCCCCGAACTGGCCTTGAAGAAAAAGATTGTGCTGCATGATACTAACCCAATCACTCATGAGTACGAGTAGACCGCCCTGCCCAGGTAAAGTGGTGCAAGACGGACGGTCCTTATAAACATATAGATTGGTTTCACTGGCTGTCAGGTTACATCTCAATGTCGGGTAAAAAGACCCAAAAATTGGGAAGTAACCTCTCCAAAATGACCAATATTATGTTGACGTTAAAATGATATCTCAAGCCCTGCCGCTCAACGAAACCAATAGGGTTTATATGCATGGACGGTCCGACTCGGACCCATTTTCCTGGGCAGGTTTAGACCCTCTAAGCGGTTTACTAGTTCTCACGTGCGGTCGGTTCCAGCTCTGCGTGAAAGCATCATGCAGCCCGATTGGCTGGAGCCGGTACATTGACAAAATTCTGTTATGATGGTGGATGTGTGGGCATACAAAGGCTCCGTGTGGCACAACCTAAACCATCATCTTTATATACGAAACAGATCAAAGGGATTTTTTCTTGTACACCCTTTTGCTTATGCTTGATTATTGTTTTTTTGATTTGAGGTTTAACGTCCCCGTCAACACTGTAAAGGTCATTTTGGAGACGTCGCTTCCAATTTTGTGGGACATTTACCCGACCTTAAAATGAAATGTCAACTAAAACCCCGCCGCCAATTGAACCAATAGAGTTTAGCCTGTTTGGGACAGGCCGACTCGCACCGCTTTGCCTGGGCAGGCTTAGATCCTCTAAGCAGTTTACCAGTAGGCCTACACCTGTTGAGTGCACGATCCTAATTATGGGTGCTGGCACAGGCTATTTGTTCACTGAGATGGCTTAACAGTAATTGAACCTGAGACTGCGACTGACAGTTGTGCGCTGCCAGGCATTACAGTCTGCACTTTTAATTATCAAATATGGCAGTGTTTTCTTTCCATATATATTACGTCACGCAAACTAAAGTAAACGTCACTACTGATTCATTGTTTTGTTTGTGTTGACAAAGTATGGCCGTGGAATATGTGAACTGATAGACTCTTCGAGGCTATATTTTTGACATCAATGGAAAAATAAAGTAAACATCGTGCGCTAAAGAGAGTTCAGATTTGCCATGGACAGCTGATGGGCTGCAATCGGAGGAAACAAACCAGTAGCTGGAAAAATACCGGGTTAGTCTGTTTATCCCTCTATTTTCCTGTGCTTCCAGTCATGCGGACTAGACCGGAAAGTAGTCTATGAAGTCGCAAAATAGTGTATAACAAAATGCACATTGCAATGGTTATTAAATGTTACAAAAACCTCAGAAAACACTTTGAAAACTAAATAGAAACAAAATTCATTTTGAGGTAAAAATTCGAACCTGATTACGGCAGAGTCAATTATGCGCGACCCTCCTTAACAAGTGCGTGAAATGGACCCACTTTGACACCCGCACTTTACAAAAGTATACATAAATGCATTTTTTGTTTGTTTGCTTTGAAGTTTTACGTCCCCGTCAACACAATTTAAGTTATTTTGGAGACGTTGCTTCCAATTGTGTGGGACTTTTACCCGGCATTGAGGTGAAAAATATCTCGTGCCCTACCACCCAAACAAACCAATTTGCCTGGGCAGGCATATACCTTGTAAGCGGTTTATCAGTACTCATGTGTGGTCGGTTTCAGTTCTGCATGGAAGCATCACGCAGCCACATCTATTTCTCCAAGCCCAGAAGGGCGGGGTCCCACGCTAGTACATGTAGTCCTGTTTCTGTCCTAAATCATATATAGTGGGGAACTCGTTGAAAAAAAAAAAACCTTTTTAGGAGTACCCACAGTTTATTCGAGGAGAAAAATAACAAATGACAGTTGGTTTCTCATCACATGGCCGCGCCAAACTAAAAGGGGTCATCGGACATTGCGCAATGCGAAGACTTACATTTCGAAAACACGCCTATTCAAATATATTGAAAATTTTACCAACAAAAATGAAAGTTTTCAGATAATAAATTCTGATATTTTTATATTTCTGCTGAAAACATAGATTGTGTGTACTCGTTAGAACCGCGCCGAGGCGGTTCTAACGAGTACCCACAATCTATGTTTTTGAGCAGAAATAAGGAAAATATCGCATACCCCTGTGAACCCCAGCTTTACTATAAAAGTGGGGTTTAAGGGGTCAAAATTATATAGGCGTGTTTTTGTGATGGGTCGCAGCCTGATCAGTCCTCGATGTGCGCGATTCACAGATCCCCATGCAGCTAGACTTGTGTATTTTGACTGAAATGACATCATGAAATGATAACCTCTTTGAACCCAACTTTTATGAAGAAATGGGGTTTTACAGGGGTATTAATTATTTTTCTTATTTCTGCTCCAAAACATAGATTGTTGGTACTCGTTAGAAACGCCTCATTGATGTAATAGGCTGCGTTTATTAGGTTGCGATCAAGATGCGCATGCAGCGCGACGACATTATAATTTTATGCGCCTTAATAGGGTACCGCATCAGTCTAAATCATTTTTCGCCTAGACCTGCCCCTCCACACCCGTGCGACATCCATAGAAGAAAATCCATAATATTTTTCTTATTTATAATCCAAACATAAGTTGTGGGCGCTCGTTACAACCGCCTCATTGACTCTATACTTGTCTCATATTCTCATGCATTGATGATATCTGAATATATTATATATATATTTTCAGGTGCATGCATGTACTTTCATGTATTTTATGATAAGTAGTTTAATTAGAAATGCTAATTAGGCTGATAGCATGAACAATTAACGCGAGCGGATGATATTTATTTCGAAACTCCAAGATAGAGCCTTCAGAATCTTTTCATTAAATCGTATCGCCTCCTGTGGCAGTTCCTTTGCTAATTTAAATAAGAACATTACGTATGCCATTATATTCGTTTTTTGTTTGTTTGTTTGATTTGAGGTTTAACGTTCCGGTCAACACTGTAAAGGTAATTTTGGAGACACTGCTTCCAATTTCGTGGGACTTTTACCCGACATTAAGATGAAATGACATCTCAAGCCCTGTCGCCCAATGAAACCAATAGGGTTTATAAGAATGGACCGTCCGACTCGCACCACTTTACCTGGGCAGGCTTAGATTCTCTAAGCGGTTTACCAGTACTCGTGTGCGGGTCGGTTTCAGCTCTGCGTGGAAGCATCATGCAGCCCATCTATTTCTTCAAGCCCCAATGGGCGGGGACAGTCCATTATATTTGAAGTAATTGATGTATAGAGAGAAGAAACCTCCTTTTTGTAGTGAAAAAAAAAAAACCCTTTATGTAGCGAAAATTGGGTTCACAGGGGGTATATATTATTTTTCTTTACTTTCGATCCGAGACAGAGAAAGCGGGGCCCTCGTTGGAACCGCCTCCGTGATACTTTCTAACGAGCACCCATAATCTAATTTTGGACTTTCAAATTTTTTGTCTGAAAAATGCTTGATCTAGAGATAAGAGAGACGTCATTTTAGCGACCCCCGCCCATAGGGGCTTGAAGAAATATATGGGCTGCATGATGCTTCCACGCAGAGCTGAATCCGGCCCGCACACTAGTACTGGTAAACCGCTTAGAGGATCTAAGCCTGTCCAGGAACCGCGGTGCGAGGCGGACCGTCCATGCTAATAAACCCTATTGGTGTCATTGGGCGACAGGGCTTGAGATGTCATTTAATCTCAATGTCGGGTAAAAGTCCCACAAAATTGGAAGCAACGTCTCCAAAATGACCTTTACAGAGTTGGGGAAGTTAAACCTCAAATCAAACAAACAAAAACGTCATTTTAGCACACAGGTGTGTTATCGAAATGGCAATTCAAAAGGATAATGACACTCACTGACGTAACAGGAAACACGTTTCCATTGAAAGTCAAAAGCCAAAATGTCTTTGAAAATTCAATTTACCACAAGCCATGAGTCATGTGATTTTCACCTTCAAATACTTGATCTCGGTAATAAAATGGATGTTAAAAAGATACCTTTTAAAGGCTTGATAACCTATTTGGCAGTGTTTGGTGATAAGAAACAGAAAATAAAATTTAAACAGTAAAATTTATTACCCAAAGTTTGTCAATGATATCTTTGAAAAACGGTATTTGTAAAAGGTTAAATTCATACACACCATATTTTATCTTTCTAGTTAAATTATTCAAGATAATAGGTTAGTTGTTCGTATAACATCAACTCCTTGACTGCAGACCCGCGTTTTTTTGTCATGTTTGTTTTTCAGTTATTTCATGTCAACAAAACTATTATCCCCCGGTGCTGTGGACAACATGATGCACAATTGCCCTTAGCCGAAAAGGCCGAAGGCAATAGTGCATCATGTCGTCTATGGCAGCTTGGTGTATAGTCAAAACTATTGCCCCCTCGGTGCACTCTCCCGAAATATTTCATGGCAGTCATAAGGACGGCAATAGAGCATCATGTCGCTCAAAGCACAGAGGGGCAATAGTTTTCACTGTACTCCAAAGGTGCCGTGGACGATATGATGCACTATTGCCTTCGGCCTTTTCCGCTAATAGGCCTTGAGCTGGCAATAGACCCCCCTCCCCCCCCAGGGGGATTTTTGTACACTATGATTTTCTAATAGTACATTATATAAGCCACAAAATGAAACATGTTAGCCCTCTGAGAGTGGCAGCGTTAATGTGTAACATCCATGTTAAGTACGTTACCCTCAAAATAGCATTAAATATTCCTGATTATGTGTACAACATGGCCCTTTTTGTACTTATTTGCATGCCTGCACAGGTAAATGTACTTCTTATATCACAGACACCTATTTTAAATACTCGGGTTGTAAATGCTTTTGTTTATTACCGTTATATACGTTACCAAGTATTTAAATTATCAGTATTGCGATTACTGTCTACACATGTAAGACTTAAGTCTTACTTGTAAGGCTGCTACTTAAATGAATTTAAATTCCTTATCATGGTCACTTACACAATTGCTAAGATGTGGTCTTTCAAATAGATTGCTGGTACCCATTACAGTCTTTTTTGTTGTAGCAGTTCCAAAGAGTACTGATTTGCAATCACCTTTGTAGATTGTTGAAGCATACAAAGCATACAAAGTCAATGTATGGAGCAGAAATAAGGCATCTACGTTTTTAAATGTGTATATTTTACAATCCTGAGCAATAACATTATTACTGCATAGACTTGTTAACAAGTGCAAGCGCCTATGCGCCAATATTTAGCTGCATATATTTAGCCAATATTTCGTCGGAAAACAACCCGTTATCAAATACGCAAACAACAAAATTCCAGGCTAACCTGCACATCTGCGAAGTCTTGCCAGAACCTTGGCTGTTTGCTCACATAAAAATAGATAGCCTTCAGCTAAAGATCCTTCTTAGGGACTAAGCATGCGCACAGGAACATTTATAATAACTACTGTCAGAATGGTCCTTGTGTTGAACAAACAATAAACGCCATGCCAAGTATCAAGTAGGCTTTTAGGGCGTCAGCAGGAATTACGTCGCGTACTAAAGATGGTGTATTTCTCGACACGTGAGAGCTCAGTATGTTGAAACAACTCTTCAATGCACTGAAATGAGCCCTGACGTAATAGACAGTAAAAACAACAAGAAAACTTGCGACCTGCTCAGATTAAAAGTAAAGAGCATGATGTGAAATGAGAACGAGGCGATGTTTGGCTACATCAACCCTTTTAGTTCCAGTGTTGAAGACAATGAACTGTACTGTTTGCATTTGGGTGTTTTACTAAGCCTGACATAACTAAGGATCTGTTTAAGGCTCATATGTATTGGCAGGAAGTCTATGGAAGACTGTTATAAAAGCCGTGAGCATGGTAACGTATGTAACATTGTTTTAGGGAAGACTCCATCAACTCGCGATTAGTTCAAAGGTCTATTGGCTTTTACAAACCATCAAGCGTAACAAGCTAAAAACTTTTTCAACTTGCAGGACCAAGAGGAAATTCACCAGCACACAAAACAAAATAAGCCAGATCATAGCTGTAAGAAATATCTTAAGACAGCTTGTCCATTTTTCTATTGGACATAATGTTGACCTTAAGTTGACATTGCCGTTCGCCTTGTGACCTGTTCCATGGTCGCTTGCAACTGCTGACGGCATGCCCACCAAACCTGCCAAGTCCACACTTCTGCATTTCTCAATTGACAAATCTATTACTGAACATAGCGATTGGCCATCCAATGCTGCACATATCATTGGGTAATGCCATACTACTGAGGTTAACGGCTATTCCTGCTACCTTACAGAAACCTTCGAAATCTTTATTTAACTTGTTACCAAGGGCAGAGTGTGTTGCTTTTGTTACTGATACATATAAGCAGCAGTCTTACAGGTCTTGTCAGACCAATTTTCCTATTAAACTAGCAGGTTTTGATCCATGTTGATAAACAAACATCTGGCAATGATAGTCTTTGCTAAGATAATATAGCCGTATGTGTTTGTACCAAAACAGCACACATGTACACATGTGCTTAATAATAACCAATACTTTGGAGCATATTGGTATTGCTAGAAACTTGGCATATCTATTATTATACAGAAAGAGCACTTGAAATTAAACATTCATTGGCATAAAATACATTCACTTCTTGTCTGTGAAAATGGTAACATATGTAACATTGCTTAAAAAGAAGTGTCAGTCATATCATGACAGAATATACCAGAATCCAAATCTGGTATAAAATTTAGCATTATGTTGTTTCAAAGATTGTGAATATTCTTATGTCTGAAACAATCCATTATCAGCATGACTAAAGCATATAATACATGCACATATGTATGTCGCAAAGTTGAAACTATAAAGTACCATGCAAAGTCAATGAATGTGCTACATGGTACAATTTACATACTACAAAAGTATTCGTATATATCAATTTCTAAGTCACATAAATGTTAGATAATGCATAAAGATGCTACTAAATATATAGATTCTGCTACAAGATATCATCATCATAATCAACATCTGATTTTTGATTAACATGCAAGTAAAGGGGTAAAATTCACACGAGTTGGCCCCCTTCCAGGTAGCTGGCTTGCTGTAAGCATGCCAGATCTCACACCAGATCTCCAGACTTGTCCTTAAATATCTGCTGATTCTAGTCTATTAAAGTAAATAAATGTAGTCTTATTACCCTTTAAGATTACTGTCTGTAAGGAATTATGTGACTTTGTTATTTTTAAACAGGTATTCTGTAAAACATGTATGTTATATACGGTACCATTTATCTGCAATGTAGAGAAAACATAAGCTTAAGGTATAAAATTGTTCTGAAAGTAATTGAAAATATCAAATAAAACATAAGAAGTATTTAACCCTGTTTTGGACTGATACACTTAATGGTTTTCAAAGTTTGGTTGTGATTATGTGTGTTTAGTTTTTAAATTATTTTACGGAGAAAATGCGGAGAAAATATCTCAAAGATGGGGCAGTCCATTTCTGTACCAGCAGGAATTTTACAGATTCCTTCAAATAAGAAAAGGCATCGCGTTCAGGGCTGTAAGTTTAGTTTATTTTTAAGTATTCTATTTGATGGACATATTGGACACCATCTTGAATATTAAAAAATGTTCAATGTTGACAAGGTGACCTCATCCAGATGTGTAAAGAATAATGACTTAGCTTCAAATACTTTTGAATGCTAGTTTCAGGTAGACAGAGATATCAACCATTTTCTGTCAGACTATTATGAGGCGATGATTAAACTTATTCCATACTTATTCCAGTCACATGAGAATATAGTGTGATACCTCATTTGGAGCAAAAAGTGACTTGACAATAATTTTAAGATTTGTATGATGTTATGTTATGTACGTGATGTTTCAGTCTTTATGCTGTTAACAGTTAAGCAGTGAAACAAATAAGAACATTCATACTGCAGTGAATGGTATTAGAGTTTGGTTTTAAACTTAAGCTTTCAGGAAAGTTACCAAATATGCTATCATTCAAATAAAGTATGTCATGTTACTAAAAGGATTTTTTAACACATGTATGCAAAAACATTGAAACTTATGATGGTTGGAAGTCCACAGTAAGCTTTATTTATTTCCTACTTGGTGATAGGACATACAAGCAGCTGAACAATTATATTAACAATTATGTTAAGATTTTATACTGTATCCTGTGTTACATAGGAGATTGACTCATGTAATAATACATTTAGTTGAACTACGTTACTTTCTCCGCCATATATTTGGCAACTGAATGTGAAACTTAAAATTCCTTTCACTAATCTAATACTTTTTATCAATATTTGATTTAAGATAATCAAAATGGTGGAAAAACCTTTCTGAGCCTAAATATCACTCATTATTAAAGACCTTTCTACCTTATGTTACATACGTGACATAATGAGACATTAAAAGCTGAGCAATTCATTCAAAACTTTTAAAACTGATAATGTCTATTAAAGTTTTTACAATAAACATGTGTGCGCTGTATATGAAGTGCTTTATTTCAATACATGGTTCAATGAATGATGGCATAATGGTCATATGATGAAAATTGTGAAATAGGGGGTTCCCGTGTTCAACATTCAATAACTCAATAAGTATATAAGATAGAAACATAATGTTTGCAGTTTTGAAAAGGTCATTAAAAGGCCTTGAATACTATAACAAAATAGGGAATACAATTTTTTTACGAAAAAAATTAGGTAAAACTATATTAGACTATTTTATGAAATATATAGGGTTTAATGAAAAAAAGGTGACATACGTTACACCAGGGGCGACCAGTTTTGGTTTCAAAGGTCCCTATCTGTGGCGCAGTGATAGCTTACTTCGATCAAATAACCAACTTGGAAATTCTTCTTTATCTTTTGCACTTTTCGGAAGTCTTACAATTTTCTTAATTTATCAAAAGTTTTGAGGGGTAACATATATAACAGGATGTTACACGGTAACGCTGCCATTGCCAGAGGGCTAACATGTTGCAAAATCCTTGCAAGACACCAGGCTTTCAGAAAAATATGGTCTACAAAAATCCCCCTGGGGGGGGGAGGTAAACCATATCTGGCCCACGGCCTATAAGGGCAATAGTGCATCATGTTGTCCACAGCACCGGGGGACAATAGTTTTGTTGCCATGAAATAACTGAAAAACAAACATGACAACAGGGCAATAGTGCATTATGTCGTCCATGACACCTTTGTAGTACAATGAAAACTATTGCCCCTCGGTGATGTGGACGACATGATACACTATTGACCTCGGCCGAAAAGGCCGAGGGAAATACTGCATCATGTGATCCATGACACCTTTGGAGTGAAAACTATTGTCCCTCGGTTCTGCGGACGACATGATGCACTATTCCTCTCGGCCGAAAAAGCCGAGGGCAATAGTGTATCAAGTCGTCCCTGACCCCTTTGGAGTACAGTGAAAACTATTGTCCCTCGGTTCTGCGGACGACATGATACACTATTGCTCTCGGCCGAAAAGGCCGAGTGCAATAGTGTATCATATCGTCCACGACACCTTTGGAGTACAGTTAAAACTATTGTCCCTCGGTTCTGCGGACGACATGATACACAATTGCTCTCGGCCGAAAAGGCCGAGGGCAATAGTGTATCATGTCGTCAATGACCCCTTTGGAGTACAGTTAAAACTATTGTCCCTCGGTTCTGCGGACGACATGATACACTATTGCTCTCGGCCGAAAAGGCCGAGGGCAATAGTGTATCATATCGTCCATGACCCCTTTGGAGTACAGTGAAAACTATTGCCCCTCGGTGCTATGGACGACGTAATGCTCAATTGCCATCCTTATGACTATACCCCAAGCAAGCTGCCATGAAATATTTCGAGAGAGTGTAAAAATACACCAATAACGTCTTATGATGTAATTTTGGCTATAGGATAAGTTTTAAATAGTTTAACCTGATTGAACTATGTCACCGTCTTATAGTTTTACTATTAGCTGGCTCTATTGGCCGGTCATTGAACTATTTAATATATACATTTTTGGAATTCATATTTGAACCTTGACATAAAAACACAAAGTGAAAACACGGTTAATGTGTTCTTTTTATATGGGTTGTGTTTACATACTATTTTAAGTCATAATTATGATTGAAAGTGGTGTTTTATCTAGAGCTGAGAGTATCATCTTTTTTTTTTTTTTTTTAGAAAAAAAGGTTCATTGATCTCTTATACAATTTATTCGATGAATAGTCATGCAGCTTGTAGTATAATTAAAACTATTGCACACTTCCACCCTACGATACTGTGGACGACCTGATTCACTATTGCCCGAGGCCGAACATCAGATTGTCCACGGCACCGAGGGGCAAACTTTTATAACCTATCATAATCCTAACTGGGATTCTTTATAACGGCAAATTCATTATACCGGCACAACAATAGGGAACAAATACTGTCGTTATAACGCGGGTCCTCTGTACCTGGATGAAAACCATACCGACCGCACAATAGAACTGGCAAACAGAAAGAAATATGTCAAAATTTAACATTTTATGCAAGAGATTCGTAATACACTTCGTCTGACGACGCAGATCCATGAAAACTGGGGCACATCTCTTTAGTACATAGTGTACAGATAGTTCCGCCGAGACGTCTTTCCCATCAGCTATCGACTTAGATTACCAGGAAGCATGCTATCTAACCATCAAGAGAGTTTGTCAGCCACAAAATTCTACGACATTCTATGTTTACGACACCGTACACGATATATTTTGCACACTTCGTTGATAAATCAATGCAGTCATGCTATAACTTTGTCTTGTCTTGTTACCCAAAATCTTGATGCGTTCAGTTATCTATTCTGCATTTTTTGCCCTTATGTGAGCGGAAAATGATTGTTCGGCCGATCAGATTCGTACGAGGGCGAATGACGATTTGTTCGCCCGATCAGGTAATATTGTCCGAGGGCGAAGCCCGAGGGCAATATTATCTGTCGAGGGTTAACAAATCGCCATATACCCTTCACGTAAGGACAACAAATGATTTATTATTCCGAATTCTGACTTCAAGAGATTCTTTCAGTGAATGCACTTGTATTTTAGAGCAGTGACGTCAGAGTGAGTGAGTGTTTGAGTTTAACGTCCCACCAACATCTAAGGTCATACGGAGGCGGGACCTCGGTTTAAAGACTCATCCGAAAGTCTGGACAAGCCCGGAATATAGTGACGTCAGAAGGGAATATGATAATCTATGGCCCAGCACGTGATTTCTAGAGATTCTTTCAGTGAATGCACGAGTCTTGTACTTTTGAGAAGTGACGTCAGAAGGGAATATTGCAGGGGAATTTGACAATTTATGAGCTTTCGCGTTCATACTCTCGACCAATCAGAATTCTAGAATAGCTTATTATTATTAATGAGGTATAATAATAACCTCTGTCAAAGGTCTGTGCAAAAAAGTTAAAGCATGCATGTAGCTAGCCTTTAAACAGTCAGGAAGATAAAAATCTGAGCTACCAGTGTAGATGCTGATGAAATGGCGCAAAACAATGCGTCTAATCGATATTTTCCAGAACTTTCATGAGCGTGAGTATAGTGTCATTACGGTAACAAACCCGTGCGACAGAGTGCATTCTTTCACATCTCCGAAATGGTGTCTTTCTGAAGAAAATGTGTGGTATTTTTCTGAATTTTTATTCCAAAAATAGGTTGTTGTTGATCTTTAGAACTGCCTCATTGAGGCGGTTCGAGGCGGTTCTAACGAGTACTCACAACCTTTGCCTTTGAGTAGAAATTAGGAAAATAACATATACCCCCGTCAACCCCCAATTTTCTCTATATCATCAGGAAAACACGTCTATATAATTTTGACCCCTTTGAACCCCACTTTTATATAGTAAAAATGGGGTTTACAGGGGCAAACCTTATTTTTTTTAATTCTGCTCTAAAATATAGATTGTGGGTACTCGTTAGAACCGCCTCGATGAGGCGTATCTAACGATTCCCCACAATCTATATTTTGAGCAGAAATAAGAAAAATATCACAATTTTTCATCTTAAAATTTTCATTTTTTTCGGCGATAAAGGTGGCAATGTATTTGTATAGGCGTGTTTGCGTGATGAAAGTGGGGTTTAGAGGGTTATCCATTACATAGACTTGTAAGCATGATGAACGGGCCCGCGTCAAGCGAATAGTCTTCGAGCACGTGTGGCTAGCGAAAATGTCTAAAAACTGTGCATCCGCACAGTCTGATCAGAGTATTTGTTGTGCGCTGCATGATCGGCCATGCGCCCAATGCTTTTTCATACAGACAGAAAGGGGCGTATTCTGATTGAGTGGGCAAGCTGGCTGAGTTTTGTCAACGCCTAGCGCAGATGCTCGAAGTTTCCTTTTTGTTTTTTTGCGGCCTACTTTTTATTCTGTATATCAATATCCAAGGAAAGTTGATGCATTTTTCATAATGCGGAATTATAATCAGCCGTAAAGATATGATTGATACTGCATCTTTGAACCGACAACGTTCTCCGAAATATGTTCCTCCCATGTGAAGGCGCTGTCAACTAATTAGGCTAGACGCATGACCGATTGCATTAAGCTGCCTTTTAAAGTTTTCTCAACATGCCCGCGAGCAGCAAAGGCTCTGGCGAGCCTGTGCGCATGCGCACGCGCATGCACAAGCTCGCCTGAACCTTTGCTGGTCGCCTATTGGATAATAAATCTTTTCTCGTGAGCTGGCCCATTTAATTTGAAACGTAATAGCTCTTTCATGTGCAAATATGGAAATACATAGATTCTATGAATATTTCAGATTTAAATATGAAATCAAGACAATGCAATGAAATGTACTCTATAAAAGGACTACCCTTGGAAGCAAGGAATACACCGTAAAACTGATAATAATGGAGTGTACAAGTTCTTCTTGGTCCGACTAGCTAGTTTCGGCCAGTTAGGCCTCATCACTGACTAGTCATAGTATACATGCTCAGTCACATATGCATATACACCTCTTTGATTCCTCTTTAACAATAGCTGAATATGAGACTGATGTTGAGTCTCATAATCATGTACACCTCTTTGATTCCCTTTTAACGACAGCTAAATATAAGACTGATGTTGAGTCTCATCTACACTTCCTTGATTCCTCTTTAATAGCAGCTGAATATGAGACTGATGCTCAGTCTCATATTCATCTACACCAGTTTGATTCATCTTTAATAGCAGCTGAATATGAGACTGATGCTCAGTCTCACATTCATCTACACCTGTTTGATTCCTCTTTAATAGCAGCTGAATATGAGACTTATGCTCAGTCTCACATTCATCTACACCTGTTTGATTCCTCTTTAATAGCAGCTGAACATGAGACTGATGCTCAGTCTCACATTCATCTACACCTCTTTGATTCCTCTTTAATACAGCTGAATATGAGACTGGTAGTCCGTGTCATATTCATCTACACCTCTTTGATTCCTCTAATAGCAACTGAACATGACACCGATGCCAAGTCTCACACATTCATCGATCTACACCAGTTTGATTCCTCTTTAAAAGCAGCTGAACACTTAAGACAATGAAAACTAGAGCTGTCAGAGGATCTGACTATAGCCCCGCTTCAGCGCTGTCAGAGAAGAAAGTTATTTAAGCTGCAGAGAAAACAGTTATGAACAAGAAATAACTGTTGAAAATTTTACATTATCTGGAAAAACTCTAAGAGTTGTGAGCCCTTGTCCCTCATTTCAATGAGCATGATACATTACCAGAATGTCCATGTTTATACTAAATTTCATCTTCCATTTTTCAATGTTCAAAGGGTAATAACTCCTAAAGTAGGCAAATCAGAGTCAGGGTTCCTGGTGCTTTACACTTGTGTGAAGTGTCATGAAAATATCTCAAATGGTTTGTGAGTTATGGAGCCGACACAGTCAAAATTGCCTTTTTAAATGTTCAAAGGGCAATAACTCCTAAAGTAGGCAAACCAGAGTTATGGTTCCTGCACTCTGCACATCATCTCAAGGTGCTTTTCATTTATTTGAAGTTTCATGAAAATATCAGAAACGGTTATGGAGCGGACATAGTTAAAATTGCCATTTTTTAATATTCAAAAGCCTATAACTGAAAAAGTAGACAATCCAGAGTTTGGGTTCCTGCGCTCTGCACACGTAATATGGTGCTTTACATTTGTGTGAAGTTTCATAAAATTATCTCAAACGGTTTTTGAGTTATCGAGCAAAGACGGCTAAAATTGATATTTTTCAATATTCAAAGGGAAATAACTCAAAAATTAGGCAATCCAGAGTTATGGTTCCTGCACTCTGCACACCATCTCATGGTGTTTAATGTTTGTGTGAAGTTTCATGAAAATATGTGAATGGGTTTTAAAGTTATGGAGCGGACACGAAAATTGTTAACAGACACAGACAGACACACAGACAGACACACAGAAAATACGAAAACCAGAGTTATGGTTCTTGCGCTCTGCACATTGTCTCATAGTGCTTAACATTTGTGTGAAGTTTCATGAAATTATCTCAAACGGTTTTCGAGTTATGAAGCGGACACTGTTTAAATTGCCATTTTTCAATGTTCAAAGGGCAATAACTCCAAAAATAAGCAATGCAGAGTTATGGTTCCTGCGCTCTGCACATCGTCTCATAGTGCTACACATTTGTGTGAAGTTTCCTAAAAATATCTCAAACGGTTTTCGAGTTATGAAGCGGACACAATTAAAATTGCCATTTTTCAATGTTCAAAGGGCAATAACTCCAAAAGTAGGCAATCCACAGTTATAATTCCTTCGCTCTGCACATTGTCTTATGGTGTTTAACATTTGTGTGAAGTTTCATGAAAATATGTTAAGCAGATACAAAGTTATGGAGCCAACACAAATTAACGGAATTACGGAATTACGGAATTACGGAAAATGTTCAAAGGGCAATAACTCCAAAAGTAGGCAATCCACAGTTATAATTCCTTCGCTCTGCACATTGTCTTATGGTGTTTAACATTTGTGTGAAGTTTCATGAAAATATGTTAAGCAGATACAAAGTTATGGAGCCAACACAAATTAACGGAATCACGGAATTACGGAATGACAGAAGGACATGGCAAATCCAATATATAGCCCCACTTTTTCAAAGCGGGGCTATAAAGAGATTTTTAGTAAAACTGAAAACAGAGACAGGGAACAAAGAATGAAAAAAGTATTCCATCCTTGCAATCCCTATGCAGTGTTTCAAAAGCTTTAACTCTTCCCAAAATGTGATATTGGACTACAATCAGGCCCAGATCAAAGACGTCCCCAAAGCCAGACGTCTGATCAGGGGGATTTCACTGTTTGCACACATTCAGCCATATTCTCTCATCGAATTTCTAAGAGGAACTCAACCTGGCAGACCTAAAGCTCGGAGACTGACCACTGCTACACGTCGTATATATCATCGTGTAAAAAAGTTCCTCTGATGAACACCCCTTTATACAGAGAAATAAAACTGGGTTTACGAGGGTATACATTGTTTTTATTGTTTGCTGCTTCAAGACATAGGTTGTGTGTACTCGTTAGAACCGCCTCAATGAGGCGGTTCTAACGAACACCCGCAGCCTATGCTTAGAGTATAAATAAGACCAAGAGGACATGATGGCCCTGGATCGCTCATCTAATCCATATTGTACAAATGAAATTGTAGGTAATATGTGGAGTAGAGGGTTGGAGCAATTCCGGTTGACCCAATGAGTTTCTTTCTACTTTTAGCTGTGGCGGCCATCTTGTTCACCCAAGCAGAACGGTTTGAATTTTGGAAGAGGGTCACCCAGGGAACATTCCTGTGAAATTAATGAGAAATCCATAGGAAAGTTGTTTAATAGTTTCTTTTTTATTTTCAGCTCTGACGGCCATCTTGTTCATCCAAGCAGAACGGTTTGAATTTTGGAAGAGGGTCACCCAGGGAACATTCCTGTGAAATTAATGAGAAATCCATAGGAAAGTTGTTTAATGGTTTCTTTTTTATTTTCAGCTCTGGCGGCCATCTTGTTCATCCCAGCAGAATGGTTTGAGCACATTTAATAGAGGGTCACCCAAGGAACATTCCCTTGAAATTATTTCGAAATTCTTTAACCGGTTAAGGAGAAGAAGTCGTTTAAAGGTTTTTCCAAGTTTTGCTCTGAAGGCCATCTTGGTCATCCGAGCAGAACGGTTTGAGCAGTTTTGGTAAACGGTCACTTAATAATTATTCCTGTGAAGCCATTTCAAAATCCATCCACTGGTTAAGGAGCAGAAGTCATTTAAAAATTGTTTTTTTTTTTTCTTATTTTTAACTCTGGCGGTCAGCTTGGTCAACAGAGCGGAATCGTTTGTGCAAGTTTGGTAGAGGGTCACCCAAGGAACATTCCTGTGAAATTATTTAGAAATTCATCCACATTGGTTAAGGAGTAGATGTCGTTAAAAGTTTTTTTTTTCTGTGTTTAGCTCTGGCGGTCATCTTGTTCATCCGAGCTCAGCAGTTCGAGCAAGTTTGACAGAGGGTCACCGAAGAAACATACCTGTGCAGTTATTTCAAAATCCATCCACTGGTTAATGAGGAAAAGTCATTTTAAGGTTTTTCTATTCTATTTTTAGCCCTGATGGCCTTCTTGTTCATCCATATGGAACTGTTTGAGCAATTTTAGTATATGGAACTGTTTGAGCAATTTTAGTTGAGGGTCATCCCAGGACTATTCCTGTGAAATCAATTCGAAATCCATCCACTTGTTAATGAGGAGAAGTCATTTAAAGTTTTTTTTTTAACTTTTTAGCTCTGATGTTCATCATGTTCATCCAAATGGAACGGTTTGAACAATTTTGGTAGTGGGTCACCCCAAGACCACTCCTGTGAAATTAATTTGAAATCCATCCACCCGTCAAGGCAAAGAAGTTATTTAAAGTTTTTTTTTTATTCTAGCTCTGGTGGCCATCTTGTTTGAGCAATTTTGGTGGAGGGTCACCCAAGGAACATTCCTGTATATATAGGAGAAGTCATTTTTAACTCTGGCGACCGTCTTGTTCATCAGAACGGAACGGTATGAGCAATTTTGATTGAGTGTCACCCAAGGAACATTTCTGTAGGAGAATTTTTCCTTCTATTTTTAGCTCTGGCGGTCATCTTGTTCATCCGAACGGAACGGTGTGAGCAATTTTGGTGGAGATTCACCAAAGGAACATTCCTGTGAAATTATTTTTGAAATTCATGCACTGGTTAAGGAGGAGAAGTTGTTTAGAGGTATTTCTATGTTTAGCTCTGGCGGCCACCTTGTTCACCCGAGCAATTTTGGTAGAGGGTCACCAAAGGAACATTCCTGTGAAATTATTTTAAAATCTGCCCAGCAGTTTTGGAGAAGTCGCTTTAAGCAAAAGTTGACGACGGACGATTGACGGACGCAAGGACAACGGACAAAGACACATCACAATGGCTCACGTTGAACTTTTCGTGCTCAGGTGAGCTAAAACACAAATTTGAATCATAAAAATAAGTTATGAAGGAATGAAAGAATTCATAATGTGACACGGATGCGTTATCGCAGTGTAGTGAGAAGGGTTCCATTGAATGTAAAATGATGTCAAGTCAAAAAGTCGAAGCATTTTGCATCTGCCGCCAGCTGCTGAATAATGAAGGAGCAAAGCATATATTAACGGTGCCTGCATAAACATTTAATAATGAATGTTCCTAATTTTAGTATGACGGTTAATTACGACACAGGTATTATTATCAAACTATGGTTACAGTAATTTAAGGAATGTCCAAATTACAAAACGATATTGAGTCATACTAAATAACATAGTATACTGAAGAGAACTAAAAACGCTACATCGAAATTGTTTGTTTGTTTGATTTGAGGTTTAACGTCCCCGTCAACACTGTAAAGGTCATTTTGGAGACGTTGCTTCCAATTTTGTGGGACTTTTACCCGACAATGAGATGAAATGACATCTCAAGCCCTGTCGCCCAATGAAACCAATAGGGTTTATAAGCATGGACGGTCCGCCTCGCACCGCGGTTCCTGGACAGGCTTAGATCCTCTAAGCGGTTTACCAGTATTAGTGTGCGGGCCAGATTCAGCTCTGCGTGGAAGCATCATGCAGCCCATATATTTCTTGAAGCCCCTATGGGCGGGGACCGTACATTGAAATTGATAAGAGGACCCGAGACTATAACCTTTATGCAGGGGACCCTCTTTATAACTGCAGTATTCGTTCCCTAAATACCGCCTTCTAATCTGGGCCTAATAGTTTAGCTATTTTCCAAATAAATTTTGAGGAAAACACAACCTGTCATCCTTAAATTTTGAAATGACCTTGTGATACCTTTTAGTACGAAGTGAGTATTAGTAAATATATTCTTGCACACCAGACAAGAAAATCCGTGATTTTACCCTGGGATGGAAATTTATGTTCTGACCCTGGTGTTCCAACCCCAAATCGGATATAATCGCATGTTTGATAAATGCACTGGTTGATTACAACCTCGTGCGCGGCGTCGTCATGCGTGACGTCACTTAACATTCCTGTTGTGTCATCACAAAATGGCGGACGTCGGCAACCGAAGTGACAGCAGCATTAAAATTCGCAAAAAGAAATGGAAGGTATGCAAGAAAAAGAATCCAATATGGGTGTGAGGGGTGGATAGAAAAATCCGTCCCTCGGGATCACTGTCCGGCATCACTCAGCAAGCCTCGTGATGCCGGACAGTGTCCCTCGGGACGGAGTTTTCAATCCACCCCTCACACCCATATAAGATTCTTATATTCTAACACAGCGCGCCTATATAGGCAATGGAAAACAACTGTGTTTTATTCTACAACAAATCACGGCTAGGAAGAACGTGACAAGTGACGTCATTAAAAACTGCCAATTGATGACGTCACTAGTCTATTTCCTTGACGTTAGACGGTGTAACGTCATTTTCTCGCATCGAAAACGTTTGAAAAGGATGTATATGCATGTGTTTCAGTCGTTAATTTTAGCGGGATTTCGTCTAACAATGGCGAAAAGTTGTGAGATTTTGAAGGAAACAACAACATTATTGCCGATTTTCACCGTGTTAGAATCGAAATAGATCAGCTCTAGTATGTGATTCATGGAGAAATATATCACAGTTTGTCGGTCAGTTGTAAGTAGACAAATCCCGCGCGCTACGCGCTCGTGATTTGTCTACTTTACAACTGACCTCCAAACTGTGATTTATTACTCAACAAATCACAGTTAGAGCTGATCTATTTCTTAAACAAAGTTCATTATATTCGTCTTTGTTAAGAATACACATAAAAGTATGTCATTATCATGCAATAAAGAAGTTATTTTGGTTATATAAAATAACTTATCGCATTTCTTTGACGACATAAAACTGGCTGGTGCTTTTTAGGGCATGCAGATTCGAACGAGTTGGATTTTAAGGAGATTCCATTCTAAAAATAGCGGGTGAGGTTAAAACAGTGCAGATTAAATGCCGCCGTCTGCGGCGTATGCTCGGGGCCTACGCTGTTTTCAAACAGTGTAGCTATATTCCAAATAATTTTTGAAGAAAACACAACCTGGCATCCCTAAAGTTTGAAATGATCTTGTGCTTATTTAGGTAGCAGATTCCAATCAGTATAAAATGGGTTAAAAGTACTGAGTATAAAATATACAGAGTTCAATTATATTCGCCCTGGTTAACACATATGTCATTTTTGGGGCGTTCCTATCAATAAAGAAGTTATTTTGGTTATTATCATTATCAATACAGTTTGTTTGGTTTGAGGTTTTACGTCCCCGTCAACACTGTAAAGGTAATTTTGGAGACGTTGCTTCCATTATCAATAAAGAAGTTATTTTGTATATAGAAAATATTTGATCGCATTTCTTTGACGCAATACAACTGGTAGTGCTTTTTAGAGCATGCGCAATCGAACTAGTAGGATTTTAAGGAGATACCAATATAAAAATAGCGGGTGAGGGTAAAACAGGTGACTACTGCGGCACAAAACCGGGACAATTCGTTCTAGGACAGTTTTTCCCGTCCCGCAATTATTCTACATGTACACATGTACCTAGTTGTTCTGAGTGGGGATAGGTAACGAAGAATCAAGTGACAACCACATTGCTGATACTTTGTTAATAAAGGGGATGGTGAAAGATACCACTTTAGAAACTATTTGCGACAGATTCTGACTGCTTTGTTTCTCAAGGATATATCATTTATAAACTTATATAGCTGAAATACTTACAGACTATGATAAAGAAATCATTACGAAAACACGCCTACAAAATACACTGTAACCTTTATCGCAGAAAAAATGAAACATTTTAGATGAAAATTTGCAATATTTTTCTTATTTCTTCTCCAAATATAGATTGTGGGCACTCGTTAGAACCGCCTCGATGAGGCGGTTCTAACGAGTACCCACAATCTATATTTAAGAGCAGAAATAAGAAACATAAGGTTTACCCCTGCAAACCCCAGTTTTACTAAATAAAAGTGGGGTTCAAGGGCGTCAAAATTATAAAGGCGTGTTTTCGTGATGATAAACTTTTTTTCTAAACTCGAAATTAATAACAGCCACAACCGTCAAGTGTACAAATTGTCTGGATCAAATTAGCTAGTTTCGTCAAATTAGGCCTCATCAGTGACCCCCAATATATTCAAGCCCTATTTAAACTACCATCACGAAAAAGCCTGTATAATTCTGGTCCCTTTGAACCCACTTTTATAAGTAAAACTGGGGTTTACAGCGGCAAGCCTAATTTTTCTTATTTCTTCTCTACAATATTGATTGTGGGTACTCATTAGCACCGCCTCACTGAAGTATGAAAAATACCAGATTTTTTTTTTTTATCTGAAAATGTTCAGTTTTTGGATGTAAAATTTTCAATACATTTGAATAGGCGCGATTTCGTAATGTATATCTTTAAGCCTGATTTTTAAAAACTACCAACCAGATGCAAAATTTGCCTAACGCTTTCCAAAGATTACAAACCATTGCTCCATCAGCACTGTCAGTGCTTTGATTTGTTTAGCTCTCGGACACGCAACGTCATGAATTGGGGTTTCACTCAGGGCCTGAATATTGTCGAAATTTCAACAAATGAACAGCTGCAGGTTGATCGACGGAAAGCACACCCATGTGACACCCTGCTTTCCCTGATGACTCGAGACAAGGAGAGTTCGAACCATTTAGGGTTATTCATGGAGCAAGTTCAGAATGATTTAATTAAGAGCATAAAATTTGTTCGAAACAATGAAAGCTCTAGCCATTGATGATTTTTCACAGAGCAAGGTCAGAATGATTTAAGAGCTCGAAACAAGGAAACTTCGAGCCCCTGTGGGTAGTTTACGGAACAAGTTCAAAAAAGTTTAACAGTATCTTTTTGATATTCTGTTTAATGTATGGTGAGCGTATGATACAACGCATAATGAAAACGGTGGGTTCGAGCCTCGCTCGGGTCACATGTGAGATGCCAAGGTTGCAACGGACGTTCAGGTGGGTTTTTCTCCGGGAACTCCGGTTTTCGCCCACCTCTGATTAATGATTGGCTCGAAATCTTGAAAGGGCCTTCAAACCAAAACCAAAATAAATAAATAAATAAAATGTACAACTCACAGTGAAAACGTTTTCTTCAAATATCCGGTCTTGTAAAAAATATCCAGAATATAAGGACACAAGCCATTGTCACTTAACCACAATTTTTGAAAATTTGCTGGCAACTCGGTTTGACTTTTCCGATTAAGGAAATAAAAACGGGTATATCTAGATCCGTTTTCTTATTTACACATATTTTTTTCATCTGTCAATTCAAGCGACTAGTGTAACAAATTATTATGAAATTGTAAATGCTACCGAGTCATCAGTCACTAAACTCCGACACGAGAAATCCTGTCTTCGGAGTGACCCAAACCGCCCTGCTCAACTACAGACTAGAAAGTGTCCCTTAAAATTTTAGACCTAGGAACTAGAGGTATTGACTATACTTTACAAGCAGCGAACACATAGATGCTGGTCAGACTGCGCTCATCATCTTTGTTTTCGCAAATGATAAAAATAGATTTTCTCATGACGCGGTCGATAAATTAACTTAGACCGATAAATTATGAGATAAAAAATAAATTACTTTTGCGGCAAGCAAGGCAATTGCGTGTGTTCTTTTTTAAATTCAATAATTTATCTACAATGTATGAAAACTGTACGTTGTGGTTGACATCATTACGTCATATTTACGTCACGTCACAAACTGAAACGCTAGTGTGTCGACAGTCTCTTCACTATGAAAAATAGTCCTGAACTGTTTCGTTTAACTCTTAAATTTCTGAATTTTATGAAAACAGTAAAGACTTTGATAAAACTGCCGCGGCGTCCGATCTGGATCTCCACCATATGCTTAGCTCAATACATGTGTCTAGTCTCACAGACACTTCGGACCTGGACTCAGGTGGGTGATATTGGGCCGAACTGACCTCTTAAGAGTTCGATTTTTGCACAGTTTTTCCATAGTTAAACATGACTGAGTACTAGAAAACATGTTTAAAAAGCTTAATCATGTCTAGAAAGCTTATAAATTAAAGAAGTTGTGATGGCTATATAGCCCCTTTATGGACTATATAGCCACCACAACAGCTTTCATTTATAAGCTTTCTAGACATGATTAAGCTTTTTGAACAGGTTATTCTAATGCTCAGTCATGTATACTATGAAAAACTGTGCAAAAATCGAAATTCAAGAGGTCAGTTCGGCCTATGATCACTCACCTGAGTCCAGGCCCCAAGTATCTGTGTCTAGTCTATGCTTTGCCTCTTAGATACAACAACAATAATAGTACGGCTAAAAATAACCTTTACCTGGCCCCGAGGTTATATTTTTTTCATGCTCAACTCAGCTGAGCATGAAACTTGTGGTGCTAATAAAAATTAAAATACTAAAAAGTTGAGCGATGTTTCTTTCTCAGAGAGCAGAGAATGTTATTTGTCCTGCTCACAAATTTTAAAATGCCAACAATTGTTGGCATTTTGAAATTTGTGAGCAAGACAAATTTCATGCTCAAGTGAGTTGAGCATAAAAAAGTTTTATAACCTTTACCTGGATTTCGTACAAATCAGTAAAAGCCACATGGACATTAGAGACGTAAAGCTACTGCGCTTAAAAAACTTTGGGTCGACTGACAAACAATAAGTGTGCAAACTGATACATTTTGATAAAGAGTTGTTTCTCTTAAAAGTAATTTCGTCTCCTTAAATACGTTCTCAGAACGTTTTTTTCCTCGAAGCATATTTTGTTCACAAAAATTGCGAAAGAACAGAATTACAAAAACCTACAAACCTATATTTCAAGTTTTCTTTGCAACAACAAAAAACTTTCAATAACGCCTAGTATTTCTCCTGCAAATTTTTCCGCTGATTCGGTTTAACCCTTTTTGTACCACATGGAATCGTCCTCCTTATGTATAGCAGGAGTTCATTTCAAAATTTAGGGGTGTCCGGTTGTGTTTTCATCAAAATTTATTTGGAAAATGACTGAACTTTTAGCAAACAGCGGAGGTCCTGATCAGACGCCGCAGAACGCGGCGTCTGATCTGGGCCTGCACTGTTTGCCAGGGTACCCATTTTGGGGTTTCCAGTACTGAAAGGGTTAATAATAGAATATGATTCTAGATTGCCTTCCATCACCTGTGTGATCTACTGCTGAAGAGGCAGGTAATTTCATTTTCAGCAATTGTTTGCGTCATTATAGGTGATAGCTAGCTATCTTTTTTCACATCTCTACGATAGTATCATTACTAAATATCATCAGTTTAATTACGGAAAAACTGTCATGCCTCAAGTTGCATCACAAGTTGTAATTACATATCCCCTTCAAACTATAAGATGATGTTATTAATCGAGTAATTCCGTATTGGCCCAGTTACAGGTTCGAGGTCTGCTGTATTGGCCCGAGGCCGAAGCCTAGGCCAATATAGCTGACCGAGGACCTGTAACCGGGACATTACGAAATTGCTTGATTAATGACAATTTTATTAATTGAAACAATTAAAAATAATGATTATTGATTTTTGACCTGGTGTTAATACGGATGACCTCCGTTCAATACAGGATAGTCAAGTAACAACACATACTACGTACAAATAAGTCCGTGAAAGGTGCAAACGAAAACACGCCTGAACTAATACATTGTAAAATTTACTGCCGAAGAAACTAACATTTTCAGATGAAAAACTGTGATATTTTTCTTATTTCTGATCAAAATATAGATCATGGGTCCACGTTAGAACCGCCTCGATAAAACTGGGGTTTACAGGGGTAAACATTATTTTTTCTTATTTCATCTCAAAATATAGATTGTGGGTACACGTTAGAACCCTCTCATCGAGGCGGTTCTAACGTGGACCCATAGTCTATATTTTGAGTAGAAATAAGAAAAAAAATCAGTAAGGTTTACACCTGGAAATCCCAGTTTAACAACATGCATATAAAAGTGCGGTTCAAGAGGATCCGAAATATATAGGCGTACTTTCGTGATGGTATATAAACTGCTCAAAACAATTAAAGGACCACTGCATATGAGAATAAATACCCCACTCTCATGGATAGGCGGACCCGGCTTTGGGAGACCTTAACATGCAAGTCTTACTATCTCTTTAGTAACAAGTAAAGGTAAAATGTTCCTAAAAATCTATAGGATGCATTTTGTGAAATTTAAAATTTGCAGAAAACATGACAACAACCCGCCCCTACCTGAAAAAAAAAAAAAAACAACAACAAAAAAAAAAAAAAAAAAAAAAAAAAAACGATAAATATTCGTAAATTGAAATAAAATATTTGCATCAGCTTGTGTCGTTGAATTCCTAAAGACTTTCAGAAAAATGATTGCTTTTCTAGAATTGAAAATTTGAAGATTTGCGCAATTTTTTTATCGGGTGTGTTTTATCACAAAGTTAAAAATTTCGATAACTCTGAACGTGTTTCAAGAGGCTGCAAATCAGTTTTAAGTTCTTGGTTCTTGTTTGTCAGTGTGTTTGTGTGTGGTGTGTGTGTGGTGTGTGTGTGTGTGTGTGTGTGTGTGTGTGAATTCGGGTTTAACGTCGCTTTCAACAAATTTTCAGTCATATCACGACGGTGTCTAGTTGCGACATGGAGCTCAATGCTCACTTTTATAGTGCTGCCTCACTGAAGTATCATGTCCCAGACACATTACATGATACCACACCCAGACACATTATCCTGACACTGGGTCGACCAGTCCTAGCTCTACCTCGTAAATCTGAGTGCCAAGCGAGGAGCAGCTAGTAGCATTTCTAACGACTTTGGCATGTCGCGGCCCGGGATCGAACCCGTGACCTCCCGTTCCCCGGAGCGGACACTCTACCAACTGAGCTATCGGGGCCGGTCTCTTGTTTGTCAGAAACAAATGGTCATTTAAATGTGCTTTTCGTTACACTGCTGTCAATGCAAATATACTCGTACTTCGCGTTCTTTTAAATAATTTGAGAAAGATACAGTAAAATACCGCTGTTAAGACCAGCGAAAATTCATTACGATAACACACCCGTCCGACATAGTGCATTTTTTCACAGCTCCAAAATGGCTACTTTTCAGAATTCTTCTTATTTATTAAATAGTGTAAACATAGGTTGTAGGTGCTCGTTAGGACCACCCACAACACCCACAACCTAATGACTTGGAGCAGAAATAAGTACTCGTAAACCCCAGTTTTCTCCATATAAAGAATGGTTAAGTGTGTGTGTATGGGGAGGGGGAGGAGGACAAGGGGGGGGGGGGGGGGTAGAGGTAAAATTCCGCTATTAAGTCCAACGAAACTTCATTTCGATTACACACCCGTCCGACATAGTGCATCTCCAAAATAGCTACTTTTCAGAATTCTTCTTATTTATTATATAATGTAAACATAGGTTGCCGGTGCTCGTTAATAGAACCACCCACAACAGTCACACAGTCACAACCTAATGACTTGGAGCAGAATTAAGAAAAATAATGTATACGCTCGTAAACCCAAGTTTTCTCGATTTAAAGAAGGGTTTTACTGTGTGTGAGTGTGTGTGTGTGTGTGTGTGGGGGGGGGGGTCATTTCACGGACTTGTTCATTTGATGGATACTATTTTTGCTTTAAAATCTGTATAAAAAGGGTTCAGCTGCTCTTTATTTGTGTTTCCTCTAGTAAGAGACCAGCTTTGGGACGGTTCAAAAGTGGTCTTAAAGACCACTTTTGAACAGTCACAAAGGTTGTCTTGACGGGAAATTGGTACTAAACAGAGACTTAGGCAGTCAGTGTACACCCTGGTCAGAAACCGAGCGTGCCGCGTTCTGTGGCGTCTGATCTGGGCCTGCACTGTTTGCAAGGGTATCCGTTTTGGGGTTTCCGTTACCCAAAGTGTTATGTTTACTATTATTACGTATACCGGTTGTGGGCGCTCGTTAGAACCGCCTCATTAAGTTGGTTCTAACGAGTACCCACAACCTATGTCTTGTTACAGAAAAGAGAAAAAACATGCTTACCCCTGTAAATCCCATTTTTCTCTATATAAAGTGGGGTTTAAAATGGACGCTGTGCATAAATGGGTTCACAGAGACAGGTGACGTAGATCGATAAACAATTTATTTATAATATTAGATTAACAATTTAATTTGAAAAAAGAAATAGCACAATTAATTTCTGCTGAACTGTCCTTAGGCAACAACAAAAATAGCCCTTCTTAGAGCGTTTCGCTTAAATCGAGTCAAATGTAGATCTTAAGTGAGCGGGCACTGGGTTGTAGGTGTATTTTCGGGTCGATTGTTATAAAAGGAGCACGTAGCTCTTCAGTGCTCAAGTCCACGTAACTGTCATTGATTTGTAGGAATTTCAGGTAATGATTATTTATAGAAATCAGCCGCTGTGAAGTCAGAATGTTGCGTAAGAGGGTTATATATGGAATCTGGACTGGAATCAATGGTTAGGCTTGGCAAACAGTGTAGACTCAGATCAGACGCCGCGGATCGCGGCGTCTGATCAGGGTCTGCAATGTTTGCTGAAAATGGAATTTAAGAGTTAGCGAAACAGTTTAAATCTCAGTCCAGGACTATTTTCCAAGCCAGGACTATTTTCAGAGACAATTGACCCTCAGTACTGTCAGTGGTTTGATTTTAAAACAGAACGAGGCTTTCTCAAACGAGTCCAAGTCCGAAGACACGTTTTCTCTGGATACGGCTTAACAAATATTGAGAATCCTGGAATGGTTGAGGCGGGAAAATTGGCAAACTTTCTATTTCATTTTCTCTCTCTCTCTCTCTCTCTCTCTCTCTCTCTCTCTCTCTCTCTCTCTCTCTCTCTCTCTCTCTCCTCTCTCTCTCTCTCTCTGTCTCCTTTGTTCTCTCTCTCTCCTTCTCTCTCTCTCTCTCTCATCAAAGTACTTACATCACTGGTGCGTTGATGGTCCTGAGCGGGGACTTAGTTTGTTTCGTTTAACCTTTGAATCCCGTTATTTTATGCAAACAGTGTAGACCTTGATCAGCTGCGTCTGATCTGGGTCTACACTGTTTACCAATGTCCCTGCCCATGAGCCGAGTCAATATTTTACCACAGGTTCTGACGTCACAACGACAAGAATAAAGCGGGAACGTGTAAATAACCGTTACCCGGATTTCGTACAAAGCAGTGATACATATAGTCACGTGGACATCATCTACGTAAAGCTACTGTGTCTAGTAACTTTGGAACGACTGACAAACAGTGGACACTAAAGGATCTACTCTTAAATGGAAAAATCTGATTTTGATATGTCTCACTTTTAAAGGGGAGAATTTGTTCCTCATGCGCACATGTTTCCTTTGGCGGAGGTGGGAAAAACTTGATATAGTTTCCCTTGTGTAACGTTTATGATAATTCACTGTTATAGTATATGTATACATGATGCTAACAATTAGTATTTGTGATCTTGTTACACGAGCAAGCTCCATTTTGCCACCATTTTTCCAATACTAAGTCTGAGATCATTCACTTAAAATATGTTCTAGAAAGGGTTATCCTTTGGAAGCAAAAAATACATTATAAAACTGGAAAACATGGAGTGTGCAGGTTTCCTGGGCCAGACTAGCCAGTTTCGGCCAACACGGCCTCATCAGTGACCCTCAAATATTTTCAAAATTTCATAATGGAATCAATGCTCCCAAAGGACAAGGAAATATAAACTACACTATGATGTAGGGCAGGGAGACTTTTTACGGCCGCCACACATTCCCAGACACCAGCTGTAGCGATGTCAAAAATGTTCTAGAAAGGGATATCCTTTGGAAGCAAGGAATACACTACAAAACTGGAAAACATGGAGTGTGCAGGTTTTCTGGGCAGACTAGCCAGTTTCGGCCAATTAGGCCTCATCAGTGACCCTCAAATATTTTCAAAATTTCATAATGGAATCAATGCTCCCAAAGGACAAGGAAATATAAACTACACTATGATGTAGGGCAGGGAGACTTTTACGGCCGCCACACATTCCCAGACACCAGCTGTAGCGATGTCAAAAATGTTCTAGAAAGGGATATCCTTTGGAAGCAAGGAATACACTACAAAACTGGAAAACATGGAGTGTGCAGGTTTTCTGGGCAGACTAGCCAGTTTCGGCCAATTAGGCCTCATCAGTGACCATCAAATACTTTCAAAATTTCATAAAAAATAATGGAATCAATGCATCTACAGGACAAGGACGTATAAACTACACTATGGTGTAGGGCAGGGAGACTTTTTACGGCCGCCACACATTCCCAGACACCAGCTGTAGCGACGTCAAATATGTCCTAGAAAGGAATATCCTTTGGAAACAAGGAATGCACTACAAAACTGGAAACCATGGAGTGTGCAGGTTTTCTGGGCCAGGCTAGCTAGTTTCGACCAATTAGGCCTCATCCGTGGCCCTCAAATATATTCAAAATTTCATTATGAAAATCAATGCTCCTAAAGGACAAGGAAATATAAACTACACTATGATGTAGGGCAGGGAGACTTTTTACGGCCGCCACACATTCCCAGACACCAGCTGCATTCACGACTGTTTGGTTTAAACTTTATTTTGATTGCTTCACATCTATCATATTTTGCCATTTCCTCAGTTTGCAGACGGCATTTAAAAATACAGTCGAACTTCGATGGCTCGAACCCATTCGGGACCATAGAAATTTGTTCGAAACAGCGGTAGTTCGAGCCACTGTTGCATACTTCCTGAAAACATATCTGGGGTATTTTTGGAATTCTTTTCGGTGTTCTGTAACATAAACGTATGCTGTGTGTACTCAATAGAATCGCCTCATTGAGGCGATTCTAATGAGTACACACAGCATACATTTGCAAGATAAAAGTCGAAAATCTCCTTAATTATCCCACACTTTTTCTTATCCAGAGGAATTCCCTAGGGGCCCAAAAAACGGGTTCGACTCAGCCTTGGTAAACGAGCCATCGGTGTTCGAGCCTTCGAAGTTCGACTGTATTATATTGCTCGGGCCATTCTCTGCTAGGAAGATGATTAACAAAACTGGTTTTCTCAGGAAACTTAAGAACAATGTTTGCTATCGTTTTTGAGGAATGGATACGCCTACAGGGGAGGCAATTCCGTCAATCGCATTTTTTTGTCTCCAATGCCAATAAGCGTCAGCTATTAAAGAGAAGAATTTGCTTCTGGGGAACAAATTCTTTCCTTTAAGAGTAGATCATTTTCCTAGGGATTTATACAAAAGCGAACAAGAAGTCCTGAAAATTGTCTCCCTTTGAAAAATGGCGGGAAAATCTTACAGGTGTATCTTTTCCCTACATGTAACACTTTTACTGAGAAGGTGTTGTGTGGTTGGTGTAAGATAATATTGCTTAGAAGAGGCGGGTGTTGTATTGCGTTGACTAGCATGGAGGAAGTGCTGAAATTATACTGAACCGAAAAAGTAAAGCAACTCCAAATATAACTGCGAGTATTTGCAGAAATAATCATGTTTGCAGAAAATCGATTTAATGACGCAATAATATAACCATTCCTGAGTGTAACTACCATAGAGAGTTCAATTTTCAGTGAGAATGTTTGGAACACAAATCCGTTTTGTCGAGGTAGTCATTTCACAAGTTCAAAACATAAGCAGTTAATAGCGAGTATGTCCTCCGTTTGCATTCAGTCCTGCACGCACACGCCTGGTCATGGACAGGATTAAACGATTGATCTCTGCCTGGGGAATAGCATTCCACTCCTGTATGAGCGCGAGACGCAAGGCTTGATGCGTTGTTGGCGGCTGGGTGCGGTTACGTACGCGTCTATCCAAGACGTCCCATAAATGTTCTATAGGAGAGAGATCTGGACTATACGGAGGCTAGTGCATCACTTCAACGTTGTTTTGCTGAAAAAACGCCACGCTGAGCCTTGCTACATGCACCCAAGTGTTATCCCGTTGAAACTTAACGCTGTGCTGTCGTACATACGGAACAACTACCGGTCGTAAAACGACGACAACGTAACGCTGAGCCGTCAAAGATTCATCAATGAATACCAGGGGCGTTCTATGACCATAAGATATGTCAGCTCACACCAACAACCCACCGCCTCCAAATCGATCACGTTCAACCAAACAAGTGTCACGTTAACGCTCTCCGTCACGCCTATACACACGTTGACGGCCGTCAGCTCTGTACAACAAGTACCTGGACTCGTCAGAAAACATTACGTTAAGCCACTGACGAAGGGGAAACAGGTTTGGCCTATGTTGTGTGAGCCACGCCATTCTTACCTTACGTCGTCGTGGTGTTAATGGCATACCTACGTACGGACGACGAGATCGTAAGCCAAACTCTCGAAGGCGATTTCTGACAGTATCTGCACTTATTCGATTGTTGTGCATTCCTGGTGTCACCTGAGACGTCTCGACGGCTGTAAGGAACCGCTTAGGAAGGTGGGTTAGACGAATGTATCGGTCCTGTCGACATGTCGTGACGGACGGACGTCCACTTCTGGGCCTGTCATTTGTCGTTCCCGTTTGACGTACATGTAGACGCTGGTACAAGCGAGTTATCGTCGATTTACTCACTTGGAAGTTCCTGGCGATGACAGCCTGAGACGTCCCACATAGAAGCATTTGGACCGCTACGTTACGTTGATCTTGCGTCAAACGTATATGTACCATATTCCGTAGAGGAATTTTACTGGTGATTTGAAACCTAAACTCCAGGGCCCAGGATTACAATGCGTACTTAAATTTTAAGTACCTACTTAAACTAAGTATTTTCTTAACTGGCGTATAAAGTGATCTACAAAGAAATTCGTTCGTTTAAGTCGATACTTAAACAAGAAAATACTTAAATATTTAAGGTAACCCAGGCAGGTACCTTAACTTTAAAGATTTGACCCTCACACATGAATGTATATATCAATGACGGCAGACGTTAGGCCTTTTATTTGTTCGAGATCATCAGTGATGCTCGGTAGCTCAAACTGTAGAGTGTTTTCTTGCTATGCGAGAAGTCCCGGGTTCGAGTCCCGGCCCGCACATTTTTTTCCTCCCTGTGGGGCAAGTCTACTTGCCATATAGTCTCCCTTGATGTGTCAAAGTGTGCGACGAACAGAGCTGTGTAGAAACTTCCTTTTACATAATACTGTTTATCATATGACGTTATTGATAAGCAGTGGATAATGTCGTGTAATAAAAATCGTATGACCACACGGGTAATAACTTTTTTTTTGTTTGTTTGATTTGAGGTTTAACGTCCCCGTCAACACTGTAAAGGTCATTTTGGAGACGTTGCTTCCAATTTTGTGGGACTTTTACCCGACATTGAGATGAAATGACATCTCAAGCCCTGTCGCCCAATGAAACCAATAGGATTTATTAGCATGGACGGTCCGCCTCGCACCGCGGTTCCTGGACAGGCTTAGATCCTCTAAGCGGTTTACCAGTACTAGTGTGCGGGCCGGATTCAGCTCTGCGTGGAAGCATCGTGCAGCCCATATATTTCTTCAAGCCCCTATGGGCGGGGGCCGACACGGGTAATAACACTAACGTAATTACGTAACGCCATGACGACGTCCATGTCAACCATGCATTTTCTGTGTAGCAAGTGTCAAATTTGATGGCGATAAAATCTAATTTAAAGTGGCCATATGATAAACAGAACTTACACTCGTGGTCACTTCATATGAATTTTATGAAACTCGCCAAAGGCTCGTTTCATAAATTTCATATGAAATGACCACTCGTGTAAGACCCTCTATATAATACTGGTGACAGGGCAATAATTAATTGTTTGGTGCGGGAAGGTTATTATACGTGAGAGGGGATCCTAAATGACTTGGTTGTTTTTGTCAGGGTGTGTGTGTGTGTGTGTGTGGGGGGGGGGGGGGGGTTCGGCGCATATCACTTTTGTCTGTTAGTTTAAAACTGATCCTGTGGCACATCGGTTCCACGCTCCTACGCTTATGCCCTGCTTGTTTTACGCATACACTGTTCACAACGTTCATATGCCGTCTTTATATTCAAAGTCATGAAATAGTATGACGCCACGTGCATTTATGAAATGACTTGTTTTTCTGCTGTTCATGAAAGTATAAACGAACAGGGTCGCCTGCAAAGTAAATGAACTCTGAAGGGGTTCATATAAACTTTGCTAGCGACCCGCTGTCGTTCATACCTTCATGAACATCCGAAAAACTATTTCTTATATTTACATCCTTTTTTCCTCATCACTCGGCGAACAAATTCTTATAAGGCAAACTGTTAAAGCTGAAAAACATTTACACGCTGTTTTTTTTCTACAAAGAGCGGAACAGCATTGTCGTCGTCAACGCCCATTGAGATCATAGAGAACCATGGTTTAGGGTGTAGACTTGCGACACTTGACGTCATTGAAAACCATGTGATTCGATGCGTTCATGGAAGTATGAACAGGCGTATAGGTTTACAATAGGTTTTACACTTGAAATGTAAATATTAACTATTTTGGCGTGAACAACTGTAACGTATGTCAACGATGTACACTTGTTGGGCAAATGGTCAAGGTAAAGACAATAAAATCCTATTTAAAATCCAATTCGAAAGCCCGTTTCGTAACTTTCATATGAAAGGACCATTTGTGTAAGATTCTCGATATCAAAATTAATGAAATACAATTTTTTTTTTTTTTTTTTTTTTTTTTGATTGATTGATTTGAGATTTAGCGTCCTCGCAACACTATTTAGGTTTGATTTTGGAAGTGTTGATTCCAATTTTGTCGGACTGTTACCCGACATTGAGATGAAATTACATCTCAAGCCCTGTCGCCCAATGAAACCAACAAGATTTATATGCATGGACGGCCCGACTTGCAGCACTTTGCCTTGACAGGCTTAGACCTTCTAAGCGGTTACTGGAGGTCGCGTGTGGTCGTTGTGTACTGGTTGGGTGAGGCGAATGTGACGTGTATCTTGCGTCACTGGGGCGTCCAGCTGATTGTGACAAGGCCTGCTTTCCTAGCAGCAGGTAGTGGTAGAGGGGAATGTTGTTATTTCCCCTGTTTCTGCACATCCAATCATTTGCCTCTTCTCCCTGCCTGGAAATGCTCAATAAAAATGAGTTTGAGGCGTTCCACCTCCCTTTGTAAGCTCGTGCATGTGAGTAATTAAGTGTGTTTGTGAGTGAGTGAGCGCTTTATGTCTCACCTCACTCATAAAAAGACGGGGAAATCCAAGATCGAATGTACAGTGATTTTATATTCATGTTTTATTATTTTTTTTATTTATTTATTTATTTTTTTTTTTTTTTTTGTTACTCCGACTGGAACTACGGTTTTGTCCGTGTTTGTTTGTACGATGTTTGATCGTGTCCGTAATGACTATATCAACTACATACATGTAATGATGACATCCGAAAACAATATCGTAGCTGGGGTTAAGTGTCGGAGTCTTCCCTGTTCTTCACCATAGCGCAGACTATGTTTATTTTCTTAATTATCGACTCTACCAGATTGTTTTGAATATTATCCAATACGACTAACGGCATGAGAAGGGTTGAATCATGGACAGACTCCATAAAACCGATTCTGCCCCCGCCCCTCGGGGCTTGAAGAAACAGATTGGGCTACATGGTGCTTCCATGCAGAGCTGAAACTGACCACACATAACGTAAACACGCCTATACAAATACATTATAAATTTTACCTCCAAAAAAGGAAATTTTTAAGATGAAAACTTGTACACGTTAGGCGGTTCTAACCGGTACCCACATTCTATATTTTAGAGCGGAAATAAGTAAAAAAAAGATCGACCCCCCCACCCCCAAACCCCAGTTTTACAAAATAAAAGTGGGGTTCAAGGGGGTCATTATCATATAAGCGTATTTTCCCGATGCCTTAGTACTTGTAATCAGCTTGGAAGGACTAAGCCTGCCCAGGCAAAGTGGTGTGATTCACACCGTCCACTGTATATAAGCCTTTTGGTTTCATTGGGCGACTGGGCTTGAGGTTTCATTTCATCTCAGAGTCGGTAAACGTCCCACAAAATTGGAAGCAACGTCTCCAAAATGACCTGCATAGTGATGACAGGGACGTTAAACCTCCATTCAAATAAGACTCCATAAAACCGAGCTTTGCATATTCAAATATTGTATGAGTTCTTGTTTCTAAAGGGACCACATAGAAACAACGTTTTGAATATGTCGTGGTGCTACTTTGTGACCAATGTTTGCCCGCACAATTTGAGATCGAGTGTGATTCTTCAATTACACAGGTTTTATAGTATATAAAATTTTTTTCATGGTTTATGCAGTGAAATGGAAACTAAACCATCATATTTTCTATTGTCTCCATTCATTCAAGCAGAAGCAGAGATTTTTGACAGATCGCGGGAAATTTGTGGGCCGCCTACATCAATGTGTAATTGAAACTTACGTGCTAATCTTCGTGAAAATTTCCGTCAAAATTACGACTTCATCCGAAGTTAAATTCTTAGCTAAGTAAATGAAATAGGTGGCTTTCGAATGCACTTTTTAAGGAAATACTTTACTAAGACAAGAACTCCTCCTTAAATCGTTAAGTCGACCTTAACTTAAGGAACGATTGTAATCCTGGGCCCAGGTAACACAATATGCCAATAGGTTGAGGTTACTGTATACTTTAATGTACTGCACGAGGAAAAGTTGAAAAAAAAAAAACAAAACAAAAACGAATTGCCAAGTGGAGCGTTAAACTGTACTGATATCGCCCAAATGTTTTCTGCATAAGAAAGTTTTTGTTTGCTTGTTTGATTTGAGGTTTAACGTCCCCGTCAACACTGTAAAGGTCATTTTGGAGACGTTGCTTCCAATTTTGTGGGACTTTTACCCGACATTGAGATGAAATGATATCTGAAGCCCTGTCGCCCAATGAAACCAATAGGGTTTATTAGCATGGACGGTCCGCCTCGCACCGCGGGCCGGATTCAGCTCTGCGTGGAAGCATCATGCAGCCCATATATTTCTTCAAGCTCCTATGGGCGGGGGCTCATCAAGGTCGTAAAACACGAGATTTCTAGAAGGAAATGCACATGAACAAATACATTGCCACATTTATCGCCTAAAAATGAAAAATTTAAGATTATAAAGTGTGATATTTTTCTTATTTTCGCTCAGAGCAGAAATAAGTAAATAAGGTATAACCCCGGAAACCCCAGTTTTAGTATATAAAAGTGGGATTCAAGGGGTCAAACTTATATAGGCGTGTTTTTCGTGATGTTTGTAAGTCTTAATTCACGAAAACCAGACAGTTCACTGGCACCCATTTAAAAGACAGTCCAAATGGGAGAAAAATATGAACAGTGGAAACATATCTAGCCTGGGCATTTTCAATTCGACAATGTGGAAAACTGACGATGATAGTTACTCCGAATTCTAGCCTTCAATTTTTTCCTGTTAAATGACACTCTATTTTAGCCATTTGTCATTAGAAACAAGAGGGCCATGATGGCCCTGGATCGCTCACCTGACCCATATGATAGAGTAACAAGTGGGCATTGGGGAGGGCCATTATTGACCCCAGGGCTACAATGTGCATAATGTTGAGGGAACTCTAAAAAGGTGAAGCTTCATACCAAATATCAACAAAGCCTATAATTTGAACAATCTTGGCAAAGGTCCACTAGTTGAAGCTACACACCAAATATCAAAGACCTGGGCCTTGGGGTTTCAGAGAAAAAGATTTTTTAAAGATATTCCCTACATAAGCCTATGTAAAACCAAATGGCCCCGGTGCGGGGGCATTTTTGGCCTCAGGGCTATAACTTAAACAATCTTGATAGAGGTCCACTAGATGAAGCTTCACACCAAAAATCAAAGACCTGGGCCTTACTGTTTCAGAGAAGAAGATTTTCAAAGATTATCTCTATATATAAAACTATGTAAAACCAAAGGGCCCCAGGGCAGGGGCTATAATTTGAACAATCTTGGTAGAGGTCCGCTAGATGAAGCTCCATACCAAATATCAAAGACATGGGCCTTGTGGTTTCAGAGAAGAAGATTTTTAAAGATTTCCCTATATAAGTCTATGAAAAACCAAAGGGTCTCGGGGCAGGGGCATTTTTGGCCCCAGGGCTATAATTTGAACAATCTTGATAGAGGTCCACTAGATGAAATTTCACACCAAATATCAAAGACCTAGGCCTTGTGGTTTCACAGAAGAAGATTTTTAAAGATTTTCCCTATATAAGTCTATGTAAAACCAAAGGGCTCCCGAGACAGGGGTGTTTTTGGTCTCAGGGCTATAATTTGAACAATCTTGGTAGAGGTCCACTAGATGAAGCTTCATACCAAATATCAAAGACCTTGGTCTTCTGGTTTCAGAGAAGAAGATTTTTCAAGATTTTCCCTATATATAAGTCTATGCAATACCAAAGGGCCCAAGTGGGGGCATTTTTGGCCCCAGGGCTATAATTTGAACAATCTTGGTAGGGGTCCACAAGATTAAACTTCATACCAAATATCAAAGACCTAGGCCTTGTGGTTTCAGAGAAAAAGATTTTTCAAGATTCCCCCTAAATAAGTCTATGTAAAACCAAAGGGCCCTGGAAAGGGAGCATTTTTGGCCCCAGGGCTATTATTTGACAATCTTAGTAGGGGTCCACTAGGTGAAGCTTCATACCAAATATCAAAGACCTGGGCCTTGTGGTTTCAGAGAAGAAGATTTTTAAAGATTTTCCCTATAGAAGCCATGTAAAACCAAAGGGCCCAAGAGCGAGGGCATTTCTGGCCCCAGCACTATAATTTGACCAATCTTGGTAGGGGTCCACTAGGTGAAGCTTCATACTAAATATCAAAGACCTGGGCCTTGCGGTTTCAGAGAAGATTTTTAAAGATTTTCCCTATATAAGCCTATGTAAAACCAAAAGGCCCAGGGGGGTGGGGACCTGGGCCTTGTGGGGTGAAGCTTCTTACCAAATATCAAAGACATGGGCCTTAAGGTTTCAGAGAAGAAGATTTTTAAAGATTTTCCCTATATAAGCCCATGTAAAACCGAAGGGCGGCCTTGGCCCCGGGGCGGGGGCATATTTGGCCCCAGCACTATAATTTGAACAATCTTGCTAGGGGTCCCCTAGATGAAGCTTCATACCAAATATCAAAGACCTGGGCCTTTCGGTTGCAGAGAAGAAGATTTTTAAAGCTCTTCCCTATATAAGCCCATGTAAAACCAAAGGGCCCCGGAGCAGGGGCATTTTTGGCCCCAGCACTATAATTTGAACAATCTTGGTAGGGGTTCACTAGATGAAGCTTCATACCAAATATCAAAGACCTGGGCCTTGCGGTTTCAGAGAAGAAGATTTTTAAAGATTTTCCCTATATAAGCCCATGTAAAACCAAAGGGCCCCGGAGCGGGGGCATATTTGACCCCAGCACTATAATTTGAACAATCTTGGAAGGGGTCCACTAGATGAAGCTTCATATCAAATATCAAAGACCTAGGCCTTGCGGTTTCAGAGAAGAAGATATTTAAAGATTTTCCCAATATAAGCCCATGTAAAACCAAAGGGCCCCGGGGCGGGGGCATTTTTGGCCCCAGCACTATAATTTGAACAATCTTGAAAGGGGTCCCCTAGATGAAGCTTCATACCAAATAACAAAGACCTGGGCCTTACGGTTTCAGAGAAGAAGATTTTTAAAGCTCTTCCCTATATAAGCCCAGGTAAAACCGAAGGGCCCCGGAGCGGGGGCATTTTTGGCCCCAGCACTATAATTTGAACAATCTTGGTAGGGGTCCACTAGATGAAGCTTCATACCAAATATCAAAGACTTGGGCCTTGCGCTTTCAGAGAAGAAGATTTTTAAAGATTTTCCCTATATAAGCCCATATAAAACCAAAGGGCCCCGGAGCGGGGGCATTTTTGGTCCCAGCACTACAATTTGAACAATCTTGGTAGGGGTCCACTAGATGAAGCTTCATACCAAATATCAAAGACCTGGGCCTTATGGTTTCAGAGAAGAAGATTTTTAAAGATTTTCCCTATATAATCCTATGTACAACCAAAAGGGACCCGGGGCGGGGGCATCTTTGGCCCCAGCACTATAATTTGAACAATCTTGGTAGGGGTCCACTAGATGAAGTTTCATACCAAATATCAAAGACCTGGGCCTTGTGGTTTCAGAGAAGAAGATTTTTTTAAGTTTTCATTAATAAAATCTATTTTTGGCCCCTGTGACCTTGATGTGCAGCGGACCGGAACCATTTGAACAATTTTGAAAGGGGACCACCTAAGGATCATCCCTGTGAAGTTTGGTCAAAATCCGATCAGTGGTTTAGGAGGAGATGTCGTTTAAAGAAATTGTTTACGGACGCACGCACGCACGGACGGACGGACGGACGGACGCACGACGGACGAAAAGTGATCCCAAAAGCTCACCTCGTCACTACGTGACGGTGAGCTAAAAAGATCTAAAAAAAACATAACTAAAAAAAAAAAAAAAATAATAAATAAATAAATAAATAAATAAATAAAACAAAAGCTGTCACTATAGGTGACCAATGCCCCCGTGGGAGCCAATTTCTGAGTGTTTGCAAAAATTCAAGGGAGATAATTCAGCCAAAAATGACAACAGAGTTATGGCCCTTGGTCAGAATGTAGCCCTTGTGATGATGAATAAGTGTGTGAAGTTTCATGGGGCTAGGTCAAATACTTTTGAAGTTATGATCAAGGTTAAAGTTTTTGTGACGGACAGACAGACAAACAAAGAAACAGACATGGCAAATACTATATGCCCCCCCCCCCCCCCGAATCAAAGATTCTCGGGGGGGGGGGGGGCATAAAAGCCGGGGACGGTGAAAATTTGGAGTATCTGTCATCGATAGTATTGCACAGGCCTTGCGAGCAAAGGGCCTTGCATTTTTCATTAAAATATTTTTGGATTCTTTGTTAAAAATCACTTACTAGCGACAACAAAATCCAGTATCAACGACAAAGTCTCAAAGTGATAATCTTTGCAGGCAGCAGGCCTTATTTCCTCATTACTTCCGGATTCTTTGTTGAAAATCACAAAATTCAGTTTCCACAACTGGTTTCATGTGTATCCCTTGATAAAATTACATCTCTGATGCCCTAGGTTGAAAAAGACGCCCTTTTGCGATGCGGTCGGGGGATTTGCAATCTCTTCGGATGGATGTTTTACGGTGTATCTTAGCTAACCTGAGTGAAAGACATGACCAAGATGGCTGCAAAACGCTTTTGAACTTTATGTCAAAGTGTGTCACATTAGGTACTTTGTGTCAGCAACGTTTGTTTGATTTGATATGATTTTAGGTTTAACGTCCCTGTCAACACTGTATGTGTCATTTTGGAGACGTTGCTTCCAATTTTGTGGGATTTTCATCCGGCATTGAGATGAAATGACATCTCACAGTCTGCGGCCCAATGAAACCAATAGGGTTTAGATGCATGGACGGTCCGAGTGGCATCACTTTTCCTGGGCAGGCTTAGAACCTCTAAGTGGTTCACTAGAACTCGTATGTGACCGGTTTCAGCTCTGCGAGGAAGCATCATGCAGCCCAATGTATTTCTTCAAGCTCCGATTGGCGACGTATCAGTTTGAAACATTACATGCCCTTTAAACATATGTTGCAGATGTCCATGTTGTTGTGTGATATTATTCTCAATCTTTGTAACTTTTTTTAACTTTTGAACTCAACCATTTTTGCGCTAAAGTGCTTTTAAACTCATCACGTTAACAAGTCCGTGTAAGGAATACCCCTCTAACCCCCACTTCATACAGAGAAAAGTGGGGTTTACGGGGGCATACATTTTCTTTCTTATTTCTGTTCCAAGACATAGGTTGTGGGTACCCGTTTGAACCTAATGGTCGATATAAGAATGATAAACTAATGTGTTAATTCTGGCTTCCGCGAATAATTTGAAGTTCATTTTAGGGGAATAGGTACACATTCAGGGAAGGCAACTCTTTCAAAAGTATTTTTGTCTCCCATGTCAATAGGGGTCAACTCTTAAAGGAAAGAATTTGCTCCTCAGGAGCAAATTCTTTCCTTTAAGAGTTGACCCCAAATTCAGCAAGACTGAGCCTATAGAAAAGCGAACAGGAAGTCCCGAAAGTTGTCTCCCTTTGAAAAATGGCAGAAAAATGTTCCAGGTGTTCCCATTCCCCTTAAGGTTAGCAAATCCAAAATTTGTCCAAATATGTGCACCAAAAATTTTGACGATTGGCCGATAAATCATCACGAAAACACGCCTATATAATTGTGACCCCCTTGAACCTCGCTTTTATATGGTAAAACTGGGGTTTAGAGGGGTAAACCTTATTTTTCTAATTTCTTCTCTAAAATATATATTGCTGGTACTCGTTACCCGCAATCTATATTTTGAACAGATATAAGAAAAATATCCGTGTGACAATTTTTCATCATAATTGTTTTTATTTTTTCGGTGGTAAAGTTTATAATGTGTTTTCGAAAGGTCACCAATTTATGCCCAAAAATATTGATTACAGAATTATGCAATCTGGTAATGAACGAAAGTAATTATTTTGCAGTAAAACCTAAAAATCTTTCTGTTTGCTCATATTTGCTTATATTCAATCTCAAATGTCATTCAATCTCAAATGTCAAAAACTCTTTACCAAACTTCATTTAAGTAAATAATTATGTTTAAAAAGAAAGTTTCTAAGCATGGATTATCTCTCTTGCCAATGCAAAACACATATGCCATTAGATCTTTGCCTGTAACTCTTACCGAACATATTACGGCAAACTTACTTTTAAATGTTCATAAAATTATTTTCTCTACATCTGAATGGACTAATAACTTCCACCATTACGCAAACACGCCTATACAAATACATTGCCACCTTTATCGCCGTAAAATGAAAATTTTAAGATGAAAAATTGTGATATTTTTCTTATTTCTGCTCAAAATATAGATTGTGGGCACTCGTTAGAACCGCCTCGATGAGGCGGTTCTAACGAGTACCCACAATCCATATTTTAGAGCAGAAATAAGAAAAATAAGGTATACCCCCGGAAACCCCATTTTTACTATATAAAAGTGGGGTTCAAGGGGGGTCAAAATTATATAGGCATGTTTTCGGGATGACCAAATTCCATTCCGAAAGACAAAATGAATACATCAGACCTTTGGTGTTCCTTAAAGACCGTTGTCCCTTTCTTTTCAAAGTCATTTGTGTTCTGTTAATATTACATAAAACAATACAAAATATCTTTTTATATTTGCATTCATTACGTATAATTGTAATTCAATAAAAGAAATCGGTCCCACCCATCGGGGCTTAAAAAAAATAGATGGGCTGCATGATACTTCCACGCAGAGCTGAAACCGACCGGACAAGAGTACTGGTAAACCACTTAGAGGAACTAAGCCTGTCCAGGCAAAGCTTTGCGAGCGGTGACAGGGCTTGAGATGTCATTTCACCTCCATGCCGGGTAAAAGTCCCATAAAATTGGAAGAAACGTCCCAAAATGGCCTATACAGCGTTGATGGAGACGTTAAACATCAATCAAACAAACAAACAAACAAACGGATGAATCGATTACATCAAACATTCTAGATTCTTATGCATAATGTACTGTCCTGTGAATCCTTGCAAATCATCAGCATTATCAGTCTCCTATTTGCGCAGTGCTAATGCAACAACTTGTACGTTTTTCTGATAAGCAAAAATTAATGCACTCCCGTGCACGTTATATTAAAGACATCAAGGTAGGTTCTGTCTCATCGACTACGTCATAACCTGTTTGCTGACCGCGTGTCCGTGTCTTTATACAAAACATGCTTGAAATAATGCGATAAGAGCGCCAATGTCAGAGATTGTCTGTCAAAATAAGGTGTTACTTAGTACAAAACTTCAGAGCCGCCCTAGGCAAAAGCGTGACTTCGGCCGTGTGCGTAGAGCGAAGACTCAGATCAGCCTGTGTAACCGCACAAGTTGATCTGAGTCTTCGCCGCAAAGGCTCTATATCCCTGTGAAAGACACAGTGAAATTTCTGTATTAAGGGGAATGGGAACACCTAGCACATTTTCCCGCCATTTCTCAAAGGGAGACAACTTTCGACACTTCCTGTTTGTCCCACTAAAAAGGGGTCTACTCTTAAAGGAAAGAATTTGCTCCTGAGGAGCTAATTCTTTCCTTTAAAAGTTCACCCGTATTACCATTGGAGATTAAAATACTTTGCAAGAGTTGCCTCCCCTGAAGATGTACCAATTCCCCTTAAGGCCAACTAAACTTAAGACTTATTCTACTTTTAAGGCTATATAAAAGCTTTCAGTTATTATTTTTGTGTGTTTTCTACACGAAGTGTCCTGTAGGAAAAGACCAGCTTTTGGGAAGGTTCAAAAGTGGTCTTAAAGACCACTTTTGAACAGCCCCAAAGGTGGTCTGTATATAGAAAAGAAACCTTATATTGTTGAGTAAGCATTAAAATGACATTAGTGTAAAATTCAGTCATCTGCAATGTGTGTGAGTGAGTATTTGAGTTTTACGTCCCACCAACAGCTAAGGTCATACGGAGACGGGACTTCGGTTTTAAAGACTCATCCGAAAGTCTGGAGAAGCCCGGAATCGATCCTGCGATCCCTGGTTTACAAGGCGAGTAGCGTAACCACTGCACCACGGAGGCTTCTATCTGCAATGTGTCTACAGGTGGTATTTTGGTAAAAAATTGTGATAGACTCGTTACACCCGCTCCAATAATAGATTCTGGGTGCTCGTTGGAACCGCGCCATTGCAAACCCCTATCGGACATGGCTGCCACCCACTCCAGATTGCAGTGGCACCAATGATCCCTAGGTTGCATTATCAATATCAAGGCATTTTATTTTCCAAGATAGTGTCACGCACATATACAACAGTCCAATCTATCTTTATCGTTTTTATATGACATTATTATGGTAATGCTTTCCACAGAATATTAATCAACAGTCCAAACTACCCTTCTGTGGAAATAAAAATTGTTATAATCCGTGACTATAGCAATATAAAATGCTGCGCGACCTTTACCAGCGCGTCTTTTTTTTTTCTTCATTTTCTTTTATTGTGATTAGGACAACAGACCTTTGTGACAAAGCAAATCCTTCCATGCACCCCCACCCATACACACATACTTTTTCTGATGAAAATTAGTGACATTTTATTTTATAGTGTTATGTTTGAATGTGGGCACTCGTTAGAACCGCCTCATTGAGGCGGTTCTAACGAGTACTCACAATTTTAAAATGTAAATCCGTATAAGTTGGGATAAAAAGGGCGTCCATTAAACGGACTTATTTAACTCCACCACAACTGGTGTTTAGGGAATGTGTGGCTGTCGTTAGAAATCTCCCTAAGCTTCACTATAGTGTGGGTTATATTTCATCACGATAACACATCCGTGTGATATAGTGCATTTTTCAAACCTAAAAAAAATGCAATTTTTCTGATGATATTTTGTGATATTTTTCTGCTTTATACTCCAAACATAGGTTTTGGGTATTCCTTAGAACCGCCTCATTGAGGCGGTTCTAACGAGTACCCACAACCTATGTCTTGGAGCAGAAATAAGGAAAATAATGATTACCCCCGTAAACCCCAGTTTTCTCTATATAAAGTGCGGTTTAGAGGTATCTTTATTTCACGGACTTGTTCACGCGATGTTCTAGTCGATTTTATCGCGGAATTCAGGAAATATTTGAGGGTCACTGATGAGGCCTTGTTTCGAAAGGATTACACCCTTTTCAGAACATTTAATTTCACCACAGCTGGTGTTAAGGGAATGTGTGGTGGCCTGCCCTCCATCATTGTGTGGAATATATTTTCTAGTCCTTTGGGATCATTAATTTTACTGCGGAATTCAGGAAATATTTAAGGGGCATTGAAGAGGCCTAATTGGTCGAAACTAGCTAGTGTCCTTTTTCAGAATCTTTAACTTCACCACAGCTGGTGTTAAGGGAATGTGTGGCGGCCGTAAAAAGTCTCCCTGCCTTCAACATAGTGTGGGTTATATTTTCTTGATATTTGGGATCATCGATTTTATTGCGGAATTCGGGATATATTTGAGGGTCACTGATGAGGCCTAACTGGCCGAAACTAGCTATTCAGGTCCAGAAATATCTTGTACACTCCATAGTTTTAGTGCTGTAGTACTTGCTTCAAAAGGATTATCCCTTTTTCAGAATATTGTTCACGGGATATCAAGTAAAATAGTCAAGGCAATGAGCTACGTTCTGAGAAAACACACTTTTGCATTTGGCGGACAACTAATGATCTGAGAAAACACATTTTTGCATTTGGCCGACAACTAATGTACTGATCAGCCTGCGCATCCGCGCAGCCTGATCAGTACCTTAGTGTCCGCGGCTTGGATAGCACAATATCTCATCCTTTTATATCTAAAATTGTAAAACCCAAGGTCATCTGTGTAGCTGAGCATGCTGGTTTGTGGCTTACCTTGTTTTTGTTTGATTTGAGGTTTTACGTCCCCGTCAACACTGTATATGTCATTTTGGAGACGTTGCTTCCATTTTGTGGGACTATTACCCGATATTGAGATGAAATGACTTCTCAAGTCCTGTCCCCCGACTAAACCAATAGGGTTTATAAGCATGGACAGTCCGATTCGCACGTCGTAGATTCCTTGACGTTAGACGGTGTAACGTTATTTTCTCGAATCAAGAACATTACATAAGGACATAAATGTGTAGGACACAGTCAAATATATTGGCGGGATTTCTTCTTACAATGGCGGAAGGTTGGGAGAATTTGAAGGAAACAACACAATTATTGACGAGTTTGGTGTGTTAGAATCGAAATAGATCATCTCTCATCTCTTGTGTGTAATTTGTTGAGTAATAAATCACAGTTTGTCGGTCAGTAGTAAGTAGACAAATCATTCTCGCTACGCGCTCGTGATTTGACCTACTTTACGACTGACATCCAACTGTGATTTATTTCTCAACAAATCCCTGCTAAAGCTGATCTATTTCTTAATTTTAGTACAGCGCGCCTATATATGCAATGGGAAGGAATCGTGATTTATTTTGCAACAAATCACGGGGCGGAAGAGCGTGACGACTGACGTTATTAACGCTGGAGATTTATGATGTCACTCATTTCTTGTTGTTAAACGGTGTAACGTCACTTTTACGCATAGAAAACATTATAAAAGGACATGTATGCATGATTTACAGTCAATCACTTTTACGGGATTTCTTCTAACAATGGGAAAAAGGTTGTGTGAATAACATTATTGCCGATTTTCTGCGTATTAGAATCGAAATAGATCAGTGAGTAATAAATGACGGTTTGTCGGTCACTTGTAAGCAGACAAATCACGCGCGCTACGAGCTCGTAATTTGATTTAGCTTACAACTGACCTACGCGCTCGAGATTTGATCTAACTTGATTTATTACTCAGCAAATTACTGCTAGAGACGCAGGGCTGAAACCAACCGCACACGAGTACTGGTGAACCGCTTAGAGAATCTAAGCCTGCCAAGGCAAAGCAGTGCGAGTCGGACCGTCCATACTTATAGACCTTATTGGTTTCATTGGGCGATAGGACTTGAGATGTCATTTCATCTCAATGTCGGGTAAAAGCTCCACAAAATTTGAAGCAACGTCGCCAAAATAACCTATACAAAGTTGATGGAGACGTTAACAAATAAGATCAGTTATAGTAAGTGAGTAATAAATCACAGTTTGTCAGGCACGTGTAAGCAGACAAATCACGCGCGCTACGCGCTCGTAATTTGATCTAACTAACAACTGACCAACGCGCTCGTGATTTGATCTGACTTTCAACTGACCTACGCGCTCGTGATTTGATATGACTTAACTGTGATGTATCACTCAACAAATCACAGCTAGTGCTGATCTATTTCTTAAATACGCCAAGCGTCCAAGACAGGGACTTTGTGAACAGTGAATACCATTATGCGCCGGTGTCTGACCCGAATTTACACTTTGCTTAAGGTACAGAGAGTCTGTTTAATATGGCAATAAATGAACCTTCTTCTATATGCTACTATTACAATTTCTTCTTCTTCTACTACTACAATTTGAGAATTATAATGGTTACCGTCTCTATCATGGAAGTTGTCAATCCGGAGCCACAAAAAGCAAATTTGCTAACCATGAAATAATCAAATACTCCCACAGTCCAATAAGGTATTGAAAGCTTAATCATTATCGCAAATTTAAATTTGTATTTTAATTTACTTTTTCGCAACCTAGTAACAAAGTCGGGTACTTGTAACACTGGCGTAATAATAAATAGAACAACGCCCGGTTTTTTTTAAGGAAATGGAATACACCTGTACCTAGTCTATCGTCATGATACTATACCGCATTAGAACGTCAATGACCAGGCCCCGAGGTTATAAAACATTTTTTCGTGCTCAACTCAGCTGAGCATGAAACTTGTGGTGCTCATAAAAATTAAAATACCAAGAAGATGAGCGATTTTTCCTTCTTAGATAGCAGAGAATGTTATTTGTTCTGCTCATAAATTTTAAAATGCCAACAATTGTTGGCATTTTAAAATTTGTGAGCAGGACAAATTTCATGCTCAAGTGAGTTGAGCACGAAAAAAAGTTTTATAACCTCGGGGCCAGGATTCTGACTGTTTATTCACTGGGAGATTACTGTTTTTACTAACCCATACCCGGCTGATTAAATTCATTTAACCACACCCATTTGAGACCAATCAGATTGTTTGATGTTACTTATGCCAACAAGTTCGCAAACTGAACACCATACAGTGTGGATCGTGATCAGAAGGCTTCAGTTTGCAAATGTAGGAGTTGTCGTGTTCAGCAGGACAGGGGTTAACATTGGAAGTGAAACTACCCTTGGCAGTAAAGGGCTGTTGACCCAAATATTATCCACAGGATAACATACTCCGTGTTTAAAAGATAACGCATCTACGAGTATGTCATTTGAAGCTATTTTATCCATCAATACGCTATTCACAACAATTGTCGTCTGCTTTGATGTATGATGTATGCTGGTTACTTTAAAAGTCATTGTTACAAACAGTGTGGACCAATAACCGACTGCTCCTCTAGCAGAAATTTGGTCAGGTATTTATTTTTGTTATGGTTTGTCTTTGGATGTTCGCGTCGCTTATATTATCTTATTTTGGATAGCCTAATGGCCAGTTTGTGGGAAAGTAACTGTTTTTTGGCTTTCCGCTATTGATGTTTCCATTAGGGTCTGTTGTTTCACGTTTCTGTTTCTTTCCCTCTGGTGTCTCTGATGGGAGCTATGGGTTAATTGTATCGATTCCTGATCATTGCCTTCACTTCTACTTAGAACAGATTGTTAACTTCCACACTCGTGAAAAGAATGCATTGGGTCTGATCCTAACGATTCTGCCAGGGCAGTTTGAAGATATTCAGTCTCCAGATAAACTAAGTGTTCATGATATTTTAAAATTTCCATTCCACTAATAAAGAAACCTCGGAGGAAGGTGTACTCGTATCAAAAAGGTGACTATTAAACTATGAGGAAGGATGTGCTCAGATTTGTCATGGAGAAATACTTTAATGGTCTGCTCGGTCTGTTCAGGAGAACTTCCATTTGATAACTTCTTTCATCCATACTTCGGCCGAAAATCATATCCTCTCCAAAACTAGTAGGTCTTTATCTTCGATTCCCTGGATCACACCAGAGATAAGCAGAAAAAATCGCAAAAGAAATAAAATTCATGCAAAGGCAAAAAGGACGGGAAGTGGTAAACTCCGGACAAAATTTTAAAAGTTGAGACGTGAAATCAAGACTGATATAAAAAAATCAGCACGATTTGTATGTGAATAACTTTGTAGGTGATGCAAAATTAAATCACAGAGACTTCTACAGATATATCAATAATCAAAAGAAAGACAGGCAAGGTACCCCACTCCTTAATAAAAGAGGAGGGAACGGGGTTGCTGGATTGGACTCTGAAAGGGCAGAAGAACTAGTTGGTTAATTCAATGATGCGTTTAATAAACTGAGTTCATGGAGGTTCCATTGACTGGAAGATCTGCCCCATTCATGGATAATATTGTTGCGTCAGCTGCAGGAGTGATCAAGTTACTTCAAGGCTTAAACCGCAGTAAAGCCTTAGGACCTATTGAGCGTCATCATACAGTCCTGAAGAAACTATCAATTGAGTTAGGACAAGTTTTTGCACACCTGTTTCAACAGTTTCTTGATCCGAGTGAAATCCCGAAAGAATGGCTCCTAGCATACAATCGTCCACTCTTCAAAAAAGGGGTAGGGCTCGGGTCCATTGTTGTTCTCCCTGTAACCAATGATATTTCCACTGACATTGACTCAGAAATAAGACTGTTCGCAGACGACTGTGTTTGCTACCGGGAAATTAGAGATAAAGATCACCGAAAGTTCAGATCAGGATGTTGGGCACGAAAATATGGCACGAGATTTCAGCCCGTTAAGTACAATATTATGCAGATAACTAGAAAGAGAACTAATAAACTTGAGGCTTCTTACACCTTAGAGGGAACGGTCCTCGAGAATGTGGATGGTGTGACAATCACACACAATTTGAAACGGAATACACATATTAGCAACATGTGTTCGAAGGCAAATAGAACGCTTGGTATCCTGAGGCGAAATCTTGATCAGTGTCCTCAGGATGTAAAAAGGCAGCATATAAAGGTCTTGTTCGCTCAGTCTTGGAATATGGAAGTTGTATATGGGACCCAAGTTGAGTGGTCCTTAATGAAGAAATTGAAAAAGTTCAGAATATAGCTGCTAGATTTGTAACAGACAATTGCTGCTTTGAAACTGGCAGTATGACTGGAATACTTGAAAAATTAAGATGGGAGTTTCTCAAGAAAAGGAGAAAAGACAGTAGGCTTATACTTTTATACAAACATCTAAAGGGTGCTGCCAGCATTTCAACAGATGACCTTGTTCCCCCAGCTAGGCACTGTAGAAATCACCAGTCATTCGCGTTTCAGACTCTTACTGCAAGAACTGACATTATAAAGAATCGTTTTTCTCCCGAACCATTATAGAGTGGAATGCACTTCCCGATTCGATTATTTCGACAGCTGAAGGTGCTGATGATTGTGTTGCGAAGTTTACCTCTCTGGTTAGAGCTATGGACTAACTTCCCATATCACAGGTCCTGGTGTATGAATGTCATTTGAAGTGTCACCAGTAGCAATTCTGATTCTGAAGAAAGGGTTAAACCACCTCATTGATATTGTTATTTTAAATTTGCTTTAAACACAGATTGCGGTTGCTGTTTGACTCGTCTTACTGAGTATGTGCCTGAGCACCGACAAGAAAATAATTCCTACCCTTGTAAACACAGGAGTGGGGTTTAATGGAGTGTTCATGACCCGCAACTGTTAAATGTGACGCGATGCCAAAATCTAAAACCCACAAATGGTAGTAGCGCAAAAACATTACCCGTGACGACAACATACCCTTGCAGTATAACATTGCTAAACTGTATTTTAGTAGTTATGCTCTACATATAGATTGTTGGTGCTCATTAGAACCTCCGCTATAAAAAAACGTCTTACGCTCACCCACAATCTTTGCTTGAAGAAACTAGACAAAATGTCTATAAGACACAAATGCCTGGAGTGTGTTTTTCCCAACTGCAAAACATCGTATCAATAAATACTTTCGTTCATTGCCGCTAATCGAAACGGAACTAGCCGAACAAAGGTTTAAGCCAATAAAAGTTGGTCTATAAGTCGGCATTAACCAATATTGTACTGAATGGACTATTTCCCTTTTTTATACAACAGGGCTCCATTTCGAAATTAAGGGGTGTCAGATCCAGTGTTTTTTTTTGTTTTTTTTTTTCTTTTTAGAAAATAGGGAACTCTCTCTCTCTCTCAATCTCTCTCTCTCTCTCTCTGCGTTTTTCACGGATCGCGTTCTCAGTTGTTCGAGCAAATTTGCATAATACGCACCTGTTCTTGTACTTTTCTTTGTGTCCCAAAATAAAGTTGCTATCACCTTACCAGAAGAGGGTTGCGTTTTGAACTTCTTTGGCCTCGGAGACCAACTTGCGACTATGAATTTTATTCTCTGGCTCATAATAATGGATCCAGGTCTAATCTATAGCCACCAGACGTGAAAGAAAATCATCTTCCTTTGACCTAAACCGCCTCAACAATGCGATGCATACTGATGCTCTGGTTGCCATGTCAGGTGAGACATGTATCTAAGCGGATTTGGTTGCCACTTTTTGTTATATTTTAAATTTTGCAAGTCTCGCTACTTTGGACATCTCCTTCGTGATGCCCGGGACTTCCGGGGAGCGTGGGCCATGTTTGCTGATGTTGGCTCGGTGGGGGACGCCTATAAGTCCGCGGGTGGGCGTCTCTGGCCTGATGTCTCCAGTTGACCTGTCTCGTCAGCTACGTCGGTCGGTGTGTGCTCGGAGGGGTGTGTGCTGTGTTTGCCGGGTCTTGTCCATCATCGTTTCGGTTTTAGAACTTTGAGGTTGAGACACACTGATGAAGATTAAATATCAGAAAGGCCTCTGTGCCACTAAATTTGGTATAGTTACGCCTTAATTGCTCCCCTCTAAGGGATTTTGGAACCCAATCGGCTGTTAGCTTGCGCATACCCAAGCGATCATGTAAAATTGTTGAAACGCTACCATGTGGAATGTGTAATGCATTTTCTATTTCATCCACCTTGATTCGCCTATCAATGTACACCAGATTCCGTACGTTGTTACTTATTTCTTCATCGGTTGCATCTGATGGGTGTCCAGACCTGGTTTCGTCTTCTAAAGACGTTCTACCGCGTTTGAATTTCCCAAGCTAGAATTTAACTTATGTATACGATGGTGCTGAAGACCCATAAACATTGGTCAACTCGCAATGTATTTCCTAGCCTGTACAAGCACCGAATTACAGCACGGTACTCAACTTTTGACGAAAAGCTTGCATTTTGCATGTTTAGCGTTCAATATCTTATGAGTGAATGACACGATAATGATGCAATTTTGCCCTCATGCCTGACAAGGTATGAAAATCTTGGTTGTCTCGGTCAATGGAAATGGATAGGCTGGCTACTTATTGACTTGCCATTGTATGTATGATATATGTATTTGTGTTTTGAAACTCAATAAATATTGTTTAAGCCCAACCAAAACAATGAAGACCTGATGCGGCGTCTGATCTAGGTCTGTGTGGTGTGTGTGTGTGTGTGTGTGTGGGGGGGGGGGGGTCCTTAAATTTGGTTAAATAGTAACATGCTTTGTTGTTTTGATCGTTTTAATTAAGAAATAGATCAGCTCTAGCTGTGATTTGTTGAGTAATAAATCACAGTTTGGAGGTCAGTTGTAAAGTAGACAAATCACAAGCGCGTAGCGCGCGTGATTTGTCTACTTACAACTGACCGACAAACTGTGATTTATTAGTCAACAAATCACAGACAAGAGCTGATCTATTTCGATTCTAACACGCTGAAAATCGGCAATAATGTTGTTGTTTCCTTCAAAATCTCACAACCTTTCGCCATTGTTAGAAGAAATCCCGCTAAAATTATCGACTGAAACACAGGCATTTTTATCCTTTTCTTACGTTTTCGATGCGAGAAAATGACGTTACACCGTCTAACGTCACGAAAATCGACTAGTGACGTCATAAATTGGGAATTTTAATGACGTCACTCGTCACGCTCTTCCGAGCTGAGATTTGTTGCAGAATAAAACACAGTTATTTTCCATTGCCAATATAGGCGCGCTGTGTTAGAATAGTTCTTAATAAAGTAATTTGTATTCAGAAAATTCTTCATGGCTTCAATATAAGACGCTAAAATACAGTAATCGATGCTTTCGACAATATCAACAATATAAAATATTTTAAGACATAATCTCAAGTTTCAGAAAGAGCTTATTTACTTTTTGATGGTTTATTGTACGATCATGACATTTATACTGTGCATATAACATTAGCTCTATGTAATGCTTTCATTTTTGGCTACAAAAAATTTCTTTCTTTTTTTCATTACGATAAGACATCCGTGCGGCATAGTGCATTTTTTAACTTCTCAAAATGGCTACTTTTCTGATGAAAATCCGTAATATTTTTCTTATTTATACTGCAGACATCTGATCACATTAGATCACCTGAGCATGAAAGTTTGTTCTATCTCTATATTTGGAAATGCCAACGAGAAATAACAACAGAAGAACTACAGTCGAACTTCAATGGCTCGAACTCTTTTGGGTCGAAAACAAGGGTACTTCCAACTGCTGATGTTTTACTGAAAGAGCAAGGCATTATGCGACATTAAGGCCACGGAGGCCCGTTCCGGAAAAACGAAAATTTTGAGATGAAAAATTGTGATATTGTTCTTATTTCTGCTCAAAATATAGACGGTGGGTACACGTTAGAATCGGCTCATCGAGGCGGTTCTAACGAGCCTACCTACAATCTAAATTTTAGAGCAGAAAGAAGAAAAAATAAGTATTACGCCTGTAAATCCCAACTTTACTATATACAAATGGGGTTCAAGGGGGGGGGGGGGGTCAGAATTATATAGGCGTGTTTTCATGATGCACAGGTGTGCTATCCTAATGTTGTTATTTTTGAAACGAGAAAAGTACGCTTTACCGCCTAACGTCATTGAATCTTCTAGTGACGTCAAAAAATGACATTTTTCGCGTTACGTTCTTCCAGCCAGTGATTTTTTTCAGAATAAATCAGAGCTTCCATTAGGATTTAAGATGAGAATGCTAACAATAGCCCTTTTAGTTTTACGCGGAACATGTGGGTGCTATTATCTGACGCTAAAATCTAAGAAATAAGCTAATATTTTCTCTGTCGCTTTAATGATCACAATTCAATGTTTGAACGTTGTACTAATTGAATCGCATTAATTGGTCAATATAGAGAGTTTGTCCCGACCGTCCCGGGAGATTTAATGTCAGGTGTTGCGTGATGGTTTCATGAGGAATTCTCACATGCTATTATCTAGATGGAGATTAATGTCAATATCTTAAGTGTTAAATTGTATACTGTTTCAAGCCATTATTATAGACAAATTCTGTATAATTTGGATGTTGCAGGATGTGATTTTCAGAAAAAGCACTTTAAAATACGAAACGCGAAAATATGATTATAGGGGCCTGAATAACTATATCTGACATAGTAAGATAGTTTTCTTATTGCTGCTCCAATACAAGGCTTGGGCGGCAGGGCTTGAATTGTCATTTCATCTCAATGTCGGGTTTAAATGTACCACACTATTGGAAGCAACGTCTCCAGAATGACATTTACAGTGTTGACGGGGACGTTACACCTCAAATCAAACAAACAAACCAAGACAAAGGCTTTTGGTACTCTTTAGAACCGCCTCAAAATTCCACCTATGTCCGATATGTTGGGGTCAATAACAAGAAATACATCTCAAATTTTCATTACAAAAAACAATAATCGTGTTTGACATATAAAAGAAAAAGCTTTATTATATTATCAATAAATAGACGTTCTGTGACTTGCCGAAACCTGACAAATATATATGTATATACCCATCTGGTCTGAAATTGAATTTTCCATTTGATATCAATTTCCATTTCTAAAATTAGTCTCAGGAACTACGCAACGTAACCGTGAGCTGGCCCTCGTTCCGTCACAGTGTTTTAGTTTGGCCCAGTTTCCCCTGTTAATTGCGGACGAAACGCATTGCGAACAGATAGAAGCAAACTTAACCCCTGTTACTGATACATATAAGGTTGATATTTTGACCCAAACTGAAGGATAGTTTGCCTTATTTCTCCATATCAACCTATGCTGTGGGTATTCATTAGAACCGCCTCGTCGAGGCGGTTCTAATGAATACCCACAACATAGGTTTTAATGGCGAACGGACAAAAACTATCCTCCAATTATCACAAAGTACCAACCGGCTTATCTGTTGCTTTGCATTATTCTATATACAGTCGAAGCTCAATGGCTCGAACACCTTTGGAACAATGAAAATCTGTTCAAGACAAGGGTAGTTCGAGCCACTAAGGGTCGCGTATTGCCACACCATTTGGTATTCTTTTGTTTGTTTGATTTGAGGTTTAACGTCCCATTGAACACTGTAAAGGTCATTTTGGAGACGTTGCTCCCAATTTTGTGGGACTTTTACCCGACACTGAGATGAAATGACATCTCAAGCCCTGTCGCCCAATGAAACCAATAGGGGTTATAAGCACTGCTTTGCCTGGGCAGGCTTGGTTCCTCTAAGCGGTTAACCGGTATTCAGCTCTGCGTGGAAGCATCATGCAGCCCATCTATTTCTTCAAGGCCCGATAGGCGGGGGCTAGGAGGCATACTGGTGGGGTATCTTTTGGGGATTCTATATTATGAATGTATGGTGTGTGTACTCATTATAATCGCCTCATCGAGGGGATTTTAATGAGTACACACGGTATACATTTGAATCGGCCTCATCAAGGCGATTCTAATGAGTACATACAGCATTCATTTGCAAGATAAAAGAAGAAAAACTCCCTAATTTATCCCTGTATCATATTTGAAGGAATTCCCTGCGGACTCAAGAACGGGTTCGACTCATTCATGGTAAAAGTGCCGTCGGGGTTCGAGCCATTGAAGTTTTACTGTATATGAAAAGGGTTTTTCAAAGGGTTTCATTTCACGGCCTTGCTGACATGACACCGACCTCGATGACTCTGCTGTTCACAGTCTACATGAACTGATTAAAGTTACTAGAATTAGAAAAAGGCTCAGTCGGATCGCGTCTGAGTGGTGACCAGGCGGTCGCGGCTTCTATACCCACCAGGTCGGCAGCATTATTTCACGGACATTAATCATTATATCTCTCTCCCTACTGCTGAGTAAAGAAGGATAGTTTTCAAATTTTGGCGAGAGAATGTGTAGTGTTCAAATGTACGTATAGTAAAACTCTCATATTAAGACCACCTTTGGGGCTGTTCAAAAGTGGTCTTTAAGACCACTTTTGAACAGTCCCAAAGGCGGTCTCTCATTAGAACACACCGGGTGTAGAAAACATAAAGAAAGAATAATTGAAATCTTCTCAATAAGCTTTTAAATATGTTCTAATAATAATAATCGACCTTATTTATAGAGGGTAACACATTTAGTAAACTAGTACTAATCTTCCATGTGGCCCTCTTTTCCTCGGTAGAAACCAGTACTAAGCAATGTGGATAAAGTTTCTTGCTCAAGGAAACAATATAAAAGGGTTATCCTTTGGAAGCACGGAATACACCACAGAAGTGAAAAATATGGAGTGTACATGTTTTCTGGGCCAGACTAGCTAGTTTCGGCCAGACTAGCTAGTTTCGGCCAATTAGGCCTCATCAGGGACCCTCAGATATTTTCAAAAATCCACAATGGGATCAATGATCCCAAAGGACAATAAAATATAATCTACACTATGATTTAGGGCAGGGAGACGTTTTACCGCCGCCACACATTCCCACATACCAGTTTTAAAAGCAGTTTTAAAGCAGTTTTAGTCTTAATTTTAGGTGGCCTAATAGCGGAATTTTACTGTATGACATGTATAATAAAAATCAAAAATGAGTTCCTTTGAGAGCAATGAAAACATTCATAAGAAAGAAGATGGGTCATACTACGTAGTTTCGGCTAATAAAGCCTCATCAGTGACCCTGTAATGATCCGGCAACCAAAGCCAGAGAGAGGAAATATACTGCAATTTTGCGAATTTCGAATAGGCAGTCGATTCAAATACTGATATAAATCAAAATGGGATCCAAATAATTAAAAACCTGTCTAGAATATGAGTCTAAACCAATAATTTATTTCTGATTTCTCAGAATATTTACGCCGATCTCAAAGGACCAAAAGTAAAATATAAACTGCACTATGGTTGATGTACGGGGAGACGTTTTACGGCCGCCACACGGCACAACACCAGCTGCAGTGAAGGCAAATAAAAATCAAAAACCATATCAAGAAAAAAATGACCCGCTCGACATGACTTAACCGATGTTTACTGGGCCGTTTAACTACAAACCTAACCATGTGTTAACCCGATACTCAAGTACAATCGTCCTTGTATCATCCACTATAACTGCTGTTACAGCAGAACGCTATACATTGACACTAGTTATCTGAAACTAATCGTTACAATGGTTAATAGTTTCCCCAAAGGCCCAATTCCGTTCAAAATAACATGGTAATGACTAAATAATGTCTTCGTGAATTACCCAAATGCATTTTATACCTACTGGTTAAATGTCCGTTTCAACAGTGTTTTAAAATCTATACCATATACAGTCAAACTTCGATGGCTCGAACACCTTTGGGACCATGAAAATCTGTTCGAGACAGGGGAAGTTCGAACCACGGAGGGTTTACTTGTTTCCACAGCAGGAGACATTATGGAGATTATTGTGGAGTATCTTTTTGTTGTCCTCTATTATATATGCATGTTGTGTGTACTCATTAGAATCGCCTCATCGAGGCGATTCTAAAGAGTACACACAGCATACATTTGCAAGATAAAAGAAGACAATCTCCCTGAATTATCCCTTTATCCTGCGGAATCATGAAAGTGTTCGACTCATCCATGGTAAACGAGCCATACGGGTTCGAGCCATTGAAGTTCTGCTGTAAAAACAAAACGATGCATTGCGTTATCTACCCCGTGCCAAGCACTCGATTTCTTGAAAGCCCGGCTTTATACAGAGGACACGCGGGGTTTAGAAGGGTATAAAAATGTTACTTTTCTTATTTTTGCTCGTTGGTTGTGTTGATGTTAAAAACTCGTCAATGCTCGTGTAGTGCACGGGTGTGTCATCATAACGTTTATCTCACATGGCTGTGCTATTCTGATCACACGCACGCACACGCGAACGCATGCATGCTCACGCGAATACACGTGTGTAATTTATCATAGCAAAGTATGCTCTTATTCTAAGAAATGAGGACATGATACCAAAGCACCCATCAGAATTTCAGAATTGACTTTTAACCACCAATGTTGACCCCCTCCCCCACCCCTCCACCCCCCCCCCCCCACACACACACAACACACCTCCTTCCACCATCACCTACCCCGCCTTAATTCAACCTGCATTAAGTCATTGGTGAAGTATAACACCCCTTCAAAACACTTAAATAAACTATTTAACATTTTCTTGATAATCAAGTGTCATACATGTAAGACTATTCACAATGAACATACAGACCAGCCAGCGGTAATATCCCACTTTTTTCACGGTTTCGCGGTGAAACGGATTAACGAGGAATCGACCATTTTTGCCGGGGAATAGCGAGAAACAAGAAGTATCTTTAAAAAAAGATATACGACGTAGTGATAAGTTGTTTATTGTTCTAAACAACAGGAAATGATCTTGGTGACAAGAGGGGCAAGAATTCATGATTTTACAGCCGAATACAAAAAGCACTCGTGTGAAACACAATTTCCCAGTCGAATACCACCAATCATCTTTATAAATAACCACGCTGAGTTGAATGGGCTGTTAGAGCGTCATTAGTTTCAGTAAATAATTTACAATTTTGCCACATTAAAGACCCATAACATTTGCTTCTGACGTTTGATGAGCTGATACATAAAATCCCACTCGACTTAGAGGCAGCAAATTACACGATTAAGGAAGAAAAACAAATGAGCTGATGTTTTGTAAAAAAAAAAAAATAAAGAAAAAAAGAAATAAAGAAATAAATAAAATAAATAAAATAAAATAAAAAAATAATAATAATCACGTCTGTCTGTGTCAACGAACTATTTTGCTGACTACAGTATGTGCATGCATGTATTAATCATTTTCCCTATTATAGACCGTCGATGTTAACAATGACGTTTATCTGACAAACCAAAACATCTTGTTTTTCGAAATGTAAGGTCCAACATTATCACTCTTTGCATTGTTATTGAGTTACAAATTCCAGTGTGTAAATGTTGCTTGACCCATTAGCACCTCTCATACCGATTTGCATAGAAAAAATCAAAAGTAGGTCAGAAATGAGATTATAAGTGAAATAAACAAGAAATTTATCGCGGAAATATCTCCGGAAATGGTCGTGAAATATCGTGGAGATTCTCGGTGAGACCGATTGCTTACATTGAAAATGAATGTACCCACGATTTGCGAAAAACCAACAACAACAAAATCAGGGCTTACGATAAAGTTAAAGTTAATTTATCATATGGCGTCGCGTCTGAGAGTGTAATAACGCCACGTAATATTTTCGATAATCCACTAGTGGATTAAATATGTAAATTTGGTAGATACGTCCCGTAACGTTACATGTACGACGTCCTTAACGACGTCGTATTTACTGATGGCGGAATATTGATATTTTTGTAAACAAACGTGATAAAACGCGTTATAAATGTCGTATGATAAATAGAATCTTGCATCCGTGCTCATGTATGACTGAATTTATTAAACTTGTTGAGGAAAAGGGATAAAATGCTCGGCAAAGCCTCGCATTTTATCCCTTTTCCTCAACTCGTTTAATAAATTCAATAATACATGAGCACTCATGTAAGATCCTCTATGTAACAGCAAAAAATGCAATCAGAACAGACTGATGAACAGGCTGATCCGAGACTTCGCTGGTCGCATAAGTATTACTGTGGATTTTGCCGAGCGCTCAATTTCCCGCCTTTTACCCCAGAACGCTCAATTTCCCGCCTTTTACCACAGTGACTATTTTTATCACACGTGGATCATCTTGCTGCAGTCAGTGAAAATTTCCAGCGCTTTACAACAATACGTCTTTGATAGTTTGAACATGCGGCTGTTGCATGCAACTTGAAAGAAATTAAAAATAATTTTGAGGAACAAAGAACATGGGTTGGATATCACTTTAATGACAATGAGATCTGTGTGACTCAGATCCGTCTGTGCAGTCTGATCAGAGTATTGACCGTTTGTAAGAGCCTTCTATAGCCTCTGGGATATTTAAAGAGCAGCAAGCACATTGGCACAGGCTAATCTGATGCTTTCTTAGAAGAAAAAAATGTTTTGCTGTCCGCCAGTACATTTACATGTAAAGTGTGCAAGAAACCACTGTAGAATGCGCTTAAAGGCATTTCTGTATCCGACATTACAGTATGCATGACGCGGCTCCTCTGCACCTATCAATGAAACTGACGTCAGTAGCTTTCCGTTGTTAATCGCAAACTTTACAAATCAATTACGACCTGGACGGAACGCCATACTTCGCGATCGCTAGAGTGTTTTCTTCTCTTTGGACAAAAACAAGGAAACATTTCCGGGTGTAATGTTTCCTTAAGTGAGTCAGAGAAACATTACACCAATAATTTAGACTGGCTACACCACAGTGTACATTTTTGTAGTGTAATTATTTATTTATTTTTGTTTTTCATTGGTATATAGCTTATCATGCTCTCATGTCCTTTCTTAGGGTATCTTTGATACACTTCTTTTAGGGTATCAGTTACTGTTTTTCAATGGTTATATTAGAGCTTCCGTAAAATGCTGGTGTAAAAATCTGCACTTTCCATTAGTTTTTGTATAAATTCTTTATTAAACAGAAATTATGTTTACACTGAAATGGAGTTTACCTCATTTTAATCTTAATTAGCAGGATTTCCTTTACGCATGAAACACCCTATTATCAATATTAATAATTATATAATTTGTATGATATTTATGTCGTTTTGAGCTATATGACACGAAAAAGGAACAAAATATCATATGTCGTACATATGACGCATCTTATACGACAAAATACACGATAACTTACGTTACGATGAAACAAAACACCAGTATTCGTGCAGCAAAGCACCGATAAGCTGGAGAGATAATGTTTTCAAAGTGTAATTACTTTTCTACACTGAACATAACAAAATATTATCCACCATTTATAGAAATATTACACCGATATTTAGTTACACTGAAAAAAAAGTGTAATTTTAACAGTTTGTTTGTTTGATTTGAGGTTTAACGTCCCCGTGTACACTGTATAGGTCATTTTGGAGACGTTGCTTCCAATTTTGCGGGACTTTTACCCGACATTGAGATGACATCTCAAGCCTTGTCGCTCAATGAAACCAATAGGGTTTATAAGCATGAACGGTCTGACTCACACCACTTTGCCTAGGCAGGCGTAGATCCGCTTTGCTGTTTAAAAGTACTCGTCAGCGGTCGGTTTCAGCTCTGTGTGGTAGCATCCTGCAGCCCATCAATTACTTGAAGCCCCAATGGGCGGGGACCGCTAATGTTCACAGTTACACCGCTCTTGAAAAATGTTACCCTGTAGTATGACTAAAATTACCCTTACCCCATATATAGTATAATTATACTGAGTCAAAAAAGTTCCTATACATAAAATTGCTTCTGTTACCACAGTTACTACTATAATGTTATTAATCAAATAATTTCGTATTGGCCCAGTTACAGGTCCGAGGTCTGCTGTATTGGCACGAGGCCGAAGGCCGAGGCCAATACAGCTGACCGAGGACCTGTAACTTGGTCAATGCGAAATTACTTGATTAATGACAATTTTATTAATTGACACAATTAAAAACATTATTTATGATTTTTGAATATTGGTTGACATGGTGTAATACAGGATACTCAATTAATAAAAATGTAAAACACACAAAATTTGTTTTGTTTCAGTTAAAGGACCCACTTTACCACGTAAAAGCCCAAACGTTTTTGTTTATGTAAACTCGCCAGCCTGGTATATTGTTATAAACACCCAAAGGGAAACTGTGACAATTTCGCAGAATAAATCATTAAAAAGGCACAATTTAACACCATTAAAATTAAACTTAGCACAAGATTTCTTAAATTTGATACATGTAACCTTTTATTAGATACCCTATGTGTCTATTCACAAAAGGTTTGTAACTTTAGTTCCATTTGTTAAGAGAAACAGAGGATCACATACAGGCCTCCGATTCTTTGAGCTTGTGTGCACAATGCTGCTTTAATATAGAAACTCCATAGAAAATCGCAATTGGTAGTGGCTCATGTATATGCTTCATGAATTTTCTAAATTGTTTTCCATCACAGTTAACAGCAATGGTGGCAACAAAGCGCTTTTTAAAGGAATTACAAAGTTTGAAAGACAGGTATCGGAAAAGTAACAGTTTGAAAATTTCTATATTTTTAATTGAAAGGGAGATAATCTGAGAATTTCACAAATTAAAGCCTTGATTGTAGTGCAAAATCATCAGATATTGTACAAGTAAAGTGAGTTTCGATGATCAATGGTCATGATCTTTCATCTCAGAAAAAATAAAAGATAAAAGATGATCATCTGCGCATGCGCAATGCCAAATTCCTTGCTAAACCTTTCTACACTGTAAATTTTGGGAACACTACACGTGTTTTGCTAGTGTTTTAGACTAAATCACCTACGTTTTCAAGGCAAACGCATATGTTTTGTACATGTTTCGAAACCGCTTTGAGCTTCAGAGTTGAAAAACGCCGGTGTTTTCAACTTCTACATAGTGTAGAAAAAGAAACACTGAAAAAATATCTTACATTATTTAATGAAAAATTATCATTTATATGTTGTTGCCAGGCCACATATAACACATTTAGCCAAATAATAACTCTGTTTGTACAGGAAAAAAAACCTTCTTGTCCCCAGGCAAAACCGGAAAACGCGCGTGCTTTACCTGAAAACACATGCGTTTTCCAGCTTTAAACATATATGTTAAGCCGACAACACAACTACGTCACGTGATTATATTTGAATCTGAAGATTGGCGCATTGTACATGTAGATCCAATTTCTGCATTTTTGAAAATCTTTTGTATATTTTCCGTTTCTACCATTACACATCTGCGCAACAGTCGGTAGAAGAAGATGTGTTGAGCGTATGAGACGATGACAAATTAGGATTTATATGCAGGTAAGTTTGAATAAGCAATTTTCAAAGATTCTGTTTCTGAAACAGGCATGACAGGTGGGTGGGGAAGGCAATTAAGAGCGTATGTTTCTGGATAATCTTGTCAGTCATTGATTTGTTGAACTTTAACTTTGTGACAATAGAACGCATCTGTATCTGTGGAGTCCTTTGTTGAATCACAGACACATATTTTTTGTTTGTTTGTTTGTTTGTTTTGGAGTTTAACGGTCCGATCAGCACTATTTAGCTCATGTCTAGCCGGTCTACACTTCTTTGGCTAGCTTATATGTAAGCTGTTTACCCAGCAGCCATACGTCGCTAGGGCAACGTCAGATCAACGGCGGTGCAACGTCATGCGTCATGACAGGGCACCGACGTAGATGTGACGTTGCATAAACGTCATGACGTTGTACCGACGTTACAGTGACGTCACAATAACGCCATTTGCTTGCTAGGTAACCAGTATAGTGCACATTCTTTCGACAGAAACTGACATCTGCCCTTCTTGAATCGGTAGAAGGTACATAGATATTGTTTCTAATTGTTGCACTCATTAGTTTCAGTTGCGTAGCCGGAACAAAAATATCATTACTATCTAGTAAAAACATCTTTCTCGGGGCAGAGGCTACTCTTAAAGGAAAGAATTTGCTCCCGAGGGGGAGCAAATTCTTTCTTTTAAGAGTGGCCTTGGGTAATACCGTTTCTGCTGCATTTTTTTCTTTTACATTCGCGTAATGAGAGCTACTTCTGGTTCAGCAAACAGTGTAGACCTAGATCAGACACCAGTTATAGTACAGGAATTTAAATGTTCATTTTTTTTTCAGTTTACACTCGGAGGCTAACGACTTACCAGTGCTGACAGTGCCTTCTTATTTTGCAAAGAGTGTCCAAGAAGCATCTTTACCAAAGATACTGTCTGCGCACCTTGTCAATGACGAAAAAGAAGTCGGCAAACGATGTGGCTAAACTGGATCTTCAAGTGTACTTCAACTTGATTTGTAGGACTAATTCACAGCTTCTAAGCTTCGGGCAACAAATAGTTTTTAAACACCATTTTGAGCCAGAAGGCTGCTGGATTTGTGCATTCTTTTAAAAAAAAAGCTGAAAAAAAGATTCTAGTCCAGAAAAATATATGTGCTTCACTAGACTTTCGAATAGCCAGGAAAAGTTAAAAAGTTTTGGTCATTCGTAAAGTCCCTGAAAAAGGATGCGTTTGGGATCACTTCGCTAAGGGAAAATGGAATTCTAAAAACAGATGCGCGCGATAAGGCTAATATTTGCAATAAACAGTTTCAATCAGCATTTACGCGTGAAACTGATGGTGAGCTACCATCTAAAGGTGCAAGTTCGTTCCCCTCTATGGGGGACATAACAGTTGACCCCAATGGGGTCGCTAAACTGTTAGGTAAGCTCAAGATACATAAGGCATCTGGGCCCGATGACCTGAATGCCAGGGTACTTAAGGAATGTAGTGCTGAAATATCTCCTGTGTTGGCCTTTATCTTCAATCAATCACTTGCCCAGGGCACTGTACCAGATGACTGGCGACAAGCAAATGTAACCCCGGTCTATAAAAAGGGGGAAAAATATGATGCAGCAAATTATAGACCAGTGTCGCTAACATGCATCTGTTGCAAAACCTTGGAGCATATATTAGTAAGCAACATCAACAAGCACTTAGCCTTTGAGAGCATTCTTGCTGACTGTCAACATGGTTTCCGGAGTCAAAGGTCTTGCGAAACGCAGCTTGTTCAATTTTACCATGACATTGTGAGCAATCTGGATGGGGCCATAAATCGTGGCCACAAACAGACTGACTTGATCATCATGGACTTTGCTAAGGCCTTTGACAAGGTACCTCACAGAAGGCTATTACATAAACTGGAGTACTATGGGATAAGAGGATCCACGCATAGGTGGATTAGCTCATGGCTCTCTGGGCGCTCACAACAAGTTGTACTTGATGGCCAAGCGTCTGATCCAGTCCCTGTTTTATCTGGAGTCCCCCAAGGTTCGGTCCTTGGACCGGTCCTTTTCTTGGTTTTCATTAATGATCTCCCCGACAATATCAGGTCATCGGTCCGTTTGTTTGCTGATGATTGTGTCCTGTATAGGAACATATATTCTCCTTCTGACTGTCTTATTTTACAAGATGACCTGGATCAACTTGCACAGTGGGAGGCCGATTGGCAAATGAAGTTCAATGTGGCCAAATGTCACTCAATGAGAGTGTCACGACACCCTCCGGACAAGCAAATTAAGTTTGACTATACTCTTCACCAGCAAGTTTTGGAGCATGTTCAATCCGCCAAATATCTTGGTATCACCATCACTGACGATCTTGATTGGGGTCAACATATCTCAGAGATTACATCTAAAGCAACTAGGACTTTGGGATTCCTTAGACGGAACTTGGCTTTTGCACCTAGGCAGACAAAGGATGTTGCATATAAAACATTGGTTCGCCCTCAACTCGAATATGCATCACCCATTTGGCACCCCTATGTTAAAACTCAGACTCAGCAGGTGGAGAAGGTGCAGAGGACAGCTGCTCGATGGACCTGTAGGCGATGGCGAAATAGAAGTAGCGTCGGTGACATGCTTAATGAGCTAGAGTGGCCGTCCCTGGAGGCCCGTCGTGAGCAGTCCTCTTTAACCTTCTTCTACAAGATACACTCTGATTCAGTGTCTATTGATAAAGATAGGTACTTGACCCCTGTACATGTAACACTGTCGACCCAAACAAGGGCATCAAAATTAAACGACTCACAATACCGTAGATACCAGTCCTATAGTGATGCCCTGAAGAACTCGTTTTTTCCTAGAACTATTCCCCAATGGAATAGTCTTCCCTCCTCTGCGGTGAATGCCAAGTCCGCAGAAGAGTTCAAAGCCCGCACAGTGTAAGATTGGGTCTCAGAGGTATGCGTTTTAGGATACCTCTGTTATGCAGATTGTAAATAGTTTTAAGGACGCATCAAGTGCCTCTCTTTTTTTTTTTTTTTTCAGCTAAATTCTAAATTTAGCCACCCAATCAACTGAGGTAATGGCCAGATATGACCGACTCAGTATAAGAAGATAGATAGATAGAAAAGGGATCACACTCAGTCTCTTCCAATGCACAGCTGCACTTGTAAAGAGTGTTAACCTTTGTTCTGCTGAGCACGATTAGCCCTAAGTTTGCAAACAGTGTAGTTTCAGGTCAGGTGGCCTCTGAAGAAGCCATCTGATCAGGATCTACACGGTTTGTTATTCAGTTTATGAATTTCAACAAATACATTATCTCAAGAAATTTGATTGGTTAATACTCAAAAAGGGAGTGGCAAAATTAATCATTCAGCAGGATAAGGATTATGAGTGTCAAAAGTTTGTTTGTTTTTGGTTTTTTTTTTCATCTGTTCAAAGAGCTGATTTTTAGAAGACAAAGAAGTTTTGTTAAATAATCTTTGCAAAATGCCCTGATATAGACTTGGATTTTGTGTTTTGGTAAGGATTTGCATTTTCAATTTCTTATACCCATAGAATCACTTAAACACTAGTGTAGGTGTGGTAGCTATAAGTTAAAGAATATAACAAACTGGAGTTGCAATGATAAATGTTCAGTATGTTTTGAAATAAAAGGTTGGAATGTTCTGAAATAAAACACAGAAAAGTTACAAAACATGTTTTGGTGTTTTAAAAGTGTTACAGTCCCTAAACACGTGTTATGTGTTTTCAGACAAAACACCAGAACACGTGTTTTCACAAAACATCAGTGTTTAGATATAAAACATATATGTTTACTGAAAACATGATAGGTGTTTTCAGGCAAAACACCAGACAGGTGTTATCACAAAAACATTGGTGTTTTAATATAAAACACTATAATGTTTCATTGAAAAACATGTATGTTTTCTGAAAACACCTAAACACGTTTTAAAAGTGTTACAGAGAAGTGTTTTAATTTGTGTTTAAAACCAAAACAGCCAGATTTACAGTGTAGGCACATATTACAAGACAACTCTTGAGCACAATAGTATAGGCAAATGCAAATGAATGCATTCTGTAGCTAAACGTCAGATTGCTAAACGTCAGGTCGCATGTGTACAGCCACGTTTAGCTGAAAGGCTGCCGGATAGTTGCTGGAATTTACCCGGAAGTGAATTACTTTTTTGACCGGTATATTTCAAACACCAATTGACACGAAATGGAAAACTTGTTTTACAGAATCGTTACACAAAACACCAAATTTGCAGCGCTACACCAAATTTTGAGTGAAGTATACTATAAGTTATCAGTGTATTGTTACTCAAAGTTACATATTACACCCAAAATGGTGTATGGTCCAAATTCACGCGAGTTTTAGTTTAATCTTTACTCTGCCTTTAGGTATAATTGACACTATTTTTTACAGAGTACGGGACATTCATTGTTTTTCTTATTTCTGACCGAAAGCAGATTGTGGGTACTCGTTAGAACCGCCTCAATGAGCACCACAATCAGTATTAGGAAGAGAAAAAGAGAAAAATATAGAACTTTTTTTTTCATCTGAAAAATGCAACTTCTAGATATACATGTAGAAGAGGTCTCATATTAATACATGCGTGTAATGTAAATCGCAGGTTTGCTATTATATAAATTCTGGTTTTGTTTTAGTTTTTACGTCTCGGCCCCGCCTATCGGGGCTTGAAGAAATAAACTGGGCAACATGATGCTTCCACGCAGAGCTGAAACCGACTGCAAATGAGTACTGGTAGACCGCTTTGAGTTTCCAAGCCTGCTTAGGAAAAATGTTGCGAGTCGGACCGTCCATGCTATTGGTTTCATTGGGTGGCAGGGCTTATGATGTCATTTCAACTGAATGTCGGGTAAAAGTCCAACAAAATTGAAAGCAACGTGTCCCAAATGACCTATACAGTATTGACGGGGACGTTAACCCCCCCCCCCAAAAAAAAACAACAAACAAACAAACAACAAAAAACAACAACAATTTTTCGTCTCCCTCAACACTATTTAGGTACCTTTGGAGAGTTTGACCTGACATTGAGAAGGAATGACATCTCAAGCCCTACCACCCACAGAAACCGCTAGGGTTAAAGGGACCAATTTGCCTTGTCAGGCTTAGACCTTCTAACGGTTTAAGCTCGGCGGGGAAGCACCAATCCATTTCTTCAAGCGGGGGCGCAACTTTATTTTCTATCCCAACAAATATAAATTGTGGCTGATCATTAGAAGCGCTTCGTTCTTACATGTGCGTGCACGCTTCGTTCTTTCATGTACGTGCACGCTTCGTTCTTACATGCACGTGCATGCTTCGTTCTTTCATGTACGTGCACGCTTCGTTCTTACATGTACGTGCACGCTTCGTACTTTCATGTACGTGCACGCTTCGTTCTTACATGTAAGTGCACGCTTTGTTCTTACATGTACATGCACGCTTCGTTCTTACATGTACATGCACGCCTCGTTCATACATGTATGTGCACGCTTCGTCCTTTCATGTACGTGCACGCTTCGTTATTACATGTACGTGCACGCTTCGTTCTTTCATGTACGTGCACGTACAATCTATCTTTTGAGCAAAAACAAGGAAATAATGCCAAACGTGTGTTTGACAAGTGTGCATATTCCATTAACATGATGAAGAATCCGCACCCCCACTCAACCTACCCCTTCCCCCTTACAAAGTACGGTTTTCAAGGATTTTGAGCTACTTTGCAAATACATTTGTATATAAATGACTTACCTTCTAAGGAACTTTATTTATCCAATTCACGAGTTTAAGCATGTCTATCCACAACGCTATTCCAGTGAAAATCCTGAAACAAAAAATCAAACATTCTTCTCAATAATCATACTCCACAAAAGAGCTGCATTTTAACTTGCCGCAGTTGGCGGTTCTAACGAGTACCCGCAATCTTTGTTGTTTTTTTTTTAAATAAAATTAAGGAAAATAATTTCTTGCACACCAGACAAGGAAATCCGTGATTTTACCCTGGGATAGAAATTTATGTTCTGACCCTGGTGTTCCGACCCCAAATTGAATATTATCGCGTGTTTGATAAATGCACTGGTTGATTACGACCTCATGCGTTGCGTCGTCATGCGTGACGTCACTAAACATTCCTGCAGTGTCATCACAAAATGGCGGACGTCGGTAACCGAAGTGACAGCAGCATTAAAAATTCGTAATAGAAATGGAAGGTATGCAAGAAAAAGAATCCAATATGGGTGTGAGGGGTGGATAGAAAAATCCGTCCCTCGGGATCACTGTCCGGCATCACTCGGCAAGCCTCGTGATGCCGGACAGTGACCCTTGGGACGGATTTTTCAATCCACCCCTCACACCCATATAAGATTCTTATAGTACACCCCTATGAACCCCATTTTTTCTATACAAATTAGGGTTTACAACGCTGTTCATTACATGAACTTGTCATCGTGATGTATATTTAAATAATAATGAAAAGCATAGATAATGAGTATTCATTAGAACCACATCAGTGACGCGGTTCTAACAAGTACACAAAATCTATATTGAAACAAAAAAAAAAAAAAAAACAATAAAAAAAAAAATCTTTTCATCTGCAAAATATTCTCAAGTCCTGGAGCTATAAAAATATAGCATTTTTTTATTATTATTTTTTTTTATCTCGCTGAATATCAAGAGACATAAAATACTAGCTGTTAATTGAAACCTGCGTTGTATATGCATCCAGCGTGGAGGATATTTAATAATTCCTTCAGTAAAATATAACAACGTCCCTAGAGAAATAATCAAACGTCAATTTGTAGTCATTACGTTAACAGTTTAATGCCGGCAACCAATCTATTATTAAAACTCTGTGGCAAGATACTACTGAAGTGACGGCTAGCCAGCTGAAGATGCTGAAAAAAATATCGGAAATTCCAAACAGAACATATCCGAATTCTTAAGAAACACGCCATCTACAGTACATGCAACCGCAAAAGGTGTCTACGGGTCTGTCTAACAACAGAGAGAGAGAGAGAGAGAGAGAGAGAGAGAGAGAGAGAGAGAGAGAGAGAGAGAGAGAGAGAGAGAGCGAGAGAGGGGAGAGAGAGAGAGAGAGAGAGAGAGAGAGAGAGAGAGAGAGAGAGAGAGAGAGAGAGAGAGAGAGAGATAGTGCAGTTTTCCCGGTCGACCCAAAATTAATAGTACTACATCGCCTATATTGCTGTTGTCCACACGAATTTCCCTGACCAATAAAGTTTAACCGCGAGCAACAATACAAAAACTCGCCTATTCAAACACGTACTTGGAAAATTTTATGACCATAAATGAAAATTTTCAGGTGAAAAATTCTGATTTTTTTTTCAACATTTCTTCACAAAACATAGATTGTGGGTATTATTAAGAACCGCCTCGGCGAGGCGATTCCAACGAGTACCCACAATTTGTGTTTTTGAGCAGAAATATTAAAATAATGTATACCCCTGTAAACCCCACTTTTACTATAAAAGTGGGGTTTAAGGGGATCAAAATTATATTGGCGTGTTTTCGTGATGAATGAGAAGTTTCGAGCGCAGTGCAATTATTTTGTCTTTTTTATATAATAATAATTGATTGTTAGCATTGAGAAATATTTCCGAAGACTCTTGTCATGCTGCTGGACATTTATGTGTAGCGTGGTACCGGGTCATCTTGTATATAACATCTTTCTTGTGCCTTACCCCACAGTTGCCCGTTCATCTGTCAGAGATCACCCTTGGTCGTGTTGTCAGCATGCGGGTTTGCGGGACGCCGTAAACCCACATGTAATATTTGGTGTCAGAAGTGGGATAAGGCACAATAAAGATGTTACTACAAGACATAAATTATTAACAGTAACTATATACAACAATACTACATTTATTAGCTTCTATCATCATCCCACTTCTGACACCAAATGTTATATGTGGGTTTACGGCGTCCCGCAAACCCGCATGCTGACAAGACGGCCAAGGCTGATCTCTGACAGGTGAACGGGCAACTGCGGGGTAAGGCACAAGAAAGATGTTATATACCGAGCGATCCTACATGCGTTCTCGAAGCCGAGCCTGATAAACTTGATATCAAATGACACGAATCTGGTATTCTATTCATCAGTTAATCTCCTTTTACACTCTTACAATTCTTGCAATTTTTTCCCAACAGTCCAGTTCATAAAAGTGCAATGTCACGTTGACCTGATAAACCTCAGTTGTCCTGGGTTAGGATATCTTTACAAGGTCAATATATAGGTTACAATGCAATTAATATAGAGGGTTACTGATAAAAATGTCTCCCCAACTTTCTTTCTTTCCTTGTGCCCTCTTATGCCCTATCTTCTACTTCCAACGGTCGCTCGAGCACCTTCGATTTATACATATACGTATGAACTGTTTTCCACTCCGATGTTATCAGTGTACAGTGTCACAAAAAGTTAGCGACGGACTGGTATGCTGAGAGCCAAGTTTATAGAGAATGGTGTACATCAGTGATACAGGGGTGACGTTCCGAGCAAAGTGATTTCATTGCATCTCTGAAATTCGACACAAATGACATCCTTTATGGGTAAAAAAAAAAAAAACTCTGTCGAAGGTAGAAGCCCGGACATCAAATAACTTTTGTTTTGTTTTGTTTTTAATACAGACTTGTGAAGCTGATCAGTTTAATGCTTTGGGTTTGTGTCACTTTCTTGCTAAGGACACTTTCGTGCTGCAAGTAGTGACACTTCTGTGCTAGGGATAATTCTTTGTTCGTGGCACTTCTAGTGGCACTATAAGTTAGTGACACTTCTCATCATGTCACCAAGTCCGTGAAATAAACACCCCATAACCCCAATTTATATTGAGAAAACTGGGGTTTACGGGGGTATACATTATTTTTATTATTTCTGCTCCAAGACATAGGTTTTGGGGGTTCTAACGAACACCCACAAAGACATAGGTTGTGGGTGGGTATCCGTCAGAACCGCCTCAACGAGGCGGAACCGATCACACACAACCTATTTTTGCAGTATAAATAAGAAAAAAAAAACAAAAAAAAAACAGATTTTCTTCATTTTGGAAAGTAGACATTTTGGAAATGTGTAAAATGGATGTGTTATCGTAATGTAGTCTATGCTAGTGGCACTTCTGGGCTAGAGGCATTTCTATGGAACAGTATTTAGGTAAAAACTCAATTATGCAACATTGAGATTGCAATATGCAATTTTGATATTGTGTTATGCTTTTTTCAGTTACAATTGTGCAACACTGCATTATGATATTCATTTTTGTAGTCTGATTTTGGAATTTGTGTAGTTTTCTGTCTGTTTCTCGTCCTATTTTGCAACTTGAAATTCCGATTCTGCTTCTTCTAGTTCCCATTATTCTCGTTCAGTGGCGCTGTGATCGTTCTTTCGTACCGTTCCCGTAAACGTCCGCCTGTATTCGGCAGATACCCAAAAAAAATCTGCAAGCGTATTGGTGACACGGAGGAGTGAAAGAAATGAGAGAACTATATTTTTGGCATAAAACGGACGATTTGGGGACACTACACCCTTCCCGATAAAATCATTTACACATAATTTTTATTTTATATGTCAGACCAGGAATCAGCTTTGCTTGGTTTGTTTTGTGTCCAAGTTTTATCTAAATATATCGCAAATGTGTTCAGGCCATTGCACCTCTAAAATATAAATTTGTTGTAAATACTTATACTAATTTTGTATGGCACAGAAAGGCTCCTGTCCTAATCGTGTAGACCTTTGTGAGACTGCTCCTTTATGATCACTTGAAAGCAAACATAGCTACAACTCTCTTTCGTGAAAATGCTTTCAGATGAACTACGACTTACGTTCCCTCTAACATTTATTTCTGATTTAGGGCATATCCAACGGAATTTCTAAAACTAGGCATTTTGGTTCTGTTGTTTGATTTGATGTTTTAACGTCACCGTCAACACAATATAGGTCATTTTGGAGACTTTGCTTCCACTTTTGTGGGACTTTTACCCGACACCGAGATGAAATGACATATCAAAGCCCTGTCGCCCGATGAAACCAATAGGGTTTGTAAGCACCGCTTTGGCTCGGTAGACTTAGATCCTCTAAGCGGTTTACCAGTACTGGTGTGCGGGTCGGTTTCAGTTCATGCAGCCCATCTATTTCTTCAAGGGCCGGGGGTCTGATTCCCTGTTTATTTTGTCACATGTTTATATAGATGTTCGTAACTGTTTGTGTTAAATGCATTCATTAATTTATAAGAAAATAGAAAACTATCTGACTTTTTATACTAGATTTTTGGCTTCAAGTGACAAAACGCAAAGGTTTCCACCTTTTTGACAAAACACAACGCGAAGCAAATACTTTCATACCGGAGTGCAGGTGGAAAACCCGCACTTGCTACAATGTAACATACCAAGCGCTGGAAGCCTCTGTGGTGTTGTGGTTATGCTACTCGCCTTAGTAACCAGGGATCGCAGGATCGACCCCGGGCTTCTCCAGAATTTCGGATCAGTCTTTAAACCCAGGTCCCATCTCCGTATGACCATAGCTGTTGGTGAGACGTAAAACTAAAAACGCACTCACACACCAAGCGCATCCCACCATTAAACACATCTTTATAATTCTGCCCCCCCCCCCCCACACACACACACACCCACACACACACTTGATCCCCACTTTTATAGAGTGAAACTGGGATTTACAGGAGTAAACATTATTTTTCTCATTTCTACTCCAAAATATAGATTGTGGGTACTCGTTAGAACCGCATCGAAAAGGCGCTTCTACATGTACCCAAAATGTATATTTTAAGCAACAGTCAGAAAAATATCATCACGACTTTTCATCTCATCTTACAATTTTTGTTGTTGTATTTTTCGGCGGTAAAATGTACAAATCTAATGCATCAAAAACATTTTTTTCTAGATTCTGTACACTTTAATAATAAGTGAATAAATAAATAAATAAATAATGTCGTTAAGTTCCGCTAGGTAAACCTGGGTACGCTGTACGCGGTCTAACTGTAATAAAACAAGAAGATAAAACTTTGGCGTAGACCTAATACATGGAAATACATGTAAGTACAAAATGTTTTGGATTCAGCCACTCCATTTGCCAAATCGTTACATGTAGAACTTGAAGAAATATGTAGTAGGCTGGTTAAGACAGTCGCGACACTAGCTCAGCAAGGTTTTGCTGGCTAAAGAGAGACGGACGGACGAACTGACAGACGACTAGCTTTTTTGCGTTGTGATTCTGTTGGATGAAAGCCATCATGCCCAAGTCTAACTTATGACGACAGACGGACATATGAATACGACAGCTGTCATTGTGACCACAGGTGCGTTTCTATGGTTGTGGGTCGGGCTGAGTATGAGTAAGTAATGTTCATCAGAGTAACAATGGGAATAGAGGCACTGGTTGTTGTTTACCAGTTTCCCGCACGGTCAGCTGGTAAGGTCCCAGGGAACGAATCCATGCCCGCGAACAGGGAGACCATCGCACAGTTACTCCCTGAGCGGACATATACATACTTCTATAATATCCAAGCATTTGAGTTTTGAGTGAGGTTGCAATTAGTAACTAATATCTTTATAAGTAACACCTCAGAAGGATCAGATTTATGAAAATTGTATGAATTAATCAATTTTAACAATCTATGCTCATTTCAAATCCATGGATTCGCCACATGGTAATTTATTTTAGTAAATATTCAACGATAGAGTACTTTCCCCTTCGTCAAACAAGTATTAACTTTTAAATAAAAATCCTGTTTCTCATAAATATATAAATAAGGAACCCCGCTGTAAATTTTTTTTTAAAGATGCAAACGTACACATTATTGTAAATATCCGAATTATTATATAGCCGGATAAAATTTATTGCTGCTGGCTTGAATTTTGCCCCTGGAAAAGCGCTTGTCATCGGAAAAAAATACGGCAAATCCACGGACATTACCAAACGTTACCGTCACCTCAATGACTGGTACCCCGTCTAACCACAGCAGAATCGAAACTCAATATTGCAAAATAGGACGTCCAAATGCCATATTTAAATACAAAGGTCTCAAATTAGAATGTGCATGTTGCATATTCGAATAAAGTAGTAAGATATGGAAAGGTTCATAATGCAAAGTGCGGTTTCAACAATTCATTTTGTAATTGCACATTGCATAATTGAGTTTTTACCTTAATACTGTTCCATACATTTCTGGACTACTTGCACTTGTTTGTATGCACGCCGCAAGTTACCCGATGTTTCGAAGTACACATAAGACCTTCAGACACTTGTGCAGTAAAATTCCACTATTAAGACCACCCAGAGCTAAGACTAATTCTCCTTTAAAAGGCATATTTAACACATTTCAGACCGGAAACCCCTAAAGGGGTACCCTGGCAAACAGTGCAGGCCCAGATCAGACGCCGCAGAACGCGGCGTCTGATCAGGGTCTCCACTGTTTGCAAAAAGTTCAGCAATTTTCCAAATCAATTTTGAAGATAACACAAACTGACACCCCTAAATTTTGAAATGGACTCCTGCTATATATAAGGAGGAAGATTCCATTTGGTACAAAAAGGGTTAACAGTTTTCGGATATTCTTTCTGTGTATTTTCTGCACTCCGTGTCTTCTACAAAAAGACCACCTTTGGAACTGTTCAAAAGTGGTCTTAAAGACCACTTTTGAACAGTCCCAAAGGTGGTCTTATTATAGGAATTTTACTGTATTCAATTTCTTATTTTGGCCTCAGGAAAGCTAGAGGACAACCGGAAAGGTCAGACTGTCCTATGATAATTTGATAGAATTAGCTTTCCGCGACAGGAAGGTACATATTTGTCAACTTTATTCATGCTATAGTGTTACATGACCCTCCAGGCTTACAAGACCGGGTATTGACCCGACGGTATATTGTTTTGTTTTGAGGGGTGGGACTGTAACATCTTCAAAATGACCTAAATAGTGTTGAGGGGACGTTAAACCTCAACCAAACGAAATCCCAATCCTTTTATGATCACAGCTTGTATGCTGTATCTGTGGTGAGTGTTCTTTTTATTTGGTTTGTTTAATTTTGCGCTTGGAAATCCCTTGGTGGCATGATTGAGACGATTCATTATACGGTACACCAAATCTACAGATCCAGCTGAGAGAAATTCCAGATGTATTGCATAACAAACCAAGCCACAGTATTCAGGCTGCATATCCTAGTAGATCCGCCGTGCGGCCGTTTTATCCAAATCAAAATGGGGTGGAGCGAAACTGTCAACATGACCTCGTAGGGCTACCAGAGAACATAAGATAATGGATTATGTAAAGTTGCTTTTTTTTAAACAAATATATAAATGCCAATAGTCGGCATGATGGCTAACTTGTAACATTTTTCTGTATAAACTGTAATAATTTTATAACTTTTTCCGTTTAAATTCTTAGAGATTATCCTTGCAAGAAAGAACAAATCATGAATAAATAAATAAATAAATAAATAAATAAAAATGCAAAATTGTGTGGCAGACGTATCATATTAACATGCTTGTGTAACGAACATCCTTGAACCCACCCGCTCCACATCCCCCACCCCACAAAATACAGAGAAAATGTGGGTATAAAAATTATTTTCTTATTTCCTCATAAAAATGAGGGTAGCCGTTAGAACCTCCTAAGATAGAAGAGTCTAACGAGCACCCAAAACCTATCATTACGATAACACATCCGTGTGATATGGTGCATTTTTTCATACCTCAGAAAAGGTAATTTTTCTGATGAAAATTTGTAATATTTTTCTTATTTATACTCCAAACATAGGTTTTGGGTGCTCGTTAGAACCGCCTCTTTGAGGCGGTTCTAACGAGTACCCACAACCTATGTCTTGGAGCAGAAATAAGGAAAATGATGATTATCCCCGTAAACCCCAGTTTTCTCTATATAAAGTGGGGTTTAGGGGGTCTTTATTTCACGGACTAGTTCACATGATGGTTTTCTGCAGATATAGGAAAAAAGGGGGGAAAAAAAGTAAAAAAAAAAAAAAAAAAAAGATTTTCACTAGAAAAAGAAATGAAATTTTACAGCCATGAAAGGATTTACTATGTCACAAGTGGTTGTTACCTTAATCTTTATGACAGACGCTGGAATACTTACGTGGCTTCAATAAATTTAACAAAAATCCCAAAATAAGTAAATTCTACTTCCTAATAGTAATGTTCATATAATACTGAAAAACGTATAGTACACGCAGAATGAGTATAGTCATCACATGAACAAGTTCGTGGAATGAACACCCCCTAAACCCCAATTTATATAGAGAAAACTGGGGTTTACGTGGGTATACATGATCTGCCTTATTTTTGCTCAAAACATATATTGTGGGTACTCGTTAGAACCGCCTCATTTAGGCGGTTCTAACGAGCACCCACAATCTATCTTTAAAGCAGAAATTAGAAACAAATCACAATTTTTCATCTTAAAATTGTCGATTTTCAGCGTTAAAATTTACAATGCCACTTGTATAGGCGTATTTTCATAATGAAGTAGCATTCTAAGGCCAAAAAAGCACCTTTATAATTGTTACCTGTAACATTTCACTTTCAACTTTGTGGTAAAAAGTAATATTGAGGTTGCATACATATTACGTCATAATATCTTGAAATAAGTACATTCTTCAACGCTAACAGGTATTCGTGTTTATTTCAAGAATTAATGAGACATACAGAGGGGAAATCTGGAAAGTGTAAAAAGTAATAATGTTTGTTGCGCTTATGGTTGCTAATTCTGCACGGGAAATCCCATACCGGGATACTGTCAGTGCAGGACCAGATCAGATACTGCAGAATGCCTGAATTTCAGAAATGTTCCAAATGGCCTAAATGTTAAAGATAACACAAACTTACACCTCTGGACTCCTTTTACGAGTACATCAATAATTCAAGAATTAGACGGAAAACGAATATTACTGAAATGACGGCAATAAGATTGAGTTCTGGTTTGTCGGTCAATAACATGCGAATAAATGAAAAATAATTTTCAGCAAGTGACCAAATGATCATAACGAACCAGGTATACAAACTGCACCAAAGTGTAAGTATGGGTAAATGTTTTAAGGTCGCCACAAAAATAGTAACTGCAGCGAAGATAAATACAACAAAGATAAATACAGCGATGATAAATACAGCGATGATAAATACAGGGAAGATAAACACAGCGAAGATAAATACTGCGAAGATAATTACAAGCGAAGATAAATACAGCGAAGATAAATACAGCGAAGATAAAAGTACAGCGAAGAATACAGTCGAGGATAAATACAGCGAAGATAAATACAGGCGAAGATGAATACAGTCGAAGATAAACACAGCGAAGATAAATACAGTCAAAATAAATACAGCGAAGATAAATACAGGCGAAGATAAATACAGTCAAAATAAATACAGCGAAGATAAATAAGTCGAAGATAAATACAGGCGAAGATAAATACAGCGAAGATACATACAGTGGAATATAAATACAGGCGAATATAAATACAGTGAAAATAAATACAGTGGAAGATAAATACAGGCGAAGATAAATGCAGTGAAGATAAATACAGTCGAAGATAAATACAGCGAAGATAAATACAGTCGATAACTCGGATACATATGAGACCATGAAATGTGTTCGAGATACGAGTAGTTCGAACTACTGAGGGTTAATCATAGCGCAAAGAGGGATGATGTAAGGACATCTTGGCGATCTTCTCTATAAAATCAAGGAATATTGTGCGTTCTCATTAGAATCGCCTCATTGAGGCGATTCTAATGAATACACACAACATTCCTTTACAAGACAAAATAAAAAAAATTGAATTTCGTATATATGGATAACTGGATCTACGAGAAGAACCATAGAAGCCTCCGTGGTGTAGTGGTTACGCTACTCGCCTTGTAAACCAGGGATCGCAGGATCGATTCCGGGCTTCTCCAGACTTTCGGATGGGTTTTTAAACCGAGGTCCCGTCTCCGTATGACCTAAGCTGTTGGTGGGACGTAAAACTCAAACACTCACTCACTATCGAGAAGAACTTTCCAGGGACTCCGGAACACGTTCGAAATAGCCATGGATAACGAACTATCCGTGTTCGAGATATCGAAGTTTCGAAATTTAACTGTACAATGCAAACGCCTTTTGAACTTTTGAAATTCGTTCTAGATAGGAGTTGTTCGAGCCAAGGAGGTTCAGTCATAGCGCCCGTTAAGGAAGCAAAGTGGGAGATAATTTAGGATCTGACCGATATGTTATACTCATTAAAATCGCCTCGTCTTATTTGCATCATTTAATGTGGTAAACACGTGAAATATGAATTACATTCTATTAATAATATACTACTCAAATTTTGATAGGGATCACTTTTTTAATGCCAAATAATTTTAGGGTGAATTAATCAGCTGAATCCAAATTTGATACATAATGATAGAAAACGTATCCTTCACAAAACCAAGTGATTAATTTTGTCAACTGGTTCTGCATTCAAGCGTGTCAACAGCAACCGTCTTGGCGCCCCCAAAATTTGCCGTAACACGAAGGGATATGGACAACTGATTGTTCACAAATTTCCAAATTTGTTTGGACAAAAGTGCCTAATAACGTGTATGGCGTCCACGGGCATCAATTACAGTACGACATCGCCTGCGCATGCTCCTAATCCGAGTCTGCATCCGGTTTTGTGGAATCAGCCTTCATTTAGCAACCAATGCATCTTTGAGCTTCTTTAAAGTCCTCGGATGCACAGGTCGGGCTGAAACAGCACGCTGTAGCATGTCCCGCGCATGCTCAATCGCATTTAAGTCCGGTGACCGAGCAGGCCAGTCCATACGAACGATTGTCTCACGTTCCAGATATGAATCAGTGACGTTGGCACGGTTGGGACGGGCATTATCGTCCATCAGAATAAAGTCCGGGCCCATAGCATCTGCATATGGTCTCACAAACTCATCATGAATCTCATTACAGTACCTCACTGCCATTAACGTTCCGTTTACAACGACGCACAAGTCAGTTTTACCGTTCACGCTTATCCCAACCCAAACCATGACTGGCCCCTTTTCATAGCGATCATGCTCTGCCACATTCAAGTCATCGAATGGCTCTTTAGACATTCGCCACACTAAATGACGTTTATAAGTGAAGTTTAGACAGAATCTGGACTCCTCAGTAAACAGTACTGGCGTCAAGTCACGAACCGTCCACCTGACGTGAGTTCTGGCAAAGTCCAACCGGTCTAGCACGTGCTGTCTCGTCAACGGAACACGTACAGCAGGCCTCATGGTATTAAGTCCGAACTCGTGGAGCCCGTTTCTGACAAGTTGTGTAGAAATTCGTACTCCAGTTCCGTTCCTAAGCTCGTTATGCAAACGCGTAGCGTCCTGAAACTGTTGACGTTGGGACTGAATCAACAAGAAACGGACCTGACGTTGAGTTGTAGCCCTTTCTTGACCCCGTCGTGTCTGTGTGAAGGATTTCCGTGGGTAAGACACCGACTCCACATTCGGGAAACCACGCTCTGAGACACATTCAGAATCCCAGCAACACGACGTTGAGAGACGCCGGATTCCAACACTCCGACGCCGCGATTCATTTCTTCGGGGCTCAGACGGTTTCTTAATTGTCCTTAGGCATTTTAGTGTTTCACAAATCAAATGAAGTCCTTTTTACGCTTGGTAAAGGAACATTGACACGTTTCATTGGTCTGCTGGAAAGCAGTGCTAGGCAAGATTTTGGGGGTGCATGAATTCATTTGCGAAGTGTGAGAAGTGTGCACTTTTATGAGTACTGAACTTCACACGAGTTTCTGCTTAACCCTTTACCACTCAGATACGTGTTTTTACGTGTTTGCACCCCCCCCCCATTTTAAGCCCCAGAAGCACCTAAAATCTGCATTTCTACCTCTGGATAGTTAAGTTTGCTTTAGGATTTGTTGGGCAAAAAAGTGACCTGTTTTTTTCGCGCGCCTCCCCACTAAAAATATTCTGGGGGGGATTGAAGGGGGCAACGCCCCCCCCCCCCCCCCCCCCACATCCCGAAAAATTTTGGGTTTATGGCCCAACCGGCCGCTAAAATTTATATCTGAGGGTGTCTGGGGTCAAAAATGCCTGAAAAATGATGCTGATAAAACATGCTGCCAACAGTGAAAATGGTTAGTGCCAACCACCTTAATTGTTGCCTTGACAGCTGTGTGAAGATTAAAATGTGGTCCAAAATTCATGTGAAAACACACTTTTTGCCAACTTTGAGATGTCCCCTCTTTACCATGACAACAATGATCAAGTCATGAAAGGTTGCATTTAAAAGGCTACTGCCCAATGAACATTCATACCGAGTTTGGTGTAAAACAGACCATCCATTATGAAACAATGGCTAGTTGAAGTTGCTGTCAGGTGCAACACTGTGAAAATCAGCGAAATTCACAAAATCCCTGAGTGGTAAAGGGTTAAGATATTTATCAATATACCGAGTACAAATTCTGTCAAGAAATTTTAAATTTTCTGTGCAGAATTTGGTATATAAAAAGTGATCCCTATCAAACTTTGAGTAGTATGTAGTAAAGAAGTTCGTATTGGCCGAGGTACAGGCCCGAGGTCTGCTGCATTGGCCCGAGGCCGAGGGCCAATGCAGCTGAGCGAGGACCTGTAACTGGGTCAATTCGAATTCCCTGATTAATGGCAATTCTATTAATTGACACAATTAAAAAAAACATGATTATTGATTTTTTGAAAAATCATGACTTTGTTCTGTGATGTGACAAAAATAGGCTGAAATCAGAGAGATGTGATTTAGCTTTAGTATAGCCTAATGAAATAGGAATCATCGGTCGTGCAATAAAAGAAACTCTAAATTTAGTTTTGCTGACATTTGAGATGTAAAAACAATCAGACACAGAGCCGTATCTAGCATTTCGTTTCCTGTCTTAAGGCGAACAAAACCCGTTTCAGGAGAAGCAATCCTGTCTGGAATATATTTTCTTGCACACCAGACAATCGAATCCGTGATTTTACCCTGGGATAGAAATGTATGTTCTGACCCTGGTGTTCCGACCCCAAATCGAATATAATCGCGTGTTTGATAAATGCACGGGTTGATCACAACCTCATGTGCGGCGGCGTCATTCGTGGCGTCACTAAACATTCCTGTTGTGGCATCACAAAATGGCGGACGTCGGTAACCGAAGTGACAGCAGCATTAAAAATTCGCAATAGAAATGGAAGGTATGCAAGAAAAAGAATCCAATATGGGTGTGAGGGGTGGATTGAAAAATCCGTCCCTCGGGATCACTGCCCGGCATCACTCGGCAAGCCTCGTGATGCCGGACAGTGTCCCTCGGGACGGATTTTTCAATCCACCCCTCACACCCATATAAGATTCTTATATTCCAGTTATCAATAGCGTTCAACTCTGAGAGGAAAGGAGGAGCAAATAAGAATCATGCATGGGTCTAAGGCGTGGACAGAGAAAATCCTTCCCGAGGGTCACTGTCCGGCAGCAAGAGGCTTGCCGAGTGATGCCGGACAATGATCTCGAGTGACGGATTTTTCTGTCTACACCCGTCTATTCTTTTTCTTGCACCCCTTTAATTGCTGACAGCAGAATTTTTTATAATGCAACACGTCCGCCATATTTTGATGGCAATAATGCGGCGTTTTGACGTCATTGTACGAGCAGTGACGTCAAACAACTTAACGGCGGTAAAAATGGGACGTCCTATTCAACAGTACGAATTAAACACGTGAAAGTTTTTGATTTTTATCCTATCCCGCCATTGGTAGGATGAGAATTTCTATCCTAGGGTTAAAGGCATTTATTCTTGATTATTGAGGATTATCATTTCATTACATAATATTATGTAGCCCTCAGAGCTGACTGAAGAGAAGTCCTCTGTCTCCAACAGGTAAGGGGCCTCCTTTGGGAAAAAATCAATAATTTACTAACTGTTGATTGGTGTACATTATTACTTTTTCCCTTAAGTGCCTCAGTCAGGGGATACAGCAAAAACTACTAATCACCTTATTAAGGGCCGCCTTTGATCTGCTATAGTCAGTATATCACAGGGGTAATAAAACAATTATGAACACACGGTGTGTCCTACTGTACAGAATAAATGCCTTTAAATGAAGGATTTCCTTATCCGATGTGCAAAAAAATTCTTTCCAAGACTTTATTCTTTCTTTTAAGATGAGACCCTTTTTCAGAGGATCATTACAGGAAGTCTCCCAAAAGTTGTTTCCCTTGAAAGCATGACGAGAACATAGTAGTCATGTCCTTCCCCCTTAATTCAGTCCTATGAATCTACATTGATCATCACTTAGTAATTTTGATACTGATCTGTCCATGTCAATGTTGACAACTCTATAAGACCGTTTCATGCTGAGAAGTCATCAAAACAGAGTTTAGAACACAGCGCCAGCATAACTTAAAGCCTCCGAAATGGCACTACTTCTCTAAACTAACACAGATTTATGAATAATAACTACGGTGATATTCCTCTATAAAGACCACCTCAAATTAATATAAGGCTAGATCTGCTTTTAAACGCTTATTGGGAATGTTTCCATTATTTTTCATTATCTTCCTACATCCTTTGTCTCCTACTAAGAGACCACCTTTGGGACTATTCAAAAGTGGTCTTTAAGACCACTTTTGAGCAGATCCAAAAGTGGTCTTTATATATGAATTTTACGCAGTGAATTTTCGCTATTAAGACCACCAAAAATTAAGACTAGTTCTGTTTTAAGAAGCTTATTACGAGGGAAGCAGTTACCCTGTCTTCGTGTTTTCTGCACACAATATCCTCTGGTCCGCAGGGAGAAATTTGGGACTGTTCAAAAGTGGTCTACTTTTGAACATTCCCAAAGGTGGTCGTAATGCAGAAGTTTTACTGTATTTTTAGATCTGAACAGACACTGGCTCAAATTCAGATCTGCCATTATGCATTTTCCTCTTTAATTTAAAAGTGAACTCCGTTGACGTGATGGACTTTCATTGAGGAATACAGTAAATTAGTAAGTCTAGCATAGCGCGCCTATATAGGCAATGGAAAGGAACTGTGATTTAACAAATCACTGAGCGGAAGAGCGAGTCGCGAAAAGCCGCCGTTCTACATGCATGACATCATAAGAAGACTCTATCACATTAGACTGTGAAACGTTATTTTATTGCATCCAAAATATGGTTAAAGGACATAAATGTTTGTGAAACTGACACTATTGCTTGCGGGATGAAATCTAAGAATGGCGAAAGGTTGGAACAATTAAATGATTGCTGATTTATAGTATGTAACAATCGAAATAGATCTAGTGTGTGATTAATTGAGTCATAATTTCATAATCATAGTTTCTCGGTCAGTTGTAAGCGGACGAAGCACTTGCGCTACGCCTAACGTAATCAAATCTCCAAGTGTCGTAATAAAACCGTGGCTTTTTGTGTAACGCTACACCGCCCAGTGATTTATTGCATAATAAATCACAGTTCCTTGTCATTGCCTATGTAGACGCGCTATGCTAAAACGCGCTATGCTTAGACGCGCTGCGCTAAGATGCGCTATGCAAGAATTACTATGTTAGAATCGGCATTAGAATTGATGGCGAAGGCTGGTTGGTATTCACGAACTCAGCTTTCTTTCTTTCTTTCTTCTCGCCTGAACCCCAGGTGGGGACACATACGGTGTACATTTTATACACTCTCGATTTGCAAGAAGGAAGCCTACACAGTAATCATGTAATAATAATGGTCTCCACATAGGCGGCCTATAGTTAATTAATGAACCGATCCGAAGGACAGCGCAGTCCTGCAAAATAAAATGACTTCATTTGGACTGCTGCTTCTTTTCGTTGGTTGGTTGATTTAGGTTTAACGTCCCAGTCAACACTGTACAGGTAATTTTGGAGACGATGCTTCCAATTTTGTGGGACTTTAACCCGACATTGAGATGAAATAACATCTAAAGCCCGCACGGTCGCCCAATGAAACCAATACGGTTTATATGCATGGACGGTCCGACTCGCACCACTTTGCCTGGGCAGGCTTAGATCCTCTAAGCGGTATACCAGTACTCGTGTGCGATCGGATTCAGCTCTGCGTGCAAGCATCATACAGCCCATCTATTTCTTAAAGCCCCGATGGGCGGGGGCCAAGCTTCTTTTCGTTTGGATCTTATTGCACTTGCTAAAATAGCTAACATTTTGATCGCTGCCGAGCTTCTTAAGCTAACGATGCTTTGAACAACTAGGCCCGGATGTTTTTATCAGTTTAGTGGCCAAACAATTGTTAAAAAGAGGAAGGTCTATACGTTGCAGACAGTCTGAACTGATATTATAGCGATAATCTCGACAACTCAATCATTCGAAAAGCTTTTTATTTATGATACATCATGACTGAAGACGTCAAAATACCGTTTAGGTCATAGACTTAATAACAATGTCATTCAAAATACAAAGTGTATATTGTTTTACAATGATCGTTTTTTGTCTAGAGCTGTATACTAGGTTATCGCTGTAATGACAGATAGAGATGATACCTGGTTTTGCAGTCAGATGGATGCGAGGCGATTCTAACAAATTATCCACTGTATTCTTGAATGCCTCCAGCGAAACCGGGTTTCGTGCCACTATAACCGTCGTTTTGTCGTGCTTTGTTAAGTAGAATGCCGGCCGGCCTCGGTAAAGCTCAGTCGGATGCGCGTCTGACTTGTGATCAGGAGGACGAAGGATCGATACCTGCCGGGGTCGGCAACATTCTTTCTTGGAGATTAATCATGAAATCTTCTCTACTCCCTTCCGCTGATTCAAGAAGGGCAGTTGTCAGTTTCTGGCGAAATAATGTGCAGTGTACTGGTTAACAGCTTACGTATAAGTCTGCCCAGGAAAAATGTGGATAGGTAAACTGACCGGCTAAAATGACCTAAAATAGTGTTGACTGGGTCGTTATGCTCCAAAGCAAACGAACACCCCCCCCCTCCACCACCACACAAAAAACACACAAAACAAACTAGAATGCCGGCATAAATAGGGTTGACAGTAATATTTTGAAAGATTTGTCTCCCGCGAAGGTGTATACATTTCCCTTAAGTACAGAGGACTCTCGTTATAACGACAGTATTTCTCCCCTAACATTGCCAATACAGTGAAATTTCGCTATAAAGACCACCTAAAATTATCTCTTATCCTGCTGTTCACGACAACCCTTTTCTTTGCAAACAGTGTAGATCTAGTGGAAGACCACCTTTTAGACTGTTCAAAGGTGGTCTTAAATATATAGGAATGTTACCGCTTGTTTGTTTGTTTGATTTGAGATTTAACGTCCCGTCAACACTGTATAGGTCATTTTGATGAAATGACATCTCAAGCCCTGTCCCCCAATGAAACCAATATGGTTTATAAGCACTGGACGGTCCGACTCGCATCGCTTTTCCTGGGCGGTTTACCAGTACTCGTGTGCGTCAGTTTCAGTTCTGCGTGGAAGCATCATGCAGCCCATCTATTTCTTCAAGCACAGATGGGCGGGGGCTGTATCGTCGTTTTGACGCGTTATGTTAAATAGAATGCCGGTATAAATAGAGTTGACTGTAATATTTCAAAAGATTTGCCTCCGGCGAAGGTGTATTCATTTCCCTTAATAACGGAGGACCCTCGTTATAATGTAGTATTTCTCTCCTGACATTGCAATACTTTGACATATTTATTGCCCTTGGTGCTTTCTTGCGTAGTGCCGAATCCGGGGTCACAACTTGATGTTTGGACATTGGTTTCCGCCACAAGTTCCCCGATTGCTCGCGTTCGTCATTTGGGCTTGGACTCCGCTATACAGACCACCTAACATTAAGACAAAATGTGGTATAAAAATTTAGAAGGTTTCAGTTATATGTTCTTTGTGTTTTCTACATCCAGTTTTATCTAGTGGGAGACCACCTTTGGGACTGTTCAAAAGTGGTCTTAAAGACATAGGAATTTTACCGTATAAAGAATTTCCTGATAAAGAACCCGAGTACGGCGTTTTATAGGTTCCCTTACTTACTCCGAGAAACAAATGTTGTAGACACTTCCCTTTCTATGATTACTCAAAGAAACAAAATGTTGTAGACATTTGTTAGAATCGCCTCGGTGAGGCGATTCTAACAAATATTCTAACACAGCGCGCCTATATAGGCAATGGAAAATAACTGTGTTTTATTCTGCAACAAATCTCAGCTCGGAAGAGCGTGACGAGTGACGTCATTGAAATTCCCAATTTATGACGTCACTAGTCGATTTCCTTGACGTTAGACGGTGTAACGTCATTTTCTCGCATCGAAAACGTAAGAAAAGGATATAAATGCATGTGTTTCAGTCGATAATTTTAGCGGGATTTCTTCTCACAATGGCGAAAGGTTGTGAGATTTTGAAGGAAACAACAACATTATTGCCGATTTTCAGCGTGTTAGAATCGAAATAGATCAGCTCTTGTCTGTGATTTGTTGAGTAATAAATCACAGTTTGTCGGTCAGTTGTAAGTAGACAAATCACGCGCGCTACGCGCTTGTGATTTGTCTACTTTACAACTGACCTCCAAACTGTGATTTATTACTCAACAAATCACAGCTAGAGCTGATCTATTTCTTAATCTAAAAAACATTTTGTTTCTTACAATAATCTTTCATGACTATGGCTATAGGCGCTTCCTGCCCGCGGGATGTCCGAGCCAATCAGACCGAGTCTACCAACCAGGCACAAGATGTAATTGTGACGTCACATCAACGTCATGACACCATATGCAACGTCACGTCTACGTCGGTGCAACGTCATGACTTGCCGTTGCCCTAGCGTCGTGTGCCTGCTGAGTAAGTTTTGAGCCGAGAATTCATTCCAGTTTAATAAAATGTCGTTATAACTAGCTTTTTCGTTACAACGAATGCCTGTATAAAGAAGGTTGACTGTATATCGATTCGGCATTTAGCTGAAGACAGTTTTTCAGTATACCATCACGAAAACACATCTATATAATTTTGACCTACTTAGATATGTTCTATAAAAGGGTTATCCTTTGGAAGCGAGGAATACACCAAAGAAGTGAAAAATATGGAGTGTACATGTTTTCTGGGCCAGACTAGCTAGTTTCGGCCAATTAGGCCTCATCAGTGACCCTCAGATATTTTCAAAATTCCACAATGAAATCAATGATCCAAAAGGACAAGAAAATATAATCTACACTATGATGTAGGGCTGGGAGACGTTTTACCGCCGCCACACATTCCCACACACCAGCTGTAGTGAAGTTAAATATGTTCTATAAAAGGGTTATCCTTTGGAAGCGAGGAATACACCACAGAAGTGAAAAATATGGAGTGTACATGTTTTCTGGGCCAGACTAGCTAGTTTCGGCCAATTAGGCCTCATCAGTGACCCTCAGATATTTTCAAAATTCCACAATGAAATCAATGATCCCATAGGACAAGAAAATATAATCTACACTATGATGTAGGGCAGGGAGACGTTTTACCGCCGCCACACATTCCCACACACCAGCTGTAGTGAAGTTAAAGGGTTATAGGGTTAAACCCTAATTAATATAGTGAAACTGGGGTTTATAGGGGCATTCATTTTTTTTTATTACTGATTTAAAACCTATATTTTGGGTACTCGTTAGAACCGCCTCGTCGAAGCGGTTCTAACGAGTACCCACAATTTGGTTTTAAGAAGACATATGAAAAGATGTCAGAGTTCTTTTTATCTGAAAATTGGTTAAATTTTCAATACATTTGAATAGGCGTCTTTTCGTATTCGTAATGGATATATGAAATTTGATTTTTTAAAGGTTTCTGTCGGACACTACCAGTTTTATATGTGTTTATACAGATGCCGTCGAATTGTAATCTAATTTAAATGTCAGGGTTCTGGTCTACCACAAAGGCTGTTACCTAACGTTCTGCGATAGACAGTCAGAGTTCGAACACATAAATAATAAATCAAAATCAAATTAATTGTCTGTTTTATGTTGGCAAGTTCTGCTTTTGGCATAATCTGTTTAGTTTTTCTGCGAAAAATACAAAACGAGATGGATTGACCTCTGTCGGCAGTGTATTTCTGTATCGTAATCTAAACTAATCATGTAAACAGTGATTTTTTATGTTTATTTTTAAATTTATTGACTATGCACTCCAGCCGCATCACGGTCAGTGCCTCGTCGTGAAGTCACATTTGGTTACAGCCACGTTGTGGGGTTGCATTGACAATGATGCGGTGTTGATTACAGCCATTTTTGGGGCGTTGCATTACATTGATTTGGTGTCGGTTCCAGCCACGTCGTGGCATTGCATTGACTAATGTGGTGTTGGTTACAATCACGTCGTGACGTCGCTTTGACACTGATGTGGTGTTGGTGTCACTTCGTGACGTTGCGTTGACATTGATTTAGTGTTGGACAGTGTACATTCTTTCTACAGAAACCGACAACAGCCCTTCTTGAATCAACGGAAGGGAGAGAATAACGTAGAAAATATCTCATTATTAATCTCTACAAAAAAGTTGTCGAATCGCCCGTTATCTCCCAGGCAGACACGCAGGCGACTGAGCTGTGCACAAGGCGGGCGATACATGAGAAATGGCTATAACTGAGTGAGTGTTTGAGTTTAACATCTCACCAACAGCTAAGGTTATACGGAGACGGGACCTCGGTTTAAAGGCTCATCCGAAAGTCTAAGGCGATAAATGAGAAATATGCGGCTTACTTTCTCGACACGTGTACATTTCCTACGGGCTTTCGTATAAAATCATTAGGAGAGACCGAGTTTTCCGACGGAGGATCAGGTGTTTTTTCTCCGGTTACTCCGGTTTTCACCTACCTATGAGTAACGATCGGCTCTAAATAAGTGAAATAATCTTGAAGAGACCGTAAAACCACAATCCCCCTCCCCATTCCACCAAAAACGTACATTTCCAAGAGCACAGTAGACATGATGCTGAGCTACTTGGCATTTCCTATTGAAGAGTTTGTGTCGATTGTGTTTGTATTGGAATTTAACAGCCCAGTCAACACAATTTTAGGTCATTTCTGAGCCGGTCAGTTTACATATCCACACTTTTCCTGTGTAGTAAGCGGTTAACTAGTACAGTGTACATTCTTTCGCAAGAAACTGACAACTGCCCTTCTTGAATCAGCGGAAGGGAGAGAATGACCGTAGAAAAGATTTCATGATCAATCTCCCCGAAAAAATGTTGCCGATCCCGGCAGGTATCGAACCCGCGCCATCCTGATTAGCAGTCAGACGCGTATCCGACTGAGCTACCAAGGCCGGCCTTATGTCGACATGGTATAAATCAGTAAAATATGGTGAAAATCAGCTTCTATCAGGAAGCTGGAAGTAATTTGTTATTTAACTACAGTCAATATTGCCTGATTTATCCCAGCATAGCTCTTGCAGGCGCACAATGACTTTAAAAATTAAATTAGTCTGATATTCGAGTTTTGACATTATCATGCAACTGAGTATAAAATCATTTGTTTTATATGATTTACACAATTACTGTGATTATTCTTAATATGAGTTATGAGACAGAAACCTTTATCTGTCTTGTGGCTTTGCTCGGAATCGAAACCCTACAATCTCACGACCACCGTATTAACTGCAAACTGCCCGCCAAGCATTTCATTCTCATGTTTTATCAATAAACGTAAAAGCTGTGAATGAATTTTTCTTTTTTTTTCAACTTTTTTTTTTCATGGAACATTTAGTATGAAAAATGCGGTTCGTAAATGTAGAAAAAAAAACACACAAACAAACAAATAAACAAGCAAAAAAAAAAAAAAAAAAAAAAAAAAAAAACAAGATAATTTGTGGCACATACATTAATCATCACGTGAACAAGTCCGTGAAATGAACACCCCACCTAAACCGCACTTTATATAGAGCAAACTGGGGTTTACGGGGTATACATTATTTTTCTTTTTTCTGCTCCAAGACATAGGTTGTGGGTACACGTCAGAACCGCATCACTGAGGCGGTTCTAACGACCACCCACAACCTATGCAATAAGTATAAATAAATATAAATTTGCCCAGCCGTTTGTTCTTTTAAAGTTTATTTTGATATATGAGTGACCTTGGACAAAGGTCAATGAGTAAAAATGACCTTTGGTACACACATCACGAAAACACGGCTATATAATTTTGATCCCCCTTGAACCCCACATTTATATAATAAAATTGGGGTTTACAGGGGTAACCATTATTTTTTTTATTTCTACTCTTAAATATAGATTGTGGGTACTCGTTAGAACCGCCTCGATGAGGCGGTTCTAACGAGTACCCACAATCTATACTTTGAGCAGAAAAAAGAAAAATATCACAATTTTTCATCTTAAAATTTTCTTTTTTTTTTCGGGGGTAAAGTTTACAATGCATTTGTATAAGCGTGTTTTCGTAATGAGACATCTTTATTATTAATAACTCGTTCAGCTGATTACATGTATGAGACAGTTATCGAAAAACTATTAATTTCCACCTTTTCCCATACAAAAGCACCAGAAACCAAATTTGTCCTTTGGGTTAAATGGGTCAAGATCAACCTAGACTATTCATTTGAATAAATTGAAGTGGGTCAGAGTCTCCAATGCTATATTCATTGTTTCAAGGCGATTGACCAACTGTTTCCAGAAAAAATGAAGCTTTTTTTATCATATATGGTAATATATGGTAATGATGGCCATCTTGGTCATGTGACCTGGACCAGTCGAACAGAAGTATCTTAGGTCATTTTTAGCCGGTTAGTTTACCTATCCACACTTTTCCTGGGCAGGCATATGCATAAGCGGTTAACCCGTACAGTGCACATTCTTTCGCCAGAAACTGACAACTGCCCTTCTTGATTCAGCGGAAGGGAGAGAATGACCGAAGAAAAGATTTCATGATCAATCTCCGCGAAAGAATGTTGCTGACCCCGACAGGTATCGAACCCGCGTCCTCCTGATCACCAGCCATAGTTTCCGAAAAATAAATAATGTTCACAATTTCCTATAAAATGCATATACAGCCCAATAAGATCTTGACGTAAAGACAGAAGTTAGGTAAATTCTGACCGGCTCGATTTAACATAAATAGTGTTGACTCTGTCGTCAAACTCCTAAAATAAACAAAACGAACAATTTTTGTTCTTCATTGAAAATACGGTTTTTGCATCTCCACATATCCAGAGGATTCACATGAAATGCCCAGCCTTATTTTCTTCGAAAACTGGTAAAAAGAATTCCTCGTCACATTTTCAAGGCTTTTTTTTTGTCAGCTAAAGTTTTTTTTGTGTTTTTTTTTTCAGTGAAGTGTTCTGTTTGTCTACTGTGCATACAATACTTGACAGAGAGCGTAAGCAAATGTTTATTTTGTACTCTGTTAGTCCTGTTTTGTTTTAATGTACTGATGAACAGACATCGTGTCGTTTGTAAAAAAGGATAAGATCGTTAACCGATGATGAACAAAACTGATTCCTTTTATATGTTCATATTCAAACAATATGAACAACAAGAGGGCCATGATGGCCCTGGATCGCTCACCTGATCCATAGAGTAACAAGTGGGCCCTGGGGAGGGCCATTATTGGCCCAAAGGTTATAATGTGCATAATTTTGAGGGAGGTCTAAAAAGGCGAAGCTTCATACCAAATATCAACAAAGGCTATAATTGTCCACTAGATGAAGCTCCATACCAAATATCAAAGACATGGGCCATGCAGTTTCAGAGAAGATTTTTAAAGATTTTCCTATATAAGTCTATGTAAAACCAGAGGGTCTCGGGGCGGGGCATTTTCGGCCCCAGGGCTATAATTTGAACAATCTTGATAGAGGTCCACTAGATGAAATTTCACACCAAATATCAAAGACCTAGGCCTTGTGGTTTCACAGAAGATTTTTAAAGATTTTCCCTATATAAGTCTATGTAAAACCAAAGGGCCCGAGGCGGGGGCATTTTTGGCCTCAGGGCTATAATTTGAACAATCTCGGTAGAGGTCCACTAGCTGAAGCTTCATACCAAATATCAAAGACCTAGGCCTTGTGCTTTCAGAGAAGAAGATTTTTCAAGATTTTCCCTATATAAGTCTTTGTAAAACCAAAGGGCCCCGGAGGGGGGGGGGGTATTTTTGGCCCCAGGGCTATAATTTGAATAATCTTGGTAGAGTTCCACAAGATGAAGCTTCATACCAAATATCAAAGACCTGGGCCTTGAAGTTTCAGAGAAGAAGATTTTTAAAGATTTTCCCTATATAAGCCAATGTAAAACCAAAGGGCCCCAGGGCTATAATTTGAACAATCATGGTAGACGTCCACTAGATGAAGCTTCACACCAAATATCAAAGATCTGAGCCTTGCAGTTTCAGAGAAGATGATTTTTAAAGATTTTCCCTATATAAGCCTATGTTAAACCAAAGGCCCCCGGGGCGGGGGTATTTTTGGTCCTAGGGCTATAATTTGAACAATCTTGGTAGAGGTCCACTAGGTGAAGCTTCACACCAAATATCAAAGACCTGGGCCTTTCGGTTTTAGAGAAGAAGATTTTTAAGATTTTCCCTATATAAGCCTATGTAAACACAAAGGCCCCCGGGGTGGGGGCATTTCTGGCCCGTGGGCCATAATTTGAACAATCTTGGTAGAGGTCCACTAGGTGAAGGTTCATACCAAATATCAAAGACCTGGGCCTTTAGGTTTCAGAGAAGAAGATTTTTAAAGATTTTCTCTGTATGTTAAACCCAAGGCCCCCAGGGCAGGAGCATTTTTGGCCCTAGGGCTATAATTTGAACAATCTTGGTAGAGGTCCACTAGGTGAAGCTTCACACTAAATATAAAAGACCTGGGCCTTGTGGTGTCAGAGAAGAAGATTTTCAAAGATTTTCCCTATATAAGCCTATGTAAACCCAAAGGCCCCCGGGGCATGGGCATTTTTGGCCCTAGGGCTATAATTTGAACAATCTTGGTAGAGGTCCTCTAGATGAAGCTTCACACCAAATATCAAAGATCTGAGCCTTGCAGTTTCAGAGATGAAGTTTTTTAAAGATTTTCCCTGTATAAGCCTATGTAATACCAAAGGTCCCCGGGGTGGGGGCATTTTTGGCCCCAGGGCTATAATTTGAACAATCTTGGTAGAGGTCCACTAGGTGAAGCTTCACACTAAATATCAAAGACCTGGGCCTTGTGGTTTCAGAGAAGACGATGTTTAAAGATTTTCCCTATATAAGCTTATGTAAACCCAAAGGCCAAAGGGGCGGGGGCATTTCTGGCCCAAGGGCCATAATTTGAACAATCTTGGTAGAGGTCCACTAGATGAAGTTTCATACCAAATATCGAAGACCTGGGCCTTGCGGTTTCAGAGAAGAAGGTTTTTAAAGATTTTTCCTATATACATGTAGGCCTATGTAAAACCAAAGGCCCCCGGGGCGGGGGCATTTTTGGCCCTAGGGCTATAATTTGAACAATCTTGGTAGAGGTCCACTAGGTGAAGCTTCACACCAAATATCAAAGACCTGGGCCTTGTGGTTTCAGAGAAGAAGATTTTTAAACATTTTCCCTATATAAGCCTATGTAAACCCAAAGGCCAAAGGGGCGGGGGCATTTCTGGCCCAGGGGCCATAATTTGAACAATCTTGGTAGAGGTCCACTAGATGAAGCTTCATACCAAATATCGAAGACCTGGGCCTTTCGGTTTCAGAGAAGAAGATTTTTAAAGTTTTCATTTTAGAAATCTATTTTTAGCTCCTGTGACCTAGATGTGCAATGGACCGGAACCATTTGAACAACTTTGAAAGGGGACCACCTAAGGATCATTCCTGTGAAGTTTGGTTAAAATCCGATCAGTGGTTTAGGAGGAGATGTCATTTGGAGAAAAAGTTTACGCACGCACACACGCACGCACGCACACACGCACGACGGACGACGGACAAAAAGTGATCCCAAAAGCTCACCTTGTCACTACGTGACAGGTGAGCTAAAAATATAGAGGATCGTACATGAGTGCTCATGAATTATTAAGTTTATTTAACGAGTTGAGGAAAAGTGATAAAATGCGAGACAAAGCCTTTTCCTCAACGAGTTTAATAAATTTAATAATACATGAGCACGAATGTACGAAAGCCTACTAGGGTCAAAATAAGTTGAGAAAAAAAATATTTTCTCGTACAAACGAGAAACTTTCTCGTACAAACGAGAAATATTCTCGTACAAACGAGAAATTTTTGCGTACAAACGAGAAACTTTCTCGTTCAAACGAGAAACTTTCGCGTAGGAACGAGAAAAATTCTCGTATATTCTCGTACAAACGAGAAAATTTCGCGTACAAACGAGAAATTTTCTCGTACAAACGAGAAAAAAATCTCGTACGAACGAGAATATTTGGTCAAAGTAATGACTCAATTACTCTTAAGGCTTGTAAAGTCGATGATGGAAAACCATTTTGTAGATAACTCATCATTATTATAATAATAGTGATTGGTTCGATTGATTTGTCAGAAGTAGTTGCTGTCCACGTGACTATTACTGATCTGTAGAAAATGGTAATTTATAGAAAATAGCTGCGATATTCTTATCGCTGTGATATCATTGTGTTGCGTACGAGGGTTATCTATAGAATCTGGACTGGAATCATGTGTCAGGTTTGGCAAACAATGTAGACCCAGAATATGTGTCGAAGAACGCGATGTCTCATCAATGTCTACACTTTTTGCTTACAGTACAGGAATTTAAGGGTTAAACGAAATGGGTCAGGATCATTTTTTCCAGCCTACCCTTAAAAAAAAACAAAAAAAAAAAAAAAAAAAAAAAAAAAAACAATCGACCCACCAGTGCTGTCAATGCTTTGGTTATAAAAAATTAAGTTGCAGTGGATAAAACTGACCCTGCCGCTAGTGATCAATATGAAACTTGAGCTATCGGCTCTTCTACAGTTATTTATTTTCTGCTCATACAAACAAAAATAAATAAATAAATAAATAAATAAATAAATAAATAACGTTGTAGATTCAGTATGAACAAATGCAATTTTCTATTTTATATTTAACAAAGGGCTGGTACATATGCTGTCATCACATTTATTTATTTATTTATTATTAGAAATTTCTTGAAACATATACACACGTACGCATGCTTTCATTACATCTACCGACCTTTAACCCTTTCAACCCTGTATATCAGTACAGATACTTTTGCAAACAGTGTAGATCCGGATAAGACGCTCATAATGAGCCGTCTTACCAGCACGAACACCAGTTGCTATCCTGCTATTGGTCTCATCTCAACCTCCTATATACAAGTATGGACGATTCCAAATACATGTACAAAGATGGAAGAATTCACCGCAGAAACTCAGAAGTGAAGGAGTCAATTTACTTCTACCCGTTGTAAAACGCCACGTTAATCAATACCCGTGTTGGTGTTATGACAAGACAAAATTTCGTACGTACGAGAAAAAATCTCGTTCGAACGAGAAACTTTCTCGTACAAACGAAAAAAATCTCGAACGTACGAGAAAAAATCTCGTACGAACGAGAAACTTTCTCGTACAAACGAGAAAAAAATCTCGTACGAACGAGAATATTTCTCATAGAAATTTTGTTGTACATGTGCATCCAGTGAAGACTCAGATCAGTCTATGCATTTGCGCAGTCTGATCATAGCCTTTGCTCTATGGGACATGAATGCCACTTGGCCCATAGTGATGCTAAGATAAATTACATATGAAATTGTTGTCTGTTAACTTTCTGGTGTGAGTCAGACCGCTTATTAAACCCCGCCAACCGGGGCTTGGAGAAATAGATGAGGCTGCAAGGTGCTTCCACGCAGAGCTGAATCTGACCGCAAATGAGTACTGGAAAACCGCTTAGAAGATTTAAGCCTGTCCAGGTAAAGTGTTGCGGGTCGGAACGGCCATGCATTTAACCCCTATTGGTTTCATTGGGCGGCAGGGCTTGAGAAGTCATTTCAGCTCAATGTCGGATAAAAGTCCCACAAAATTGGAAGCAAAGTCTCCAAAATTTCCTAAACAGTCTTGACGGTAAGCGTCAGTTCCTTTGTGCGGTAGGGTTTGACATGTCATTTCATGTCAGTGTCGGATTAAAGTCCCACAGTATGGAAGCAGTGTCTTCATAAAATGATGGGTACGTAAAACCTCAAGCCGGCCTCGGTAGCTCAGTCGGATGCTCGTCGGACTGGTGATCAGGAGGACGCGGGTTCGATTCCTGCCGGGGTCGGCAACATTCTTTCGTGGAGATTGATCATGAAACCTTTTCTACGGTCATTCTCTCCCTTCCACTGATTCAAGATGGGTGACGTCTCCAAAATGACCTACAAAGAGGTGACGGGGACGTTAAACCTTAAATCAAATCAAACTATTCAAGAAGGGCAGTTGTCAGTTTCTTGCGAAAGAATGTGCGCTGTACTGGTTAACCTCTTACGTATAAGCCAGTTCAGGAAAAGTGTAGATTGGTAAACTGACCGGCTCAAAAATGACCATGGCCAACTATATCTGACATTAGCCCGATGACTTTCAACCGTGACAGTCGCACAGAAAGTCAATATTGGGTTATCTCCCTTTGACTGAGGCCTACGATAGATACCTATTCGTGTACCTGTCGTGTAATCAGTATTGTGTTTTAATCCGGCCGTGTGTGAAAATGACCCCGGGGGATATTGAACGATAGATACGTCTAGTTAATTTTGATCTGCGTGTTTTGGTACTTTAAGCGAGAAAAATTCTCGTTTTGTCAAACGGTTAAAATTGAGCCTTTTTGTACTTAAAATATAATCGGTTCTCATAAATCCATTTTTTTCTGGAATGTGATATTCCACATTATTTAAAAAAAAAAAAAAAAAAAAAAACATTAATAGTTAATGGACGTCAGATTGCATTATTTAAAATTACATTGTTTAGTAAAGCAACATGTTCATAAGTCCATGTAATAAACCCCCCTGTAAACCCCACTTTACATTACAGAAGAGAGAGGTTTAGAGGGGTTACAATGTGTATTATCCGCACCAAGACATTGTATTTTTCACCATAAAAATAACGTGTTTTTTTTAGATATAAATTAACATTTCGAAGATAAGAAAGAAAACATTGTCACAAGGATATGTTTTCTAAATGGGTTGACAGTTTTGTTTGATTAGAGGTTTACCGTCCCCGTCAACACTGTATAGGTCATTTTGCGGACGTTGCTTCCAATTTTGAGGGACTTTTAACCGGCACTGAGATGACATCTCAAGCCCTGCCACCCTATGAAACCAGTAGGGTTTATCTGCATGGACGGTCCAACTCGCACCACTTTTCATGGGCAGGCTTAGAGCCCCCATGCAGTTTACTAGTACTCATGTGCTGTACAGTCAGTTTCAGCTCTGCTTGGAAGCATCATGCAGCCCGATCTATTCCTTCAAGCCCCGTTGGGCGGAGGCCGTAATGGGTTGACAGCAAAGGCCATGATCTAAGCTCGACGTCTGAACTGAGCATGCACTGTTTCCAGAATAAGTGTCCATGTTTGGGCTTTCCCGTCCAAAATGTACTGAAATCTGCTTGACTATCATTATAATGTTAACAAGTCCATGTCACTGATGAACTACCCTTCTAAATCCAACTTTATATAGAGAAAACTGTGGTTTGCTGGAACATACATGTATATTTTTCTATTACTTTCGTTCCAAACATATGTTGTGGGTATTCGTCAGAAGCGAGGCAGTTCTAACAAGATCCACAACCTATATTTAAAGAAGTAATAAACTATGACACATTTGTTTTAATAACCGTTTTCTGCAACCTAAAGAATGCATTATTTCACATGAATGTGTTATCATAATGGTCGCAATGATTATTCAATATTGTAACATATCCATGTTAGGTAATGCTTACTTACACTGTTTGAAATTAATTGTGACTAATCAAAAATATAAAACGAAGAATTAGGTTTTAATTACTCTTTATTTACCTGTAACCATTTTAATTATCTATAATAACATACTGCAAATTCAAGCATCAAATATTTATTCTGGAAAGAAAGGTTCATTGATTGTTAGTTTGTTTGTTTGATTCGAAGTTTAACGTCCCCCTCAACACTGTATAGGTCATTTTGGAGACGTTGCTTCCCATTTTGTGTGACTTTTACCCGACATTGAGATGAACTGACATCTCAAGCCCTGCCGCCTAGTGAAACCAATAGGGTTTATAAGCATGGACGTTCCAACTCGCACCGGCTTAGATCCTCTGAGCGGTTAACCAGTACTCGTGTGCAGTCGGTTTCAGCTCTGCGTGTAATTGCATCATGCAGCCCATCTATTTCTTCAAGCCCCGATGGGCGGGGCCGTTATTGATTGTTAATGTAAAGGAACATGTTCAAAATGCTGACAATAACAAACAACAAATTGGCCGATTTATCAAAAGGGACCAATCACTTACATATCTGCAAAAAAAAATACATTACGAAAACACGCCTATACAAATGCATTCAAAACGTTACCACCGAAAAAAAAAAAAAAAGATGAAAACTTGTAATATTTTTCTTATTTCTGCTCAAAAACATAGATTTTGGGCACTCGACAGAACCGCCTAGGCGAGGCGGTTCTTACGAGCACCCACAATCTATGTTTTGAGCAGAAATATGAAAAATACCACAAGTTTTCATCTGAAAATTTTCATTGTTTGATTTTTAAATTTACAATGTATTTATATAGGCGTGATTTCGTAATGTATCCGTTGAGACGAGAACCTTGAGTCTGAATTGTAAGCATAGAAATGCAAAGGAGATAATCTTACTGATTTTAATGCGGATAAATCTGTCTTGACACAATAATTGTCGATTATCTTTCTTTCTTTCTTCCTTTCTTCCTTCCTTCCTTCCTTCCTTCCTTCCATCCATCCATCCATCCATCCATCCATCCATCCATCCATCCATCCATCCATCCATCCATCCATCTATCTATCTATCTATCTATCTATCTATCTATCTATCTATCTATCTATCTATCTATCTATCTATCTATCTATCTATCTATCTATCTATCTATCTATCTATCTATCTATCTATCTATCTATCTATCTATCTATCTATCTATCTATCTATCTAGTCTCAGTTGCTTCTTAGTGACTCAGTAAGCCTTTAATAGTATATTTATCATGCCATCATTGTGTGAAAGGAGTAAAGATAAGCAACTTCAAGTTTTCAGTTGTTCACAAATAATATTCATCTTCCTTTTTTTTTCTTCCTTTATTTATTTATTTGAAAATACACATGAAATATTGTTATATTCTCATTTATGCTGATAGCACAGAGTTTGAGCACTCGTAAGACCGCCTCGTCGAGGCGATTCTAATGAGGTCCAACAATCTCTGTTTTAAACAAGCAATAAGAATACTATATTATTCCCTTTCCCCCCGAGAAGAAGTATTTGTGGCGGCCTGTGCCGCCAATGTCTCTTAGCTAGTTTATATGTTTCTCTTCCTTATTTTGTTCGTGCTAAACGAGTAAATCTTTCTTTCTTTTTTAAATGACGATAACTTCATCATATACGCTCTTTCTTTCTGCTCAGGTAAACGACGCACGTCAATATAATCGTTTATGATGGATTGTTAATCGATCAATACATTGAGTAAGCACACTTCCGACTACCTGTCGATAATCGAATTATCACCAAGTATTGTGACGCGCGCCGTTAATCTTTGTACCAATAGTAGTCACTAGACCAGTAAGTGGCAACTTGACCTGCAGTTGTATTTAAAAAAGTAATATCATAAACCTGGGGACGGTAAAAAAAATAATTCAGATAAAATGAACAATTAAGACTTCTGGTCTCATCCGAGATTACGCTTCTTGCTAAAAAGAATCACCGTTTTATCATCACGATAGCAAGTCCGTGTAATGAAAACCCTCTAACCCCCACTTTATATAGAGAAAAGTGGGTATACATTATTTTCTTTATTTCTGCACCAAGATATAGGTTGTGGGTACTAGTTAGAACCAATCGACTCTACTGACCGTGCATTTAGATAATATATTTATTTACAATATTTTTTTATTTACTTTGTTTTACGCCGCAGCCATAGATATTTTTGTCATATCGAGTTGTACGCAAAAATTACAGAATATAGACAATGCGTTTCTGAAGATTTAGAAAGTCAACGGTTTTCCTAGACATATTACTGAGTTTCATGTCAGTTTAATCTATCTATCTATCTATCTATCTATCTATCTATCTATCTATCTATCTATCTATCTATCTATCTATCTATCTATCTATCTATCTATCTATCTATCTATCTATCTATCTATGCGAGTTGGATCGTTCATGCATATAAACCCTATACGTGTAATTGGGTGGCAGGGCTTGAGATGTCATTTCCTCTCAACGTCGGGTGAAAGTCCCACAAAATTGGAAGCAACGTCTCCAAAATGACCTATACAGTGTTGATGGGGATAAATAAAGACGTATGTTATCAATGAAATGTTTCCAGCAATCATCCCAAACCTTTTGTTCTGTACAAGACATAGGTTGTGGGTACTCTATAGGCCGGTTCTTGCAAATCTTGGATAATAGGTATTTGTGTGTTGAAGCAATTAAAATAAATTTAAAAACAACAGTTCTAGCAATAACCAACAACCTATAAGAAGGTACTGTGTCAAACGGATGTATTCTCGTAACTTGGACCAAGTATACATGTATAATTCACGGTCCCCGCCCATCGGGGCTTGAAGAAATAGATTGACTGCATGATGCTTCCACGCAGAGCTGAAACCGACCGCACACTAGTACTGGTAGACCGCTTAGAGGATCTAAGCCTGCCCAGGCAAAGCGGTAGGAGTCCATGCTTATAAACCCTATTGGTTTCATTGGGCGACAGGGTTTGAGATGTCATTGCATCTCATTGTCGGGTAAAAGTCCCACAAAATTGGAAGCAACGTCTTCAAAATGACCTTAGTCCTATACTGTGTTGACATGGACGTTAAACCTCAAATCAAACAAACAAATCAAACATGTATATTGGATCCAAGATATAATAATAATAATAATAATAATAATAATAATATATTCTCATTATCTAAATAATACCTATTCTGCTTAGGACTTAATGCATATGAATAAAGTTAATCTCTACGGAAAGGAAATACAATATACCTTGCGCGCGTGTCCATTAATCTTCAGGCTTCCTGATGGTCAGTAGCCGGTACACAATACACATCACGTGTCATAAAAAGCGATAATTGTCTTCAGCTTAAATACCCGAGATGTTTCTCCCCCTCCCCCAACCACACTCCCCCCCCCCCCCAACCACACTCCCCCCCCCCCCCCCACTGAGTGAGCTGAAAATATATGGGCACAGAACCGCCAAATTGATGTGGTTCTTACAAGTACTTTCTACCTATATTTTGTGTAAAATCATACTGATTCCGGATAACCCGACTGTTTTATATAAAGTTTGGTTTACATGCATATTCTTTTTCGCAGCATCGTGGAGAGAACACCAGAAAAAGGGTACACACCTCATTTTAAATCACTTAACAGTTGAAATAAATAAATAATTAATTTTTAATAAAAAAAGAAAAATTTCTAATAATCATTTGATTACACATAAATGAATAGAATAATAATAAAAATAATAATAATAATAAAATATACACATACCGTGCGGCATAGTGCATTTTTGATATCTCAAAAACAGTTAATTGGTCAAAGTAAACTCATCAATACTTGAAACATAGTTATAACCGCCTCATTGAGGTGGCTCTAACGAGTACCCACAACCTATGTTTTGGAGAAGAAGTGAAAAAAAAAATGACTACCACAGTAAACCCAAGTTTTCTCTAAATAAAGCAGTTTTTAATTAGGTTTTCATTACAACCAAGATGATAATAATGAATACAAAACAATTAACATAGGCATAAATGGCATCTTTACGGTTATTTTTTATTTTATTTTTTTTTATTTACCAGACCGAATTCACAATAGCATTTAAATAATCAAACGCATGTTTGAAAAATAAAAAATAAATAAAAATAAAATAAACATTCCTCTGGTATTCCAACAAAACAATGTGCGAACAACGAAATGTCAGATTAGCCTGTATCTGAGTAATTGGAATAAGATATATATTATAACCAAGTTATATAATTTTTTTAGAAATTTCGTGACAAATTCACATGGGTTTCTTTCTTTCTTTCTTTCTTTCTTTCTTTTTTTTTCTTTCTTTCTTTCTTTCAGCTGTAATCATACAAACATACAAAACAAACAAATGTAATCATAAATCTTATTACTAGCAATGTTTATTTAACTTTGCGTAGTAAGTATAAAGAATGCGCAAAAATCTAATCAGGTCATGAAAATAAAAAAATACGTGAATAAATAAATAAATAAATAAATAAATAAATAAATAAATAATTAAGATGCAGATCAGACACCGCATTCTTAGATTAATTTACATTCGTAGGAGATGCCCAGACGAAGTTGTGTTGATTTTACAGTCGATTGAAACTGACCCGCTTTGGGATTACACGCGTGTGTAGACGATAAAGCTTTTTCTGAATAAGCACCAAATTTAATCGCAAAATGCCGTTATTAAATATTATTTTGAAATATTGTAATTGCTATCAAAATGCACAATATTGTATACACATTGCGTCTGATACGGGCGTTTTTTTGCAATATTAACAAAAAGTGTAGATTTTAACCGTTAAAGTCGGTTACTGCCGTTGTTTTTCCACAGATTTGTATGCTTCAAGTAAGGATTATAGGCTATTAATTTGAAAATAAAAATACCGGCAGCTAATTAAATAAAAGTTCCACTTATTTGATATCATTTTGAAGGAATTTAAACGGACCATAAAATTAAATCGGAACATCTTTATCAAATTGAAATATAAAAAAGTTATATTTGTTTAAAAATTGTTTTCCATTAAAGCCCCTGCTATTTCCAACAAGAGATTCTGTACAGGTAAGCCGAGAAGGTCAGCGCACAGTAAAAGGCTTAATCCTTTGCGCCAAAGGCATAAATGTCAATAATAGTTGCGGATGCATAAAATAGTGTTGACTGGGCCGTTAATCTTCAATACAAACAAACAAACAAACAAACGCAAAACCTCAACACAAAGACAAACTGTATGAACCCATACCAGACTGCCACTACATTTGTACATGAGCAGTATCTTGCTCCACACTGTTTGCAACAATGGCTTTTAAAGTAACAGACAACAAACAGGCGACAATTATTAAGACAAAAAATCTCGTACGAACGAGAAACTTTCTCGTACAAACGAGAAAAAATCTCGTACGAACGAGAAACTATCGCTGTGGTACATGGATGCCACTTGGCCCATGTTTGACCCTTAAGATGCTGAGATAAACTGCATGTGAAAATGTCGTCTGCTGTTTCATCTTGCAACTTTTTGGTACGTTTCGGGCAGCCCCTTAAACCCTTGCGGTGCCCCCTGCCATCAGAGCTTAGAGAAATAGATTAGGCTGCAAGGTGCTTCAACACTGAGCTGAGACTGACCGCACATGAGTACTGGAAAACCGCTTAGAAAGTCTAAGCCTGCCAAGGTAAATTAGTGCAAGTCGGACCGTCCGTGCATATAAACCCTACTGGTTTCATTGTCCGGAAAATCTTGAGATGTCATTTCATCCCAATGTCGGGTAAAAGTCCCATAAAATTGGAAGCAATATCTCCAAAATGACTTAAATATTGTTAACGAGGACGTTAAACCCTAGCCTAGCGGTTCCTGCGGGTGGTAGGGCAGGAGATTTCATTTCACCTCAGTGTCGGGTAAAAGTCCCACAAAATGGAAGCAGTGTCTTGAAAATGACCTAAATAGTGCTGACGGGGATGTAAAACCTCAACATACAGACAAAGTATATAGACAAACAGTAGGGACACACTGTTTGCAACAATGGCTTTTTAAATAACGCAGTCGACAACTGTTGTGAGAAAATCTCGTACGATCGAGAAACTTTCTCGTACGAACGAGAATTTTTCTCGTATGAACGAGAAAAAAATCTCGTACGAACGAGAATATTTTTCGCAGTAATGAGAAATTTTCTCTGCGGTATATGGATGTTACTTGGTCCATGTTTGACAGTTAAGATGCCATGATAAACTTCATATGAAAATGTCGTCTGCTGGTTCATCTTGCAAACTTTTTTGGTGCGAGACGGACCGTCCTAGCGGTGGTCCCCGCCCATCGGAGTTTGGTGAAATAGTTTAGGGTGCACGTTGCGAGTTGGACCGTCTATTCAATAAACATATTGGTTTCCATGGGCTACAGGGCTTGAGAAGTCATTTCATCTCAATGTCGGGTAAAAGTCCCACAAAACTGGAAACGTCTTCAAAATGATCTAACTATTGTTGACGGGGACGTTAAGCCTCAATTCAAACGAAAAGCCTAGCGGTTCCTTTGCGCGGTAGAGTTTGACAGGTCATTTCATCTCAGTGTCGGGTCACGGTCCCACAAAATGAAAGCAGTGTCTTCAAAGATGACGAGTACGTCAAACAAAGCATACCGGCAAACAGTATGGACTCCTACCACCACTACAGTTTCAGTATCTTCCTCAACATTGTTTGCAACAAGTAACAAGCAGACAACAAAGCAGGCGACAATTGTTGTGATTGGCAGGCTAAGGTTTAATAACTAAGGTAGACTTCGCTGGGTGCATATGCACGAAGACTCCTTTTGCTATGGTATCTCCGCCAAGAAACAGAGTGTTCGCATGCCAGATATTACGTACATATAAGCAATGGCTACAAACAGCAGTTCAGCCCCGCCCATCGGGGCTTGAAGAAATATATGGTCTGCATGATGCACGACCCGCACACGAGTAATGGTAAACCGCTTAGAGGACCTAAGCCTGCCCAGGCAAAGCGGTGCGCACGAGTCGGATCGTCCATGCTTATAAACCCTATTGGTTTCATTGGGCACCAGGGCTTGAGATGTCATTTAATCTCAATGTCGGGTAAAAATCCCATAAAATTGGAAGCAACGTCTCCAAAATGACCTTTACAGTGTTGATGGGGACGTTAAACCTCAGCTCAAACAAACAAAACAAACAAACAGCAGTTTGGCAGTTAAAGGTACACATAGGCAATGGCTACAAACAACAGTTTGAACAAAAAAGGTATGTATCAAAAGAGGGATTATACAAATGACCCCGATTCCTAAGCCTAGCACCGAATCAATGGCCATTTTAAAGGAGGTGATAAGGGGTAATTAAATTAAGAAGATGGTAAATTTCTCGTATGAACAAGAAACAAATGTCGTAGGAACGAGAAACTTTCTCGTAGGAACGAGAAAATTTCTCGTTTGTACGAGAATTTTTCTCGTTCGTACGAGAAAGTTTCTCGTAGGAACGAGAAATATTCTCGTTTGTACGAGAAAGTTTCTCGTTTGTACGACATTTTTTCTTGTTCATAACAAGAATCTCGAAACTCATCATAACACGTGTATTGAACAACGTGGTGTTTTACGACGGGTAGAAGTTAATTGACTCTCTCACCTCAAATGGTGGCCGTGCTAGTAAGACGGCTCATTATGACCGTCTTTTCTGGATCTGCACTGTTTGCAAAGGTATCTGTACCGATCTACAGGGTTGAAAGGGTTAAAGGCCCGCAGATGGTACCTGCTTTTTGCAATGTGTGTATATGTGTCAAGAAATTTCCAATAAATAAATAAATAAGCCCTAATGGAAGATTGCATTTGTTCATACTGAATCTGTAACATTATTTAATTCATTTAATAATTTATTCATATTCGTCCCCGCTCATCGGGGCTTGAAGAAATAGATGGGATGCACGATGCTTCCACGCAGAGCAGAAACCGGCCGCACACAAGCACTGGTAAACCGCTCAGGGGATCTAAGCCAGCCTAGACAAAGCGGTGCGAGTTCATGCTTATATAGCATTTTGGTTTCATTGGGTGACAGGGCTTGAGAAGTCATTTCATCTCAATGTCGGGTAAAAATGCCACAAAATTGAAAGCAATGTTTTATTTATTTTTGTTTCTTCCCTTCTTAAGGGGAAGCATAAAATAAATATATGTAACTGTAAAAATGATCCTGGTCCATTTCGTTTAACCTTTATATTTCTGAACTGTAAGCAAATACTGTAGACATTGATCAAACATCGCGTTCTGCGACACATAATCTGGGTCTACATTGTTTGCCAAACCTAACACATGATTCTTGACCAGATTCTATAGATAACCCTCGTACGCAACACAATGATATCACAGCGATGAGAATAGCGCAGCTTTATTCTATAAATTGCCGTTACCTGGATTTTCTACAGATCAGTAATAGTCACGTGGACAGCAACTACTTTGCTAAACGTTGGGTCAACTGCCAAAACAATCGACCCAAAAACTGTTATTATAATAATGATGGGTTGTCTACATAATGGTTTTCCATCATCGACTTTACAAGCCTTAGGAGTAATTGAGTCATTACCTTGACCAAATATTCTCGTTCGTACGAGATTTTTTCTCGTTTGTACGAGATTTTTTCTCGTTTGTACGAGATTTTTTCTCGTTTGTACGAGAAAATTTCTCGTAGGAACGAGAAATAATTCTCGTATGTACGAGAATTTTTCTCGTTCCTACCCGAAAGTTTCTCGTTTGTACGAGATTTTTTCTCGTTTGAACGAGAAAATTTCTCGTTTGTACGAGAAAGTTTCTCGTTCGTACGAGAAATTTTCTCGTTTGTACGAGAAAATATTTTTTTTCTCATCTTATTTTGACCCTAGTAGGCTTTCGTACGAATGCAAGATTTAAAACGCATTTTATTCATGATTTGTTTACAGAAGATTCAATATTCCGTCATTAGTAAACACGACGTCGTTAAGGAAGTCTTACGTGTTACGTTACGGGGCGTATCTAACTAATATGCATATTTAATCCACTAGTGGATTACGGAATTTATTACATGGCGTTATTACATTCTCAGACGCGACCCCATATGATAAATACGACTCTTTAATACGTGCAGTAGCATGTCTTGCTGCTTTTCATACACTTGTAACATACATACACGCACGCACGCACGCGGCCCCGCCCACAGGTACTTGAAGAAACACAGCGAGATTCCGCTAAATCAAGCCTAATTCTGCTCTGTAAAAGCTTATTTAGTAGGCTGCAGTTAATCTTTCTTGTGTTTTCTGCAACACCGTGCCCTCCGATCAGAGATCAAAAATGTGACTGTCTTAAAGACCACTTCTGAACAGACCCAAAGGTGGTCTTTATATAGGAATTTTACTGTAGATGGAATGCATGATGCTTCCACGCAGAGTACTGGTAAACCGCTTAGAGGATCAAAGAATTCCCAGGCAACCCCTATTGGTTTCATTGGGCAACCGGGCTTGGGATTGTCATTTCATCTCAATGTCGGGTAAAAGCCCCGCAAAATTGGAAGCAACGGTTCCAAAATGACCTATACTGTGTTGAAGGGGACGTTTAACCTCAAATCAAACAAACTAACAAACACGCACACACGCATACGCAAAAACATAAGTACGCAGCGATCGTATCTTGATTTCATGAGTTTCTTCTGAAATTTTATAAAAACAAGCATATTTATAATAACAAAACAAAAGGCTCATGGGCCATGCTCCCCACAGTTCAAATGGCAGAAACTGGCCCTGACCCCTGGCATGTATATTTTTCAACCAACCACTGTGGCTTGAAAAATCTAAGTTATGGTCCACATAGGGATCACTGATTCCAAATTATTTTGAAATCTGATGCCTTAGATCCAAAGGCTGCATTCTTAGTTTCAAGGTCGTAGGCCTTTCAGGTTCTGAGATGAAAAATTTTCAAGTCCTTTTTACTTTATAAAATCAAGGTGGCCATCTTGGCCATAATTATCAACTTCCATTTAGCTGGCTGCATATATCAATTTTATCATATGACGTCGCGTCTGAGAGTGTAATAACGCCATGTAATATTTTCGATAATCCACTAGTGGATTAAATATGCAAATTAGCTAGAAACGTCCCGTAACGTTACATGTACGACGTCCTTAACGACGTCGCGTTTACTAACGGCGGAATATTGGCATTTTTCTTAATAATCGTGAATAAAATGCGCTTTAAATGTCATATGATAAATAGAATCTTGCATTCGTGTTCATGTATTATTGAATTTATTAAACTCGTTGAGGAAAAGGGATAAAATGCTCGGCAAAGCCTCGCATTTTATCCCTTTTCCTCAACTCGTTTAATAAATTCAATAATACATGAACACTCATGTAAGATCCTCAATCTAATGCCATAGGCTACAAAAGAATCAGAAAAGTCCACTGTTTCGCTTTTTTCCATAAGAAATGCTAAAGTGACCAAATACGACCTTAACAAAAATAGGTAAAACTCAACCAAAGGTCACCGTTTGAACAAACTTTCTAGGAATATCAATTCTGATTAAACCTGCTTTGACAGAAAAAACAATCAACTGCTTTTGCCTTTTTCAAGGACAAAGGTCTAAGTGATCTGAGTTGACTTTGACCGAGGTTAACATTTGAACAAACTTGGTGAGGGCCCCGAGTTCCAAAGGCTATATACCAAGTTTTAAGGTAATCGGCCATTTGGTTCCTGAGAAGAAGATTTCCAAAGTGTTTTGCCATATATATAGACATGGCAGCCATCTTGATTATGTGACTCCAATGCAATAGAAGCTCCACATGTAAATTGGTTTCAATCAGTTCAACAGTTTCAGTGAAGAAGATAAAAATACTGCATCTGAGCCACCCAGGACAAAAGCCTTTAAATGACTTGACATTTTGAATTGATAGCTTCCATTCAGCTGACTCCATATAAAAAATGGATGCAACAGGCTACAATAGAATCAGAAAATTCATTGTTTTGTCTTTTTCCAAGTGACCAAAGCTGACCTTGACGTAAGATAGGTCAAAGTCAACCAAAGGTCACCATCTGAACAAAATTTATAGGGTCCGAGTTTCATGTTAGATACTAAGTTTCAAGGTCATCTGCCATTAGGTTCCCGAGAAGAAGTTTTCCAAAGGGTTATTTACATGTACCATAGTTGGGCATGGCGGCCATCTTAGTCATGCGACCAAGATCCCATGAACAAACGTTCTTTCCTCCATTTCATGGAGGCGGTGATTTGGTTTCATTGCCCCAGCAGTTTCTTAGATGTCATTCGAAAATGTTAACGCAGACGACGACGACGACGGCGGACGACTGCCTATTCTGTAAGCTCCCCAGTTGCCTTTAAGTTTTTGTTGTTTTAGCTCACCAGCAGTTCTATTAGAACTGCTGGTGAGCTAAAACAACAAAAACAACAAGAAGGCGGTTTTGATATTTTATTTATAGCCAAAGACTTGTTTTTTTTGTTTGTTTGATTTGAGGTTTTATGTCCCCGTCAACACTGTAAAGGTCATTTTAGAGACGCTGCTTCCAATTTTGTGGAACTTTTACCCGACATTGGGATGAAATGACATCTCAAGCCCTGTCGCCCAATGAAACCAATAGGGTTTATAAGCATGGATGGTCCGACTCGTGCGCACCGCTTTGCCTGGGCAGGCTTAAATCCACCAAGTGGTTCACCAGTACTGATGTGCGGGTCGGATTCAATTCTGCGTGGAAGCATCATGCAGCCCATATATTTCTTCAAGCCCCGATTGGCGGGCGCCGCCAAAGACTTGTAACATTCCTTCTGTAGTTCATAACAATAAGAAATTCTCCTTCAATATCTGATTTTTGTCTGTAATATCTAAAAGAAAAGGTTTTTAGACACCCATGGGGCGAACTCGCAGCACTTTCACACATCTCTCGACAGAAAACAACTCTTTCTGATTAAGATATAACGAAAATGATTAAATATAACAGACTTACCAAGAATTTTGCATTTATCTCTCACAGATCTGCTAGTATATTGATAGTTTTGCACTTAGCGCATTACTTTGAAATCATTGTAGCTTTCTATAAAGTAATTTCTGACGCCATGTTTCTTGTGAAAATGTAAAATACTTTGAAGATGAAATTGCAATATAAACTTGTGGCGGCATACAAAAATGAATTTATAAGAACTTTCGGAGAACCCCTTGCTATATGAACGCTTTTGTAAAAGCTGCTTTTGTGGCTATGCTAGTGGACTGCTCCCAGTCCTTAAAACTGTTCCCCTTTTCATACGTCTTGCAAATCTAATACATCATTACAATAATACACCCGTGCGACATAATGCATTTTTTCCCACCCCACTTGAAATGGCTTCTTTTCTGATGAAAATCTGTGATACTTTTCTTATTTAGCTTAAAATATAGGTTGTGGGTACTCGTTAGAACCGCCTCATTGAGGCGGTTCTATCGAGTATCCACAACCTATGTCTTGGAGCAGAAATAAGAAAAATAATGTATACCACCGTAAACCCAAGTTTTGTCTATATAACGTGGGGTTTAGGGGGTGTTCATTTCATGGACTTGTTCACGTGATGGTATTCTAATTCTGATAGACACTGTTTTAAGCGTGTATAGGAGACAGACTTTTTATGTATAGAAAAATAACTTCACTGAAAATGAAAATGTTGATTTTTTTTTATCGGAAAATATCAATGTTTCAGACTGTAGCCAGTCTATGGCTCTCCGAGTTAATAAAGCTATCGCCAAAGTGTTCATTTAAAGGTTTCTTGTTTCACATGCCAACAACAAAGGCGCAGATCAGAGTGCGCATCCGCGTGGTCTGTTCAAAGTCCTTTTGTTCTTGATAATGTAACTACAAGGTTTCTGTATGCAGATTCCAGAGACTCTCAGACTTCTTTGACTAAGCAGGCCGATTTAGTCATCACCTTTGTTTGTTTGTTTTGAGGTTTAGCGTCCCCGTCAACACTGTAAAGGTCATTTATGAGACATTGCTTCCAATTTTGTGGGACTTTTACCCGAAATAGAGATGAAATGACATCTCAACCCTGCGCCCAATGAAACCAATAGGGTTTATAAGCATGGACGGGCCGACTCGCACCGCTTTGCCTGGGCAGGTTTAGATCCTCTAAGCGGTTTACCAGTACTCGTGTGTGGGTCGGTTCCAGCTCTGCGTGGAAGCATCATGCAGCCCATCTATTTCTTCAAGCCCCAATGGGCGGAGGCAGTGAAATGAACATACCCGTAAACCCGTACACTTTAAATAGAGAAAACCCGGATTTAGGGGCTATTCATTATTTTTCTTATTTCTGCTCCAAGACATAGTCTGTGTAAGAGTAGTACTTAATGCTGCAAGCAAGGATTACATTTGACAATGAGGCGGTTCTAACGAGCACTCGCAACCTATGTTTGTAGTATATATAAGAGACATGTCACGGATTTTCTTCAGAAAAATAACCATTTTGGAGATGTGGAAAAATGAACTATGACGCACGGGTATGTTACCCTCATGTTGGTCGCAATCCCAGAAGACAGTTTCTTGTCACAAGGCTCGTATTAAAACATATGCTAATGTTATTTTCAACAGATCGTTTTAAACAATAATTATTAAAGAACACAATGTATAGTCATGTAAACATTTTTTTTTCATTTCTTTCTTTAACCAGCTTATTTTTAGCCCGCATGGTAGCAGTTGATATCTCCTTATTTAAGCGGTTAAGAAAGCTGCTTCGGGTAAAACTGGTACCAGAAAACTGCCAAATGTAGCAGTTTTTATAGCATTCATTAGGCTAACGAACCCATGCTCTAGAATGGCATCTGTCATATCTTTAATTTTTTGGGCGATTGTTATCAACAATTGCTCCTAAGTGAACAGTATATTGAAATCTGTAAATTCGTAAGAAAATATTGCTGCATATTGAAAACAGTTCGAAAGTCCACAGAAAAAAAAACTGTCAATGAAACTTAATATTATAACTTGTATGGTCTCACAATTAATTCCATGAACACACATTTATTTCCGTTTAAATTTTCAGTAATTATAAATTTTACACAGGCAGTCTTCCTTTACATCAGCTATGAATGAAGTTGCGGATGAATATATCTGATCCGAGTGTAAAACCCGTGACTGCCGGTGTACTGGGACAGTTCACCGACAAGACAGTTAACCGTCAGGTTTTGTGGAGACTGTTCACCGACACATTTGAAGACGGTTCACCGACAAAACTTTAAGTGCATTTCATATATATTTCTAGTCCAAAAACCAGAGTTATGGTTCTTGCGCTCTGCACATTGTCTCATAGTGCTTAACATTTGTGTGAAGTTTCATGAAATTATCTCAAACGGTTTTCGAGTTATGAAGCGGACACAATTAAAATTGCCATTTTTCAATGTTCAAATGGCAATAACTCCAAAAGTAGGCAATCCACAGTTATAATTCCTTCGCTCTGCACATTGTCTTATGGTGTTTAACATTTGTGTGAAGTTTCATGAAAATATGTTAAGCAGATACAAAGTTATGGAGCCAACACAAATTAACGGAATCACGGAATTACGGAATTACGGAATTACGGAAAATGTTCAAAGGGCAATAACTCCAAAAGTAGGCAATCCACAGTTATAATTCCTTCGCTCTGCACATTGTTTAAATTGCCATTTTTCAATGTTCAAAGGGCAATAACTCCAAAAATATGCAATGCAGAGTTATGGTTCCTGCGCTCTGCACATCGTCTCATAGTGCTTAACATTTGTGTGAAGTTTCCTAAAAATATCTCAAACGGTTTTCGAGTTATGAAGCGGACACAATTAAAATTGCCATTTTTCAATGTTCAAATGGCAATAACTCCAAAAGTAGGCAATCCACAGTTATAATTCCTTCGCTCTGCACATTGTCTTATGGTGTTTAACATTTGTGTGAAGTTTCATGAAAATATGTTAAGCAGATACAAAGTTATGGAGCCAACACAAATTAACGGAATCACGGAATTACGGAATTACGGAATTACGGAAAATGTTCAAAGGGCAATAACTCCAAAAGTAGGCAATCCACAGTTATAATTCCTTCGCTCTGCACATTGTCTTATGGTGTTTAACATTTGTGTGAAGTTTCATGAAAATATGTTAAGCAGATACAAAGTTATGGAGCAGATACAAATTAACGGAATCACGGAATTACGGAATGACAGAAGGACATGGCAAATCCAATATAGCCCCACTTTTTCAAAGCGGGGCTATAAAGACTATGGCGCTTGTTAGAACCGCATCATTGAGACAATTCTTACGAGTATCCACAATCTATGTTTTAGGAAGAATTAGAAAAAAATAATGTATACCCCTGTAAACCACAAAGTGGTTTTTACAGTTCATCGTGTTGATTCTAAGGACTTGTTAATGTGTTACATTCCGAAGCCCCTTTTCATTTAAATAAAACATTTTCAGGCAGTTGTCTGTCTGTGTAAGAGTAGTACTTAATGCTGCAAGCAAGGATTACATTTGAAATCATAGCGAGAGTTCTAATGAATCAAATAACTATTATATTAGGTTGTAATCTGGAGACTTCTCACAAACCTCGGAAGACACAAATCGTTCCAGCTGTCAGACAGGATAATGATCCCGGTATTTTTTCTTGCGGAAATTCTCAGCTTTGATACAGATCCTGTCTGTGGTAGATCAATCCATTGACAGTTATTACTAGTCAGCAAGTTATGAATAGACAATAAAAATCATAGTTGTGTAATCTTTCCGAGACCTATCTCTGAATATCAGACATAGAACAAGACTTAAGAGATTACTAGTTACCCTATAACATAATTCACCGTTTTCCTTATCAGATGCTTCAAAACCAAACAATGTTTGAATGTTACTTAGTTGATGTGATTCGAACCCACGCACAGATGCGACGACGTCACCTAGCACGATAGTGCAGTTGATAAGGACGTCCAGCCACTGCAGAGCTAGCCGACGTTGCCTTATCGCGACGTCGCCTTGCACTGTAATGGCCGGACGTCCTTACGAACTACGCATCCCCTATGTAGCGCAGTTGGTACGGATGTCCGGCCACTGGAGGTCTAGGCAACGTCGCCGCATCTGTGCAAACTCACAGCAAACTCAAGTATTAGAACTCAAACTCAAGTATTAGAACTTAGAATGTGTTCTGGCTAAAAGGCATATGTGGTTAGCTTTATTATTAAAGCACTGACAGCACCGGTGGGTCGATTGTCTCTTAGTGTAGTTTAGCTAAAAACCCTTTTTTGTTTGATGTGGTTTTCGTGTCTTTAAACTGGGTGCAAGTGTACAAAATTGGTATATAAGATAGGAGCAGTCTAAATCACCGCTTATGGCCATTTTCCTGTCTGTTATCTAAGCGAAACGTTAAGACCCTGACCAGACGCCGCGTCCTGTGCTTAACTCGGCTCATATGTTTTATGTTGTTTTTATCATGTTAACACGTATGAGTGATGAACACACCTGTAAACAAAGGTTTGTATATAATGGGTTTACAGGGGTATGCCTGCTCCAAGACATAGGTTGTGTATACTCTATAGAACCGAGGGTTGGTAGAACCGAGGGTTCTAGCGAGCACAACAGCATATGTTGTATAAATAAGAAAAATAAAAAAAAATCATCACAAAAATAGAGGATCTTACACGAGTGGTCATTTCATAAGAAATTTATGAAACGAGCCTTCGGCGAGGTTCATAAATTTCATATGAAATGACCACGAGTGTAAGATTCTCTTTATCATATGACTACTTTAAATTGGATTTTATCACCTTTTAATTTGACAAGTTTTCTACGAAAAATGCATTGTTGACATGGACGTCGTCATGACGTTACTTAATCCCGCCAAAGTGTTATTACACGTGTGGTCATACGATATTTATTACATGACGTTATCCACTGCTTATCAACGACGTCATATGATAAATAACTTTTTTTGGAGATACGAAAGAATACACTATGATGGATGTTTTCGTGATAGAAGGAACAAACGGCGAAGGATCATACCAAGTTCCATATCAATCTATAATCTGTAATTACCTGTTGTGGGATTGTAGCTTTACAAATCAATTTTCGAAAACTAATACAAAGGCTTATTCATCAGTGATGAAAACCCATTTGACAGTTTCTGGACATGTTCAGGGATATTATTGACTTAACAAGAAGGCATTCTTGTTCAAATTAACACATACAGCTTGAATTAAGGGAGAGTTTTTGAGTTATTTCAAGGAAAGATGGACCCTGGCTATATATGAATACACGACTAGCAAGTGACTATGAGATATCTATCTATCTATCTATCTATCTATCTATCTATCTATCTATCTATCTATCTATCTATCTATCTATCTATCTATCTATCTATCTATCTATCTATCTATCTGCCATTTTTGACCTCAACTCGCAGATGTACGTATATTACATAAAATCCAGAGCATACACAGTAATCATGTAATTATTGTAGGAGTGTTTAATCTGCACATGCTATGAATCTCCATGCACATGGGAAGCTCCAGTAAACGCCCTAAACCGAAGAACGACGCACTTTATGCAGTCATCGCTGCAAATGATGCCAGGGGAGCATGTTTGGACATCAAAACTTCATCGTCGCTACCGCGGATCGAACCCTGAACCACTACAGATGTCGATAATCTAGTGTGATCAGGAAAGGGGTTGCAGTTGGTGTGTTCGAAACTAGTGTTTGGTGTCTTTGATGGGTGGAGTAAGTTAATTGTATCGATTCCTGATCTTTGTTTTACTTCTACTTTTCAAGTAAATGAAAAGAGTGAAATTGGATTCAAAATTAGCACATTTAATGCACCGCCGGAGTTTCTGGACAAAATCAGACAAACGTCGGTCTACCTTGATTAACTAGCAAGAGGAGTTCGCTGGGAAAGATGGTACATGATGACATGGGTTACACGGATGATCTAAAACACCATATTGAAACCAGTGGGACAAAACAAATAAAGTATGTGGAAATGCTCATGCTCTAAGCAGAACCCCGATGAGTAAAAATACAAACGAAGAGAAGGAAGAGTTGAGGATATCATCCTCCAAGGAACTCCAAATTGAATTGACTTCGTTACAAGACATTACGAAAACATGCCTATATAAATGCATTGTAAACTTTACCGCCGAAAAATCGAATATTTTAAGATGAAAATAGTGACATTTTTTCTTATGACTACTCAAAATATAGATTGTGGGTACTCGTTAGAACCGCCTCATCGAGGCAGTTCTAACGAGTACCCACAATCTATATTTTTGAGCAGAAATAAGAAAAATAAGGTTTACCCCCGTAAACCCCAGTTTTACTATATAAAAGTTGGGTTCTAGGGGGTTAAAATTATATATGCGTGTTTTCGTGATGAGAACGGTTGAAAGATCCGGAGCTTAATGTGGTCTATGAGTGAGTATATAGAAAGGAGAAGGGCCTCTTTGGGTTTACGGTAGCAGTAGCAGTAGAATAACTGGGTCAAAGGCTGTACATACACAAGGGATGTCTTAACAGAATATGGCTAAAAGACAGGACGCCAAGAATACACCAATTTATTGCTCCACAGACGTTGAAAACCTGTATTGTAACATTGCCACGATTCGATTTTAGGTGGACACTTTGGGGTAGGAAGACTTTAGAAAAGATCAGACAGAAGTATTACTGGCCTGGTCTGTATGCCTACGTAGAGTAGTATGTAAATGCTGTGACATGTGTGCGGGATGAAAACCGCACCCCGCACCCCCGAACAAAGATGCAGTAAATGTGTTCTTTTTATCCTGTGGAAGGAATAGCCACGAGTATCGTAGGTCAGTTACCAAAAACAGAGTTTGGGACGACTACATACTCGTGACAAGTGATTATTTTACTAAGTGGGTTGAAGCGTTTGCAATGCCTGACCAAACAGCACGTACCGCAGCGAGATGTTTTGTAAAGGAGGTGGTCAGTACTTCTGGGAACGAAGAATCGTCGACAGTAAAACGTCTTTAAGCCCCTGCCCACCCCCGGGTAGTTTGTGCTACCGCACGCTCTAAGGTGGTGGTTCCGGTGTTCTTCTTTTATTGTTGGTTTGTTGTATTTCAATAAAATAGCCAGCACTAAGTACCATTTTCTTTATTTGTTGTTATGTGCTTTGTAGCAGACTAATCAGACCGTTTGAGGAAGACAGGGTCGACTGCTCTGATTGTTAAGCAGTGGTTGGTGTGCTCGCTTCATCGCGCTTTCTCCTGGTGCTAAGGGCGGGATGCTCTCCCTGTTTTTTTTTTTTTTTTTTTTTTTTTACATTTTGGGTTCCCACCTTTTATTTATACCGAAAAGAGGACAGTTAGAGCATGTTGAGAGTGTTGTATTTCAGGAGGCCTGTGCTCTGTTACACACAAAAAAGACCAGGACAACTCCATATCATCCCAAAAGTGATGGGATAGTAGCATGGTAGAAAGGGTCAGCAGAAAATTAGAGAAACGTCTTAGTGTGCAGAATATTCTGAATGGGATGAAAGGCTGCCCTTTGTGTTAATGACATACCGATCTCCCATGAATTTGACAGCGATATACACATCCAACATGATGATGCTCGGAAGAGAGATGATAGTTCCCTTAGATATCCAGTATGCAAATGTCTTAGATACTAAGGCGATTCATTCAGAGTGCGTACAAAATAGAAGTGAAGACAATAATCAGGGATCGATTCAATTACTGAATATCCCTTATCCAAAACATTAAAGGGAATGAAATGCAAACATAAATTAACATCACCACAATAAAGATGTCATAGGCGGAAAGCCAAAAGGACAGTTACTTCTCAACAAAATTGCTAAACGGCTATCCAAAATAATGAGATATTAGCAATACACACATGAAAAGACGAACTATAAGGCATAAGAACCGACCTTGGAATGGAGGGCTTTTCAAGAAACAATAGGTAGTCTGCATATACTTAATGCAGTGTCACTGATGTCTGGTATCTCAGGTATTTGCCTACTGACAGGTCAGAAGTGAATACAGAACCCCTTTCATTTTAAATGTAATGGGTCTGCGAACTCTTCATAGCAGATAACATCACGATCTAAGGAAAATACTACAGAGGACTAGTTTGGGAAGTCATTAGGCTGATGGTAGAATGATATCCAATTTTGAGATGGCTGTGATTCGGAAGACTACATGAAAGCAGCGAGCAACTCTTTCAATGAAATGTTTCTTGAAGTTAAACTGATAACTATCGCTAAATGTAAAGACTGCTCCAAAATCATTTGGAACGGCTTTGAGAGGATGTTAGGTAGGCGCAAACACATATACACTCGGCTTTGTTAGGCAAGCATCAGAGGCAAGTGCACTTACCACTGAGCTATCAAGCTCCACTGTTGCAATGTATGGCAACTGTACCAGAAAACGTCGGAGGAAGATTGCTTACGAGAACGCTCGTTTAACCCTTTTAGTAACAAATTGAATCTTCCTTTTTATATATAGCAGGAGTCCATTTAACAATTTAGGGGTGTCAGGTTGTGATTTCTTCAAACTTGATAAGGAAAACGGCTGAACTTTTAACAAACAGTGGAGGCCCTGATCAGACGCCGCGTTCTGCGGCGTCTGATCTCGGCCTACACTGTTTGCCACTGTACCCGTTTAAGGGTTTCCAGTCTGAAATGGGTTAACGCTTCACCATTCATCCATGTGACACGTATTCCTTTCATCTTTGTGGTGAGACAGCATCTTTTCACTGTTTCTCTATAAAACAATTTACGAACCATTAAACGAATCATATACTTATATGATTTTATATTCCAGTAAGCTTCTAAATGGGGTTAGATTAATTGAGATTAAGACTACTGTCTTGAATATTCCATGAAATTAACGAACGGATTACTGGTTAGTAACGTCAGTATGCCGTGTATGACTACACTGGGTTTTCTACTGGATTTTTTCTCTCTTTTTTCAATAATATCCGATTTAGAATCGCTATGATTTGGTTTTGGGTTTTACGGCCCTTCCAAGATTATTTCACTCATATCGAGCCGATCGTTAATCAGAGGTGGGCGAAAACAGGAGTACCCGGAGAAAAACCACCTGACCTTCCGTTGCAGAACTTGGCGTCTCACACGTGGCCCCTGTGAGGCTCGAACCTACGGCGGTGAGAGACCTAATGACTAAGAGTCAGCGCTCTTATCCACTAGGCCACGGAGGCCCGTCGAATCGCTATGATAAACACAATGCTACACTCGTGGTCATTTCATATAAATATACTGGGGATCACTTCAGAATATCTTTATGGCCTTCTATGAAATAGAAGTATGAAATAAAGGTATGCTGCGTGTACACATTTATATCGCCTCATTGAGGCGATAGTAGTGAGTAAACATAACATAACATTAAAAAACGATCCAATCAGAAAATATCTCCAAAATATCCAATTACAGTAAAATATTCCCTTAGTTAGGGGAATGGGAACACCTGGCAAACTTTCCCGCCAATTTTCAAAGGGAGACAATTTTCGGGACTTCCTGTTCGCTTTTCTATAAGCCGTGCCCAACTCAAAAAGGGGTCTACTCTTAAAGGAAAGAATTTGCCCCTTTCATCGTTGTGGTGAGATTGTATCACTTCACTCAGGAGCAAATTCTTTTCTTTAAGAGTTGACCCCTATTGACATGGGAGACAAAAATACTTACGCATGAGTTGCCTCCCCTGAAGGTGTCCCCATTCCCCTTTAGACCGCCTAAAATTAAGACTAAATCTGCTTTTAAAAGAAATTTTCCGTAATTCTTTCTTTGTTTTTTTTTTCTACACCCAGTGTCTTCTAATAAGAAACCACATTTGGGGCGGTTCAAAAGTGGTCTTAAAGACCACTTTGAACAGTCCCAAAGGTGGTCTATATACTGAAATTTTACTGTATATGGTTAACTGGAGCTATCGGCCCCGCCCATTGGGGCTTGAAGAAATGAATGGGCTGCATGATGCTTCCACGCAGAGCTGAATCCGGTCGCACGCGAGTCCTGGTAAACCGCTTAGATGATCTAAGCCTGCCCAGGCAAAGCGGTGCGAGTCGGACCGTCCATGCTTATATACCCTATTGGTTTCGTTGGGCGACAGGGCTTGAAATGTCATATCATCTAAATGTCGGGTAAAAGTTCCTCAAAATTGGAAGCAACGTCTCCAAAATGACCTATATAGTGTTGACGGGGACTTTAAACATCAAATCAAAAAAAAATTGGAAGACTTCACTAGGTATTTAAGAAAGAGTTCGAATTTTCCAACGCAAACGAACCATCCCTGTTTGAGCCATTGCAATTTCAGCGAAGGTGGTCTATCGCCTTGAATATAGGGATCAACCACGATTTTTCATGCGTTTACATTTGCCGGATTCCGAGGAAGCTGTTTGAACATGAGGCCGCTAGGCCGAATGTTCAAATATCTTCCGAGGGATCCGGCAGAAGTTAGTGCAATGAAATAACCATGGATGATAATTGTTCTTGCATAACTTGAGATTCCGACAGCAAATTTTGACGAAAACGACCGAAGGCTCCATATAAACTCCATATAAACTCTTCAACTGCGACCGGCAAACCAACATGGCGGCTAGTTCAGAATGTTGTTTACAATGACGCTGATACGCAGTAGTGGAGCCGGCCTCAGTGGCTCAGTCGGATGCGCGTCTGACTGGTGATCAGGAGGACGCGGGTTCGACTCCCGCCGGGGTCGGTAACATTCTTTCGTTGAGATTGATCATGAAATCTTTTCTACGGTCATTCTCTCCCTTCCGCTGATTCAAGAAGGGCAGTTGTCAGTTTCTGGCGAAAGAATGTGCACTGTACTGGTTAACCGCTTACGTATAAGCCTGCCCAGGAAAGTGTTGATAGGTAAACTGACCGGCTCAAAAATGACCTAAATAGTGTTGACTGGGCCGTAAAACTCCAATACAAACAAACATGATACGCAGTAACCCTCTGATGTCATCATGGAACTCTGAGGTAATGGCTAAATATGACGGTGACTCAGTATATGAAGACAGATAGATAGAACTCTGAAACACTGCGTTAACGTTATCTCGCTCAACGTAACGGAAACAAAGCAATGAATATCTTGTTGAATTTCATGATTTGAACATGGGTTCTGTTGTTCGGTCTATTTGACAATGGCTTCAAACAGCTTGCGCATAGGTAATTACGCAAGAACCAGTCCCCATACATTTAACAGCGGTTTTACTAGTAAATAATATCAGTTTGAAAAATTCAATTTCTCTCAGATAACAGCTTGAATTCCAGCAGGAAAAATAACCTAAAATTTGCCAGACTCAGTTAATTAGATCCGATCTGAAGGCTGTGGTAACCCTGTAAACATTTTAGAAGCATCAATAAAATTAACACATTATGTCCTAGAAAAATAGGTTAAGTTTGTTGGATTCTGGACGAGATTATAGAAGCAATCACAAACGAAGTATGTGAGTAGTTTCTACGCTCAACGATTTCCATATTCTTTAGTTAGCAAGAGCTTTAATACTCTTCAGCGGACCATTTCAAGTCACATATCGTCGAAGAAATACAGACTGACAGAAATTCCCTTTGCTCAAGTTTGTGTTTCTTTCTAAACAAGTCTTTATTTGCACAAAACGACATAATCATCATGAAACCACGTCTTTATAATTCTGACCCCCTTGAACCCCAACTGGAGTTTACAGGGGTAAACCTTATTTTTCTTATTTCTTCTCTTGAGCAGAAATAAAAAAATATCACAATTTTTCATCTTAAAATTTTCGTTTTTTTCGGCGGTAACATTACACAGAAGATCTTACATGAGTGGTCATGTATTATTGAATTTATTAAACGAGTTGAAATTCAATAATACATGAGCACGATTGCAAGATTCTATTTATCATATGGCAATTAAAACGCATTTTATTCACGATTGTTTACAAAAATGGCAATATTCCGCCGTTAGTAAATGCGACGTCGTTAAGGAGGTCGCACACGTAACGTTAAGGTAGGAACTAGCTTATTTGCATATTTAATCCACTAGTGGATTATCGAAAATATTACATGGCGTTATTACACTTTCAGACGCGACGTCATATGATGAAATGTATTTGCATAGGCGTGTTTTCGTAATGCATGTTAATAATTCGGTGTTCTGAACACCACTGTAAACCCCACTTTATATAGAGACAACTGGAGTTAACAGTGGTATTATTTTTGTTCCAAGACATGCACGTAGTGGTGCCGGGATACTCGATGCTTAATAAGGCGGTACTAACTGTGTTTGGTGAAAAATAAGTGTAACATCACATTTATTTGCCATTTTGCACTATGTCACATGGTTGTGTGAACGTAATGCAAAGCTAAGCAAATTTCTGGAGCATCAGTCTATTTTAGCCTAGCGCCCGAAACTGTAACAAAAGTGTAGCTATAGATGAACAATGCCCCCTCCCCCATCCCCGCTTCCACGCAGAGCTGAAACCGACCGCAAAGGAGTACAGGTAAACCACTTAAAGGGTATTAGCCTGCCTAGGCAAAGTGCTGCAAGTCGGACCGCCCATGCGCATCAACCCTACTGGTTTCACTGGGCGGCAGGGCTTGAGACGTCATTTCATCTCAATTTCGGGTAAATTCCCACAAAATTGGAAGCAACGTACTCAAAATGAGATATATAGTATCGAAGGGGACGTTAAACCTCAAATCAAACAAACAGGACTTATAAAACATTATCACATATTCAGTACAATATTTAACATGATAACCCATGTTTTGCATTTGTGATAATGCTTGTTTCCATTTCCGGTTATCAGCCCGCCCGGTCTGATAACCGGAAACAGTGTATTTTGAACGGGCAGCGGTTATCAGCCCACCCACGACGTTATTGTGACGTTGCCAATTACATGACGTAACGCGAATAGTTAGGCGTGACGTTACGCGCTTTTTTGCTTGAATCACGCTTTTTATCACATTTTTTTTTTTCAATTTATGAACGTCAAACACAGTAAGAATAGGATCTGAATATGTGATAAACAAATTATAACATGGGGTTTTGGTTATCGCCCTCTGTATCAACCCTCGACCATTATCTGCCCTCAGGCTAAAGCCTTCGGGCAGATAATGGGGTCTCGGGTTGATACATCGGGCGATAACCAAAATCCCATGTGATAATCTCTAACTATTTCTGAAAATGTCACATGTACAATTAATAAAATGACATTGGCGTCATTTAGATGTAAAATTGACCTACTCCAAACTGTGAGATGGAAGATTTGTTTTTTTTTTTTAAATTATTTTGTATTTCAGTAATGCAAAAAGTGTACTCTAGTGTTAAGACTATTTCTCCGTTTCCGTAAGAAAACCATGGCTTTTAGGAACCGCCTGGATGAAACAGTTCTGAAGACAAATCCGTCCATGGTTCAAAGCCAACAGGAATGACTGATCGTATTGTGTTCATAGATTACTTGCGGATCATAAATTCTTTTTTTTTGTCATGTTCTGTGATTACTATTTTGTTTGTTTGATTTGAGGTTTAACGTCCCCGTAAACACTGTAAAGGTCATTTTTGAGACGTTGCTTCCAATTTTGTGGGACTTTTACCCGACATTGAGATGAAATGACATCTCAAGCCCTGTCGCCCAATGAAACCAATAGGGTTTATTAGCATGGACGGTCCGCCACGCACCGCGGTTCCTGGACAGGCTTAGATCCTCTAAGCGGTTTACCAGTACTAGTGTGCGGGCCGGATTCAGCTCTGCGTGGAAGCATCATGCAGCCCATATATTTCTTCAAGCCCCGATGGGCGGAGGCCGTCTGTGATTAATATACCAACGTCCATATTCAGTTAGCAAGACCTTTGTCGTCTATCCACACCCGTGCGACATAGTGCATGCTTTGACATCTTCAAAATGGCTACTTTTCTGATGAACATTCTTGATATGTGTCTTATTTATACTGCAAACAGAGGCTGTGGGTGCTCATTAGAACCGCCTCATTGAGTACCCACAACATACGTCTTGGAGCAGATATAAGAAAAATAATGTATACCTCTGTAAACACCAGTTTTCTCTATATAAAGTAGGGTTTTGGGGTCTTAATTTCACTGACTTGTTCACGTGATGAGCATCAGTTAGCAATCTATACAATGATTGTTTGTTTGTTTGATTTGAGGTTTACCGTCCCCGTCAACACTGTATAGGTCATTTTGGAGACGTTGCTTCCAATTTTGTGGGACATTTTACCCGACATTGAGATGAAATGACATCTGAAGCTCTGTCGCCCAATGAAACCATGCAAAAGGGTCTAGAAGCATGGACGGTCCGCATCATGCAGCCCATCTATTTCTTTAAGCCCCGATGGGCGGGGCCGATCTATATAATGATACAATAACAGACAGGCCACATCAGGATTTTTAGGTATCCTCAAGAAACGAACACATATTTGCGCATGCGCGTTAAAGGTCTGAGCTCTCAAGCTCTGTGTTGTTCTAGTTGTTTTGCTACACATCGCAGACAATGAAGAAACTCCGAAAATCGGCAGTGCCACGCCTGACAGAAGTATCTGTCTACAGACTTGAACTGAATCACTAAAAGTAAATTATGCAAAATAGATTGTCACGATCCAGTGACAACAAGGCTAATCTAATGTCTAAAATATTTATCGTTTCGAAACTGGATTTCCATTTAGACTCTATTCAGCAAATGCCGTATGCCAACAGGGAACTTGATATATAAGCCTCAGTACACAAAAACGCAGTTGCGTACACGTAACCACTTGCCCCCCGCACACAGGGGCTTGAAGAAATAGATGGGCTGCATGATGCTTCCACTTAGAGCTGAAACCGACCGCACATGGGATCTAAGCCTGTCCAAGCAAAGCGGGGTGATTCGGGCCGTGAATGCTTATAAACCCTATTTGCTTCATTGGGCGACATGTCTTGAGATGTCATTACATCTCAGTGTCAGGTAAAAGTCCCACAAAATTAGAAGCAAGGGGGAGGGTGTTGTTATTTATTTCGTTTCTACACTTCCATTTACTTTCTTATTTTTCCTTTGTTCCTCACTTTCATCTCCTCTGCTATCTCTTACATCCCTTTTCTCCATTTCTCTGGGAGCGACGCAAAATGACCCACAATGGTTTACGTTTCGTGAAACCCCAACAGAATCGTCCCTTGTGATATACTGTCTAGAGCAGATCAAAGATGGCCTTGATTGGATGATTTTAAACAGTCCAAAAGCTGGGGTGCTGAAAACACTAAGAAAGAATAACTGAAAGCTTCTGAATATGCTTTTAAAAGCAGAAACAGTATTCCTTTAATTTGGTTTTAACTGCGGAATTCCATTGTCTTGCAAAGATGGAATGTTGGAATAGGATGTTCCGGAGAACGTCAACATCTATTCGAAGACGGCAGTTTTCTAGTTTCAGCTGAAAACGGCAAAAACTGACAATAAGATTTTTGCGGCAAGCGAAGACTCAGATCAGCTTGTGCATTATGATCTGGTTTTGCTGTTTGTGTGAACCGTCTATAGCCACTGGCCTATCGATATCCTGAAACTCATCACGAAAACACTCCTATATAATTCCATTACGAAAACACTCCTATACAAATACATTGTCCATTTTTCAGCCAAAAATTTGGAAATTTTAAGATGAAAAATTGTGATTTTTTGCTTATTTCTGCTCAAAACATAGATTGTGGGGACTCGATAGAACCGCCTCGACGAGGCGGTTCTATCGAGTACCTACAATCTATGCTTTTGAGCAGATATAAGGAAAATACTTTTTACCCCTGTAATACCCTGTAAACCCAAATTTTACTATATAAAAGTTCGATTTAAGGGGGTCAAATTTATATATGCGTGTTTTCGTGATGCTGAACCCTCGAACCCCACTTTTAAACAGTAAAACTGGGGTTTACGGGAGTAAACCTATTTTTCTTATTTCTGCTCTAAAAACATAGATTGTAGGTACTCGTTAGAACCGCCATGATGAGGCGGTTCTAACGACCACCAACAGTCTATGTTTTGTGCAGAAGTAAGAAAAAATTCAAATTTTCATCTAAAAATGTTTCTTTTTTCCCCGGTAAAATTTACAATTTACTTGAGTAGGCGAGTTTTCGTAATAGGTCAGATCGGCTTGCATCACGCGAACAAGTCCGTGAAATAAAGACCCCCTAAACCCCACTTTATATAGAGAAAACAGGGGTTTACGGGGGTAAATATTATTTGCCGTATTTTTGCTCCAAGACATAGGTTGTGGGTACTCGTTAGAACCGCCTCAATGAGGCGGTTCTAACGAGCACCCAAAACCTATGTTCTGAGTATAAATAAGAAAAATATCACAGATTTTCATCAGAAGAATTGCCTTTTTGGAGGTATGAAAAAATGCACCATATCACACGGATGTGTTATCGTAATGGTACATGTAAATGGACTGATCTGAGACTTTTTGCAAAGGAAGTATTTCCATTTTTGCTATTCTTCGCCTCAAATCAGATAAACCATTGTCTAGGAGTAGAAGAACAACTCAAATTATGGAGAGAATGGTGACCTAAACATATCTACATGATCTGGATTTCAGTCATCGCAGACATATTAAATAACCGGCTGAAAATAAAACACGCTTCTAATGAAGTCTCAGGAAACAGCCACATTATTAAATAGACGTGATCTATACGAACAAATACATTGTAAATTTTACCATCAAAAATTGAAAATTTTCAGATAAAAAATTGTGATATTTTTCTTATTTCTGCTCAAAACATAGACTGTGGCTACTCGTTGGAAATTTTTCTTATTTCTGCTTAAAACATAGATCGTGGCAACTCGTTGGAACCGCCTCTGTGAGGCGGTTCTAACGAGTACCCACTATCTATGTTTTTGAGCAAAAATAAGAAAAATAGTGTATACCCATGCAAACCCCAGTTTTACTATTTAAAAGTGGGGTTTTAGTGGGTCAAAATTATATAGGCATGTTTCGCGCTGAAGCGGACTTTCGTTTTACGTATGAACATGCGAGTTTGGCACTGGCGAGTTTGGTTATCTATTTTTTTTTTTTCTTCAGGTAAATTTCGTATGAAAAGATTATGAGGCAAACCTAGTTGCATAAATTTCGAATAATTTTGCTATGAGTAGGTGATTTTTCATTTCGACAACACTTCCATGTAACATAGTGATTTTTTTTCATGTCTTTTATTACGAAAACACGCCTATACAAATACATTGTAAACTTTATCGCTGACAAAAAGCAAACTTTAAGACTAAAAATTGCGATATTTTTCTTATTTTCTGCTTAAAATATACATAGGCGTGTTTTCGTGATGCATACCCAACTGGCTACTTTTCTGATGAAAATCTTTGAAATGTTTCTTTTTAAACTCATAAGATAGGTTGTGGTTCTGGTTCTAATGATTACCCACGACATATGTTTTGCAGCGGAAATAAGCAAAATAATGTTTACCCATGTTAACCTCAGTTTTCACCGTATGCATCACGAAATCACGCCTATATAATTTTGACCCCATTGAACCCCACTTTTATGTAGTAAAACTGGGGTTTACAGGATAAACCTAATTTTTCTCATTTCTGCTCTAAGATATAGATTGTGGGTACTCGTTAGAACCGCCTCAATCACAATCTATATTTTGAGCAGAAATAAGAAAAAGTTCACAATTTTTCATCTTAAAATTTTCGTTTGTTTGGCGGTAAAGCTTACAATGCATTTGTATAGGCGTGTTTTCGTAATGAAAGAAGATTAGAGGGGTGTGGCTATTCATCTCATAGACTTGTTTACATGGTGTTATATCATATCACCCCAAGTCCGAGAATTTACGAAGTGTCGTCGCGTTCGAGAATTTAAGTAGCGTCCGAAAGTTTACGCTGCGTCCCAGGTCTGAGAGTTAATGTCGCTTTCGAGAGTTTCATGACACGAATGTTGTGTTTAAAATGAGTTTAACTCTCCACTTAGCTTACTACTGGTAATGTTTCAAATATAATGCCGTTGCTTCGTGTGCCACATTCTTTTCTGTTGGTGTCTTGGGCGGAAGTTTCACGGCAATATCATTGCCTTCCTCTACTTTACAAATTACGAATTTCGTATTTCTGCTCTTCTACAATCGTTTAATAAAGTACCTTTAACGAATATAACAATATATGTTTGGCACAGGAGTAAGGAGACTATTACCATTTTTATTATCAAAACTTTTACTCATACAGCCACGAAGTCTAGTGTTATACACTGTATTACACTAGTAGTCGCGATGGTTATCCGAAATCGCGCCTATAATATCGCCGTTTCAAATATACTGGTAAATTTTTACCACCAAAAATGATTTTTTTTTTCAGATAAAAATCGTGATGTTTGTTTTCTATTTCTGCTCAAAACATAGATTGTGGGAACTCATTCGAACCGCCTCGGCGAGGCGGTTCTAACGTATACCCACAATCTATGTTTTTAGGAGAAAAAGGAAAAATAATGTAACCCCTGTTAACCCCAGTTTTACTACTTAAAAGTGGGGTTCGTTGGGTGGGGGCAAAATTATATGGGCGTGGTTTCGTGATGTAGAGCAAGTTAAAATCAAAGCACTGACAGCACTGGTGGGTCGATTGCGTCTAAGTGTAGGCTGGGAAAATTGTCCTGAACGGGCACTCAGAGTGTTTCTTTTAGCAACGCAGAGCTGAAACCGACCAAACACGAGTACTGGTTAACCGTTGAGAGGATCTAAGCCTGTTGAGGCTAAGCTGTGCGAGTCGGACCGTCCATGCTTATAAACCCTACTGGTTTAATTGGGCGACAGGGCTTGAGATGTCATTTAATCTCAGTGTCGGGTAAAAGTCTCATACAATTGGAAGCAAAGTTTCCAAAATGACCTATACAGTGTTGACGGGGACGTTAAACCTCAAATCGAACAAAATCTACAGCACTGTTTTCACGTCATTCTGACGTCACGCGGCTATTTTCTATAAATAACTGTTATACCTGGATTTCATTACATCTACAATGAAAGGATACTGTGCTTATTTACTTTGGGTCGATTGACAAGCAATCGTTTTGGTAGATTGACAAACAATTGGCCCAATACATGTAACTATGACAATCAATGTAGAGATGGCCACTACACGCTAAAATGCAATTTTTCTCATTACCCGCTCAATTACGGCGCCATATTTTCCCCCAAGCAATAGATATTTCAGAAACTCTGTCTGGAAGCATTATTATCCTGCAATGTGATGATTCAATACATCCGAATCTTTTCAATTAACTATTTTTCAAATATTGCTGTTGTAAATATTGAACATGATTAGTGGCATTGTTCACAAACAAAGGCTGGGCTCATCTTCTCTCCTGAGTAGTTGAAGTTTTGAATAAACATGATTCATTAGAACTTAAGTACAGTCAAACTTCGCCGGCCTCGGTAGTTCAGTCGGATGCACGTCTGACTGGTGATCAGGAGGACGCGGGTTCGATACCTGCCGGGTTCGGCAACATTCTTTTGTGGAGATTGATCATTAAATCTTTTGTACGGTTCCGCTGATTCAAGAAGGGCAGTTGTCAATTTCTGGCAAAAGAAAGTGCAGTGTACTGGATAACCGCTTACGTATAAGCCTGTCCAGGAATAGATAAACTGACCGGCTCAAACATGACATAAAATAGTATTAACTGGGCCGTTAAAACTCCAAAAACAAACGAACAAACAAAGCAAACTTCATTGGTTCGATCACCTTTGCATTAGGCGTAAAAAAGCCGTGTTTCCGCTAACTCGACCGATCCTGCTTCCGACCCCTCGACTCTACTATTTTTATCAATAAAAGAACAAAATAAAAATTTATACACCGACCCTAACTTTTACAATTTCCAACTGTACCCAGTGTCGTATTTGCATTTTCCCACAGTAATTTCGCGTTTTAAGTACATTGTTGTAGTTTTTGGCATTAATTACCTTCCAAAATACAGAGCTGACATTTTGAGCATCTTAAATGAATTATGACATACAGTGAAAGTCTCAAAACGACAATTTTATTAACAAATAACATGTACAAAAACAAAAACACATAAAAATATACAGGCCCGTCCTTCTTTCTGGAATAAATAAAATCATCACGAAAACATGCCTGTATAAGTTTGACCCCCTTGAATAAAAATCTAAAATGAGTTCCTTTAAGAGCAATGAAAACATTCATAAGAAAGAAGATGGGTCATACTACGTAGTTTCGGCTAATAAAGCCCCATCAGTGACCCTGTAATGATCCGACAATGAAAGCCAGAGGAAACATACTGCAATCCTGCGAATCTCGAACAGGCAGTCGACTCAAAGACTGATATAAATCAAAATGGGGTCCAAATAATTAAAAACCTGTCCAGAACACGAGCCCAAACCAATAATTTATTTCCGATTTCTCAGAACCCCACTTTTATATAGTAAAACTGGGGTTAACAGGGGTAATTCTTATTTTTCTTATTTCTGCTCTAAGGTATATATTGTGGGTACTCGTTAGAACCGCCTCGATGAGGCGGTTCTAACAAGTGCCAACAATCTATTTTTTGAGCAGAAATAAAAAAATATCACAATGTTTCATCAAAAATTTTTCATTTTTTCGGCGATAAAGGTGGCAATGTATTTGTATAGGCGTATTTGCGTAATGAGTTAAGTTTTTCCAACCGACCAATTTTTTTTTTCAGCATGTTAGTAGAAATACAGCTATGTGTTACGCCTTATGAGACATGTAACACATCCGTGAGACGAAGACCCCTTTAAACCCCACTATATATAGAGAAAACTGAGGTTTACGGGGGTATACATTAAAGGCCTTATTTTGATCAAAAACATAGATTGTGGGTAGTCGTTAGAACCGCCACAACCTTTGTTGAAAAGAGAAATAAGAAAGATGTTACAATTTTACAAAATATTTGTCCTTACCAAATATTTGGTAAAAAGGACGCCATTTTTTAGCAAATATTCGTCATTATTTGTCAAATATTTCTAATGCCGTCCAGGACGTCATTTTTTCACATGGACATGTTTTCCTAATGGGACCATAAAAATTAATCAAAACAGGGGTTGTTCGAGCTTATAAGGTTAATATCAAATATCAATGTTTTTTCTGCACTTTTAGAGAAAATAAATCACGCCATTTGACGATTTACCAGAAAAAACAAAGAATTCTCTAATTGAAAAACGGCCGGAATCAAGGGTCTCGGGTCGTTTCGCCCGTGAGTCGTTTCGCCCATGAGTCGTTTCGCCCGTGGGTCGTTTCGCCCTGGGTCGTTTCGCCCGTGGGTCGTTTCGCCCTGATTAGGTGGGTCGTTTCGCCCTTATTTTTTTCAAGCCCTATTGATTGAGGTTATGTTTGTTTTGGTATGTGAAGGGATTGATAGGGGTATTGGGAGTTCCAGAAAACATGGTTTTGCTCTCGTTTGTTGCAGCTGGACGACCTACTGACGGCTTCTACTTCAGATTTGAGCAACTGCGCCACCGCCTTTTTTGAGAAAGATATTTGAGCTCACATAAGGTTAACAAGTCTTTGCTAACATGATGTTTTATTTACTTATCAGTTGTTCTTTCTTCACAAATAGTGACGTGATATAACTGGTTATATTATTACGTTAATTGAGTTGACGGGAACGTTAAACCTCAATCCCAACAAACAAAATATTTTTTAAACAGTGGTGTCTGAATAAAAGTTTACAAAAATGTCACTTAAAGAGTAATAATCAATATTACACATTAAGTGCCATGTGTAAAATGTTGGTTTAACTTTTATTCAGACTCTACTGTAGCTCAACCTGGGTAGGAATAGAAACATAACGTTTCATTTTTTTTTTTATTTTTTCCCATAATTTTATGCATAACAAACACATATTTTATATTATAAATATATAACAAAGCATAACATTGAAACCATAGCATCACATGAACAAGTCCGTGGAATGAACACCCCCTAAACCCAACCTTATATGAAGAAAACTGGGGTTTACTGGGGTATACATTATTTTTGTTATTTCTGCTACAAGACAAAGGTTGTGGGTACTCGTTAGATCCGCCTCAACCTATGTTTTCAGTATGGATAAGAAAAAATACCACAGATTTTCATAATAAAAGTAGTCATTTTAGAGATGTGAAAACCTGCACTATGTCGCACGGCTGTGTTATCGTACTGGTCTGTATAATAGTTTGCATTACGAAAACATGCTTTTTCAAATACTGGAAAATTCTACCAACAAATATAAAACTAACAAAATTGTTCTGGTCGAAGATTCTTATATTTTTCATATTTCTGCTCAGGTGCTCGTTAAAAACGCCTCGGCGAAGCGGTTCTAACGATCATCAACGGTCTGTGTATTTTGGGGGCGGAAATATGAAAAATAATGTGTTGCATATTCGTTGTGTGTTTTGTGGGTAGTACCCTTAGGTGTCATTTGACGTGTCACCATGAACAGTTCAGATTCAGATCATTTCGTCCGTCCGTCCATCTACACAAGCATCACTTCATTCATTCATTCATTTCCGTTTGTCCATCTACCAATACTCTCCATTCATTCATTCATTCATTCATTCATTCATTCATTATCTATCTCCGTATATTCAAAATGCCGTCCGTTCATCCGTACGTCCGTCCATCAACCAACGCACAGCTCCATTCACCCATTTATTTATTCATCCATCTGTCCATTTACTCATCCATTCCGTTTGTCACTCCCTTAAAATATAATTGCGGCGAAACGAACCACGGGCGAAACGACTCACCAGGTAAGGGCGAAACGACCCACCCCAAAATCAGGGCGAAACAACTCAGGGCGAAACGACCCGGCAAAACGACCCAAGGGCGAAACGACCCGGAACCGAATCAAGCATTGTTTTGTTGGTTGTCCACGAAATGCAATTCAAATATTTCAAACGTCAATTTTCTTTTAGTTAAAAACTGGAAAATTAGAAGGAATGAACAACAGTTCAACCTGTCCTTATCCAGCAGCCATTTGACGCAGTTGTCCTCAGTCTTATTATCAAATGTACTGACCTTGAGCGTCCTTGCGTGAGTACTCGTGATATTGTATATAACAGAAATGTATGTCCAGTCATGATTGATGTCTGGAGATGAGAATATAAAGTTATATCGGGGAAAACTAAAGAACTTATTATGATGTTGTTCAGCTATTCTAGCAATTAACCCTTTCAACCCTGTAGAATGGTAGAGATACGAGGGGAATTAAACAACCGGTAAAATGCAATATCTCATCTATGTTCTAGAGAAGAAATAAGAGAAAAAAATTTCTTGCACACCAGACAGGGAATTCCGCGATTTTACCCTGGGATAGAAATTTATGTTCTAACCCTGGTGTTCCGACCCAGGCAACTAGCAAAAGTGCGCTTCAATTCTATTCAACTGCCGGAAATACTTCTGTACCACCAATATACATGTGCGAGCTGTCAAAACTAACCGGCTAAAAAAGCGGATGAATATCATGAATATTGTTACATAAATAAAAAAAAAAAAAAAAAAAAAAAAGAAAAGAAAAAGAAAAAACTGAAGCGTTAAAAAATACAAAGGAAATGTTTGGGAGGTGTTGTGCAAGAAAAAGAATCTAATATGGGGTTCTGTTGTAGATGGGCGTTTCCAACCCTCGGGATGACCGTGCTGAGCGGAACCTCGGCATAGCCTCGGTTCCGCTGAGCACGGTCATTCCTTGGGTTGGAAACGCCCATCTACAACAGAACCCCATATCAGATTCTTATAGTATTGTCCTGAGAAAACGTTCATTATACGGACTTCAGTGAAATTCTAAGAAATGACAAAAAACAAAGCGCCAAAGGCTGCTATTCATGAATGTAAGTTTGAACAATTTAATTACATAACCCTTGACCGCAGATATCATTTTCTGTTTAGAAACTTGAAATCCCATGTGCATAGAACCAGATTTCCTGATGGTGACGTCATAATCATGATAACAGGTTTCTTCAGAGACCAATGTCGTCATCAGGTAGCGCTCTGCATTGACCTGTCGTATACGGGGATTCTGGGAATCTACCATTTAATGTAAATGTAATGGGAAATACCAGTTTGCCATATTTAGAAAATATGTATGATCGTGTAATAAATCATGGCAAACCTGATTCTTTCGGTTTAAAACTTCAGACAAAATCAAATTTGGTTTCTTCCAAATTGGGTAGTACTACATGCGATGTCAACGTGTTGTTTTTTACGAGTCGCGTAGTAATCTATCCTGTGCAGGATAGTGATGTTTTTGCCACGAGACATGTCCATGTTTTCGAAGAATATAACATGCGTAGACAATGCTACAGAGGCATGTGTTTTGTGGACCAAACTGAAAACTTCTATCTAACCAATTATCTCGGGATGTGTCATGAAATTTCGGAGTGATGCCATCAAGAGATCATTTCTGATTTCTGATATTTATTCTCAGACGTTTTAAATGGACGTGACAGTTAACCACACAATCCAATTTGTTTTTAACTTTTAGGATGATAAGCGGTCATTTATATTTTCGTGACAAAATGTTGTATAGTGAGCTTGCACAGGGTGAACTTGAAGGTTATATGTATACTGTTCGTGTATTGCGTTTTGTTACATTTACCAGTTTTGTACTTTCAGTTCACAGACAACATGGACATTAATAAATGAATAAACCAAAATTATTTGCACATTCGTTTCCGAGTACAGTAGAACTTCGATGGCTCGAACACCGATGGCTCGTTTACCATGGCTGAGTCGAACCCATATTTGAGCCCCTAGAGAAATCCTGTACATAAGAAATAGTGGGGATAATTTAAGAGATTTTCGCCTTTTTTACTTGCAAATTTATGCTGTGTGTACTCATTAGAATCGCTTCGATGAGGCGATTCTAATGAGTACACACAGCATACATTTTCATTATATATCACCGAAAAGATGTCCAAAAGTATATCGTATACCTCCTGGCAGTATCCCTCAGTGACTCGAACTACCCCTGTCTCGAACAGATTTTCGAGGTCCCAAAGGTGTTCGAGCCATTGAAGTTCGACTGTATATATGTGTATATATGTGTATATATGTGTAGTAAACCCACCTTTGTCACCAGCAGGAAGAGGAAAAGAACGCAGGGAAGGAGGACAACAGCAACCTTAAGCGGAATGATTAGACTGCTACAAAGCACATAACAGGAAATACACAGTACAATGCAGAACTGTTTTGTTGAAATATAACAAAACCCAGCAATGAAACACCGCCTTAGAACGGCCCGGAGCACATGCTACCGCGGTCCGCAGAACATGCTACCGGGGCACTGCCGGCAAATATGCGCCCTAGGTTCAGGTGTAATCAAATAGGTATTTCTTGTAAAACGTCACTCCGACAAACATAACATGGGCCCCGCCAAGCGATTTTGGTACTTATCGCCTATGCGAGCAGCGAAAGTTCAGGCGAGCCTGCGCAGTCTCGCCAGAACCTTCGCTGCTCGCTCATACAAGCAGTGAATCAAGAGGAGCCTCCTGACAGAAAGCCATATCCCTGGCCCCTCTGAATGGCTGGGCATGCGCAGTTAAAATTTGTCATGACGGAATGCTCGAAGACCCAAATTCGCTTGGCGGGGCTCACATGTTGTAGAGTATGAACAGTATGAAGCAAAGTGTGACATTTTAGCAAAGAAAATATAACGTGTCTTTTGTTTCAATTAGATCAAGCATTTAGCAGATTCAACTTTGTTACCTGCCTAACACATTTGGTAATAGAACTATTGCAAAAACCAGACCACTGACATTTTAATTAGATTAGCATTCCTTTACACTAAAAGGCAACCTTCTGTTTAAATAGACAGAACAATTAATCATTACGTAAACATTGTTCTCCGCGGATTGATTTACATGGAATAACGCAATATAGATGGAACTGCTTGAACCTTAAAGGCTAATAGGCTGATGCACTAACTCTCTCAAAAAATACGAAATGCACCCATTTAAATGCAGTACATAAATAAGAACGTTCTTTATACTTCCAGCCGGGAAGCAGAATAATAAAGGTATTTAGACTTTGGCCAGGGAATAACAAAACCTTCAAAAATTCCTATGCGATCAGCGGAGACCCAGATCAGCCTGTATACAGCATTGAACGAATACGCCAGATTGAGTAGATGAAATAAGGCTGGTCCGAGTCTTTGCCGGTCGCATAGTTGTTCTGGTAGGATTATTTTTGAGTCGACTGGTTAATTACCAGTCGAACCAAAGTTATAAAGGACAAAACTAAAATTCGTGCTGTTGTCCACGTGACCACTTTTGGGAAACCAACATTACGGTTATTAATAGTCCTGTACTATTTTTTGCGACTTGAACATGTTGATTGACCTAAACATTCATATGTCACCAATATTATAATTCACTCCAATTACACAGCGATTATTACACGAAAGTTTTATAATAATTACATGATCTTCCTTCTTTAGCAGTTCAGAAAGAAAAGGTCGTACATCACATTTTGATTGAATTGAGATAATTCAAAGTTTAAAAAGAAACATTGACTGATTATTTTACATACTCGCTTACCATATTAAAAGATCGGTTGATAAATATTATAAGGTTGCGTAAGGAACGTAGTGGACACTTTGTATGGGAAGTTGTGTTTCAAACTTGCCAACTTCCAAAGAATAACCTTTTCTAGAACATATTTAACGTCACTACAGCTGGTGTCTGGGAATGTGTGGCGGGCGTAAAAAGTCTCCCTGCCCTACATCATATTGTTGTTTATATTTTCTTGTCCTTTGGGATCATTGATTCCATTGTTTGATTCCATTTTGAAAATATCTGAGGGTCACTGATGAGGCTTAAATGGCAGAAACTAGCTAGTCTGGTCCAGAAAACATGTACACTCCACATTTGCCAGTTCTGTGGTGTATTCCTTGCTTTCAAAGGATAACCCTTTCTAGAACATATTTTACATTTTGCTGTGCCCTGACTTTGCATTTTACACAATCAATATGCTCACTTAGAAGACTTATAACTGCTAGAAGCACTTTAGTCACAAAAATAAATATACGCTGTTCACAAGATATCGTTTTATTATGTTTCTCATTTGTTTCAAAGGAAGTTCATAAGGACAGAAACCATAATTACAATTCATCCATAATAATGCTGTGTTTCTTGACTGTAAAAATGCATTTTTCTTGTAGGTTGTGGGTTGAAATATTGTCAAAATAATGTAAATGACATAAAATCGGATTTATTAGGGCATTACCAGAGCATGTTAATGTGATGAAAATGAAATCGGATATTAAGCACTAGCCAATATTGTTTGTAGGAATGTAAAGAAAAATAATAATAATAATAATAATAATAATAATAATATCACAACACTACTATGGCAACAACTACTAAACTACTACTACTACTACTACTACTACTACTGATATTAATGTGAATAATGAATACGCTGAAGACAATAATTAAACTACTACTAATACATGAGCCCCTGCCCATCGGGGTTTGCAGTAATAAATTAAGCAGCATAATGTTTCCATGCAGACCTGAAACCGACCACACATGAGTACTGGTATACCGCTTAGAGGGTCTTAACCTGAAAAATGGTGCGAGTCGGACATCCTTTACATATAAACATTTTGGTTTGTTTAGACGTCAGGGCTTGAGATGACATTTCATTTCAATGCGGGGTTAAATTATGTAGCAACGTCTCAAAAAAGATCTAAATAGTGTTGACGGTGATTCAAACAAACTACTACTGCTAATTCTACTACTTATAATAAATGATTATCATAAAAACAATAATAATAATAATTATACTCTAGCTGCATCTCTTACTACTAGCCTGCTCAGTAAAAGTGCCACAAGTCGTCCATGCATATATAACCTATTCATGTACTGGTTTCATTGGGCGGCAGGACTTGAGATGTCATTTCATCTTAATGTAGGGTAAAAATCCTACAAAATTGGAAGCATTATCTATAGGTCTAGAATATAATAAATAAAAGCATAGAAAATAAAAGACAAATATACTGGAAAACCTCGAAAAGGCTACCAGTGCAACAACAAGAACTTGGACTGGGACCCTGACTTGTGCATTAGCAAACCGTGATTAGATGCCTTAACAGGCGCCACACAACGCCACATAACGCTCGTGGAGATTGATCATGAAATCTTTTCAACGGTCATTCTCTCCCTTCCGCTGATTCAAGAAGGGCAGTTGTCAGTTTCTGGCGAAAGAATGTTCACTGTACTGGTTAACCGCTTACGTATAAGCCTGCCCGGAAAGTGTTGATAGGTAAACTGACCGGCTCAAAAATGACCTAAATAGTGTTGACTGGGCCGTTAAACTCCAATACAAACAAACAAACAAACGCCACATAACGCGGCGTCTGATCATGCCTACACTAAAATACTGGAATTTAAGGATTGAACGAAAAGCCTAAGTTCAGAACTATTTTCTCAGCCTATACTAACTCGCCCTACTAGCACTTTCAGTGTGAGGCAGCACTATAAAAGTGAGCATTGAGCTCCCTCTGGCAACCAGACACCGTCGTGATATGACTGAAAAATTGTTGAAAGCGTCGTTAAACCCGAATACACACACACACACACAACACTTTCAGTTCTCTGATTATATGTGGTTTTACGGCCATTTCAAGATTATTTCACTTATTTCGAGCCGATCGTTCGAGAGGTGGGCGAAAAGGGGAGTACCCCGAGAAAAACCACATGGCCTTCCATTGCAGAACTTGGCGTCTCAAAAATGTCCCGAGCGAGACTCAGAGACTCAGCGCTTTTACCCACTAGGCCACGGAGGCCCGTTTGTTCTAGTAGATGCTTTCTTGTTTATCTAATTTATTTACTGTATTGAGTAATAGATTAGTAACCCCTAAACGAGATATTTGTTACAACTGTACACACAGCAAAAGCATGGGCCTCCGCAGCTTAGTTGGTGAGAGATAGAAATATAGAGAAAACTGGGATTGGTGGGGGTAGACATTATTTTTCATATTTCTTCTCCAAGACATATGTTGTTGGTATTCGTTAGAACCGCTCAATGAGGCGGCTCTAACAAGCACCCACAACCTATGTTTCGAGTATAAAATTTAATAAGAAAAATATTACACATTGTCTATCAGAAACAGACCGTTTTAGAGGCATAACAGAATGCAATATGTTACACGGGTGTGTTATTGTAATGGCCAGCAAGTCACGTAGATAGCTACTGCACTCTTCTGGAGTATTAATAACTTTGGGTGGAGTGCTAAACAATCGACCCAATAAAGTTTCGATCTTAGGTAAAATAATTTCAAATAAATGATCATACCTTTACGAGACAGTATCCAGGTAGCCTTTCAAATGAAGCACATGTATCAGAATCCTAAATTCTGTTCCTGAAACACAGAGAAAAGACAGTCACCGTGATACTTTGATGAAACTTCACACAAATGTAGAGGTGCCGAACACAAGAATCGTAAACTAAAACTGAAGTCAATGATCAGGAATCGATACAATTACCTCCTTAACCTTCTTTTCGAGTTATGACCCTTTAAACATTGAAAATAATGATTTCTGTAATATATGTATTCCCCTCTCTGTAACTATGAAATTGTTGAAGATATTTTCTTGAAACTTTATACAAATGTTTATCACCATGATATGATGTGAAGCTGTTTTAATTTTTTTGTTTTCCCCTTTGCATTACGAAAACACGCCTATACAATGCATTGTAAATTTGACCGCCAAAAACGGCAATTTTAAGACGAAAAATTGTGATGTTTTTCTTATTTCTGCTCAAAATATAGGTTGTGGATACTCGTTAGAACCGCCTCATCGAGACGGTTCTAACGAGTACCCACAATCTATATTTTTGAGCAGAAATAAGAAAAATAAGGTTAACCCCTGCAAACCCCAGTTTTACTATATAAAAGTGGGGTTCAAGAGGGTCAAAATAATATAGGCGTATTTTCGTGATGGGGTGTCTTGGACGGGTGGTGTGAGGTAATTGTATCGATTCCTGCCCCCGAGGTTAAAAAGCTTTTTTCATGCTCAACTCAGCTGAGCATGGAATTTGTGATGCTTATTTCTATTTAAATACAAACAAATGAGGCACGTTTCCTGATCAGATCAGCAGAGAATGTTATTTGTTCTGCTCATAAATTTAAAAATGCCAACATTTGTTGGCATTTTTAAATTTATGAGCAGAACAAATGTCATGCTAAGTACATGTAGTTTAGGTCATAGTACCAAAGCGTTAATCCAAATTCATTAATCCATAGACAAATGGCAAATATTAATGTTCAGACCAACAGACATGGACTCAAGAAGAGTGTAATCAGGCGTCCTAGGATAGTAAGCATTACTCGGTAAGCAAGCTTCGCCAACCATGCCACTAAACTGAGCTGAGCATGAAAAAAGTTAAATAACCTCGGGGCCTGATCATTGCCTTCACTTCTACCTTGAGACAACATCATACGTATCCCCTAACATTACTTGTCAGCTCACACGCATTAATTTTGTAGAACAACAATTGGAGAATCAGATAAGGTCATTTCCTGATGTGGCGGGTCATATCGTTAATGCAGTTGTGCAACTAGACTCTACGTCATTTACAAGAATCTATCATATACGGTTTTACCACATTTGTTTGAAATTAAGAGCACACGAAATGAATAAAATATAACGCAAGTGGTATTCAGCCAAATAGTCGACAGATTCATAATACTGTTCCGTCTCCATGGCGACATTGACTAAGACAGGCTCTCCGTGGCTTAATGAGTAAGTTCGCCGCTGTGGTTAGAACCTCGCTCGGGTCATGTGTGAGACTCCATGTTCTGTAACGGAAGGTCAGGTGAGTTTTGTCAGGGAGCTCCGGTTTTTGCCACCTCTGATTAAGAAGAGAAATTAATCTTGAAAGGGCTGTAAAAGAAATAAATGAATAAAATAAACCTCAGTCGACAAACAAAAAGTATGTTGGATTGTCTTCCAGACCAATCTGACTGGTGATCAGGAGGACGCGGGTTTGATACCTGCCGGGTCGACAACAATCTTTCGTGGGGACTATTCATGAAATCTTTTCTATGGTCATTCGCCAGTTTCTGGCGAAAGAATGTGCACTGTACTGGTTAACAGCTTACGTATAAGCCTGCCAAGGACAATTGTGGTCAGGTAAACTGACCGGCTCCAAAACGACCTAAAATAGTGTTGACTGGGCCGTAAAACTCTAATACAAACAAACAGTTTACCTCGGCAAGCTTTGACCTTCTAAGCGGTCTACTGGTACTCGTGTTCGGTCGGTTACGATTCTGCACGGAAGCATCATGCAGCCCAATCAGTTTCTCCAAGCCCCGATGGGCGGGGGCGCAAATAGCCATAGTAAACAAGTTTCTGAATGTTCAGGTCACTAAAGTTCCATTGCACACAAAGAAACGTCACGACACCCGTATGACAAAGTGCGCTTTTTCACATCTCTAAAATGGCTAATCCATGATAATTTTCTTATTAATACTGTAATATAGGTTGTGGGTGCTCGTTTGAACCGCCTCACGGAGGCGGTTCTAACGAGTACCAACAACCTATGTCTTGGATCAGAAATAAGAAAAAAGTATAGTTTAAAGGGGCTGTTCATTTCACGTACTTGTTCCCGCGATGAGTTTCGCCAACTATGCGTTCTGACAAGGCACGCTGGTATTGGAATTTTAGAGCTGAATCTGGTTTGTAATCATGTAAAATACGATTCTTTTTGGCTTGTAAAGACAAATGAAGTCGCTATTAATTAAAGTAACGTACAGGTTAATAGTTCAGATCGGACGGCTTATTAAGAGTTTAAATTAGGATGCACAGTCTGTAATTTGTATTAATTGGATTTTTCCAGCCGCAAGTGAAAGTTGCATTATTAGCAAAAACGCCGTGGGAAAAGGCAGTAAAGTCTTCGATACAAGGAAATGCAAACAGCCCTTTCAGCTGCCAAAAGACTTTTTCCCTATAGCAAACAGCCACTGCAGCTGTTTAAAAGACTTTTTCACTGTACCAAACAACCACTGCAGCTGTTAAAAAGTGTTTTTCCCTCTAGCAAACAGCCACTGCAGCTGTTCAAAAGACTTTTTCCCTGTAGCAAACAGCCACTGCAGCTGTTCAAAAGACTTTTCCCTGTAGCAAACAGCCACTGAAGTTGTTCAAAAGACTTTTTCCCCGTAGCAAAAAGCCACTGCAGCTGTTCAAAAGACTTGTTCACTGTACCAAACAGCCACTGCAGCTGTTCAAAAGACTTTTTCCCTCTAGCAAACAGCCACTGCAGCTGTTCAAAAGACTTTTTCCCTGTAGCAAACAGACACTGCAGCTTTTCAAAAGTGTTTTCCCTGTAGCAAACAGCCACTGCAGTTGTTCAAAAGACTTTTTCCCTGTAGCAAACGGGTAAAATGCATTCGGTCACTGACCGAATGCATTTTACCCGTATGCTACAGGGAACTGACCGAATGCATTTTACCCGTATGCTACAGAGAAAGTTTGTGTTGTGGCCAGTGTAAAAGGGGTTCGGTAAAGTGTAATCATTCCTGTATATAAAACGTTTTAATAATATACGGTTATTGCACTGGTATTATAGGGTTGCATATATTATTTACACTGATATTATATAGTTATTGCACAGATATTAAAGGGTTATTGCATTCATATTATTTACACTTATATCATAGGTTATTGCACAGATATTAAAGGGTTATTGCATTCATATTAATTGCACTTATATCATAGGTTATTGCGCTGATATTTTAGGTTTATTGCATTCATATTATTTGCACGTATATCATAGGTTATTGCGCTGATATTTTAGGGCTATTGCATGCATATTATTTGCACTTATATCATACATGTAGGTTATTGCGCTGATATTTTAGGATTATTGCATTCATATTAACTGCACTTATATCATAGGTTATTGCCCTGATGTTATAGGATTATTGCATTTATATTAACTGCACTTATATCACATGTTATTGCGCTGATATTATGGGATTACTGCATTCATATTAAATCCACTTATATCATAGGTTATTGCGCTGATATTATAGGATTATTGCATTCATATTAACTCCACTTATATCATAGGTTATTGTGCTGATATAGGATTATTGCATTCATATTAACTGCACTTATATCATAGGTTATTGCCCTGATGTTATAGGATTATTGCATTCATATTAACTGCACTTATATCATAGGTTATTGCCCTGATGTTATAGGATTATTGCATTCATATTTACTGCACTTATATCAAAGGACTATTGCACTGATATTTTGGGGTTACTGCATTCATATTATTTGCACTTATATCATAGGTTATTGCGCTGACATTATAGGATTATTGCATTCATATTAACTACACTTATATCATAGGTCATTGCGCTGATATTATATGATTATTTCATTCATATTAACTGCACTTATATCATAGGACTATTGCACTGATATTTTGGCGTTATTGCATTCATATTATTTGCACTGATATTATAGGGTTGTCGCACTGATATTGAAGGGTTATTGCACACGATTCATTTTATTATACTTATGGTTATTGCACTGATATTATAGGGTTATTGGTACATGTGTGTAATTAACGCGACGTCTGATTGGATAACGTCAAAAAATTGCGACGGTATATGCGATAAACTGTCGGAAGCCCGACGTCATCATGTAACGTCGCTTTCCATTGCCTGGTATTTTGTTATACGCAGCCCACAGTACTTGCCGCTATGAGCAAAATAGCACACTCATTAAGAAAACAACCGAATAAGTGCATTAGAATGGGGATAACTGCATTGAAAATCGTCATTTGGTGTGGTACATGTAAATCGGCGGTTTTACAATCTCAAATTTCGCCAAAACGAAATTTCCTACGATTTAATCCCAAAATGACAATTTTCAATCCGAGACGTGTCCCTCGATATGTCTACAAGGGAAAATGCAGTAAAATTCCTATATTAAGACCACCTTTGGGACAGTTCAAAAGTGGTCTTTAAGACCACTTTTGAACAGTCCCAAAGGTGGTCTCCCACTAGAGCACACAGTATGTAGAAAACACGAAGAAAATTTACATGGAACCTTCTAAATATGCTTTTAAAAGCATAATTTGTCTTATTTTTATGTTGTCAAAAAAGTGGAATTTCACTGTATTCCAATGTCATTGATGGTAAGCCTCCCGTAGGCAACAATATAATTCTAGAATTGCAGAGAAACTTCAGTGAATCAAATACTGATGACTTGTTTACCATGACTGAGTCGAAGTCATGTGTCTCTAGAAATTCTTCACAGGGTTCCAGATAGGAAATCACACATCTCGAAAACAATTGTATATAATTTTGACCCCCTTGAACCCCACTTTTATATAGTAAAACTACGGTTTAAAGGGGTAAACCTTTACTTATTTCTGTTCTAAAATATAGATTGTGGGTACTCGTTAGAACCGCCTCGATGAGGCGGTTCTAACGTGTACCCACATTTTTTATTTTTAAGCAGAAATAAGAAAAATATGACATTTTTTCATCTTTAGATTTTCGATTTTCGGCGGTAAAATTTACCATGTAGGCTCGTATTAACAATTTTTGCATTTAATTGTTTTGAAAGAAAAACTTTGACGCAGAATTTAATTGAAACAAGGATTCTTTTACCTGTAATCGGTCTGTTTAAGTTCAACAACAGTTCAAAATCCTTATTGAATGTCCAAAATGCACAATTAATGTGCAAATACCGTCAGTAGTGTACTTGATTTATGCAAATTAAACAAATTACTATGACTTTTCAGCTTCATTATTTGTATTTAACAATTAAACATATTGTAACGAAAGTGCTGTATTTTTGCAGTCTTATTCGCCATGAAATGATCAAGTTCATGCAAAGAAGCCCCTTGTACGAGTTTTTATTTTTCTCATTTTTTTATCAAAATCAACGTTGGTACTCGCTGGACTCCCTCGCTCGCAATCTTTGAAGCAGTAATAATGAAACAATTTAAATTAGAAACCGTCATTGAAGTTGCATGTGGGTGCTCGTTAGAATCCCTATTAAACATAGATTGTGATATTGGCTTACAGCTGGACAATGCCTGTTGTCCTTGCAGCAGGTAAGGCTAGAGGGGAAAATGTTGTTATTTCTTCAGTTTCTAAACAATCTGATTAAAACTCGATCTAATACTATTAAGCTGAACTATGTACACCTATATAGTTCGGGTTTTAAACTGTTCCCTTATTACTGCTTCAAAAATTGTAAGCGAGGGGTCCCGCGCGTGCATGTACAAACGTTGATTGCGGCCCCGCCCATCGGGGCTTGAAGAAATATATGGGCTGCATGATGCTTCCACGCAGAGCTGAAACCGACCCGCACACGAGTACTGGTAAACCGCTTAGAGGATCTAAGCCTGCCCAGGCAAACGGTGCGAGTCGACCCGCCCATGCTTATAAACCCTATTGGTTTCATTGGGCAACAGGGCTTGAGATGTCATTTCATCTCAATGCCGGGTAAAAGTCCCACAAAATTGGAAGCAACGTCACCAAAATGACCTTTACAATGTTGACGGGGACCTTAAACCTCAAATCAACCAAAACAAAAAGATTGGGTTTTAAACTGGTTCCCTATTACTGCTTCAAAAATTGTGTGCGAGGGGTCCCGCGCGTACATGTACCAACGTTGATTGTGATCAAACATGAAAAACATAAAAATCGTTATTTTCTCTTTAACCCATTGCATGCGGGATATCTTGGCAAACAGTGCAGGCCCAGATCAGACGCCGCAGAACGCGGCGTCTGATCAGGGCCTGCACTATTTACTAACAGAATTTTCCGTCAAAAATGGAATAAAAACGAAAACTAATAGGCCTACCACCCCTTATTATATGACAAATGGACTTGTGCAACATATAGCAGTGGAAGAGTTCACTTGTACACAATGGGTTAAAGGTGCATTATTGAGCTATCCGGAAAAAATGCTTCCAAAAATAAAATACATATGGCCGGTATTTTTTCTTTAAAACAATACAAATGAATGCATTTTATGCAAAAATGCGAACAATTATGATGACAGGTAATGGAGTTTGAGAGGGATTCCCTAACTAGGTTTCAAACACTAGTTAGATCTATTTTTAGTTCGTGACAAAAATAGAATCCCCATATATGACGTTATGCGACGTTCATTTTTGGCCTTGTTTGCTTAGGCCATGCCTGAATCGGAAAAATATGACGCTGAATACCATGCCATAAGTAACGACGCTCAGAGACGATACTGTCGCCATGTATGTGTAAAGTGACATATTTATTTTTAGAACAGAAATTCCGAACACATGTTCAGAGCGAAGGGTAAACAGGAATGAAAACGACCATTTTCACAAAGTTCTGAAGCTGTATTTGGCTCCAAAAGTGTATACATGACAATGGAGTATGCATTGAAGATAAAAACCAGAATAAAAAATTGAGACCCGGTAGCTCAATAATGCACCTTTAACACGTGATCATGGTGATGATAGAATTAAGATTGAAAACTATGATGCTGCACATCTTAGATTCAAGACAAGTGTCCTTTGTGCCTAATTACGAAAACTCCGGTCCCGCCCATCGGGGCTTTAAGAAATAGATGGGCTGCATGATGCTACCTACCACACACGAGTACTGGTAAATCGCTTAAAGGATCTAAGCCTGCCTAGGCAAAGCGGCGTGAGTCGGTCCATGCTTATAATAAATAGAAGTAGAGGCAATGATCAGGACTCGATACAATTAACCCACAACTCCCATCAGAGACACCAAAGGGCAAGGAACACATACATGAAGCAACAGACTCCAAGGGAAACACCAACAGCGGAAAGCCAAAAGGACAGTTACTTTCCCACAAAATGGCCAAAAGGTTATCAAAAATAAAATAATATAAGCGACACAAACATCTATTTCTTATAAACCCTATTGGTTTAATTGGGCGACAGGGCTTGAGAAGTCATTTCATCTCAATGTCGGGTAAAAGTCCCACAAAATTGGAAGCGACGTCACCAAAATGACATATGCAGTATAGACGGGGACGTTAAACCTCAAATCAAACAAACAAATTAAGAAAACTCGCCTATACAATTGTAAGAAGAAAACGAAAATTTTAAGATGGACAATTGTGATATTTCTCATTTCTGCTCAAATTATAGATCGTGGGTACTCGTTAGAACCGCCTCGAGAACCGCCTCGTCGAGGCGGTTCTTACGAGTACCCATAATCTATATTTTCGGACAGAAATAAGAAAAATAAGGTTTACCCCTGTAAATCCCAGTTTTACTATATAAAAGTGGGATTCAAAGGGGGTCAAAATAATATCTGTGTGTTTTCGTGATGGATCTGCATCCGTACTTTTTGCAAATAATATGACTAAATTAATAAATACGTAATTCCAGTGATATGTCTGCGAAACAAGTTCCATGTATAAATTCAATGTAGATGTCTAGCATTTTTATTAAACTATCGTGATATTAATCATTTCCTAATGGTTTGTCTAGGCTTACAAATTGCTAACCAGTGACAATTCAGTTTTCTATCATTGAGAATAATGAAATAACATGTCCTTCTTCCCCCTGTTGTATCTTCTCTAGTTCTTATACTGCCAGCTTATGCAAAACGTTCCAAATTGGCGTTGCTAATCTCAGATTGATAAATTGCAGCTTGCAATTTTGTATCGGTTGCTTTCAACAGCAGAAAGTGTGTCTGTAATGCAGATGAAGTTAACAAGTCCGTGAAATGAACACAACTCCGTTTACCCCACTTTATTTTTGAGAAAAAAAAACTGGGGTTTATGGGGGTATACAATGGGTATACATTATTTTGCTTATTTATGCTGGAAGATATACAATGTACGTGGGCTGATTGATAAGTTGTGGGCCTCGTTTTGAAGGTGGTACGCAGAGATGTTCTTTTTATGCGCCACTAGTCTCGGTCTATATAGGATTTTATACACAAGGACTGGTCTCATTTGGTTAGTTTATATCAATGAGGTAGCGCTCTAACGTAAACAAGACGAGCAACTTTTGCAAAATGGACAACATCGAGCAAAGAAAAGTTAGTTTGCTTTTCGCTTTTAGAAGTGAGTTTGTTTTTCGCTTTTCGACTTGCAAAAGTTAGTTTGCTTTTTTGTTTTTCGGTTTTTGATCATAGATCTGTTTAATGATGCAACTGTTAAGTGTCTGAGTACATGAGTGAGTGAGTGAGTAAGTGCTTTACGTCAATCAAACTCTCATGCCATATGCAAATGTTCAGTACGTCACAGATTCTTTTTGTTTTTCGCTTTTCGTTTTTCATTTTTCGCTTTGACATAATGAACATCTGCATATGGCATGAGCAGTTTGATTGATGTAAATCACTCTCACTCACTCACTCACTCACTCACTCACTCACTCACTCACTCACTCACTCACTCACTCACTCACTCACTCACTCACTCATAAACTCATAAACTCAGACACTTAACAGTTTCACCATTAAACAGACCTATGATCGAAAAGCGAAAAACGAAAAGCGAAAAATGAAAAGCGAAAAACAAAAAGAATCTAGGACATAATGAACAGCTGCATAATGACTTGAGCAGGTTGATTGACGTAAAGCACTCACTCACTCACTCACTCACTCACTCACTCACTCACTCACTCACTCACTCACTCACTCACTCACTCACTCACTCACTCACTCACTCACACACACACACACTCACTCACTCACTCACTCACTCACTCACTCACTCACTCACTCACTCACTCATGTACGCAGACACTTAACACTTACATCATTCAACAAACCTATGATCGAAAAGCGAAAAGCGAAAAACGAAAAGCGAGTAGCAAAATGAATCTGTGACATAATGAACATCTGCAGATGGCATGAGCAGTTTGATTGACGTAAAACACTCTCACTCACTTACTCACTCACTAACTCACTCACATCTCAGACACTTAACAGTTACATCATTAAACAGACCTATTTTTGAAAAGTGATAAGCGAAAAACGAAAAGCGAAAAACAAAATGAATCATTGACATAATAAACATCTGCATATGGTTGAGCAGTTTGACTGACGTAAAACACTCTCACTCACTCACTTACTCACTCACTCACTCACTCACTCACTCACTCACTCACTCACTCACTCACTCACTCACTCACTCACTCATGTACTCAGACACTTAACAGTTACTTCATTTAACAGACCTATGATCGAAAAGCGAAATAACGAAAAGCGAAAAACAAAAATAATCTGTGACATAATGAACATCTGCATATGATATGAGCAGTTTGATTGACGTAAAACACTCGCACTCACTCACTCACTCACTCACTCACGCAGACAATAAACAGTTACATCATTAAACAGAGCTATGATCGAAAAGCGAACAGCGAAAAGCAAACTAACATCTGAAAGTCGAAAAGCGAAAAGCAAACTAACTTCTGAAAGTCGAAAAGCGAAAAGCAAACACACTTATCCTTGCTACAAAATCGGTGAAGGTTGCACTACAGTAAATAATTGGTCTTTATGAAAGCTGCACTTGCTTTGGGGAGAGCTTTCAGTACAGAATTGAATATTCTGCTGCTTCTGATTGGATTTGGTGCTAAGCCATTATTTTTCTGAGAAGTATTATTGTTTATTAGAAGAAATATTAGTAGGTATTTGCTGTTGTAAAATGCAGCTGATTTAAATTGAACTATAAAATTGTGCTGAATGGCCACTGGAAATGCCTGGATTTATTCGCTGCGGTATGGGTTTGTTGACACTGGCTGCCAAAAAGGCCAAAATATGCCGCACAGCATACATATTTTTTAGCTTCTTCTGGAAGGTAAATGGTCAGCCTGTCAAATTATATGCCTCATAATGGAAGCATTAGACTTGCTGAAATGTGGTAGAACATGGAATATGCCCCAATTTACATTGTGAGTAAGGGGATTTTTTTTACTGTAGTGCCACCTAAACCGAAAGTAGAAAAATCAGCTCCCCTCTAATGTTTTCATTCATTACATAATATTTTCACACATAATAGGTTCCCTCCAATTCTGTATCTTAAAGTGGATCTTCTTGGCATGTATTTTGTCACAGAAACTGTACAAATTGTAAGTTTAGTGCTAATTTAGGACTAACTGGGTGTATTTTATAAGTTTTTGCTTCTGTTCCATGTAATTGGAGGGGGGGGGGGGTACTTAAAAGCCATGTAAATCAGTTGTCATTGGTCTGTTTGGAAAGCAGACCTGCAGTAAATGTCTAAACAGGAACACAAGAAAAAGAAAATACTCAATATTGAATATAACACTGAGGTTACTTGGCATTAGACAAGGGTCTCAAGCCAATGCAAAATTTCAAAATTGTCTCTCCGAACAGCCCGCTGCAATATTGCAATGAGTTTTCTCAGCCGTTGTAAGTTCTTACTGGTTGGGTTCATGTTACAAGATTTGAATAGATATATTCAGACATTTCTCATGGCATTAAGGCATTTATAATCATTTTCATCAAGGTTTTGTCCCCAAAATATCCTCAAAATGCCAATTTTTACTGAAATTAGGGGGTATAGGTGTGAGAACAGCCAAAATTTCTAGCATGGCTGCTAATAGGACATGATTTAGTGCATTTTAGGATTAAAGTATTCCAAAGACATCTGAGAAGAAGCACTGATGCAAGCAGGTTTCTGGGTTCCATTCTGGAAAGAGGTAAACTTTGCGCTTTTTCACAAAACATGGTTTGTCCGGCTTTCGTCGTAGAATCTGGAAGCGATAACTTTTTCGCAAAATTTAAAGATTCTTTGTCACTGAACATTAATTATGCATGACTATATTATTAGATATGGTCTAAACTTGTGTTTGGCAATTCTTTTGGTGGATCATAAAGAAATTAGGGTTTGGTATAGGTTGCACTACAGTAAATAATTGGTCTTTATGAAAGCTGCACTTGCTTTGGGGAGAGCTTTCAGTACAGAATTGAATATTCTGCTGCTTCTGATTGGATTTGGTGCTAAGCCATTATTTTTCTGAGAAGTATTATTGTTTATTAGAAGAAATATTAGTAGGTATTTGCTGTTGTAAAATGCAGCTGATTTAAATTGAACTATAAAATTGTGCTGACTGGCCACTGGAAATGCCTGGATTTATTCGCTGCGGTATGGGTTTGTTGACACTGGCTGCCAAAAAGGCCAAAATATGCCGCACAGCATACATATTTTTTAGCTTCTTCTGGAAGGTAAATGGTCAGCCTGTCAAATTATATGCCTCATAATGGAAGCATTAGACTTGCTGAAATGTGGTAGAACATGGAATATGCCCCAATTTACATTGTGAGTAAGGGGATTTTTTTTACTGTAGTGCCACCTGAACCAGCAATATTTGATCCAATATTTGCATGAAAAGTTTTAACAACTAAGGATATCCATAATGATATAGGGGCAACACCAAGGAAAGATGCCCCTTCATATACTACAATGTAAAGGTGGGTAGCGGAATTTAAGCGCGGCAGAAAGAGCCTTGAGGATGACCCCCGTCCTGGGAGGCCTGTCAATATTGTAACCCAAGAAATGTTCAATAAAGTCAATGATATCGTTATGACTGACAGACGAGTCATAGAAAGATACATGTATATAGCCAGTAGAGTTGGAATTTCGCAGGAAAGAGTACAGTCCATTCTGTCAGAGGATCTTGCAATGAGAAAGTTTTCGACCCGATGGGTACCAAGACTTCTGACAGTTGATCAGAAGCACACCAGGCGCACATTGTCGGGTGCTAATCTTAACCTTTCTTTTTAGCTTTCTTCAGAGATTTGTCACTATGGATGTAACATGGGTCCATCATTTTACCCCAGAGGCCAAACAACAATCGAAACAATGGAAGCGCCCTGGCTTACCCCTACCAAAGAAGGCAAATGCAGTTCCACCAGCTGGGAAGGTAATGGTCTCGGTTTTTTTGGATGCAGATGGTATTCTGCTGATACATTATTTCCAAAAGGGACAAACAATCAATGGCACATACTATGCTTCACTTCTGGTGCAGTTACTGAAAAATATTAAACTTAAGCACCGCGGAAAGCTCACTTAAGGTGTTATTCCATTAGGACAATGCTCCTGTTTACAGCTTTGTCATTGCTGTGACTGCCGTTCCCGACATTGGCTTTAAACTGATTGAAAATCCGCATAATTAAACTGATTTCAGTCCATCAGACTTTCATCTATTTCCAAAACTAAAAACAGCTATTTCAGGCGCCCACTTTCAGTCCGATGATGACGTCATATATGCAGTGGATGACGCTTTGAACAGCAAATGAAAAAGAGTTCTATAAAAGTGGCATTGAGGCCTTTAAACACCGCTGACAAAAGTGTTTATCCGACAAAATTCAAATCCTTCAATGTAAGGCCCATAACATATCAATCAGCCCTCGTAGGTTGTGGGTACTCGTTAGAATGAGGCGGTTCAAGCAAGCACTCACAAGCTGTTTTTGGTGTAAAAAATAAGAAAAAAAAAAATGTTACAAATATTCAGCAGAAAAACGGTCGTTTTGGAGAAATGAAAGAGTGCGCTCATCACATACGTTATGACAGAAATCAGCAATAGCTCTAACTCTACAAGACCATGAAAATTTGTTCGAGATAAGATAGTACACTTCGCACGTTACAGATTTAAACCGATTTATACTAAATTTGGCGAGCAGGTTCAAATAAAACGCCCTACATCTACACTATGTAAAGCGCCTGGTCTGGAGGCAAAGCGGGAATGATTTAGGGATATTTTCTGTATCTTCAAAGAGCTAAATGTGTATAGTGTGTGCACATTAAGGGTCGCCACATCGAGGCAACCTATATTTTCAATATCAAACTGGATCGATCCCAGTAAGCATTCTACATAAATCTACAGCGGGCCGTTAGCGGCCCGTCAGGGTAGCTGACGGGCCGCTAACGGCCCGCTGTAGATTTATGTAGAATGCTAGCAGGGGGAGCTGTAACCAAGTAAGCATTCTACATAAATCTACAGCGGGCCGTTAGCGGCCCGTCAGGGTAGCTGACGTGCCGCTAACGGCCCGCTGTAGATTTATGTAGAATGCTAGCAGGGGGAGCTGTAAGAAGATCTAACTTAGCGCTTTTAAACAGAAATACTGTGGTAGAATATCCGATTTCTAATGATTTAAACGTGACACGATATAGCCTAACAGCTGATAGTTAAGTCACGATATAAAAATGTTTTATTTTCATGGAAAAACCTTTCTTTATTCATTATTATTGATTTGGCTTACAGTACAGTCAAACTTCAATGGCTCGAACACCTTTAGGACCATGAAAATCTGTTCGAGACAGGGGTAGTTCGAGCCACTAAGGGCTAATACCAGGGGGGCATAACGACATACCTTAGGACATCTTTTTCTGGGTTCTATAATGAAAAATGTATGCTGTGTGTACTCATTAGAATCGCCTCATCGAGGCGATTCTAATGAGTTCACACAGCATACATTTGCAAGATAAAAGACGAAAACATCCTAATTTTTACCCTCCCTATTTCTTATGTACAGAAATTCCCTAGGGACTCAAAAACGGGTTCGACTCAGCCATGGTAAACGAGCCATCTGTGTTCGAGCCATCGAAGTTCTACTGTATTTGATATACGAGTTTTTTCACCCCGCCCATAGGCTCTTGAAGAAATATATGGGCTGCACGATGCTTCCACGCAGAGCTGGCTCCGGCCCGCACACTAGTACTGGTAAACCGCTTAGAGGATCTAAGCCTGTCCAGGAACCGCGGTGCGAGGCAGACCGTCCATACTAATAAACCCTATTGGTTTCATTGGGCGACAGGGCTTGAGATGTCATTTCAACTCAGTGTCGGGTAAAAGTCCCACAGAATTGGAAGCAACGTCTCCAAAATGACCTTTACAGTGTTGACGGGGAAGTTAAACCTCAAATCAAACAAAACAAAACGAGTTTCTACCAGGTTTGAAGGCTAATGTGCGGAAAGTAAGTTAAAATGTGCAGAAACTTAGTCTAGGGGAAGTGCATGTACTTTATCTTTGTTTCAATGTTAGGAGCAAATGAGCCAGTTCGATCATCGACCAGACTATGGTGCCCGAAGTCAAACTGCGCATGTTTTATCACCGGCGTGATCGAACAATCTCTGGTAGAAGGTTGGAAACAAACATGGCAGCCGCCATGTCACGATTGTAATTTTGGACGACGAGGAAGATCACCATTTTGAACACTGCAGAAATAGCGAGGCCCGTTCTACCTTTCATTTTGCGCATATTTACATATTTTTACAATTAAACAAGCTTTAACAACACTTAAAATGTGTATTTTCCCTTTGGCCTACAGATTTCCATGCTTTTCGCCGCCATCTTGTGCATTGTTTACTAGAGAAACCAACGTTTTAGTCTGGTTGGACCAGAGTGACGTCACGACTTTCCCACCATTGAACCAGAGGTCTTTCAATCAAAGTTTGGTTAACCAGAGGTTGGTGATCGAACTGCGTAAATATGTGTGCGTATTTTGCAAGCACTGATATGATTGTCACTGTGGCTGGTGTTTGTGTCTCGAACTAGGAGCATATCATTCTTTAACTTTAGGGAATGTGTATAATAGGCCTTAAATGTCAGATACCCCCCCCCCCCCCCCCACACACACACACAAAAGGAAAACAACAACAACAACAAAATACAGTAATATCATTTTTACTGACATTATCTTTCTTCATTGTCTACGCCCATGGGCAGCCATTAGTTACCCTAAATGCAGGTTAACATTACATTTAATGCAACAGAAAGTATAAGCTTTCACAAAAAGCGACCCATAACAAGTATAAGCTTTTAAAAACAAAAATGAGGCCTACGGGCTGCGCTATCGTATTTGTACAGGCTAATACAAATATACATCTACAAACTCTCCAGCACGACGGACCACTACCTATCCTATTGTCTCCCAAAACCTTCGGCTCTGGTGAGCTAATACACTTGTCTTGCCGTTAGCAAACATTTTGGGTTAATCTTCAAATAGTCTCCAATAAAGTGTAGAAAAAGTTGTCTTCTTAAATTCTCCGACAGTTTTCAAGCATTTCATTTGATAAGGAGTTTCAAGCATACTCGTATTGAAGTTGCACATAATTCTTTTCAACGATGAAAAAGTATTTTTGGACAAAATTACAGCATTTGCAACTTTGACATTTCAGACACTATACTTCTGACCGCAGGAGTCTGGGTGCAGTCTGGGTGCAGTCTGGGTGCAGACTGGCAATTAGAATATAGCCAAAGAGAGTTAATTGTTGTATAAAACATATTTCTGGAACATAACTCTGTACCCATTCACCTTTAATGTGTGCTAAGCGTAGATCTTGCCTTTTCTGAAAGCTTTACTTGTAGAAAAGGATTATGATTGAAATAATAATAATAATAATAATAATAATAATAATAATAATTATAACAATAATAAAAATAATAATTGTTTGTTTGATTTGAGGTTTAAAGTCCCCGTCAACACTGTATATCTCATTTTGGAGACGCTGCTTCCATTTTTGCGGGACTTTTACCTACCTGACATTGAAATGGAATAACATCTCAAGCCCTGTCGCCCAATAAAACCAATAGGGTTTATAAGCATGGACGGTCCGACTCGCACCTCTTTTCCTGGGCAGGATTAGATCCTCTAAGCGGTTACCAGTACTCGCGTGCGGGTCGGTTTCAGCTGTGCGTGGAAGCATCATGTAGCCCATCTATTTCTTCAAGCCCTAATGGGCGGGGGCGGGTGATAATGATAATAAAATGCTTTAAATACTGGGACCAGTCTAAATAGGCCTATACCACTGCACAACCTAACGCCAATAATAACAAACGATGATTGCTCATAAAAGATCCAATTGCCTACTTGGTTAAGAGTCGGATGTTTGCATATGTGCGTCATTACTTAAACTTGTTCAGGTAAATGTTTTTCATTAGCGGCACGTTTGATGTCAGTACCTGAGCATCTTGTTTACCAATAATCTATAGATATAAATCAAAGAAATGCTTATTATTGGCACTCGGGAAAATGAGAGAAAGTCAAGCATTAGGGGTACAAAAGGCTAATCCATATTACTACTCATCAAGCAAACACGCTTTATAATTTTAACCCCCTTAAACCCCACTGCCCGACAACATATGTTTTGAGCAGAAATAAGAAAAAAATTCAGAATTTTTATCTGATATTTCCTAGTTTTGGTGGTAATATTTTCAGTATATTTGAATAGGCGTGCTTTTATAATGTACAGTCGGACTCCAATGGTCCTAACAGCTTTGGGACCATAAAACTGCACCATGTCAACAAGTCTGTGTAATGAACACCCCCGTAACCCCCACTTTATATAGTGAAAACTGGAGTTTACAGGGGTATATATTGGTTTTCTTATTTTTCTCCAAGACACAGGTTTAGGGTACACGTTAGAACCGCCCCAACGGTGTGGTTCAAAGAGCGCCCTCAACATATGTTTGGTTTATAAAAAGGAAACGTATCACAAATTATCATCAGAAAATAACATATTACTGATGTAGAAAAGAAAAATATCACAACTTTTCTTTTAAAAAAATGGCCGTTTTGGAGAAATGACAGATTGCACTATGTCACACGTGTGTGTTATCTTCATGGTTCGAGTCACTGAGGGTTACTTACATCATCTGGACAGGAAGCATACTGGAGACAATTCATGCGTATCATTCCCAAGTTTATTCAAATAAACATTAACGATGTATGCACTCATTAGAATCGCCTCATTAAGGCGATTACACACCTCTTGAAAGTAACTAGAAGGTGCACAATTTGTGCCCACGGGAATATATATAGTTACAAGCCACCTCATTAATATATGTCCATTTTATAACGAATACACACATCATACATTTTCAAGATAAGAGAACGAGACGAGACCCCCCCCCCCCCCCCCCCCCCCCCACACACACACACTGAATTATACCTCACTATTTATTGTCTTCAGTCATAGGAAGAATTCTTTAGGGACGCTACGATGGTTTCGAACCAGCCATGCTATACGAATCATTAGTTTTCGAATCAATCCACAGAGCTATAAAAATCAGTTAACTCGAAGACCTTACAAATCATCGGTTATGTTTTAACAAGTGTCTCAATGTTTAAACCCTGTAAGCGCTGCATAACTTTGCAAACAATGTAGATCCTGGTTAGATAGCTCAAAATGAACCTACATTGTTATTAACTTTTGCGCGTTTTGACTAAACTGCATTTCAGCTATAATGGATATGACCGAGTTCATTTACAATCATTTTGACAATAGAATTCTGCTTAAGCCGGTGCTAGAGGGCGTGACCGGTGTTGCACGTTTCAGTACTGGTGATGAAAAGACTCAGTAAAACCGAGAATGCTATTTTCGTTCATTTCGTGTATTCTTTGCTTCCAAGGGATCTACATGTAATTATTCAGAACTTATTCATCGATAACGCGGTCCACTTGAGAGACTCCGTAAATCTGCAACAAGAGGTGCACAATCTGTGCCCATGAGAATATATAGTTACAAGCCAACTCATTAATGTATGTCCCTTTTATCATGTTTATATAACATTTATCAAATGAAGAAGCGACATGTAAGCTTGTCGGAAAAATCGTTGTCAATGTGCCTACACACAGCTCTAGATAAGGGGTCAATAAAACCGAGAATGCTTGAAAACCGGTGCTAGAGGGCGTGGTCGGTGTTGCACGTTTCAGTTCTGGTCATGAACAGACTCAATTAAACCGAGAATGCTTGAGAGACTCCGTAAATCTGCAACAAGGGGTGCACAATTTGTGCCCATTGGGAATATATAGTTGAAAGCCAACACATAAATGACGGGCCTCCGTGGCCTAGTGGATAAGAACGCTGACTCTTAATCATTAGGTCTCTCACCGCCGTGGGTTCGAGCCTCGCTCGGGCCACGTGTGAGACGCCAAGTTCTGCAACGGAAGGTCAGGTGGTTTTTCTCCGGGTACTCCGGTTTTCGCCCACCTCTGATTAACGATCGGCTCGATATGAGTGAAATAATCTTGAAAGGGCAACCCAAAACAAAATAAAAAAAAACAAAAAAAAACAAAAAAGCACAAAAATATATGTCCCTTTTATATACCATATATCAAATAAAGAAGCGACATGTAAATGTCGGATAAAATCATTGTTAATGTGCCTACACACAGCTCTAGATAAGGGGTAGAATAATGGAGATTTTTCCTTATTTCTTGAAAGTAATGTATGTCGTGGGTACTTGCTAGGCGAAAACGATGCTAACAAGCACTCATATCATTATTTTTTTATTTGTCTGTGTGTGTGTGTGTGGGGGGGGGGGGGGGGGGGGGGGTGGATGGTTTGGTGGGCGGGTGGTTTTACGGCCCTTTTAAGATTATTATTATCATATCGAGCCGATCGTTAAACAAAGGTGGACAAAAACCGGAGTATCCGAAGAAAAAACACCTGACCTTCCGTTGCAGAACTTGGCGCCCATATCATATTATGTATAATAGAAAATCAAAGCCCTGACAGCACTGGTGGGTCTCTGAGTTAAGACAGGAAAATTTGACCTAAACGGGGACTTAGACTGTTTCGTTTAACCCTTCAATTCCTATACTGTAAGCAAACAGTGTGGAACCTGTACGGCGGCGTCTGATCTGGATCTACACTGTTTGCCAAACCCAACACAGGATTCCAGTCTAGATACTATAGATTACTCTCTTACGCAACACTCTGACTACACATCCATAAGAATAACGCGGCTATTTTCTATAAATAACCATTCCCGGATTTCCTACAAATCGGTGATAGTCACGTGGATATCAGCACGCAGTAGCTTCTGTGCTTAGTAACTTTGGATCGATTGACAAACAGTAAACACCAAAATGATTCCCAGATGATCTACAGCTGTTACAACAGACACTATTCTGGGTCAAGATGTTCCAAGCATTGCAATCCTAGCATTACGAGCTCGTTAGTAATAAAAACAAATAACATGTAAGTGTTCTTCTAAGTATAATATCTAGTATAATGTTTTTTTTTGTTTTGCTGAAAAAGGTGCACTTGAAAAAGCTACTCATATTTTGTTTTTAGCAAAACTATTTTTTTTTCAAATACATTTAGGTGGAAAATGTATGTGCTTTGATCTAATGTCTATTCATCAAATGAGGTGGATCATAAGAGTAGGTAGTTAGGCAACAAAATGCGCGATAAAATGTCAGTCGACACTTGAGCTATTTCATTAAATACTTCAAAAGCACAAATTATCAAAGATGATTTAATTTTGCGAAGATGATACGGAAAATATTTGCAAAATCTCACTGACACTTCACGGAAACCCGCATATTTTGGAGGTACTGTACTATGGGAGGTATTTGCGCATGCGCAACAGTCACGTGTCAAAACATTGGTTCCGTATAGTGGAAAATTACACGGACACGCTAAAGTTAGCTGTTAGCAGGCGACACTGCTTATTACAAGGATGTTGTGTTTAAACTGAAGATATTTCCGCGTTACTCAAGATTTCTATACGTGCCTTACTCCGGGGGTGAGTGGGTGAGGTGAATCTTATATCAACAGGGCGCCCAACCATCACGAAAATACGCCTCTATATTTTTGACCCCCATGAACCCACTTTTATATAGTAAAACTGGGGTTTGAAGGGGTAAACCTTATTTTTTTTATTTCTGCTCTAAAATATAGATTGTGGGTACTCGTTAGAACCGCCTCGATGAGGCGGTTCTAACGTGTACCCACGATCTATATTTTGAGCAGAAATAAGAAAAATATGACAATTTTTCGTCTGAAAATTTTCTTTTTTCCGGCGATTAAATGTACAATGTATTTGCATAGGCGTGTTTCGTTATGTAACACGAACTTACAGTTTAGCAAGGCTTGCTGTCTTTGCAGCATGTAAGGGTTGCTTCCATTGTCCTCCTTCTCGCCTGTCACTTCACTTTCTTTTCCTCTGCTATCTCTTCTATTTGTTTTCTCCCTTTCTTTGGAAGACGACACAAAACGACCCAAAAGGGCTTGTCGTTTAAGCTCAATTCAACACGACGCACTATCTTCCTCGCTTTGTAGAAGGGCACTCTAGTAAGACTAGCACTAATGCGGAAGAATATACAATAAAATTCAGCTACAGTAGAGCTTCAATGGCTCGAACACCGATGGCTCGTCTACCATAGATGTGTCGAATCCATTCTTGAGCCCCTAGCGAAATCCTCTACATAAGAAATAGTGGGGGATGATTAAGGAGATTTTAGTTTTTTATCTTGCAAATGTATTCTGTGTGTACTCATTAGAATCGCCTCGATGAGGCGATTCTAATGAGTACACACAGCATACAGTTTCATCATAGAACACCGAAAAGATGTCTTAAAGTATCTCCTTATGCCTCCTGGCAGTCACCTCAGTGGCTCGAACTACCCCTGTCTCGGACAGATTTTCGAGGTCCCAAAGGTGTTCGAGCCATTGAAGTTCGACTGTATTAGGACCACCTAAAATCGAGACTAAATCTGCTTGAAAAAGAGTTCAGTTATTCTTACCTAGTGTTTGCTACAACCAGTATCTCCTAATAAGAGCCCACCTTTAGGACTGTTCAAAAGTGGTCTTAAAGAACAGTCACAAAAAGCGGTGTTAATATAAGAATTTTACTGCACTTGGAAAGGACTTTATGATGAAGATTCAAATGCTCGTTTCTAAACCTGGTCTAACTAAGATTTGTATAATAGATAAAAGAAACATGGGCCTGTGTCTAAAATTGAAACCATGTGCCCAGAGATAAACAAGTTGCTAGCGTTAATGTTGCCAGTAGGATTGCACAGGAATCATTTGTGTTTCGGGCTCGAAATACTTAAAGGTGCGGTGTCGACTTCAAACTAGTCTGGCAACCAGTCTCAAAATGTTTATTTAGCGATCTCTTGTAACACCGAAAATACATTGACAAGATAGATTATCGTCAAAGCTATAAAATAGGCCAAACGTATCCATTTATTTCTCTATTCAAATCCCTCTTCATGGCACTAATAAGAAAGCCATATATGGTTATAAGTCGGACTTATTTTGATAAATGTCTCTCAGATTTTTTGTCTAAATCTGGATGGGTGTTACGACTCTTTCATGAAGTTTGCAAAAGTAAATATGAATCAAAATAAATTCAGAGGTGAGTGAATAACATAGCGCCGGCAGAAAAATCATCTGCACCCCACCCTAGCACTAGCAAATTGTCTTCATCTCTCACTCGTGACGTGAGCCCTTCAAGAGATCCAGAACATTTGTCATGATATTCACGTGAACTAGTCCGTGAAATGAACACCCCCTATACCCCACTTTATATACAGAAAACGGGGGTTTACAGGGTTATACATTATTTTCCTTATTTTTACTCCAAGACATATGTTGTGGGTACTCGTTAGAACCGCCTCAATGAGGCGGTTCTAACGAGCACCCACGACCTATGTTTGCAGTATTTATAAGAAAAAATATCAGGGATTTTTTATGAGAAAAGTAGCCATTTTGGAGATGTGAAATATGCACCATGTCGCACGAGTGTATTATCGTAATGATATTCACGTGTCACTGGCTTTTTAATGACAGATTCCTTCTGTCATTCTTCGTCGTGCTGCATGTTTACAATTTTAACGTCCGAACTTCCGGCTTCCACTACTTTTGAAATATGACTCCGCACAAACACGGATAGTCCGTTGTTTGTTGACTTTTCATGCTCGCTGTCTCAAAACTAATTTCTCATGGCATTATTTCCGCATTTTGATTACATGTTTTATTTCGTTTGTAATCAAAATACAAAAATGATCCTTCTTAAATTACAAACAAAACGGGACAAGTTAATTGAATATGCATAAGGAAAGTTCCCATTTTATACAGACGACCGCATAATGGGTCATATGCGAATCTTGGAGGCGGCGTCTAACCACGGCCTTCACTGCGGGCTTCACTGTTGTCGAAATGTAGCCCATTTTTTTTTCTAAATTAATTCCTATATTTCTAGCTGACGCCCCTTAATTTTGAACCGGGATTTCGAAATGAAATCTTCGTCAGATAAGTGATAATATTACATTCAGTACAAAATGGGTTATGCCTAATTATATTTGTATCAATACGCCATTAAAGTACCTTTGTATATTTTTAGAAAAGAAAAAAAAATAAAACAATATGTATAGAGCTACAATCAGTGCACACTATTTAATATCTAGATCTAGATATACTTTGAAAAATAAAAAATAGAGCGTAAAATAAGCTGTATTTAACTTTTGATTATCGGCCAAGCCGCTTTGTCTGGTCCTGACCCGCACACAACAGTTACAGGCCAGGTTAAGATTTTACCCTTTCCACCCACGAGTTTCTCCAGTTCACTCTTCAGTCACTGAATATGTACGCGTCCATTCTACACATGTAACTTGGGTGCCTAGTCAGTCGTCAACAGCATGTCAAACCATGTAGAACAGAATGCGATGTATCATTATGAGCCATCTCACCCGGTTCTACACTGTTTGCATCTTTAGGTATCTGTACTTGGCTATAAAGGGCTGAAAGGATACAGACTCATAACACTTACATGACCTAATTAAATGCGAAGTTAGTGACACGAGAAACTTCAACGTACGGTAGCAACCCAGCAATAATATACTCCTAACAGTTATCACTGTCCAATTCTGTTGTATAGGTCTGAATAACTGAATATGTAAGCACAATGTTGTGATAAATAATAAGTCACATGCCACAAAACTTCAAACATCGCACAAAAACTGTTTTCCTTTATTGTAGCGCACGACATAAGGCACGTTCTTGACTGAGCCGCGAAACACATCTCAGTCAACAAGTGTAAGCTTTTACAAGAAAGTTGCGTCTACGCTTTGTGTTGTCATAAAACTGGCAACTATCCCAGCAGGCACATGACGTAATTGTGACGTCATAACAACGTCGGTGCAACGTCATGACGATGCATTGACGTTGATTTGACGTTGCCCTAGCGACGTGTGCCTGCTGGGTAGTCATTTGCATGTTGTATTATCTATAATGTCCAAGTAAAATGATGATGAAAGTGTATAACAGCCGATTCATCTCAGTTTTGTGAACCAAACTAAAAATCAGCGCTCCAGCGCCATTGTCCTTATCACTAAAGAAAGTAAATCTGTTTTTTTTTCACAGAATCTGTCATTTCAGTGCCTTTTGGCGCTTTGATTAGCATTGGCAGTTGTTTCTTCGAGCCTGATTAACAATCTAATGGAACCTGGAAGTTTCCTCGAAAAAAATAATCAAACAGAGCAATTTCTTAACCCAGAAAAAATCTTCGTCTAAGAAGATGTGCTACGAATGTGCATGACGACAGTCACTTTGTCAAATTCTGTTGACTGAATGCCTAAGATTGGCGTGCTATGCAGTAATTGCTCTGATACTTTCGCTGACTTGAAAGCTGAATTGATAATTTGAAACAACACGTTGTGATTAAACTATTTATACTTAAAGCGTCTCACAAAACATGCCCTTGGCAAACGACAAAACATTTTCACTGCGAAAGGCGTCTGTTCCACCTGGAAAATTTAAGACTGGCTCCTGAACAGTCCTGGCCAACCATTTTGTTGGGTCAATTGTTTATCAATCGACCCAAAGGTATAAAGGACACAACCTCTATTAGTGCTGAGTCCACCTGACTATCACTGATTTGTAGGAATCCACGCAGATTATTTATAGAATTTTATCGCAGTGAGGTCAGCGTGTTTACGTAAAAGGTTAACTTTAAAATCTGGGCTGGAATCATGGGTTGGGCTAGGCAAACAGTGTAGCCCCAGATCAGACGCCGCAGAACGCGGCGTCTGATCAGAGTCTTCACTGTTTGCTCACAGTATAGGAATTTAAGGGTCCGGCGCCGAAAAAAACGCAGCGTCTGATCATGGTCTACACGGTTTGCTTTCAGTAAAGGAGTTTAAGGGTTAAACGAAACAGTCCACGCTCAGGCCCATTTTTCCTAACTACACCCAGAGACAATCGACCCACCAGTACTCTCAGTGCTTTGATTTCAATAGCAGTTACCAGTAAACTTTTACTGCATAATTATGAGTGTTTTTTTTTTTTTTTTTCTCACTGGTTAAAAATGCATCACCTGCACAGCGGATACTATAACATTTGAACTGGACCAGTCCAAGACCAGTCTGCGGAGAAAACCGGAAATATTTACGGACAAACACGATTAATTTACTAGTTTTTATTTCTGACTGTTGAACTGCAGGAAACCAGCTTAACAACAAGTTAACGACTCGTACTTCACCTTTCAATTGTCGTATAATTGCAGTGTATCATTTTGCAGCAGTTGTTCAATGCTCTAAAAGCAGTAGAAGCCAAAGCTTCGGGCCCTCAGGCAGTCCATAAACCTTTACCGCGCCCTCAACTTACGTTTTTATTGTGTTTCATTTGTGTCGTATTTAATTACGCTGCCACAAGCGAAGGCAATGCTGCCACAAGCGAAGGCAATTATGGTCTGAGAAATCTCCGGTCAAATACCCATTCATCCAGAACACAATCCGCTCTACCTGCATAGGTGAACGGGCATCGATATAGCGCATAGCAAATAAATACTCTGCGCGGTATATAGCAGTGCGTGTTTGTTTTTATTTGGAGTTTATCGGCCCAGACAACACCGTTAAAGTTATATCGGACCGGGTGAGTGAACTGTCACTCACTACAGTTACATTATCTGTCTTTTTTCCCCGATTAAAGGAATAAAGTACAGTAAAATTCCTACATTAATACCACCTTTGGGACTGTTCAAAAGTGGTCTTTAAGACCACTTTTGAACAGTCCCAAAGGTGGTCAATGACCAGAGGACACTGTGGGCAAACAACCACAAAGAAAAATTAAATGAAGCTTTCAAAATAAGCTTTAAAAAAGCAGAATTAGTCTTAATTTTAGGTGGTCTTAATAGCGGAATTTCACTGTTCTGTTGAGTTTGAAGGGTTGATTGAAAAGTTTTGAAATGTTGCCTATTTCTTTCGCTAACATAGAAATTGTATACTCGGTTGAACCGCCTTGCTAATGCGGTTCTTATAAGTACCGATAAAGTAGATTTCCCAAATTAGGTCCACCTCTTTGTCTGTTCAAAAGCCGTCTTTAAGGTCCCATAGGTTGTCACTTGCTGGAGGTCACTGGGTGTAGAATACATAAAGAACGAATACCTGAATCATTTTATGGCCCCCCGCCCATCGGGGCTTGAAGAAATATATGGGCTGCACGATGCTTCCACGCAGAGATAAGTCCGACCCGCACACGAGTACTGGTAAACCGCTTAGAGGATCTAAGCCTGCCCAGGCAAAGCGGTACGAGTCGGACCGTCCATGCTCATAAATAAGTTCTGAAGTTAGATCCTTTGGAAGCAAGGAATACACCAAATAAACGAAAATGGCAGACTCGGTTTTATTGAGTCTGTTCATGACCAGTACTGAAATGGGCAACACCGGCCGCGCCCTCTAGCACCAGCTTAAGCAGAACTCTATTTTCAAAATGATACCAAATGAACTATTGGTTTCATTGGGCCACACGGCTTGAGATGTCATTTCATCTCAACGTCGGGTAAAAGTCCCACAAAATTGGAAGCAACGTCTCCACAATGACCTTTACAGTGTTGACGGGGACGTTAAACCTCAAATCAAACAAACAAACCCGAAACATTTACGTATGGTTTACGAAGCAGGATTAGTCTTAATCCTTGTCCTGCTGAATATTCATATATGCCACACCCACTACTGATTATCAACCAATCAGATTACTTGATGCAAATTATTGCAACAAATTCACAATCTGAATGACAAACAATGTAGATCCTGATCAGATGGCTTCTTCAGAAGCCATCTGATCTGGATCTTCATTGTTTGAAAGATATGACATATCCGGGATCAACAGGACAAGGGTTAATTGTAAAATTTCACTGTAATTTATGTCTTGGAGCAAACATAATAAACAAACATAACATTGTAAATACCATTTTTCCATAATATAAAGTATAGCTTACAGGTTTACTGTAATTTCGCAGACTTGTTAATGTGGTGATTCTTTAATTCTTCTAAAAACACCGCGAAAACACGCCTATATAATTTTGACCCCCTGAACCCCACTTATATATAGTAAAACTGGGGTTTACAGAGGATAAACCTTATTTTTCTTATTTCTGTTCTAAAATAGGGATAGTGGGGACTCGTTAGAACCGCCTCGACGAGGCGGTTCTAACGAGTACCCACAATCTATATTTTGAGCAGAATTAAAAAAAAATATCACAATTGTTCATCTTTAAATGGTAATTTTTTTGGCGTTAAAGTTTCCAATGTATAGGCGTGTTTTCGTAATGAGCAAAAAGGTTTCGATTTTTACTACTTTGAGATATGTATGAAGTAGATCTACTATTGTCCCCTGGTGAATAAAATATAGTCAAGCCAAATATGTAGATTAAATAAGGATCAGTCATAAATTCATACATGTTATTTATTTATCTGCAAAGTATGTTTTTGTAATCTCGACAGCAAATAAGCATGTCTTGTGTATCATTGCAATGTTGCTAATGCATTATATTAATCATATCCAAAAAACTTAAATGCAGTGCTAATAAAGAATGATATTTCGGCGCGTGCACAGGCCTGAAAATATGTGCATTTCTATTAAATACAGTTGTGCTTTTATTCGGTACACGCCTATGCGTTCCACACATGCAAAAGCTTATGAAGAATGCTACTAATATTTTGGATTGTTGTTTATATCGTCAAACAGTTAAACAACAAATACTGTCTTTATAACGAGAATCTTCTGCATGTTTCCCCAACCCCAACCCCCCCCCCCCAAAAAAAAAGCAGTCTTAGAAACCCATTAAGAAAACACGCCTATACAAATACATTGTAAATTTTACCACCGAAAAAAACGACAAATTTCAGATGAAAAAATGTGATATTTTTTCTCGTTTCTGCTCAAAATATAGATTGTGGGTACACGTTAGAACCGCCTCGTCGAGGCGGTTCTAACGGGTACCCACAATCTATACTTAAGAACAGAAATAAGAAAAATAAGGTTAACCCCTGTAAACCCCAGTTTTTCTATATAAAAGTGGGGTTCAAGGGGGTAAGAATGATATAGGCGTGTTTTCGTGATGTATTTTGGAGTGTTGTTTATATCGTCAAACAGTTAAAGAACAAATACTGTCTTTATAACGAGAATCTTCAGGATGTTCCCCAACCCCAACCCCAAAAAAGAAAGCAATCTTGGAAACCCCACTTCATATAGCTAACCTAGCTATGTACATTGTATTACAAGGATGCACACTGTTTTCTTATTACCGCTCTAAAGCATGGGTATAATTTGGAAACACTCGTTGGAGCCGCCGCAATCGGGCGGCTCCCGGGCGCCTCCCGGGCGCCTCCCGGGCGGCTCCACTAGCTCGCATAAATTATACTTGTAGCAGACTTTCCGGTACTATTTTTATAAGAAAATGTCAATTTTGGAGCCTTTAGAAATATTTTATGTCACACGTGTATTATTTTAATGGATTGTACCTCCTGTGGGATTGGTACTCCGACCCACGCCGACCTCGGTCGTCTAGTGATTCGTAAAGTGGTGCGACACGGACCGGACCGTCTAATACATATAAGCCATATCGGAAATTCGCATCAAGTGAATAAGTCCGTGAAATGAACACCCCCTTCAACCCCACTAAATATAGAGAAAACGGGGGTTTACGGATGTATACATTACTTTTCTTGTTTCTTCTCCAAGACATAGGTTGTGGGTACTCGTTAGAACCACTTCGATGAGGCGGTTCTAACGAGCACATACAACCTATGTTTGAAGTAAAAATAAGAAAAAATATCACAGATTTTCATCAGAAAAGTAGCCATTTTGGAGATGTGAAAAAAGCACTTTGTCGCACGGTGTGTTACCGTAATGGTTTAACCGTATTACATCACGTGAACAAGTCCGTGAAATAAACACCCCCTTACACCCCACTTTGTATAGAGAAAACTGGGGTTTACGGGGGTAAATATTATTTTTCTTATTTTTACTCCAAGACATAGGATGTGGGTACTCGTTAGAACCGCCTCAATGAGGCGGTTCTAACGAGCACACACAACCTATGTTTGCAGTATAAATAAGGAAAATATCACGGATTTGCAGCAGAAAAAGTAGCCATTTTGGAGATGTGAAAAATGCACTATGTTGCACGGTGTGTTACCGAAATAACCGTATTATATGGATGCACAGTCGTAATCGGAGAAGAGAAACGTTCCCGCTTTCTTAACCCTTGTCCTGCTGAATATTTATATATGCCACACCCACTACCAATTATCAACCAATCAGATTACTTGATGCAAATTATTGCAACAAATTCAAAATCTGAATGGCAAACAATGTAGATCCTGATCAGATGGCTTCGTCAGAAGCCATCTGGTCTGGATCTACATTGTTTCAAAGATAAGGCATATCCGGGATTAGCAGGACAAGGGTTAAGTGTAAGCTCAATTAATATGTAACATCCTTGGTGTAAAGCAGCCTAGGCCAAAGTGCTTTCAGTTAAAATTACTTTCCAAATGCTTTCGACAAAGTGTAGAAAACAAAATAAAAGTCAACTAATGAACAAAGCCCAACATAATTTCTGCATGCTATACAACTTCATTATGAAGCAAAGTGATGCTATTTTGAATGCACAAAAACATCGTAAAATGCTAGAAATACCGAAAAATAAGTGCATCCATCTCAATTATCTGTATGGAATCTGTTCGATGCATAAAATGCATTTATGCTATAAATTATACAACAAGAGGGCCATAATGGCCCTGGATCGCTCACCTGATCTTTATTGTACAGATAAAATGGCGAATGGTTTGAGCTATTTTCGTTTACAGTGACCCAAGGAACATTTCTGTGAAATTATTCCAAAATATGTTTATCTATTTAGGAGTAGAAGTAATTTTAAAGGTTGCTTATTTTCTGGTTTTGGTGATTATCAATTTCAGTGCAGCCAAAATATTTTGAGCAATTTTATCAGAGTGTCAGCTGTGGAACAATTCTTCCAAAGTGTTTATTTTCAGGGAATGAAGTCATTCAAATGTCCCCTTCCACAATGTACAGCTGAAGTGTATGTTACTATCTGGGCACAATCTGGAAATTGAGGACCAGGTTCACAGAGATGAACTTGCTCAGTCTAACTTAAAATGCCTCGTGCTGACAAAGGGGAGTGTGGCGAATAGTTAGCATTTGGCATAAGATGCTAGACATATGAGTCGGTAGTTCCCTTTGACAGTTGACTTTTATGCCGCTATCTGGACACCTTGTGGAGATGAACCGGCTCAATCCACTTGGTGATGGGGGTTCGGGGAGGGGGGTGGGGGGTAGGGGAGTTGGCACCAGAAGCTAGATAGATTTATGAGTCGGTGGTTCCCTTTGACAATGCAGAGCTGAGTTGTATATCTCAATTTTCAGGTCCCTTGTGGACATTGCGGTCAGGTCCTAGTGCACCAGATAGAGAGGAACTGGCTCGGTTAAACTAACAAAGCCTCGTGGTGACAAGGGGAGGGAGGGGACCAGAAGCTAGACTTACGTGTAAGTGGTTCCATTTGATATACAGAGAGCTGATTTCTATTTCACTATCTGGGCATCTTGTGGACATTGAGGGTCAAGTCCTAGTGCACCAGACGGAGATGAACCGGCTCAGCCTCGTGGTGACAAGGCAGGTGTGGGGTGGCATCTGAAGCTAGGCTTATGAGTCGGTCGTTCTCTTTGACAATGCAGAACTGACTTGCATTTCAATATCTTGACACCTTGTGGCCATTGAGGGTCAGGTCCTAGTGCACATGACGAAGGTTAATCGACTCACTCTAACTAACAATGCCTTAACTCTGTATAAAAAAGTGCACCCCGGGGCATGTCCAGTTTTGGCCCAGGGCTATAATTTGAACAATCTTGGTAGAGGACCACTAGATGAAGCTTCACACCAAATATCAACGGCTTGGGCTTTCTGGTTTCAAACAAGATGGTTTTAAAAGTTTTTTCCGGTTGGCTCTGGGGCGGGGCCATCTTTGGACCCAGGGCTATTATTTGAACAATCTTGGCTGAGGTCCCCTACATGAAGCTTCATGCCAAATATCAAAGGCCTGATTGCTTGATATTTCACCAACCTTGGACTGACATTAGAGGAAAACGCAGGGAATATTTAATCATCAACATGCAATTTCCGTTACGGAAACAGCCTATACAAATACATGTACATTGTAACCTTTATCTCCGAAAAAATTAAGATGAAAAATTGTGATTTTTTTCTTATTTCTGCTCAATATATAGATTGTTGGTACTCGTTAGAACAACCTCATCGAGGCGGTTCTAACGAGTACCCACAATCTATATTTTAGAGCAGAAATAAGAAAAATAAGGTCTACCCCTGTGGTGTTCAAGGGGGGTAAAGTTATATAGGCGTGTTTTCGTGACGCATGTTGCTAAGATAAGCAGCATTATGTCTTCAGCGTAACTTGTGATTCTTCCATAAACACTCCTTCATGACATTTTGCTTCCGTGTTATTATCGTTTTATAACGAAGTTCTCAACATACGAAAGACTGAGAATAAAGAAAGGTGTTTATGAGTGTAGATTAAAGGAATACATTTTAACCTAATTGAGTGTCTGAAGAGGACCAATACGAAAACGAAAACATGCCTATACAAGACAAGGTAAATTTTATCGCCAAAAAACCCCGAAGATTTTAAGACGAAAAATTGTGAACCCCACTTTTATATAGAAAAACTGGGGTTTACAGGGGTAAATCTAATTTTTCTTATTTCTGCTCAAAATACATGTATAGATTGCGAGTACTCGTTGGTGAGGCGCTTCAAGTGTATCCACAAGCTATATTTTGAGCAGAAATAAGAAAAGGCAACATTTTAGCTTTTTATTTTACTCCTGTATACCCAAGTGTTACTATATAAATTGGGGTTCAAGGGGGGTCAGAATTATATAGGCGTGTTTTCGTGATGTTGTCCATCTTTCCGTTTGGACATATCCATTCTTTAGTCACAATCATTCGGTGCGAATCCTGACAAGGGAGTCGTATCTTCTGGAACTACACTGTTTGCATAGGTATCTATACCAGTCTACTAGGTTGAAAGGGCTTACAGTATTATTATATATTTAGTTTTGTTTTGGTTTTACGGCCCTTTAAAGATTATTTAACTCATATCGAGCCGATCTTTAAACAGCGGTGGGCGAATATCGGATTTCCCGGAGGAATCTCTGACCTTCCTTTGCAGAACTTTGCGTCTCACTTGTGACCCGAGCCAGGCTCGAACCACAGCGGTGTGAGATACAGTCTTATTTTACGGCAGTAAAAGCAGCATATTCAAGGACGGCAATAACAGATTAATCTCATTTAAACAGTGCTGAATCTATATTATATGCTGATTTAATATAAAACACACATATTGTCATTTCCCCAATGGCAAAAAAAAAAAAAAAAAAAAAAAAATACGCAGTAATCAGTAATTATAATATGCATTTTGCACCTGTCGATATATCACTTCAGCTAACATATTGAACGTTGCCTTCATGATGTCAGTTTGTCAGAAACAACTTGTCTGGCGCCCGTAAAAAGTCACCCTGCCCTACATCATAGTGTAGTTTGTCCTTTGGGATCATTGATTCCATTGTTGAATTTTAAAAAAATACCTGACTGTCACTGATGAGGCCTAAATGGCCGAAACTAGCTAGTCTGGTCCAGAAAACATGTGCACTCCATATTTTCCAGTTTTGCAGTGTATTCCTTGCTTCCAAAGGATATCCCTTTCTAGAACATATTTGTCAGTTTGTCGGAAACAACTTAGAAACGTGAAAATGATGCGAACTGAAAGGTAACGCACCGTGTGCTAAAATGCCTTCACGTCTATTTTTCAGATCTCGTTTTGCAGATGCCAAAAAAGATACTTATTATTTCTAGTTCAATCATAGATTGGACATGCTCGTTATAAAACCGCCTCGACCAGGCGATTCTATCGAGTAACCTCAATCTATAATTACAATATGGATTGCAGGTGCTCGTTAGAACCGCCTCGTTGAGGCGGTTCTAACGAGTACCCACATCTATGTTTTTGAGCCCAAAGAAGGAAATATTGTAAACCCTTGTAAACACAACTTTTTCTGTATGTAATGTGGGGTTTACAAGGTGTTTATTACTCGGACTATGTATTTCATATTCGATAAACAGCAGTTAATACAAATACCGTATTCTGCCTAACTGACGCACTTGCTCTAAAAACCGAACACAATTACCTTTTCAAGACGTGTAGCCGACACCAGTTTCAAGTGCAGCATTTCGCAGTCCACTGATGTTGTAACAGTGCTTTACCCTTATATGACAATGAAATCTTCCACCTGGTAAGTTTGGAGTGGTCCATTTCCAATTATAGGGGTGTCTGGTTTGTTTTTTGTTTGTGGCAAAGTTTACAAAAATGAATGTTCTTTAAGCAACGTTCTGCGACGTTTGATCTTGGTCGGCACTGTTTTTCAATGTACCAAGAAAAGGGCCGATAGGAATACATGTAAATGGGTTACAGATCAAACTCACATATAAATTAATTAAGAAATAGATCAGCTCTAACTGTGATTTGTTGTGTAATAAATCACAGTTTGGAGGTCAGTTGTAAAGTAGACAAATCACGAGCGCGTAGCGCGCGTGATTTGTCTACTTACAACTGACCGACAAACTGTGATTTATTACCCAACAAATCACTGGCTAGAGCTGATCTATTTCGATTCTAACACGCTGAAAATCGGCAATAATGTAGTTGTTTCCTTCAAAATCTCACAACTTTTCGCCATTGTCAGAAGAAATCCCGCTAAAATTTTCGACTGAAACACATGCATTTATATCCTTTTCTAACGTTTTCGATGCGAGAAAATGACGTTACACCGTCTAACGTCAAGTTAATCGACTAGTGACGTCATAAATTTGCAGTTTTAATGACGTCACACGTCACGCTCTTCCGAGCTGTGATTTGTTGTAGAATAAAACACAGTTATTTTGCATTGCCTATATAGGCGCGCTGTGTTAGAATATGTTTTTTGTGATAAAGAGGGACAAAACGCTGACTTGTATGAAATCAGGTGTTTTAGGTCACAAGCTCTTTGTCAACTCTGAACATGATTTCTTCAAACAAAAATGTCAGAAGTCAGGAACGTACGGTTGCGCCTGAACGTCCGCTTGATACATTTACCTTATAAGGCTTGTTTTTAGGAGTAGAATGAAATTTCTACGGGATTTGCTGTTTTCGAATCATTTTCATAGCAACAGATAATTTTGTATTTTATAAAATTAATGGATAGTTTCCATATTTCTCCATATAAACCTACGTTGTGGGTATTCATTAGAACCGCCTCTCTGAGACGGTTCTAATGAATACCCATATCATAGGTTTTTATGGAGAATTGATAAAAAAACTATCCTTCACTTATCACAAAATACCAACAGTATATGTCTCTATGCATTTTTAAAGTCCATGCATTTACATGTACCTATATATGCTATAAAATAAAAAGGAAATTAATCAGCTGTTCAATAAAATCAGCTGGTACAAGGGATTGTTGAGCCCGTGCCTGTGTTTTTTGATTGAAAATAAATTTATTTCCTGATTTGCTTTTCATTTTGATTACATCTTAGCTTATGTTTGTTTGTTTGTATTGAACTTTAACGGCCCAGTCAACACTATTGTAGGTCATTTTTGAGCCGGTCAGTTTACCTATTCACACTTTTCCTTGGCAGGCTTATATGTAAGCGGTTAACCAGTACAGTTTACATTCTTTCGCCAGACAATGATATCTGCCCTTCTTGAATCAGCGGAAGGGAGTGAACGTAGCTTTTCTTATTGTTTCTTCGAAGACATTTGTTGTGAGCAGTCGCTGAAAAAGCCTAATTGAGGCGGGTCTGACGACTGTTCACGCTAATATTTTGTTAAAAAAAATCTACGCTCTTGTAAACCACACTATACTTTATATGCATGTAATGTGCGGCTATTCTATGGCTGTTTATTACGAAAACACACCTATTTAAATATATTGAAAATTTTACCACCAAAAATGAAAATTTTCGGACAAAAAATGCTGATAGTTTTCATAGTTCACCTCAAAACATAAATTTGCAACAACAAAACAACAAAGAATGAAAACTGTCATTCGAACAATTAACTTGATTGCATACCTCATTTGTGGGACACCATATTTATTGTTCTACCTTGGAATGATTTTGCAGTGTTTAACACCGCTGTATCCATGTCTAAAAGGTGTTATTTTTCATTAACAATACTAATCTTCCAAGTTTTATATCCCGGAAACACGCCCATTTAATTCCGACCCCCCCCCCCCCCCCCCCTAGAACCCCACTTTTATAAAGTAAAGATGGGGTTTACAGGAGTTTCTGCCCTAAAATATAGATTGTGGGTACTCGATGAGGCGGTTCTAACGTGTACCCACAATCTATATTTTGAGTAAAAATAAGAAAAGTATCTGAATTTTTAATGTGAAAATTGTCATTTTTCGGCGGTAAAATTTACAATGTATTTGTATAGGCGTGTTTTCGTAATGGGTATTCTACGAGATTATTTGTTCGGTATATTTCCTTTGATTTCTTAGGACTGTCAATAAAAAAAATCAGACATATTTTGCTTTTAAAACTGTTTAAAAATGATCAAATTTTACATGTAGCAATAAAAATCGAAGCTTTCACCAACACCAAATGAGAAAAATGGCGGGAAAGATAAACGTTCTTTGTTTCATTTTACTGAAGAGTTCCTTACCGACTGTCCTTATGAGAAGAAATCTAGTCCGGGACAAAGATATTTTGTCAATAATTCATGAGAATTTATTTTCCAAGAAACAGCTGAAGTCACTGTCTCTCAGATTACATGTTATAAAATCAGTGAATTATTGATATCATTTCCTGCTTCCGATCCGTGTATAAATACTGCATCTCACGATTACTGATACTGCAACACTTGGCGTTTTTTTCATTTCCTGGGTTATATTGGGAAAATACTATCAATCATTGTAACCAACGCGTGGGAAGAGCGACAAGCCGGGGGCTTTTATGCTGCCCAGTAGCAAGCTCGAAGAGCGTATGACATAGATATAGATTCGTCAAGTAGGGGTGTCCGTGTAAGGTTACCCTAAAAAATCGAAAAACTTGAGGACTTGCTGTAATTCTCCTAAAAAATAACAAAACTGTTTCACGATCCAGCAAGGAGTCCAAAGGTGCAGACAGAATGGCAAACAGTGTAGACCCTGATCAGACTGATCAGGGTCTGCTCTCTTTGCTTAGGCCACTCTGTCCCAGTACTTAAGATCATTGCGGTATTGCTAATTTAACTTCCACTTTATAGTGGAGCGCTGTGGTGCAGTGGTAAAGTGTCGGACTCGAGATCGTGAAGTACCGGATTTTATTTAATACCTAGCAGTGAAATCAGTGCATATCTGAAACAAATAAAAGTGATATTTTCACACTGTGAAAATATAAACGATATTTTCACAGTGTGAAAAATAACATGACCATGTTATTTTCACAGTAGCAGCCCGGACTATTTTCTCGCCAAAATTCATATGATACATGTATCTATAAAATAATTCTGTAAAATACCTTGAAAAAGCATTCTCTGAACTGTAAAATGCTGTATTAAAATGGCGACTGTTTATGGTTTGCAACTGACAGTTGTGACGTCATAGCCAAGTCAAAAATTGTGACGTAAGAACCGATTGATCAATTACAGTAAGTGTCCTAAAATATTATCAAATAAAAAGAAAATTTACTTTTTTGCGATAAATATCAAAAATATTTCATCTCGTGTGTTGAAAACATCAGAATTTTCACTCGTGCTTCGCACTCGTGAAAATTGTGATATTTTCAACACACTCGATGAAATATTTTTGATATTTATCGAAAAAAAGTAAATATCCTCTATTTATCCCCACTAATCCTTGAGCAAGAGACTTTATCCACATTTCTTGGTGCTGGTTTCTACCCGGGGAGAAAGAGGGCCAGATGGGAGATTACCCTATATAAATAAAGTGGACTATTATTATTATTATTATTATTATTATTATTATTATTATTATTATTATTACTATCATTATTATAAAGTGAGGCGTTGGATTTACGATCAAAGAAAGTCTGTCATTGCTGACAATGGCAGTCTTAATCACATCTGAAAAATGTTACTGTGTGTGTTCTAAGGCTGATGAGACCAATGCTTGCTCTGAACTATCTGTTGCAGACAGAACAACAGAGGCCCAAGGAAGATAGCTCTGTTGGTGATAAAGACAATACACCTCATGTGTATCATGCATAGGCATGTTTGTTTGATTTGAGGTTTAACGTCCCCGTCAACACTATATAGGTCATTTTGGAGACGTTGCTTCCAATTTTGTGGGACTTTTACCCGACATTGAGATGAAATGACATCTCAAGCCCGGTCGCCTAATGAACCAATAGGGATTATATGCATGTGGGGTCTGGCTCGCACTACTTTGCCTGGGCAGGCGTAGACCTTCTAAGTGGTTTACCAGCACTCATCTGTGGTCGGTTTCAGCTCTGCATGGAAGCACCATGCAGCCCAATCTATTTTTCCAGGCCCTGATGGGCGGGGACCCTAAAAATGTTGTATTCCTATTATGTCTGCCACAAAACCACTCATTTATGTGTCTAATGTCATATAGAGGGGGCATCCGTGTCCTGTTGGCACAATTCTAGTTTTTTTTATACATGTAATCAAACCTTCTCCCATCGAACAAACATAACATTTGAGATCCAACAATCACATTTTTTTTTATTTTGTTTCTTTGTTTTGGGGTCCAAATGCCTTGTTAAAACTTTTTAAGGTCCTATCGGGTCTTGCAAGAAACTGGACAATACCTTTTGAACGGTTTAGAAACCAGTCATCACGAGAACACGCCTATATAATTTTGACCCCCTTAAACCCAAAAACATAAACTGTGAGTACTCGTTAGAACCGCCTCGCCGAGGCGGTTCTAACGAATACTCACAATCTATGTTTTGAGCAGAAATATGAAACATAACAGAACTTTAATCTGAAAAATGTCATTTTTTGTTGGTTAAATTTTACCAATTTATTTGAATAGGCGTGTTTTCGTAATGTTTGCATATTTTCGACAATAGTTTCTAATGAAAGTTAGGTCGTCTTATTACCAAACTGGCAAACTCTAACGCGCACTGTTCTAACGAGTGCTAACAATCTATGTTTTTTGGGACATAGGTAAGGCTGTATAAAGCTTTATAAACCCCATTTTCCCATATAATGTGGGTTTGCAAACATATGTATTGCATGCACTTGATCGCGTTAACAAGTCCCAACAAGTGGGAGTTTTCTATATTTTTATTTCTACTTCAAGACATTGTGGGTACTAGTTAGGGCCGCCTCGGTGAGTCGGTTCTAGTGAGCACCTACAACCTGTTTGGAGTACAAGTAAGTATACTATCACAAATTTCCATCAGTAAATAACCGTTCTGGTATGGAACCCGGGAAGGGACATTTATTTTTAATATGCTGGCGAACAATATATTAAGTTGTGCGAACAAGGAATTATTTCGTGCACACAAGATACTATGTTGTGCGCACAAAATATTATCTTGTGCGAATAGCTTGTGTGGACAACATAATTTATCCTGTTAGGATAACATATTATCTTGTGCGCACAAGATAATATCTTGTTCGCACAACTTGATATCTTGTGCGCACAATATATTATCATATTATCTTGTTTGCACAACATAGATCTAGGGAAGCTGTGCAACAAGATATTATATTGTGCGGACATGACATTATCTTGTGCGCACAATATCTTGTTCGCACAACTTTCTTGTTCGCACAACATATTATCTTGTTTGCACAACATCGATCTTCGGAAGTTGTGCGAACAGGATATTATCTTGTGCTGACAAGATATTATCTTGTTCGCACAGCATATCTTGTGCGGACAAGATAATATGGGCCCCGTCAAGCGATTTTGGTACTTATCGCCTATGCGAGCAGCGATAGTTCAGGCGAGCCTGCGCATCCGCGCAGTCTCGCCAGAACCTTCGCTGCTCGCTCATACAAGCAGTGAATCAAGAGGAACCTTCAGACAGAAAGTCATATCCCTGGCCTCTCTGAATGGCTGGGCATGCGCAGTTAAAATTTGTCATGACGGAATGCTAGAAGACACAAATTCGCTTGGCGGGGCTCATATGTTGTGTGAACAAGATATAATGTTGTCCGCACAAGATATCTTGTGCACAAGATATAATATGTTGTGCGAACAAGCTTAAGATAATATCATCTTGTGCGCACAACTTTAAAAGATGTATGTCCCTTCCCTGGTTCCGTATCTTGGAGATGTGACAGAATGTACTATTTCATCTTAACCCTTGTCCTGCTGAATATTCATATATGCCACACCCACTACCGATTATCAACCAATCAGATTACTTGATGCAAATTATTGCAACAAATTCACAATCTGAATGGCAAACAATGTAGATCCTGATCAGATGGCTTCGTCAGAAGCCATCTGATCTGGACCTACATTGTTTCAAAGATAAGGCATATCCGGGATTAGCAGGACAAGGGTTAAAAGTTTCAACCGTATACGGGGCTGTTGCGTTCCTTAAATGTTTTCTGAACACGAGACGAAATGTGTTGTTTCATCAAGTGCGCATGATGAGTATCAATAAAGACGGTTTGATCAAATGCATCAAACCTTAATTGTTGATTTCCATCAGATACGCCGCTTTCAGTGCTGCACGTCTTGATATAGAAACGGAATGGATATTGAAAACGCAGTGTGCTTGATTAAAGAAGAAAGTAAAACAACAAAGTTTCAGATAGCATCTTTAAAGAAACAATTTATTAAAGAAGGGTGATGAAATTGTTCCATTCTTGCAGAAAACGAAGTCAAGTACATGCCCTTTTAAGAAAAATTTCACTTAACTAATGAGAACTCTCTTTTAAACTTTGGGTTGCAAAATCAGATTGTTTGTATTCGATTTTGCATAGTTCTGGTAAAGGCTGCCAAGAACTGTATTATACAGGCATTTCAGATATGGGCTAATTCAACAGACGACATTTTGTTGGTAATTTTCATAATTTCCCCAGAAAACAGGATTTGGCATATCATGCAAGTTGTCTCATATTTCCAGAAAACTTTTCTAGGAAAAATAAGAAAAATACGAGTACCAACTATTTGTCGGCTGTCGGCCTTGTCAACTGCTTAGGTCATGTCGGGCCGGTCAGGTACTCTCACTGTTCCTGGACAGGCTTTGACTTCTAAGCGGTATACCGGTGATTAAAATGATCGCCCCAACCCACCAACGACGGTGAATGACAACAGCCGGTGGGTCAATGGCCGATTCCTAATGCAACTGTTCTTTTAAAGTTGGTCACAGGTCAAGGTCAAGGCAACAGGTCAGAAGTTTTTGTATGATTGGGAAACCTTTTCACGAGTAATCAACATGGCAAATATGAAGGCTCTATCTGGAACGGTTCAAAAGTCTGTCTGTTAAATTTGTCCAATTATCAAACAAACCAACGAAAACACGCCTTTGTTACATATTGACCATTTTACCTCCAAAAAAATGAAAATTTTCCTGTGAAAAATTGCGATTTGTTTTGCTTATTTCTGCTCCAAATATAGGTTGTGGGCAATCGTTAGAACCGCCTCGCCGAGGTGGTTCTAACGAGTACCCACAACTTATGTCGTATAGCAGGAATACGGAAAATAATGTATACCTCAGTAAACCCCAGTTTTACCATATAAAAGTGGGGAATTAAAAAGGCGTTTTTCGTAATTCAAGGCTAAATTGTCCCCGCTACTGCTACTGGGGACATAGAAAATATTACAAAGTATAAACATACCTTTATCTTATTTTCAAATGCCTTTGATTGCAACGAATCACACTGTAAGTCCAATTTCTCAGTAGATCTGAAAGACAGACAGACAAAATGTATTTCGCACGAACTTCAGATAATATTTTGGTTCACTCTTAAACTGCCAATCACGACATCTGCAGGCATCAATTTCAAATACTTAATTTTCCTATTTTTAGAAGAAAAAAAGACTTGACATTACATGTGAATCGTCTGCTGGGCAGACGATTCACCTGTAATGTTAGTCTTTTCTTTCTCCAAAAATAATTTAAAAAATACAATTCAAGTCTGCTCTTAAATTTCTGTGACGCTTTAAGCATTAATTAAGACGCAACCAAGTCTCATATGAGGCCTCATATCCACATCTCTATGACTAATGAGCCAAGAAAAACAAAGAACTATAACTCTGTTCCCGATCACGGTCTGTGTATGCGATAATTAAGGCGAAAAGATACATGTACACCTTCAGGAATGAGAATTGTTTCAAATATATTTTTGCTTTGAACTTTATTTTAATTCCTTTAATGCCATGTATATATAACAGACAAATATTCGTACAGATCTGTACATATTATCCAGGGTTTGACATTAAGTCAAAGGCTTATGCAGTGGCCATACTTTTGTCTACCGTGCCAGTTGGGTCTACTCTTAAAGGAAAGAATTTACTCCTGGGGAGCAAATTCTTTCCTTTTAAGTTTTGACCCCCTTTTCCAGCGGGAAGCAAATTTGAGGTCCGAAGAGTGGTCTCCCTTGTACAAATGACCGGAACTATGTAAGGCGTAGGGATATTTTAAGGGGGTAAATTTTGTCCGGGTGTGTCTATCCTCTGTAACCTAGAACTGTCAGAGGATCTGACTATAGCCCCGCTATAGCCCTGTCAGAGGAGAAAGACTCATGAATTAAAGGTAAAGACTTGTGAGAGGGTTAAATCCCTAACAAGGTACCTACGCCTTGTCTAAGTTAAAAAATAAGTTTTGGATAATGAAAAAAAGATAGAAACATCTTCAGACCTATATGAAAACACCTGTTAAGTTTCAAAAGGATTGACCTAGAACTGTAAGTGGAGTTGCGATCACAAGGTAGCTACTCCCTATACATTTTAACATTAGTAGATCTCAAAAATTGTCTAAGTTAAAAAAGGTGAAATAAGTGAAAAAAATTATTTAAGGATAATGAAAAAAGAATATGCACATCTTCAACCTATATGAAAAAACCTATAAAGTTTCAAAAGGATTGACCTAGATCTGTAAGAGGAGTTGCAGTAACAAGGTAGCTACTCCCTATACATTTTAACATTAGTAGATCTCAAAAATTGTCTAAGTTAAAAAAGGTGAAATAAGTGAAAAAAAATTATTTAAGGATAATGAAAAAAGAATATGCACATCTTCAGACCTATATGAAAACATCTGTAAAGTTTCAAAAGGATTGACCTAGAACTGTAAGAGGAGTTGCGGTAACAAGGTAGCTACTCCCTATACATTTTAACATTAGTAGATCTCAAAAATTGTCTAAGTTAAAAAAGGTGAAATAAGTGAAAAAAATTATTTAAGGATAATGAAAAAAAGATAAAAACATCTTCAGACCTATATGAAAACAGCTGTAAAGTTTCAAAAGGATTGACCTAGAACTGTAAGAGGAGTTTCGGTAACAAGGTAGCTACTCCCTATACATTTTAACATTAGTAGATCTAAAAAATTGTCTTAGTTAAAAAAGGTGAAATAAGTGAAAAAAATAATTTAAGGATAATGACAAACGTATATGCACATCTTCAGACCTACATGAAAACACATGTAAAGTTTCAAAAGGATTGACCTAGAACTGTAAGAGGAGTTGCGGTAACAAGGTAGCTACTCCCTATACATTTTAACATTAGTAGATCTCAAAAATTGTCTAAGTTAAAAAAGGTGAAATAAGTGAAAAAAATTATTTAAGGATAATGAAAAAAGAATATGCACATCTTCAGACCTATATGAAAACACCTGTAAAGTAGTTTCAAAAGGATTGACCTAGAACTGTAAGAGGAGTTGCAGTAACAAGGTAGCTCCTCCCTATACATTTTAACATTAGTAGATCTCAAAAATTGTCTAAGTTAAAAAAGGTGAAATAAGTGAAAAAAATTATTTAAGGATAATGAAAAAAGAATATGCACATCTTCAGACCTATATAAAAAAACACCTGTAAAGTTTCAAAAGGATTGACCTAGAACTGTAAGAGGAGTTGCGGTAACAAGGTAGCAACTCCCTATACATTTTAACATTAGTAGATCTCAAAAATTGTCTAAGTTAAAAAGGTAAAATAAGTGAAAAAAATTATTTAAGGATAATGAAAAAAAAAATATGCACATCTTCAGACCTATATGAAAACACCTATAAAGTTTCAAAAGGATTGACCTAGAACTGTAAGAGGAGTTGCGGTAACAAGGTAGCTACTCCCTATACATTTAACATTAGTAGATCTCAAAAATTGTCTAAGTTAAAAAAGGTGAAATAAGTGAAAAAAATTATTTAAGGATAATGAAAAACAAATATGCACATCTTCAGACCTACATGAAAACACCTGTAAAGTTTCAAAAGGATTGACCTAGAACTGTAAGAGGAGTTGCAGTAACAAGGTAGCTACTCCCTATACATTTTAACATTAGTAGATCTCAAAAATTGTCTAAGTTAAAAAAGGTGAAATAAGTGAAAAAAATTATTTAAGGATAATGAAAAACGAATATGCACATCTTCAGACCTATATGAAAACACCTGTAAAGTTTCAAAAGGATTGACCTAGAACTGTAAGAGGAGTTGCGGTAACAAGGTAGCTACTCCCTATACATTTTAACATTAGTAGATCTCAAAAATTGTCTAAGTTAAAAAAGGTGAAATAAGTGAAAAAAATTATTTAAGGATAATGAAAAACGAATATGCACATCTTCAGACCTATATGAAAACACCTGTAAAGTTTCAATAGGATTGACCTAGAACTGTAAGAGGAGTTGCGGTAACAAGGTACCCACTATCAAATATTACAGACGGAATTCCGGACAAGATTACAGACAGACAGACAGACAGACAGACGGAATTCCGGACAAGCCAAATCCAATATAGCCCCCACTTTTTCAAAGCGGGGCTATAATGAACGTTGCCGGGTCCGTAGTATGGTCATTTAAGCTTATTCTACTGAGCCTAGAATATACAAATGCTTATTGGTAGCCAGTTTTTGTTGTTAAGGCGTAAAATGTGTTTCTACTAATATGCTGAAAAAAAATTGGTCGGTAGGTAGGAGAAACTTTTTTTTATCTTTTTCCTCCCGAAAAAAAAAAACAACAAAAACAACAACAACAACAAAAAAACAAAAAAAAAAAAAAAGACAAAACCAGGGTCGGGTCTGTATTTTTTTATGCGTTTTTTGTTTTTGTATATGTTTTTTTTTTTGTTACTGAAATTGCCATGTTGAGGCTTGCACTGTATATCATAATTAATTTTAGATGCTCAAAAAGTCAGCTCTGTATATTTTGGAAGGTACTAGATGCAAAAAAAAAAAAAAAAAAAAAACACTGTAAAATTTACTTAAAACGCGAAATGCAAAGACACTGGGTAGGGTCGGAAATTGGAAATGGTAGGGTCGGTATTTTAAGTTTCATTTTGTTCCTTTACTGACAAAAATAATAGTGTCGGGGGTCTGAAGCAGGGTCGGTCGGGTTGGCGGATACACAGCTTTTTTTTTTTGCCTAATCAATAGATTGCTAGCGTCCAGCCCAAACATGAAGACCATGATGGTCGCACATATATATCACTCAGTCAATTTGGATAAGTTTTATATTTGGATAAGATTTATATTAAATTATTGACCCCCGCCCATCGGGGCTTGAAGAAATAGATGGGCTGCATGATGCGTCCACGCAGAGCTGAAACCGACCCGCACACGAGTACTGATAAACCGCTTAGAGGATATAAGCCTGCCCAGGCAAAGCGGTGCGAGTCGGCCCGTCCATGCTTATAAAAGGAGACAAATGCGCTAAATAGCAAGCGCGCTTTACAGTATATATTCTGCAAGTATGTCTGTCTGTCTGTCTGTCTCTCTCTCTCTCTCTCTCTCTCTGTATGTGTGTTTAGCTTATTCATCTATATAACTTATATCGTACAACAAGTGCGCATGCCCACACTAAGCCAATATAGTGCCATTTTCAACCCGAACAACCTTGGTAAAGGTCTTCTAAATGAAGCTACATATCAAATATCAAAGGTCTGGCCTACTTCTTTCGTGCAGACAAAAAGAGTTTAATCTTCGTCCCTGTATGGGCTATGATTTCAACAATCTTTGTAGAGGTTCACTAGATGAAGGTAAACACCAATATCGGAGTACTTGGCATTCTGGTTTCAGACACTATTTTATTATAAATGTTCTCTATATGAGCCCATGTAAATAAAGTGATCCCCCCTCCCCGGATTGGGACCATTTCTGAACTGAACAACTTGGAAGAGGGCCTCAAAATGATGCTCCGTACCAGATACCAAAGTTCCAGGTATTCTGGTTCCAGACAGGAAGTCTTTTAAAAGTTTCTGCTTTGTTTTTTTTTTTTATTTGAGGCATATGAGTCTATGGAAAACAAGTTGCCCCGGGGCGGGGCAAGTTTTGACACCAGGACTGTTACATGTACCTGTATTTGCAGAATCTTTGTAGGGGTCGTCATTTACCGTCGCAAATAAATCCTACCAATTACACCTAGGTTTATGTGCAGAGACGGTCCGACCCATACCACTTGCCTGGGGAGGCTTAGACCGTCTAAACTGCAAACCAGTTCTAAGATTTCGAATCCATTTCGCGGAGGCACCTTACAGCCCTTCTATTTCGCAAAGCCCCGTTCAGCGGGAAACGCACCGGATCCGAAGAAAATTATGACCGCAATACAAGCAAACACTCAGACCTGACACCCTAATATCGTTCGGTATAAAAACCTATCAGCTTGGGAGCATCCAAACTAGCAAAGAATGTTGGACCAACGTCAGGCCAACAGCGATACGACGTATATATTGTGTAGGCACTGTACACACCCTACACAAAATATGGCTACCAGTCGGATGGTAGCGGACTGTGTAGCCAGGGTACGCACCATGCTACTTCTTGGTGCATAATGTTTAGTATAGAATTAAAACGTATTTTAATGCGCAAAACATGACAAAACATGGGTCTGATTTTTTCTGATTTTCTTTCTATTCATGAGTCAGCCCATTGGAAAAGAGTCTTTATGGCATAGTTTGTTTGTCTGATTTGAGGTTTAACGTCCCCGCCAACACTGTAAAAGTCATTTTGGAGACGTTGCTTCCAATTTTGTGGGACTTTTACCCGACATTGAGATGAAATGACATCTAAAGCCCTGCCAATTGAAACCAATAGGGTTTATAATATTTATTGATAGACAACAAGCAATTCGAAAGACTCAGACTAGCAGACGAGCAGCATCGCCAGAACCGTTTCTGCTCGAAGACATGTAGAGTACACCTTGACTTAGATTCAAGCAAGAAATGTTAAATCTAGTCATGTGTTAAGTCAGTTGCGAATGCGCATGTAAAAGAGAGTAAATCGGTGAAGTCTGATATTTAGTCTGAAATAATGTTGTCTGCTCAACAATTTCGCTTAGCGGCTTAGGGTTGAATAAACGTCTGGGAATAAAAACTACAGGAGTATTATACATGGATAATTTCCTCAAGGAATCAATTTACCATAAATGAGACTGACTTAAGATTTAGATAAAACATAAACGATACATCAATACACGACAAATCCCTTCGTATCCGAACCGAATACGAGCCAGTCCATGCGAAATTAGTAGTTAACGCATAGGCGATCTGCATAGGCTCAGGCGAGACTGCGATCATACAGCTAGCCCTATAGATCCAGTTCGAAAACATGCCTATACAAATACATTGTATATTTTTCTTTCGAAAAAACAAAAAAACAAGACAATTTTACGATAAAATATTGTGATATTTTTCATTTTTCTTCTGAAACTATAGATTGTGGGTACACGTTAATGAGTACCCACAATCTATATTTAGATTGAGGCGGTTATGATGAGCACTAACAATTTTTATTTGGACTAGTATTAAGAAAAATATCAAACATTTTCATAAGAAAAATGTAAGTTCGAGAGATAAGATAGACGGCATTTAAGCGCATGGGTCTGTTATGGTAATGAGCTGCAGCTCCCCCGGACAAACAAAATTGAAATCTGCAGCAAGAGGTGCACAGTTTGTACCCATCGGAATACCAACGATTTGTCAAAATAATTTAGAATCAGATTTGATATACACATGTTAGCGCTATCAAAGAAGAAAAAACGAAGGAAAGAGCTTCATAAATGTTCAGACCTGCCCAAAATTTAAAATAACAATAAAATAGCATAAACAGAAAGACCAATTAGTAAACGACGCACACAACACACGCACATTGAAATCACAGGAGCTGCGTGAATAATTTACCCGCAATGGTTTCGTTAGCAGAACAATTTGCAAATGAGATTTAAATGATGTCTGATAATGGTTAGCTTTAATTTTACCATCTTTTTCCCTTCATAGAAGAAGGCCATTAAGATGATTTGATTGCTGCCTATTCAGTTTTCTTGTTTCGTTAACATCAATATTAGCATTTCCTTCCGGACTTTGTCACGTAGAAATTCGAGCACGTTTTAAAATGCTTTGACATAATGTCTATAGTGACTGACAACATCAATTAATTTGAAGCTATCTTAATTCCAAACTTCCTTTGCCGCAATAAGACCCTTAACCCATTTGGTACCGAAACCCCTAAAGGGGTACCCTGGCAAACAGTGAAGACCCAGATCAGACGCCGCAGAACGCGGCGTCTGATCAGGGCCTACACTATTTGCAAAACGTTCAGCCATTTTCCTAATCAGTTGTGAAGAAAACAATTTGGAAATGAACTCCTGCTATATATAAGGAGGAAGATTCCATTTGGTACAAAACGGGTTAAAGATAGAAAATATCGAGGCAGCGTGATAATGGCGATAGGCTAATGATAGTGTTTCTATTCAAACGGCCAGTTTTGGTAAAGGATGGGTTAGCATGATGAATATGATGCTATGTCACGCATGGTTGTCTTTTCTGGGACTTATCTACATAAAGAATTGTTACTAATAATTATTGGATGTAATCAAGTTGTTTTTCCTAAGTATTTCGTATTGTGACCAGAGTATAATACAAGAATCTTATATGGGTGTGTAGGGTGGATAGAAAAATCCGTCCAAAGGGTCATCGCGAGGCTTGCCGAGTGATGACGGACAGTGATCCCGAGGGACGGATTTTTCTATCCGCCCCTCACACCCATATACGATTCTTTTTCTTGCATACCTTCCATTTCTTTGAGCGTATTAGTAATGCTGCAGTCAATTCGAGTACCGACGTCCGCCATATTGTGATGGCACTGCAGGAATGTTTAGTGACGTCATGTAACGTGTTGTGACGTCAACCTTAACGACGACACACACGAGGTCATAATCAACCAGTGCATTTATCAAACACGCGATTATATTCGATTTCGGGTCGGAACACCAGGGTCAGAACATAAATTTCTATCCCAGGGTAAAATCATGGATTTCCTTGTCTGGTGTGCAAGAATATTTTTCTAGTTCGCCCATTCTGCCTGACTTGTAAGAGAAGAAACATAAACAGAGGTGTATGTAAAATACAATACCCCAAACAAGATCCTTGCACCCAAAGATGGCCAAGTTTGTAAAATACGTATTTATGATATTTCAACAAAAGATAATCTCAGGCCATGAATCGACAAGAGCGGCCGCTAGAAACTACTTGAACTTGTCCGAAATGCCGATGGGCTGACACAGGAAAAACTGGGGGATTTACATTCTCTGATATATGTTCTTCAAAAGCGTGCGTAGTCAAATAATAGGCTTAGACGCTAAACTTCATACATGAAACTACCACAAGCAGTTCCAAGCAAGCATGCAACAGATGGCCAACGTCGGGCCAACAGCGATACGACGTTGACACGTCGTATCGCTGTTGGCCCGACGTTGGCCCGTCATTCTTTGCTGGCTGGGAGTATTAGTAATGCTGCAGTCAATTCGAGTACCGACGTCCGCCATATTGTGACGGCACAACAGGAGTGTTCAGTGATGTCATGTAGCGTGCGTGACGTCAACCTTAACGACGACACATTCGAGGTCATAATCAACCAGTGCATTTATCAAACAACCTCTACATGGCTACGAGCAGCAAAGGCTCAGGCGAGACATTATAAAAACAAGCCTATTCAAATATATTGAAAATCACCAAATATTGAAAACTTTCGGATAAAAATTCTGATTTTTTTTACATTTCTAATCAAACCATAGATTGTGGGAATTCGTTGTCAACACCTCGGCGAGGCAGTTCTAACGAGAACCAACAATCTATGTTTTAAACAGAAATAAGAAAAAAAATAATGTATACCCCTATAAACCCCAGTTTTACTATATAAAAGTGGGGTTTAAGGGGAGTCAACATTATATAGGCGTCTTTTCGTGATGTTTCACTGATACGCAGACTCACCTGGGCCTTTGTTGCTCGTATAATATATAAAAAGCTAGGTCTACGCTTACCACATATTAAATAAAAATGTCTTGAGTTATACATGTATCCCAGAAATGTGTTTTATACAATTAACTGTCTTTCGCAATATTATTATTGCCAATCTGTACACAGAATTATAATGAAATATAATGTCTGAAATGTCAAAGTTGCAAATGCTGTTATTTTATCAAAAAGTACATTTTCATCTTTAAAAATGCACATGTGCAACTTCAATATGAATGTAAAATCTTATCAAATAGAATGCTTGAAAAGTGTTGATGTTAAGTAAACAACTTTTCTACATTTTATAGAAAACTCACTGAAGATTAACCCAACGGGGCAATTGTTTTAGCTCTGCAGAGCCGAAGAGGCAGTGGTCGAGTTTTTGTATTTGCCTATGACAGCACATATGTGATAGCAATTCTGTGCCTTCGACATACCTCTTTTTGTATGCAAGCTTATACTTGTTATGGGTCGCTAGTTTCTCCTTGTGAAAGCTAATACTTGTTGTTGCATATTATAAATACACTGTGTTAATCAGAAACGTCTACAAGTATTAGCTTTTACAAAAAGCTTGAGTCTACGCTAAGCGCACATTTATTTGTGTAGTCATAGGATTGGAATATCAAATGACAAAGCTGCTCATGTGTATTCTGTATAAGTACTGAAACTTGTATAATAGCCAAGGATTCCAAAAGTTGACTCCAGTTTCATATATAAACAAAAATACCAATCTTTTACTTTGACAATCGCTCGTACTAAGGAAATGAAAAATCAGTTGAAGCGATGCATCTACCTTCTTTTAGAGAAAACAAACAAAAACAGATGCACAGTATCATCGGAGGGAAGTAAACATCGAGTGAACTCGGAAAACAGAGGGTGTGATAAATTTACGGAAGTGTTCGGTCAATCCCGGATTTTAATCATTATAACAAGTAACACTGCCGACCAGTCAATAGAATGTAGCATTCAGTCAGAAATTGCATTTTCTTTAATGCTTCTGGAGTAAAAGTAAACATTAGGTAGTCAACACCCACATGCGTAAACAATAACACGGATGATATGCTAATAGAAAATAACATTCAACTAGTCATGACCTTTTCTTCAATGCTGCCGGAGCAAAAGCCATCATTAAGATTGTCTACGCCCGTTGGCGTTGGCAATAATTGGCGTAGACAATCAGTAACCTTTATGTGGCTTTTTCTTTCTAGGCACCATACTCCTTTTCTCGATGGCCACCAAGTCAAGAAACTCTGATGTTCTCGGTAAACAGATCATAAACAGTGTCGCGTGTGCATTATTTTCTTCCAAAGAAAAGCACCATCACGCAATGCAATTAATTTGTAATAACATTCCGCGGGAGAGCGTGTGTGTGATTGACGGCCAACTTACAAACAATCTTGCCACCTGCTGTAATGACAATTTTGTGAAAAACGTTATGATTTCTTATCAGACCTTTTAGCAAAAAACTCTGGTTAACCATATATGAACCATACATCACGATAAGAAGTCCCTGAAACGAAGACCCCTCTAAGCCCCACATTATATAGAGAGAATGGGGTTTACGTGGGGTAAAGATTTTCTGCCTTATTCATAGATCATAGATTGTGGGTACTCGTTAGAACCGCCTCATTGAGGCGGTTCTAACGAACACCCACACTCTTCTAACGAGCACCCATAAATCTAGTTTGAAAGGAAAATTAAGAAAGGTGTCACAATTATTGGAAAGGTCCCTCAGGACCTTTCCACAGTGTTTATGTGAAATTTGAAGCATTTTCGCCCCAGTGCAGACTTCTTGCTATAATTTGCTATTTGAAATCATATTCAACGTGAAGAAACAATGTGAACCAGTCAAAAATATGCAGGGATACTTCAGTTTTCTATGTAGTGTGTCTATTTGGCGAAATGACCATAAATGAAACATTACCATTAACAAGTATGAGGTTTCACAAAAAGCTTGCCTTACGCTAGCAAGCGGCACAACATATCTGTAATTGAATGCATCCTTATTCCAGCTTCCGCAAATTGTTGAACCGTCTGGCAACGTCCTTTTCGTATGCGTGACGCTGAATGACAATATATCTGAACTGACAAAAACCGAAATAAACATAAAGATTAAGATATAGGATTTATTTAACGTCGCATATCCGAAACAAATAGCATAAGCTTTTATTGCGACAAACAAAGTATCCGTTAACAAATACTTACCCGCCTTCATTTATCTTCCTAGGACTACCCCTGATAATGTGAGCGTCAGCCAAGGGAGCTCCTAGTACTATTTTTTACGCCTTTGGTATGGCGCGGCCGGGGATCGAACCCGCGACCTCCCATTTCCGAAGCAGACGCTCTACAACAGAGCTATCGGGGCCGGTATATACTAATGAAGATGGCCAGAAAGGGCGACATCACAGAAAACGTAATACCAATGGCACCAACAGGAAGGGCAAACCATTTTTTTTAAAATACAGTGAGAATGCAACGATAAGGAAAGTAATATGCTGCCTCTTCTCCAACGAGAAAAAGGTGTATTATCAGCCTTGGGGAATTAATTGCTGAGGCTGAGAGTCACTACAGTATCTGTGTCAGTATAATCAGTTTTACTGGCATGACGTTGCAATGACGTTGGTACGGCGTTGCATAGACGTCATATGCCCACTGGGAATAACTAATCTTTCTTATGGGTGGCACGGATCCAATATACATATATATTGTTCCTTGTTAGCGTCGTTCAAACGCGTAACACGACCTATGTTTTATAAAAAAAAATAAGAAAACTAATGTAATCCCTGTAATCCCAATTTCATTGCAGTTACATGAAACATACTGATATCCAGTAACTGAAAACCACTACTCGAAATGATAGTAACAAGTACTCTGCGCGGAAATAATTTTGATTGCTCAGGCAGACTAAAATTATTGTTAAATGCTGGTATCTAATCTTATGAGGGCGCCTAGGCATGGTATAGTGTGTTACACATAGGTGTACACGTTAGGCCACAGTCACATTTAGGGAACGGCATTTTGTACGGGTCGAGGTCATCGGATGCGGAGATCGATGAGTTCGTCCCAGGAACTTGGTGGTTCTATAAGCAGCACTTCTGCATTGCCAAGCCGGTAGGAGATGCTGAGGGCTTGTACCAACATCTGGATCATTGCACACTGATCCTGCCTGCTAGTTGGGAAAAGGACTTGGAGCTGTGAATTGTATCGATTCCTGATCATTTTCTCCATTTCTGTTTTGCGACAAGTCTTCTTCATGGACCACTAGCCGCTTGTTTCTGTATGGAAACTTGCAAAGGCATGCTTCATTTGCAGCCTAAGTCCGAAGGCCAAACTCGCGCGGCCCAAAAGACAGCACCGTTGGCCTACTTTCTGCTCTCGAGCACAGTAGAGAAATCGCGATCTGCAACCGATTTGTCACTGATTACTCTACATTTTTGTCTCAATTTAGACCGGCATTCAAAATTTCTAAAACTGGCAGTGCTTCACTTTACTCGGTAGGGCACAGGCAGTCCAACGCGATTAACTCTTGTTGAACAGACTGTCGCGATTCGCAGCCCAGAAGCACATAACTTACGTTTCGCTGTTGAGCTATGGAGCTCTGTCCGCTCGACCCTAGCAGACGTAAAATGCATTAGCGTGAACGAACGAACGTAGCAGTGTCATTATCATCATTATTCTCTGTTCAGCTCTTGAGCAGCTAGTCCAGCTAGATATCACAACATGTCTGGATTTATGAAAGAGTACTTACAGAGCCACTTGTGGCTTTCTTGAAGTCATGCCGACTTCATAGGATTCCTGAGGTGACCACAGGCCTTCAGCACCAGAGTGTCACTGTCGTTTGACGTTAGGATCTGCACAGTCCAGCCCCCAGCCAGAACCAAGAAGGCAGCTCCAAGACTACGTCAAGCAGCACCACCAGCAGTCTAATTCCAGATTTCTGGCCTGACCGAGGCAACATTTTCAGAAACTGAATGCAGATACAGATTGTCTAGACCTTACCAGTGAGATTGTCTAATGCTTGATTTCTTTATATACAGCCTCACCGAGGCAATTTTCCACTGACTTGCGACGCCGTATAAAGTTCAAACCGTTAGTGATAGTTTATACATTTTTTCGGCAAACAGATATATATTGATAAGATATAGTCAACAATGTTGTTTAATACCCGATTTCTTTATATAAATGGCATTGCTAAGGCAAAATATTCACAAACTGATTGCAGGTATATAAGTCTTATTTTGATAAGATTTGGCAAACAGATGTATATTGACAAGACCGTCTAATATGTTCTTGAAAGGATTATCCTTTGGAAGCAAGGAATACACCACAGAACTGGAAAATATGGAATGTACATGTTTTCTGTTCCAGACTAGCTAGTTTCGGCCAATTAGGCCTCATCGGTGACCGATTAGGCCTCCTCATAATGCCTGATTTCTTCACAAGAAGCCTGGCCAAGGCAACAGTAGGATTATTATCCCCACAGTTTTTCAAAGAAAAAGTGGGGCTATTGTAATTGTATTCGTCGTCCGTCCGTACGGGCGGACCCGTACGTCTGTCTGTCCGTCCGCCTGTCCGTCCGTCTTAACGGATAACTCCTCCTAGACGGTTATAGATAGAAACTTGAAACTTTGGGAACTGATATCTTTGGTATGGAGAGTGCATGACACTTTCGGAATTTCGATCACACCCCTAGGGGTGGACCCAGGGATTGGGGCCCGCGGGGTTCAAAAATAAAAATTTCCAGAACATGGTAGTGTAACATATCAAAGCGAACGGCATGATGAGTAGATTATGTAATGGCGTGGGGATATGCGATGGTGTGCCATCGACTGCGCGATTCTAGTTTTGTTATGTTTTGGCATGCAGAGAGATTGACAAGACCAAACAAATGAGTTTGTCTAAAGGCTGATATCTTTATAATTCGCCTCGCCGAGTCAAAAATTTCACTAACAGACATAGACGTTAAAACTTTCAACCCGCAAGAAATATTTTGATAAGTTTTTGCAGGTAGATATATTTATTGACAAGATCTAATTAATTATATTGTTTAATGCGATTTTTTTTATATTGATAGCCTCTCCGGGGTAAAATAATAACAAACTGATTTTAGATATATTATCCGCAAGGTATTTTTCAATAATTTTAGCATGAAGATGTATATTGGCATGACCTAACAAATTTGTATAATGCAATATTTTTTATATATAAATAGCCTTGCCGAGGCAAATTTTTCACCAGCTGATGATAGACATATAATTTTCAAACCGCTAGGAATAGTTTGATAATTTTCCCCGGCTTGAGAAGATGTTGAGCTGTATGTAGTTTTCGTCCTGTGTCTGTTTTTCTTCCATCTGTTTGTCCTTCTGTCTGTCTTGGCCCAAGAAATGATTGCTAACTGGTTTCTATAGAATTATTGCGATACAGTCACTTGCAGTTTTTTCCGTGACACATTTTATCAATTTAACGCTCATTTCATGACATTAAATAGCTTTTTAAGTGGCTGGCACACAAAAAAGTGACACATAACGATCTGTCCTGTCTACGAAAAGTCCCATATTGACTGTCTGGTGACAACGCGTGAACGTCCGTCAACACATAACTTCAATCTTTTGCTTTAATTCTAATATCTTTCTAATCACTTCTCTAATATATTTTTATTTGGTGTATCGTGATTCTTTGGCATTGCCTTAAACATGAGTCGGTAACACTCCTGAGTCAAGTGCCCGGGTTTGGCTAGCGCAAGTAATTAGAATATAAAGCGATATGGGTAATTTCCAGATTTATTTTTTTCCTTTAACTTTGCAGTGTGAACTTATAATGCCTAATGCTGCTGCTGCTGCTGCTGCTGACAGAAGGTCATGGTCGCATAAATCGAATGGTCATTGTATAGTTTTGGCATTCATCGTGCTGATTGGGGTTTTGTATGATATATTATAATTAACAGCAGATAATGTATAGTTACAGTCACGTGGCTGCTGCTCCAGCTGACACAGAAGGTAATGGTAACAGTGGCAGAACTTTGCGTAATATTCATGTTACTTGTTTATGTAAAGTAGAAGTAAAACAAAGATCAGGAATCGATACAATTAACTTACTCCATCCATCAAAGACACCAAAGGGAAAGAAACACAAACATTAAGCGACCAGACCATAATGGAAACCTAAACAAAGGAAGGCCATAAGGACAGTTACTTTCCCACAAAATGGCCATATGGCCATCCAAAATAAAAAGACACAAGTGATACACACAGCAAACATTTGATCTCTATCTTTTATGTTATTGGAAGTTGATATGTGGTACTTATTACTTGACAGCTGACAAAGTAAAGTAACACTGATTTGACTTCTGCTGCCAAGATCACACACTTTGAACTTTGATTGAGATAGTCATGTTAAAGTTTTTGTATTGTTGTGGTTTTCAACCTACGAATACGGTTGATACATATGTAGACACGTTAATGGGTGCAGAAAAGATACTGCTGTCAGCAGATCAAGGTCAAAAACTTACTATTTAGAAATTGGGATCAAGGTCTTAAACTTAAAAAAAATGTGCTTTGCAATACATGGTTGCGTCTGCCAATGGTATCCATGACCCCGTGGCCACTTTCTCTATTTTTCCTTGCCTTTCGCTGGCACGACGTATGGCAGCTATTGGTGAAGTTGCCAATTCTACCACTGATTTGTTTTTAGGTCTCAGCTAAAACGAAGTTTAAAAACAGGAAATGCAAATTATACAACTTTAGAATTTCTCATCTTAGTTTTTAAGTATGACTGCTATTGAAAATTAAAAGCGATTCACCAAATGACAGTGGTATTTGATCATTCTTGATTTTAAGGTTCTAAAGCGAATAGTTAAGGGTTGGTCATGTTTGCAAAAGACAAACATTACGCACGTTTATTATTATAATTATGTTTATTAGTATTATCATTACTATTGTGATAATGCTCTGTTTATTCTGCTGACTAGACAGCAGCAGACCTTTCCTTTGGATTCTTTTTAAAGAAGCCAACTTGTTGCTACATATTTGTCATTTCTGACGACATATTGGACGCCACTGTTTCACATTGACATGTGTTCCTGATGATCATGATGAGACAAGAGGTCACTTGGTCTAAGCCCTGAAAATTCCAGTTGTCGAAGAAAAGTAGAATAAAATAGATCAAACAGCATCATGTATTCCAGTTCGTGAAAAGAACACCCTTATATAGAGAAAACTGGAGTTTAAATGCGTATACCTTACATTGCTTAAGTACAAGTACAAGTGATTCTGGGCCAGACTAACTAGTTTCGGCCAATTAGGCCTCATCAGTGACCCTCAAATAGTTTCAAAAACCCACAATAGAGTTAATGATCCCAAAGGACAAAAAATATAAACTACACTACGATGGAGGACAGGGAGACTTTTTACGGCCGCCACACATGCCCTTAACACCAGCTGCAGTGCGTTAAATATGTTCTATTAAAGGGTTATCCTTTGAAAGCAATTAATACATCGCAGAACTATCAAAAAGTATTGAATGTACAAGTGTTTCTGGGTTAGATTAGCTAGTTTCGGCCAACTAGGCCCCATCAGTGACCTATTTAAAACACTTCAGTTGTTTCTACACCCCGTGGTCTCCAGTAAAGCCACTTTTGAACAGGTGGTTTAAATATAGAAATTTCATGTATATACTCAGTAGATGAAACGTTAAATATATACATGTACAGTAAAATTCCTAGATTTAGACCACCTTTGGAACTGTTCAAAAGTGGTCTTTAAGACCACTTGTGAACAGTTCCAAAGGTGGACTCTAACTAGTCCAAGACAATGGTAGTAGACAACACAGGGAAAGAAAACATGAAACTTTTTAATATGATTTAAAGAAAGAATTTGTCTTAACTTTAGCTGGTCTTAATAGCGGAAACCCACAGTAAATAGTTGGTTATGCTTTGCTAGGTAGATTGGTGTTTGTTATGTCATTTTCATTCATCCAAGCATCGTCACTTTTAAAGGTTTTCGAAGCAGTTTGAATAAGAAAAGATAAGACACAAAGTGCCATATCAAGTGACCCGATTGTGATTGCATCGTACTATTTTGGAAAGGAACAGACAATGAATTATTATTATTTAACCGTTCAGTTATAACTTCCTGGGCTTCTCCAGACTTTCGGAAGAGTCTTTAAACCGAGGTCCCGTCTCCGTATGACCTTAGCTGTTGGTGGGACGTTAAACTCAAACACTCACTCACTCAGTTATAACTTATAAACTAGAATTATTTGACCGTATCGACATGAACACTGAATTTGCAGTATCAAATTCAACAAGACCGGTTGCCTTGTCAGTTTGAGCATGTTTGTGGAAAACTGTGTTGAATTTTACAGTGTAAAAGAGTTGAGTTCGACAATGACTGATCAGTGGACACAGCCTTAGGGTTATTACAAACCGACAAACGCAATCCGCATAGAGACTGGTCTTCTTTACACTTTGCACCCTCCTTTTCAACACCAAGAACAACACCAATACGCAAACACGCCTATACAAATACACTGTCACCTTTATCGCAGAGAAAATGAACATTTAATGCTGAAAAATTGGGATATTTTTCTTATTTCTGCTACAAATATAGATTGTGCACACTCATTAGAACCGCCTCATCGAGGCGGTTCTAACGAGTACCCACAATCTATATTTTAGAGCAGAAATAAGAAAAATAAGGTATACCCTCTGAAACCTCAGTTTTACTATATAAAAGTGGGGTTCAAGGGAGTCAAAATTATATAGGCGTGTTTTCGTGATGACGAGTCCATTAATGCCGTGCGTGTTTATACATTATTCATATTCATATTATTATTATTATAATTATATTCAACAACAACAGTATTATCGTTTTATATTATTATTATTAATAATAATAATAATGAAATTTCAACAAATGTTTATTTATTTTTTTTCAACACGTTAATTTCAATAATAATAATAATGATCAAAATCATAATATTTGTTGTACCTGTAGAAGTAGCAGTTTAAGTAATAGTGGTAGTAAAGTAGAAGTAAAACAAAGATCAGGAATCGATACAATTAACTTACTCCACCCATCAAAGACACCAAAGGGAAAGAAACACAAACATTAAGCGACCAGACCATAATGGAAACCTAAACAAAGGAAGGCCATAAGGACAGTTTCTTTCCCACAAAATGGCCATGTGGCCATCCAAAATAAAAAGACACAAGTGATACACACAGTAAGTAACAAATAACAGCATAAATAAATCGCCACAGAAGAACCGCCTTGGAACTGTCAGTGGAAAGATTTCCACTGGGGTAAGTATAATTATTATAATCAGCGCTTTGATTATTGAAATTATTATTATCATTGTTGTAGTTGTTGTTGTAGTAGTAGTAGTAGTAGTAGTAGTAGTAACAGTAGTAGTAGTAGTAGTAGTAGTAGTAGTAGTAGTAGTAGAAGTGGTGGTGGGACTGAGTAGTAATAAGTGTAGTATTGATTGTATGATATGAGATTTAACGTCCCCGACAACACTATTTAGGTCATTTGGAGACGTTGCTTCCAATTTTGTGGGAGTTTTACCCTACATCGAGATGAAATGATATCTCAAGACCTGCCGTCCAATGAAACCAATACATGAATAGGGTCTGTATGCATGGACGGTCCGACTCGCGCCACTTTGCCTGAGCAGGCTAGTAGTAAGAGCTGTTAGAGTATTATTATTATTATAATTGTTTTTTTATTATTGAAATTATTATAAGTAGTAGAATTAGTAGTAGTAGTTTGTTTGAATCCCCGTCAACACTATTTAGGTCATTTTAGAGACGTTGCTTTAAATTTTTAATTTTTACCTGGGCAAGCTTAGACCCTTTCAGCGGTTTACCAGTTCTCATGTGCGGTCGGTTTCAGCTCATGAAGCCCAATTTATTTCTGCAAATCCCGATGGGCAGGGGCCCATGCAGTAGAAGTAGCAATTTAATTATTGTCATCATCGTTTTCATTATTAACACTATTATCAGTAGTAGTAGTTGTTGCTGTAGTAGTAGTTGTTGTGATATTATTATTATTATTATTATTATTATTAATATTACTATTACTATGTACATTCCTACAAACAATATTGGCTGGTGTTAATCCACATTACGAAAACACGCCAATACAAATACACTGTAAATATTTTCACCAAAAAAGCGAACATTTTAAGATGAAAAATTATGATATTTTTCTTATTTCTGCTCAAAATACAGATTGTTTGTACTCGTTAGAACCGCCTCATCGAGGCGGTTCTAACCAGTACCTACAATCTATATTTTATAGCAGAAATAAGACAAATAATGTTTATCCCTGTAAACCCCAGTTTTACTATATAAAAGTGGGGTTCAAGGGGGTCAAAATTATATAGGCTTGTTTTCGTGATGAATTTCAGTTTTTATCACGTTAACATGCTCTTGTAATGCCCTTATAAATCCGATTTTATGTCATTTACATTATTTTGACAATATTTCCACCCGCAACCTACAATTGAATTGTTAGAAAAATGCATTTTTATAGTCAAGAAACACAGCATTATTATGGATGAATTGTAAATATGTTTTCTGTCCTTATGAACTTCATTTGAAACAAATGAGAAACATAATAAAACCATATCTTATGGGCAGTTTTATATTTTGTGACTAAAGTGCTTATAGCAGTTATACATATGTACGTCTTCTAAGTGAGCATATTAATTATGTATATCCAATGTCAGGGCACAGCAAAATGTACAGGTTAGCAAGTTTGAAACACACCTTCCCATACAAAGTGTCTACTAAGTTCCTTACGCAACCCTATAATGTTCATCAACTGATCTTTTAACATGGTACGCGAGTATGAAAAATAATCAGAGTCAATCTTTCTTTTTAAATTTTGAATGCGCTCAATCAAAATGTGATGAGCAACCTGTTCTTGTTTAACTGCTAGAAGATCATGTAAAACCTTTGTGTGAGAATTGCTGTGTAATTGGAGTGAATTATAATACAAGTGACCTATGATTGTTTAGGTCAGTCAAAATTTTCGAGTCGCAAAAAACCATTCCTGGGGTCAGTTGCCTTTTTTTCTAGCGTAAAGTTCTTCTTTGTGTCCACCTAAGGATTGGGAAAGATCTGCTTATCGTCTGTAATTTTGTTGTCTGTTAAGGTGTGTTTGTCCGTCTTTTCCTTTGATGTTCGGGATTGGTTTTGGATTCTGATTCTACCAGTTTCTTAAGTAATCCTTTACTTTCTCAATCGTAAAAAACACTGTTTTATTTGCGCGATATATTCCAATGAAGATTTCCACTAGTTACACTTAATGCTAAACATGCAAATTACTGATAAAGCAATTATTGCTGACTTCGGTGCAAAAATGTTAGCGGTTCATTTTAATTAGATATTGCTCCAAATCCAGTTTGCTCTGGGCTTTCAAGGAACAACCAAATAACTGAATGAATAAGAAAATCGGTGAAATTCTACTAAATTCGAACACCATTTCCGCGAGTAGAATGAGACTGGCAAATTAGATTCGAAAACACACGCACGCACGCAAAAATACCAAAACACTATATTTTACAATAAGATTCTTGTGTTTTTAGTCGCCAGGTAAAGGGATACGTACATCGCGAAAACAAGCCTATATAATTCTGACCCCCTTGAACCCCAATTTTATATAGTAAAACAGGAAAAATATTATTATTTTTCATCTTATGTGATTTATCATTCAATCTATTTTTAGACTCTGAGACAGTCTAAAAATAGATTGAATAATAAATCACAGTTTGGAGGTTAGTTGGAAAGTGCATCAAATCATGAGTGTGTAGTGCGAGTGATTTGCCTGCTTACAACTAACGGTGTTACTCTGATATTATTATTAAAAAAAAATTCTAACACACAAAAAATCGACAATACTTTTGTTGTTTCCGTAAAATTCTCCCAAACTTTCGCCATTGTTAGAAGAAATCCCGCCAACATTTTTGACTTCATGTCCTTTTTGTAAAGTGTTTGATGCGAGAATACAACGTTTTACCATCTAACGTCATATAATCTTCAAGGGACGTCATTAAACGGCGACATTTTACGTCACGCTCTCCCGCGCAGTGACTTTATAAATCGCTGTTCCTTTCCAACAGTATATAGGCCTGCTGTGCAAGAACACTATTCAGATCCATTCTACAACAGCGCGGTGACCCCCCCCCCCCCCCACACCCCAGTTATCCGTCATATGACATTAAGCTATCAGACTCATTAGTACGTTTCATTGTGGGTTCAAAAGTACAGGTGGGACAGGTGATATCTCTGTGCTAGTGAACTGTAGCTAAATATGTAATTTTTGATGACTTTTACAGACTTAGATATTCTAAGTAGGTGGTTATGTACACCGACCTGCAGTTAATTATCATAATGATATTAGCACAAGAATTATTTTGCAGGAGTAGAACACCTGGTTTTATCTACAGTAAAATTCCTATGTTAAGACCACCTTTGGGACTGTTCAAAAGTGGTCTTTAAGACCACTTTTGAACAGCCTCAAAGGTGGTCTCTGACCAGATGACACTGTATGCAAAAAACTCAAAGAAAGAATAACTGCAGCCTAATAAATAAGTTTTTTAAAGCAGAAATAATCATAATTTTAGGTGGTTTTTATAACGCAATTTCACTGTATTTGTTTGGTCTTACAAATGGCCACGTAAGTATAACGCCCACCCCTCTTCAGCAGTGATAATCATTCCCCCACTACAAATCGGCCCCGCCCATTGGGGCTTGAAGATAGGTTGGGCTGCATGATGTTTCCACGCAGAGCTGAACCGACCGCACTTTAGTACTGGTAAACAGCTTAGAGGTTCTAAGCCTGTCCATTAAATGTGGCGCTAGTCGGTCCATCCATATTTATAAACCCTATTGGTTTCATTGGGTGGCAGGGCTTGAGATGTCATTTCATAACAATGTTGGATAAAATATCACGAAAATACGCCAATATAATTTTGACCCCCTTGAACCCCACTTTTATATAGTAAAACTGGGGTTTCCGGGGGTATACCTTATTTTTCTTATAAATATAGATTGTGGGTACTCGTTAGAACCACCTACATGAGGCGGTTCTAACGAGTACCAACAATCTATTTTTTTGAGCAGAAACAAGAAAAATATCATATTTTTTATCTTAAATTATCGTAATTTTTTTTTTGGCGGTAAAGTTTACAGTGTATTTGAATGGAAGTGTTTTCGTGATGGAAGACAACAAGAAAGAATAAGTTCAGCCTAATAAATAGGCTTTTTAAAGCAGAATTAATCATAATTTTAGGTGGTCTTAATAGCGGAATTTCACTGTATTTAAATGGGTCCATGCAGCTATATTTGTTTGGGCTTACAGTACAACCCCACAAATGGCCACCTCAGTTTAACGCCAACCCCTCTTCAGCAATGACTATCATTCCCCAAAGCATTTCAATATGAGCCAGCGCACGACAAAACCTACAATAAGACAAGTGCGCCCACCGAAGACTCTGATCAGCCTGCGCATCCATATAGTCAATTCAGAGACTTCTCTTGCTGCATGAAGGAGTATTGGGCCCTTAGCTATCCATATGGTGCACAACGAAGACTCTGATCAGACTGCGCGGATGCGCAGGCTGATCTGAGTCTTCGTTGGGCGCACATGTCTTATTGTAGGTTTTGTCATGCGCTGGCTCATATATAAAACCACAACACATAACATAACTTAGGAAAATAAAAATAGAGGAGGAGGCAATGATCAGGAATCGATACAACAACCCACTTCCCATTATGAAAACACGCCTATGCAAATACTTTGTAAATTTTTTCCGCCGAAAAACGAAACTTTTAAGAGGAAAAATTGTGATATTTTTATTATTTCTGCTCAAAATATAGTTTGTGGGCACACGTTAGAACCGCATCGTTGAGGCGGGTCTAACGAGTGCCCACAATCTATATTTTAGAGGAGAAATAAGAAAAAAATAGGTTTACCCCTGTAAACCCCAGTTTTATATAAAAGTGGCAAGGTTCAAGGGGGTCAAAATTAAATAGACGTGTTTTTGTGATGTCCCATCAGAGACACCAAAGGCAAAGGAAAATGAAATACAGTTCAACCTGTATTAAGCAAGCACCTAAGGGATATCCAAAATGTGCTTGTTTAAGACAGGTGCTTGCTTAATACAGGTGAAATTTAATGCATTTGCCTTTTTGGGGGAATCATATGCATGCTTGCTTAAGACAGGGTGCTTGCTTAATAGAGGTGGCCACTGAGACAGATTTTACTGTAAATAAACATCACAAGCGGAAAACCAGAAGGACAGTTGCTTTACCACAAAATGGACAAACGGTTATCCAAAATAAAGAAAATATAAGCAATATATACATACAAAGACAAACTATGATAACAAAAATAAACCGCGTAAGTTCGCTTTTTTGTTTCGACAAAAGTTATAACTTTCGATTAGGAATAGCACAGCCGTTACACAAAAATCAGATAAATTATCATTTTACTGATTATGCTGTTATCAGGACCAGGTATCTTTGATCAAGTGGAGAATTGATGAAAAAAAAAATCGTTTTGCATGTCGATTACCAGTATGGTTCTGCTGCATTGTTTAACAGAGATCGCGAAACCAAACACGAGAGATGCAAATTATGGTGAAAAATATGCACCCCACAACTCTTGCTATGAATATTAAAGTTCCTTTGGAAGCAAAGAATACACCAAATAAACGAAAATAGCAGACTCGGTTTTATTGAGTCTGTTCATGACCAGTACATGCAGTACTGAAATGTTTTGCTAGTTTTGACGCCGCCTGTATTGACACATACATTACGATAACACACCCGTGCGTCATAATGCAATTTTTTTACATCTCCAAAACGGTCAATGTTCTGACGAAAATTTGTGATATTATCCTTATTAATACTCAAAACATAGGTTGTGGGTGCTCGTTAGAACCGCCTCATTGAGGCGGTTCTAACGGGTACCCACAACCTATGTATTTGAGCAGAAATAAGGAAAATAATGTTAACCCCCGTAAACCCAAGTTTTCTCTGTATAAAGCGTGGTTTAGGGGGCCTTTATTTCACGGACTTGTTCACGTGATGTATATGCCTAGCGGCCCTTTTGTGGACAAACAGTGCAGACCCAGAACGCGGTGTCTGATCTGGGTCTACACTGTTTCCTTAAAGAACATTCATTTTTGTAAAATTTAACACAGATAAAAATAAACCTGACACCCTACAATTGGAAATGGACCACTCCAAACTTATTAGGTGGTAGATTCCATCGTCATATTTGGGTTAAACCATCTTTGATGAAACACGGCATTACAAAACACGCCTATACAAATCCAGTATAAATTTTACCGCTGAAAAAAAAAATAAGATGAAAAATTGCGATTTTTTTCTTATTTCTGCTCAAAACAGATATTTTAGAGCAGAAATAAGAAAAATGAGGTTTACCCCTGTAAACCCCAGTTTTACTATATTAAAGTGGGGTTCAAGGGGGTCAAAATAATATAGTCGTGTTTTCATGATGCACGGCTGTGTGTCATCACGAAAACACGCCTATATAATTTTTACCCCCTTGAACCCCACTTTTATATTGTAAAACGGGGTTTCCGGGGGTAAACCTTATTTTTCTTATTTCTGCTCTGAAATATAGATTGTGGGTACTCGTTAGAACTAAAGATTACGTAACCTAAGTTCGTACCGTATATGTACTTCCTGTGCATTTAATGCATAACAATAATAAAACTATGGCAAAATTCGGATGAACACAACAATTCCTCAAATCAGCTAAAACAATACCAGTTCTCTGATTAGCTGTTGCAGTTATTTAAATACCAGTGCATATTTTAGTCGATAAACCAGCACGTAAACCGCCTATATAATTTTGACCCCCCTTGAATCCCACTTTTATATAGTAAAACTGGGGTTTACAGGGGCGAACTTTATTTTTCTTATTTCTGTTCTAAAATATAAATTGTTGGTACTCGTTAGAACCGCCTCAACGAGGCGGTTCTAACAAGTACCCACAATCTATGTTTTGAGCAGAAATTAGAAAAAACTATCTGATCTTTTTATGAAAATCTTCATTTTTGGCGGTAAAATTTCAAAATGTTTGAATAGACGTGTTTTCGTAATGTTAAAATGTGGCGGTTGTACCTATATTTTAAGTATAAATAAGAAAAATATCGCACATTTTCATCAGTAAAAGTCAGTTATGGAAAGAATACCTTATGTCACATGGGCGAGTTATTTTAACGAAAGACTACGTAACCAAAGTTCGTACCGTATATGTATTTCATGTGCATTTAATGCATGGCAATAAGTAATAAAACTATGGCAAAATTCGGATTAACACAACAACTCCGCAAATCAGCTGAAACAATTCAAGTTTTCTGATTAGCTTGTGCAGTTATTTATATACCAGTACATATTTTAGTGGAGAAACCAGCACGTAAACACGCCTTTATAATTTTGACCCCCTTGAATCCCACTTTTATATAGTAAAACTGGGGTTTACAGGGGCGAACTTTATTTTTCTTATTTCTGCTCTAAAATATAAATTGTTGGTACTCGTTAGAACCGCCTCAACGAAGCGGTTCTAATAAGTACCCGCAATCTATGTCTTGAGCAGAAATAAGAAAAAAATTTTTATGAAAATCTTCATTTTTGGCGGTAAAATTTCAAAAATATTGGAATAGACGTGTTTTCGTAATGCTAAAATGTGGCAGTTCTAACGAGCACATTCAACCTATGTATTAAGTATAAATAACAAATAAACTTACAAGTATCAAGTTTCAAAAATCACACCTTTTCATCAGTAAAAGTCAGGTATCGAAAGAGTACCTTATGTCACATTGGCGAGTTATTTTAACGAAAGACTACGTAACCAAATTCGTACCGTATTAGTATTTCCTGTGCATTTAATGCATGGCAATAAGTAATAAAACTATGGCAAAATTCGGATATACACAACAACTCCTCAAATCAGCTGAAACAATACAAGTTCTCTGATTAGCTAGTGCAGTTATTTATATACCGGTACATAATTTAGTCGATAAACTCTTTGATTGCTCGTCGAGAAGCCCTATAAAATTTGTTTATACATTTGCTACCCAGCTGTTTTTACTTTGTCTTTCCTTAAGACGATAATTTCATATAAAAGTCAGTCAACAGCTTGAGTTAAGCTGTTACTAAAGTACATCTTGAACTACTTAAAATACGCTTAATATTTTTTTGGAAACAATAGCGGTTTTACGTTAACATAGTGGGTTTTACGTTACAATGGATAGGCAATAGCCCATCCCCACACCCTGTATTCTAACGTAAAACCGCTATTAACATGGATATTGCCACTTTTCAACATACCCCCCCC